>JAMPIV010000784.1:285000-1674157 GCA_024509875.1 Oreohelix idahoensis
GAAAAGACAGACCTACTCATTAAGAGAGACCGATATGATTAAAGTTAAGGGAAGGTCTCATTGAAAGATGAAAGTGCACAATGGAACAGCAGAAACAGATACAACACTAGCAATAATAATAATAATAGTTGCCCATCAAAAGCGAAGATGGCGACAGCTTCAGACTTGAGTTGTGACACATCTGTGCCGTGATCACATGTGGCTAATTAGTCCTATTTTTTCCCTACAGGCCCTGCCACATACGGGGCACACATGGTTAGAGTCGATAATAGTGTTGCTGTGCATTCTGACCTTTCTTGCAGCACGCTTGCCTTCTGCCGTATCAGCTAAATTCTGTTCTGCAATGCGAGCGCCATGAGTAATGTTTGTCCGCCAGGCAGAGCGATCCTGTGCGATAGTCTCTCAGGAGGAGACTTCAATTTTGAAGCTGCTCAACGATGCTTTCAGTGTGTCTTTGAAGCGTTTCTTTTGTCCCCCTACTGTTCGCTTACCCATGGAGAGTTCGATGTACATCAACTGCTTTGTCTTAACCCCCTAGCAATACGGCTAGGGGTTAAGACATTGGAATAGTATCAATAGAAAAAATGATCGGATAGCGATGCAAAAGTATACTATAGAAGGCAAGATGGGAAAGAGACAACAACATCGAATACAGCAAGATTGCTAGGGTTATAAGAACGAAAAAAATGAAATGTTATGAAAGAAAAACACGGAACAACAAGGCATAAAGAGATGATAAGAGGTGGAAAGCACCTTGCCATACACCAGGTGGTAGAGAACCACAAATGCATAGGATAGGAAGGGCACATAAGAAATATAACTACCAACCAGACAGTAGAAAATGGGTCAGAGTACACCATCGTGGAAGTTGATTTAACAAGGAAGGACGGCAACAACAAACATGTCAAGACGCACGTCTGTTGTTTTTCTGTAGTCTAGTGTTGCACTTCTTTATTTCTTACGAGTGTCTGAAAACATACCTTTATGTTTGTCTAATATTTACATACATAAATAGGAAAATGAATTGGGATAGCTCAGATGTAGTCAGGAACAGACAACACACCCATGAGAAGAGAAACATATGTACAAACTGCGAAATGGAGTATTGAAATGTAACAAATATCAGCATAAGCAGGGATACCATCGGACATACAATAACAGTGAGAGGACACTCCCAAGTATCAACAGCAACCATGGATCAAAACAATGGGACACCCTGAATAGGATAAGAACTAGGATAGCAGGGAGAAGTTGCATAGGCAAAATAAGAAAAGGAACAGTGTGGGAGATAAACAACTTAACAGTAAGAAACGGACAAATGTGCAAGGTTACAACGGAGAGCAGACAAAAAGTGCACATATTACCTGTAAGAGTATGGAAAAGAACCAACGGATCATATCAGAAAAATAGCAAGGAAAACGGCTGGGGAAGTAAGCAGACGAAGAAGGAGAGAAACTACTAAGGATCAACGGAGATACCGATCTAGTAGCAGAGTGGAGATAATGAGGAGAAATAAGGATACTAGAAGAGGTCGAGGAGAGACCAACCAAACAGTAGAGAAACTGAAAGAAACACAGAGTCACGAGAAGTAGAGAGATGGAGAGGAAACAAAGTGTTGACGAAGTCAGAAGAGTAGAGGAAAGTTAAAATATTGATAAACAAATAAAATTAGAGGCGCTTAAAAGCAGAGAGGCCGTGATGATGAAAATGTTATCAGCAAATAAAAGGAGAGAGAAGAGGAAGAGGCTATATAAGCTGATGCATAGCATATGGTGTACAGTATAATATTGCGGCGGTAGCTAAGTCTTGTGGAGACTTATGTGTAACCGTTCTTTACCGAGGACATGTAAAGAGAGCTGAGTACACCTGAACTATAGGATACTGCAGTAGAGGAGATGAGGAGTAAAGGAAAAATAAGAGGAATAAGTAAACTAGAGGTCATGGGAGGATAGCGAGGAAATTAGAATTGAGATAAAAGAGAATTGAGATATTGAGAAGCCGTAGTGAAGACGGCAAAGAAGACATATAAATGCCAGAAGAGAAAAGAAGAAGAAAAATGCTGAAGAGACGCCATAAGAGATGGCGAGCACAAGAGATATGAGATAAATCAGAAACGAGATATTCAGAAGTCGTAGTGAAGACGGCAAGGTTAGTGGAGAATATTGAGAGACCATAGATATGGTAGAAAAGAGAAATTAAAGTCGTTGTGAAGACGGCAAAGATATTTGACAAATTTTGAGAGACCATAGAGATGGTAGAAGAGAAATGAAAGTCGTAGTGAAAACGCAAAACATAGTGCAGAAAATTGAGACACCATAAAGATGGTAGAGAAGGGAAATTACACAGATAGTTCCAGAGAGGGAACGAGAATAATGGATAGTGAGGAAATAGAGAAGAAGAATTTTGCGGTGGTAGTCTAGTTGTGTGAAAACTAGATGCAATCGTTCTACACTGAGGATAAGAACGAGCTGAGTAGGTCTGAACGATAGACTACTACAGTAGAGCAGAAAAGAGGAAAGGGAATTGAAAAGCCATAGAGAAAATGGCAGAGAGACGTAGGAGATATGAGTCATGAGAAAAATGGAAGAGATGATGAGGGAAGTTGAAAACTCACAGAGAAGTGGCGAACGTAAGAGTTGTGAGATAATAGAGAATATAAGTAGCGAACTGTACAGTCAGCTGGACAAGGAAGTTAAACGCCAAACCCGAGCCAACAAAAGGAATTTCCTAGACGATCTTGCAAGGCAGGAAAATGAGGCAGCACTGATAAATGAACAAAGCACAGTATACACAATAACTAAAAATCAGCGGAAAACGAGGTGCAAACAATATTTCTTTCGTAAGAGATAAGCAAAGAAATCTCATCACGACAGCAGAGGGACAGGAAACAAGATGGGCAGAACATTTCAGAGAAACTCTTAACAAGGAACGACCAGAGACACAACTGAATGTTCCTGAGGCTGAAAACGATCTAGAAGTTAATACAGACGTTATACGAAAAGAAGAAATCATCACAGCAATCAAAGGGTTAAATAATGGAAAAGCTCCTGGCCATAATAACTTAAATGCAGAGCTATTTAAGACAGACCCTAAGCTAGCAGCAGAACTATTAGAACCACTATTTGCACAAGTCTGGAAAACAGGGACAACACCAACGGAGTGGAACAAAGGAATAATTGTCAAATTGCCCAAGAAAGGAGGTCTTGCAGACTGCAATAATTGGAGAGGAATCACTCTTCTCTCAGTTCCCAGCAAAATACTAGGCAGGATAATTATACAGAATTTCAAACGCAGTAGACCACAAACTGAGGAAAGAAATAGACGGATTTAGAAAGAACAGAAGATGTGTGGCTCATATATTTACCCTCAGGAACATTATAGAGCAGTGCTCAGAATGGCAGAGACAGCTGCACAGTAATTTCGTTGATTTTTAAAAGGCTTTTGACAGTATGCATAGGGACAGTTTATGGAAAATACTGAGGGCTTATGGAATTCCAAGCTGCATAGTGTCAATCATAAAAAGCATCTTTGTCAACTTTACGTGTAGCGTTGGGCAGAGCAACCTAACCTTTGAGGTGAAGACAGGAGTACGACAGGGATGCCCCTTATCAACCACTCTATTTTTAACAGCCATAAACTGGGTGATGTGCCAGACGGCAGTCCAAGAGGAATAAGATGGACTACATTTTCTACATTGGAAGATCTGGAATATGCAGATGACATTGCACTACCAGCACATTCACATCAACACATCCAGGAAAAAACGGATAGACTTAATAAGTATAGCCAGCAGGTGGGCTTGAACATCAATCTAAAGAAGACAGAGGTCATGACGCACAATATGAGCAGCCCTGAGCCCAAATCAGTAAGGAATCAGCAACTGGAACAGACAGACACCTTCACATACCTAGGATGCGTAGAAGCTCCAGACGGCGGAGCAAGCAACAAAGCAAGCACAGCCTTTTTTAGTCTAAACAACATCTGGAAGTCCTCTCAGTACAGCACAAGAACAAAATTAAGATTATATCAGAGCTGTGTGCTTTCTGTGCTTCTCTATGGTGCGGAATGCTGGAGAGTTACAGAGAAGGAAATGCCGAAAAATCCTAGGTATGTGAAGGTGTCTGTCTGTTCCAGTTTCTGATTCTTTACTGATATGGGCTCAGGGTTGCTCACATTGAGCGTCATGACCTCTGACTTCTTTAGATTGATGTTCAAGCCATGTGAGTATATAAATATTATAATCGATGACACGCCGCAGATTTATTCGTGGTATTCATGAGTTACCAATGGCAAAGTTTAATGTATGATTTTATTGAGAACAATATGGCTATTATAAGACGGCGTGTGATGCCAAATCAAAGATAAGATATCAGGACAGCATCTTTGTCGTATTATTAAGCAGTTAAAGATTAGCACAGATTTTATATTAACACTGCCTGGACATTTTAACGTGCTAGTATTTGCAGAACAATAATGAACACTAGTCTAGGTTTTGTCGTTTATGACAAATGCACCAGGTCTAGTTGCATGGCAGTCAACGAACTGTGATGTGTTATGTTACCTTCAATGCGAAGAATTATGTTAATGCGTGCTTCATATCTATTGTGATTTCAAAGGAATAAAGTTGTGTAGCGTCGTCATCCCTCGACCTGTTCGCTGAAGAATTATGTGAAATTATATTTGAAACCAGTTCATCTATTCGTATTACTTTGACCGTTGAACTTAACCTTAACAAAATATAAAGACTCTATAATCACAATAAGAATTCAAAGATTAAAACATCACAGCGATTAAAGAAGAAAATGAATTTTATTAATGAACAATCATGGCAGAACGCAAATCAATCAAAACGAACCCACGGTTGCAGCAAAATATAATAGACAGTAAACGTCAAGTGATGAACACTATAATATAATAATACAGTTTCAAATGGTCTGCAACATATCGGACAGTGGAGAAAGTGACAGTCCAATGTGTAAAGGTACGCAACGAAGAAGGTAGGGACAAAACCAGTAGGTGATACACAGAATTTCGGAATTTGTGAAGCATTTCGAGTAGCGACTGCGGTTTAAGGTCATCAAAATAGAGGGATTAACGGGGGTCAGCAGAAATAATTATAGTGACCATGATGGTTGAATGCGTCACAACTGTAAATTTTGTAAATAATCTAGTAACAGGGAGTTACATGGGTATAAAGAGAGTGAATGAAGAAAACACGAGGATGACATTAAATATCGGATTTTCAATAAACAGTATCATGAACAAAATGGAGCACAGGGAAGACTGATTAAATTGCGTTTGGTTGAATGGTACATTATTGAAAATATTTTTTGAATGATATGTTTTTTGTAGAAGATCATATGACTAGATAATAGGCATTGAGATAATAATAAAAATAACCCCTTCAGTCATAACTGACTATGGGAATGCGCCCCTGAGCTGACAGCCCTCAGCTGCTTATTTTCCAGGTGCTCCTTTCGACGTTTTCTCCACTCCTCTGCTTGTTGTGTGAGCCTCTCTTCGCCCAATCTGAGTTGGCGCCGTAAATAGCATCGCCACTGAGTGCGATCGGCAGCTTCATCCTCCCATGTTGCTGGATCCATGTCCAGTGCCCTCATATCTCTCTTGCACACATCTTTGAACCTCAGCTGTGGTCGCCCAACTGTTCTCCTGCCATCTGCTAGTTGTTCGTAGAAGATATCTTTTGGGATGCGACCATCTTCCATGCGGTGAACATGACCAAGCCAGCGAAGTCTGCGCTGTCTAAGCAGTGTATACATACTTTGAAGGCCAGGTATTGAGATATGGTGCATAATAAAATCATTTGATGACATGTATAATGTTGATAAGGTAAATGGAGATGATATAATTGTTTTACCTTGTGAAAATATTTGGTTCATACATGACCAGTAATTTGAATTAATTTTTGATGAAGAGTGTCACATATCAAATTCAGATGAGTAAGGTGTGAGAGACTCGATATATAGATAAAGAGACCTTTTTGGGACAAAGACGAAGTACCAAAGAGAGTGATGACAGGTTAGGGACAGATTTAGTAGAGATAAGGGGGAATAAAAGGGAAACATCTTTTCTCTAAGAGAAATTTTTTTACAGGTGGGGTAGATAATGTTACCGTTAGTGTGATTAAGAGAAAATATTCCAGTAGAGTTATGTTTTATGAGAGTAAAGTTTTATGATGAATAGTAACTGAATTTAGTTATAATCTAATGGGAATAATCGAGAGAACGAGAAGAAAGGGGCAAAAGTAGTGTTGACGTCCCTTTTCTAGCTGTGTTTAGTTTAGCTGACCTTGACGGAATTATAATGTTGAGTTTTTCTGTTTTCTTTTGAGGAGCTCAGCTACTGGAAGCGAGCACGGGAACTGTATGTTGAGTGAGTTGTTTTGGGGACAAGTTGTTCGAGAATGTTCCGAAATAGTTGTAGTTGTAAATTGAAGTTTTAAAGTAAGCAGTTAGATCCCAGACGCGATAGCGTTTAAAAGCAAGTTTGTTTTTGAGTGTGTAAAGTTATTATTTAGAAGTGGCAAGTAAATTGAGAGTTTTCATCGGGTCGATATGCTAAATGATTTTTGGTTGTTTCTATGGTAAAAGAAAAAGTAGACTATTGCCCAGACACTCCATCGCTTGGTGCGCCACAGCTAGTTATGACACTTCGTTATTTTATTCTGTGGACAAGATGCCAATGTTCCTAGTCAGAGAAAATATGTGTATTTTCGAAAACCCAGGTACGTTGAACATTTTAGTCGGTTCTTGTATCTTTATTCACCCATTCTGAAATTCAATGACCACACCGGCTTCCGTACATTTGTCTGCGCGGGGTTAGTTTATTTTTCAATTCGCAAGTAGGGGTGGCAGGAAGAAAATGGTGTATGCGCGGGGTTAGTCTATTATGCATTTCGCAAGTAGGGGTGGCAGCATGGCACATTTTAATACAAATGTATTAAGCATAAAGAAAATATTATGTATGTCCTGTAAAAAGGATCCTGTTACACTCCCATTGAGGCACATTGGGAATATGGTGTTACGGAGAGGTCAACTGGAGACAGAAGTGAAAGAGACGTGAAAGAAATGTAAAGAGCTGTACAGGTGGACTTTGCATGCGTTTTTGAAGGTCTATGCTCCATTGCGATCTGTAGGGCTGTGATGATAAAGATATACGACCTCTTTTCGTGTCACTTTTTGAATACTTTCAACGATTTTACAAGGGGACCTATAGTTCTCGAAATTGTCTTGTTAAGATGATTGTAAATTCAATTTAATTTTTTTTTTTTTGGGGGGGGGGGGGGGGGGAAGGGAGGGACAACAAGACTATTCATCATCATCAGACATATCAATATCTTAGATCGGCTGCAATGGATCTCCGGCGTCTTCTGCCTTTTCTCTTAATATTGTGATGGACTCTTTCTTATCCATCTCTTGATATTACATTTCCACTAATAGCGCTGTCTTCCCCTTGCACGTTTGTCTTTAACTCCGCCTTCTATTATGGTGTTCAGTAAGGTGCTGGTTCGCAGCTGCGTTATCGATTTGGTATTAAGTGCATTGATTTTGCTCTGATCCTCCCTACGTTTTTAGTGCTATAAAAACAAAAGACAGAAACTGTTTGCAAGCAGGGCCGGATTAAGCTAGTACGGGGTGTGGTGGGGCGCTGTTTGAATATATTATGTGTTCGTTTATTATTATTTCAGGTAAATTGCTACCCCATTCCACAGTTGAAGTATATGTTGATTCTGTTAAATGTATATTTGATTGCTCCTGCGGTTGCTCATAATAATGCTCGTTACCCCGTTACATCCAGGATGAAATCTCTCAACTTTTATAGTTTTGTTCCATACTTCACAACATACATGCAGGTTCTTTAACTGACCCATTCACCAATGAGGAACTAAAACAGTCTTCCTTTTTTTGAAACGAACTCGACATCCTTTAATAACTTATATTCCGTGTAGCATACATAATCGTTTGTCCCGATTAATCCTTATTTATTAACCTCCTCAATACATATTAATTCTATTTCAAGAGTAATCGTTCTCTTGTACAAACCCTATACTTTCAAAAGGGTGAACACTTCGTAATAGGTTCCTACTGGAACTTAAAAGAAAACACAGCCAAAAAACACAGCTGTCACAAAGCTCAAGGTTTTACTCCACCTTGGCCATACACATATCAACAATTTTCTACGTCATTCTTTTGGTGCGCCTCATTTTCAATATTCCAAATAGTGCCACATTTATCAGCACTAACTCAAACTCAAAAAATCTAACATGTGGTGTGCATGGGCAGACACCACATATTACCCCCCCCCCCCCCCCCCCCCCCCCCCCCCCCCTCCCTGCGCGCTACTGGAAACTGCAGGTTTCCAGGCCATCATTAACTATACTTAACTATAATGATAAAAAGGAAAATCAAATTCAAGCAATGAGTGAAATGATATCACGATGAGTGAAATGCAGTTAAAATATGTGGCAACAACTTGTGAGCAGCATATTAATGCTACGAAAATATCGCTATATAATCTACCTATCAATTGATTATGAACAGAAATAATGTTTGTTGTCACTTCCTGTACCCAGGACAGTTACATAGTTCAATGTATTACTCTCGACAGAGTAACAGCGATTACATTATTATGTCCTTCTATATGGACGATATCAAAGTAATACGCTTGCAACTGCAATGCAAATCTCGTAAGTCTTGCACTTGGTGATTTACAGGTCTGCAGATACGTTAATGGTCTCTGATCTGTCATTATAGTAAAATGCGTACCTACCACATACTTTTGAAGTTTATTCAAAGTCCATAGTATACCCAACAGTTCTCTGTCGGAAATAGAGTATTTGGATTCGGCGTCCGACAGTTTCCTACTCAAGTAGTAGATCGGATGAAACTTGCCATCAAAACTTTGTCCCAAACACCCGCCTATTGCGTGGAGCGAAGCGTCTGTTACAACAGTAAATGATCTTTTTAAATCTGGCAGTCTTAATATCGGATACTGTGAAAAATGAGTCTTAATGTTTTGTAATGCCTGGTTACATTATTCTGTCCAAACTACTTTGTTAGGCATACCTCTTTTAGTTAGATCAGATAAGACAGCAGTCAAAGACGAGAACCTTGGAATAAACTTGTGGTAAAAATTCACCAATCCTAATAAACTCCGTACTTGCTTCTTTGTAGTTGGGATTGTAAGATCAAGTATGCGTTTTAAATTAGATTCATCAGGTTGTATTACATGTTTGCCAATTTTGTGTCCTAGAAATGAAATTTCATTGAATCCAATTTCTATTTTGGATGGACGGGCTGTGAGATTGTGTATTCTTAGTGTCTGTAGTAAAGATTGTACACCATTTACATGCTCTTCCCATGTGTCATGAAACATGCAAATGTCATCTATATAAGATATTAGATCAGAACGGCTCCCAAATACTCGACGCATCATCCGTACAAAAGTTGCAGGCGCATTTTTGAGCCCAAAACACATGACATTGTATTGGAACAAACCCTTCGATGTTACAAATGCCGTCAATGGTTTACATTCTTCGGTCAAAGGAATCTACCAATACCCTTTTGACAAATCGAATTTGCTAAAGAAAGTAGCGGAATCTAAACGAGGTAACAAGTCCTCCAGCAACGGCATTGGTTCAGAATCTGATATCGTGACTTTATTTAGTCGACGGAAATCAATGCATATGCGAATAGATCTGTCTTTCTTCCGTACTGCTACCATCGGAAAACAAAATAGAGAATCTGATGGAGAGATTATCCCCCTTTTCAACATATTGTCGACCTCGCTATCAACCTGCTCTCTGATATGCAAAGGAATTGCATACGGTCGTAACTTAATCGGAGTGGGATCCGATAATTTTATTTCGTGAGACATAATGTTAGTTCGTCCAGGCAGATCAGACAATACATCTTCAAAAGATTTCAATAGAATGAGAATCTGATTCTTCTGATCTGAAGATAAATCGTTACAAATGATTACATCCTTCCAAGTTTCAGAGGCTTGAATAGGTACAACAGGAAAATCAAGCGGTACATCCGCGAAACTAGTTGCTACTTCATCAACTAAAGCAATAGATGATAGATGCGGAGATTGATTTGTGATAGATTCACAAATATGTATGAGTGGATGAGATTTAGAATCGTAAGGTTGTAACATGTTAGTGTGGAATGTTTTTCTTTTACCCCTAATATCGATGATGTAATCCACGTCGCTTTTCTTACCCACAACTTTAAAAGGACCTTGCCACGTAACCAACAAATGATCACCTTTAAGTGGCAAGAGAACAAAAACGTCATCGTTCATCGATAATGATGTTAATCTCCTATCACGATTAATACGCAACCGAGTCTTATATTTTGCTAATTCTGATGCTTCAGTCGCGATCTCACATGCGTCCACAATGCATTGGCGTAGATCTGTGACATATTGGTGACTAGATTTCGTAACCGTATTATCATCATTTGTTATCACCAAATCATGTAAGATAGACATTGGTCCTCTTGGATTAGCCCCGAAAACTAATTGAAATGGTGAGAATCCAGTTTGATAATTAGTACCTTCTCTATACGCAAAGAGAACCATTGGTATCAGTCGGTCCCAATCATGGGGAAATATTGTTGTTACTTTGCCCAACATCTGCTTTAGTGTAGAATTCCAGCGTTCTACCACTCCGTTTGATTGCGGATTTAATCTGGCACTCAATGTATGACGGATGTGAAGCACATCACAAATTTCCGAGAACATACCTGAAGTGAATTGCGTGCCATGATCCGACAGAAGCTCTTCAGGAAATCCGATGCGTGAAAATATCGATAATAATGCATCAGTCACCGACATTGTTGTAATGGACTTAACAGGTATGGCTTCAGGCCATCTGGTGCATAGATCGATACAAGTTAAGATGAAGCGGAATCCTCTGGATGATAACACCGGAAGAGGCCCGGTTATGTCGACAGCCATCTTATAAAAAGGACGCACAGAGATATCTGTGGTCAGTAGGGGTGCAAACTGATGCGCACCCTTACGTGCAACTCCCTGACAAACAGTGCATGATTTACAAAACATTGCGACGTCCTTATGAACCCCTGGCCCAAAAAATGTGCCATCAATCTATAAGCTGTGCGGGCAATCCCCATATGACCCGCAAAAAGAACATCATGTGCATTAGATAAAACTAGTGATCGAAATGACGTAGGTACTACTATTTGTCTGAGTACCGAAGAATAATTGTCAAAACAACGTATCAAAATATTGTCATGAAATTGATACCAATGTCTGACATTATTTGTATGTGTAATAGTTTTAGCCGTAGCTAAAGTGAATAAACGTCCCAAAGAAGAGTCATCTTTTTGTAGGTTAATGAATGCATTTTTATCTATGTAATGACTTGTTGTCACGTGTGGCATATTATTGCTATCATTAAGTTCATTTGCTTCTGCAATCAGCTGTGCTCTAGTAGTCACAGCATTGGATAAAGAAAGATATTCTCTTTCCCATGCAGAAATTTCATCAGTAGAACATTCTTTTATACCCTTTATGTTTCCCAAAATCAAGTCACAGCAAGGCTGGTTGAGAACACATACACGAACTTTCCCAGTAAAGAATGGCGTGGTAATTGTTACGTCGGCCATGGGATATACCTCTACCGTGCCTCCGAAAGTTATGCATTTAACAGACGTTCCAGTGAAACACGACGGAGGGATTAACGACCTTCTTATCCCGACCGTTGTGCAACCCGTGTCCCTCAAAATTTTAATTGGAGTGCTAAACAAAAACCCATTATGTATAGTGAGAGTACCAACACCGTCATAAGACGACAACACTGGTAACACATGTCCACATTTAAGCCGTGGTGTAGCTCCAGGTTGAAATATCATCTTACATTCTGTACAATTATTAGAATTTTCTAAATCAACGTTACACGCATTGGCGTGATTATTGGTTGAATGAATGTCATTACTGACATTTCTATCTACCGTCTGACAAGCATTGGCTTTTGAGCGTGCTCTATTATGACTTCTAACGAAGTGAGATCTTCTGCGATCTGAAAAATGGTCTGAATGAGAATGTCCATTGTTGTCCCTGTCATAATGGCCACCCCGCGGTGACAGATTATGATTGTCCGTATATTTGTTGTGTGAATACTGGTTATTTCGATACCATTGGTTATTGTTATAATTGTTGAAATTATGTCTGTCTCTACCCCGTGAAGGTGAGCGATTATGGTAAAAATTATATTTACCCATATAGGATGTGTGATTATTTTCTCTATGATTATATCGTCTATCCAAGCTACGAGTGCGTGATCTCCCGTGCGTCGCAGCACACGCAGTAGATGAGTCCAAGACTTTTGCTTTGCTCAATGACAAGTTTGGATGAGCAACGGAAAAGTGTTGACCTAATTTTTCCATTTCCTCGATACTAGTCGGATTGCGTTCTTGTAAGAATGATACAATATCCTGGTTTACCGAAGAAACAATTTTATCTCTTAATAAGAGATCACATAATCCTTCAAAAGTTTTAGGTGTAGAAGCCTGTTCAACCCATCTTTGGAGACATACTTTTATGGAGGAAACAAAATCCTAAAAATTTTTACCCTCTACCGGCAACATGGATCGAAACTTTTGTCTATAACCTTTCTGATCCAGACCATATCTGCGTATGAATGCTGCCTTTACGACCTGAAAATCATGTCTTTTATCTTGGTCTATACCCAGATAGACCCCAACTGCACCACCTGTGAGGAGACCCGAAAAAACGCCCGACCATGAATCTTTATCAATATTTAAACAAGAGACTCTTTCCTGAAATCTTAATAAATAAAAACTTATATTGTTGTGAGGGGGAGAAAAAGGTGGTAGTCTTAAATTAAAGTTAGGGGTTGTGATTGCCTTCTTTGATGAACCATTACTATCTGAATCATGGGAAACATGCTGTTGTTGAAAACGAAGTTTCTCGACCTCAAAAGATTTCTTCCTTTCAAATTCTGCCTCCTCGGCAGCAATTTCAGCTAAACGAATTGCCTTTTCATGTTCCATTTTCTCTCGTTCCGCAGCGATTTCTGCTATACGAATTCTTTTTTCCTTATTTGCTTTTTCTTGCGCCATAGCAAATTCCCTTTCTTCTCTTTCTCTTTTCTCATTTCTATTTCTTCTCTTTCTCTTTTCTCATTTCTTTCTCTTTCTTCTTTTTCTCTATTCTCATTTCTTTCTCTTTCTTCTTTTGCCTCTGCTTTTTCATATGCAGTCAAAGCAAAATTTTTAAAAATATCACCCTCCATACTCAGAGCTTTGCCTTGTTTAATAAAATAGTCAAGAGTCGCCATAGTATACAACAAAGTATAACTTTTATAAACAATAAATCAATATCTATGTTATCCTCTGCCTTACTTTGTCCATCACACTATGGAATAGTTTGTCTGATTGGTGTAGTCACAATGTGAATATATATATAACGATATCACCTGCACAACTCACTTAGACGCTTATTAATATAATAATTAGCGTTTATGATCCTGCTTCTTGTTATCGACAAGAATCGTAGGATATATCACAAACAATATTATAGAATTATAGTTAATCAATAAATAGTGTATCATATATATGCTGCAAAGGAAAATTATCACATGACATGACTAACGAAAGACATGGATGAAAACAAAATAAGGAAACGACAAAGATGTAAATAGTCGAAAATTCTAAGACAAAAGAAAATTAAAGTTTCCACCAGTAATAAACGAGACGACCAATACATTTACAATTGATGTAAATCTTACAAAAGATAGCCAGGAAAGACCCACGCCAGACTAAATTTCCAAACAAAATTGAAATTTAAAAAAAAATACGACGAATCACAGCACAGCTAACACGCATGAAAGCCTTAATTTCAAACAGAGCGGTAATCACGACAGCACTAAATGCTGAATCCCTGAAAGAAATTAATGCAATCAACCTATAGAAATACGACACTGAAACGTAAAATGTCTCCTAAACAGTCGCCCGCAAGAGACAAAGAAAAGAAACATATAACATAAAAGAAGCGAGATTTGCCTAACAATGATAGGACCAACAACCATGACGTTACATAACATTACTTATCTGAATCGAACATCAGCATCCATTCTTCGCTGTAACTCCAATGCATCGTTCCACGCAATATTAAATGGAAATACAAGGTGGATAATGTAGTAATCAGCAACCATGTTGACGTAATCTGAAGACGTTCTCGTAACTCGTTCACTGAGTATTCAGTTCAATAGGAATCTTGAAAATGAATTCAACGTCGAAAATGTCTGACCTTCACTCGCGTGAGACACATTGTAGAGATAGTGTCAATATATAATGATAGAGACGAAATGTTAATTTCCAACGAGTTGTGGTAAAGTGGGATGATATAATTATCTATAGGGGACTTAGTGTACTGGCTGGGATCAGCTGTGAAGGTATCTGTATCTAATAAGTGTGGTGTATTACAGATGACCTTACTTTGCTACCACATTTAGACCTCAGTCAGAATTATTCTGGAATATTGTGATGACTACGTTCAATGTCTAGGGTTATGAAAGTGATGAAGTGTATGTTCACAACAACCAACAGACAGATAAACAATTTAATTTAATCCACAATACTTTACAACACTGTGACACTCACATACATAGGACACTCTATAAGACTATCTTAATAAGTCAAGTGTAACTTTTAAAATATGTATTAATTCCTTTCAATAATAGATATCCTGATTCAACTACAAAGTGAACCAGGAATCACAATCAAATGTAATTACAAGTTGTATATACACAATTTATAGATATGATCTTTGTATTGACATATATTATTATTATTACAATATGTGTGTAAGTTGTGATGTAGTACTATGAGGTAATACTGGCTTTTTCATGCTAGGTGGTTGTTTGTCATCACGACTTCAAGTGTCTGTTTCTGGTGGAAATAGTATTGGAAAAGTTCACAGTTCCTGTCATTTGAAACAATTAATTGTCCCTCTTTATTTAATATACTGTCAATTTTAGAGAGGGGGGGGGGGTACATAAGATTGAGCTGCTCTGGCCAACGAATCTTATCTTCTGTGAGGGCGGCAGGAAACAGTCTCCTCTGCTCGCTTGCTTCACCGTATTCTTGAGAAACAACACTGGTCGCTATCTTGACCAAGGAGTATGCTATCAGCCTCTGGATTCAGCAAAACTCAGACCAGGTGCTGCTTTAATAGTTTTGTACCACGGTCCCACAATTCATGGAAATATTAAACAAATACGTTGACTGGCGATGAATATGGCACAATTCCGATCTGCCTCTGTCCCAGGCTTTTATTTAGAAAAATATGAGCTGGATCTCAACGCACTTGCTTTTACAAATTGGATTTTCAAAAAGTGGCACTGAACTGACGCTCCTAATTGACTATATCAAATGGTCTAGCCAATGGGACCATGTTTACAAAAGCTTTTGAAAAAATGTACCCTTCCTATCGTTTCTAGTAACAACCAAAATTAGTATTTACAATCGACTAATCATGTTTCTCCTTACATATTATTCTAGCCAATCAAATCGGATTTAACGTGGTGGCCTCATTTTTTTTTAAAGCAGGGTCCAAACACGCCATTATGAGCAAAAATGATCGTGTGTTGTCTGACAACCTCACTATAGTATTATGGCTATAATTTGTTAATTATTAGACTAATTGCTTAACACCTAACATATTCTTTGTCAGCAAGTCCTAAGGCACCCAAATATATAAGTTTTAAGGGAGCTAAGTGGCTGCGTTCAAAATATGTATTTTCTTCTAGGATAGTCGTGCTGTTACCACCTCCTCACTTCCATACTATGGGGTGTCTTCTGTACTGTCAGGCTAAAGTCAGGATTTTAGACATAAAACAGTAGAATGTCATGTTTCCTAATAAGCATTAAACATGTTTTCAAAACCTAACCGTGTATTTGTAGTGTTTTTTTTTTGTCACTGTTTATTTGAAAAAAAATCAAGCCTTCATGCCTTTCGCTTGGGGGTGGCATTAATTTTATCTCGCGAGACAGCGTGTTAGTGTTGCATGCGTTCCTCCGTACATTTCTCTCTCTCTCTCTATCCTTAGTCCGTCTGTCCTTTTTAGGTTAACGTAGTGTATATAATTCATTAATTCTAGTATTTGTGTATCTAGGTCATTAAGCAGCTTGCGTATCTCAAGGTTTTCTGAGAAACACAGTACTAGTTGGATTTTTAGAAACGCGTGTAGTTTTATGCAGACGGGGCAGAAAAAAGGGGTTCTCTTGTTTAACTAGCATGACGTTCTATAACGTAGGTGTACGCTATTGGAAAGCACGGGTCTTTGACCATTCTTCTTTCCCTCTATTGAAATACATCGTTAGGCTTTACCTTTACTTTTTAATTTATATATGTGTATTTAGAATTTCTCACAACAAATTCTCCCCACTTAAAACAGACGTTATATGTCAGTCAATAATTCTATATACACATAGTGAAATTTATTATTATTCCTGGGGCTTACGGTGATTCTCATCACACGGATGACGGCTTAGAAAATTCGCTCCCAGATTAGTTTTTCCAGAAATATACTCTATGCTAAACTGGAATGGCTGCAAAAGTAAGGACCATCTGAGTAACCTCGAATTTTCATGCCTAGCCTGCGTTAGAAACGACAAGGGTTTGTGATCCGTTCGCAACTTGAATGCCTTCCCATACAGATAAATATTGAATTTCTTGATTGCCCATATTACAGCAAGACATTCTTTTTCGCTAGTTGAGTAATTGGTTTCAGCTTTATTCAATTTTCTGCTAGCATATGCCACTGGGGTTAATTCCCCATCTAGTGCATCTGATTTCTGTAACAGGGTCGCACCTAACCCGATATTACTGGCATCCGTTCTTCCAACTAATTCTTGACTTAAGTCAGGTAATTTCAAAATACGTTTGCTTGTGAGCTTTTCTTTCAATTGCTGGTATGCCAATTCACATTGTGCTGTCCATGTAATTCGATCTGGATTTCCTTTGCGTGTCAAATCAGTTAACGGTGCACATATGGAATTAAAGTACCTGATATACTTTTGGTAGAAACCACATAATGAGACAAAAGATCTCACGTCTTTCTTGGTTTGTGGTCTCGGGGCTTTCTTTAGTTTCTCTAAATTCTTTGGGTCAGGGGTCATGTTTCCCTGATAAACTGTGTGTCCCAAAAATTCCAATTCTTTACAACCAACGCAACATTTGGTTGGTCGGGCTGTCAAATTCGCTTCTCTAAGTCGATTAAACAGCATGTTCAGAGAGTCAATGTGCTCCTCAAATGTTTCTGTTGCTATAAGGATATCATCCATGAAATTTGTGACGCATGGATTATTCAGAGGATCCAACAATTTTCTCATCATTCTAGAGAAGACACTAGGCGCATTCTTCAATCCAAATGGCAATCTGTTAAACTCATAGTGTCCCTCTGAGGTACTAAAAGCTAGGTATGGTCTAACCTCAGGCTTTACTGGAATCTGATAGTATCCTTTACTCAGATCCACTTTTGAGAAATATTTAGCTTTATTTAGCCTGGCAAACAACTGATTTGTATCCGGCAATGGATCCACCTGACCTTCTGTGATAGCATTCAGTCTCCTGTAATCTATACAGAGTCTATGTTCTCCAGAGGGTTTCCTTAAGAGCACCACACTGGAACTATACGAAGATTCACTGTGTGAAATTATTTCCTCCTTCAACAAATAGTCTATCTCTTCCTTCAAAGCTTTCTCCTTAGCAAAAGGAATCGAATAGGGTTTCATACAGACAGGTGTGGGGTCTATCAGTTTCATATCATATTCCAATAAGTTTGTATGCCCCGGTCGGTCCGTTAACACCTCTGTATGATCATCTAGAACCTGTTGCACTCTCTCTTTCTGATTTTTCGTTAAATGTGTACTGATTTTCACCTGTGCCGCTGTCTCACAGGGATGTAATGGATATTCAAATGATGAAAGTGGTTCCTTTTTCATCTCCATTGCAATGGACAAGGTCAACAAGTGTGTCTCTTCCTGATTTTCTCTTTCCAAATATTTCTTCAGGAGATTCACATGATAGATTTTTTCTTTCCCCTTCTTATCTATCTTATAATTGGTTCTAGACACCTTCTCTAGAACTGTATATGGACCTTGCCATCCAATTTGTAATTTATTCTGACTACCGGGTAGAAGAAGCAGTACCTTCTCTCCCACAGCCAAATCTCTGTCTTTAGCTTTCCTGTTGTAATAGGCAGCATTTTTTTTCCTGGCTTGTCTCAAATTTTCATTGGCAAGTTTCCAGCCAGTTTTTAAACGAGTGGTCAGCTCATTCACATATTGGTATGAGGATGTAATATTTTCCTCTGCCTTTTCATCAGTCCACGTTCTTAACAGAGTTACATATGGACTTTTAAATTCGGAAACTTATTTTTCCTGGCACATGTCAGGTCCTTTGCACTCGAAGCTCTGTTGTGATGACTTTTCTTCCCAGAATCATCATGCACAAGTCGACCGCTACCAATTTTTCTCTTGGGGCTCTCTCCCCACTTAAAATTCTTGATGAGAGATTTCCTCTCTACATCCTCTTCCTCCAGTTTACATAAGTCCGATTGAGGGATTTTCGGCTTATCCTGGGGTAAGACATCTTTTTGCACTCGCTGCATAGTGGCCATTGTAAAACAGTCAATTGAAGCTTGTCCGTGAAAAGGGGCTTCCCATTCCACTTGGTCCACTTTATTAAATTTATTTTTCTTTTCAGTGTCAGGCCTACGTTTGCCCCGTGGCGTGTCCAGGTCCTGATCAATGTTCCCACTTGTGGGTGTTCCCTCATGTGCTATGCTACACCTCTCTACAAAATTCTCAATGTCCCACCTTGCCTTGGGCCAATAATAATTTTGAGCTACCTTTTGGATGATGGTACCAATTTTCTCATGGTCCCCATCTTTTCTCACATGTAAGCTCCTTATTAATTCTGCCCTATATGTCTTTGGAAGAACCAACTGTCCGTGACCATTGGATCTAGTTCCGGCCTTCCTGTAAATCAACTTGTTTTTCATATAAAAATCTCCCTTGCCTGGAGTTGTATGACAAGTTGACAATTTCCTAAAACAAGGCTTGAGGGTCTTATCCCCAGCCTGTGCCTTCCTCATCTCTTCTGGAGTGGTATTTAACATAATATCCTCCTCCTTTCTTGAGGTCGACCTGACCTGAAGGGTGGCCATTACTATAGGGTTCCTTCTGCAACGGTCAGTATCATGATTATCCATCCGACAATTCTTACACCACCTCCTTTTTTGGTTGAAAGAGTTTCTTTCATCATATTTCTTTTCATCGAATTGAGGGGTTTTATTTTTATTGTCATACCGTGGCCTATCAAACTGGTGCTTACCTTTGTTCTGATCTCTAGGATCAAATTTGTTAAAGTTCTGTGGTGCCTTAAAATTATCTAACTGTTTCTTTTTGTTACTTGGTACCTCTGCCTGAGCTGCCTGATATCTTTCAGCAACATTTAGTAACTCACCCAGCCTCTCTGCACCTTGTTCCATGAGAAACTTTCTCAGGTCTGGAGCCATGGACTCTCTTAGTTGTTCTATAAGGATCATTTCCTTAAGATCTTGGGTTTTCCCCAGAGAAGTCCATTTCTCCAAGTATGTCTCTAACCGTGCAGAGAACTGGTGATAGGTTTCACCTGACAGTAGTTTAGCATTCCTAAATTTTTTCTATAAAATTCTCCATTCTTTTCATATCTTAACAAAAGAGCCTGCTTTAGCATGTCATAATTTTCTTGATCATCTCTGCTCATTTTGGCAAAAACTTCATAAGCCGTACCACGAAGCCCTTGAGATAACTTTAAGCTCCACCTTTCTCTCTCTAACCCATACGTGGTAGCTAATAGTTCATATCTATTCAGATAGCTCTCGATATCATCGTCTTTCTCAACAAAATGATCTAAATGAAAGTTCATAGCTGAGGTTGAGGCTCCTTGACTAGCAGTGGCATCGGAGGTAAAGGGACTGGCACCATTTTCAGGAGCATGGCCTTGAAATTCCAACTCCCTTAGTCGTAACTCATGTTCCCTTTGTAATCTCTTCTCCTCCTTTTCTGCTTCCCTCTCTGCAGCCAATCGCTTATCTTCCCTTTCTGCAGCCTGCCTTCTTTCCTCTGCTTCCAATGCTTTAGCCTCTTTGTCAGCCTCAATCTGCAACCTCTTAATTTCTTTTTCAGCTTCTAACTTTCTTTTTAGCCTCTTTTTCTAATCTTTCAGATTCTAATTTTCTTTCTGCTTCAAATTTTCTTTCTTCACGTTCAATATCTTTGTCACATTCAGTAGTGACATAAGCAATCATAACTTGCCCGTCCATTCCTAACTCTTTAGCAGTCTGCACAGCAGCAGATCGAAATTTGGCCAGGTCCGCCATTTTCTAACAGGTAAATGTATAAAATATTTAACCAAACAATTTTATCTATGTCTAATTAACTAAGGACAACCACAAGCACTGAGAGCTCAACCTTATTTTTCCACCCAAGAATACCTTTTTAATTGTTATTATTTCCAGATGTAAATTACTCCCAATATATATGCTAGGGGAAGGTTCAATATCCCGGGAGCGAGATCCCAATATATGTGGTAAAGTGGGATGATATAATTATCTATAGGGGACTTAGTGTACTGGCTGGGATCAGCTGTGAAGGTATCTGTATCTAATAAGTGTGGTGTATTACAGATGACCTTACTTTGCTAGCACCTTTAGACCTTAGTCAGAATTATTCTGGAATATTGTGATGACTACGTTGAATGTCTAGGGTTATGAAAGTGATGAAGTGTATGTTCACAACAACCAACAGACAGATAAACAATTTAATTTAATCCACAATACTTTACAACACTGTGACACTCACATACATAGAACACTCTATAAGACTATCTTAATAAGCCAAGTGTAACTTTTAAAATATGTATTAATTCCTTTCAATAATAGATATCCTGATTCAACTACA
Organism: Oreohelix idahoensis; assembly: GCA_024509875.1. Taxonomy (NCBI): domain Eukaryota; kingdom Metazoa; phylum Mollusca; class Gastropoda; order Stylommatophora; family Oreohelicidae; genus Oreohelix; species Oreohelix idahoensis. The sequence goes on from JAMPIV010000784.1 coordinate 306,021, forward strand.
AAGTGAACCAGGAATCACAATCAAATGTAATTACAAGTTGTATATACACAATTTATAGATATGATCTTTGTATTGACATATATTATTATTATTACAATATGTGTGTAAGTTGTGATGTAGTACTATGAGGTAATACTGGCTTTTTCAAGCTAGGTGGTTGTTTGTCATCACGACTTCAAGTGTCTGTTTCTGGTGGAAATAGTATTGGAAAAGTTCACAGTTCCTGTCATTTGAAACAATTAATTGTCCCTCTTTATTTAATATACTGTCAATTTTAGAGGAGGGGGGGACATAAGATTGAGATGCTCTGGCCAACGAATCTTATCTTCTGTGAGGGCGACAGGAAACAGTCTCCTCTGCTCGCTTGCTTCACCGTATTCTTGAGAAACAACACTGGTCGCTATCTTGACCACGGAGTATGCTATCAGCCTCTGGATTCAGCAAAACTCAGACCAGGTGCTGCTTTAATAGTTTAGTACCACGGTCCCACAATTCATGGAAATATTAAACAAATACGTTGACTGACGATGGATATGGCACAATTCCGATCTGCCTCTGTCCCAGGCTTTTATTTAGAAAAATATGAGCTGGATCTCAACGCACTTGCTTTTACAAATTGGATTTTCAAAAAGTGGCACTGAACTGACGCTCCTAATTGACTATATCAAATGGTCTAGCCAATGGGACCATGTTTACAAAAGCTTTTGAAAAAATGTACCCTTCCTATCGTTTCTAGTAACAACCAAAATTAGTATTTACAATCGACTAATCATGTTTCTCCTTACATATTATTCTAGCCAATCAAATCGGATTTAACGTGGTGGCCTCATTTTTTTTTAAAGCAGGGTCCAAACACGCCATTATGAGCAAAAATGATCGTGTGTTGTCTGACAACCTCACTATAGTATTATGGCTATAATTTGTTAATTATTAGACTAATTGCTTAACACCTAACATATTCTTTGTCAGCAAGTCCTAAGGCACCCAAATATATAAGTTTTAAGGGAGCTAAGTGGCTGCGTTCAAAATATGTATTTTCTTCTAGGATATTCGTGCTGTTACCACCTCCTCACTTCCATACTATGGGGTGTCTTCTGTACTGTCAGGCTAAAGTCAGGATTTTAGACATAAAACAGTAGAATGTCATGTTTCCTAATAAGCATTAAACATGTTTTGAAAACCTAACCGTGTATTGGTAGTGTTTTTTTTTTGTCACTGTTTATTTGAGAAAAAAATCAAGCCTTCATGCCTTTCGCTTGGGGGTGGCATTAATTGTATCTCGGGAGACAGCGTGTTAGTGTTGCATGCGTTCCTCCGTACATTTCTCTCTCTCTCTCTATCCTAATTCCGTCTGTCCTTTTTAGGTTAACGTAGTGTATATAATTCATTAATGCTAGTATTTGTGTATCTAGGTCATTAAGCAGCTTGCGTATCTCAAGGTTTTCTAAGAAACACAGTACTAGTTGGATTTTTAGAAACGCGTGTAGTTTTATGCAGACGGAGCAGAAAAAGGGGTTCTCTTGTTTAACTAGCATGACGTTCTATAACGTAGGTGTACGCTATTGGAAAGCACGGGTCTTTAACCATTCTTCTTTCCCTCTATTGAAATACATCGTTAGGCTTTACCTTTACTTTTTAATTTATATATGTGGATTTAGAATTTCTCACGACACGAGTGACCGAATAAACTGATGAGGTGACCTTGTCAAAGTCCTAACGGTTTGATGTAGTACTTCAGAGTCTACTTGTTCAGCGAAACGACCTCCTCGTAAAATCCCAGATTCATATTTCTCCCGTGAAGATATTCGTCAGATTGGTATAGCATCCCTCTCATGGTGAATAAGCGTGAACGATTTCGTCATGGATATAATGTTTTTTTCTGATCCTCAAGTAAGGTACCAGATCTGGGCATGACCTAGTATACGAATATTGTAAATTTCATGTCTGCACAGAATTGCATTCCAACAGCTGTCTCTGCATAAAAAGATACTTGCTGAATTAAATAATGTGACAGCGACTGATTGATCAAACTTCCCGATATTGTCCCAACATAGGACTCTGTCTGCAAATGGCTCGAGCAACCTTCATATGTCCTTCAAATCCAACAGACGACAGCCCCCATATCTGTGGTGGGGCGCTGTTTGAATATATTATGTGTTCGTTTATTATTATTTCAGGTAAATTGCTACCCCTGTCCACAGTTGAAGTATATGTTGATTCTGTTAATGTATACTTGATTGCTCCTGCGGTTGCTCATAATAATGCTCATTACCCCGTTACATCCAGGGTGACATCTCTCAACTTTTATAATTTTGTTCCATACTTCACAACATACATGCAGGTTCTTTAACTGACCCATTCACCAATGAGGAACTAAAACAGTCTTCCTTTTTTGAAACGAACTCGACATCCTTTAATAACTTATATTCTTTGTAGTATACATAATCGTTCGTCCCGATTAATCCTTATTTATTAACCTCCTCAATACATATTAATTCTATTTCAAGAGTAATCGTTCTCTTGTACAAACCCTATCCTTTCAAAAGGGTGAACACTTCGTAATAGGTTCCTACTGGAACTTAAAAGAAAATACAGCCAAAAAACACAGCTGTCACAAAGCTTAGACAGACATAAAGGTATGTTTTCAGGCACTCGTAAGAAATAAAGAAGTAGAACACTTAGACAACAGAAAAACAACAGACGTGAGTGGCTTACCCAGGGTTCGAACCCCGTACCTTCCGTACGACAACACCGCCTAGCTATACAAGCGAATCACACTAACCTCACGGCCAGCTAGGCATCCCCAAAACAGGATGCTTTACTGACCGGTCATCAGTGCGAAACACAAGACAACACCGGAAGTTTACAATGGGCACCTCAGCCTATTAATGACGCAATCACTTCTGTTGTTCCTCTGTTCTGCAGTATATGTCAGTCCAAACAAGACAAAGACCTTGATACTGTGTCCAGTAAATGATAGAAGACTTAAGGACAGTAGTATTGAACAGAGGGTAGGTTTCTGGTATTGTATGAACATTAATAACACATAAGGAAGGGAAACCCGAGGCCTGTAAACAGTAAATTAATATTAGACAAACATAAAGGTATGTTTTCAGGCACTCGTAAGAAATAAAGAAGTAGAACACTTAGACAACAGAAAAACAACAGACGTAAGTGGCTTACCCAGGGTTCGAACCCCGTACCTTCCGTACGACAACACCGCCTAGCTATACAAGAGAATCACACTAACCTCACGGCCAGATAGGTATCCCCAAAAAAGGATGCTTTACTGACCGGTCATCAGTGCAAAACACAAGACAACACCGGAAGTTTACAATGGGCACCTTAGCCTATTAATGACGCAATCACTTCTGTTGTTCCTCTGTTCTGCAGTATATGTCAGTCCAAACAAGAAAAAGACCTTGATACTGTGTCCAGTAAATGATAGAAGACTTAAGGACAGTAGTATAGAACAGAGAGTAGGTTTCTGGTATTGTATGAACATTAATAACACATAAGGAAGGGAAACCCGAGGCCTGTAATCAGTAAATTAATATTAGACCAGAAACCAACCCTCTGTTCTATACTACTGTCCTTAAGTCTTCTATCATTTACTGGACACAGTATCAAGGTCTTTTTCTTGTTTGGACTGACATATACTGCAGAACAGAGGAACAACAGAAGTGATTGCGTCATTAATAGGCTGAGGTGCCCATTGTAAACTTCCGGTGTTGTCTTGTGTTTCGCACTGATGACCGGTCAGTAAAGCATTCTTTTTTGGGGATGCCTAGCTGGCCGAGAGGTTAGTGTGATTCGCTTGTATAGCTAGGCGGTGTTGTCGTACGGAAGGTACGGGGTTCGAACCCTGGGTAAGCCACTTACGTCTGTTGTTTTTCTGTTGTCTAAGTGTTCTACTTCTTTATTTCTTACGAGTGCCTGAAAACATACCTTTATGTTTGTCTAATCTTAATTTACTGTTTACAGGCCTCGGGTTTCCCTTCCTTATGTGTTATTACTGTCACAAAGCTCAAGGTTTTACTCCACCTTAGCCATACACATATCAACAATCTTCTACGTCATTCTTTTGGTGCGCCTCATTTTCAATATTCCAAATAGTGCCGCATTTATCAGCACTAACTCAAACTCAATAAATCTAACATGTGGTGTGCATGGGCAGACACCACACGGGGCCTGTAGCATATGTTAAGAAAAGGGCCCTATATAAAAAAAAAGCAATAAAACAACACAAATATATTTGATCACATACATTTTTAATTTGCATGGTAATTATCATTATCAAAAGTAACAATCTCTTTTGACCCATGGTGCTCCTTAGTTCATTTTTAATAAGTTTCAGTTTTGAAAATGATCGTTCTCCACTGCAGTTGGTTACCACTAGTGACAAATAGATGCGCAAGGCGATTTCTACATTTGGAAAACAAGACTACAAAGAATTGCCAATTATCAAACGGTAAAACTGTAACTCTACAAGGTCTTGAGTAGTGCCAATATGAGAAGCAAGATCATTTTTCAACAGTTCTGTAAACTGCACAAGTTCTTCCCAAAGACTTTCTTCCAGATCTTCCGGAAATGATTTAATAAGATTCGATGATTTCGTTACCACCTCTTCAGGTGTAAACGACTGTAACTGACGAAGGAATCCAAATACATCATTCAACTTTTGATAAGCTTTCTGGCGTTTTGGCAAGGCAGAAAGCAAGCTATCAATAAGGACAAGAAATGTTTGGCTTTTAAACTGCTGAGAAGGCGTTTGAGATTCAACAAGTGGATCAAGTGTGCTGGAACCACTGAAATCATTATACTCTCGATTTCGTTTGTGTTTTCTTCGAGTTTGTTCTTGATAATGTTCACACTCAGTCAGATCCTTGGCCTTTTGCTCTATGTCTACAAAAGTAGACCGCATAGCTTGAATATACCCCGCAGGGATTCATAGAGTGCACAAGCTGTATTCAAATCTTGGTCAGAAGATTGCAAAGAAGCACTGGCCATTTGAAAACGCTGTAATATTTGATCCCACAGCATGATCATTATTCCTGTTTCTAACTTCATCATGGTTGAAAGTAGACCACGAGCCTGTTGACGACACTCTGCCTTCTGATCATTGTTATCTGAAATATCATCCAAGACTTGTTTTATTGCAGAAAAGCTGTGTAAAGGTGCTGTTGTTGCATCTGCCCGAGCGGACCACCTGGTATCTGACAGTCTTTTCACAAAGGGCAAATGGGACTTATTATGAGTACCACCAGCACATAATGCAGTAGAAAGGAGACCCCACCGGTAGGTAGAAGCAGCAAAGAAGGTGTACAGACTTTCAACAAATCCAAAGAAAATGACTGCTTCCGTCCGCAAACAGTTAAGATAAAAATAATGAAGTCACACTAAGTCACCCTCTTATGCTCTTTCTCTCACAATTTCTTGACACCAAATGAAAAGGCGCTAAAGATGGCATAAATCACAAGATCATTGGTTTAACGCTCGTATTAGAAGATGACCAAAAAATGATGTACATATTGGCGCGGGGCCCCAAAAAGCGCGGGGCTCGAAGCATATGCTACTTTTGCTATTACGTTAATCCGGCTCTGATTGTGTCAATATTTGACAAGGATCAGTGCGTAGCGAGGGAACCCCCTCCCTACCCAGCCCTCTCCACCCAGCGGCGAAAACAAATAAAGGATTTCTTGCCAGGGTACAGTTTTGTTTGTTTTGTGGGCCCTAAACAGGACCGTGGTGCAATTTTGTGGGCCCTAAACAGGACCGTGGTGCAGTTTTGTGGGCGCTAAACAGGACCGTGGTGCAGTTTTGTACGTTTTGTGGGCCATAAAAAGGACCGTGGTGCGTGCAGTTTTTTGGGTTTTGTGGGCCCTATACAGGACCGTGGTGCAGTTTTGTGGGCCCTAAACAGGACCGTGGTGCAGTTTTGTGGGTTTTGTGGGCCCTGAAAATGAACGTGGCGGGTGCAGTTTTGTGGGTTTTGTGGGCCCTAAACAGGACCGTGGTGCAGTTTTGTGGGTTTTGTAGGCCCTAAAAAGGACCGTGGTGGGTGCAGTTTTGTGAGTTTTCTGGGCCCTAAAAAGGACCATGGTGCAGTTTTGGGAGTTTTTTGGGCCCTAAAATGGACCATGGTGGGTGCAGTTTTGTGGGATTTCTGGGCCCTAAAAAGGACCGTGAGGGGAACAGATCACCAAGGATCGCTTAAGCTGTGCACATATCAGGACATACACATGTTCGTTCGTAGCAGCACAATTTAAATAGGAGGCCAAAATTCTGTAATGTCATGCAGGATACTGACGAACTTTATTCCGATGTCGCCACAAAAATTCACACATTTAGGAATCTAACATGTGTCTCTGTGTTCCGTTTTGACGTTTGTTGCGTTCTTTCGCAGCTTTCCACAACCTCTCTATTCGTTGTGTGTTTGCTCTTGTATTTGGGTCAACAAAATTTGCAGAATGATTCACCGTTTCGTGAGTTAAACCTAGCAAATTTTTAATGGTACTATATGCGCGTCATTGATCAGACACAACTGTCGTACCAGGACGAATGTTGGCTATGATAAGGGGCATTAGTGTAGCTGCTGAGCGGTCCGGCACTGGAACCATGAAACACTCACTTGTTTCACGACAAATGCCACCGAATATCCACTGCTGTGGAAATACACGACCGACGTTATTTTTTTCTGCGTGTGAACACACTTTCATCAATCTCTACCGTCGTATTGGGACCGCCAATTACAGCTGGATTAGCAATTAGTAAATTTGCACAAACCTCACGGAGGTTGCTGTTCCATTTAATGACAGCTTTATTGGCAATTCCTAGCTCTGATTTACATAAATCAATGCTAGTCATCTCTTTACTCCAACAGTAAATGAACAGAATAATCTGCCTGAACGACAGACGTGTGCCCTGTAACCATGTGCTAGAACGAACCGGAATGTCCTGCTGACATGTGCGACATCTCTAACGATCTTGGCGAACTGTGAGGGACAAACTCATGACATGATTGTTAGCACACAGTCGGACGGTGTGTAGAATTCCTCGTTCCTGCAAAAACTGCACACAATTATCTTTGTTACGTGTAAAATCTGACAACTCCAATAAATTCATCTTCCACGGCCTTGACACAGCGATTGAATGACACGATGTTAGATTTGCCGAGCGAAGACACTGTGTTAGATTTTTGCGCGCGAATTTAAGAAAAAAAATTTAAGAAAAAGTGTGGTGCTTCGTATGGCTACTAAATTTCAACAATTATAATCTGTGGGTGAATAAAGACACAAGTACAATAACGGACAATTCAAACAGCGGTGGCAGAGGAAAATGTTCAATAAAAGTTTCACCAGAGAATAGGTGGGGAGCCACGATTTAATGCAGTTCACGATCACGAACCCATGGAAGTAGACCATGCAAGACAACAATTGCGTCGACCTGACACCCACAGAAAACATAACCATACTGGACGGGATGTACAACAACATTCATATGGACCAGTACAAAGACAGAATGTGCACAATGTGTCCACAATCATCTGCTACACTTGTAATAAAAAAGGACATATGTCTAAGAATTGCAGAGAAAGAAACGCAGATAACCACCACAGGCAGTTTCCAGCTAACCCAAGGTACCCACAGGGAAATTACACCAATGAACAACAAAGACACAATACCCAGCACAGTTTCTCCAGAGGTCGTCCAATGCAGGGAAACGGATATGGCACGCGTTAGGAGGGATCTCTAGCCGTGTCCGAAGCAGGGATAGCAACAACGAAAACTCCAACCATAGGTCCCATATAGAACATGAAAAGCGAGGAAAACTGAATGAACTCCACACAATAACAAAAGAACCACCATTAGTTCACAATAATAGCACTCAAAATGAAGTCACCATACATCACGAAACAAGTTCCTGTCTAATCATCATTAAGAACAGGAATTACAGAGCGCTCATACATACAGGAGCATCTGTAAGCCTCATAAGGGAACACTTTTATAAGCAAATAAAGAAATACGCACAGTTCAAGCATTCCAGAACATAAATAGCCTCTGTAACTGGGGAAGAATTGAAATCCTTAGGCATTGCCCATGTCACATTTAAGATTGGCAGCTAGACAATCACACATGCATTCGTTATCACTAGAGGCATGAGTAGTAATTTTATCTTAGGAAGAGATTTTCTGTCAAAACACCAAGCCCGGATATATTTTGATCTACGGAAAATAAGAATAAATGAAGAATATGTAGAACTCCAAGATGACATCCATATTGCATCATTGATTCGTTTAACGGCCCCGGTTACGCTCTTACCAAATTCATTAGTCATAGCCAAAGGTAGAATCAAAGCGTCACAATATATAAAACCTGGACAAACTATTCACGTGGAACCCATACTGGGAGAAGATATAAATGAAGACCCAATGCTATTTATTACGGAATGAACAGCAGAAGTCACAACAAACAGAGACTTCCCGGTTATGATAGTCAACACATCTGGTAAAACGACAACCATTGCTAGAGGTGCTATCATAGCTCAAGTACAATCATCCTCCATACGAGACACCTACAAAACTAAACAAGGTAACACTGACCGACATAATGCAGGTGAGAGTCATACCCATCAATCCCCGCCCCCGCATCAGACCACACAATACACCCTCCGCCACCCCATTGACTCTGCTGCATGGCACGTTAGGTCTAGAGGTAAGACTGGTCGAGATAGGAGGTTTCATAAACAAAACATCACTTCGCAGAACCATACCCATCAGTCCCCGCGTCAGACAACACAATACACCCCCCGCCGCCCCCAAGGTTCAGTGCAAGTGCTTCGACACACCATAATACCCCCTTGGAGAAATACGGAGAGTTCAAAACAAGCTAAACAATTGACAGGAGGATACCTGGAAGCACCGAAAAGAGAAACGGTATACACGGATGGCACAGAATATTATCAGAACACCCGCAAATATCGAACATGAAGACAACCAGAAATCGATTATCAGTTTAAATACCCAGATATGGTTGATCAAGAGATCATTATAGAAGCCTATAGGAATACACAGTCTCCTAAGGAAAAACGTAGCCCCACGAGGAACACTGTAAACCTAGTTATACTAGATCAACCCAGGTTGCAAAGATGTAGAGTAAGCAACCATCGCAAAATCACATACACTTCGAATCGATGTAGATCACAGAACGATCGAGCTGTTTCATTCCCTACACAGGACCATATAAATTACAATGCTACAAATCGACGTCACTTCAATCCACAGAAGAGAAACTCTTATCACCACCATCACCCAACCAGACGAATAAACCCTTTGAGGTCCTGCCACACAACCGGATGGATAAATTGACGTAGTGAAAGAGAGAGCGCACAAGTACATTGCATTTGAGGAAGAGAGAGCGCACAAGTACATTGCCGTAGAGGAAGAGAGATCGCACAAGTACATTGCCGCAGAGGAAGAGAGAGCGCACAAGTACATTGCCATAGAGAAAGAGAGAGCACACAAGTACGTTGCCATACAGGAAGAGAGAGCGCACAAGTACATTGCCGTAGAGAAAGAGAGAGCGCACAAGTGCATTGCCGTAGAGGAAGAGAGAGCGCACAAGTACATTGCCGTAGAGGAAGAGAGAGCGCTCTAGTACATTGCCGTAGAGGAAGAGAGAGCGCACAAGTACATTGCCGTAGAGGAAGAGAGAGCACACAAGTACATTGCCGTAGAGGAAGAGAGAGCGCACAAGTACATTGCCGTAGTGAAAGAGAGAGCGCACCAGTTATCGAGCTAGTAGCCAAGACGACATCTCTCTTGGCGAACTGTGAGAGAGATTTGCCGCGCGATGACACGGCGCTAGATTTTTCGTGCGAATTTAAGAAAAAAAATTTAAGAAAAAGTATGGTGCTTCGTGTGGCTACTAAATTTCAATAATTATAATCTGTGGATGAATAAAGACACAAGAACATATTGACAACAGTGGTTCTCAAGCCATGACCAAAATAACCACCAGGGACAGTACTGAATACAGAAGCAGCGACAGAGAAAGAGAGAGAGAAAAACGACATTGTAGTATCACCTACTGAAAAATTGCTGTATAATTGCCAACCTCAAGAGGAAGGTTGGGCATATCATTTTTTCAGATATTTCGATCATGTAAATAAAGTTCAACATTTGACTGTTAATGCTGTCAGCGTGAAGTCATTCATCAACTGTTGAAATCATTCATCAACTGTCAGTACATGAACTGTTGTTGTCTTGAGAGAAAGAAGCCTTCTTTACCACAAACAAGCTACCTATTGTTTAGGGTAGAGATACGAACCCTATACGATCACAAAAACAGAGAAGTAGGAAATAGTATACAAGTCATTATCCACAGCCGCAAATTGTAATTGCGCACATGACCAGTCCGTCAACGGCCACAGTGACTAACGTAGAATCATTTTGTTGTATGGGATCCCGTGTGACGGATAGGATGAAATTCAGCTGTCCCTGAATTGACGGATGATAATAAGAGTAGCCTTAAATAGCATCGAGGCCCCTGAATTTGTGTGTAGTTAAATCGCAACGTGTTTCCCACGTGGAATTCTACCACGCGTGCTAATTAGTATGCACTATCCATCGTGGATTCCCCCCCGTTCCCCCGCGGGCTAATTAATATGTAAACAGTTATCATGCGAGGATCCATGAGTTTCGTTTTGTCTTAGGTTTAGTTAGCCACACCTACTACCTATTTCTAGAGCGAGTAAAATCAAGCATTTCCCTCCTTTTTTCAGTCATCCCGTCTAGAAGGGCGTTGCCAGAGGAAAACGGCAAAGCGGCTACCATCAAAGACGTGTAGTCCCAGAAGAACGAAGCAGAGTTTTTCTCACCTACTGTTCACATGTTTAATCGAACCGGTCAAGAGGGCTAGAATCGCTGGCGGCCGAACAGAAACGGGGAAATCTAGAGCTTTGACTCGCGGCACGTAACGAGAATAGTTCCCTGGTATCAAAAAAGGCGTGAAACTTCGCATGTCGCTACTATCTTTAATTTATTAACTATATACTGGTACCACTGGAAAATGCGGTTATCATTCGTTGCCCAGAGATTTGAAGGAAGTAACTAGCTTATAGTGAATCTTACAAGATTTATTTTGGATTTTCTGCTATATTGGATTCTAATTCATTCTGGTGCTACCTCACGGTAGAAGGGGAAACGACTAAGTAAGTAAGTAAGCTACGGTAAAATATATTAGTCTTGAGTGATTTAGTCGTTTAGTTCCTTCATTTATTTCACTGGATTTTTGTGTTAATTTAAACATATTAAATAAACCCATCGCAAAGTTTTCCAGTCATAAATCAAATAATGTAACTATCCGTTATTTCCCGAGATAATAGATGTGAAACATAATTTTTTTTAAACGCTAGGCGATCGTAATTGGTTATAACCTTAATATTTCTATTTCACCTTGTGTAAATTTTGAGTAATTAGCTGTTCATAGCTAGTGTCAATTAAAACGATACATTAGCTAGTCACTCGTGAAGTTCTTTTAATGTAAATAATTAAATACCGGAGAGATTTTACAGGTCTTATATAAAGAGAAGACTCTAGGCAGAAATATGTCTCCGACTATATAAGGAAAAGACGATGGTCATATATCGGTCATGTCCTACGAATGCAAAACAACAGAATACCACTACAGGCGCTCACTTGGGTTCCTGGGGGTAAGAGGAAAAAAGGAAGACCAAAAGAAACACTCCGAAGAACAATAATAAGAGAAGGAAGAACGTTGGGCCTAAATGATGTGCAAGAGCTAAGAGGAGTGGCGTCACAACGAACAACCTGCAGAGCACTGGTTTCTGCCTTATGCGCCGTGTTTGGTGCTTAAAGAATTTATTATTATTATTATATAAACCGAGGGTGTTAGAAATAATTATAGTAGAATTACTTGTTTTTATATATTCTCTTTATACAGGTGATCATACCTTGCGATCCAACGGTTTTATTATATAGAGAGTCATGTTCAGATGGCTTATGGCATCCCAAAGTATATGTTCCAAACATAATAACATTGACTATACCAAAATCTGATTGTTGGAGACCCTTATAAGTCCTTCGCAAAACCAGTAGAGCAGTTAAATAACCAAACCCACGTCAAATGCTAAATTGTGTTAAGTTTAACTGGATCGGGACAATGCCAGATATATTATATTAAATCATATAAAGTTCCCTGGCCTCATGAGGCAGAACTTAAAGCACAAATTTATTTAATCAAAACCCATATGTCAGTAAACAGTGTTCCTAACACCAACTATACAGAGAACAGTTTCAGCTATTCATTCGGAGAACAGCCTGAGAGTAACATTCCAATGTGTGATGATATCTTCATATTTTCACTACGACAGAAAACCTAGAAAAAACTTAACCCTACTAAATACCTGCAGTGCGAAAAAAGGAATAACCCCATCCAGGAAAATATAAATCAACGCACCAATTCAGCAAAATCTCCGAGAAAAAATAGCAGTTGCCTAGACGGAGCTTTTCTGGGGCTGAACTGGACATATAATAGTCTTAAAGACATTGTGTTTTTATTAATTCCACGGATGTATGCAGTGTCGGCAGAGGGTAAGTTAGAATGATCATGAGCTCAAGGAATGAATCTAGAGCGTGAAAAAGGAACGAAAGAATTTATTCGCTCAATGTTACTACTAATATAACACCTTCCTTTATCTATCTCTCACTAAGTCCGAAGGCCCACGTGACAGTTAAACTAAGGACATACCGATTACCCGTCCCGACTAACCCCACTCCCATTGTCAATCCTTTGTTTGATCTGTTGGGTAAACAACCTCGGGTGTGATCATTTTCCTAGTTTTTCCATGTTCCAGAATGAGGGTCTATGAGAATACATATTGTTTATTTATTTTCCCTTTATGTAACTATAATTTCACCTGATGACATGATAACGATGTATTAACTGTTGTAACCATTTTTTGTGTCTAAAGATAGAATAAATTTTATAAACCTTAATCTATTAGTTTTGGTCAAAAAACATCCCCTGCCCCATTATATGTGCCCATAGTTCTCCTGTTCGTTTCTACGTATGTACGTATTGATGTCACAAAATTGTTTGTGTGTGCGTACGAGAGAATAGTGTATTTGAACCAACATCGAAAGTGGAAAAAAATACGTCTCCATTTAAGTGTGTCGTACTAGATAGGGAGGGGTTGAGCAATTACTCAATCCAAGACTGTAATTTTCCCTACACTCTGTAATCCTCGTAAACAGGACTATTTCTCACACCTTTCTCTCACCTAGATTTCACCACCTCACCTCGGCTCGAGTGGGACCATAACAATAAGGCCTATCTATAAAACTTACGACATCCCGTTACACGCCCATTGAGGCATTTTGGGAATATGGTGTTAGGCCCATATTTTCTTGACCATCGGCATACTAGTGGTGATGTGGTCAGCATCGCGCCGGATTTTATTGTATGAGAAATATGTTACTGGCAGGATGAGCTATGCTCCGCATACGAGTACGCTGTTACTTCTTCATTCAACCCCTTGTACAAAGTGTAATAAATTTGAGAACCACAACAAGCTACAGATAACTCATTAGTGAATATGTTCACGTGTATCCGATCATCATCATGAAGTCAGGGACGACAGTCTGTACATTATCGATCATGTAAGCAAGAATATGCTTAGATGTGGCCAACGTGCCGACAGACGTATTGCGACACTTAATACCTGTATTGAACTGTACATCAAGAACTAGTCAACCAAGAAACACGAGAATGAAACGACGAGATCTGAGAGACTAGCAAGTACATGTACTACACATTTTTCGTTTTCTTCAGTCGAGCCAGTTCGCGTCACCGCTGGATGGGTCATCTTGACCATTCACGCACCAATTCACCCGATACGCATGTTTACTTCTATTAAAAATTGAAAAGGTAGCCCAAATACAAGTGGGTGTATACAAATATACGGCTCTTGAGTGAAATATTAGATAACTTTCCGTAAAACACCGCGGTTTATTTGATAAAAACAGTAGCTTTACGACAAAGCGGCATCCACAAAAGACTGTCAACAGTTCCATGAGTACTCCAACGCAACACACAGACAAGACTTTATCTTCCTCTATATCATTTTCCTTCTATTTTACCGATATATTCCACCTGTCCTCTTCTCATAACATGCCCAAAAAAGTGGATTGCTTCTAACTTGTGAAATACGTTTCTTTCGCGCATTGGCCTCTTTCAGGACATCCTCATGACTCTTTTTGTATATCGATGGTATTTTTAACATTCTTCTGTAAAACCACATCTTTCTGGACTCTAGTGCTTTCTCTACTTGTTTACTAACTGTCCATGACTCACTCCCATACGTCAGGATTGGTTATTTAACACTGAAGAACTACCTTTCTTACTTCCATTGACAACCGTGGCATAAAATACTCCGCATTTTATAGAATGCTGTTTTTGCAAGCTGTTCTGCTCTTCGCTTCTGAGATGTATTTTCCATTCGTTGTTATTAATTGCCAAGCAGTGGCACAACTACCACCCTGTTGGACAGGACACGTCACGGGGGCCCCGGGCATGAAACGGGACCCGAAAAGCATTGATCAGAAAGGACTATTACATTTAAACAAATCTTTTTAATTTCCTTTGCTCATTCTTGGACAAAATAACCTCGATCGTCACATTTTCCTGTGCCATCCTGTAATTCATTCTGTGCTCTTCACTTTCTTCTTTCCTACATCTGACAGCATATGGTACCTGGATCTGAAGAGTGAAACGTTGTTTGTAAATGCCTAACACACTTCCGATCAGACAAGGACTGGAGCGCCCGATTAATACGTAAACAAATCTGAGATGGCCACCGTCAGTTGCTTATCACTGATATTACTTTCTGTCTGGTCGGGTTGTTGATTGAAAGTTGTTTGCTGAACCAGGTGAATGATATAATCATTTCCGGACAGTCTTGTTGTAGGCAATGGTTACGATAAGTTATCCATCTTGACAGATATTGTCTGTGATAGATCTATAAAGTCGTGAGTGCAAACATGATCGGTAACCAACGGAAGACGAAATACCTTAAATGGGAAGTGACTTGTAAAAATCACATTTTGTGTGTCACGCACGAATTCTACATGAGAGGGTAGTTGGGATATACCCCTACCAATATACACAAATTGACAAAAGGGAGTGACACCTGATTTTTGTGTCATGACACTCAATACAAATGAGGGTATTAGTTTCTCTCTTATTTCGCGATACTAGTCTGTGGTACCGATTGGTGGTACTAGTCTTTGGAACAAGTGTGTGAACTTCAGTCAAAACTAGACACCAACATCAGACGCGTCTTAGAAGACGCCGGACCATCTTCGAAATTACCCCACGATACTACGGGGGACGTGTTGCGGTCATCAGACGTGACCAGTGACGAGAAGAACCAGTCCATTACCTGCAAAGAACAAGCATCGGCTGGAGCAGAAGCCAACCGATATTCCTACTGTCAGCTAAGTACACATTCAGAGAATGCCAAGTGAACTCTTTTCCATAAGAACATTTTCCAACACCATTTCCAGATCATCACCAGTGATGAATCTTGAAAGATTATTCCTAGTTCACCCCACCATTTTTTATTTTACATTGTTACCTATAACTGATTCCTAAATTTGTTGTCTGTATATATACAAGTTTATAGTTAATTTAATTATTTTGAGTGAACAGCACCCGTATGTCTCATTCATTTTAAATACATATAACAGAGCTACTGTAGTAATATTTGACTGATTTAAATAAGTTGAGGGCTCACCAAAAGAAGCACAATTTTTACTCCTCATTGAAGGTCAGGGAAAATAACAAGTTTAAACGACCTGGATCCTTTCAACCAGTACTTGATTTCTTAAATTCAAATGACGCTCCCAATTATTGAAGCACTATTCTTCAATTCACATCTCTGCCAAGAATAATCGTGAACGAACGAACGAACTTTATTTTCAAAGGGTTGAGACTTGGGCACGCAATCCCGCCTGACATTCTGCCCTTCCCTTCTCTCACCTTTCATACTGACATCATTTATTCTTACATGCATTTAACATATCAATTTCAAGGAATTCAACTTTGTAAAGTAAAATAAAATGAAAGCGAAATAAAACGTGAGCGAAAAGTAGATACCTTTGAAGGCCTCCAGTAGATACTCTGAAGTTTGGCTCCTGCTTGACCAGCACTTGCAGAGCAAGGGGAGTAAAACATGCGTTGAACGTCCCGTTTCTCATTCCCATTTTAGGAAAATGTCCGCTCTACTTTCAAAAGTTCTGAGTTCTTACCTGACTCATTTTCTGGCGAGCCGGTGTAACTTTCGTTTGCTCAACACTAAACATTCTCGTAATTGTTTCATCGAAAAGTTATTACGCGACAACTGACTTTTAACATGCAGTCTCTAGATGATCATTAATAGGTGCTTAAAATTTGATACGCCATATTTTTGCTGGGCCTGAGGGTAATTTCACTTTTTGCTATTAAGACTGCATCATCAACGTATCTCAGGCTGTTTATATTACGTCCGCCAAATAATATTCCTGGCATGTCCTCTAGGCATCTCATTATATTTTCACTGTACAGATTGAAGAGATCCGGTGACAGCACACATCTCTGTCTGACACCCTTTTTTTACTTGCTGAGGCAATTTTATTTGGCTGCTAAGTCTTACAGCTGCTGGTGGCTGGCAGTACATGTTCTTTATTGTGATGGACGAACTCAGCTGACCCGGATTGACCCTGAATTTTGTTGGATGAAAGAGTACGACCCTTTGTAACGACCCCTTCGTATAGCATCAGTGGCACCGAAAATTGTTGTAATTCTTGTCATACGGGACTTCTTTTCACGTGGATTCATTAGCTATGCAACTGTTCCACACAGAGGGCAAACACGTTTGCTGATTGATATGCGGACAGTTTACCTATCATTCATTCTGGTCATCGCATTGATTTAAGGAGAGATTAAATCACGCCCACTAACATCTCTTGAACAATCATAGGCAGGTATTTTAACTAACTTTGCCGGGGGGGGGGGGGGGGGGTTGCCAGAATCAAACAGATAATGCAACCACGATCAAAGAGACAGACTGAGGGATTTCAGGGGAGACTATCGGCGCCATCAAAGACAGTAGTGGTCCCTGATACGAGACGCAGTTTCTTGCCGCTATTTTTGCGCCTCGGTGTCAACCACAGAACCGATCGCAGGGAAAGCGAACGGGGAAAGCCGAAACGGGCAGCAGCGAGCGGAGATACGGAAACCAGGGGGCGGCTCCTCTCCTTGATTTGGCGGTCAGATCCCCCAAAGTTTCTGGGATGAAAAAAGCTGTCAAGTTTCTCATGTCCCACTCAACTTACATTCCATTTTAGATAAATAGACCATGAAGAATAGACACTTTATCACTCGCTGGCCAGACCTTTACAGAAGCACTAGCCTTATTGAAATCTTGTTATAGATTTTCCCCTGGATATATATATTGCAGTGATTTCTATTCTGTGCAAAGCGGTAATATATATTGTGTAAAGTGATCAGTGGTCTAGTTCAGTCATTCTATTTCAATGGATTTTGTGTTAATTTAAATCTATTAAATTTAACCATCTCAATAGTTCCAGTTGTAAATATAATGATCTATCTATTATATTATTTCAAAAGATAATGGATGCTTAAATTAACTTTTAAAGTCGCGAAGGAATTTATAATTAATAAATTCAGTTAAGTCCTAGTTTCATAGATGTGTGTTTTAACCACTAGAATTCGCGCAGTGTTTATTAAATACATAATTAAATACTCGAGTGTATTATAGGCTGAACGGGAAATTTATTGCGCTTGATTTTTCGGTATGTTACATGTTTTTTTCTTTCATACAGAGTGATCGTAACATGCGGTCCCAGCTAAATAAAGAAAGAAATAAAGAAATCATCCTATAAACTTCCAGTCATATTGAAGAAACATTTCTTTTAAATATAATCTTTGTGGCGGTCCTTTGCGACCTAGCTGTCATAATTAAATGAAATAAAGACCACCCAAGAACATTTAAAAGAACAATCGTCAAATTACCATTACAAATCAGTAAGACAAACTGGAAGGTAATCATCGTCAGTAGCGATAATACATTTACTGTTTACTGTGAGAGAGTACATATTTTCCTGACTGTGAATGAGCCTAGTTTTTCCTCAATTGGATTTAATAAAACTTTCCGGTCAGTTACTATCATCACGCATTGAAGGAATTTTACCATAGCGGAATATTAAAAGAGACCACTTCATTTTCACCCCTGTGCCGAACTGTGTCGTGCCATCCCATAGACTCCTTTTTTTATATAATAAAACACAAGAACTCTTAGTCTTCAAGTCTTGCGATAAGTGAGAATATTTGTTACCAGCAAAACCTCGCAAACATCTGGGGCGGGACATCGAAGTGCTAGACAGTTTCACAGGTCAAGAGAATACTTGCTGTTTTTATATAATTTTATGGAACGTCTGAGGCTGCATTCGGTAAGTGTGTGTGTGAATATATGAGTGTGGATCCTCACGCGTGTGCATGAATGACAGGAAATTTAATCTTTTTTTCTCTTGTAACCCTTTTGTTAACTTTCGTGCCTGGTAATATAATTTTTCTGTACTCCCTGCACTGTTCCTTTAAGGGGGAGGTGATAATTGGTTAACTCTGTTTTAAACCCCCCTCCTTTCCATTTGCTTAGTAAAGGGAAGAACAGTTGGGAAGAACAGGTTTTTTTCTATCACCTATACCTAACTTTGTAACACCTCTATCAGAGCAATTAACTTCACTGTTAGGTTAACGTATCCATGTTCCTGATATTATCTATCTCTGGACTGGGTTTTATCTTTGTCTAATAAGCGGGAAGGGCTTAGTCGATACCAATCTTCTTCACCCCTCCCAAACTTGTTATTTGCATTTTGTGTACTTATGATAATTTATGTAATACCTGATATTTGTTAGTGATTGATGTTTAAGGTTAATAAAATCACATAAACTCATTTAGTACTGTGTTGGAGATACCCAAAGCCCAACATTTCTCCTATTCGTTTAATATAGTTTGTATCTACGTCGTCTGTGTGTTTGAAAACACCAAATCGGTGTGCGCGCAGAGGTGTGTCTGGAAAACTGGCAAATAATTGTTTGACCGGGAGAGTGGAAGAGAAGATTGAGAGAAACGATTTGTCGTAAATGAGTCTGTCTTTACTCTCCTCCAGCACGCTGTGAAGCAACTATTAAATCTCTACATTTTCTATCACTGAGCTTTCCATCATCATTTTCCACTCTAAACCGGACCACTATTTCAAAGACTCTTTCTCTCAAAATAAATTTACGACATTTATTATCCTCAAGTCTTTACCATCAATGTTGATGCTTTTAACTCCGCCAAGGCCGGTCCCAAACCCAGGTGGAAAAAAAAAGAAGCCGGCCTGCATGGAGGCCGCAAGGAGGCAGCCACTCCATCATGCAAAATCACAACTGGCCAATAACCTGTTATCCTCAAAACATGATTACACGAAACGCAATGAGACAACCGGACTGGAATGTAAGAAGTATTAGTTTCTCTCTTATTTCGCGATACTAGTCATTATATTTGTTTCATATTAATTTACTGTTTACAGACCTCGTTGTTTCCCCTCCTTATGTGTTATAAATGTTTATACAATACCAAACCTACCCTCTGTCCTGTTCTTACTGTTCTAAGTCTACTATCATACTGGACACAGTATTAAGGTCTTTGTCTTGTTGGACTGACCAATACTGATATATATGGGAACAACAGAAATGATTGCGTCATTAATAGGCTGAACTGCCCATGGTAAACTTCCGGTGTTATGTATAGAGGTTCGCACTAATGACCTATCATTGAAACATCCTTTTTTGGGGATGCGTAGATGGCAGGGAGGACAGTGTGATTTGCTTGCATAGCTAGGCGGTGTTGTCGCACGTAAGGTCCAGGGTTCAAATCCTGGGTAAGCCACTCATGTCGGTTGTTTTTCTGTTGTCGAGTGTTCTACTTCTTTATTTCCTACGAGTGCCTTATAACATAGCTTTATATTTGTTTCATATTAATTTACTGTTCACAGGCCTCGTGGTTTCCCCTCCTTATGTGTTATAAATGTTTATACAATACCAAACCTACCCTCCACCCGTGTGTTACCGGGGCCCGAAAGGGGAGCAAAGAATAGTAACACTGTCCCCTGCCAAGCATGTCGTAGTAAGCGACTAAGGAGGGTTGGGCATGGGGCTGGTTACCCCATCCTGTAAAAAAATTTAAACCACAAAAAACTTCAACAAATATGGACAAGTCAAATAAAGAAAATAAAACACAGCCATCCAAGACAGGGGAAGGTCCTCTCGTGGGGAGGCGTATGATGCAACACAGAGAAAGCCGAAAGGAGTCTGTGTTGCTGACTAACCTTCTTTCTTCTAGGAGAACTTCCAGATTTGGCACCTGGAATGTTCGGACATTAAACGAACAAGGGAAAGTGGCGCAAGTAGCAGCAGAAATGAGGGAATACAAAATCGAGGTTCTGGGAATGTGTGAAACAAAGTGGAAGGGGGTAGACAGGAAGAAACTCATCACAGGTGAATTGGTGCTGTCCTCAGGACATGAAGACGAAAGTTCACACCACAGTGAAGGGGTAGCTCTTATGTTATCTAAAGAAGCACAGAAAGCACTCATTGAATGGGAAGCTGTTGGACCCAGAATAATAACAGCTACTTTCAAAACAGCTAAAAAGAAAATTCATGTAAATGTCATCCAATGTTATGCACCAACTAATGACAAAGAAGAGTCTGTGAAAGAAGCATTTTATACTAAACTACAGGAAATTATGGATAAAGTAAAAAGAAGAGACATCACAATTTTGATGGGTGACATGAATGCAAAGATAGGTACAGTCAACACCGGATTTGAAGAAGTCATGGGAAAACATGGGCTAGGAGTAATGAATGAAAATGGAGAACTATTCGCAAACTTCTGTGCTTCAAATCAACTGGCTATAGGAGGAAGCATGTTTCCACATAAGAGAATACACAAGGCAACATGGATATCACCAGACCATAGAACAGAAAATCAGATTGATCATATATGCATAAACAAGAAGTTTAGATCATCATTGCAGGATGTAAAGGTATATAGAGGAGCAGATGTGGCATCAGATCACCATCTTCTGATAGCCAAAGTAAAAATGAAACTCAAGAGATATGCAACAATGCAAAATTATAGACAACAGTTTAATGTAGGACAGCTAAGAAATCAAGAAACAAGAGACAAATTTGCGGTCACAGTATCCAACAAATTCCAAGTGCTCCAACAGCTGGAAGATGTAGAGAATACAGAAGACTATTGGCAGCAGGTCAAAACTGTATGGAAGGAGACATGTGAAGAAATACTGGGGAAAAGGGAAAGACAACAAAAAGCATGGATAACAACAGAAACCATCAATAAGATAAAAGACAGAAAAAAAAGAAAGCAGAGTTAAACACAAGCAAAACCAGAAGTTCCAAAGCCAAGGCTCAAGAAGTGTACACAGAAGCAAACAAAGAAGTAAAAAGAAGTATCAAAAGAGACAAGAGGAAGTATATTGAGGAGTTGGCAAGAGAGGCAGAAGATGCTGCAGCCAAAGGAAATATGAGAGAACTGTATAGCAGCACAAAGAAGCTAACAGGGAAATACAAGCAAACAAGTTGCCTCATAAAAGACAAGAATGGGAAACTGCTCAGCAATATACAAGAGCAAATGAAGAGGTGGACAGAATATTTTGGGGACCTTCTCAATAGACCAGCTCCACAAAACCCGCCGGACATCCAGCCAGCAGAAGAAGAGCTACAAATTAACGGTGAAAGACCAACGAAGGAAGAAATAAAGAAAGCCATAAAGCTTCTAAGAGATGGAAAAGCGTCTGGACCTGATGGCATTCCAGCAGAGGCCATCAAAGCAGATATCGACACGGCTACAGAGATGTTATATAAATTACTTGGTAAAGTCTGGGAAAAGGAAGAGATACCAGCAGAATGGAAGGAAGGATATCTGGTTAAGTTGCCTAAGAAGGGAAATTTACAAGAGTGCACAAATTATAGAGGAATAATGTTACTATCAGTGCCAGGAAAAGTATTAAACAGGATTATCCTTGAGAGATTAAAAGAGTCCATAGACAAGAAACTGAGAGATGAACAAGCAGGTTTTCGACAAAACAGATCATGTACAGACCAGATAGCCACTTTGAGAATAATAGTTGAACAAAGTCTGGAATGGAATTCACCACTATACATCGGATTTGTGGACTACGAAAAGGCATTTGACAGTGTAGACAGAGAATCACTTTGGAAATTGTTGAGGCATTATGGAGTTCCCCTGAAGATCATTAATTTAATAAAGAAAACATATGAAGACATGACATGCAGAGTTCTTCACGAAGGACAGCTTACAGAACCGTTTGGGATAAGAACAGGAGTGCGACAGGGATGCCTCTTGTCTCCATTTCTTTTCTTGCTGGCAATAGATTGGGTTATGAGATCATCGGCAACACACAACAGAAATGGAATCCAGTGGACTCTGAATAAGCAGTTGGATGATCTGGATTTTGCTGATGACTTGGCTCTTCTGTACCATAGCCGTAATCAGATGCAGGACAAATTGAAAACACTCGATGAGAGGTCACAGCAATTGGGTCTGAAAATACACAGGGAAAAGACAAAAATAATGCGAATAAATGCAGGTAATGATGGCAGGGTTGAACTTGGGGAGGCGCCGGTGCAGGATGTGGAGTCGTACGCGTGTCTTGGCAGTGGTGTGGACAGGGTTGGAGGGACGGACAGTGGTGTCATAGTGGGAATGCAGGGGGCAGGGGGGGGCTTTCATTGCATTGGGAAGTGTATGGAGATCAGGGGAAGTGGGATCCAACGCGAAAGTGGGAGTCTTCGGCTCAAATGTCAAGTCGGTCCTGTTGTATGGCTCTGGGGCATGGAGAGCAACAGGGACAGCTACCGGAAAGCTACAGGCTTTCATGGATGGGTGCTTGCGTAGAATAGAGGGATTAAAATGGTATGACAAGGTTACCAACGTGGAAATGATGACAGGAACTGGGCGGGTGCCGGTGGAGCAGGAGGTGGGAGGAAGACGATGGCGATGGATGGGACACACGCTGGGGAGACCTGTTGGTGGCGTTGCAGGGCAGTCCTTGTTCTGGAGCCCCCAGGGCAAGAGAGGCAGAGGGGGACCAAGAGGTACATGGAGAGGAGAGTTGGAGACAGGGGTGAGGGTGGTGAGGAGAGCATGGAAGGAACTTGAGATGATGGCACGTGACAGGAGGACTTGGCATGTGTTTGTTGAAGGCCTGTGCTCCTTTGGGAGTGGAGGGTTATGAATGAATGAATGAATGAATGAAACCTACCCTCTGTCCTGTTCTTACTGTTCTAAGTCTACTATCATACTGGACACAGTATTAAGGTCTTTGTCTTGTTGGACTGACCAATACTGATATATAGGGGAACAACAGAAATGATTGCGTCATTAATAGGCTGAACTGCCCATGGTAAACTTCCGGTGTTATGTATAGAGGTTCGCACTAATGACCTGCCATTGAAACATCCTTTTTTGGGGATGCGTAGATGGCAGGGAGGACAGTGTGATTCGCTTGCATAGCTAGGCAGTGTTGTCGCACGGAAGGTCCAGGGTTCAAATCCTGAGTAAGCCACTCATGTCTGTTGTTTTTCTGTTGTCTAATGTTCTACTTCTTTATTTCCTACGAGTGCCTTATAACATACCTTTATATTTGTTTCATATTAATTTACTGTTTACAGGCCTCGTGGTTTCCCCTCCTTATGTGTTATAAATGTTTATACAATACCAAACCTACCCTCTGTCCTGTTCTTACTGTTCTAAGTCTACTATCATACCGGACACAGTATTAAGGTCTTTGTCTTGTTGGACTGACCAATACTGATATATAGGGGAACAACGGAAATGATTGCGTCATTAATAGGCTGAACTGCCCATGGTAAACTTCCGGTGTTATGTATAGAGGTTCGCATTAATGACCTGTCATTGAATTATCCTTTTTTGGGGATGCGTAGATGGCAGGGAGGACAGTGTGATTCGCTTGCATAGCTAGGCGGTTTTGTCGCACGGAAGGTCCAGGGTTCAAATCCTGGGTAAGCCACTCATGTCTGTTGTTTTTCTGTTGTCGAGTGTTCTACTTCTTTATTTCCTACGAGTGCCTTATAACATACCTTTATATTTGTTTCATATTAATTTACTGTTTACAGGCCTCGTGGTTTCCCCTCCTTATGTGTTATAAATGTTTATACAATACCAAACCTACCCTCTGTCCTGTTCTTACTGTTCTAAGTCTACTATCATACTGGACACAGTATTAACGTCTTTGTCTTGTTGGACTGACCAATACTGATATATAGGGGAACAACAGAAATGATTGCGTCATTAATAGGCTGAACGGCCCATGGTAAACTTCCGGTGTTATGTATAGAGGTTCGCACTAATGACCTGTCATTGAAACATCCTTTTTTGGGGATGCGTAGATGGCAGGGAGGACAGTGTGATTCGCTTGCATAGCTAGGCAGTGTTGTCGCACGGAAGGTCCAGTTTTCAAATCCTGGGTAAGCCACTCATGTCTGTTGTTTTTCTGTTGTCTAGTGTTCTACTTCTTTATTTCCTACGAGTGCCTTATAACATACCTTTATATTTGTTTCATATTAATTTACGGTTCTACACTGACCCAGATCTGACAACTCACAACTACACACAGGCGCTTGAACACAAAGTAACAATGCCGTAAACCATCTCAAAGTATGCCGAAGTAAATAAATCGCCGTTTCAAAATACTTTCACATCCTGATAGTACGAGTATAAGCGAATACGAAACTTAAAACGATGGGGTCAGGAATGTCACAAAATCTGACGACAGCCACACAGATGTCAAGACCCACTCGGGTGGGGGAAGGTGCTAGCTGGCTAACCCCTCTCGATGGGCTTTACCACTGTTCGTGCTGGATTTAACTAAATAAGCAATGATTCGTTTACACTAAGGGGACCACACGATCACTGGCTGACACAAGAATTAAAGCTTCTAAATAGGTAGAATCCCTTTATTATCAACATCATTTTGCCACAACCGGCCACAATGAAATGCAATATATATATATATATATATATATATATATATATATATATATATATATATATATATATATAATATATATATATATATATATATTATATATATATATATATATATATATATATATATATATAGGCCTATATATATATATATATATATATATATATATATATATATATATATATATATATATATATATATATATATATATATATATATATATATATATATATATATATATATATATATATATATATACTGCCACTGCCAGCTAATACACAATATAAATCTAGGCAAAATAACTACCTATCTGCTACGGCCAAACCTCCTCACAAGAGCGGCAAAAAACATCGTTAATGTCAAACTGACAACTATCAGAAACATATCGCTCGTACTTACGAGAAAACCTCAGTTCACAAAAATCACCACTGAGAGACTAACTACCTCTCTAGAATACTGACACTAGGACAAAGCTCTCATGGCAGGTGCTGTCTCACGAAATTCTATCCAAGATGGGCAGCACACAAGCTGGTATGGAAGTGTCCACACAGCCCGGTAGACGAACGATGAATGACCCGGCTCCAAACCCTTGGCGCCAAAATACGATCTGTTCACATGACCTCGATCGCTTGTCTATATTCGTAAGCCCTTCTGCGGCTTCCGAATGGCTTGCTCTTTTTACGAACAAGCGGTTACTCGTACAGCGAAAGATCGCCGTGACAATAACGATTGTGTCTTAGGGCAAGGAGCTTATTCACGAGTTGTGTAAATATATATACCTCGTATATGACACATTCAATTTTTACCATTTAAATTATTATTCAGTAAAGCAATCTGATTAATTTTTAGAACTGAAGTCATTGAGTTATTTCAATGCTTCAGTGTTGTGTGTGTGTGTGTGTTTGTGTGTGTGTGAGAGAGAGAGAGAGAGAGAGAGTGAGTGTGTGTGTGTGTGTGTGAAAACAATTTTCAGTGGTAGGGAGTAAATTCGAGCTACATTCACATTCACTAGAGACATAGGATAGGTCTAACGAAGGGGGGAACTACATACATGTTCTATATCTGAACGGTGAGGTTGACTACCCGACTCTATCTTGTGCCATCCCTACTTATGGTTCACCAGTTCAGCGGTGCTTTCTGTGGTAATTTGATTTACATGATCAGGTTACCTGCCCCATGCACAACCTCAGACTAGTTGCCTTGTACGACATGCCTGAATAAACAGTTGTCCTATTCTATGTTTTCTCCTTAGAGACCCCCAGGAACCACACAGAGTTTTGTTGTATTTAGAGTCAATGAAAATTGTAATGTGTGTGTGTGTGTGTATGTGTGTGTGTGGTAACATAGCTTCTTCAATTTTTTTAACGTTGTTTATTTACAGTATTAAAAAAGGGTTATGAAAGCTGTGTGTATACGTGTTTATATTTAGTTTGATATTTCAGATAAATAACCAGCTGTGCAAAATTCTTTATTCTTTGTGTGGTCAATCAGTTTCATCCTTGTGCTCCATTCAAACTGTTCTTTATTTCAATAATTTAATTACTACCATAGCTCCATTAAAAGTTTGTTTACTATTTTATTTACTAACAAACGTGAGCTGATTTATGCTAGCAAAAAGATGAAACTTAAACTGAAAATATATATTCTTGTGCTACAAGTGTTTTATAGTGGTATCCGAGGAGACAATAAATATATATATATATATATATATATATATATATATATATATATATATATATATATATATATATATATATATATATATATATATATATATATATATATATATATATATATATATATATACTGAAGCACATTAAAAACGCACCACCTGTATAATTCAAGAACAGAGTGTGAAATGTAAATATAAGTGTGTACAAGTTTACATATTCGGAATCTTTATTCATTTTCCTATGAATCCATGCTGGTCATTAATTTGTACATTTGATTGTTATGAAATTCATTGCATTCTGTGCAGGCAAGGGAGAAAACCAAAAATACAAAAAGATGCACGTGCGTTATCCTGCTGGAGAAGCTGCAAGTCTGGATAAATTGTGAACGCAGGAGCAACCAGTGCATCCAGAACCTCATCTCGATATGTCACAGCATTAACATTTCCACGGAAGACGTGAAGAGGCAAGCGATGGTGAAAACTGAATCCTCCCCAAATGTGAATACTGCCACCTCAAAATTGGTTGACACAGCAATCTGCAAAGCGCTCTTCACACCGTCGCTAAATCCGCATACGTCCATCTGCAAAGGATATGTTGAATCTGTTCTCTTCTGTGAATAGGACAGCATTCCACTGCAGTCTAGTCCATCTGATATGTTGCTCTGCCCATTGCAGGCGCTGCTAACGATGTCTGTGAGTCAAGTTTGGCCCAACATAAGGTCGTCTTGCAGTAAGGCCTGTATCTCTGAGTCGTCGTATGACTGTCATTCAAGAGACTTGCCCATGTCTACCCACTATTGCTCTTGCTGTTTGACTTGCCGGGAGAGTCAATTCCTTAGGTGACTCAGCACAATATGACGATCTTGCGCAGGGGTAGTAACTCGTGGTTGGCCACTCCGAAGTCTATCCCGGGCACTGCCAGTGGTTAGTAGTAGGGTATGTTGGACTTAGGTATCATTCAGGAGGCGCGCAGGAGGCGCGCCAGGAGGCGCGTGACTTTTATATAGCAAAAACGCCAGGAGGCGCATGACTTTTATATAAGCGCATTCAGGCGGCGCAAGATGGCGGACTTGAGCTAACAAGGGGAGGTTATATGGGTCAAGATGGCGGACTTGAGCTAACAAGGGGAGGTTATTTGGGTCAAGATGGCGGACTTGAGCTAACAAGGGGAGGTTATTTGGGTCAAGATGGCGGACTTGAGCTAACAAGGGGGTAAGATGGCGGACTTGAGCTAACAAGGGGGAGATAAAAAAGATGGTGGACTTGAGCTAACAAGGGGGTAAGATGGCGGATTTGAGATAACAAGGGGGAGATAATAGGAAGAGGTATGTTTATATAAGGAAAATGTGGCAAGATGGTGGATTTGAGCTAACAAGGGGGAGATTATTTTTAGACTTTTATATAACAAGAAGAGGATGTTTATATAAGAAGAAGATGATATATATATATACAGTTATATTGAGACATAGACATACATACAAACAGTTATACAAACAGTTATATTTAGACAAACATTTATACAAACAGTTATACAAACAATTATACAAACAGTTATATTTAGACATAGACAAACATTTAGATAATAGGATATATTTATATACATATAGACAAACAGTAATACAAACAATTATACAAACAGTTATATTTAGACATAGACAAACATTTAGATAATAGGAAGATAACAAGAAGACGATATATATTTAGACATACATATTTTACAATAGTTAGACAAACAGTAATACAAACAGTTATATTGAGACATAGACAAACAGTTAGGCAAACATTTATACGAATAGTTAGACAAACATTTAGACGATATATAGGTAACAAAAAAGCGTTTTAGTTAATATAGTTTTTTTATTTTTTCAAATACTAAAGGGCAACTCTCAATCGCTTGGTAGGCTTCTTCTTCTTCTGTGGTGTGACATCGGGTAGGTCTGTGGTAGGAAACCAACTAGGTTCTGGGGATACTGGACAGCTAGACTTCATAATTTCGTCAAACAGGTTAGTGGAAGGCTTCTTCGAGGGTAGGACATCGGCCAGGTCTGTGGTAGGACACCAACTCGGTTCTATTGGTTGGTAACAGCTGGAATTGATGTACTGATCAAACGTGGTAGTGTTAGTAGGATAGGTGCTTGGTGGCTGTAATCGGTCAAATTCGGCGAGGATTTCGTTCTGTAACGTCAAGAAATGTTCAAACTCGGGTCGAGTTAACGTAATGCCGTGTTTGGTAGGAAATTTGAGGTAGGATTCACCAAAATATTTTCGCACGTGCAGTAAAGGTTGGCCTCGGTAAACACTTACAGACGCAGCCTTCAGACCACTAGCCAAAGGTTTAAGCATTTCATCACTTCTCTTGATGTAGACCCAATTGGTGGGAGCAGTCATTTTCAACGAGATGTATCTAGTGCGTTAATAAAGTGTCGTCCTTTTATATCGTATAATCTGGGTTTTTTTAGCGTGCCCTAGCTAGGATTTGATTCGTCGAACATCGAACGTGTGTTAGGCAGGACGTGATTCGTCGATGTATTGCGTGGGAACAACTACACATGGCTGTCGTGAGGGAAAAAATACACCTGTCTATCGATTTCGTCTCTTGTTTATCAAAGTGGGGTTGAGTTTCACTAGCCAGGGTCTGACTAGGCGCGTAATTAATCGATCGTTGGCGTGTTGTCTAGCCGAAAATGGTAGTAGGACCCGCTGCATAGTGCCACCTCGTGTTTTGATCAAGATGAAATAAATGGCGTAGAGCCCGCAAACGTTGGTGACTACATCTTGTAAATGTCTGGCGTTGTCTGTCAAAACTTGGGGCGATTTCGAGATCTCCAAGATCGAGTCTTGTGTGGTGTGACCTCGGTGAATGTAGGTTTCTTCTTCTTCTTCGGTGGTGGATTGGGGACATCGGTCAGGTCTGTGGTAGGAAACCCACTCGGTTCTAGTGATATTGCACACCTAGAGTTCATGTAGCCGTCAAACGTGTTAGTGGAGGTGGTAGGTTTCTTCGATGGTAGATTAGGGACATCGGTCAGGTGGGTGTCAGTGCGTGGTGCCTGTAGTCGGGTAATTTCGGCGAGGATTTCGCTCCGTAAAGTTAATAAGTCTTTAAGCACTTCATCACAGCTCTTGATGTAGACCCAGTTGGTGGGAGCAGTCATTTTCAACGAGATGTATCTGTCGTTAATAAAGTGTCTTCGGTTTATATACAGGAATACCAGTTCAATCTGGTTTTTTCAGACGTGCCCTAGCTAGGATTTGATTCGTCGAACATCAAGCGTGTGTTAGGCAGGTTGTGATTCGTTGAAAAGGATAGTTGACGGGGTTGTGTGTGAACAATAACACATGGCCGTATTGGGGTGAGGAGAAACCCGATAGCGAATATTCATAAAAGGAGGGGTAAAACCTTAAATAGAGGAAGGGTTCGGGTTCTTGTATCGCTGTCTTTTGGTGATGTTTTTACTCCTGTTGCTCGTTTTCTCGAGCCGCGTGACGCTGTATATAGCGTATTAACACCCGCCGTAGGAACTCTACCGTTAGCTCGACAAGGTGGTCATGTTGGACCACCCGTAGAAGGACGTCCTCTAGGTGCATATTAACTAGCTCCTCATCCGATGACGTCAGACAGGGATGGGCTAGTTGGTTCGGTTGTTCATCCCGACAACCCTCGCAATACCGAGACCGGTTCGCCTGGAGGTAGCTTAATATAGAGGTAAGGAGGTTTCGACGACGGGAAGGCATCTGTAAAAATGAAAAAATAAAAAAAAGTTACTATATATCTATAGATAAGCAGAACATATCATAATTCTCAACTACTCAAAAATATGACAGTGATTTTCCATTGTTGGTTGAATGTTATTACATATCGATGTACACGGGGGTAGTTGTATCTTAAATATTTTATATCACGATTAATAACGATACTCATTTTAGTGTTTTTTAAATTAACTGTGTTCCTGTCATGCTCTGTCCGATTTGCTGTTCCTTAGTGTGTATATGTGTGTGTGTGTGTGTGTGTGTGTGTGTGTGTGTGTGTGCCTGTGGCTGTTGTTTTGCGCCAAGCTTGTTCCACCCCGACCGGTCATCTGGTTAGCATTATGTTGGACTTATTTGGTTGTGTCGTGCTACAAATAGGTTGTTGTATACGAGTTATCGTTACTCTTGTTAAATACTAGTCCGCTATATTTATTTTATATCTAACATCGAAATGACTTACAATTAGTATTTATGCTCTATCTATGTCTAAAGCTAAATTAACACATGACAAGTTATTAAGTTAGCTTTCTTGGTTTGATAGACTCGTTCACTATTTATTATCTGTAATGTTTTAAATAGTCTTGTTAAGGCATTATTTCTATAATGTCTCGTATTCGTAAGCAATAACAGGAGAATTTTGTGTGTTTTATTAGGTATAGATACACTACGCAAAAGGGATTTCAGCAGAACTTTGTTATCTATGTAGATGTATTGTAGTCTTGTTACAAACATCAAGCTGATTTAGAAGTAACTTTATCATTTTTATTGGCAGGAGTTGTGTTATTATCGTTTACACGAATATAACAATTGATTGTCCCAAACCCTTCAGACAACTATGTTACTACTTGACTTGAGAAGAAGGACTTTTTATAAACACTCTTTAGTGAATCCTCCTTTACCTAAGCGCTATAGAATAAAGAGGAAAATATAAAATAAAAAACTAATTTGGTGTGTGTGTGTGTGTGTGTGTGTGTGTGATGAGAATATAAGACGCTGAGAGGTGAAGCGGGGTCGTAGGCAACTACTCCCTAGAAAGAAACCAGATCGATGTCCCCACAAAACAGCGCGTGTAAATTTCTGTTCACGTCACTAGGGCAAAACACAATCGACCAATAGTAGGAAATTTATAAAAGAAACATTCCTGCGTTCATGTGTTCAAATCCGCTACTTAACGTTTTAGCTTTTTTTTATGTCCTCGACACGACAGAAATATGCCCTCGACACGACAGAAATATGTATGTGTAATGATAGAAAATATGACCTCGAGACGATAGAAAGACGCCCTCGACACGACAGAAATATGTATGTGTAATGATAGAAAATATGACCTCGACACGACAGAAATATGCCCTCGACACGACAGAAATATGTATGTGTAATGATAGAAAATATGACCTCGAGACGATAGAAAGACGCCCTCGACACGACAGAAATATGTATGTGTAATGATAGAAAATATGACCTCGAGACGACAGAAAGACGCCCTCGATATGATAGAAAATATGCCCTCTAGTTGAAAGAAATGTGACCACCGGGTAAACAATATTACATTAGTAAGAGATAAGCAAAGAAATCTCATCACGACAGTAAAGGGGCAGGAAACAAGATGGGTAGGGTATATCAGAAAAACTCTGAACAAGGAACCACCAGAGACACAGTTCAATGTTCCTCAAGCTGAAAAACGATCAAGATGTTAACACAAACATTCCACGGAAGGAAGAAATCATCACGTCAATCAAGGGGTTAAAGAATGGAAAAACACCTGACCACGATAACTTAAATGCAGAGCTAGTAAAGTATGAATGTGTGTGTGTGTATGACCAAGGGCGTTAAAAGAAAAAAAGCTACGTGTTTTGAGTTTTATTAAACATGGATGAGAGAGAAAGAGAGAGAGAGAGAGAGTTAGAGAGAGGGAGAGAGAGAGAGAGAGAGACAGAGAGAGAGAGAGAGAGAGAGAGAAATAAAAAATGCCCCGCGCGCGCGCGGTGGCAAAGATATCGATTAAAAAATCCAGCATGTGACGAACTGATCTGTCGTTTAAGAAATAATGGCGATATAAACCTGTTTCAAATGTAATATGTTGATTGTATTATCTATATATTTTTACATGTATAGTACTGTTAAAAAATATGCTATGTTCTATTTAATTTTCTTTATTATGTTAACACAAATAAACCTCACGCTCGAGTTTAGTTTGTAGAAATGTACCATCAGTTGAAATCCAGGTTGAGTAATCTCACATAAATGAACAAAAAATATGTTATGTCAAGATAAAAAAATACAAATTTAGTATCTGAGTTAACACAGATAGACTATTTTGAAATAGATATTCACCAATACTGCCTAGTGAGAAAACGAATACGCAGACATATCTTTTTGTTTAAATATTTAATACAACACACGCATAACGAAAACACATATATCTTTAAAGTTATACATCCTAACGAGAATTAGTTGTCTTTTTTGTTTTGTAACTAACAAATAAATTTAACAAAGAAAAAAAAAAAAAAAACAGACCACACAACGATCAAAAGTTGGTATATATATATATATATATATAGTCTATTGTAGAACATACCTACCACACGCTTACATGCTCTCTGTTTGAATAACATGAGTGTGAAACCCATTGTTCCTCACTGTCTGTATCTTTACCACGAATTGGTAATATTTTACCATATAGGGTAGATAAATGGTTATATCGGACATGTGTAGCCCCGAGATCACCCTCAGATAGTGAATATCATGGAAGAACGACAAAGCACCGATTGCCAAGATGTGATAATTACACGTTAACAAGTGCTCGTCGCATAACATTAGGTTACACATGGTTATTATCTGTTCCAGCTCTACCTCTGTAACACGAACATTCGCCTCTAAACTAATAATCCCGAGATATATTTCCACCCATGATAACATTGTCATCGGGTTCACTGAGAATTGTGTTGTATGTAATATATGGCGCTCTAGACTGAGATATTCATTCGCGGTACGGGTGTTGCAATATAGGTCGACTAAATCACGAACCCTCAACACGCCCCCTTCTTCAAACTTGGTAGCTATGAATAGACAGGTTAAGCCGACAAACTGAAAGTTTTCTATGTTTAATTGCTCCTTACTTCCATAATGTTCTAAAAGAGCGATGGTTAATTGAAATGTTTGTTTCTGGCATTTATAAGCTTCACAAACACCTGAAACCCATTCTAATAAAATCGACCGTGCTCTGTTACTGATCTCTCCCGGTATAAAAACAAATCTAGGGTTCTCAGGAATTACTTCGAGCATCGCCTTTAAGTCGGCTAAGTTAAAATCTGTGTTACGATACCCAACACTAAAAATCACTGCCATTTTAGAAACTGACGTTCTTCGTTGAGAAATATGTAAGAGCTGTTTGCTGGTGTGATTCAACTAACCGAATATACAAGGTATTTATATAGAGAGACACACAACAACTTGGTTGTAATGTAGACATGTACAACTCACAGCTGTTAAAGTGTTTAACATCATTGTTCTTTACAAGCTTGGAAACACAACTTTGTTTTATGTTTACACGTAAAATAGTTGACTTCGAGGGAGGTTAATAATGTATACTCATCTGAACGGAGTTTTGTTGAACAAAAGCCGTCCGTTTTCTGAATGTCCAAACTCTCATGTGTGAGTAGCTGTGGTATTTGTCTAATGCAACCACATATCGCCATGTGGGTTATTTTCTCTAATTATTTTATCACAATGTGAAAAAAGATCTCTCAGAACAGCTGCACTGATTAAACATGACTGGTAAATAACTTCTTCTTAAACACGAGTTATCGAGCCGTTAACGTTCGAAACAAATCATCGCGAACAGCTTGTGTCTAACATAATTCATTGTGAGATCCACTACCCCATAAGAGAATCCCTATTTAACTAATATATATATATAAAAGTGTATTTATAAATTCCTTCTCGACTTTAAAAGTTAATTTAAGCATTTAACATCTATTATCTTTTGGAAATAATGTAGCAGGTATGTCATTACATTTACAACTGGAACTATTGAGACGGTTTAATTTAAGGGGGAACACCCACCCAGAAATGGGTTATCTTTTTAAAAAATTAACAGAAAAATAACTAACAAACTTGTTGACATAAAATTTGGCCACATGTTACAAGAGATATTATATTTTATGATGAACAAAGTTTACTTTATAAATTTTAATGTTTTATGTGAAAATAATTAATTAACATGAAGTGATGAAAAAAAAATGAAAGGAAAACCCTCAGTGCAACTGGGAATGAATTTCACTCACATAAAAGATGGAAAGAATGCGAAACCAGCAGATGATGTACATAACATCCCTACCTATAGCGTGAACCACCCAAAAATGTCTACCCCAATGAGCTTTGTAGATATGGCTCTTGCAATGTGACCCTTTTAAATAGCACAAATTTAGAACTTTGTATAGCAATATCTCTGTTTCTATATCATGTAAGAAAAAAAGTGGAGGTTCGTGCCATAAAGGATAACATGGGCTATAAGTGTGCAAAATTTGAAGGCTATAGCTTTAAAATTGTAGAAAATATCACCGGAACTGTGAATCGCAAGCCCTGTTTTCGTTAAAGTTTAGTTTTTAAAATGTTAAAACACTTATCTGATTCTCTTTGAACATTGATAACTCATATACTATTACAGATAAACACATAATTCAAAAAGAATATCAAAGTAAAAAGGCTTATAAATATTTAAAACACAATTATTATATGAAAATCAAAAATAACCTTTTTTGTCTTTTTCTGGGTGTATATGCCCTCTTAATAGATTTAAATTAACACAAAAGCCCGTGAAATAGAATGAATGAACTAGACCACTGATCACTTTACACAATTATCTCTCTGTGTTTCTCACTTATTGTTAAGTTTATTTCAAAATACTTAGATATTTTTTGTAAACATTTGTTAAAAAGCACTCGGAAAGAAAAATCATATCCCTCTCTCTCTATCTCTTTCTCTCTATCTCTCTGTCTCTGTCTCTCTCTCTCTCTCTTTGTCTCTCTTTCTGTCTCTCTATCTTTCTGTGTCTCTCTTTCTATCTCTCTGTCTCTCTCTATATCTCTCTCTCTCTCTCTCTATCTCTTTCTCTCTATCTCTCTGTCTCTGTCTCTCTCTCTCTCTCTCTTTGTCTCTCTTTCTGTCTCTCTATCTTTCTGTGTCTCTCTTTCTATCTCTCTCTCTCTCTCTCTCTCTCTCTCTCTCTCTCTCTTTGTCTCTCTTTTTAGTTATTTTAAAGCTTGCTTTTTCAAACAATATATATACCGAGGGACATTTTCTAGTATATTTCAAACTTTTTAAAAAGGCTTGTAACATTCTGTTCCCCTTCCGTCAACAAGACATCTGCCTGTGTCACAAATAAAGTTTGCTAATGTAGAAGTCCCACAGTCCCTGTGTAAACAAATTGTCGATACTCGGCCAGGTCAAAACGACATTTAGAGCAACAACCCTGTTTGTTTAGGTATCTTATTACCATCCGATAAACTCTGGACAGTAAGTAAACATTCTCGAGTTATTTCTTATACAACGAAAATAATTACTCTTTTCCGTTATCGGTGCGTGACAATTCACAACTGTTAGCGAATCGCTCTGTAAACATTAAGGTCGTTCAACCCTGTTGAGCGCACTTTTTTTTTTTGTAATATAACGAGAGCAGTGTAAAAAAAAACGCATGCAACCAACAAACCTTCAACGCAGACACATCTCTGAAAGAAAAGACCCAATTGTTTTGTCATAGTATGTATGCGTTTTGTTAAATATATATCTGTATATTTAAATATCTGTTGTTCGGAATATTTTCAGACACTGTGAGGGCTACACATAGACCTAAATATGTGTATTCGTTTTGTTAAATATCTGTTTTTTTTCTATTTAAAAGATATGTCTGCGTATTCGTTTTCTCACTAGGCAGTATTGGTGAATATCTATTTCAAAATAGTCTATCTGTGTTAACTCAGATACTAAATTTGTATTTTTTTATCTTGACATAACATATTTTTTGTTCATTTATGTGAGATTACTCAACCTGGATTTCAACTGATGGTACATTTCTACAAACTAAACTCGAGCGTGAGGTTTATTTGTGTTAACATAATAAAGAAAATTAAATAGAACATAGCATATTTTTTAACAGTACTATACATGTAAAAATATATAGATAATACAATCAACATATTACATTTGAAACAGGTTTATATCGCCATTATTTCTTAAACGACAGATCAGTTCGTCACATGCTGGATTTTTTAATCGATATCTTTGCCACCGCGCGCGCGCGGGGCATTTTTTATTTCTCTCTCTCTCTCTCTCTCTCTGTCTCTCTCTCTCTCTCTCTCCCTCTCTCTAACTCTCTCTCTCTCTCTCTTTCTCTCTCATCCATGTTTAATAAAACTCAAAACACGTAGCTTTTTTTCTTTTAACGCCCTTGGTCATACACACACACACATTCATACTTTACTAGCTCTGCATTTAAGTTATCGTGGTCAGGTGTTTTTCCATTCTTTAACCCCTTGATTGACGTGATGATTTCTTCCTTCCGTGGAATGTTTGTGTTAACATCTTGATCGTTTTTCAGCTTGAGGAACATTGAACTGTGTCTCTGGTGGTTCCTTGTTCAGAGTTTTTCTGATATACCCTACCCATCTTGTTTCCTGCCCCTTTACTGTCGTGATGAGATTTCTTTGCTTATCTCTTACTAATGTAATATTGTTTACCCGGTGGTCACATTTCTTTCAACTAGAGGGCATATTTTCTATCATATCGAGGGCGTCTTTCTGTCGTCTCGAGGTCATATTTTCTATCATTACACATACATATTTCTGTCGTGTCGAGGGCGTCTTTCTATCGTCTCGAGGTCATATTTTCTATCATTACACATACATATTTCTGTCGTGTCGAGGGCATATTTCTGTCGTGTCGAGGTCATATTTTCTATCATTACACATACATATTTCTGTCGTGTCGAGGGCGTCTTTCTATCGTCTCGAGGTCATATTTTCTATCATTACACATACATATTTCTGTCGTGTCGAGGGCATATTTCTGTCGTGTCGAGGACATAAAAAAAAGCTAAAACGTTAAGTAGCGGATTTGAACACATGAACGCAGGAATGTTTCTTTTATAAATTTCCTACTATTGGTCGATTGTGTTTTGCCCTAGTGACGTGAACAGAAATTTACACGCCCTGTTTTGTGGGGACATCGATCTGGTTTCTTTCTAGGGAGTAGTTGCCTACGACCCCGCTTCACCTCTCAGCGTCTTATATTCTCATCACACACACACACACACACACACACACACCAAATTAGTTTTTTATTTTATATTTTCCTCTTTATTCTATAGCGCTTAGGTAAAGGAGGATTCACTAAAGAGTGTTTATAAAAAGTCCTTCTTCTCAAGTCAAGTAGTAACATAGTTGTCTGAAGGGTTTGGGACAATCAATTGTTATATTCGTGTAAACGATAATAACACAACTCCTGCCAATAAAAATGATAAAGTTACTTCTAAATCAGCTTGATGTTTGTAACAAGACTACAATACATCTACATAGATAACAAAGTTCTGCTGAAATCCCTTTTGCGTAGTGTATCTATACCTAATAAAACACACAAAATTCTCCTGTTATTGCTTACGAATACGAGACATTATAGAAATAATGCCTTAACAAGACTATTTAAAACATTACAGATAATAAATAGTGAACGAGTCTATCAAACCAAGAAAGCTAACTTAATAACTTGTCATGTGTTAATTTAGCTTTAGACATAGATAGAGCATAAATACTAATTGTAAGTCATTTCGATGTTAGATATAAAATAAATATAGCGGACTAGTATTTAACAAGAGTAACGATAACTCGTATACAACAACCTATTTGTAGCACGACACAACCAAATAAGTCCAACATAATGCTAACCAGATGACCGGTCGGGGTGGAACAAGCTTGGCGCAAAACAACAGCCACAGGCACACACACACACACACACACACACACACACACATATACACACTAAGGAACAGCAAATCGGACAGAGCATGACAGGAACACAGTTAATTTAAAAAACACTAAAATGAGTATCGTTATTAATCGTGATATAAAATATTTAAGATACAACTACCCCCGTGTACATCGATATGTAATAACATTCAACCAACAATGGAAAATCACTGTCATATTTTTGAGTAGTTGAGAATTATGATATGTTCTGCTTATCTATAGATATATAGTAACTTTTTTTTATTTTTTCATTTTTACAGATGCCTTCCCGTCGTCGAAACCTCCTTACCTCTATATTAAGCTACCTCCAGGCGAACCGGTCTCGGTATTGCGAGGGTTGTCGGGATGAACAACCGAACCAACTAGCCCATCCCTGTCTGACGTCATCGGATGAGGAGCTAGTTAATATGCACCTAGAGGACGTCCTTCTACGGGTGGTCCAACATGACCACCTTGTCGAGCTAACGGTAGAGTTCCTACGGCGGGTGTTAATACGCTATATACAGCGTCACGCGGCTCGAGAAAACGAGCAACAGGAGTAAAAACATCACCAAAAGACAGCGATACAAGAACCCGAACCCTTCCTCTATTTAAGGTTTTACCCCTCCTTTTATGAATATTCGCTATCGGGTTTCTCCTCACCCCAATACGGCCATGTGTTATTGTTCACACACAACCCCGTCAACTATCCTTTTCAACGAATCACAACCTGCCTAACACACGCTTGATGTTCGACGAATCAAATCCTAGCTAGGGCACGTCTGAAAAAACCAGATTGAACTGGTATTCCTGTATATAAACCGAAGACACTTTATTAACGACAGATACATCTCGTTGAAAATGACTGCTCCCACCAACTGGGTCTACATCAAGAGCTGTGATGAAGTGCTTAAAGACTTATTAACTTTACGGAGCGAAATCCTCGCCGAAATTACCCGACTACAGGCACCACGCACTGACACCCACCTGACCGATGTCCCTAATCTACCATCGAAGAAACCTACCACCTCCACTAACACGTTTGACGGCTACATGAACTCTAGGTGTGCAATATCACTAGAACCGAGTGGGTTTCCTACCACAGACCTGACCGATGTCCCCAATCCACCACCGAAGAAGAAGAAGAAACCTACATTCACCGAGGTCACACCACACAAGACTCGATCTTGGAGATCTCGAAATCGCCCCAAGTTTTGACAGACAACGCCAGACATTTACAAGATGTAGTCACCAACGTTTGCGGGCTCTACGCCATTTATTTCATCTTGATCAAAACACGAGGTGGCACTATGCAGCGGGTCCTACTACCATTTTCGGCTAGACAACACGCCAACGATCGATTAATTACGCGCCTAGTCAGACCCTGGCTAGTGAAACTCAACCCCACTTTGATAAACAAGAGACGAAATCGATAGACAGGTGTATTTTTTCCCTCACGACAGCCATGTGTAGTTGTTCCCACGCAATACATCGACGAATCACGTCCTGCCTAACACACGTTCGATGTTCGACGAATCAAATCCTAGCTAGGGCACGCTAAAAAAACCCAGATTATACGATATAAAAGGACGACACTTTATTAACGCACTAGATACATCTCGTTGAAAATGACTGCTCCCACCAATTGGGTCTACATCAAGAGAAGTGATGAAATGCTTAAACCTTTGGCTAGTGGTCTGAAGGCTGCGTCTGTAAGTGTTTACCGAGGCCAACCTTTACTGCACGTGCGAAAATATTTTGGTGAATCCTACCTCAAATTTCCTACCAAACACGGCATTACGTTAACTCGACCCGAGTTTGAACATTTCTTGACGTTACAGAACGAAATCCTCGCCGAATTTGACCGATTACAGCCACCAAGCACCTATCCTACTAACACTACCACGTTTGATCAGTACATCAATTCCAGCTGTTACCAACCAATAGAACCGAGTTGGTGTCCTACCACAGACCTGGCCGATGTCCTACCCTCGAAGAAGCCTTCCACTAACCTGTTTGACGAAATTATGAAGTCTAGCTGTCCAGTATCCCCAGAACCTAGTTGGTTTCCTACCACAGACCTACCCGATGTCACACCACAGAAGAAGAAGAAGCCTACCAAGCGATTGAGAGTTGCCCTTTAGTATTTGAAAAAATAAAAAAACTATATTAACTAAAACGCTTTTTTGTTACCTATATATCGTCTAAATGTTTGTCTAACTATTCGTATAAATGTTTGCCTAACTGTTTGTCTATGTCTCAATATAACTGTTTGTATTACTGTTTGTCTAACTATTGTAAAATATGTATGTCTAAATATATATCGTCTTCTTGTTATCTTCCTATTATCTAAATGTTTGTCTATGTCTAAATATAACTGTTTGTATAATTGTTTGTATTACTGTTTGTCTATATGTATATAAATATATCCTATTATCTAAATGTTTGTCTATGTCTAAATATAACTGTTTGTATAATTGTTTGTATAACTGTTTGTATAAATGTTTGTCTAAATATAACTGTTTGTATAACTGTTTGTATGTATGTCTATGTCTCAATATAACTGTATATATATATATCATCTTCTTCTTATATAAACATCCTCTTCTTGTTATATAAAAGTCTAAAAATAATCTCCCCCTTGTTAGCTCAAATCCACCATCTTGCCACATTTTCCTTATATAAACATACCTCTTCCTATTATCTCCCCCTTGTTATCTCAAATCCGCCATCTTACCCCCTTGTTAGCTCAAGTCCACCATCTTTTTTATCTCCCCCTTGTTAGCTCAAGTCCGCCATCTTACCCCCTTGTTAGCTCAAGTCCGCCATCTTGACCCAAATAACCTCCCCTTGTTAGCTCAAGTCCGCCATCTTGACCCAAATAACCTCCCCTTGTTAGCTCAAGTCCGCCATCTTGACCCATATAACCTCCCCTTGTTAGCTCAAGTCCGCCATCTTGCGCCGCCTGAATGCGCTTATATAAAAGTCATGCGCCTCCTGGCGTTTTTGCTATATAAAAGTCACGCGCCTCCTGGCGCGCCTCCTGCGCGCCTCCTGAATGATACCTAAGTCCAACATACCCTACTACTGTGGTTCCGTAACGTTCATTGAGACGTACAATAGTGCTGTGGTGTCAATTCATCCTTCTGGCAATGGCCCGCGAGCTCATTCCGCTCTCCAACATACCAATGGCTCGTTGGCGGTCGTTTTCAGATAGTCGTGGCATTTCAAGCACATGTACTGGGTGTTTTGTCTCAACGGCCTTTTTATACCGAGTATACTGCCACAACGCGTACACATTTTCAGGGTCATAGCTGTTGAGAATCGTGTTGCTCGTGTAACTTTCATCGTTTTCATGTAGTCTGTACACACACCCATGGGTTGAATCTTGCACTTTCCATTCCAGCAGCCATTCGCTCTCTACCTCATGGCAAACACGGGGAAAATCCATTCCCACACTTTTTTTTGCCAGCTTCTCGGCATCAGTATATATAATAGTGGTGCGTTTTTAATGTGCTTCAGTATATATATATATATATATATATATATATATATATATATATATATATATATATATATATATATATATATATATATATATATATATATATATATATATATATATATATATGTGTGTATATCTCTTGTTGGGAACAACTTCGCGGTGCTCACAACTTCAGTCAATCTCTGGTGTTGTTTTTGAACCGCACAGCACTCCCCATGGAACGCGTGTGTGCATGACGTCACTTGGTAAAAATGATGACGTGAGCAAGTTGCCAAGCGTGACGTACGCGTGGCTACAACCGTCTTCTTCTGTCCATCTTGGAGGCGAATGGATGTGTGTTTCTGACCAGTGTAATTTACGGTCTTTGTATTAGATCTTTGAGAAGATGTGTGTGTTCTATGACCATTGTGATAATGGTCTTTTATTTGTGCCATTCGATGGTCAAGTGAGTATTTACTGGAGTTTTCGGGCGGTGTATTTGCTGTGGAAGAGTTATTATTCAAATGAACTTATCATGCACATGTTCGTCTTAGGGATATGACCACAGGAAACTGTACCCAATTATTGGAGCGTGGATAACTGAGTTTTTATTATGCAACTGCGTGATACGATAATGGGATTCAATAGTTATCAATATGTAATGTTTAATAAAGCTGTGGACGTCCTTGGAGCTTGTTGAGGATAGTATATTTACAAGACTGAGTGTTTATGCATTACCACTCCAAGCATATTAATTATAAACACTTAACCCGAAGAGCAAGAAAGAAGGAGTTATTCACATTTATTCATTTAACTAGTTAACTGAGCTGTGACTGCCTTTTAATATTATCGATTACTATCACACATCCTTGTCGCAAAATTGGTTCCAATGCATTGCAAACGTGGCTTCGTGTAGTTTACAGACCATTCACCGATCGATTGTCACAGGGCCGGCCGCTTACAAAATGGCGATGTATCGACAAGCTGTCGATGAGACCTCGGCAATCGGCAATGATAAATAGGAGCTAAACGGAATTATTATGAAAAGGATTTCACCTTTTATTACAGGAGAGGATTGGGCATAACTGTATGTAAGGAAAAACTAGGAAGTTATCAGTTACGGAGAACAATGCGTATTACGGCTGTTCACAGTTAAGCTGAAAGCCTATAAACCCACTTCTGTTCTAAATATTTAAATCAACAAGTAACAGATTGTGAAAGTACATGGATAGGAAGATAGAAATATATCGGCTGTATAAAACAAGATAGGAGTGAACAGTATGGATAATATATAAGCCGAGGATGAACAAGGGAAAGTTTCAGACAACGCACAAATCATGTGAAATCGTTGCCTCAGGAAAAAAATTTCAGCCGGAGTATAGGCTGTGACGTCAGTGCTCTCCGATACGTCCGCCAGAGTCTTATAAAGAGCGGATCGTAAACTGAAAGGACGCGCACGGAAATTAGGTTTGAGACATACTGACGGCAGAGATCGCCACTACGCTAATACCATCTGAATTGTGAGCGAATCGCCAGAAGTTTCAGTCAAGTGTCTGGAGTCTGAGGGTAAGCGAAATTATGAAACTAATATGTATAATAATTTTTTTTTGTTATTTCAGGTTCGTATAGACTTCACAAAATATATGCACGTAGAATATTCATTGATATATGTAATGTTAATTTTAGTATGATCTAAACATGTGCATTGTGGATGATTGTTGCTTATACAAAAATTAATCACAACTAGCCCCACAGTCAAATGTAGATAACGTCTATCACATTAATTGCTGTATCTCTTACGAAGAGAAAGGCAGTCCCATGGCAGAGATTGTCATAGGCAAATGAAGTGTTAAAAGCTTCATCATGGAAGATATAGCTTTTACGAGGTTAGGAGACCAGTCTCCTTCCTCGCTGCCTTTTCCTTCCCTAGTTCGAGCGCACAACTGAGTGCATGATACGTGAATGATAGCCTACGATCAAACGTTACTCCCAAGTACTTCAGCCTGTCTTGCCTTTCAATGTTCTGCCCATTGAAAGTGATGTCTGGAAAGGCTGCTTTCACTATACTCATTTGTTCTGATGCCCATGTTTCCGAGCGAAATGCAACTGACCTCTCCATTATGGCAGCTGCTATCCACCTTGTTATCCAATGGTTTACACCACATGCTATTATACAGTCTAGTAGGATTGCAAAGTCCACACTGTTAAATGCATTCTCTAGGTCAATTGAGACAGCCACCTTTTCTCTTTTACCCTGGAATCTCTGGTACACATTGTACACGTTCCATCGTTACCCCAAGTTGTTTTCTAAGGCCTATAGCTACCCAGGGTATCAGGAAGGATGTGTGCATTTTCGAGGTGGCTCATTACTTGTCTTGCAACTTTCTTTTCAAGTAATGTACCATAGACATTATGTAATGTGATAATTCGATAGCTCTTGAGCAGTGTGGTGTCTTTGCCAGGTTTAGGAAGTGGCCAAAGGCAACTGTGTAGCCAGTCTTCCGGCACCTCAGCATTCTGTATGCTGATATTGAAGTCGCTCACCATATTTATAATGGCTTTGTCACCGAGCTGTTTAAATGTGATGGTATTGTACACCATCAGGACCTAGAGCGGTGTTTTTGCTGGTTTTCAATGTGTACATTACGTCCTCTTCAGAAATGAGATCGAACTTTATCTGGTCTCGTAGGGCATTTTGCACACTGTCCTTTATTTTCAGGCGGTCACTTTTGTCACCTTTTTCCGTTTGCTCCACATATCGATTGAATAATGCTCTTCCCTTCTCTTAGTCCGTTTTCAGGCTTAGTCGTGTAGAGCTTTTGATATTAGGAATTGGTTGACTTGCACTTTTCCCATTCAAT
Source organism: Oreohelix idahoensis (assembly GCA_024509875.1). Classification (NCBI taxonomy): domain Eukaryota; kingdom Metazoa; phylum Mollusca; class Gastropoda; order Stylommatophora; family Oreohelicidae; genus Oreohelix; species Oreohelix idahoensis. Next base: position 350,968 of record JAMPIV010000784.1, read on the forward strand.
CTTCGATGTAAGGACCAGAATTTCAGTAGGGTTTTTCCGTGCCCACTGTTGAGGGTCGCTCCATGGTGTGGAATTGTCAGGGCAGATTTATTTTAGTCAGGATGATTGTTGCACAATGAAGCACCCCTCACTAGTAGAATGAAACGTATAGCGCAGACTATATGACGCTCCAACACATAGTTATAAGAAGGATTAGTTGTGTAGCCGTTGGGCTTGACGGCAGTGTTTATAGATTCGTGGTATACCAACACTAATAAAGTGTAGTTGTAGACGAGATTTTAAAAAGGCTTTAGGAAAGCCATAATTAAAGTGTTTAACTAAAGTTAAAGTTACACCGCAGTGTAATATAGTTATAGATGCCCGCCAATTGAACGCTTTAGTGATAAAAGCAATTTTAAGGCCGCAGTCGTCCAAGATGGAAAAATGTGCAAATATTATTATGGCAGATGATTCTGGCTTGGAAAGCCAAAGGAAAAATATAATATAAATATAAGATTCAAATGTGAATCAAGTCATATCGACGAGAGATATATAGAAGCAAATTAGTAAATATGATGTAGAGTTTTCCATGAAGGAATAACAATGTAAAGATGTATAGTCATTATGAGTTCCAGGAACTAGGTCGAGAATAAAACCTAAGTTTTTCGTTTAGCCAGAATAGGAGCTAATTTAAATAATGAACGAGTAATATTATTGTGTTATATACGAACTGTTTGTGAATGTGATCGTATATATCAGTCGTTTACGACCGTGCTTTCTTCAGTTGATGACATTCGTTGGAGTCTAACCGTCGGAGTGTCTTTGAAATGTCATTCAAATCTACATGTTGTCACCGTCTTCAAAATACAGAGTAGAAACATTTGAATACGCAACTAGATCAAACATAATATATTAATATAATAAAATACAGAACTCTCAATAATAATGTAACAGAATAAAGTAAGCAACGAAAATGATGGAAATAATATAACTTTAATGCAAGATAAACATGAATCAACGCAGGGGGCTTTGTATAATTCACTATGTCAGTATCAATCCTGACTCGCGTCAAAGATTCAAGTCTACAACGTCATTAATCATGACAGTAGCAAGAAACCCCTAACACCCAACTGTGTCACAATTTCCTCCCACACTTTATCCTTGGCCTCCCTTGCGAAGCTCTTGATTTATGAACGTCTCTTTGCTTTTTCTCCTTCATCTCTTCAACCTCTCCCTCATTCATCATTCTTCTGTTTCGTGCTTACCGCCATTCCTTTGTTGCTCTTTCCTTTTCTATTCATGCTTCCTCCACTGTCTTATTCCACCAGGGAGGTTGGATGAAAGGTGTTCTCGCTGTCTTTTGTTTGGCTTTTTGACGCAATGTGTGTAAAGGGTTGTTACAGTCGAGTGGGCCTGTAGGATACTTAAAGGTCTGTTTAGGTTTCCTGTGTCTAGTGATCCTACCCTTTGCAATGAGTATGACGTAAATAGGTGACCACTTTCCTGTGCACCTAATACATCCTAGCGTGCCATGGTGATTGCAGCACTAGAGATGAATGTCAGATCTATGACACCATTTGTATCCCCAGATTTAGTTGCCAGTCTAGTTGGGCGTCCATCATTCAGGATGGCAAGGTTCATGTTAAGTAATGCCTGGCTCAAAGTTATACCCTTGCCTATTTTCCGTGATGTTCCACCACTCCTTTGATCTAGCATTGAAATCGCCAGCAAATAAACACCTTATGTTAGAATCTTCAGACAATTCAGCCGGAAAATTTCAATGACTCTCTACTGTAAGATGGTCGACATGAGCATATAAATTGTAGACTCGCCACTCCTGACCGCCTATATTCATAGCAATCCCCTGCAATTCTGCCTTCTCACTAGTTTGGGAACTTGTATCCAGCCACGTGTGAGGGAGCTCATGTTTTACATATATAGCTTGCCTTTGTCTACCAGGCCCACGTGGATTGGAGTAACATCTGTAGCCTGGGAATTAATAACACTATTGGCTTTTAAATTTGTCTCCTGGATCATGAAGATATCACAATTGTAGATGATTGTTGGTATAATGGCTGCAAGTTGATTGGCTCTTCGACAATTCAAGTATCCAATACGCATGTGACATATTATGATAATAGCTTTCATATATCTATTTCATTATCTACATTTTTCTTTCACCCGGCTTTCACCTACACACGTTTTGTTAACATAAAACCCTCCTACACTCAGAGATCTGTCTCATTTTCTTAATTTAGCACGCCTATTAAATTTTCTGTTCTCTATTTCCTTAGGAATGTTTACAAACAGACCTATTTAGCTAACGTTTAGCCGGTTACCTGTAATTAAACGCCAGCGATTGAAAATCGTCGTAATAAGATCAAACAGAGTGAGACGGAACGCGTAGGAAAGGGGCGACTATTTCATGGAGTCGTAAATTTTGGCTCAAGGGTAGATAAACTAATGATAGTTGTAACGTATTTTTCGTTAGGCAGTGATCAGGGGAAATAATTTGAGTAGAAGGAGCAGATAATTTGGAACCAAGGGGAGACAATTTCTATTACCTTACCCTGAATCCGTTCGTTTGATAGGTGTTGCGCACAGAATTTTTTCCTAAGACTGTGTGTAATTAATCGGTATGAATTGTACACTTTAAATTTTTTATGATCCAAGGCAGATAACCCTTGTTTATACTATGGGTACATTTTACTATGGAGGTTAACTTCTCTTGTTGGTTGACTCGTTGGTTATCTTATCTTGTGTCTTGACTCGCTGATTCATTTATTCGAACGATGTCTCCTTATACGGTAGTATCAGTCAACAATTTCTTGGAATGATTGAAACTAGGGTTGAGTTTTATTCCCATGTCCATATAAGGCGTGATTTCTGAACATAGCTTTGTTGAAATGGTTCCTTCATCGTTTCGTTGTGAGTGTTAGTCAGATGTATGCGTTCTGCGCATGTCTAAACTTTAAGAAGGTTAGAATCGTCTTCCGCCCAGGGATTCGACGAGATGTACTGAGCAGAGATAGGACGCTTCTGCGATTTTTGTTAGGGAATTCTATAGTCCTCCTGTGAGTTAGTTAGCTAACGAGGCTTTCCCTATATGATTCAAAACCGCATGGAGGCGTATGTTTTGTGGTGTTGATTCCGAAGAAACGTAATACCTCCTTTATTGAACTCTATGATCTACCTTGATGTTAGACATTTTGTCGATCTCTGCTCGCTTGTGTGTTACAGAATGGAGAGGTCCTTTTACTAGGAAATTTCACCACCGATATCTTTATACCTGAGATATATATATATATATATATATATATATATATATATATATATATATATATATATATATATATATATATATATATATATATATATATATATATATATATACAGTACTTTGCAAAAAAAATGGCAGTCATATTTTCGCAACGCAGCACATTCATAGAAGCAAATAATAATAAAAACTGTATGTCCAGAGGAAGATTGGTATCTCCCCTATCTATTAACAGTGGTTTCAGTACAATATAATGTTGCCTTCTCCAGCAAGGCAAGCCTGGATGCGGCGAGGCATACTTCCCACAAATGTTTGTAGGTAATTGAGAGTCAGACTGTCCCAGTATTTTTCAGCTACCTTCTTCAATTGTTCAACGTCTCTGAGTCCACTCTTTTTTAAATGATTCTTGAGTAGTGCCCAAACGTTTTCAATTGGGTTTTGATCGGGACTGTTGCTGGGCCACTTCAGCACTATCACATTCTTCTCTTGCAGCCATGCTTTGGGGGTATGAGCTGTATGATTTGGGTCATTGTCATGTTGAAATGTGCACCCATCGGGGTACATGACCTGCATAAATGGCAGAAGGTGTCCCTCTAGTATGTCGATGTACCTTTCTTTCGTGAGAATTCCTGTGAAAACACACAGTGGGGTGGCACCTCTTGCTGACACCCCTCCCCAAAGATGGAATTTCTAGGTATGTTTCGGTCGCTGGTACACAGGCGTTACAGAGCCTTTCGTCCAAATATTTATTTGAGCAGGATAAGACCAAAGAGAACATTCATCTGAAAAAATCACATTGTCCCATGACAAATTTTGGTGTTCGTGGCACCAGTTCAAGCGCATCTGTTTGTGAGTCTCTGTGAGCAATGGTGACGAAATTACCCGCTTTTTTGTGTAATTCATCCTGTGTAGCTCCCGGTTGACAATAGCATTAGATACCTCTGGGCTTCCCAACTCGATCATGCGCTGCCGTATGTTTTCTACACTCTTCATTGGCCCAGCCCGAACGATTTGGGCGAGACACCGATGGTCCTTTGTGACCAAAATTCTTGGCCTCCCACTACCTTCTTTTCGCTCGATTCCATTACCTGCTTTTAATTTACTCACAACTCTGTAGACAGTCCGCTCAGGAATGTTCAAGGTTTTAGAAATGTTGGAACTTGTTTGATTTCCTTCATTCCAAAGCTGTGAAATTAACATACACTTTGACTTTGTATCCATTTTCTGCCACTAGCATTAGAAATTGTCGTCTGCTCTTATATCAAGGGACGTTACTCTACGCTAATTTTTTTTTTACTTTTGGTAGTGTTTGCTCACTTAAGTGGAGTGCAAATTTGGGGCAGAACATGCATATTTAATTAGCTTTCAGCTTATTTAGCTGAGCAATATGACTGCCATTTTTTTTGCAAAGTACTGTATATATATATATATATATATATTTATATATATATATATATATAGATATAGATATATATATATATATATATATATATATATATATATATATATATATACACGGGTCGCTCTAGGCCCAGGGAACAATTATTATGTTCTAGGATTTTCGCTATGCCAGCGATTGCACCTAGGTCGAGGGTTAGACTTAGGGATGCTATAAAGGTCAGCTTGACCTGTACTCCTGAAATGCTATTCTCGTGCGGACAATAATAGACTTATCTTGTACATCTGATCTGCCAGCATCAGAGGAGTATTGATTATTATTTAATGAACATTGATGATATGCAGCTGACACAGTTGCAGGATTTTGATGCAGATTCATGAAGAAACTTTAGAATGCTGAATACATTGAACTATTGATGTCTATGACTTATGTACCGTATCTGTACTTGTGGCGTCAAATAAATGATGAAACGTCAAGAGCAGTTTACCTTTTTATGACTTCGCATGTCATATTTCATGTGCTGTAACTCTGTGAACTACCTCACTACTATACACAGCAACAACAAAAAAACCAGATAAGACACCCTACACTTCAACTATAATATACCTGGTGTCGATAGGGGTGGTATTGGACAGAGCTAAAGATTTACAACGTACTTGGACTTATACTTACACGTCCATAGTGGCCAGACGGTGTGGCCTTATCATCATTGAGAAGTCAGTCTAAATCCACCCATATCATTTTATTGTGGCCAGTTTTGGTCTTATCATTTTATGGTGGCCAGAAGTTGGTTTAATCTGGTACCAGCACTCAAGGGGGTCAACAAACCCAGACAGCATACTTCATACAACATGGCAGTTTGAACTCACTTCCTTCAAAGAAATATTTTGATAGTACCCGGCGCTGCTCGATATTTTATCGAGGTTTTCCTGATCTAGAAGGACAAGTACCGATCAAGTCGATTTTCTGCTAATACATTTAGAGGGTCAAGTGCCGAGCATTGTAAGGAAGAAGGACAAGTGCCGAAACAACATTTCCTGTATCAGAAGCTCATTTCCTGCGTCATGGCTATTTATGGGAGCAGTTGTCGATCAACGTTGGATCATTTATCCTCAGAATGCTGATCGCAACCTGTTTTACACCGTGCTGACGTTTGGACACATATAAGTTAAGTGGCCTGTTTTGTTTGTGAACTGTGCCCTTATATTCTAACTGAGCCTTCTATACTTTCACACACTTTTTCCTACATGTTATATGTTTACATGTTATATGTTATTTGTATATTTATATGTTTATATTTCAGCGGGTAGGTGACTCTCATAGATAATACCACGTCATAGAGGTATCTATTGAGAGCGTGTCGTTAGGGACAGAGCAATTTCCTTAATTGGAAATTGTTAGCAATATTTATTGCTATTTACGTTTAGTTGTGACGACATGTGCAGTTTTGTTTTCGGTATTTTTTCGCATTCTTTAGTTTTGTTTTGATTTGTTTGTATTTGTAGGTCTCCTCTTTCCTATTATTCGGTTCTATACACCATTTTTGTTTATACACTGTGACGTCATTTGTTTGTTTACATTTTTTGCATTTGTCATCACATCCTTTGTGATATTTTTCCTTAGTTCTGCTGTTTATTTCTTTGACTTTTGCGAATGTTTTCGTATTGTGTTTGATCTTTGTTATTGTTTACATTGTCTTGGATCTTTGTTAATGTTTACATTGTCTTGGATCTTTGTTATTGTTTACATAGTTCTTAATTAGCATTCACTATTGTTAAATATTTGCTTATGCACTATTAGCTGTCTAGTGCACTTATCATAACTAACTGATGGATTGGTTCATGCACTATTGGATGTGTAGTGCAGTTATGATAAATAACTGATGAATATGTGGTTATGCACTATTGGATGTGTAGTGCCCTTATGATTAAGAAGTGACCAGTGGTATTATTATACATTGCATAATACAAGTTCTTTATCAAAGACTTGTTTCTACAAAGATTGGAGTAAACATTGTGATTATACAAGTACTTATTTAAGTCTTGTCACTATTAAGATTGAAATAAGTTAATTAATTATTTCAGGTTTTGTGACTCATAATATTAGACATCATGTCTACACTTGATTACTTTATTGAGCAAGGGAAATCCCTTGGCAAGACTGGTGATAAATTGGAGGAGTATGCAAATACTCAATGGATTAAAGCACTAAAGTCTGAGGAGAAAAGACAAAAAGAGGAAAATAAAAGATTAGACAGGGAATCTTAGCAAAAGAAGATAGATGCTGAGAATCTGAGACTGCAGATGCATGCAGATGAAAGATAATTCCAGATGGAAATGGAAAAGCAGAAAAGAGAAGCTGAAGCTGAGGAGAGAAAATTGAACAAAAAAGCTGAGGAAAGAAAATTTCAGCTACAATTGGATGCTGAAAATAAAAGACTTGAAAAAGAGGCTGAAAATAAAAGACTTGAAAAAGAAAAAGAGGCTGAAAATAAAAGACTTGAAAAAGAGGCTGAAAATAAAAGACTAGAGATAGAGGCTGAAAATAAGAGACTACAGGCTGAGGCTGAAGAGAAAAAGTAACAAAGAGAGGCCGAGGCTGAAGAAAGAAGGTTACAAAGAGAGGCTGATGAGAGAAAAGCAAAAATGGAGCATAAAGAAAAACTCTTAGCTTTGGAGTTAGAAAAGTTGAAATTGTTGAACACTGGTAATGCTAATGATGCAAATAAGGTGTCAGATAAGTTCAATGCAAGTACTTTTAAGATTAAACTACCTGCATTCAATGCTTCCAGTGAGGATATAACGTTTTATCTGGATAGATTCGAACGTGCATGTAAAACACATAACATAGATAAATCACTGTATGTTTATCAGTTGTCCAATTTACTTAGAGGTGATACTTTGAGTATGTTAAGTATGGTAGATGAGCCTGACAAGAACAATTATGAGGTTATCAGGACAGTCTTGTTAAAGAAGTACCAACTTAACGAAGACGGCTATCGTCTTCAATTTAAAAATATGTTGCCAGATACTGGAGTTGAATTCTCATAATTCATTTCAAAGATACGTCTTACTTTTTCACGATGGGTTGAGCTGTCTAAGACAGAACATACATATGAAGCACTTATGGACTTACTACTTAGAGACAAGGTTATGTCTTCTGTCAATGAATCTTTTCTTTCTTTTCTTCATGAGCGTAAGCCTAAAAACATAAAATAAATGGAAGAATACTGTTGCCAGTATGTGACTGCGCACCCTCACGTAACCATTAGCAACTCTAGAGTAAAAGAAGGTTTGCCAGTTGCTTCGGCAGCACCATATGGCCAAAACTTCAAACGTAAATTGCAGGGTACTCAACATAATATTAATAGAAAGAGTAACCGTAATTATGATCAAAATCATAGCAATCAATCACATGGTGATTCTTCTTCGAATAACTGGAGACAAGGTGACACTCCTCGTTATTTTGCACCTAATAATTTTAGACATTTCCGCAAAGGTAGTCAGTATAGAGGTAACTATTTTTCGCGTAGACCTCAAAATCAAACTGCTAGATTTTCTAATCAATACAGAGATGATAATGACAATTATGGAAACTGGGATTCAAACCAGGATAACAATTACAGGAAAGAATATAATGATAATTTCAGAGGCAATAATGGTCGCGGTAGATCTCTACATAAGAGAAAGAGATATCAACAGACAAACTCTGTACAACAAGAGTCTCAGGGAGCAGATAAACAGGTTAATGATAATAAAAACCCTAATGCTATCACATGTTCTGCTTTTGACTTTGGTAGAGCAAATAAATGCCCCCAATGTAGTACTTTGTTCGAACCGACTACTGTAACTACTTTAAGTTGTGGTCACCCTCTTCCCGCTCTTCCTGCTGCTGTTGTGCATGACGGGAGAGGTTCTCTTATACTACATAAGGGTCTTGTAAATAGTAATCCAGTCTCAGTTCTGTTTGATTCTGGATGTACTACTATTGGTGTTAGGCAATCTCTTGTAAATCCATCCTGTGCTACAGGAAAGGTCATCAAATGTGTCACATTTGGTGGCACTTTGGAAAAGTATCCTACTGCCATAATACATATTGCTACTCCCTTCTTTACGGGAGATGTCCACGCGTGTCTTCTTCCTAACCCTATTGCGGACCTTATTATCGGTCGTATTCACGGAGTTAGAGAATGTACCCCACAGCAGATAGCTGCTTGGGAAGATCAGAATATGCATGCTACCAATGCAGTGGTCACAAGAGCACAAGCTCTAGAGACACCCCAAACTTCATTGATTAGTAATAATAATGAAGTAAATAGCCAAGGTAGTCACTGCATTATTTCACGTGACTCATTCATAAAGTTGCAAGAGGAAGATCCTTCTTTACAAAAATTCTTCATTCTAGCAAAAAAAGGTGATCCAAATCAAAATACAAATAGAAAGTCTTGGATATCTATGAAGAACGGCGTACTTGTACGTATGGTACAAGACTCGACTATGTCTGCACACTCTCAAATTCTTGTGCCTAAGAGTATGAGGTTGCAAATATTGCAACATGCTCATGACTCACAATGTGCTGGACATATGGGGTTTTCCCGTACAAAGTCGAGGGTTCTTGCGGCTTTCTTTTGGCCATTTGTAAGCAAGGACATACGCATTTACTGTCGATCTTGCAAAGTATGTCAGGAGGTCAAATCTAGAGGACCACGACATGCTGCGCCTATCCAGGCTGCTGACATTTCTATTCGTCCTTTTCAGAAGATGGCGATAGATATTATCGGTCCTTTTAGGATCAAGTCGGCCAGAGGACATCAATTTATCCTCACATGTGTCGATATGTGCACACGTTGGCCAGAGGCTATCCCTCTTAAGAGCATCTCAACTGCTGATATCGCAGACGCTCTTTGGCTGATATTTTCTCGCTTGGGTTTCCCCAGAGAAATATTGTCAGACCATGGCACGCAACTTATATCCGACACTATGTCACAGGTAATGTCTATCTTACATATAAAAAGGTCTCTCAGCAGTATCTATCACCCAATGTCGAATGGGTTAGTTGAGCGTTTGAATAGGACACTCAAGACTTTACTTGGGAAGATAACTGAGGATCATCCTCAGGATTGGGACAGGGTTTTACCCGCGGCTCTCTTTGCTTATAGAGAGGTCCCCAATGAATACACAGGGTTTTCTCCTTCTGAACTTGTCTTTGGTGCGCGACCGCGCGACCCTATGTCTTTACTTCACGATCTCATCACTGCCGATAATATTACCGATGACACTCAATCTTCTTATGAGTATGTCATTGCACTGAGGCAAAAGATCATCGAGGCATGCAAATTAGCAACTTCGTCATCCGAGTTTGCCAAAGAAAAGGCAAGGCAATTTGCTAATAAGAATAGATGTCTACGACAACTTTGTCCAGGTGACAAAGCTCTCGTCCTACTTTCTTCAAGGGAGAACAGACTTCTTATTGCATGGAAAGGTCCATATGCAATAGTCTCCAAGATTTCCGACGTCGACTATGTTGTCGATATTGATGGAAAGCATAAGACTTTCCACATAAATATGTTGTCGGAATTTCATGAGAGACCAGACTATTTGCAGCCTATTTTCCAGGCGACGGACGATTCTCCAGTACCTCATGGTCATTACTCATCCCTGTCAGTCATACAGGATGAGGAAACTACTTTTTCTGATGTCAATCTTCCACTTCCTGTGATCCCACTTCATTCTACGGAATCTTGGAAAAACGTTACCGTTTCTCCTAATCTTTCCGCTGAAAAACATCGACAAGTCTCTTCGATGTTGCAAACATTTCAGGATGTCCTTACCGACATCCCAGGACACACACATGTCATCGAACATGACATAGTACTTACTGACCATAATCCTATCAGAGTCAGACCCTATCCAATACCTATCCATTTTCAATCACAAGTCGAGAAAGAATTGGATGAGATGATACGATTAGAAATAATCGAACCATCCACTTCAGCATACTCTTCGTCTATGGTTATTGTTCGAAAGAAAGACAATAACATTCGCATTTGCGTTGATTATCTCAAATTGAACCAAGTTACGAAGTTTGATGCTGAACCTATGCCTTCACTAGAAGAGCTACTAAACAAACTTTCTAGTTCTAGATTCTTTACCAAACTAGACTTGTCTAAAGGTTATTGGCAAATTCCTTTAACTGAAAGTGCCAAACCTCTTACCGCTTTTTCTACACCTAGGGGTTTATTTCAATGGAATTTCATGCCTTTCGGCCTTATGAACGCCCCTGCTACATTCGTACGCATGATGCGTCGAATTCTTTCATATCGTACTGATGTCATAGCATACTTAGACGATATCTGTCTGTTTAGTGATTCCTGGGAAGATCATTATCTGGGTTTATACGAATTGCTGTCTACTCTTCGCGAGTATAACTTAACTGCAAAACCCTCTAAAGCCTTTATAAGATTTAGTGAGATTTCTTTCCTGGGTCATCGTGTTGGTCATGGTCTTTTAAAGACAGAGGACCACAATGTTTCAAAAATACTAAACATTTCTGTCCCTAAGACGAAGAAACAAGTGCGGAGTCTCTTAGGTTTGATACAATTTTACGGACGATTCATTCCGAATCTGTCCTACATTATGGCACCTCTTTCTACTTTATTGAAGAAAAGATCGCCTAATCTGATCCACTGGTCTCAAGAATGTCAATCCTCATTGGACCAGATTAAAACTCTATTTTCATCTCCACCTATCCTTAGGTTACCTACTATTGAGAAGACATGTTCTTCGAAGTGACGCCTCGTCCACTGGGATTGGAGCAGCACTAATGCAGGAGTATTCAGATACTCTGCATCCGGTGATGTATATCTCTAGGAAATTAAATGCTGCAGAGAGGAATTACTCGGTTTTAGACCGTGAATTATTGGCTATGGTTTGGTCAATTCTCAAGTTGCAAAGATTCCTTCTAGGCGCACATTTCATTGTGGAAACCGACCAGAAAGCTCTTACTGCTATTCAGAGCAAAAACTTGAAGAGCTCGAGGTCCACTCGATATGCTATAGCTCTTCAACCATTTCATTTTACGGATCGAGCTATCCGTGGTTTGGATAATGTGATGGCAGACATTCTGTCTAGATGCCCACATGATTCCACTTAATTCTTCTGTCATATATATTCCCTGTTAAACGTCGAGATCTATAACAGTTCTCTACTATAAGGATATATTAGCACATATGTGCTCATTTTGGGAATTTATAGCATTGTAATTGCCTTGTTCTGTTACTGATTTTGGTATAACGAAAGAAGGTTTAGTTAGCAATATACGGGCCAAAAGCTCACATGGCCACAATTTATATATTATATTTTGATTACTGTATTAAGAAATTTAGCATATACCATAAAGATTTGTGGTATTGATATTTTCGCAGCACATCATTGACGTCTGCAAGAGTATGGACATTATGTCAACCATGAAGTATGTCAAGTCCTTACCTACATTGGAACGATTATATCCATGTCTACGAGGAACAGCTGATTTATTAGTAATGATTAGTAATGCTTGTATAATGTATTTTTAGTTTAAAATGTGTAGTTCATTACACTTCATACTATGTTAACATATTTGTATTTATATGAGTATGATTTGCCTTGTATTATGATGTTGCCATCACTGTGGCGTATTTTGGTGGCACCTCCCTGGAATATACGTGTACACTTAGGGAAATATTTTCTCTAAGGATCTGAGATATAATCTCAGCTAACGCTCCATGCGTCGAGCTAGCCTCATATTAGGCATTATATCTGCGCATCATACGTGCGTTACGAGCCAGTTATTTCTGGCTCTTGGATTTTTAAAAAAAATGTTTCATTTTTTTACCCCGGGGGGTGCGGTAATGTTGCGCACATAATTTTTTCCTAAGACTGTGTAATTAATCGGTATGAATTGTACACTTTAAATTTTTTATGATCTAAGGCAGATAAGCCTTGTTTATACTATGGGTACATTTTACTATGGAGGTTAACTTCTCTTGTTGGTTGACTCGTTGGTTATCTTATCTTGTGTTTTGACTCGCTGATTCATTTATTCGAACGATGTCTCCTTATACGGTAGTATCAGTCAACAATTTCTTGGAATGATTGAAACTAGGGTTGAGTTTTATTCTCATGTCCATATAAGGCATGATTTCTGAACATAGCTTTGTTGAAATGGTTCCTTCATCGTTTCGTTGTGAGTGTTAGTCAGATGTATGCGTTCTGCGCATGTCTAAACTTTAAGAAGGTTAGAATCGTCTTCCGCCCAGGGATTCGACGAGATGTACTGAGCAGAGATAGGACGCTTCTGCGATTTTTGTTAGGGAATTCTATAGTCCTCCTGTGAGTTAGTTAGCTAACGAGGCTTTCCCTATATGATTCAAAGCCGCCTGGAGGCGTATGTTTTGTGGTGTTGATTCCGAAGAAAGGTAATACCTCCTTTATTGAACTCTATGATCTACCTTGATGTTAGTCATTTTGTCGATCTCTGCTCGCTTGTGTGTTACAGAATGGAGAGGTCCTTTTACTAGGAAATTTCACCACCGGTATCTTTATACCTGATATATATATATATATATATATATATATATATATATATATATATATATATATATATATATATATATATATATATATATATATATATATATATATATATATATATATATACATACACGGGTCGCTCTAGGCCCAGGGAACAATTATTATGTTCTAGGATTTTCGCTATGCCAGCGATTGCACCTAGGTCGAGGGTTAGACTTAGGGATGCTATAAAGGTCAGCTTGACCTGTACTCCTGAAATGCTATTCTCGTGCGGACAATAATAGACTTATCTTGTACATCTGATCTGCCAGCATCAGAGGAGTATTGATTATTATTTAATGAACATTGATGATATGCAGCTGACACAGTTGCAGGATTTTGATGCAGATTCATGAAGAAACTTCAGAATGCTGAATACATTAAACTATTGATGTCTATGACTTATGTACCGTATCTGTACTTGTGGCGTCAAATAAATGATGAAACGTCAAGAGCAGTTTACCTTTTTATGACTTCGCATGTCATATTTCATGTGCTGTAACTCTGTGAACTACCTCACTACTATACACAGCAACAACAACAAAACCAGATACGACACCCTACACTTCAACTATAATATACCTGGTGTCGATAGGGGTGGTATTGGACAGAGCTAAAGATTTACAACGTACTTGGACTTATACTTACACGTCCATAGTGGCCAGACGGTGTGGCCTTATCATCATTGAGAAGTCAGTCTAAATCCACCCATGTCAATAGGTAATTAAACACGGTGAGAATCGCAAGATCAAAGGACGGGCTTCGCTCCATTGCAGAGTCTGCTAGCGGCAAAAGCGTGAAAATTTCCTCAGATTCGCAGATCGAACGAGGAAAAGCCCGAGATCTGAGTGAAGGTGTCATATCTAGCAAGTACGAGCGATTTTCTGGAGATTTAATATATATTCTCCAGTTTTAAAATCCATTATTCAGTACTCCTCAGATTTTAAAGACATCTTGCTTCGATTTCTAGATCACTTGTATTAGTGGAGTTTCTTAGTTTTTCGTTGGAGATAGTCTTAGAAGTTTTGTGTGGAGGTAATTATATTTACTAGTAGTTTTAGTGATTAATAGTTAAGTCCGTATTATATTTCTCTAAGATTTTTGTGCAGATCGATTTACTAGATAGGTCCGTCATTTATATTTCTCTAGGATTTACTGTGTTACATAAGCTAGCAGAATAAATAATAATTTCTAGCTAAACTATTCCAGCTATAAAATAAATTTAATTAATTGCTAGTAACCAGTCAGAGAATATTTTAACCAACAAGTAAATGCACCGTTCATCATGAGTATTGACGAAATATGTATTTATTTCTAATTCATGATGATTCATTTTTAAATGACTAGAATTTATTTCTCGGAAGTTTCAAACGATAAGACAAGCTCTAAGCTTGTAGTTTATAATTTTAGTTAAATAACCGAAGTGGATAAACATATTATGTTTTACACGGGGTAAGGATAGGATTGAGAATACTATGTTATTGTTAAGTATTTGTATTTTTTTCTCCTTTACACAGTTTTGGGTCAAACCTTAAACTTTACCAGCGGCTCAATATATATCGGAGAATAACCATACGAAAGAACATTTTTTTTGTAATTAATACCTGGGTCTTCAAGGTAAACCTGTCTGGCATTGTGTTTGCACCCAGAAAGAGACAGAGTACAAACCCAAAGAACATTAAGAATAAATATTGTAACTGGGCCTATAGATCCAGATTTATATTTCTTTCCCAAATTGCATTTACATTCAGCCCGTAGTGACGAAATCTTAAACATTAACATTTCCCGACGTGTGACCATTTGTGGTGTGACAAGGAATTATTATACTGAGAGAAGTTACCAACCTGACATTCCTATGTACTGGAAAACCCAAGTTTCTGACACTGTGAGCACTGTTCAGTTTCTTACCTGGTCTAATTAATGTAACATAAACAGTAGTCCTAAATAAAAAAAACAAAGAGAACGTTCCCCGGAGAAGTGGATTTAATCTGTCTCTGAGGAGCTGGGGTTTTCTTTGCCAAAAATAACCCTGGATTTGCTGTGTGCGTGTGTCCTAAAGATTGTTCCAGAAGGTGCAACTCAAGTAGTAGGTAAGAACGAATGTACGTGGCCACGGTTGTCTGAGAAGAGAGAAAGGATGAATGAATAATCTTCATATATATCTCTTGTAGAATCCATGTAATCACGTTGGTTATTTTAAAGGTGTAAGTTTTTTTTTGTTAACAGTGTCCCTTTCAGAATAGATTAACGTATAAACTCTGTTCTTTACTGCAGGGGGAAATCCTAGACCATAGCGTTAAAATCTTTGACTCTTTGGGGGTTAATACCTTTCTTCTAACGGGATCTTGTCTCAACAGAGTTAGGGAGGATTACACCTATGGGTCTATTTCTTGATTAATCCATTAACCCATGTTTATTTGTATTTTGATTGATATTCAAATTATCGCTGTTGTGAAGTTTCTTTATGGTAAATAAAATTTACATAAACTTTATTTACATCTGTTGGTCAGCTCGTCCCAAAAATATCCCTATTTCATTGATATAGTTGCTTCACGTTTGTGCGTCTTACTGTCGCCACTTATGTGTGTGTATATATGAGTGGTTGATATATATATATATATATATATATATATATATATATATATATATATATATATATTGGTAATCTGTCTGACAAATAAAGTTCTGTTGTAGAGATAGGCTGGACTAGAGAATCTTCTCGAGTCCAGGGACAGATTCTACCTATTTTTTCCACCATCTCACACGTGAAAATCTGGTTTCTTATCTTATCTCTTATCTAGTTCTATTCAGAAAGGACCAAACTATGTCTTAATTCCCTTATCGAAAATCTACGACAACGCACATATTTCATCGAGATGCAATATGCTTTCTTTCTGAACCTTCTTTTTCTCTCTCTCCTCTTCTCTCCCATGCCTCTCCTTCTGCAATTGTTTTTTCCTCATTTCATTAGCTACAGGTATCGACGACAGCGCACGATCTCCGTAACTCCCGCAATGATTCTGGATAGTTAAAATTCTCATGGCGCAGTGGGTTCAACTCACAGGCATGAGAGGAAGTTAAGTTCACGGTGACAGAGGTGGAGGTAATCTCACGGTTATCACTAGGGGCGCCAGCTAGCCAAAAAGCGAAAAGTGTGCAGTTTCATAAGTCTGCCCGAGTTGGTTTCAACGGAATTTCATACAAGACTTCTGCCATACATCCTCATTGTGCGCCACGGATAACGGTCCCTCTCGGGGTCTAAACTAAACAGGCAGAGGATCTTGGAGTCAGTGGATTCCTAAAGATATAGTGTGGAGAACTCAACGATGAGTGGTATATGCTCTGACACCCATCAATCCGCTCCAAAATCATAGGTCAAATGATAACTGAGTCATCAGTGAATGACCCCAAGTCTAAGGTAGACCAATGTGCCGAGAGACTGAATGGCTACTGTATAAGCAGTCGCGAACATTGGCTGTCTGGAAGGCGTGCGGTGCGGCACCAGGCAGATGGACTCCGTAATAACATCCCTTGCCTCTTACCAGATATGGTGGTTCTACCAGGGTGACCGAATATTTCCACCATTAATTGCAAAGAAAGGAAGTCTTGTGGGGAGGGCTAGGGGAGATTTACTGGCAAAATATTAGGTGCAGGGGGCACATGAGAGGTACTAGAGATGCTAACTTATTGAAAATCGAAACTGGCTCAGCTACTGCAGCTAGTGAAAATAAATCTTGCTTCACTCAGGGTGCACACGCATGGACTGGTACTTCATTTTTTAGAAAAAAAGATTTTTCCTACGACTTATAAAACAGTAATTTGATCCGTTATTTATTAATTTTTTATTATATTTTGAAAAATGTATTTAATTGAAGTTTCAATTTAAATTTAACAACGGTTTCGGAACATCTTCCCTTGTGAATACAGCTTGAATTTTTTTATATAACGCCAATCTTAGGTCTTACGACCGGTTGAAATGGAATGACTAATAAGTCTGCTTTGTTATTCTTGAGGCGTTTGCCTTCTTGTGAAGTGATGCCGACCTTTACCATTGACAAAGTCCCTCGGTAAAATTAGAATGCAACTACCAGTGTAAAACAAACTGTAAAACTTTGACAAATAGCAAGGGATAGAAAGGCCCACTAGTTTCTATTAATCAGCATGATGAAAGCATGAAAAGAACTACTAGTGTCTGCTAACTAGCATGATGAAGCTCTAAAAAGAACTACTAGTGTCTGCTAACTAGCATGATGAAGCACTAAAAAAGAACTACTAATGTTGTCGTACGGTAGGTAAATTGTTTTATTTGGCCCGTCTAAGTAGAGTGGATGTCGACAGATACGCGAGAAAAGGTACAGAAAATAGATTTCACAGGTGGTAGATTGAGGGAAAGATATGTCTCTGGAGTGATTAGGTTATCTCCTCCAGCCAATCCGTACGACTGTACTTTATTACCAGACAGCCTTTGCCTCCCTATCAAGAATAGATAAGTTACACTACACATACACAGCTATGTGACAACAAGACACATAAACGTGAAAAACTACGGATAAATGGGTAATGGTCTGACCAACACACAAAGGTAAGTGTCTTTGTAGTTTATTATCATAAAACTCGACAACATCAACATATCAAAAGAAAAAGATCAAAGAGTCATTTACATGCATATGAAATAAAGCAGAAAAGTGCACCCTCCCAGAATGGAGAAAAAACCCAAAATTATTAACCCAAAGGTTGAAGGTTAGCACTATGTTACAGAATGAACAGTATTTGTACTCTATGAGACGCAGTAAAGTAACAAAATTTAGACAAATCAGATATATGCATAGTTTCCAACAAACAAGGAAAAGTACTCACACACTCTCTCAAGCAGTGGCCATCTCACACTCTTACTTAATTGCCTGGTATGGTAGGTCTGTAATATCCCTTGGTAATAGAATTAGTCCATGACTATATTATCTATTTCCCTTAATAATCTGTAACCCTCAGTTGTCGCAGATCCAAATTGGCCCCAGTTCATCCCCAGAAACTAACTAGGGAGGTGAACGCCTAATATGGAGCTTCTCCTGGATATAAGTGTTACTACAAATAGTTAGAACTGTGAGAGTTCGTGAGGTTCACCCTTTCACGGGGAAATACTTCCAGTATTGGGAAACATCTGGTTGCTAAAAAATGTTACAAATGATGCTGATGGTTCTTCTATCGGCCAACTCTGTGTTAGAACGCCGTCTCTGCACAGCGTATGTATCTAGAGATATACTCCCCTTGAATTACGACTGTCAGGAGTCGGGGAACAATAATAATGTTATATGTACACCACTGTGGCTGGTAAAAATATAAATCTGGATTTGGTAAGTCCAGTGTTAAATTTTATTGTTCTCAAATACCATTTCGCGAGTACACGTTTATAAATGAAATTGGTAACGCACAAGCCAAGTAAATGAGAAAATTAACAAAAACAAAAGACCGCTGGACGCCCTTGTGATCAGGTCTGCAAAGAATACAAGAAAACATTTATGGAAAAAATGCTACTACTATATATACACACAGACGAGGACAAGACGATCTCTTCTCCACTCCGTCAGTCCTGACTAGGTTTAAAAGGCACACGGTGTTTCCTTACGCCTATACGCTTGCAGACGTCGCTGGCGACTGAGTTTATTCGGACTGAGTTATGTTAACTCGTACGTCCCCTGCTCACGTCGGCGGTCAGCGTACAATGTTAATTATTATTTAATTTCTCCATACTCGCTACCTAAACAATGATCGCCTGTCATTAAATAGCTATTAAATTGTCGGCGTCTGTTAGTTTGTCGCATGGTATTAAAAAATAATAGACAATAATAACAAATATACAAAATGAAATATAACGTGTATTCTATACTCCCACTATCAGTCGCTTTAATGCTTATAAGTCCGGTCAGCTAAACCGTTGGGTTTATCTCTCTCTTGTAGAGATTAAGTGTCTAAGGTATATGGGTAGCGGGAGGCGTGATTTAACATTTTAATTGAATATCTGGTATGAAATCGCTTTGTGTTACTTCATTTCACTCGTTTTACTAGCGAGAAAAATCTAGTGAAGAATAAATGTTAAAAGCAATCACTTTTTTAAATCATTAGCACTATTATCCTTTTACCAAAAAATTCAGAATGAAAATCTCCACGAATCAATCACTATACAACACTATTCCAACAAGAAAAAATGGTTCCTGGACTGCGCTAGACTATTCATATTCTGATTGACTTATGATAGGTGAATTAAAGAAAAAAACAGCAATATATCATTAGATTTCTCTGATCTCTAATGTTGTTAATTAAATGTGTAGAACGAAGAATTCAGGCACTAGCGCTCAAGATGAAAGCTTACGATTCGGCTACCAGAATCTCTCGTCTGGAGCTGTTGGCCGACGTCAGAGGCTTTGGTTACGGCTAACGGGTTTCTCTTTAAAATGCCCGTGTCTCGAGATCAAAGAGCCCAGTGGATTCTAAACTTTCTCTGAAAAAAAAAACTTCAAAAGGGTCTGTGTTTCGTCTCTCTCACGTGCTGTCTGTCCGGGAGGTATTATGATTGACAGATGTAGCTCGCGTGAATGAACGAGGTAAACAAAGCCTGATTTGTTTTCCTGTTATGACTGACAGGTCACGAAGTTTGTAAACACCGTGTTAGCTCGTGTTAAAAGAAAATAGGTGGGGACGAAAGAGTAAGCTGTGTAAGTAAAGCCAGATAGAACAATGCATGTTTTAAGCTAGCAAATCACAGAGCAGCTATGAGGTTACAATAGGATGTCAGATTACTGTAGACTCTTTTCCATTACACGTCACAAGTGTCTGCTAACTAGCATGATGACGCTCTAAATAAGAACTACTAGTTTCGGCTAACTAGCATGATGAAACACTAAAAAAAAGACTAATGTCTGCTAACTAGCATGATGAAGCTCTAAAAAAGAACTACTAATGTCTGCTAGCTAACATGATGAAGCTCTAAAAAAGAACTACTTGTTGTTGCTATCTAGCATGATGAAGCACTAAAAAAGAACTACTAGTGTCTGCTAACTAGCATGATGAAGCTCTAAAAAAGAACTATAATGGGTGGGTTTGAAAAAAAAATCGAAAAAAGTTGACTCGTCTTACGAGGACAAAAGACAAAGAAAGTAATCTACGTTACGGCCACAAGGCCTTCGTCAGGAAAAGAAAGAAAGTGAAGGCTAGATAGGAGACATAAGAACTTAAAGAAATATAAAAATAAAAATAAATAAAAATAAATATAAATGAAACCTAGGTATTTCCCTGAAGGCGAAGCATGGCTGAAAAGGAAGTGACTTCTGACCCCGGATGTACACAACACATACTAAGAAACTAAAAACTAAAAAACGAAACTGAACAAAAAACTACCCAAATATAATAAAAGTGGGGACTGGAAATAGAAGAGGACAGAATAAGTAGGAGGTAAATGAATATGAAATAAAAAATCAAGACAAATTAGAAACCGTGTACATCCATACATATTATGGAGGATGGCATAAAAATAGAAGAAAAGAATAAGAGTGGAAAGAGTCCAAATAGAGCAAGAGAGGAAAGGGTGACCTCAGACAAAGGTGTGGAAAGTGTTGAGACCGGCTGGTTTTAGACACCCCATGCGGTGGATAAGACGGTTCTCAAGCTGTTCACGGCTGGCAGTGTCAGAGGAGCAGGATCGGATCGCAGTGACCTGGATGTCGATGGGACCCTGGTGGTCAGGACTATTGAAGTGTGTGGAAACTGGTGTGGACTTTTGCTGAGAGATGTCATTTAAGTGCTTGCTGAATCTGTCCCCAAGTCGTTTGCCTGTTTGGCCAATATAGGTTTTGCAGCAACATTTACATATGATCGTATAAATGACATTACGCGATTCACACGTGAAGCTACTAGTGATGGTGTACGTAGCCTTAGGAAAGGACACCTTCTGGGTTGAGATGACATACTTGCACGTGTTGCATCGTGTCCGACCACAGGGTAGTGTGCCAAAGTGAGTGGCATTCTCCTTTGGGAGACGGCTGTGAACAAGAAGATCCTTCAAGTTCTTGTCGCGTCTATATGCCACCAAAGGTGCTTAACCGAATACTTCTTGGGTCGCAGGCTCTGCTTGGAGGATAGGGAGGTGGCGGAAAAGGATCTGTTTGACAGCAGTGCTGTGAGGGTGATGGGTCTAGATTAATTTTACTCTATCTGAAGTGGATTTATAATGAGGTATGAGGGCCTCCTGACGAGAGATGGGGAGCATACGTTGGAGAGCAGAGGTGAGAACATGTTCCGGATAAAGTCTGCTACGGAAGAAATCCAACATCTCATTTGCTCGGAAGTGGAAGTCATCGTCGTCTTGGCACAAACGGCGGAGGCGGAGAAGTTGTGAAAAAGGAAGGGAGTCACGACAGGCCCGAGGATGAGAAGAGGTATACAGGAGGTAGCTGTGGGCATCTGTCGGCTTGTAGTATACTGAGGTATTAAGGCCGGAGGGCGTGATAGAAATAGTAATGTCAAGGAAGTTGACAGATACTGTGGAGACGAGAGAGGTGAACTTGATGGTGGGGTGAAAGTGGTTGACAAAGTCGATGAAGCGACATAAATCAGTCTCAGACATATCTGTGAGACCTATGCCATCATCGATATATCTGCGGTAAATCCCGGGGAAAGGACCGGAGTATTGTTGCCATATCTGATGCTCCATATGGCCCATGAACAGGCAGGCATAGCTAGGACCCATCTTCGTTCCCATGGCAACACCACTAATTTGGTCAAAAAACTAACAATTGAATTCAAAGGAATTCAGTTGAAGGACCAGTTCAGCAAGACGGAGAAGAGTGACAGTGGATATAGAAGGGCAAGTGCGTTGGTCAAGAAAAAACCGAAGAGCTCGGAGACCATCAGAGTGGGGAAAAGAGGTGTACAGAGAACAGACGTCTAACAAGAAAAGACGGTAGGAGCGGTCTGCTGAGAGTCGGATAGAGGAGAAAGTTGTAAGAGCATGATTGGTGTCTTTGACAAAGGAGGGAAGATTCTCAACGATAGGCTGGAAAATGCTATCGAGGAAGTCAGAAATGTGTTCAGTAGGACAGGAACAGGCTGAGACAATAGGTCTGCCAGGGTTTTCGATCTTATGAATTTTGGGGAGCATGTAGAATACAGGCTTGCCCAAAGAGCTGTCATGAATCCTAAGACGAGAAGCTTCGGGAGGAAGAGCATTACTAGTGATGAGCTGTTTGATAGTGTTGTGTACAATGCGATTGTTAGAGACAGTCGCATCGCTGGTCCTGGGCCTGTAAAAAGAGCCATTGGTCAACTGGTTATTACCTTCACTTAGGTATAAGTCCTTCTGCCAGACGACAATGGGTCCTCCCTTGTCAGCCGGTTTGATGACAATGTCGTCTCTGCGGCGAAGAAGGGAGAGAGCGCAGGAGTCTGCCGAAGTGAGATTGGAATAATGCAATCTACGAGGGCGGAGCTGCTGAATGTCATGGATGGTGTTCTTGATATACAGGTCAAGGGCATGAGAGGCCCCAGGTTTAGGTGTAAAGGGGGGTTTAGTAGAGTCAGAAAAGCGTGCGAAAATGTCGGATTCAGCCTGAGACTGCGGAGTGCTGTCTTCCTTTCTAAAATGGAACTTCAGCCTCATGCGATGGTGAAACCGATGAACATCCTGGAGGAGATTGTATTGGTCTAGGGTCGGACGAAGAGGAACAAATTTTAGGCCCTTACTAAGAACAGAGCGCTCTCCCTCAGAGAGGGGTAGATCTGGGGGGATGCAGACTACCTGAGTGCATGATGGAGTGGAGGATGGGGGGGGGGTAGCTTTGGGGGTAGGGATGAGACGGGATAGTTTATGGTGTTTGGACGTGGAAAGGAATTCATGCAGCTGCCGGTTCAGCGTGTGGATAGTGGTGCTTGTCATAGAATAGAAAGGGAAGTTGTTGGAGGTGAGACAACGTAAGTGAAGCAGAAGCTGGGTCTGTTGGGCACTGAGGTCTGATAAAAAGCGGGAGTGACTGGCGGCCACTACGCGCATACGTTGAAAGCCACATCTGGTCTCAATTCGTTGTAGGAGACGTTGTTCCCTAGGATTGAGTGTACCAGCAGATGGATGAAAATTGGAAGAGAATCCATTAGGAAGAATTTTGTGGTGGAGGCAGGTGTGAATAAAGTGGAGATGAGAAGAGAATCTAGTTTTCTTGAAAGTAACGAACGCAAAGTCAATAGCGGCACGGGAAATATCAGGAGGTAGGGAGCTGAAGCTGGTGGTAACCGACACACGGAGAGAGTTGATAAAATATTTAAGAGAGGGCATAGTGGGGAAAAGTAAAACGTCCAGAAAATAAAAAACGTAAAAAATAAAATAAATAATAAATAACATAGGCTATAAAACGCTAAATGAAAAATGGAGACTAATGAAACAATAGGCTAAATAAATAAATAGGGTAGAGTGCGGTAATATAAGGTGTGAAGGAAGAGTAGGGAAATACGAAAATGAATAGGACCTAAATAAATAGGATATAAAATAATATGCAATAGGCTACTGAAAAAGAAGAGATAGGATAGGATCAGGGGGATAAGCAGGTTAGGTAGATAGAGATACGAGATAACAGAGATACGGTGCAGTCAAAAAATATATATACAAAAAATCGAGGAAGTTGAGGGGAACTGCGGTAAGACGTGGAGTATAATGGGTGGGTTTGAAAAAAAATCGAAAAAAGGTGATTCGTCTTACGAGGACAAAAGACAAAGAAAATAGTCTACGTTACGGCCACAAGGCCTTCGTCAGGAAAAGAAAGAAAGTGAAGGCTAGATAGGAGACATAAGAACTTAAAGAAATATAAAAATAAAAATAAATATAAATGAAACCTAGGTACTTCCCTGAAGGCGAAGCATGGCTGAAAAGGAAGTGACTTCTGACCCCGGATGTACACAATACATACTAAGAAACTAAAAACTAAAAAACGAAACTGAACAAAAAACTACCCAAATATAATAAAAGTGGGGACTGGAAATAGAAGAGGACAGAATAAGTAGGAGATAAATGAATATGAAATAAAAAATCAAGACAAATTAGAAAACGTGTACATCCATACATATTATGGAGGATGGCATAAAAATAGAAGAATAGGATAAGAGTGGAAAGAGTCCAAATAGAGCAAGAGAGGAAAGGGTGACCTCAGACAAAGGTGTGGAAAGTGTTGAGACCGGCTGGTTTTAGACACCCCATGCGGTGGATAAGACGGTTCTCAAGCTGTTCACGGCTGGCAGTGTCAGAGGAGCAGGATCGGATCGCAGTGACCTGGATGTCGATGGGACCCTGGTGGTCAGAACTATTGAAGTGTGTGGCAACTGGTGTGGACTTTTGCTGAGAGATGTCATTTAAGAACTACAAGTGTCTGCTAACTAGCATGATGAAGCTCTAAAAAAAAACTACTTGTTTCTGCTATCTAGCATGATGAAGGTCTAAAAAAGAACTGCAAGTTTCTGCTAACTAGCATGATGAAGCACTAAAAATAACTAATAGTGTCTGCTAACTAGCATGATGAAGCTCTAAAAAAGAACTTGTTTCTGCTATCTAGCATGATGAAGCACTAAAAAAGAACTACTAGTGTCTGCTAACTAGCATGATGAAGCTCTAAAAAAGAACAAGTGTCTGCTAACTAGCATGATGCAGCTCTAAAAAAGAATTACTAATGTCTGTTAACTAGCATGATGAAGCACTAAAAAAGAACTACTAGTGTCTGCTAACTAGCATGATGAAGCTCTAAAAAAGAACTACAAGTGTCTGCTACCTAGCATGATGCAGCTGTAAAAAAGAATTACTAATGTCTGCTAACTAGCATGATGAAGCTCAAAAAAAGAACTACTAATGTCTGCTAACTAGCATGATGAAGCCCTTAAAAAAAGAACTACCAATGTCTGCTAACTAGCATGATGAAGCTCTAAAAAAGAACCAATAATGTCTGCTAACTAGCATTATGAAGCTCTAAAAAAGAACTACTAATGTCTGTTAACTAGCATGATGAAGCCCTTAAAAAAAAAACTACCAATGTCTGCTAACTAGCATGATGTACCTCTAAAAAAGAACTACCAATGTCTGCTACTGCTATTAATGGTACCTATACCTTGTAGCGGTATGGCAGCTTGTGTACACTGACAATCCCCAGAGCTATGCCAGTGGGAGGTTTACTCCTGGTAGGTTCAACCAAGCTGGACTGGTCTGCGTGGGTAGGGGTCAGACAAAAGCTGGTACCCTGTGATACAGACGATCCGGTTAGCATAGCATGTCTGTGATCAAAGTATCATGGAAGCTGCTTTAGACAGTGGAATATCGAATGAATAAAGAATGTTCAAAATCGCTGTCCATGACTGGATTGTTCTGGTTCTCATTCATTGATTATTATCGTGCTGTAATTATTTGAAAACGCGAATGTGTGAAAAGGATAACTAACAAGTGAATCGCTCAATGATCAACTTAATAAGTCCGCCTTGTTAGAGTCCACGAGAAAACAGTTTATTACGGAAGAACACATATATTTGACGACATCATTAATATAGTTCATGGTAAGCATATATGACAAATTGAATACTTGCAAACATCCTATTATGGGTCCATGTCGTACTTGAAAAACTGTCAAACGAACATCATGGCTATATACTCGCGCTGCTGGGTTTCAGACAACCGGTAGTGAGCGCATGTGTCTTGACGAGAATGAATCAACTACTTAATCATTTATCTCTTCATCAATTACAATGGACTGACCCGTGTCCGTACTTGACTAATATATATATATATGTGCAGTAGCATCATGCACAACCCTGGAAGGGTAACAAAATCCGTCTTCACTGCTTGACGGTCAATACAAAAAGGGTACGGTAACCTAGTCACCAAGCGTGACCATATCGACGCTAACACGTCATGACTTGACCGTGCATTTCGCGTTCATAACTCCGTAAAGTATAAAGATCAATTTATATTAATTCCATTGGCCCTAAACATGCGCACCGCCAATTCTAGCAGACGCCATCAATAAAACTACCGTAACAATTCCCTGCCCGCAGTGGAAAAAAAAAATCTATTAGATAGATTTTTTTACTATCTTACTCAATTATATGAAAAATTTAATAAAAACCCGACATATGGCCTACGATGTTCTGTCTAGAACAGTGTCGTGGTCATGTCGATAATACATAAGTCATATAACATTATTAAACAAAGGGGTGTCAACTGTCGCTAATAATTAGCTATTGAACTATTGAAGACTGTTGTGATTGAGTAATGAAGTGTTATGTAAAGAAAATTATTCTAACTAATTAAAATTAAACTAATTAATGATAGTAAGTATGTAATGTATTAATTAATTAACATCTAATTAAAGAACCTGATAGATAGTGTCATAATAAAAGACATGAGAAGTAAGGAAAAATAAAGTAAAGAAAGAGAAAAAAAAAAAATAATAAATTAGTTTAGTTATGTGTGTTTACAATTAATTATTAGTGTCGTGTAATTACAACATAATTAACTTAATTTTTTTTTTTTTTTTTTTTTTTTTTGCGTACGCCCGCTAATACTCGAGGCGAAATCTCAGGTTATTACTAATGTCTAACCTGACATTGATTTTACGTGAGTATCCCTTTTTTCTTGTACAGAGACAGGTGTCCCTCGCCATTCAGGCAAATACTCTCCGATTTCGGAGGTACCCATTGCAGCTGGGTCGGCTCAGGAGCCGCCAATCCCTGGTCGACGACACTCCTTCAAATGTCCTCGCCAGGTCTCGAGTTAATCCAGTCCAATTCCCGGTCGACGAAAAATCCTCAAATGCCGTCGCCCGGGTTTGATCCTGAATCACCCGGTCGCCAGAGCGGTGTTGTAACCACTACGCTAGCGCGGCTCCATTAACTTAATGATATAATGAGAGAAAATAACATATTAATACATTTCATGTGAACATCTTAACTAAATGCATATAAAAGCTATCTCATTTATACATAAAATATTTAGAGTATTTGCTTGTGTGATTTTTCTTTTTCATTTTTTCTTTCTTTGACATATTTTCTTCTCTTTTTTTTTCTCATTATTTTTAAACACACTTCAATTTTATTATACTCTTCATTAATTTAATAACTATTAAACTTAATGTCGGATGTGATGATCCATCCGCCGTTATGTCCCTTGCGAATCTATGGAAAGTTCCTTAGAAATTTAATACTGTTCAACTAAACTTCGTTCCTGATTGAATATAAACTTGATCGTTTTGAGTTAGTCAATTTCTGTAACCTAACGTTATATGTCCAGCTTGGATTCATATCGTATTCAAGACCATATCGTAATGAGTTAGAGAACGATTGGACACTAACCAAAGTCCAAACATTAGAAAAGACCATCGAAATTCGGTTCTTGCTATCACGAATTTTCTTTTGGAAACTGAATATCTTGAATGATTGAATTCGAATTATTTGAAATGTTTTTCCATATAGAAGTGGTTCATATCAATTTTGTCGCAGGAATCAGTTAGAGTTCCAAAGTCGCTCTTGTTTAGCCGTTAATCTTTTAACTTGTAGACAATAATTATTCGACTTCTGTTTGGTGTCTTGAAAGTGCATCCGCCAGAATGTTTTCTTTTCCGGGTATAGCTTCGATGACAAAGTCATATGGCTGAAGTAGAATCGAAAACCTGGCAAGTTTGGGGGCTTTTGTGGTTAGAGCGTCGTAATGAAGCAACCGCCTTCTGGTCGGTTTGAATGGTAAAAGGCGCTCCCAACAAGAATTTTTCCAACCTTGTGATTGCCCAAACAACTGCAATAAAATTCCTTGTCAACAGTGGAGTATTTCGTTTCAGGCGATTTCAGTTTTCTTGAAATATACATAGTCGGATGAAGTATATCGTTGTGATATTGAAGTAGGCAAGCTCCGATACCATAATTACTGGCATCTGTTCGAAGAAAAAACTTTTTGTGAACATCTGGCAACCGTAAAATTGGTGGCCTAGAGAAGATTGTTAAATGTTATTAAATGTTCTGTCACAGTCTGCTGTCCACGTAATTTTATTTGGTTTGTCTTTTTGCAATAGTGAAGACAAGACAGCAGTGATTGAAGACAAATTGGGAACAAATCTGCTATAATACTGGACAAGACCCAGTAGACTTCGAACTTGTTTTTTATTTTGTGGGACTGTTAACTTTAAAATTGTTGATACATTGTGGGGAATGGTTTTGATACATCCAGACCCTATAATATGTCCAAGAAAAGTTATTTCGTGTAAAGCTATTTGCATTTTACTTGGTCTAGCTGTTAAGTTGGTAGATCTTAAAATGTCTAATACTGAAGTTAATCCTAACATGTGTTCATCAAATGAAGGACTAAATAGACAAATATCATCAATATATGTGATAATGTCAGATCTATCCGCCTAAATTTTTCGCATCATGCGAATGAACGTGGCTGGTGCATTCATTAGCCCAAAAGGCATCACATTCCACTGGTAAAGACCTTGTGGAGTCGAGAATGCTGTATAGTATTTGGCTTGTTCTGTTAAGGGAGTCTGCCAATATCCCTTGGTTAAATCGATTTTTGTAAAATATGTTGCTGTAGAAAGACGAGTAAGTAGATCGTCAATAAGAGGGTGAGGTTCACTGTCTGCGACAGTCTGTGCATTAAGTTTTCTGTAGTCAACGCAAAGACGTATATTATTGTCTTTTTTTCTAACGATAACTAACGGTGATGAAAACGGTGAGTTACTGTTTTCTATTATTCGTAATGCTAACATCTGATTAAGTTCCTGTGAAGTTTTATCCTGATAGTGAATAGGAACTGAATAAGGACGGAGTTTTATAGGTGTGCCGTCCTTCAGTATAATATCATGAGAAATGACTGATGTACGACCCGGTATATCAGTCAAGACATCAGAATATGTCTCTAAGATTTTACAAACTGTAGTATGTTCTTGAGATGTTAATGAAGAAGAAATAGTGACATCTCTCCATGATTCAAAAGATTGTAATTCAAGTATAGGAAATGACATTTGGATTTCAGGAAATGATTATTCCTCTTCCTGAATCACCGAAAGATTAGAATATGGGCAAGAACCAGTAGCTTGATTGTTTAAATCCTGAAAAATAGATTGTAGATGTTGAGGACGAGTGAAGAACTCTTTCAGCATGTTTATGTGGTAAATTTTTTTCTGACCTTTAATGTCCAGTATGTAGTCAACGTCAGAAATTCTGTCTACAACCTTATATGGACCGTTCCAAGTGATTAACAGTCTATTGTCCTTTTTTGGGGAGTAATACGAAAGCTTCGTCACCAGGAAATAACTGGCGTAATCGTCTATTTTTATTTTGGAACTGTCTAGATTTATCTTTTGCCGCTTCTGAGGAAGCTGTTGCTCTTTGACAAGCATCTATGATTTGTCTACGTAAATTAATAACGTATTCATAAGATGACTGGGTTTCCTGAGTGTCGCAAAATTGGTTTCAAGTCATTGCAAATGGGTTCAGTTAGATTTATAAACCCATCTACGATCGAGTGACCGCTTTCAAAATGGCGGCGTATCAGCGAAATGTGTATCGGACAGAGGAAATCGCCAACGATAAAATAAAACGAAGGGAATCCGTATGAAAAGGATTTTACATTTCAGTACAGGGAAGGATGGTGTATAACTGCATATAAGATGGAACGGTAGGAAGTTCTCATTTACGAAGATATATGCGTATTTCGGCTGCCCACAGTTACGCTAAAAGCATGTAAACCCACTTCTGTTCTAAATATTAAAATCAACAAATAACAGTTTGGGAATTTACATGGATAGGAAGATAGAGTTTTATCAGCTGTATAAAACTAGATAAGAGGGAACAATATGGATATTATATATGCCGAGAATGATAAAGGCAAAATTTCAGTTGACGCACAGATCGGCCGAAATCACTGTTCGGGAAGGATTTTTCAGGTTAGGTTTAAGCTGTGACGTCGGTACTCTCCGATACGTCCGCGCTTTGCGTATAAGTAGCGGATCGGTAAACTGAGAGAGATACACAACGAAAGAGGTTTGAGCCAGACTGGAGACAGAGTTGCCACTATCCATGAATTGTGAGCGGATCGCCAGAAACAATTTTAAGTCCAGTATCTGAAGTCTGAGGGTAAGCGAAATTATGATAACTACCGGTTATAATATTTGTTATTTCAGGTTCATATAGAATTCACAAAATATGCCTGTATAATAGTCATTGATATAATGTATTGTATTTTTAATATGATCTAAACATGTGCATTGTGGATGATTGTTGCTTGTACAAAAATTAATCACAAATAGCCCCACGGCCAAATGAAGTTATATTTATCATATTGCTTTATCGCTTACGAAGATAAAGGCAGTCCCATGGCAGAGATTGTCATAGGGAAATGAAGTGTTAGAAACTTCATCATGGAAGGTCCCAGTTACGAGGCTAAGGTGACTAGTCCCCTTCCTCGCTGCCTTTGCCTTCCCTAGTTCGAGCGCACAACTTTGTACCCATTTACAGCTGGTAAACTGGAGTGTTCTATAGCCAGTTTCAGTAGAAAGCAACCTGATCACGTGGTCACTCACTTTCTTTATTTATGTATTACTTTTGTGTAGATGCTAAGGATAGCATCAGTATTTGAATTTGTACTTGATATGATTTGGAAGGATCAAGTTATAGCATATGAAGGGATGTATAGGAGCAGAATAAACCAGATGATGTTTATTACTGATAGGTTAATATTAATTCTGTATCATTGAAATGATGTTACTTGCTATGACTGTATAACTTTGACACCTGATGACTGACTTGTCTGACTTATGTGCTAGTCAGTTACACTTAATTGAAATGTTATTAATGCTATATCACTGAAATGATGTCCTTGCTTACTATGATTGTATAACGGTGACATCTGATGACTGACTGGTCTGACATCTGTGCTAGTCAGCTACAAGCCTAGCCAGATACTAGCCAAGGCTGATATGTTGCAGGTTCCATGAAATAACTCAAACCAGACTGTCCAGTATCAGAAGCCGGTGCAGTTCATCCGAGGCAATCCCACAAAAGTGCAGGACCCCAAAGAGTGAACTTCAACTGGTCATTGGCATCCCTACTGTTGGGCCTACCAAGTCTGATATCAGCAAAGGACAGTTTCAGCAGTACCAAGTTGGAAAGATAAGTGTCCTGTTTGACACTGACCACCTATACATGTGAAACAGCCAATAGTTCAAAACAATAATTAACCATACAGAAACTCAGTCAACTGATGACAGTTATCCTTAAATTCAAAGGACTAATAACAGTGATTTCAGTAACTTTATTATTTAAGATCTTGAAGTCTAAACAGACAATAATAGAAATTGTGTGAATATTTTTATATATATGTGTATACTCTTTTCCAACTAGTAGAAATAGAATATTAGTGTAATTATTAAACTATTTTAACTGTACCTGAGGATTTATTCACTTCTTCCATTTGTGGTTTCAGTGAATGTTCATTTTATTATCCCCTAGAATATAAGTAATCATAAGATAGTCATAGGGAGGAGACACCTTAAATCCTGGTACTACTTCTTACCAACTGGACCAGGGTTTTTACAGTCTGACTATTTTTATGATAACAATACACCAGTGCTTATTTCTAAGACTGGGGTATTACTTGTAAGGTCAGAACTCTTTACTGGCATACTCTTACATAATGTATACTTTTAAATAACCTCCCGCTACAGTGGGGGCTCGTCCGGGATATATCTTTGATATTCCTGAGCCAACTTTCTATTTCTGCTGTGTAGAAGATTTTGTTTTGAAAAATTTTTTTTTGGAAAGAGTAAACATAATAGGAAATAATTATATTTTTTGTAGGAGTACCATTGAGTACAGATAAGACAGCTGTTTCATATATGGTGAAGTCAGTTTAATTAACTTTAATTTTAAATAAGTTAATTATATTGTAGTAAATTAGTTTGAGTAAGATCGCTTGCCCTACTGGACTACAGATACATCATGGCTGACTTGGTCAAATTTAGGTCTGCTACACTGCAGGTGGGAAAAGAGCTTGGCATGGATGGTGACGTTCTGATCCGGTATGTCACGACGGAATGTGAAAAGTACACCGAGAGAGAAGCAAAGCAATTGGAAGCAGAAAGAGAAGCCAAGAAATTGGAAGCAGAAAGAGAAGCCAAGAAATTGGAAGCAGAAAGAGAAGCCAAGAAATTGGAAGCAGAAAGAGAAGCCAAGAAATTAGAAGCAGAGAGAGAAGCCAAGAAATTAGAAGCAGAGAGAGAAGCCAAGAAAGTAGAATTAGAAGCAGAGAGAGAAGCCAAGAAATTAGAATTAGAAGCGGAGAGAGAAACAAAGAAACTAGAAGCTGAGAGAGAAGCCAAGAAATTAGAATTGGAAGCAGAGAGAGAAGCCAAGCAATTAGAAGCTGAGAGAGAAGAAAGGAGGTTACAAGCAGAGAGAGACCATGAGCTGAAAATGAGACAGCTTGATCTTGAACTTCAGGCTGGGACTATCACCCATGGTAATAGCTCACCTCATTCTGCGAATAGCTCTTTTCAGAACACAGCAAATGGGGCCATGAACTTCCACCTAGATCCATTTGTTGAAAAGGAGGACGCAATTGAGTCATACCTGGATAGGTATGAAAGGCTAGTGATAAGGTTGATATTGTTGGATTTTTATTCCCGTTAATGATATCCACCAAAAGATAGATATGAGTGGATGGAAGCAGACATCATCATCATCATCAGTTGATAAGATCTCTATGGTGTTGTTTGCTCCACTGTAGTGTATGGAATGTCAACTTGACCTACGCAGTGGTGTGTAGACATGGATTGAGTGTATAATGTGCGAATGATGATAAAGGTTCGTGGTGTTGACAAAAAATGTTCTTTTCTCACACTCATGTATGGCTGGAAGTCATCGACACCAACGACTGTGTACCTTTTCTAAAGTTTAATTGGACGTACACACTCGACAGCACAGATAGTGACAAATCACAGGTTGCCATAATACATCATAGTACAGTGGATAAATGGTCTTGCAATGTTACATGGGCACTCATGTAGAATAAGTGTATAATGGACTGTCAGTAGCCAAGCACTCAGTATCGCCCATACATATATCATCTGACTTCACTGACTGAGCACGTCAGCTTATAAACAATATTTCAGATGGCTTCTAAACCTAATCTCGTCTAGCGACGATTCTTCAACATAATGTTCAGCACATATTTTTCCATATAATAATATTGAACCGCTAATAATGGGTTCTCATGTGTAGCAGTGATCTCTGGACTAAACAAGCGATAATACGGGCATCCCTTTTCTCTTCTTGAAAGTCACTACATGTTTTGGTTCCAAGATGGCTTCACTCGTGAGCTGTCACTCACGTTTGGATACAGATAATGAATCTGTCCTAAAGTTAGTCATTCATAAAACATTTCATTGCTCTGTAGATTTGATCATGAACAATTGACTGCAATCTACAGGATATAGTGCTGCTAGGAATCGAAGTCGTTTTCATCGAGTCAAATATATTCTCTTAGACATTCAAATCGTAACTATCGAAAATGGTGGCTTCGATCGAGAGTTCATAAGAGTATCTTTGATTACCTTGGTATAGGAAATATGAAACTGCCATTCCTTGGCAATACGACTAAACACTGGGGTAAAGCATACACGATAGGTTTAGACGACTATCACCTTCCCCACAAATACTGAGATCACTTTTTCCCGGCGACAGGCCGACATGGAAAACACACAGTCCCTATCAGGACGAAGCCAAATCACACCACACTCTAGCGACACATCCGCCGAATAGCCTTCGACCTCTCTAGAGACAACAGAACATATAGTTCGACTTAGATATGTAAAGATATACAGATATAAGACAGACTCGTCCTACTCAGACAAACAATACACATAAATTCAGGCCATAGATATTCTGAAGCAAGAACAATCTATTATTACCCAAACAACGAATAAATCGCAGTAAAATGGATTTATCCGCGGAGTTTGATCGAAAGAGCCGACACAACTTTCAAGGGAAGTAACTCAATAATGACTTTCCCTTAAGCACTAAAAAATTACCTATGTATAATATTGTAAGATATCAAAGACTGCACGTAACAGTCTTACCACACCTCCCGGGAAAAAAAAAATGGAACATTTTTTTTTTTTTTGAAATACATCTAGGAGCAACGTACAATAGGCTCACAACGCATGAATAAAGCGCAGATGAAAATATCAGGAATACCTATAACGCCTAATATGAGGCTAAGTCGACTTATGGAGCGACTGGTGAGAATGTGTCTCATAAACTGAGAGAAATTATTTCTCTACAAGTATATTTTTCCAGGAAGGTGTCATCAAAGTATAATACAATTCTGGCAATTACACAATGCCTAAAAAATTCATATCATCATTTCGTATTAGATATCTTAAATTTATGATTTATGAAGAAAAAATCATCAAAGCACAGCGGTGAATAAACATCAATGAACCGCTATGTAGTGATACAATCATTATATTATTAAATTACAAATGTGTATCTATCATGATATAGAAAAGGAACTACTATAGAACTAGACATATCAAGAAGTCTAAGCCCTAATAGTTATGTGGAATCATGTGGGCATCTTGACAGAATGTCTGCCATCACATTATCTGATCCACGAATAGCTCGCACAGAGAAATGAAAAGGTTGAAGAGCAATTGCATATCGAGTAGACCTCGAGCTCTTCAAATTCTTACTCTGTATAGCAGTAAGAGCTTTTTGGTCGGTTTCTACTATGAAATGTGCGCCTAGAAGGAATCTCTGTAGTTTGAGGATCGACCAAACCATAGCTAATAGCTCACGGTCTAAAACCGAATAATTCCTTTCTGCCGCATTAAGTTTTCTGGAAATATACATTACAGGATGCAGAGTTCCAGAGTACTCTTGCATTAGTGCCGCTCCAATCCCAGTGGATGAAGCGTCACTACGAAGAACGAATGTCTTATCTTTAGTGGGTAGCACTAAAATAGGTGGTGTTGAAAACAGTGTTTTAATCTTATCCAGAGAGCATTGGCATTCCTGAGACCAGTGGACCACATTAGGCGAACCTTTCTTTAGAAGTGTTGAGAGAGGTGCCATGATAGAGGATAGATTCTGAATGAATCTGCCATAAAATTGAATAAGACCTAACAGACTTCTCACCTGTTTTTTAGTCTTAGGGATTGAGATGTTAAGTATCTTACTAGTATTATGGTCCTCTGTCTTTAGGAAACCATGACCAACTCGGTGGCCTAGGAAAGAAATTTCGCTAAAACCAATATAGGCTTTAGAGGGTTTCGCTGTCAGGTTGTGCTCACGCAAAGTAGACAGCAATTCATCTAACCCTGAATAGTGATCTTCCCAAGTATCGCTGAAAAGACAGATGTCGTCTAGATATGCAATGACATCTGACCGATAAGATAGGATTCGGCGCATCATGCGTACGAATGTAGCTGGTGCGTTCATAAGACCGAAAGGCATAAAATTCCATTGGAACAAACCTCTAGGTGTTGAAAAAGCCGTGAGAGGTTTGGCGCGTTCAGATAAAGGAACTTGCCAATATCCTTTAGACAAATCAAGTTTAGTGAAAAAATGAGATTTGGAGAGTCGAGTAAGTAGCTCTTCCAGTAAAGGCATAGGTTCGGCATCGAACTTCGTTACTTGATTCAATTTTCGATAGTCAACGCAAAGACGTATGTTATTGTCTTTTTTACGCACAATAACCATCGGCGAAGAATATGCAGAGGTGGATGGTTCGATTATTTTCAAATCTATCATCTCATCCAACTCTTTCTCGACCTGTGCTTGAAAATGTATAGGTATAGGATAAGGTCTAACCCTAATAGGAGTATGGTCAGTTAGAACAATGTCATGTTGAATGACATTCGTTTGTCCAGGGATGTCAGTGAGTACATCCTGAAATGTTTGCAACATAGTTGAAACTTGTCGCTGTTCTCCTAGAGACAAATCAGGAGAGACAGTAACGTTCTTCCATGATTCACTGGAATGAAGTGGGATCATTGGAAGAGGAAGATTTACATCTGAAAAACTTGTTTCCTCATCCTGTATCACGGACAGTGATGAGTAATGACCATGTTGTACTGGAGAATTGTCCGTTGCTTGGAAAATGGGTTGCAAATAATCCGGACGTTCATGGAATTCAGTAAGCATATTGATGTGGAAGGTTTTATGCTTCCCATCAATATCGACAATATAGTCGACATCGGAAATTTTCGATATTATATCGTACGGACCTTTCCAAGAAATAAGTAATCTGTTTTCCCTACAAGGTAGTAATACAAATGCTTTGTCACCAGGACAAAGTTGTCGTAAGCATCTCTTCTTATTGGCAAATTGCCTTGCCTTCTGTTTCGCAAATTCAGAAGAAGAAGTTGCTAATTTGCATGCTTCGATAATCTTTTGTCTCAACGCGATGACATATTCGTAGGATGACTTTGTGTCATCGTCAATATTGTCAGATGTTATGAGATCGTGAAGCAACGACATAGGGCCACGCGGACGCGCGCCAAAGACGAGTTCAAAGGGAGAAAATCCCGTATGTTCATTGGGTACCTCTCTGTAAGCGAAGAGGGCCGCAGGTAAAACTCTGTCCCAGTCTTGAGGATGATCCTCAGTTATCTTCCCCAGTAAGTTTTTAAGTGCTCTATTAAGGCGTTCGACCATACCATTAGACATTGGATGGTAGATACTACTTAAAGATCTATCTATCT
This sequence comes from Oreohelix idahoensis, assembly GCA_024509875.1. Taxonomy (NCBI): domain Eukaryota; kingdom Metazoa; phylum Mollusca; class Gastropoda; order Stylommatophora; family Oreohelicidae; genus Oreohelix; species Oreohelix idahoensis. The sequence goes on from JAMPIV010000784.1 coordinate 388,003, forward strand.
GCAGAGTAGACATTACTTGAGACATGGTATCTGATATTAGTTGGGTGCCATGGTCTGACAATATCTCTCCGGGAAACCCCAGACGAGAAAATATAAGCCAAAGAGCATCTGCAATATCAGCAGTAGTAATGCTCTTCAGAGGAATAGCCTCTGGCCAACGTGTGCACATATCAACACACGTCAAGATAAACTGATGTCCTCTGGCAGACTTGATCTTAAATGGACCAATAATGTCTATGGCCATTTTTTGGAACGGCCGAATAGGAATGTCCGCCGCCTGAATGGGTGCAGCATGCCGTGGACCTTTGGATTTAACTTCCTGACATACTTTACAAGATCGACAATAAATCCGTATGTCCTTGTTTACCAATGGCCAAAAGAAAGCCGCAAGGACTCTTGACTTAGTACGGGAAAAACCCATGTGTCCAGCACACTGAGAGTCGTGAGCGTGCTGCAAAATTTTAACTCTCAAATTCTTGGGAACCAGGATTTGAGAATGACTTGACGTAATGGAGTCTTGAACCATACGTACAAGTACGCCATTCTTCTTTGTAATCCACGATTTACGACTTGTGTCTTTATTCGGATCACCTTTAGTTGCAAGAATGAAGAATTTCTTCAGAGTGGGATCATCTTCTTGCTGTTTTATAAACGAGTCACGAGAAATTACCAAGGGATTATCTTGGTTATGCACTTCATTATCTTCAGTAGATGAAGTTTGAGGCATATTAAGAGCCTGAGCTCTAGTGACTACAGCGTTAGCAATCTGCATGTTTTGCCTTTCCCACGTGGAAATTTGTTGCGGAGTGCATTCTTTGACTCCATGAATGCGACCGATGATGAGGTCAGCGATCGGATTCGGAAGAAGACATGCGTGTACATCTCCTGTAAAGAAAGGAGTAGCAATCCTAATGATAGCAGTAGAGTATTTCTCTAATGTGCCGCCAAATGTTACACATTTGACTACTTGTCCAGTGGCACGGGAAGGATCTACGAGTGACTGCCTAACACCAATTGTGGTGCATCCAGAATCAAATAGCACAGAGACTGGATTGTTATTCACTAAACCCTTATGTAAGACAAGAGAACCTCTTCCATCATGCGCGACTGATGCCGGAAGAGCAGGAAGAGGATGGCCACAGCTTAAAGTAGACACTGTGGTTGGCTCAAATAACGTTTTGCATTGGGGGCACTGAGATGCTCTCCCAAAATCAAAAGCGGCACATGCCATATTACTAGCATCATTATTATCTTTACTCTGTTTATAGGCTTCATGGGACTCTTGTTGTGCAGAGTTTGCCTGAAAATGTGGTTTATGTCTTTTGTTTTGAGATCTACCTCGGTTATTATCACCTCTGTAGTTATTGTTACCTCTATTGTAACCCCTATTTGGGTTTGAGTCATAGTTCCCTTGGTTACCATTATCATATTCATTATAATGAGTATCTCTGTAATTATGATCTTGTTGACTCCAAGACGGATAACCCTGATAGTTTCTATAATTACTTCCTCTACGGAAATTCCTATAATTATGACCACCCCTGTGTCGAGAGCTATCAGGTCGTCTCCAGTTCTTTGAAGAAGAACCCTGAAATGATTGGTTACCTTGGTTTTGATAACTATTATGGTTACCTTTTTTATCAAATCTGTTTTGAGGTCCCTGAAATCTGTGTGAATAATTGGGATTGTATGGTGTTGCTGAAGCAACTGGCATACTCTCCTTAATCTTAGTGTTGCCAAAAGTCACGTCGGGGTGTGCAGTGACATATTGGGAACAATATTCTTCCATTTCTTTTAGAGATTTGGGTTTACGCTCATGTATAAATTCAAGGAAAGGTTTGTTCACACATGACATAATCTTATCTCTGAGCAACAAATCCATAAGTCCTTCATACGTTTTTTCTGTTTTGGAAAGCTCAATCCAACGATCAACTGTGAGACGTGCCTTTGCAGTGAATTCTGAGAATTCTACACCCGTCTCAGGTACCATCGTTTTAAATAAAAGGCGATAGCCTTCCTCACTTAGCTGATATTTTTTTATCAAAGCCGCCCTAATGACATCATAATTATCCTTATCTGCTTCTCCTACAAGGCATAATCTAGTCAAAGATTCACCTTTCAAGTTTTCTGATAATTGATTAGCGTATTGTGATTTATCCACATTATGTGTACGACAAGAACGTTCAAATCTATCCAGCCAGAATGTAATATCGTCACTGGACTGATTGAACGGTGGAACCTTAACCTTGTAAGTAGAAGGTTTACCATTACCACTAGATGCCTGATTAACATTACTCATACTTGTCAATCTCAATTTCTCCAACTCAAATTCATGTTCTCTTATTGCTTTTTTCTCTTCAGCATCTAATCTTTTTTGTTCAGCCTCCCTGTCTAATCTTTTTTGTTCAGCTTCCCTGTCTAATCTTTTTTGTTCAGCTTCACTGTCTAATCTTTTTTGTTCAGCAGCAGCTTCTCTTTCTAATTTTTTTTGTTCAGCTTCACTGTCTAATCTTTTTTGTTCAGCAGCAGCTTCTCTTTCTAATTTTTTTTGTTCAGCTTCAAATCTCCTTTCCTCCACCTGCATCTGCAATTTCTTTTGTTCAGCAGCAGCCTCAGCTTCTCTTTCTAATCTTTTCTCTTCCGCCATAGCTTTTCTTTCTTCTGCAGCTAATCTTTTCTCTTCTGCAGCTAATGCTTTGTCATATTGAGCAACTGCCCATTGTTCTAATTGTTGACCAGTCTTATCAAGGGCTTTCCCTTGTGTAATGAAGTATTCTAATGTAGACATGATGTCTAACAATAATACTAATCACCTGAATCAATAATAATACCACAAGTTCTCAATGACTTGATTAATCAGTATACTATCCCAATATCTGTGGGTCACAAGCCTTTAATAAGGTCTTGTATAATAGTAATAATAATCAGGTACTGGTTTATACCATAATCCAAGTGCAGTGCACAGGCAATTGTGTCTTATGAAATATACCTATATAAAACATATGTCAACCAACAGAATACATAAAGTACAAATAGGACTGACAATACAAGAACGTTTGCAGAAATCAAAATAAATCAAATAGGGAAATCAATGAAAATAATCACTGAATCTGCAAAGAATAACAACACAAATGACGTCACAATATATGAATATAAATTGTGAATAGAACTGAAAGATAGAAAAGGTTAGACCAACAAATTACAAACAAATCAAAACAAAACTAAAGAACAAAGAAATATTACAAAAATAACAATAATTACAGACTTCACAGCTAACACAAAAGCAACAGTTGTCGCAGCAAATTTTCAATCAAGAAAATTGCACCTATAGAAAACGCCCACAACGGACCCTCTATGACGTGGGATATTCTGTTGTGAGGACGCCGCCCAACCTTAAACACAACCCGCTGACATAGAAACTAACATACTATACAAACAAATAACATGTAAACATAAATATATATAAATTATGTGTATGATAGTATGTGTTGCAAAATAGGCTCAGTTTTACAGTAATGGCAAAGTTATTTTTATGAAAACAAACAAACTGCCACTTTATTCAATTAAACATTCTGGCCTTAAATATTAAAGTTCATATATGGAAAACAAGAAGATCCATCGATGAAAATAGGACTTCTTAGTTCACAAATACTGTCTTCCTGTTAACATTGACAAGAATTGATCCAACTGTTCTGTGAAACTCTATAATGTCTAATGTAAAAAATGTCAACAACGCTGACCTACATACTGCATTCACTTGACAGGGCACGTGACGAAGTGTTGACAAAGAGCAAACCAATACTGCAAGTGTGTCGTATCAGCCACAGGAAACGGTCTGGTATCGGTAATCTGTTGACTTCTGAACTTCTGCGAGGTCAAACCCAGAAAGCTGGTCCACCAGTTGATAAGGTTGATAACGTTGGATTTTTATTCCCGTTAATGATATCCACCAAAAGATAGATATAAGTGGATGGAAGCAGACATCATCATCATCATCAGTTGATAAGATCTCTATGGTGTTGTTTGCTCCACTGTAGTGTATGGAATGTCAACTTGACCTACGCAGTGGTGTGTAGACATGGATTGAGTGTATAATGTGCGAATGATGATAAAGGTTCGTGGTGTTGACAAATGTTCTTTTCTCACACTCATGTATGGCTGGAAGTCATCGACACCAACGACTGTGTACCTTTTCTAAAGTTTAATTGGACGTACACACTCGACAGCACAGATAGTGACAAATCACAGGTTGCCATAATACATCATAGTACAGTGGATAAATGGTCTTGCAATGTTACATGGGCACTCATGTAGAATAAGTGTATAATGGACTGTCAGTAGCCAAGCACTCAGTATCGCCCATACATATATCATCTGACTTCACTGACTGAGCACGTCAGCTTATAAACAATATTTCAGATGGCTTCTAAACCTAATCTCGTCTAGCGACGATTCTTCAACATAATGTTCAGCACATATTTTTCCATATAATAATATTGAACCGCTAATAACGGGTTCTCATGTGTAGCAGTGATCTCTGGACTAAACAAGCGATAATACGGGCATCCCTTTTCTCTTCTTGAAAGTCACTACATGTTTTGGTTCCAAGATGGCTTCACTCGTGAGCTGTCACTCACGTTTGGATACAGATAATGAATCTGTCCTAAAGTTAGTCATTCATAAAACATTTCATTGCTCTGTAGATTTGATCATGAACAATTGACTGCAATCTACAGGATATAGTGCTGCTAGGAATCGAAGTCGTTTTCATCGAGTCAAATATATTCTCTTAGACATTCAAATCGTAACTATCGAAAATGGTGGCTTCGATCGAGAGTTCATAAGAGTATCTTTGATTACCTTGGTATAGGAAATATGAAACTGCCATTCCTTGGCAATACGACTAAACACTGGGGTAAAGCATACACGATAGGTTTAGACGACTATCACCTTCCCCACAAATACTGAGATCACTTTTTCCCCGGCGACAGGCCGACATGGAAAACACACAGTCCCTATCAGGACGAAGCCAAATCACACCACACTCTAGCGACACATCCGCCGAATAGCCTTCGACCTCTCTAGAGACAACAGAACATATAGTTCGACTTAGATATGTAAAGATATACAGATATAAGACAGACTCGTCCTACTCAGACAAACAATACACATAAATTCAGGCCATAGATATTCTGAAGCAAGAACAATCTATTATTACCCAAACAACGAATAAATCGCAGTAAAATGGATTTATCCGCGGAGTTTGATCGAAAGAGCCGACACAACTTTCAAGGGAAGTAACTCAATAATGACTTTCCCTTAAGCACTAAAAAATTACCTATGTATAATATTGTAAGATATCAAAGACTGCACGTAACAGCTAGCCTCTACCTATGGACTGGAAAAGGAAAAATGGAGTCTAAAGTTATCCCAGGGATTGAGAGGTATTGCATATGATGTGTTTCTGAAACTCCCCAAAGAAGATCAGGAAAAGTATGAGATACTAAAGCAAGCCTTACTGATCCGGTATGAAAAGAACTCTGAGGCATATAGGAAGAAATTTAGAACTTCTAAACCTCTACCTGGAGAAACATATAACCAGTTCTCAGCTAGGCTAGAAACGTATTTGTTGAAATGGAGTAGTTTAGGTAAGTATCAGAAAACCTACGAGGATCTGAAAGAAATGGTTATGTTAGAGCAAGTGAAAGATTCCATGTCTCAAGAAATGAGGAAATTCCTTATGGAACAAGGAGCAGAGAGGCTGGAAGACATTTTGAAATGTGCAGAGAGATACCAAGCAGCTCAAGCTGAATTGGTAGGAACAAAAAGGAAGCAGGTAGAAGGATATAAGCCACCACCGCAGAATACCGATTTTGACCAGATGGATCAACCATACAGAAACAAGCAAAGATTTGATAATAAGGACAAGAACCCTCAGACTCAGGAAAATAAACCCTACAAACAGGGAGCTAAGTGGTGCAAATTTTGTAAGATGAGCAACCACAACACTGATGAATGTGGGAGGAAAAAACCCCTTCATCATGCTGCATGTCTACAGGTGAGGACTTCTGTTAGGAAGGAACTGACTGTGGGTCAGAATAGCCTCCATCACCCACCTACCCAGGAGATAGTGACTGTGAATGGCAAACAAGTCACAGGAATATATGACACAGGTTTGTCCTATGACGCAGTCGTGTGTGCATCTCTGGTGTGCCCTGAACAAATCACCACAGAAACAGTAGAGATTCAAGGGCCACTAAAAAGAACATCACCCCTTACATTACCCATAGCAAAGATTCATGTCAGTTGTCGCTATGTGGAAGGGGAGATAAATGCAGCTGTGATAGATGATCCCTTTTACCCCCTAATGTTGGGGCGTAAATATGTTTTCTTAGGAGACCCTGTAAAACCTATGGTTATGGCAGGAATCCAGACCAAGGCTGACTCCAGGAACATAGAGAGGGACACCAACGTAAAATTTCATTCAACTGAAATGAAACGGGCTCAAGAAGCAGACAGCACGTTGAAGCCTTGTTTTGGCAAATTATCAAAAACACATAAAGCTCCAAGGAAAGGACATTTCTATATGGAACATGGACTCTTGTACAGGAAAGCTGGAAGAGGAACGAAAAGTCATGGTCAAATCGTTGTACCATCCACCTATATGAATAAGGTTATAGGCTGGGGACACATATCAACTTTGAGTGAACACCTGGGTAATGGTGCCACAAAACAAAGAATAGCCACCCAGTTCTACTGGCCAGGTATTACGGAAGACATAAATCAGTATGTAAATTCCTGTCCAGAGTGCACCTATGTAGATTCAGAAAGTCGACGGAAGAGTCTTCATCAAAAACCTACAAGCAAACCAGCAATCAGGGGTACTCCCGAGATTTGCACGGGAGGGGAAAGGAAACATCCCACACAGGTTCAATTGCAGTCTGAACCCCATGCGCTGGAAAAAAGGAACAAATCATGTAGCGAAAATAAAAAACCTACGGATTTGCGAGGGAAAACCACATCCAACTATCATCGAAAAGAGGGCGGTAAACTTCATGGGAAACCTACCGACTCCGTTTCACCAGCAGTAAGAGCCTGGATGAAAAGCCGAACCGGAAGGAGAGAGATAGTAAAGGATGAATATATTATTAGAAAACAGAATGTGGGCGCAGATTTTCTTAGTCGCCATCCCACAGAGCTTGAGGAGGATAGAAAGAAGGAAAACTAACCTCGGAATGGTCGATTTGCAATTGTCTTGTACCCAATAGTTAAGCTAGATATCATCCAGCTTAAAATATGGGGGAGCTATGTCGCAAAATTGGTTTCAAGTCATTGCAAATGGGTTCAGTTAGATTTATAAACCCATCTACGATCGAGTGACCGCTTTCAAAATGGCGGCGTATCAGCGAAATGTGTATCGGACAGAGGAAATCGCCAACGATAAAATAAAACGAAGGGAATCCGTATGAAAAGGATTTTACATTTCAGTACAGGGAAGGATGGTGTATAACTGCATATAAGATGGAACGGTAGGAAGTTCTCATTTACGAAGATATATGCGTATTTCGGCTGCCCACAGTTACGCTAAAAGCATGTAAACCCACTTCTGTTCTAAATATTAAAATCAACAAATAACAGTTTGGGAATTTACATGGATAGGAAGATAGAGTTTTATCAGCTGTATAAAACTAGATAAGAGGGAACAATATGGATATTATATATGCCGAGAATGATAAAGGCAAAATTTCAGTCGACGCACAGATCGGCCGAAATCACTGTTCGGGAAGGATTTTTCAGGTTAGGTTTAAGCTGTGACGTCGGTACTCTCCGATACGTCCGCGCTTTGCGTATAAGTAGCGGATCGGTAAACTGAGAGAGATACACAACGAAAGAGGTTTGAGCCAGACTGGAGACAGAGTTTCGCCACTATCCATGAATTGTGAGCGGATCGCCAGAAACAATTTTAAGTCCAGTATCTGAAGTCTGAGGGTAAGCGAAATTATGATAACTACCGGTTATAATATTTGTTATTTCAGGTTCATATAGAATTCACAAAATATGCCTGTATAATAGTCATTGGTATAATGTATTGTATTTTTAATATGATCTAAACATGTGCATTGTGGATGATTGTTGCTTGTACAAAAATTAATCACAAATAGCCCCACGGCCAAATGAAGTTATATTTATCATATTGCTTTATCGCTTACGAAGATAAAGGCAGTCCCATGGCAGAGATTGTCATAGGGAAATGAAGTGTTAGAAACTTCATCATGGAAGGTCCCAGTTACGAGGCTAAGGTGACTAGTCCCCTTCCTCGCTGCCTTTGCCTTCCCTAGTTCGAGCGCACAACTTTGTACCCATTTACAGCTGGTAAACTGGAGTGTTCTATAGCCAGTTTCAGTAGAAAGCAACCTGATCACGTGGTCACTCACTTTCTTTATTTATGTATTACTTTTGTGTAGATGCTAAGGATAGCATCAGTATTTGAATTTGTACTTGATATGATTTGGAAGGATCAAGTTATGGCATATGAAGGGATGTATAGGAGCGGAATAAACCAGATGATGTTTATTACTGATAGGTTAATATTAATTCTGTATCATTGAAATGATGTTACTTGCTATGACTGTATAACTTTGACACCTGATGACTGACTTGTCTGACTTATGTGCTAGTCAGTTACACTTAATTGAAATGTTATTAATGCTATATCACTGAAATGATGTCCTTGCTTACTATGATTGTATAACGGTGACATCTGATGACTGACTGGTCTGACATCTGTGCTAGTCAGCTACAAGTCTAGCCAGATACTAGCCAAGGCTGATATGTTGCAGGTTCCATGAAATAACTCAAACCAGACTGTCCAGTATCAGAAGCCGGTGCAGTTCATCCGAGGCAATCCCACAAAAGTGCAGGACCCCAAAGAGTGAACTTCAACTGGTCATTGGCATCCCTACTGTTGGGCCTACCAAGTCTGATATCAGCAAAGGACAGTTTCAGCAGTACCAAGTTGGAAAGATAAGTGTCCTGTTTGACACTGACCACCTATACATGTGAAACAGCCAATAGTTCAAAACAATAATTAACCATACAGAAACTCAGTCAACTGATGACAGTTATCCTTAAATTCAAAGGACTAATAACAGTGATTTCAGTAACTTTATTATTTAAGATCTTGAAGTCTAAACAGACAATAATAGAAATTGTGTGAATATTTTTATATATATGTGTATACTCTTTTCCAACTAGTAGAAATAGAATATTAGTGTAATTATTAAACTATTTTAACTGTACCTGAGGATTTATTCACTTCTTCCATTTGTGGTTTCAGTGAATGTTCATTTTATTATCCCCTAGAATATAAGTAATCATAAGATAGTCATAGGGAGGAGACACCTTAAATCCTGGTACTACTTCTTACCAACTGGACCAGGGTTTTTACAGTCTGACTATTTTTATGATAACAATACACCAGTGCTTATTTCTAAGACTGGGGTATTACTTGTAAGGTCAGAACTCTTTACTGGCATACTCTTACATAATATATACTTTTAAATAACCTCCCGCTACACTGAGTCATCTTAGAGTCGAGTAGTAAGTCTTTGATCAGTCCCATAGGACCTCTTGGTGGAGCACCAAACACTAACTCGAACGGAGAGAAACCGGTTTGTTCATTCGGAACCTCTCTGTACGCAAACAAAACTGCTGGGATAGCCTTGTCCCAGTCTTGAGGGTTATCAACTGTAACTTTATGCAATAACTGTTTAATGGTGCGGTTGAGTCTCTCAACTGCGCCATTACTCATGGGATGGTACACACTACTGAAGTTTCTCTCTATATTAAGAGTTCTTATAACCTCTTTCATTGCGTCAGACACAAATTGGGGCCCATGATCCGAAAGTAATTTACTTGGGAATCCAATTCTAGAAAATATTACGAACAAAGCATCAGCTATGTCCGATGTGGTTATATTTTTAAGAGGTATGGCCTCTGGCCATCGTGTACATAAGTCGATACACGTTAATATATATCTGTGACCTCTTGCAGTTGGTAGAAGTGGACCAATAATGTCCATTGCCATTTTATCAAAAGGCCGCACCGATATATCACATGCCTGAATGGGAGCATTATGGAACGCTCCACGAGACTTGACTTCCTGGCAAATTACACAGGAACGTACATACGATGATACGTCTCGTGATATTCCCGGCCAGAAAAAAGACGACAACACTGGAGACCGTGTGCGAGTGTAGCCCATGTGACCCGTGCATTGGGAGTCATGTGCATGCCGTAATATGTATGTTCGTAAAGGAGATGGTACCATGCCCTGTTGTTTCAATTTATCCTGGTCCATACAATTTCTAAGTAAGATACCGTTTTTAATAGTGAACCAATGCTTAATCTTATTGTTGACAGCAATGTCATCATACTTGTTTACCAATGTAAATAATTTCTTCAAAGAATTATCTTCCCTTTGTTTGAGAACAAACGAGTCTGTCAATTACCGATTTAGGTTCATTGTCAGTACAATCATCCACTTTGATACTTGGAGTATTCTCTTTTATTAATTCCTGAGCCTGAGCTCGTGTTGTTACTGCATTGGCCGTAGCCAAGTTTACTCTTTCCCATTTTGAGATTTCCTCAGGTGTGCAGTCCTTGCTACCGTGGATACGTCCGATTGTGAGATCAGCAATAGGACTCTGAAGTAAACATACTTTAACTTGACCTGAAAAAATGGGGTGTTAATATCTATAATCGCCGTGTGATAATATTCAATGGTCCCACCAAAAGTTATACAATGTACAAACTCATTATTAGCATAGCGAGGATGTACTAGTGATTGCCGGATGCCGATCGTGGTTGACCCGGAATCTCTCAACACTGATATTATGTTTCCATTGATCAGTCCTTTATTAAAAATCAGTGTCCCAGTTCCATCATTTGCAGTCAGACTAATTGCAGGAATAGTCTGTGTAATTCTCATAGGCAATTGGCTGGACTTCTGAAAAATAGCATGGCATTGTGGACAAACATTTGCCACATTATTATCAACAACACAACATGACGAAGATGAATGCGTTGGAATATCACTATTATGAACAATTGGGGTTGCATTGTTAGTCAATGCTGCCCCTGCAGTATGATCAAATTTATTTTGATTTCTGGAGGTAGGACGTTGTCTGTTATGACTACCTGAATGATCATTATTATTATTATTACCTCTGCCGTTAAAACTCTTATTTCTTAGTCTGTAATTGTTATTACTATTATTATGCCACTTGTTATTACTATTATTGGCATTACCATTAAATGATTTATTCCAATTTGATTTGTTTTGATAACTATTGTTATATCTAAACTGAGGTGACTGGTTTCTAAACTGTTGTCTACCCCGGTTAAAATTCCCATTATTGTAAGATTTATTTAGTCCATGATAATCATTGTAATTATTTCTTCTATTTGAAAAATTTCTGTCAAGGCTCTGAGCTCTTGATCTTTCAAAACCATGATATGCCATATTGGAGGCAACTGGAAGTGGTTCCCTTACTTGTGTATTGGATATGCTAATATTGGGATGAGCAGTGCAGTAATTTATTGCCATTTTTTCTAGTTCCTCTAAAGTCGGAGGTTTACGTTCATGTAAGAAAGAAAAGAATGGTGAACTTACAGAAGATAGGACCTTATCCCTAAGGATTAAATCAACCAACTTGTCATAAGATTTTTCCACACCAGCAAGTTCGACCCATCTGTTGAATGTATTGCGTATATTCGCAACGAACCCTGTAAAGTCTTTATTTGATTCTGGCAGGAGAGTTTTAAATTTAATCCTACATCCCTCCTCGTCCAAATGAAATCGACGTAGTAATAAATCACCAGCTATTGTTGGATCAACATTCTGAGCTGCGCTTGCAGGTGCACCATCTAAAAATTCACTAAGTTTTAGTGCCCATGCAGTTTTATCTAATTTATTAACCTCACAAATCTTCTCAAAACGTAAAAGCCAGGCCGATAAATCATCAACATTCAATCTGAATATCGGTAATTTGAAGTGATAATTGCTTCTAGTTTGGTTAGGTGCAGACATATTTTGGGAATTATCACTATGGCTAACAGTAGCATTTTGTGCCTGTAATTTCGCTGTTTCCAATCTGATAAGTGCCAACTCTTTTTCTTGTTGTCTTATAATTTCATCTTGCTTCCTTTTATTTTCCTCTATTTTTCTTATTCTGATTTCTTTTTCAATCTCTTCCCTTTCCTGTTTTGCTATCCTTCTTGCTTCTCTGGCCTCACGTTCTTCTTCTTGACGCTTCAATTAAGCTTTTCTTTCAAGTTCCTCTGCCTTATATTTCGCAAGTTCCGCCACTGCGTATGCTTCTAGAGCTTCTCTTTTTCCAAAATCTTTACCAATTTTAACAAAATGGTCTAACGTAAGCATTTTGTAATTTAATAATCTATTTATTTAATCAACTATCTGTATTAATCAACAATATATATTACCATCAATTACCTATGTGTGCCCAGTGGCCAACGTAGTATTATGAATAGATTAATGTACCAAGTATTATCCACTATGCCTATTATATTCAAGGCAAACCCTCACTTTATAAGTATTTATCCATATATAATGCTATCATGCCCTAGTCATGATGCATAAAATGCATAAACAATCGTGAATTGTACTAATACTGCAAATTGTTGCAATTAATTTATCAAGTCCATTTTTTTTTGAAAATTAATCAAAATATTTATATTGTATTATTACCTAATTAATTTACACTATTATTATTACATACTCAATTTATAAGTTAATAAATACAAGATAATTAGTCAACTAAAATGTTACAAGACATTAGCACATCACAATTGACAAATGCAAACGAAAAAAATGATTATATTGAAACAAGCAAAAATCGGAAGTAAATGTTAAGAAGAAAAACTAAATCTAGGTTACAACACATACACATTAAATGATGACGTCACAGGACTCATAACTGACAAATATTTTACAATTATAAAATAAATGATAGGCAGATTAGAATGAACGGGATAGTTTACGAACAAGTTACGAAATGAATAAAATGACACTCAATACAGCAAAATTTCTACAAATATAACGTTACTTTAAAACTGAAATATCTAAGGTCGAATAACTTCAGAAGCAAACACAGTATGCTGCTGGTAGATCTCAGCAGATGTTTCGCTAATGGAATTACTCAACGAATCCCTATTAGAACGGTTTTTATATCTACTGACCATCTGAAAAGAGGTATTAGTCGATCTAAAAACTCCCAATCCAACCGAGCGCTTATATAAATAACTAATAGACAATCAATGACAAACGAAACATAAAACAATTAATTGCAGATAACATGCCCGAATAAAATGAAGTGGACTACACCTAGTTTTGATGAACCGACAAAGGTTTCAACATTCACTTATCTTTTTGCGCCCAGTGATCTTCTTCAGTTAATGCCAGTATGCATCAACGGCCAACCAGGTACAGTGAGCTGAACTTCATCGTTTTGACGGGGTTTCCTCTTGATATTCTCCTCGCATCGATAATTGTAGCAGGACATTAGATTTGACTTTCGTAAAGCTGCCAACGGTTGTCATTGACTCGGTCGAAAAGGGTGATGACGTATATTTGACCTCTAGTCATGCGCAGTGTGTCATAAAGTCATGTGAACGTATTGTAAGCGTAAACAATTGTGTTGCGAAGAAATTTGTCGCTAGATCTAACCTGATGAAGGAGAAGATTTTCGTATCCCCACACTGGCCACCAGTTCTTTGATACAGACGATCCGGTTAGCATAGCATGTCTGTGATCAAAGTATCATGGAAGCTGCTTTAGACAGTGGAATATCGAATGAATAAAGAATGTTCAAAATCGCTGTCCATGACTGAATTGTTCTGGTTCTCATTCATTGATTATTATCGTGCTGTAATTATTTGAAAACGCGAATGTGTGAAAAGGATAACTAACAAGTGAATCGCTCAATGATCAACTTAATAAGTCCGCCTTGTTAGAGTCCACGAGAAAACAGTTTATTACGGAAGAACACACATATTTGACGACATCATTAATATAGTTCATGGTAAGCATATATGACAAATTGAATACTTGCAAACATCCTATTATGGGTCCATGTCGTACTTGAAAAACTGTCAAACGAACATCATGGCTATATACTCGCGCTGCTGGGTTTCAGACAACCGGTAGTGAGCGCATGTGTCTTGACGAGAATGAATCAACTACTTAATCATTTATCTCTTCATCAATTACAATGGACTGACCCGTGTCCGTACTTGACTAAAATATATATATGTGCAGTAGCATCATGCACAACCCTGGAAGGGTAACAAAATCCGTCTTCACTGCTTGACGGTCAATACAAAAAGGGTACGGTAACCTAGTCACCAAGCGTGACCATATCGACGCTAACACGTCATGACTTGACCGTGCATTTCGCGTTCATAACTCCGTAAAGTATAAAGATCAATTTATATTAATTCCATTGACCTTAAACATGCGCACCGCCAATTCTAGCAGACGCCATCAATAAAACTACCGTAACACCCTGGTCCTCCAGGTTGGGGGTTTTAGCACAGGGCCGACACCCCTGTCTGTGTAAAAAATTGCACATGTTACGGAAACAGCAATAAATGAAAAAACTTGGATGCGGGACTGACATCCGGAGTCTCAGGCTCGTATGACTGACAGTCGTGAAAGCCGAAAGGAAGCCACTGGCATGAAAACGGATGCCCAGTCCGCAAAACACGAAACCAGAATTGGTTTTTGGAATGTCAGAACTATGAATGAGGCAGGAAAGCTGAGACAGATCACAGCAGAGATGAGGAATTACAAACTACATATCCTGGGAATAAGCGAGAGCAGATGGACAGAGATGGGGAGAATAAAAACAGCTACAGGGGAAACAGTACTTTATTCAGGTAGAGAGGATGGTCAGCGCAACGAAGGTGTAGCCATTATCCTTAAGAAAGGAATGGAAAGGTCTCAACTGGAATGGAAACCCATTAACAACAGACTAATAAGAGCAAGACTGAGAGGGAGATTCACCAACACCACAATTATACAATGCTATGCACCAACAAACGACAGCGATGAAGAGATCAAGGACGAGTTCTATCAACAGGTACAAAAGGAAATGGAAACTGTACCCAGATACGATCTAATTATAGTAATGGGAGACCTAAATGCGAAAGTTGGAACACACAATAATTATAACGAAAGAGTAATGGGGAAATGCGGCAGTGGAACAGTAAATGAGAATGGGGACAAATTAATAAGCTTCTGCAGTATTAACAACCTGGTCATTGGAGGAACAATTTTTCAACACAAAGAAGTGCACAAGTTAACATGGGAATCACCAAACGGACGAGACAAAAACCAGATAGATCACATAATGATCAATGGCAGATGGAGACATGCACTACAAGACGTGAAAGTAGGAAGAGGCGCAGATGTGGGAAGTGATCATCACCTAGTAGTAGCAAGACTGAAGGTGAAACTCAGAGCTGCTGGACCAGTTGCAGTCAAACAGAAAAGATATAACATCACGAAACTTAAGGACCCCCTCACCAGAAAAGCGTTCGTGGTCGACGTAAAGAGACGATATCTGATTACCAAAAGCCAGGAAAGAACAGAGACCGACGATGTCGACCAGAAATTCAACACCATCTCAACAATATACAAAGAAAGCAGCAAGTCATGCTTGGGATTCAAGGAAAGAAAGAGCCAAGACTGAATAACACCAGAAACGCTAAACACCATAGCGAAGAGAAAGGAAATGAAAAGAAAGAAAACAGAAGCTAAGTCTCCCAGGTTAAAGGCAATATATAGTGAACAGTACAGTCAGCTGGACAAGGAAGTAAAACGTCAAACCCGTGCTAACAAAAGGACATTTCTGGATGACCTTGCTAGACAGGCAGAAGAGGCAGCACTGAGAAATGAACAAAGCACAGTTTATAAAATAACTAAAGCTATCAGTGGAAAACGAGGTGCAAACAACATAACGTTAGTAAGAGACAAGCAATGAAATCTCATCACCACAGCACAGGGGCAGGAAACAAGATGGGCAAAGCACTTCAGAGAAACACTGAATAAGGAACCACCAGAGACTCAGCTGAATGTTCCACAGGCTGGAAGTGACTTAGACGTAAATACAGACATTCCACGAAAAGAAGAAATCATCACAGCTATCAAAGGGCTAAAAAATGGAAAAGCGCCTGGTCACGACAATCTAAATGCTGAGCTATTCAAGACAGACCCTGAAATAGCAGCAGAACTATTAGAACCACTATTTGCACAAGTCTGGGAAACTGAGACAACACCAACGAAGTGGAGTAAAGGAATAATTGTCAAATTGCCCAAGAAGGGCGACCTTGCAGACTGCAACAACTGGAGAGGAATTACCCTCCTCTCAGTTCCCAGCAAAATACTAGGCAGGATAATCATCCAGAGAATTTCAAAAGCAGTTGACCATAAACTGAGGAAAGAACAAGCTGGCTTCAGAAAGAACAGAAGATGTGCAGATCATATATTTGCCCTCAGGAACATTATAGAGCAGTGCTCAGAATGGCAGAGACAGCTGTACATTATTTTTGTTGATTTTGAAAAGGCTTTTGACAGCATACACAGGGACAGCCTATGGAAAATTCTGAGGGCTTATGGATTTCCCAGCCGCATTGTTTCCATCATGAAAAGCCTCTATTCTAACTTTACGTGTAGTGTTGGATCGAGTAATGTAACTTTCGAAGTGAAAACAGGGGTACGACAGGGATGCCCCTTATCAACAACATTATTTTTGACAGTCATAGATTGGGTGATGCACCAGACAACAGAGGGCAGTCCAAGAGGAATTAAATGGACAACGTTTTCTACACTGGAATATTTGGAATATGCAGATGACATTGCACTACTCGCGCATTCACATCAACACTGTTACCTCTATTCCGAATCCAGACAGTGTGTGAAGAATACAAACTGGAAAAATCATCATGGGTGATACATTTAATGTCAATACTGACCGGTGAAGCGTTGACAGCTGTGTCAACACTGGATGAGGAAAACATAAAATCTTATGAGGCAGCTAAAACATTACTTTTAAGAAAGTATCAATTAGACGAGAATGGGTACAGACTAAGATTTAAAAAACTCACACCCGAAAGCAACAAGGACTTTAGTGAGTTCATTTCAACTATAAAGTTATGCTTCGATCGTAGGATTGAGTTGGCAAAAATCAAACATACATATGAGGACTTGATGGACCTTATTTTGAGAGACAAAGTACTTTCCTCCATTAGCCCTGATTTTTTGGCCTATTTACATGAACGGAAGCCAGAATCGTTACAATCCCTTGAGTTGTTAGGGCGTCAGTTTATGACGGCACACCCAGGGAAGAGTGTGAACAACTCTGCTATTAAAGAGGCATTACCTGTTGCATCAGCTCATTCGGTGCAGATAAACAACCCTAGAGCTCGATCGCAAAGTACGGATCGAAATTTAGGCAGGAATAATGACCGAAATAGTGGATCTTTCCGAGGACGGTACAATTTTGGCAATCAACCTTATCACAATCAGAGAAACTCCCAACGATATTTTGATGGAAATAGACCATCACAGGGCTACTTTCAATCTAACAGAGAATGGCGTAGATCTGATAATACCTACATGAACAGAGGAGACAGATCCTATTATGCAAAGAACAACCAAAACTCTCCGCCATCTCAACACTGTCCAGGTTGTACGTGTCCTCAGCATTCTAATAATCCTCAGAATGGCAGAGAAAGTCGGAATTATTAACGGGGTAATAACAACTTTAATCGCTCGTGGAGCGTGGATCAAAAAAACTCGAACTGGAGTCATAATAGTAACACAGGAGCAGTTAATTCCAATGGGGAAAACACAAATATTGCAAATGCGTATGCGGCTGATTTATTTAATCCATCAAATTGTTCAGAATACAGCACTCTGTTTCAGCCGGATGTAGTCCCCAGACTTTCCTGCGGTCATCCTGTGTCCGCGTTGTTACCTGCATTAGTCTCTCATGATGGGAAAGGCTCACTAATGTTTAACAGCGGTTTTTTTAAATAATCAACTAGTTTCAGTCTTGCGTGATACAGGTTGCACAACTGTTGGGGTACGCAAATCTTTGGTAGACCCATCTTGCTGCACCGGGGAGAATGTAAAATGTGTCCTATTTTGGGGCACGGTGGAATTCTATCCTGTTGCCATTGTGCACATTGATACTCCATTTTTCTCAGGTCAAGTTAAAGCATGTTTATTACAGGAACCAATTGCTGACATAATCATGGGCAATATTGTGGGTATAAAAGCGTGTTCACTCCAAGATATAGAAATCTTAGAACGTCAGCATATACTACACACTAATATGGTCATTACAAGAGCACAGGCACAGGCCCAAAAGGAAGAATAAATGACTAACAATCATGACAAGGAGGACGATCAATATCTTATGCCGATGTTAACGAAAACATCATTTATTGATATACAGAAGAATGACAATTCTTTGAAAAGATTTTTCAAATTGGTAAAATCAGAAACTCCGCCTATGCCGGTCCCAAGCCCGGATGAAAAAGGAGGAGGGCGGCCTGCATGGAGGCCGTAAGGAGGCAGCCCCTCCACCATGCAAAGACACAACACGCCAATCACCTATTTGCTTTAAACTATGATTACGAGCAATATAAGAGAGAAAACCGGACTGATTCTAAAGGCGACGAACTGGAACGGACTACGGACTACGACTTATGGAACTTGGAACACAAGAAGTTTAAATGGGAAAGAAGAGGAGCTGGTGGAAGAGATGAGGAAAGCAAAATTAGAAATCCTGGCTATTACTGAAACAAAGAAATAGTGACAAGGAGTCATGGATCTCGATGGCAACACGCTGTTATACAGTGGTGTACCCACATCTGAAAGAGCTAAAGGGGGCGTGGGTTGCATTGTGGCCAAAAAACTGAAAGATAGTATCAAGGGATGGAACTTTGTCTCGGAGCGCATTATGGTTGTAAAACTAAAAGAAGGAGAAACCATAGTCAACCTAGTCATAGTATATGGGCCAAATGAGGATGAGAGAGCAGAGGTCAAGGAGGAATTCTTCGAGCTGCTTCAAAGGACAGTGGATGACTGCCTAGATGAAGTTATCATGCTCGGAGATTTTAATGCCAGAGTTGGAAATGACCATGCTAGATGGGGTGGAGTTATCGGAAGATATGGAGAAGAAACTCTCAATGACAATGGAAAGCGACTCCTTAGATTCTGCAGTGAGCAGAACCTGATCATCACAAACACAAAGTTCCCCCATAAGCGCATACATGCATACACTAGATGTGAACCAACCAAGAATGAGAAGTCAGTGATCGACTATGCCATTGTTAGGAGAAGCTCATTCAAATATGTCCGGGATGCTAGAGTCTGGAGGGGGCCAGAGATTGGAAGTGATCACTACCTGCTAACAATCAAAAGAACAACTGAAAGAGTTGCTCAGCCTAGGAACTGCCCAACATCACGCAAGAAACCAAGTAAACGAGCGGGAGAAATGAGCATTAGGAGCTACAAGCTGAGAGAGCCAGAAATTAAGACCAGATATCAGGGGCTTATTGCTGCAGCGGTGAGCAACACAGAAGAACAACCTGATAACTTGGAAACCCTCTGGAATAAATTCAAGGATATCATAAAGACAGCTGCAGCAGAAGCATGCGGTGAAGTCCGACTTGGGAACAAGAGAAAGAGGACACCTTGGTGGACAGAGGAAGTCAAAGAGAAAATAAGAGAGAAGAATAATGGCATGGAAACAATACTTAGGAGCTAAAGACACAACAATACAGATGGAAAAATATAAAGAATATGTGACACTCAGAACAGAAGCAAAGAACAAAGTGCTAGCAGCAAAACAGAAGTCCTGCGAAGAATTTGGAGAAAAGCTAGAAAATGATGCACAACAAAACCAGAAATTGTTCTATAAGACCCTAAAGAACATGAGAAAGGAAAAACAATGCCCTCTCAAATTTATAAAGGACAAGCAAGGCAATATGCTTACTGCCCAGAAATGGAAAAAATATTTCTCAGAACTCCTGGATGGTGAGCATGGTGAAGCATCAGAAATGATAACCACTAGCACAGAAGAGAAAACAAATGATGGTGAAGATGACATAAAGATGGAAGAACTGAAGGCAGCACTGGAGAAAATCAAGATGGGCAAAGCAGCAGGGCATGATGGTATAACACCAGAAATGGTTAAGTACATGGGAGCATCAGGCGACCTATTACTCTTAAGGGTTCTACAGGCAGCGTGGTACAACAAGACCATACCAAAGGATTGGGAGATTGCCATCATAACACCAATTTTCAAATAGGGTGACAATCGACAGTGTGGAAACCATAGAGGCATATCCATTCTCATTGTCCCTGGTAAAATCTAATCTGGAATCCTAGAGCAGAGACTCCGACGCCTAGCTGAGCCACAATTGGATGAGGTCCAGTATGGATTCCGAGCGAACCGAAGTACTCAAGACCTAATCTTCACACCCAGACAGCTGAGTGAAAAGGCCCTTGAGTATAAGAGTGAGATTTATCTTTGTTTCATAGATCTGGAAAAGGCGTTTGACAGGGTCCCCTGGAGCAAACTTTGGGATTGTTTGGCAAGGAAGAACATTCCAGCACCTCTGATTCATGCTATACAGAGCTTCTACAAGTCTTGCAGAAATTATGTGAGGACAGCAAACCATAACTCAGAAGAGTTCAGGACCACCACTGGCGTAAGACAAGGTGATATCCTGTCACCTTACCTTTTCATACTCCTCATGGACGATGTCATTAAGGCATGTAAGGAGAGAACAAGAAAGTATTCAGTGGGGTACTGGAAGATGAGACAGGTCTGTATTTCGAAGCTGGCATTTGCTGATGATGTTGCCCTGATTGCTAAATCAGAGGCACATCTCCAATTCAACCTGCAAGTCTGGAAGGAAGAGCTGGAGAAGAGATGGATGGTCATAAGCAGCTCTAAAACAAAATCCATGGTGATATCACGAGAAGAAAGAAGACATCAGATTAAGCCGGGAGAACAGGTCCTGGAGCAGGTAGACCACTTTAAATACCTCGGAGCTATTATAGACCGAAAGGGAGGCATCAAAGGAGAGTTGGCCACTCGAAATGCAGCAGCTGGGAGACTTTTTCAGGCCATAAATCGAGGATTCCTCAGCAAGAGAGAGGTTGGTAAGAAAACGAAGATGGCTGTATACCGCTCCACCTATGTCCCAGTCTTAACATATGGATGCGAGTCATGGGCAATGACTACAACCATCAAAAGCCAGATCCAAACCTCAGAAATGAGGTATCTGAGGAAGGTGGTTGAAGTAACAAGAAGAGACATGGTACGCAACCAGACGATACGTCAAGGCCTTGAATCCCACCCCTTGCAGACCCAAGCAGAACAGTCCCAACTAAGATGGTTTGGCCCTGTCTGCAGAATGGGAGAAGATCGGCTACCACGACAAGCATGGGAAACAAAGAGCCAAGGATCCAGACCCCCAGGACGACCCAGAGTCCGCTGGGAGGACAACATTAGACAATCTTTGAAGGACCGAGGACTAGAATTGAACCAGGCCAGGAGGAAGACAGCCGATAGGATAGTCTGGCGCTCTCTCTTCCAAACCTCTACACCTCACGGTAGAAGGGGAACGACTAAGTAAGTAAGTAAGTAAGTTTTTTTTTTTTTTTTTTTTTTTTTCTTTTTTTTTTTTTTTTTTTCTTTTTTGCGTTCGCCCGCTAATACTCGAGGCGAAATCTCAGGTTATCATTTATGTCTAACCTGACATTGATTTTACGTGAGTATCCCTTTATTTCTTGTACAGAGACAAATGTCCCTCGCCATTCAGGCAAATACTCGCCGATTTCGGAGGTACCCATTGCAGCTGGGTCGGCTCAGGAGCCGCCAGTCCCTGGTCGACGACACTCCTTCAAATGTCCTCGCCAGGTCTCGAGTTAATCCAGTCCAAATCCCGGTCGACGAAAAATCCTCAAATGCCGTCGCCCGGGTTTGATCCTGTATCACCCGGTCGCCAGAGCGGTGTTGTAACCACTACGCTAGCGCGGCTCCCAGTAAGTAAGTAAAATCAGATGATGTTGATTGCTCAGAAAGGTCACTACCTTGGTATACAATTAAAAATGACATATTAATTCGTAATGCTAGAGATGCCACATCGGTACAGCAGCAAATTATGGTACCAACTAGTGTTCGACTTTACATTCTCAGACATGCGCATGATACAAACTGTGCAGGCTACATGGGCTTTGCTGGGACGAAATATAGAGTCTTACGTTATTTTTATTGGCCTGGAGTAGTCAGGGATGTCAAATTATTTTGTCGTTCCATCAAGACATGCCAACAAGTGGCTACAAAGGGTGCTTACCATAATGCACCTATAGAGGCTGCGGATATTTCGGTGCGACCATTCGAAAAAATGGCCATAGACTTAATAGGTCCACTGTCAGTTCCGTCAGCCAGAGGTCATAGATATGTCCTCACTTGTATTGATATGTGCACCAGGTGGCCGGAATCAATACCTCTTAAACATATTGCTACAACCAATGTGGCTGATGCACTATTCCTCATTTTTACGAGAGTGGGGTTCCCTGATAACATTTTATCAGATAGGGGAACACATTTTGTTTCAGATTCATGTCGCATGTCATGAAACTATGTAATATTGATATATCTCTTAGCTCTGTTTATCATGCTATGTCTAATGGCATGGTAGAACTTCTTAATAAAACGCTGAAACAACTACTGGAGAAGGTGACCACGACGTATCCACAAGACTGGGATAGAGTGCTCCCAGCAGTGCTGTTCGCTTATCGGGAAGTCCCAAACGAACACACTGGGTTCTCGCCTTTTGAGCTCATGTATGGTGCTCCACCACGAGGATACATGTCGATAATAAAACAATTACTTACAGGTTCGGAGATGACTCAGGAATGCCAGTCATCCTATGAGTATGTGGTGAATCTACGAAAGACACTTATAGACGCTTGCCAAATAGCGACTGATTCATCTGAAAAGGCAAAAGAAAAAGCTAGATCTCTTCAAAACCGTTGGAAAAAGTTAAGGAAATTATTTCCTGGAGACAAAGCTTACGTTCTGCTACCAACGAGAGAATAGCCTTCTCATTTCGTGGAGTGGTCCATATGAAATTATTTCAAAATTGACAGATGTTAATTACATTCTTGACGTGAAAGGCAAGAATAAAACCTTTTACATCAACATACTCAAACAATTCCATGATAGACCTGAATATCTCAAGCCTATCTTAGATGCTGTTAATGACGTATTCTCTGATCATCCTACATCTTACTCTTCATTATCAGTGATTCAAGAAGAACCCACTTCTTTTCATGATGTACCTTTGCAACTTCCTGTCATGTCTCTTTATCCGACAGAATCATGGGTAAATGTATCTATTTGTCCGGATCTATCCAGCGAACAACAATCTCAAATTCTTTCTATTCTAGACTCATATCAGCAAGTTCTAATATTCCAGGCCGAACTTCTATAATCTCTCACGATATTAGACTCACAGATCACAAACTTATTAAATTAAAGCCTTACCCTATCCCTATCCACTTTCAGGATCAGGTTAAAAAAGAATTAGGTCAAATGTTACAGCTTAACATTATTACACCATCAGAGTCTGCTTATTCTTTCCCAATGGTTATAATCAAGAAGAAGGATAATAATATCAGATTATGCATGGATTTTCGTAAACTCAATTCCATAACGGAGTCTGACGCAGAGCCAATGCCAATTCTTGACGATTTACTGTACAAACTTTCTAAAGCAACCTACTTTAGCAAATTTTGACTTATCCAAGGGGTATTGGCAAATACCTCTCACGGAAAAAGCAAAACATTTCACTGCTTTCGCTACCCCTAATGGTCTCTTTCAGTGGAATTTCATGTGCTTTGGCTTGGTAAACGCACCAGCGACTTTCGTTCGGATGATGAGGAAACTTTTTTCTCATAGGTCTGATATCATCTCTTATATAGATGATATTTGTTTGTTCCACAACTCTTGGGACGAACATGTTTCTGGATTGAAATCTCTTCTCGAAATTCTTCGCTCTAATAATCTGACAGCGAATCCTTCGAAAAATCACATAGGTTTCAAAGAAATTTCTTTCCTAGGTCACAGAGTGGGCCATGGATTTCTTAAAACTGAGGATAAAACTGTCTCGAAGATTCTTAACCTATCAATTCCTAAGACTAAGAAGCAGGTGCGGAGTCTTCTCGGCCTTATACAGTTCTTATCTTCAGTTACGTCAGTTCTATCTGAGTTAACTACAAAAGGCTCCCCTAATAGAATTGACTGGATGGAGGCCTGCAACATAGCTCTAGTCTATTTAAAGCATTACTTTTTATGTGCACCAATTTTAAAACTCCCTGATCCTCATCTCCCATTTATTCTCAGAACAGACGCCTCCATGTACGGTATTGGTGGCTCCTTGATGCAAGAAGTAGATGGAATGCTTCATCCTGTGATGTATGTGTCGAGGAAGCTCACAAAGACAGAAACCAGATATCCAATTATTGAGCGCAAGCTTCTCGCGATCATATGGGCTGTCACAAAGCTTCAGCGTTACCGTCTTGGTTCTCGTTTCATCATTGAGACAGACCAGAAAGCCCTGTCGTTCCTTCAAAAGTCCAACGTGAAAAACGCACGAGTCGCACGTTATGCAATTAATTTGCAAATATATGACTATATTATTCGACCTATTGAGGGCAGGTCCAATGTGCTTGCAGACGTTCTGTCTAGATGTACACAGACAGAAATGCCCGATTTTCAAGAATCTGACATTGCTGCGACCCATTGACCAAGGTACAGTGCTGATCGTCTACAAATACCTCGCTAACTTAAAAGTGCTATCCTGACAATATCCATAACCAGATACAGATTACCATTGTTATCAAGAGAAACAAATCAAGTCATTTGAAGTCATGATAACAGACGTTTTATGTGAATACATTCAAATCGTTTTACACTACATCAAGTTCTATGAACAGTACACAGGATCTGATTTCCAGACAGTCATGACGTTTGCGGTAAATGAACCAAATCAACCAGTATCTCAGATAAACAGTATACGGCTCTTTGTCATATCTTAATGGCAATCCTTCACAAAATGACTGGGATGCAGAACTTTAAAAAGATCATATTTCCTATTCCAGCAACCGAACTTCAAAATGTTGAGGCTCAGAGACTGTAACACTCAAGAGGCAACATATGAAAAGAAATCTCACACAAGAAACAATCGATTCGATACGCCTATGAGAACTTCGCCATTTGAACATTCTTTTTCTTTTTTTTACTTAAACCAGTTATGTGACTCTAAAGTGCTAAAATTACAAATAGTAAGCTTTCACACTAATGAAAGATGAACCTATCATTGATGACACTCAGTAACTATAGTTAATCAGTTTTACACAATGCTACAGGCAGCACACACAGGATCATGTGGACATTTACATTAACGTAATTATTATACTTACTTAATACTATTTAATTAGTTAGATCTTTCAGTTCATTCATCTTATAATTAAATGCATTCAGATATTTCATTTTCCAAAACTTCACAATTTTATTATCATATTTCTTCTCATTTTCATTGATTTTTCATGGTGCTGACTACATTCCATAGACTGTTGCTCAGGTATGACATAGACTGGACGGTAACTTCTCGCATTTTCTAAAAATGACTTCCTGTAAGGAAAACTTTCAGTTTTCGCTGGGGGCGGGGTAAAAGTGTTACCTCTCACTTTGCTCACAGGCTTGTAAATCATCGCTGTGAGCAACGGAGCAGAACGCGAAAACGCTTCGAGTGTGAAAGCGTGCGAGTGATGGAATGTGTGTGACACAGGTATTTAGTTTATGACGTGGACAGGGTCTGCTGCGGGGGGAACGAAGTTTATCGTTAGGACAGTGGAGTTTGGCTTGGGTTTTCAAAGTGTACGGATTTTTATGTGAGACGACAGACCAGTGTTTATTGTTATAAAATATTTCAGAGTCAGGATAGTTGACTCAATTCATTATGATGTGTGCTGTGGTGAGTTGGGATTATATAAATATTTATAGGGGACTTAGTGTACTGACTGAGATCAGCTGTGAAGGTCTCTGTATCTAATAAGGTTGATGTATTACAGAGGACCTTGCTTGCTACCACATTTCGACCTCAATCAGACTTATTCTTGAATTGTGTGATGACTTCGTTTAATGTCTAGGGTTATGATAGTGATGAAGTGTAAGTTCACAACAACCAACAGACAGATAAACACCTAAGTTAAGATTCACAACAAGTTACAACACTATGACAATCACAAACACCTAACACTTTAAAGGTTTACCTTAAGTAAGTCAAGTGTTCAATTTTATATAATGTATTAACTTTTCAATATATAGATATCCTGATCCTACTACAATGTGAATCAGGAATCACAATCAAATGTAAGCACAATGTTTATGTACAAAAATTTATACAAAAGATCTTTGTCCAGATCTATAATAGTATTGTAATATAAGTGTAGTGTTGTGATGTATTATGATGAGGTAATACTGGCTTTTAATGCTAGGTTGTTGTTTGTCATCACGACTTCATGTGTTTGTTATTGGTGGAAATAATATTAAGGCATTCACAAATTCTGTTTCTTTACAATTTCTATCCCTTTTGTCTTTTTAACAAAGTTCACTTCAGGGGTATATGATTCAAGGTTGGGCTTTACGTGCTGATATGCTCTTATCTCATATTGCAGCTGCAGGACACCTGCATCCTCTGCTCGCTTGCTTCTCAGTTTGATAATATGATAGGCAATGGCCGCTATCTTGTGCTGGGAGTCTGCTGCCAACTTTCTGGATCACGCAGTGCTCAGACCGGACGATGCAATATCACCATCTATACCACGGTCCCTGAAAGTGAAGGTTATGCATCCTTCTTACTAACTAGTATATAATATTATTCCACACAGAAGTACATGACAGTACAAACAAACATAAAGTTCAGCGCTTTAGGCCAACTGCTAGCTTTTCATGTGACAATATACACCGGTATTCCTCTCCCTAATGATCACAACGCCTCTGCAATTCCAGCTGTAATCCCTTCCATAGAATAGGATAGGTGTTATGTTACTATATGGCAATCCAATATATATATATATATATATGCAGTTATACTCCTCTCTGACAATCTTTTACATGGTGGAGCAATATCTAGGCTTTGCCTCATGTTTGCTACTGAACCGCTCATATACAGACATAATTTATCATTTCCCATTCAATTTTCAATAAAAATACAGATCAAAAATGTCTAGCTTACCACAATTCGTAAGGAAAACACACTAAAGATGACTGACACAGTTTGATCTGCCGTATGTCCAAGCTGTTATCTTATATTTAATTTAGAATAACACTGCTTGCTCTCATCTCTCCAATGTGTAACGATATGGCGTCCCTTCTAAGATTTCTTCTGCCAATATCCAGTATTTTGACCAATCGTTTTGAATATATTCAAAAAAGTACCCAATCATTCCACATTTTCATTCACTTCTGCTACGTTTCTAGGCATTTATTTGTTATTCATAGGTCACCCAATCCAATTTCATTTAACTTCAAAGTTCAGCCAATGGCCTCCCACGTACCATCTTAGACTTTCTGTCACTACTATGTTTCACAAAAATCAGGGATTTCCATCCCAAGCAGATATGACCAAACCTGACAGCATCTCTGTTCTCTATATGTTTTATTACCAATATTTAATTATCTAATGGACCTTTTAGATAATTTCTTACATATTCCTAGTCCACTAGCCTTCCTGTACACGAATTTATGATTTTCAAGGGGCTAAGTGGTGTAGTTAAGAATACGATCTTTTTTCGATGTTAAATGTTTAATTCAACTACCACCTGTTCAATCCTTTACGACTGTACTATCAGAATAAAGTCAGGAGCCCTGCGAAAAATCAGGTTTCCCAATAAGAATTTAAACCTGTTTTCAAAACTTAACCTCGTATCGTTAGTATTTTCATCACTGTTTATTTGAAATCGCTCTCACGCGTTGGGCATGTGATTGGCGTTCACTTTTGAATCGCGAGACGACGTAGTACTATTGCTTCGCTCCGTCTATCCTTTCTCGTCTCTGCTTAGTCCGTCTGTCTTTCTAGGTTAACCTTGTGCGTATAATTACATTAATGTTAGTATTTGTATCTAGGTCATTATGAAAATACAGTACACGTTTTATACAGGGGGTGTGGCGATACAATTATTTGTAGAATGCAGTAGGAAAAGCAGAGATCGTGTGTTGCGCCATGACTGCGTTATTAATCTCAGGCTTTTGCGCTATTGGGAACGCACTGGTCTTGCTCCATTCTTCTTTCTTTCTTATATTTGCTTTCTGCTTTACATTTATGTTCTAATTTATATATGGGTATTAGAATTTTTCACCACATGTGCCTGATTGTATGTGGCTTAAGGAAATGGACAGTAAGTGATTTGAATAAATACGGATTTGTAAAGTATGAAGGCGTCGTAGACGATACATAGTGTGACGGGCGTTGGTTGGTGTGTTTGCTGCTGTTCCTTCGTTCTTCTATTATTGATTGAAGAGTAAAGTCACTCTCTAGACGTAGTTAAATGTTTGGTATTGATGGTTAGCTCTGACCATCAGAACATCCCTTCGACGTTCTGATTTGCATATTATATATTAGTTGATTTCCCTTGTGGGAGAGCTATCGTGCTGGAAAACGTAAACATTAACAGCTGTGAACCAAACCCGAAACGTAAGTAAAAGATCAAGCCTTCTGTTCTGAGTCCACATGTATTGAGATTCATACAAAAGACGATATCCGACATTTACAAAACTTCATGTACAGTTCAGCATAACAATGAATTCCAAATAATATCAGTAAGTATCCGTCCGTGTCAAAACAATATGTCAGATGAACATCGTGGCTATATACGTGCGCTGTTGTAGTCAACAGCCAGAAATGAGCGCATGAGTTCTTGACAGCTACAATTTGAATCATAATGCGATTCTCCTTCCATCATTAATTTAATTTAATTAATCTCATACTTAGATTAATATCCGAACTGACCCTGAGTTCTACATTGATTCATATATATAATATAGGCTATATACTAAGCCTTTTTCCTTGGAAGAAATACAAGACACGACCTTCTTGCTTGACGGATAGCGTAACAAGGGCAATGTAACCAAGTCACCCAGCGTGACCTTCCCAACGCGAATGCGTCATAATCTCCGCATATATTTCGCGTTCAGTATACCGTAAAATATCGACATATTCTATAAATGTTAATGACCCCTAAACGTTGCGCACGGCTAAATCCCAGCAGACGCCGTCATTTAAAATAACACCGTAACAGATTTCCTGTCAGACGGGGGGGAAAAAAATCTATTAGATAGATTTTTTTTGAAAAATATTAATCAAATTATCAAAAATTTAACAAAAACCGACGTATGACCTACGATGTTCTATCTAGAACAGTGTCGTTGTCATGTCAGTAATATCTTATAATAAAATCAACGTCATATCATACATATAACTTATATTAAACAAGGAAATGTCACTGTCACTAACTAATTAACTAATTAATTTGTTGTATGTATCGACTAACTAATAATGTGAGGTGTTATTAAAATTATTCTAACTAATTAAAATTAAAATAATTAATTATAATATGTACGTATGGTACTAACTAATTAATATCTAATTGAAGAAAATAAGAAATAGTATAAGAGAGTAAAAGAAATAAAAATTAAGAAGTACGGACAATTAAAACTAAATATTAAAGTATACATTAAATTAGAATGCGTGTGAAAATGAAGTGTAAGGATAGATACCTAATTAAATTAACGCAATAAGAAGAAAAGAACAGAAACAATTCATACATTTTAACTATAAATATGAAATGTCATAATCTAATATCTATTACCTTAATAATTACACTAATTAAAAGGTTTAATTGGTGTGATATTATTTTGTTTCATCTTTTCTTAGTATATTTTATTTTTTTATTTCATCACACTTTAACTTTATTTTATTATATATTAATTTAATAACTAGAAAATTTAACAATATCGGACATGAAGATCCAATCGTTGTTACCTCCTATTGACTTGTATGAAAGTTCATTAAGACACAAGGTTCATATTATCGAATTATGATATGATTATCCAATCATCGTTAGTTCCTTTATTAAAACTTTGAACGTAAATTGAATAAGTCATCAACGTATCTGTCCCTTCTTCATCAGAGATTGTTCCTTTTTAACAGTTTTCAATCGAAATGAGTGATACGCAAAGTGGAAGTGAAGTCCAAATTTTCAAACGATCCGTAAAACTTGATATTTTGATCACAATAGTTTATTTCGAAATGTCCTTATTTAAGTAGGAAGTCCAATTGAAGTGTTGTATATTCTGACGTGGCATTAATACCGTTCATTGCAAATGTAATGCTTGATTAGTCAGAAAATTTTCTTGAAATAGTAATATTCATTCAGAATCCGTAGGATGTCTGGACAACGTATCGGCTATGACGTTCTCAGTTCCTGGTATCGACTGTATTTCGAACTCATATGGTTGCAACGCAATAGCAAATCGTGAAAGTTTAGGACTTTTATGGTTTGAACGACGTAATGCTGCCACAGATTTCTGATCAGTCTGGATCAGAAATGGAGATCCCAGCAAAACATTTTCTAGTTTGGTAATTGCCCAGATTACGGCGAGCAATTCTCTGTCTACAGTCGAATATTTAGTCTCCGGAGGTTTCAGCTTGCGTGAGATATAAAGTACAGGGTGAAGGACATCATCATGATATTGGAGTAGACAAGCCCCGAGTCCGTAATTACTCGCATCTGTACGTAGAACAAACTTTTTAGAGGCATCTGATAATCTTAAAACAGGTGGGCATGAAAAAATGTTCAAGATAGTGCGAAAAGTTTTGTCACATTCGTCTGTCCAATTTATCCTTAATGGCATGTTCTTCTTTAATAACGATGACAGGACAGCCGTGATGGATGATAAGTGAGGTACAAATCTGCTATAGTATTGGATTAACCCTAACAGACTCCTAACCTGTTTCTTCGTTTGAGGAACAGATAAATTTAATATTTTAGAAACCGTACTGGGAATTGTTTGGATACGTCCTGATCCAATAATGTGCCCCAGGAATGTTATCTCATTACACGCTATTTGAATTTTAGTTGGTTTAGCGGTTAAATGGTTATCCCGCAATATTTCCAAAACTGATTTAAGACCCAAAAAATGTTCCTCAAATGATGAACTAAACAAACATATGTCGTCAATGTAGGTAATTATATCTGATCTACCTGCTAAAATTTTTCGCATCATGCGAATAAAGGTAGCTGGAGCATTCATTAGCCCAAAAGGCATCACGTTCCACTGGTAAAGACCTTGTGGAGTTGAGAATGCTGTGTAGTATTTGGCTCTTTCGGTTAGTGGAATCTGCCAATAACCTTTGGTTAAGTCAATTTTAGTGAAAAGTGTAGCATTGGATAGACGAGGAAGTAAATCGTCAAGGATAGGATGTGGTTCGCTATCAGGTACTGTCTGCGCATTAAGTTTCCTATAGTCAACACATAAACGTATGTTGTTGTCCTTTTTCCGGACAATGACTAAAGGAGAAGAAAATGGAGATGTACTAGTCTCAATAATACCTAATGATATCATCTGTTCGAGTTCCTGAGATGTCTTACTCAGAAAATGTAGAGGTACAGAATAAGGATGAACACGAATTGGTGTATCATCGTTAAGAATAATATCGTGACTAATTACAGATGTGCAACCCGGTACATCCGTTAACACATCTGGGAAAGATTGTAGAAGATCAGCAATGCGTTGATGCTGTTGCGGTGTAACCGTAGAAGAAATGGTCACATCACGCCAAGATTCAGTAGATTGGACAATAAGTACAGGTAAAGGCATCTGCACTTCAGGAAAAGAAGATTCTTCCTCCTGTATAACAGATAGATTAGAATAATGACAAGTAGATACAGTATTGTCATCTAGTTCATGAAAAATTGACTGTAAGTGTATAGGACGTGTATGAAATTGCTTGAGCATATTAATATGGAATATCTTTCTGTGTCCCTTGATATCTAAGACGTAATCAACGTCTGAAATTTTATCAGTAACTTTATAAGGACCAGTCCATGAGATCAATAACTTATTGTTATTGTGAGGGAGTAATACATAAGCCTCATCGCCTGGGAATAATTGGCGTAATCGTCTAGATCGATTTTGTATAGATCGAGCCTTAGCTTTTGCAGCCTCAGAAGAAGCTGTTGCCAATTGGCAAGACTCAATAATATTATTCCGAAGATTAATCACATACTCATAAGATGACTGAGTGTCCTGAGTCATCTCTGCATCAATTAATAAATCTTTTATCAGTCCCATAGGACCTCTCGGAGGGGCACCAAAAACTAACTCAAAGGGAGAGAAGCCAGTTTGTTCATGTGGCACCTCTCGGTAAGCAAACAGGACAGCTGTGAGTGCTCTGTCCCAGTCCTGAGGGTGTTTAACAGTAACCGTATGTAAAAGTTGCTTAAGCGTACGGTTAAGTCTTTCAACTGCACCGTTACTCATGGGATGATAAATGCTACTCAAATTTCTATCAATGTTCCAGGTTTTCATTACTTCCTTCATGGTATCGGATATAAACTGCGACCCATGGTCAGATAATAATTTTCTAGGAAACCCTATTCTAGAAAAAATTAGATGTAATGCATCAGCTACATTTGTGGTAGTGGTGGTCTTCAATGGAATGGCTTCTGGCCATCGTGTGCATAAATCAATGCACGTGAGAACAAATCTATGTCCTCTCGCAGATGGTAGAAGTGGACCAATTACATCTATTACCATCTTGTCAAAAGGTCGTACTGAGATATCGCAAGCCTGAATAGGCGCCGTGTGAAAAGCTCCACGTGCTTTCACTTCCTGGCACGTAGTACAAGAACGTACATACTGCGAAATATCCCGTGATACTCCTGGCCAAAAGAATGAAGACAATACTCGAGATCGTGTTCGAGTATATCCCATATGTCCTGCACACTGCGAATCATGCGCG
This sequence comes from Oreohelix idahoensis, assembly GCA_024509875.1. NCBI lineage: Eukaryota > Metazoa > Mollusca > Gastropoda > Stylommatophora > Oreohelicidae > Oreohelix > Oreohelix idahoensis. Next base: position 421,198 of record JAMPIV010000784.1, read on the forward strand.
TGTTGCAGAATATACCGTCTAAAAGCAGCCGGTACCATCACTTGTTGTTTTACTTGTGATTTATCACTAAAACATCTAATCAGTATATTATTTTTAATAATAAACCAATGTTTGTTATTATTACCTGATGTTAAATTATCAACCTTATTAACTAGGTAAAAAAATTTATTTAAAGATTTGTCATTTTTTTGTTTGTTTGCAAATGATTCCCTGTCAATAGGTGAATTGACCTCAATATCCTCCTGTTTCTCTGCATCCATCTTATTATCATTGACACTCTCCATGAGCATAGTCTGAGCTCTAGTCGTCACGGCGTTTCCAGTGCATAGATTGTGTCTCTCCCATTCAATAATATCTTCTGGTGAACAATCCTTGCTGCCGTGTATGCGACCCACCATAAGGTCTGCAATCGGCTTTTTCAGCATGCATACCTTCACGTTCCCTGTGAAAAAAGGTGTTTTAACATGGATAATAGCTGTGGGGTAAAACTCAATAGTTCCCCCAAAAGTCATGCAACGGACATATTCCCCCGTTGCACAGCTAGGATGTACCAGCGACTGTCGCACTCCAATGGTTGTGGACCCCGAATCTCTCAATACAGAAACTATAGAACCGTTAACTATCCCTCTGTTAAAAATCAGAGAGCCTGTTCCATCATTGGCTGCAAGACCTACTTCTGGTGGAATGTGTCCGCAGTTTAGCACTGTCTCCTTTGCCTTCTGAAAAATAAGATTGCATTGTGGGCAACTATTCGCCACGTTATAATTTATAGCAAAGCATGCAGCAGAAGAATGCATTGTATTATCGTTAGGTGGAACCTGAACCTTAGGAGTGATATCATTTGTAACTGCTGCCCCGGTATTATGGTTATAATGTGAAGATCCACGAGAATGAGAACGATTACGAGAATAATTAGTTGAATTATCCCGTTGTCGTCTATTGTAATTGTTATCTCGATGTCTCGAGTTATAATTATCGCTAGTCTTCCAATTTTTACCATTATTATATTGATATGACCGATTATAACTTGAGTTACGTGGATTACTGTTGTATCTTGACTGAGGTGAATAATTTCTGTTTTGTGGTCTTCCTCTATTAAAGTTATTGTTAAAGTTATTCTGTCCCTTATGAAAATTAATGTCATAGTTTCCTTTGAACCTACCTCTGTCTACACTGTGTGTTCTTGGTTTGTTATTACTATGATATGCCATATTGGAGGCTACAGGAAGAGGTTCTCTTATCAACGAGCCAGAAATATTAGCATTCGGATGAGCTGTGCAGTAATTTAAAGAAATTTTTTCTAACTCATCAATAGTTTCTGGTTTTCTTTCTTGCAGATAAGCAAAGAATGGTGAGCTGACAGAAGATAATACTTTATCCCTCAATAACAAATCGACTAACTTGTCGTAAGATTTGTTGACACCTGCTAGTTCAACCCATATGTTAAAAGTATTGCGTATGTTAGCAATAAATCCTGTAAAATCTTTATTATTATCTGGCAACAAACTTTTGAAACGTAATCTACATGCCTCTTCGTTCAAGTGGAAACGACGTAATAATAAAGTCTTAATGGCCTCATAGTCTGTTGCTAATGTAGGATCAATATTTTGTGCTGCACTTGCAGGTTCGCCATCCAGAAATTCCTTAAGTTTAAGTGCCCATGCAGTTTTGTCAAGGTTATTGACCTTGCATAAATCCTCAAAGCGCGCCAGCCATGATGATAGGTCGTCCACGTGTAATTTGAAAGGTGGTAGCTTAAAGTAATAATTGCCCTTAAGTCGGTTGGATGAAGATCCCGATTGAGCATTATCATTTTGGCTTGCTGCAGCACCCTGTGAATTAAGTTTTGCTGTTTCCAATTTAAGCCGTTGCAATTTCATTTCTTGCTGCAGTATGATTTCCTGTCGTTTCAATTTATTCTCTTCTTCAATCCGTAGGATTTCATCTCTTGCCATCTTTCTTTCTTCTTCTTGTCTTAATTCTGCTTTCTTTTCCTCCTCTTCTGCCTTATATTTTGTAAATTCAGCCAATGCATAAGCCTCGAGAAGTTCTCCTTTTTTTCCAAAATCCTTACCATTTTTAATAAAATAGTCTAAGTTAAGCATCTTGAAGTTAATTTATTTAAGTATTCAATTACTTATGTCTTGTAATCACCACTAGAATATATGTAGATAATTATAATTACTCAACGAATGAATAATTAATATAAGAAATTGCAGTATTCCCGTACTGTTATTTATAACTTCCACAAATCTATAATATTTTGTAAAAATATTATATATATATATACCCGCTAATATCTATCATAAATAGTTATGATAGTTAGTTATATAAGGTGCTGAAATTATATCATGCACTTAATATTAATATTCAATAATTATGGGTATTATTCCTAAATAATTAGGTTATTTAATCTTAATTGTCACCAAGTTCCCACTGTAGTACTGAGAAAGTTTACTAATTAATATTTAATATGTCTTAATATGTTATAAAGTTATAATAATTAATCATAGTATATTATGTCATAATCATGAGCAATAAAATGCATTGCCCATTTCTTGGACCATCACTGCAAATTGGTGCAATGTCCCTAATTCCTCTTTAAAACTCATAAAAATTTAATCATATTAATCTATACTCTTATTAATGGATAAATTATAGCATTAATATTAAATTATAAAGGGATGAAATGAAGACAAACAATACAATGAGTTAACCAAGGATTACAGAATATTATTAACATACAACCAAGACATTTTCACAATAAAAATGCATTTACAACTAAGTTGACTAGACCGGAAGTGTTACGGTATTATTTTAAATGACGGCGTCTGCTGGGGTTTAGCCGTGCGCAACGTTTAGGGGTCATTAACATTTATAGAATATGTCGATATTTTACGGTATACTGAACGCGAAATATATGCGGAGATTATGACGCATTCGCGTTGGGAAGGTCACGCTGGGTGACTTGGTTACATGGCCCTTGTTACGCTATCCGTCAAGCAAGAAAGTCGTGTCTTGTATTTCTTCCAAGGAAAAAGGCTTAGTATATAGCCTATATTATATATATGAATCAATGTAGAACTCAGGGTCAGTACGGATATTAATCTAAGTATGAGATTAATTAAATTAAATTAATGATGGAAGGAGAATCGCATTATGATTCAAATTGTAGCTGTCAAGAACTCATGCGCTCATTTCTGGCTGTTGACTACAACAGCGCACGTATATAGCCACGATGTTCATCTGACATATTGTTTTGACACGGACGGATACTTACTGATATTATTTGGAATTCATTGTTATGCTGAACTGTACATGAAGTTTTGTGAATGTCGGATATCGTCTTTTGTATGAACCTCAATACATGTGGACTCAGAACAGAAGGCTTGATCTTTTACTTACGTTTCGGGTTTGGTTCACAGCTGTTAATGTTTACGTTTTCCAGCACGATAGCTCTCCCACAAGGGAAATCAACTAATATATAATATGCAAATCAGAACGTCGAAGGGATGTTCTGATGGTCAGAGCTAACCATCAATACCAAACATTTAACTACGTCTAGAGAGTGACTTTACTCTTCAATCAATAATAGAAGAACGAAGGAACAGCAGCAAACACACCAACCCAACGCCCGTCACAACTGGTGGCCATTAGTTGTCTTGAAATTTTCAAAAGAGCGAACCTCAAAAAAATAAGACATTTTTCCTTTCGAGCCGAAATGGACATTAATATGCAAAAACACCGGTGACGTCATGCCCTTGACAACAGTACGAACGGTTGCAAAAGTCAGCAACATTCAATGTCCTTCAAAAAAATTTATTTGGAGCTCTCAAACAACAAATGAAACGTATTACTAATGTCTTCAATGTTTCAAACAAGCTCGCGAGTCTGTTGGCGAAGCAGATAATGTACTGTATTACTGCCAAAAAAAGATAAGTAACTGATTTTAAACGTTACCATATTTCGTCCTGTTTGTCCGATAACGCCATGTTCTTTTTTTTTGTAGCCATGTTAAATATTGTTTCTGTCCTTTTACATGTAGCGGGTATGGATGGGAGGCGAATTATAATCAGTTTTATGGCTCTTTGGATGCTACGAATTGATTGTAATTGTTCTTAAGGCCGTGAATTAATATCATTTCGCGAAGAACGCGTCGAATACATTATCGGTGATCGTGTCGTTCGGACTTGCATTAATTCACCTTGCATGTTAGGTGTATAGTCGTGTTATAACTGTGGTATTCTAGTGTATTTGGTTCTAATTTTTATTCAGTTCTTTAACAATGTTTGTAATCTATCGTGTTTTTTCTCACCTTACTATCAATCAGTTCATATTTTTGTTGTACGACCGTTAATGAGTCCATGTATACGTCACTAATTGTTGTGTACGCAGGTTAATTATCTATTCAGTTCATTCTTTAATTCTCACTTCCGGTCTAGTCAACTTATTTGTAAATTCATTTTTATTGTGAAAATGTCTTGGTTGTATGTTAATAATGTTCTGTAATCCTTGGTTAACCCATTGTATTGTTTGTCTTCATTTCATCCCTTTATAATTTAATATTAATGCTATAATTTATTCATTAATAAGAGTATATATTAATATGATTAAATTTTTATGAGTTTTAAAGAGGAATTAGGGACTTTGCACCAATTTGCAGTGATGGTCCAAGAAATGGGCAATGCACTTTATTGCTCATGATTATGACATAATATACTATGATTAATTATTATAACTTTATAACATATTAAGACATATTAAATATTAATTAGTACACTTTCTCAGTACTACAGTGGGAACTTGGTGACAATTAAGATTAAATAACCTAATTATTTAGGAATAATACCCATAATTATTGAATATTAATATTAAGTGCATGATATAATTTCAGCACCTTATATAACTAACTATCATAACTATTTATGATAGATATTAGCGGGTATATATATATATAATATTTTTTACAAAATATTATAGATTTGTGGAAGTTATAAATAACAGTACGGGAATACTGCAATTTCTTATATTAATTATTCATTCGTTGAGTAATTATAATTATCGACATATATTCTAGTGGTGATTACAAGACATAAGTAATTGAATACTTAAATAAATTAACTTCAAGATGCTTAACTTAGACTATTTTATTAAAAATTGTAAGGATTTTGGAAAAAAAGGAGAACTTCTCGAGGCTTATGCATTGGCTGAATTTACAAAATATAAGGCAGAAGAGGAGGAAAGGATAGCTATTGCTAAGGCAGAGATGGAAGAACTTGAAAGAAAAGAGGCTGAAAAGAAAGCTATTGCTAAAGCAGAGAGAGAAGAATTAAGACAAGAGGAAGAAAGAAAGATGGCAAGAGATGAAATCCTACGGATTGAAGAAGAGAATAAATTGAAACGACAGGAAATCATACTGCAGCAAGAAATGGAATTGCAACGGCTTAAATTGGAAACAGCAAAACTTAATTTACAGGGTGCTGCAGCAAGCCAAAATGATAATGCTCAATCGGGTTCTTCATCCAACCGACTTAAGGGCAATTATTACTTTAAGCTACCACCTTTCAAATTACACGTGGACGACCTATCATCATGGCTGGCGCGCTTTGAGGATATATGCAAGGTCAATAACCTTGACAAAACTGCATGGGCACTTAAACTTAAGGAATTTCTGGATGGCGAACCTGCAAGTGCAGCACAAAATATTGATCCTACATTAGCCACAGACTATGAGGCCATTAAGACTTTGTTATTACGTCGTTTCCACTTGAACGAAGAGGCATGTAGATTACGTTTCAAAAGTTTGTTGCCAGATAATAATAAAGATTTTACAGGATTTATTGCTAACATACGCAATACTTTTAACAGATGGGTTGAACTGGCAGGTGTCAACAAATCTTACGACAAGTTAGTCGATTTGTTATTGAGGGATAAAGTATTATCTTCTGTCAGCCCACCATTCTTTGCTTATCTGCAAGAAAGAAAACCAGAAACTATTGATGAGTTAGAAAAAATTTCTTTAAATTACTGCACAGCTCATCCGAATGCTAATATTTCTGGCTCGTTGATAAGAGAACCTCTTCCTGTAGCCTCCAATATGGCATATCATAGTAATAACAAACCAAGAACACACAGTGTAGACAGAGGTAGGTTCAAAGGAAACTATGACATTAATTTTCATAAGGGACAGAATAACTTTAACAATAACTTTAATAGAGGAAGACAACAAAACAGAAATTATTCACCTCAGTCAAGATACAACAGTAATCCACGTAACTCAAGTTATAATCGGTCATATCAATATAATAATGGTAACAATTGGAAGAATAGCGATAATTATAACTCGAGACATCGAGATAACAATTACAATAGACGACAACGGGATAATTCAACTAATTATTCTCGTAATCGTTCTCATTCTCGTGGATCTTCACATTATAACCATAATACCGGGGCAGCAGTTACAAATGATATCACTCCTAAGGTTCAGGTTCCACCTAACGATAATACAATGCATTCTTCTGCTGCATGCTTTGCTATAAATTATAACGTGGCGAATAGTTGCCCACAATGCAATCTTATTTTTCAGAAGGCAAAGGAGACAGTGCTAAACTGCGGACACATTCCACCAGAAGTAGGTCTTGCAGCCAATGATGGAACAGGCTCTCTGATTTTTAACAGAGGGATAGTTAACGGTTCTATAGTTTCTGTATTGAGAGATTCGGGGTCCACAACCATTGGAGTGCGACAGTCGCTGGTACATCCTAGCTGTGCAACGGGGGAATATGTCCGTTGCATGACTTTTGGGGGAACTATTGAGTTTTACCCCACAGCTATTATCCATGTTAAAACACCTTTTTTCACAGGGAACGTGAAGGTATGCATGCTGAAAAAGCCGATTGCAGACCTTATGGTGGGTCGCATACACGGCAGCAAGGATTGTTCACCAGAAGATATTATTGAATGGGAGAGACACAATCTATGCACTGGAAACGCCGTGACGACTAGAGCTCAGACTATGCTCATGGAGAGTGTCAATGATAATAAGATGGATGCAGAGAAACAGGAGGATATTGAGGTCAATTCACCTATTGACAGGGAATCATTTGCAAACAAACAAAAAAATGACAAATCTTTAAATAAATTTTTTTACCTAGTTAATAAGGTTGATAATTTAACATCAGGTAATAATAACAAACATTGGTTTATTATTAAAAATAATATACTGATTAGATGTTTTAGTGATAAATCACAAGTAAAACAACAAGTGATGGTACCGGCTGCTTTTAGACGGTACATTCTTCAACACGCGCATGATTCGCAGTGTGCAGGACATATGGGATATACTCGAACACGATCTCGAGTATTGTCTTCATTCTTTTGGCCAGGAGTATCACGGGATATTTCGCAGTATGTACGTTCTTGTACTACGTGCCAGGAAGTGAAAGCACGTGGAGCTTTTCACACGGCGCCTATTCAGGCTTGCGATATCTCAGTACGACCTTTTGACAAGATGGCCATAGATATAATTGGTCCACTTCTACCATCTGCGAGAGGACATAGATTTGTTCTCACGTGCATTGATTTATGCACACGATGGCCAGAAGCCATTCCATTGAAGACCACCACTACCACAGATGTAGCTGATGCATTACATCTAATTTTTTCTAGAATAGGGTTTCCTAGAAAATTATTATCTGACCATGGGTCGCAGTTTATATCCGATACCATGAAGGAAGTAATGAAAACCTGGAACATTGATAGAAATTTGAGTAGCATTTATCATCCCATGAGTAACGGTGCAGTTGAAAGACTTAACCGTACGCTTAAGCAACTTTTACATAAGGTTACTGTTAAACACCCTCAGGACTGGGACAGAGCACTCCCAGCTGTCCTGTTTGCTTACCGAGAGGTGCCACATGAACAAACTGGCTTCTCTCCCTTTGAGTTAGTTTTTGGTGCCCCTCCGAGAGGTCCTATGGGACTGATAAAAGATTTATTAATTGATGCAGAGATGACTCAGGACACTCAGTCATCTTATGAGTATGTGATTAATCTTCGGAATAATATTATTGAGTCTTGCCAATTGGCAACAGCTTCTTCTGAGGCTGCAAAAGCTAAGGCTCGATCTATACAAAATCGATCTAGACGATTACGCCAATTATTCCCAGGCGATGAGGCTTATGTATTACTCCCTCACAATAAAAATAAGTTATTGATCTCATGGACTGGTCCTTATAAAGTTACTGATAACATTTCAGACGTTGATTACGTCTTAGATATCAAGGGACACAGAAAGATATTCCATATTAATATGCTCAAGCAATTTCATACACGTCCTATACACTTACAGTCAATTTTTCATGAACTAGATGACAATACTGTATCTACTTGTCATTATTCTAATCTATCTGTTATACAGGAGGAAGAATCTTCTTTTCCTGAAGTGCAGATGCCTTTACCTGTACTTATTGTCCAATCTACTGAATCTTGGCGTGATGTGACCATTTCTTCTACGGTTACACCGCAACAGCATCAACGCATTGCTGATCTTCTACAATCTTTCCCAGATGTGTTAACGGATGTACCGGGTTGCACATCTGTAATTAGTCACGATATTATTCTTAACGATGATACACCAATTCGTGTTCATCCTTATTCTGTACCTCTACATTTTCTGAGTAAGACATCTCAGGAACTCGAACAGATGATATCATTAGGTATTATTGAGACTAGTACATCTCCATTTTCTTCTCCTTTAGTCATTGTCCGGAAAAAGGACAACAACATACGTTTATGTGTTGACTATAGGAAACTTAATGCGCAGACAGTACCTGATAGCGAACCACATCCTATCCTTGACGATTTACTTCCTCGTCTATCCAATGCTACACTTTTCACTAAAATTGACTTAACCAAAGGTTATTGGCAGATTCCACTAACCGAAAGAGCCAAATACTACACAGCATTCTCAACTCCACAAGGTCTTTACCAGTGGAACGTGATGCCTTTTGGGCTAATGAATGCTCCAGCTACCTTTATTCGCATGATGCGAAAAATTTTAGCAGGTAGATCAGATATAATTACCTACATTGACGACATATGTTTGTTTAGTTCATCATTTGAGGAACATTTTTTGGGTCTTAAATCAGTTTTGGAAATATTGCGGGATAACCATTTAACCGCTAAACCAACTAAAATTCAAATAGCGTGTAATGAGATAACATTCCTGGGGCACATTATTGGATCAGGACGTATCCAATCAATTCCCAGTACGGTTTCTAAAATATTAAATTTATCTGTTCCTCAAACGAAGAAACAGGTTAGGAGTCTGTTAGGGTTAATCCAATACTATAGCAGATTTGTACCTTACTTATCATCCATCACGGCTGTCCTGTCATCGTTATTAAGGAAGAACATGCCATTAAGGATAAATTGGACAGACGAATGTGACAAAACTTTTCGCACTATCTTGAACATTTTTTCTTGCCCACCTGTTTTAAAACTATCAGATGCCTCTAAAAAGTTTGTTCTACGTACAGATGCGAGTAATTACGGACTCGGGGCTTGTCTACTCCAATATCATGATGATGTCCTTCACCCTGTACTTTATATCTCACGCAAGCTGAAACCTCCGGAGACTAAATATTCGACTGTAGACAGAGAATTGCTCGCCGTAATCTGGGCAATTACCAAACTAGAAAATTTTTTGCTGGGATCTCCATTTCTGATCCAGACTGATCATAAATCTGTGGCAGCATTACGTCGTTCAAACCATAAAAGTCCTAAACTTGCTCGATTTGCTATTGTGTTGCAACCATATGAGTTCGAAATACAGTCGATACCAGGAACTGAGAACGTCATAGCCGATACGTTGTCCAGACATCCTACGGATTCTGCATGAATATTACTATTTCAAGAAAATTTTCTGACTAATCAAGCATTACATGGATTCTGCATGAATATTACTATTTCAATAAAATTTTCTGACTAATCAAGCATTACATTTGCAATGAACGGTATTAATGCCACGTCAGAATATACAACACTTCAATAGACTTCCTACTTAAATAAGGACATTTCGAAATAAACTATTGTGATCAAAATATCAAGTTTTACGGATCGTTTGAAAATTTGGACTTCGCTTCCACTTTGCGTATCACTCATTTCGATTGAAAACTGTTAAAAAGGAACAATCTCTGATGAAGAAGGGACAGATACGTTGATGACTTATTCAATTTACGTTCAAAGTTTTAATAAAGGAACTAACGATGATTGGATAATCATATCATAATTCGATAATATGAACCTTGTGTCTTAATAAACTTTCATACAAGTCAGTAGGAGGTAACAACGATTGGATCTTCATGTCCGATTTTGTTAAATTTTCTAGTTATTAAATTAATATATAATAAAATAAAGTTAAAGTGTGATGAAATAAAAAAATAAAATATACTAAGGAAAGATGAAACAAAGTAATATCACACCAATTAAACCTTTTAATTAGTGCAATTATTAAGGTAATAGATATTAGATTATGACATTTCATATTTATAGTTAAAATGGATGAATTTGTTCTGTTCTTTTCTTCTGATTGCGTTAATTTAATTAGGTATCTATCCTTACACTTCATTTTCACACGCATTCTAATTTAATGTATACTTTAATATTTGGTTTTAATTGTCCGTACTTCTTAATTTTTATTTCTTTTACTATCTTATATGATCGGATGATGAGCAGTGCCCCCTGTGCCAGGGGAGGCAGACACTTGAACACGTGCTCTCAGCGTGTAAGGTGTCATTAGGGCAAGGGCGATACACTTGGCGCCATAACAAAGTGCTAAATGAGCTTGCTGCGACAATAGATCTGGCAAGAATGAAGGCGAATAGCAAAGTCCGGCCAGACACCGCAAACACATACTTTCTGAGGGCAGGAAAGTCAGCACACCCCAAACCGAATAAACCTGGTAGCAGTTTACCATCTCTTCTTGATTGTGCAAATGATTGGGAGATGGCGGTAGACCTACCTGGACGAGGGGCATATCCAGAGAGTATCCGAAAATCGCGGAGACGGCCGGATATAGTGCTTCATTCTGCAGCAACGCTTCAGGTCATACTGATTGAACTGACCGTGCCATTTGAATCCAGATTAGATGAGCAACATTCGTTCAAAGCGGCCAAGTATAGTGATCTGGCCGCGGATCTGAGACACGATGGGTTCACTGCAAGGGTCATGGCTGTTGAAGTGGGTGCAAGAGGGCTTGTGGCTGCATCAGTGTATGATCTATTGAAACTGTTGGGGCTGAGGGGACAGTCGAGAACAAGGGCCCTGAAGAGGCTTAGTGAAACTGCCGAAAAGGCATCAGGCTGGCTGTGGAACAACCGCAATGGGGAATGGAGATCGTAACAATAAACGCTGCGGTACAGAAAACACCAGGAATTTTTCTAAGTCCACAATACGCTGAGGTTTGTGGTGGACTAGTGAACGGGCTGCGACTCAGGGGCGACAAGCGGTGTATACTATAAGGGGTGTCAGTATCAAAAGTCCAGTGGGGAACGCGCAGTGGCGACTCGTTGACTTCGCGCTGGTGTCTCAGTGTGTGCGACGGAACGAACGGAATAATTTGTCTTCTCTTTGTTACTTTCACAATTGCCTCCACGGCTGGCAGAGTTGTGGAATTTAAAGTTGCTACCATAAGTGAAATGGGTTCATTTTTGATGCAAGACAACAGGAAGCTGAGACGCTTGGGAGTCATGACCCAAGTGGGCCCGCCCCCCTTAGAGTGTAAAGGAGTATATAGGGCCGAAACACTTGTCGGACGGGGGGACTTCTTCTGATGATCAGATTGCTTCCTGTTGTATCGCTCTGTAAAGAGTTTCCTATCATAGTTACATGGTCAAACCAGTGACAATCGGGAAAAGACCGATTGACTTCTGGAAAGACAGATGACACTGGGAAAGACTAGAAACCGGCTGACCGGGTTAGCACCCCGTAAGCTGTATTCAATTGCTATAGAACCCAAAAACGATAGATGCCCCCAGGATTCACCGAAAGGGGGGGAGAATGATGAATCCACAGGCGCCTCATTGGAATCGACCAGACCCGTTACACGGACTTCGAGCTCTGAACAACGGCTGGAGTTTCCATGTGCCTGTGGTAGGGAATTCTCTACTCAGAGAGGAATGAAAATCCACAGAACGAAAAAGGGGTGTGGGAGGTTATCAGGGGGAGATCAACAGCGCTCTGTCTCGACGGATAAGACGTTAGAAGAACGCAGCCAGGAGTCAATCCACAGTGCTGAGTACATTCAAGTTGATCTGCCTGATGATGATCTCACACACTTCTTGGACGGGAAGAGAGATGCAATCAAGTTTCCACCCGCCAGTGCAAAAGGGCTTTGGGAACAGCTGGACGAAGCCTTGGCAAAAGAGTTGGATAACAACCTGAAGCAGATAACTTTGGAAAAGAAGCTGGAAATCTTCGGCGACATAATATATCTGCACTGTCGCAAAGTGTTCGGAGTGAGGGAGGCAAGGGAAAGTAACCCACCACGAAAAAGCAGAAGACAAATTAAAATAGAAGAAATCAGAAAACAGAAGAAGCATGCCCGAAAACTGTTCAAAAACGCAGTTGCCGCAGAGAAGGAAGGGTTACGACAGGTTTGGGAGCACCTGAAAGGCCAACATAATGCCCTTTGTAGAGCAGAAAGGTTGTGCAGGAAGAAAAGGAAGACTCGAATGGATAGGGAAAGATTCTTCAGGGAGCCCTTCAAGTTTGCCAAAGAACTGTTTGAGCAGCCACGGTCGGGTACGCTAAACATCAGGAAAGAAGACCTGGAAGAACACCTTGGAATGACATATTCAGATGGTCGCAAAGATGAGCCGCTCAGCAGCATGGCAGGCCTTAAATGGCCGAGTAAGCCAGGAGCTGAATTTAACACCAAGCCCCCAACGGTGCAAGAGGTAGAAAGCATTGTCCAGAAAGCTCGATGCAAGTCAGCTCCAGGTCCTAATGGTGTTCCATATGTGGTGTATAAGAGATGCCCTGAGGTGCTCAAACGACTGCTTCGTTTACTGAAGAGTGCGTGGAAAACCCAGCTTGTAAGCAAGGAATGGAGAAAGGCGAACGGAGTCTACATCCCGAAGGAGAAAAATTCCACAGACATCAGTCAGTTCAGGCCAATCTCACTACTCAATGTGGAAGGGAAGATATTCTTCTCAGTGATGGCGGAAAGACTCACTACATACCTCCTGGCAAATGGGTACATTGACACTACCATTCAGAAAGGAGGTATCCCAGGTACACCAGGATGTCTAGAGCATGCCACAATGATATGGGAAGCAATCCAAAAGGCAAAGTCTGACAGAACAAACCTCCATGTAATCTGGTTGGATTTAGCGAATGCTTATGGATCCGTTCCACACCAGATGTTGTGGCAGGCCCTAGAAATGTATCATGTTCCACAAGAGATTGCAGCAATGCTGAAGCTGTATTTCGCAGGGTTTGCTGTCAGATTTTCAACCAGAGAGTACACAACGAAGTGGATTGGCCTTGAAGTTGGAATTGCGATGGGATGTACCATCTCTCCGATACTATTCGTGATGGCTATGCAGGTAATCCTCAATGCGGCTGAAGGAATGGCTATAGGTCCAAAGCTCGGTGGAATGTGTCTCATGCCACCGCTCAAAGCATTCATGGATGACACAACAATTCTGACATCAGATGAACATCAGGCCCGGAGGATGTTAGCACGCCTGGATGAACTAGTCAGCTGGTGCAGAATGAGCTTCAAACCCAAGAAGTCGAGAAGCCTATCAGTCAGGAAAGGGAAGATAGCAGAGGTCATATTCACGGTTTCCAACCAAAGAATCCCTACTGTCATTGAGGAACCTGTTAAAAGTCTTGGCAGGGTGTACGATGCCTCATTAAAAGACTCAAAGGCAGTGCAACAGACAATAGAAATGGCAGACAGAGGGCTACAGATCATAGACCAAAGCAGACTCCTGGGGAAGTTCAAACTGTGGTGCCTCCAGTTCATGTTGATACCAAAGTTGCTGTGGCCACTGCTTATATATGAAATAAGCACAAGTACAGTGGAAGCCATAGAGCAGAAGGTCAACAAGTTCATGAGAAAATGGCTAGGAGTACCACCAGGTCTGTCAGATGTAGCACTGTACTGCAAAAAGTCAAAACTTCTGCTTCCTTTCAAGTCAGTTGTTGAAGAGTACAAAGTTGGAAAGGCAAGGCTTGCAATGATGCTACGCGAGTCAGCTGATGACGTGGTTAAGTCCATTCAGCCCACACTGAAAACGGGAAGGAAGTGGAAAGTGGAAGAAGCTGTTGATGCTGCCCAAGAGTCACTCAAACTGAGGGAGGTAATCGGATACACACAAACGAATAGACGGGGATTTGGTCATGGAGACATCCGCTGGTGGTCCAAGGCATCAAGCAGGGAGCGCAGAGACATGGTAGTTCAGGAGATACGAGAAGCTGAGAATGATAAGAGGTTGCAAAAAGCAGTGCAGCAGGTCCAACAAGGCCAATGGACTACATGGGAAGGAGCCCTGCAGAGGTCCTTGACATGGAATGATATATGGCATATGGCACCTCTTAGGCTCAGCTTCGTTGTCAGATCACTGTATGACCTGCTGCCATCGGCCACCAACCTTGTGAAATGGGGAAAGTCGGATGATGAGCAGTGCCCCCTGTGCCAGGGGAGGCAGACACTTGAACACGTGCTCTCAGCGTGTAAGGTGTCATTAGGGCAAGGGCGATACACTTGGCGCCATAACAAAGTGCTAAATGAGCTTGCTGCGACAATAGATCTGGCAAGAATGAAGGCGAATAGCAAAGTCCGGCCAGACACCGCAAACACATACTTTCTGAGGGCAGGAAAGTCAGCACACCCCAAACCGAATAAACCTGGTAGCAGTTTACCATCTCTTCTTGATTGTGCAAATGATTGGGAGATGGCGGTAGACCTACCTGGACGAGGGGCATATCCAGAGAGTATCCGAAAATCGCGGAGACGGCCGGATATAGTGCTTCATTCTGCAGCAACGCTTCAGGTCATACTGATTGAACTGACCGTGCCATTTGAATCCAGATTAGATGAGCAACATTCGTTCAAAGCGGCCAAGTATAGTGATCTGGCCGCGGATCTGAGACACGATGGGTTCACTGCAAGGGTCATGGCTGTTGAAGTGGGTGCAAGAGGGCTTGTGGCTGCATCAGTGTATGATCTATTGAAACTGTTGGGGCTGAGGGGACAGTCGAGAACAAGGGCCCTGAAGAGGCTTAGTGAAACTGCCGAAAAGGCATCAGGCTGGCTGTGGAACAACCGCAATGGGGAATGGAGATCGTAACAATAAACGCTGCGGTACAGAAAACACCAGGAATTTTTCTAAGTCCACAATACGCTGAGGTTTGTGGTGGACTAGTGAACGGGCTGCGACTCAGGGGCGACAAGCGGTGTATACTATAAGGGGTGTCAGTATCAAAAGTCCAGTGGGGAACGCGCAGTGGCGACTCGTTGACTTCGCGCTGGTGTCTCAGTGTGTGCGACGGAACGAACGGAATAATTTGTCTTCTCTTTGTTACTTTCACAATTGCCTCCACGGCTGGCAGAGTTGTGGAATTTAAAGTTGCTACCATAAGTGAAATGGGTTCATTTTTGATGCAAGACAACAGGAAGCTGAGACGCTTGGGAGTCATGACCCAAGTGGGCCCGCCCCCCTTAGAGTGTAAAGGAGTATATAGGGCCGAAACACTTGTCGGACGGGGGGACTTCTTCTGATGATCAGATTGCTTCCTGTTGTATCGCTCTGTAAAGAGTTTCCTATCATCATACTATTTCTTATTTTCTTCAATTAGATATTAATTAGTTAGTACCATACGTACATATTATAATTAATTATTTTAATTTTAATTAGTTAGAATAATTTTAATAACACCTCACATTATTAGTTAGTCGATACATACAACAAATTAATTAGTTAATTAGTTAGTGACAGTGACATTTCCTTGTTTAATATAAGTTATATGTATGATATGACGTTGATTTTATTATAAGATATTACTGACATGACCACGACACTGTTCTAGATAGAACATCGTAGGTCATACGTCGGTTTTTGTTAAATTTTTGATAATTTGATTATTATTTTTCAAAAAAAATCTATCTAATAGATTTTTTTTTCCCCCGACTGACAGGAAATCTGTTACTGTGTTATTTTAAATGACGGCGTCTGCTGGGGTTTAGCCATGAGCAACGTTTAGGGGTCATTAACATTTATAGAATATGTCGATATTTTACGGTATACTGAACGCGAAATATATGCGGAGATTATGATGCATTCGCGTTGGGAAGGTCACGCTGGGTGACTTGGTTACATGGCCCTTGTTACGCTATCCGTCAAGCAAGAAAGTCGTGTCTTGTATTTCTTTCAAGGAAAAAGGCTTAGTATATAGCCTATATTATATATATGAATCAATGTAGAACTCAGGGTCAGTTCGGATATTAATCTAAGTATGAGATTAATTAAATTAAATTAATGATGGAAGGAGAATCGCATTATGATTCAAATTGTAGCTGTCAAGAACTCATGCGCTCATTTCTGGCTGTTGACTACAACAGCGCACGTATATAGCCACGATGTTCATCTGACATATTGTTTTGACACGGACGGATACTTACTGATATTATTTGGAATTCATTGTTATGCTGAACTGTACATGAAGTTCTGTGAATGTCGGATATCGTCTTTTGTATGAACCTCAATACATGTGGACTCAGAACAGAAGGCTTGATCTTTTACTTACGTTTCGGGTTTGGTTCACAGCTGTCAATGTTTACGTTTTCCAGCACGATAGCTCTCCCACAAGGGAAATCAACTAATATATAATATGCAAATCATAAAGTCGAAGGGATGTTCTGATGGTCAGAGCTAACCATCAATACCAAACATTTAACAACGTCTAGAGAGTGACTTTACTCTTCAATCAATAATAGAAGAACGAAGGAACAGCAGCAAACACACCAACCAACGCCCGTCACAGGAAGTGAGAATTAAAGAATGAACTGAATAGATAATTAACCTGCGTACACAACAATTAGTGACGTATACATGGACTCATTAACGGTCGTACAACAAACATATAAACTGAATGATAGTAAGGTCAGAAAAAACACGATAGATTACAAACATTGTTAAAGAACTGAATAAAAATTAGAACCAAATACACTAGAATACCACAGTTATAACACGACTATACACCTAACATGCAAGGTGAATTAATGCAAGTCCGAACGACACGATCACCGATAATGTATTCGACGCGTTCTTCGCGAAATGCTATTAATTCACGGCCTTAAGAACAATTACAATCAATTCGTAGCATCCAAAGAGCCATAAAACTGATTATAATTCGCCTCCCATCCATACCCGCTACATGTAAAAGGACAGAAACAATATTTAACATGGCTACAAAAAAAAAAAGAACATGGCATTATCGGACAAACAGGACGAAATATGGTAACGTTTAAAATTAGTTACTTATCTTTTTTTGGCAGTAATACAGTATATTATCTGCTTCGCCAACAGACTCGCGAGCTTGTTTGAAACATTGAAGACATTAGTAATACGTTTCATTTGCTGTTTGAGAGCTCCAAATAAATTTTTTGAAGGACATTGAATGTTGCTGACTTTTGCAACCGTTCGTACTGTTGTCAAGGGCGTGACGTCACCGGTGTTTTTGCATATTAATGTCCTTTTCGGCTCGAAAGGAAAAATGTCTTATTTTTTTTTGAGGTTCGCTCTTTTGAAAATTTCAAATCCCCATACTGGCCACCAGTTGTGACGGGCGTTGGTTGGTGTGTTTGCTGCTGTTCCTTCGTTCTTCTATTATTGATTGAAGAGTAAAGACACTCTCTAGACGTAGTTAAATGTTTGGTATTGATGGTTAGCTCTGACCATCAGAACATCCCTTCGACGTTCTGATTTGCATATTATATATTAGTTGATTTCCCTTGTGGGAGAGCTATCGTGCTGGAAAACGTAAACATTAACAGCTGTGAACCAAACCCGAAACGTAAGTAAAAGATCAAGCCTTCTGTTCTGAGTCCACATGTATTGAGGTTCATACAAAAGACGATATCCGACATTTACAAAACTTCATGTACAGTTCAGCATAACAATGAATTCCAAATAATATCAGTAAGTATCCGTCCGTGTCAAAACAATATGTCAGATGACCATCGTGGCTATATACGTGCGCTGTTGTAGTCAACAGCCAGAAATGAGCGCATGAGTTCTTGACAGCTACAATTTGAATCATAATGCGATTCTCCTTCCATCATTAATTTAATTTAATTAATCTCATACTTAGATTAATATCCGAACTGACCCTGAGTTCTACATTGATTCATATATATAATATAGGCTATATACTAAGCCTTTTTCCTTGGAAGAAATACAAGACACGACCTTCTTGCTTGACGGATAGCGTAACAAGGGCAATGTAACCAAGTCACCCAGCGTGACCTTCCCAACGCGAATGCGTCATAATCTCCGCATATATTTCGCGTTCAGTATACCGTAAAATATCGACATATTCTATAAATGTTAATGACCCCTAAACGTTGCGCACGGCTAAACCCCAGCATTTAAAATAACACCGTAACACATAGACATTCTGACTTTAAACCGGCACCACGACATTATTGCTTATGTCTGCTACTGAACACATTTGTATTTCTGATGTACCGTCAGATCATCATATGCTCTCAAAAGAAGTGAAGTACACTTATGTTGTATTGTGTCATATTAAATGTTATAAAACGTACAACAAGCTGTTGATCAAGATTATTCAAGTTGGCCATTCCTTACGTTACTGTTTAGACTGTTGTCTATTATATCAAAATACCTTACAAGACCAGTGCAGCACATTAATATACTCGTTACCCAATAACCTTCAATAAGTATAAGGTAACAAACACATTCAAGACAAAACCGATAGACTGAATAAGTATGGCCAGCAGGTTGGCCTGAACATCAATTTGAAGAAGACAGAGGTCATGACACTAAATGTGGGCAATCCTGAGCCAATAACAGTAAGGAACCAGAAGTTAGAACAGACAGACACATTTACTTACCTAGGAACAAGCAAGGATATTAACAACAGAATGAATAAAGCGAGAACAGCCTTTGCTGTTCTCAACAACATTTGGAAGTCTTCCCAGTACAGCACAAACACCAAATTAAGACTGTATGAGAGCTGTGTACTTTCTGTGCTTCTCTATGGTGCGGAATGTTGGAGAGTAACAGAGAAGGAAATGTCGAAACTGTCCTACTTCCACACAATCTGCCTAAGGAAAATTCTCCGAATCTTTTGGCCAAACACCATCAGTAACCAAGAACTACTTATTCAGAGTAACCAGGAGGACATGCACACCATCATAGCTGGCAGACGCTGGAGTTGGGTTGGCCACGTCCTCAGAAGGGACCCTGATACCATCACAAGAACAGCTATCTATGGACCCCCGAGGGAAAGCGAAAGAGAGGCCGACCAAAAACAACTTGGCGGAGAACTGTGGAAGCTGAGATGCAAAGAATGAACCACAGTTGGGGCACTGTACGAAGGATGGCCGCAAACCGAGCAAAGTGGAATCAATTTGTTGCTGCCCTAAAAGAGCCACCAGACGTGATGGCCGCTGACTGCTTTGACGGTTGGTGGTTATGGATCAAAGAAGAAGAAGAATGTCTGCTAACTAGCATGATGAAGCTCTAAAAAAGAACCACCAATGTCTGCTAACTCGCATGATGAAGCTCTAAAAATGAACTACTAATGTCTGCTAAATAGCATGATGAAGCCCTTAAAAAAAGAACTACCAATGTCTGCTAACTAGCATGATGCAGCTCTAAAAAAGAACTATTAATGTCTGCTAACTAGCATGAAGCAGCTCTAAAAAAGAACTACCAATGTCTGCTAACTAGCATGATGCAGCTCTAAAAAAGAACCACTAGTATCTACCATGCAGCGTGATGAAGCCCGGAAAATGACTACTAATACGCTCTGAAACAGGAGAGATCCCGTTAGTTATGATGGCGCAGTTGATATTACGGACTGATAAATAGGTGTATATATGCGCATTTAAACGACATAGAGAAAAACACATTGAATAAAACATGTCGTAATTCATAATAGAAACAGGTGCGCTCTCTCGTATTACCAGCCGGTTGTTGACAGTCAATGAATTATGCAAGAAGTTTGGTATCACGTTGCAGAGAAAGAAGTAATAGGCCTACTTTATGATATCTAGTATTGTTACGTTGCAGTTAGGAGCAGGGCCTTCAACGAACTTATGCCAATCCTCCTGTTCCGTGTCATCAGTTTAAAGTATGTGTCTTCTCTATCCCCTTCATGTCTATCACCAGTTCCCTTCTCTATGTGTTCCTTGATCTCCCTCTTCCTCTCTTACACAGGGATTCCATCTGGTAATGTTATCAACAAGTTTCCTCAATGTGTGTCCTATTAATCTCCAACGTCTTGTTCTCATCTCTTGTCCCAGTGGCACTAGTCAGTTTCCTGTCATCAGTTACACATAACACACTGTCATGCTTCTATTCTACGCAAGCACTCGTTTATAAAAGTCTGTAGCTTTTTGATTATTGTTTTTCTGAAACATTGAGAACTACAAAAAAACAGCAATCAAAAAGTTACATACTTTCATTAATGGGTCTTTGCGTGAACAGAAGGATTATAAATGCATGAAAATGTCACCAGTGTGGAACTGATGCCAAGAACTTATCAAGTGGCAGTGGGACAAGAGTTGAGAAGAAGACGCTGGTGATGGATAGGACATTTACTGATAAAACATGTTGATAGTATTGCAAAGCAGTCCTTGTTCTTGAACCCCCAGGGTAAGAGAAACAGAGGTAGACCAAGAAGCACATAAAGAAGAGAACTGAAGACGGAGTTGAAAATTATGAGGGAAACTTGGAGAGACGTGAGATAATGGCACGTGACACGAGGACTTGGCATGAGTTTGTTAAGGGGATGTTAAACCCCCAAAATGAAAAACACAGAATTATAAGATAATAGCTATTTCTGGTCAATTATACATGCAAAATGACTGAAAAAAAAAAAAACATTGAGGTATATACTAAAAACTTGCGGTCTATGGGGGGAAAACAGTAGAAAAAAGGCAAATTTTAGCTTTTTTTGGTAATTTGTTGCCCACGATATCTCAAATGTGATTATAACTTGAGTTATGAAATTTGGCTGTTTCTTTTGTTAATATATGATAATGATTTTATACTAAAATAATTTTGATTGGTTTGATATCTGAGTTGTTTTGGATTTTAACATACCAATCGACAAATAGTTGAAATTTTTAAGGGGGGTATCTTAGCTATTTCTGAACAGTTTTGTAGTTTGTTAACATATATCCTTTGTTTTAGTTTATTATTATGAGCACTATGTGTACAGCATGTGGCCCAAAATTCACTGCTGTATCACTAGTAGTGTTTGAAAAATCATGGGCAACGTGTTTATGCATATATGATCAATCTGATTTTCTGTACTATGGTCTGGTGATATCCATGTTGCCTTGTGTATTCTCTTATGTGGAAATATGCTTCCTCCTATAGCCAGTTGATTTGAAGCACAGAAGTTTGAGAATAGTTCCCCATTTTCATTCATTATTCCTAGCCCATGTCTTCCCATGACTTCTTCAAATCCGGTATTGACTGTACCTATCTTTGCATTCATGTCAACTATCACAATTGTGATGTCTCTTCTTTTTACTTTATCCATAATTTCCTGTAGTCTAGTATAAAATGCTTCTTTCACCGACTCTTCTTTGTCATTTGTCTTTGTCTTCTTTGGTGCATAATATTGGATGACATTTACATGTATTTTCTTTTTAACTGTTTTAAAAGTGGCTGTTATTATACTGTGTTCAACAGCTTCCCATTCAATGAGTGCTTTCTGTGCTTCTTTAAATAACATAAGAGCTACCCCTTCACTGTGGTGTGAACTTTCGTCTTCATTGTCCTGGGGACAGCACCAATTCACCTGTGATGAGTTTCTTCCTGTCTACCCCCTTACACTTTGTTTCACACATTCCCAGAACCCCGATTTTATATTCCCTCATTTCTGCTGCTACTTGTGCCACTTTCCCTTGTTCGTTTAATGCCCAAACTTCCAGGTGCCACATCTGGAAGTTCTTCTAGAAGAAAGAAGGTTAGTCAGCAACATAGACTCCTTTCGGCTTTCTCTGTGTTGCATCATACGCCTCCCTGCGAGAGAACCTTCTCCTGTCTTGGATGGCTGTGTTTTATTTTCCTTACTTGATGTTACGGTTAGTTTGCTGAGTCTATAGTATGTTAAAATGTACCTATTTAATTTTGGAGTCATTAATTCAATAGATTCTTGATCAAAGGGGAGGTACTCATGTTTTACTGGGATTGTAGTTGACAGTGGTGATTGCCCCACTTGTCTGTTAGCCCAGCGGTTTTATTTTAGAACCGATGTCAGCTTTTCCTGATATGTTCACCCATCTGAGCGTATCTCAAGGGTCGAGCGTTCGACGCATGCGCGAAGAATCTGGCGCGATTTAAGACATCCTGTGTTAAGGAGTCGAGCTGTAGTCTTTGAAAGGGTCAAGACGATTTTGGGAAAGTCCTCTGTGTGTGTTCGACCAAGATGGTTTAAGATTGTTTCCAATATTATATTCTGAAGCGCCTAGGAGGCGAGTGAGTGTGGTGATATTTATTCTGAGGGACATTAAGGTAATCTACCCTTAAAACAGTTTCCTTGTTTGCCAGAATGACATATGACTTTTTTGTAGCCTGTTAGTGAGTCCATCTATGAATGCCAGTAATGGAGCTCACGAGGTATTCTAATATTATATGCACTGGGCTGGTGTATGCCCAAAGAACTTTACAGGTGCTGTATCCCGCTATCTGCGGTGATGCCATTTAACCAGGTTTGACTCACCCTGTTTGTTATAGAAATATCACAGAGACCATCATATCTATAAGCCCGCCATATTGCGCGGCCTGCTGTAGACCCATTTATATATCTGACTTACTGATGTCAGAAAGGAGTTATGTAAACTCACATATTTGCTGTATTTTGCTGTAGCTGACGAAGGTGGAATTGTACGAGATCAGCTTTATTATATACATGCACCACTGGCTGATGAACTGTATTCATACATGCTATGTCCTGAATTGTCAATGACTATTTGATGTTGATGTCGGCGTACCTGTCGTTGTGATGTATTAAAGTCAATCAAACGTCAGAGGTGTTCCAAGAACTATGTGAATTACTGCATGTAATTACTACGATAAGTGTGATGTCATTTAGATGCATTGTCTTCCACGAACTTTCATACACGCATTCGCATTCATTGAAGTCTACTCATACTCTATATTATACAACACCTCAACACTTTCAAGTCATCCAAACGAATGCCAGCATTGTTGCGGCCAACCAGGGCCTATATATAATTATGTCCGTCTGTGTGGCTTGGAATCGTTTCCAACATTGATACTGGACATTCTTCAACATTCAACTCTACATTTACGGTGGCCAAACTGAGCCTGTCCTATTTGTGTCACAGACACCTGTTACGCTATGACGAACACAGACCATTCCTGACTGTTTACATTTATAGTGGTCAGTACGTGCGTCACCATTTATGGTATTCAGTATGAACCTTCTTCTACGTCAAAAATACCCAGTTACATTTATGGTGTGCCAGCATGATGGGGCTATTTGGAAGTTTTCAAGTTCGTCAACGTTTGAGAGTACTCAGCGCTGTGTAGTGGTTGACACATTGACTACCCCAGCTTAACAGGACGTAACTAGGTCAGAAGGTCAAGTTACTATACCTTCGTTGATGCAGTAGTATAGAAGGTCAAGTGCCGTTACTAGTACTGTCACTGTTTGATTGAAGCAAGTTCAGCTGCGGTATTTAAGAAGGTCAAGTGCCGTTATGATCACCGTTATTATCATTTTGGAAGCAAGTTCTTATGTGTTTTCAGCGTTGGATCATCTAATCCTTAGAATGCTGACGATAGTTCTTCATCGTTGATGTTGTTGACGATAGGAGTGTAAAGATAAGTGGCCTATTTATTGTTGTGAACTGTGCCTTGTATTGTGTTTTGAACTAAGCCTTCCACATTTAAACGTCCTTGTTTATGCTTTTATGTTTACATGTTTACATGTTGTCTTTCAGTAGAATATCCCACTTAACCGAGGGTCTACTGTAAGCGTTCTTTAGGGACTGTGCAAATTTCCTTTAGTGGAAATTGCAAGCGACAATTTGTTGCTATTTTTGTTTAGTTGTGACGAGGTGTACTTTTCTTTGTTGTTTTTTCTGTCTGTTCTCTAGTTTTTTTATTTGATTTGTTTGTATCTGTTCGTCTTCTCTTCCTTTCATTTAGTTTTATGCAACTTTATGTTTATACACTGTGGCGTAATGTATTTTGTTCACTTTTCGCAGTTATCATCACATGCTTTGTGAGATTTTTCTTTAGTTTCGCTTTTTAATTTATTGGACTTCTGCGAATGTTATCGCATTGTCTTTGATGCTTGTTCTTTGTTTATGTTAGTATTTGTTGTCATACGCTGTTTATATATTTATATATAGTCATACACTATTGGTACTATAGGGTACTTAGATTATAGAGGTGATTATTGCTCATATTATTATAAAGGTGATTATACAAGTTCTTTATTGAAAGACTTGTCTCCCACAGAGGTTGGGATAAAGTGAGCTGATTGTACAAGTGCTTTATTAAAAGACTTGTTGCCATTGAGGTTGGAATAAGATAATTTATTATTTCAGGGTACTGATCTCACATTATTAGACATAATGTCTACACTTGAGTACTTTATTGAGCAAGGGAAATCCCTTGGTAAATCTGGTGAGACGTTGGAAGAATTCGCGACTGGTCAGTATGCCAAGGCACTGAAGTCGGAAGAAAAGAGACAGAAAATAGAAGCTAAACAAAACAAAATGGATGCTGAGAATTAAAGGTTGCAGATGCAGGCAGATGAACGGAAATTCCAGATTGAAATGGAAAAACAAAACATGGAAATGGAAAAACAAAAGATGGAAAAAGAGGCTGAAAATAAAAGATTAGACAGAGAATCTGAGGAGAAAAAATCCAGCTACAAAGAGAGGCTGATGAGAGAAAAATCCAGCTACAAAGAGAGGCTGATGAGAGAAAAATCCAGCTACAAAGAGAGGCTAAAGATAAAAGGTTAGAAAGAGAGGCTGATGAGAGAAAAATCCAGCTACAAATGGAAAATGAAAATAAAAGGTTAGAAGCTGAGGAGAGAAAAGCGAAAATGGAACATGAAGAAAAACTCTTAGCTTTGGAGTTAGAGAAATTGAAGTTGATGAATATGGGTAATGCTAATGATCCAAATAATCAGTCAGCTTCTAATAAGACACATACTACTACTTATAAGGTCAAATTACTTGCTTTCAATTCGTCCAGTGACGATATAACGTTCTATCTGGATAGATTTGAACGTTCATGTCAATCTCATAAGGTGGATAAGTCAGAGTATGTTAATCAGTTGTCAGAGATACTTAAGGGTGAAGCTCTGACTATGTTAAGCATGGTGGATGAGCCTGACAAAAATAATTATGAGGTTGTCAGGGCAGCCTTATTAAAGACATATCAACTTACTGAAGAAGGTTATCGTCTTCATTTCAAGAATATGTTACCTGAAACTGGAGTAGAATTCTCAGAATTCATCTCAAAGATACGTCTTACATTTACACGATGGGTTGAGCTGTCTAAAACAGAACATACATATGAAGCCCTTATGGACTTATTACTTAGAGACAAAGTTATGTCATCTGTCAATGAGTCTTTCCTTGCTTTTCTACATGAGCGTAAACTTAAGAATATAAAGGACATGGAAGAATATTGTTGCCAGTTTGCCACTGCGCACCCTCATGTTACTGTTAGCAATTCTAAAGTTAAAGAAGGTTTGCCAGTTGCTTCTGCAGCACCATACGGCCCTAACTTTCTTCGTAAATTTCATGGTGCTCAACACAACTTTAATAAGAAGAGCAATCGTAATTATGATCAGAATCAAGGTAACCCATCACATAATGGTTCTTTTTCTAAGAACTGGAGGCGATCTGACAGTCCTCGTTATTTTGGGTCCAATAATTATGGAAGCTTTCGTAGAGGTAGTCACAATAGACACTATCAAGGCTATTCTTCGCGGGGACATCGAAACCAAACAGGTAAATACTCTAATCAATGGGGAAATGACAATAGTGATTGTGGAAACTGGGATTCGAACCAGAACTGTGGTCACGGTAGAGTAAACAATGACAATTTCAGAGGGAATAATAATCGTGGTAGATCTCAGCATAACAAACATAGATCTTATCACCAGGCAAACTCTGCACAACAAGAGTCTCAGGGAGCCTGTGGTCAAATGAATGATAATAAAAACTCTAATGCTTTCACTTGTTCTGCGTTTGATTTTGGGAGAGCATTTCAATGCCCCCAATGCTCAACATTGTTCGAACCGACTACTGTAAGTACTTTAAGTTGTGGTCACCCTCTTCCCGCTCTCCCTGCTGCAGTTGCGCATGACGGGAGAGGATCTCTTGTCTTACATAAAGGTCTAGTGAATAGTAATCCAGTCTCTGTACTTTTCGATTCTGGATGCACTACTATCGGAGTTAAGCAATCTCTTATAGATCCTACATGTGCCACTGGAAAAGTGGTCAAATGTGTGACATTTGGTGGCACTTTGGAAAAATATCCAACTGCTATCATTCACATTGCTACTCCCTTCTTTACGGGAGACGTCCACGCGTGCCTTCTACCTAATTCTATTGCGGATCTTATCATCGGTCGTATTCACGGAGTTAAGGAATGTTCCCCGCAGCAGATTGCTGCTTGGGAAGAGCAGAATATCCAAGCTGCTAATGCAGTGGTCACAAGAGCACAAGCTCTTAATATGCCACAAACTTCTTCAACTGAAAGTAATGAAGTGCATAGCCAAGATGATCACTTAGTAATTTCACGTGACTCTTTCATAAAATTGCAAGAAGATGATCCTTCTTTAAAAAAATTCTTCATCCTTACAAAAAAAGGTGATCCAAATCAGAACACAACTCGCAAATCTTGGATTACAATGAAGAATGGCGTACTTGTACGTATGGTACAAGACTAGTCTACGTCTATGCATTCACAAATTCTCGTGCCCAAGAGTATAAGAGTGCAAATTCTGCAACTTGCACACGACTCGCAGAGTGCCGGATATATAGGTTTTTCCCGCACTAAGTCGAGAGTTCTTGCGGCTTTCTTTTGGCCATTTGTAAACAAAGACATACGTATTTATTACCGATCTTGCAAAATATGTCAAGAAGTGAAATCGAGAGGCCCACGTCATGCAGCGCCTATCCAGGCTGCAGACATTCCTATTCGGCCGTTTCAGAAAATGGCAATAGATATTATTTTTCCTTTTAAGATCAAGTCAGCCAGGGGACATCAATTTATCCTAACATGTGTTGACATGTGCACACGTTGGCCAGAGGCTATACCTCTTAAGAGCATCTCCACTGTCGATATCGCAGACGCTTTATGGCTGATATTTTCTCGTTTGGGATTCCCCTGAGAAATATTGTCAGACCATGGCACCCAATTAATATCAGACAATATGTCGCAGGTGATGTCTACTCTGCATATTAAAAGGTCTCTGAGTAGTATTTATCACCCAATGTCTAATGGGTTAGTCGAACGTCTGAACAGAACATTCAAGAACTTACTTGGTAAGATAACTGAGGATCATCCTCAGGATTGGGACAGGGTTTTACCCGCGGCTCTCTTTGCATATAGAGAGGTCCCCAACGAACATACAGGATTTTCTCTGTTCGAACTTGTCTTTGGCGCGTGACCGCGCGGTCTTATGTCTTTACTTCATGATCTTATAACTGCTGATATGATTAACGATGACACTCAATCTTCTTATGAGTATGTCATTGCTCTCAGACAGAAGATTATGGAGGCATGCAAACAAGCAACTTCCTCATCCGAATTTGCTAAAAAAAGGCATGGCAGTTTGCAAATAAGGATAGATACCTACGACAACTTTGTCCTGGCGACAAAGCTCTTGTTTTGCTACCGTGTAGGGAAAACAGACTTCTTATTGCATGGAAAGGTCCATATACTATAGTCTCAAGAATTTCCGATGTCAACTATGTTGTCGATATTGATGGACAGCATAAAACTTTTCATATAAATATGCTTACGGAATTTCATGAAAGACCAGACTATTTGCAGCCTATTTTCCAGGCTACGGACGATGCTGCAGTCCCACATAGTCATTACTCATCCCTGTCAGTAATACAGGATGAGGAAACTATTTTTTTCTGATGTTAATCTTCCTCTTCCAGTGATTCCACTTCATTCTACGGAATCATGTAAAAACGTTACTGTTTCTCCTAATTTATCAATTGAGGAACAGCGACAAGTTTCTTCTATGTTACAAAATTTTCAGGATGTCCTTACAGACATTCCTGGACACACAAGTGTTATCGAACATGACATAATACTTACCGACCATAATCCTATCAAGGTCAGACCTTACCCTATCCCTTTTCATTTTCAAACACAAGTCAAGAAAGAATTGGATGAAATGATACAATTGAAAATAATTGAACCATCCACTTCAGCATACTCTTCGTCCATGGTTATTGTTCGAAAGAAAGACAATAACATACGTCTTTGCGTTGATTATCGCAAATTAAACCAAGTTACGAAATTTGATGCTGAACCTATGCCTTTGTTAGAAGATCTACTTATTAGACTTTCTAATTCTCGATTCTTTACCAAACTAGACTTGTCGAAAGGTTATTGGCAAGTTCCGTTAACGGAACGAGCCAAACCTTTCACTGCTTTCTCAACACCTAGGGGTTTATTTCAATGGAATTTCATGCCTTTCGGCCTTATGAACGCTCCAGCTACTTTCGTATGCATGATGCGTCGAATTCTCTCATATCGTTCAGATGTCATTGCATACTTGGACGATATTTGTCTTTTCAGTGATTCTTGGGAAGATCACTATTTGGGTTTATATGAGTTACTATCTACTCTACGCGAGCATGGTTTTACTGCAAAACCCTCTAAAGCCTATGTCGGGTTTAGTGAAATTTCTTTCCTGGGTCACCGTGTTGGTCATGGTCTCTTGAAGACAGAGGACCACAACACTTCTAAGATACTAAACATTTCTATTCCTAAGACGAAGAAGCAAGTACGTAGTCTCTTAGGTTTAATACAATTTTACGGGAGATTCATTCTGAATCTATCTTCGATTATGGCACCTCTTTCAATCCTATTAAAGAAAGGGTCTCCTAATATGGTGCGCTGGTCCCATGAATGCCAATCTTCATTGGATCAGATTAAAAATTTATTCTCATCTCCTCCAATCTTAATGCTACCTGTTACTGATAAGACTTTTGTTCTTCGTAGTGACGCCTCATCCACTGGGATCGGGGTGGCATTAATGCAGGAGTATTCAGGAACTCTGCATCCTGTAATGTATATCTCTAGGAAACTGAATGCGGCAGAAAGGAATTACTCGGTTTTATACCGTGAATTGTTGGCTATGGTTTGGTCAATCCTTAGGTTACAAAGATTCCTTCTTGGTGCGCATTTCATTGTGGAAACCGACCAAAAAGCTCTTACAGCCATTCAGAGTAAGAATTTGAAGAGCTCGATATCCGCTCGATATGTCATTGCTCTTCAACCTTTTCATTTCACGGTACGAGCTATCCGTAGTTCGGATAATGCCATGGCAGATATACTGTCTAGATGCCCACATGACTCCACTTAACTCTTGTGTCCTAAATTTAATGATACATGTCTAGACTTACGACAGTTCTTTGCTATAACAATATAAGTTAACACATTTGTGTTCACCTTAGTGTTGTAAAGTAGGTGATTTCTTTCTCTGTTACCATCTTTGGTATAACGGAGTAAGGATTAGTTAGCACAATATAAGGGACGGAAGTTCCCAAAGCCACAGTTATAGTATGAATGTATGTTTGATTACTGTATATTAGAAATTCTTACGGTTATCATATAGAATTATTTGTACTTTCCCAGCAGAATCATTACGGGTGCTGGGAGAATCTGTACATGTTGTTTTCCATGATGTATTACTATGTCCATACGTACCAGTCGGACGACACTGTAGATGCGCCCGCTTAGAATTTGATCTGGGACATCATTTATCTGCTATATTGTTAATATTGTAGAACATTATATTAAATAATATATTGCATGGTAGTATAATGTACCTTTATTGGTTAAAGTGATTGTATCACTGTTTTTGATGATTTGTCCATTGCTAAACGTGGAAATAAGGTACTTGATGTAATATAATATGATATGTATGTAATTTTGGTTTGCATTGTAACTTTGCCAGCACTGTAGTGTACATTGGTGGCACCTCCCTGGATATGTGTGTACTTAGAGAAATGCTTTCTCTAATGTGCTGAGATATATTCTCACCTGACGTTCTATGCGTCGAGTTGGCCTCATATTAGGCTATATTTATTTGGGATACTTGTCATCTGCCCATCATTCGTGCGTTATGAGCTTGTTGTATCTTGCTCTTGGATGTATTTCAAAAAATAAAAAAATGTTTCATTTTTTTCCGGGGGGGGGGGGGGGGGGCGCGGGGGAAGTGCGGTAAACTGTTGCGGTCAGTTTGCTGAGTCTATAGTATGTTAAAATTTACCTATTTAATTTTGGAGTCATTAATTCAATAGATTCTTGATCAAAGGGGAGGTACTCATATTTTACTGGAATTGTAGTTGACATTGGTGGTTGTCCCACTTGTCTGTTAGCCCAGCGGTTTAATTTTAGAACCGATGTCAGCTTTTCCTGATATTTTCACCCATCTAAGCGTATCTCAAGGGTCGAGCGTTCGACGCATGCCCGAAGAATCTGGCGCGATTTAAGACATCCTGTGTTAAGGAGTCGAGCTGTAGTCTTTGAAAGGGTCAAGACGATTTTGGGAAAGTCCTCTGTGTGTGTTCGACCAAGATGGCTTAAGATTGTTCCCAATATTATATTCTGAAGCGCCTAGGAGGCGAGTGAGTGTGGTGATATTTATTCTGAGGGACATTAAGGTAATCTACCCTTAAAACAGTTTCCTTGTTTGCCAGAATGACATATGACTTTTTTGTAGCCTGTTAGTGAGTCCATTGTTCCTGTCATTTTCGACGGAGTCATATGTCAAGTTATTTGTCGTATGATTTTTCACCCTAGTCAAAGGTGAATAATTGGGTCTTTACCTTGCGGTGTCAGGTTGATTAGGGGTTGTCTTCCCTGTTGGGTGATCTTCTGGGGTTTGACTTGTATGAAGATAGGGTCAAAGGTAAACAGTTCGGGCTTGTGCCCATGCGCAGGTTTTAAGCGGGAAGTGATTAGACTTCCGTGAGGCCGTGATGTGTCCTGGCTTCTGAGGGACGGATGTCCATTGTTTTTGGGGAAGGAATCTTCGAAGTGACTGCGTTGTCAGTTATCCCCAGTGAACCTCTGTGCGTCGGAATGACGACAGAGTTCCTTATTGTGTTCTGAGGATTCGGTTCCAGGTAATACCGACTTTTTTCATTATTACGCTTTCGGTGGCAGAACATGTTAAAGGATTACCTAGTCTGTGAACTACAGCTCACCGGTCCCACATTTCAGAACTTATATTTTTGTGCTCAAGGTAGCCTTCCAAGACTGTTAGTCTTTATATTATCCAGAAGTCCAGTGACGAAGTTATATTGTGGGAACCGCAGATTGGCGGTATTTATGTCTACATAAGCATTACTGCAGGGTTGATGTTAACCTGCTTAGAAGAAGTACACAGATGACGTCATAACGAGGCCTGTGTTAAGGCTAATATATTACAGCCTGATAATGTGCAATTGGCGGGGAATGCCAAGTTGTACCTGTATGTCAAAGTGATTAAGGTATCTGACGCGTTTAATCAGAGATACCAAAGCGGCATTACGAACTGTCATCGAAGAACATTATTATTGACCATGCACGAATATTGGAATGTTTACCAGCCTTTTTTTGAATGCCTGATATATACCTAACGATTTCCGGTCAGCATGACCTTGTTTACACTGACTGTTCCTGTTGATGCTATGTATGTTATCGTCAATAAATGTTTTGAAACGTGCCAGCAGTGTTCAAGCATCCTTGACTACTGCATGTGAGTGTATGGGTTGCATTACACAACATATACGAGCCTAAACACATTCGCGCCTTCATTCGCACCCACACTCAGCTCATCATACGCCAGCACTACACACCTAACATCATGTATGCTGTCTTGTGCAAGTGATCACCACTACAAGAGAGAAAAAGACAGTTACATTTCTGGTGGACCAGTTCCGTGGGCTCTTCTGATACAGTTATGATGTCTCCAATGTGGTCCAGAAATTTACATTTCTGGTAGGCCAGAGCTGTGGGTTTACGCTGGACAGAGCGAAAAATTAACATTTCCTGTGGGCTTTGTGCTACGTTGCAATAATCAAGGTGGACAGCTGTAACACACATCGCTAGTTCGCTACAGTTCCGGTTTTCGGACACAGGACAGATAAACAGTGTTGGCATTTAAATGATAATGCTACATAAACCACAACATGACAAGTACTGGAGTTAGCATCGAGGCATTTGCTACGTGGACCACAACTGCAAGACGAGTCCTTTTTGTAAACGGTACCGCTGGTCGTTTGCACGCTTCAATCAACAGACTTTTCAAGGTACGAAAGTTCAAGTTACATGTTTTGAGGTCAAGTTCCTGTTTGTAAACAGTACGTGAAATTGTAAACATTCGATGTGCAAGACTCAAGTTTCGAGAAGGTCATAGTAACTTTATGTTCGTGAAGACCACTTCATGCTACAGTGGATCTAACATTCAGTGCGCGCTTGACATTTTGTTTCTGTGTTCGCAAGGAGCAAGAAATTTACTTTAGTTTCAGCTGTGACTGAACTTGTTCTGCAACACATTGAATTGATTGCTATATATATTTATGTTACTTCTACTGTTGTTGTGAATTTTTCTTGTGTTCTTTTGCGGGTTTAAGGTTGGGCGGTGTCTATTATAAGAGATACCACGGTCTATAAGATATAGTGGTCTTATAATAGCGTTCTGTAGGAGCAATTTTCTTAATTGAAAATTTGCTAGCGACAATTTATTGCTATTTGTGTTAGCTGTGATGTAACTGTACTTATCGTTGTTTTTGTAATATTTTTTTCTGTTTTTCAGTTTTGATTTCATTTGTTTGTATCTGTAGGTCTCTCCTTTCTTTTGTTTATTTCTCTACACCTTTTTGTTTATAACAGTGTTGCCATTTATCTTGTTTATTTTTCGCGGTCATCAGTACACATTTGTGTAACATTTTCTTTACTTTTTGCTGTATTGTTTATTTGACTTCCGCGAACGTTTTCGGTCATTGTAATGTATCTTTGTCTTTGTATTTATGATTGTACTACATTATTGTCATACACAGTCTACATACATAATTTGGTCATGTATTATTAATATTATTGATAAGGTACACTCTTCATCTAGAGATTGTTAATAAAATATTATTATATAAGATATTTATACAAGTTCTTTGTTAAAAGACTTGTTGTCCAAAGATTGAGACAAGGTGGAATACATATGAAAGTTCTTTATAAAAAAGACTTGTGATTGGGATATAAAGGTATTATTTTCCACAGGTACTTAAGTGATTATTACAAGGTCTTTGACTAAGACTAAGAGAGTAAAATAAAGTAAAGTTAGTATACAAGTCTAATATTACAGACTTGTCTCCCATTGAAGTGGGATAAGGTAATTTATTTAATTTTTCAGGTTTCTGATCTCATTAGACAGAATGTCTAATTTGGATTTTTTCATCCAGCAAGGGTTATCCCTTGGTAAATCTGGTAAAGAATTGGAAGAATATTCAACTGCTCAATTCGCCATGGCATTAAAGTCAGAAGAAAAGAAACAAAAAGAGGAAAATAAATTGAAAGCAGAAGCTGAACAAAGGAAAGCAGAAGCTGAACAAAAGAAGCTAGAAGCTGAGAATAGAAGATTAGAACTTGAAGAAAAAAGGTGTCAAAGAGAAGCTGAGGAGAGAAAAGCCCAAGCTGATGAAAGAAAATTCCAGATGGAAATGGAGGAGAGAAAACTTCAAGCTGCTGCTGAGGAGAAAAAACTCCAACTTCAAGCTGCTGCTGAGGAGAGAAAACTTCAAGCTGCTGCTGAGGAGAAAAAACTCCAACTTCAAGCTGCTGCTGAGGAGAGAAAACTTCAAGCTGCTGCTGAGGAAAGAAAACTTCAGGCTGAGGCTGAAATTAGAAAAATGGAACATGAGGAAAGACTCGCAACTTTGGAGTTAGAGAAATTGAAATTGGCGAGTCCGAGTGCTCATCAAACAACTTCGAGTACGACAAAGGAGTTTGTTAGTAGGATTAAATTACCTCATTTCAATCCTTTAAAGGATGACGTAGCGGATTATCTAGATAGATTCCAATTTTTATGTGATGCGCATAAGGTAAAAAAGGAAAAATATGTTGAACAACTGATGGAATTTTTTACAGGTGACACAGTGACTACTCTTAGGACAATAGACGAACATGACAGGACTAATTATGATGTTGTCAGAGCAGCATTGTTAAAAAAATATCAACTGAAAGAAGAAGATTATCGTCTTCGTTTTAGGACAATGTTGCCAGAAAATGGAGTAGATTTCTCTGAATTTTTTTCAAAAATACGTCGTACATTTACACGATGGGTTGAGTTGTCTCAGACTGAGAAAACATATGAAGGCCTAATGGACTTATTACTTCGAGATAAGGTTTTGCCATCTGTTAATGATTCTTTTCTTGCATTTCTTCATGAGCGTAAACCCAAAAACTTAAAAGACATGGAGGAATACTGTTGCCAGTACGCCACCGCGCACCCCCATGCTACAGTGAGCAATTCTAAAGTGAAAGAAGGGTTGCCAGTTGCTTCGGCAGCACCATATGGCTCTAATTTCAATAAGAAATTTCAGGGTATTCAACAAAACTGGAATAGGAAAAGTAATCAGAATTACACTCATAAGCAGAGTAATCCAACATATGAAGGTTCTTCTTCTAAGAACTGGAGACGAGATGGTAGTTCTCGTAATTTTGGTGGTAATAATTTTAGACACTATCGCAAAGGTTATCATAATAAAAACTATCCGAGCTTTTTTTCTCGGGATAACCATTCTCGACGTCAAGAATATGACGATGGTGAATATACAAACCGGGATTCAAACCGGAATAATAATTACAATAGACAATATGATAACAATTACAGGGGAAATGATAATCGCGGTAGACCTAGATATAACAAAAGGAAAGCTTTCCAACAGGCAAACTCTGCACAACAAGAGTTTAATGGAGCCTGTAATCAAGTAAATGATAGTGGGAACTCTAATGCTATCACTGGTTGTGCTTTCGATTTTGGGAGAGCAACTGAATGCCCCAATGCTCAACATTGTTCGAGCCATCGTCTGTATCTACCTTAATTTGTGGTCACCCTCTTCCCGCTCTTCCTGCTACAGTTGCGCATGATGGGAGAGGATCTCTCATCTTGCATAAAGGTCTAGTGAATGATAGGCTAGTCTCAGTGCTTTTTGATTCTGGTTGCACTACTGTCGGGGTTAGGCAGTCTCTGATAGATCCTCGCTGTTACTCGGGAAAGGTGGTCAAATGTGTTACGTTTGGTGGTACTATGGAAAAATATCCTACTGCTATCATTAGCATTGACACTCCTTTCTTTACAGGAGATGTCCACGCGTGTCTTCTTCCTAATCCTATTTCGGATCTTATAATTGGTCGTATTCATGGGGTTAAGGAATGCACCCCGCAACAAATTTCTAGTTGGGAGGAACAAAATATCCAAGCGGTCAATGCAGTGGTAACAAGAGCCCAAGCTCTTATCCCTCCAACTTCATTTGATGATAGTAATGGAGTTGATAGCCAAGACGATAACTTGGTGATTTCGCATGACACGTTTGTTAAACGACAAGAAGAGGATCCTTCTTTGAAGAAATTCTTTCTTCTCGCAAAGAAAGGTGATCCTAATCAGAATACGAATCACAGATCGTATATCACTATGAAGAATGGTATATTGGTACGAATGGTACAACACTCGGACAAGTCTATGCACTCGCAAATTCGTGTGCCTAAGTGTATGAGAGCCTTAATTCTTCAGCATGCACACGATTCTCAGTGTGCTGGACACATGGGTTTTTCCAGAACTAAAACTAGAGTCTTTGCGTCTTTCTTTTGGCCATTCGTTAACAAAGACATACGAATTTATTGCCGGTCTTGCAAAATTTGCCAAGAGGTCAAGTCTAGAGGTCCAAGACATGCTGCACCTATTCAGGCGGCAGATATTCTTATTCGGCCGGTTCAGAAAATGGCTATAGACATTATTGGCCCTTTTAAGATTAAGTCAGCCAGAGGACATCAATTTATCCTCACTTGCGTTGACATGTGCACGCGTTGGCCAGAGGCTATTCCTCTGAAGAGCATATCAACTGTCGATATCGCTGACGCTCTTTGGCTCATATTTTCTCGTCTGGAATTCCCCGGAGAAATATTGTCAGACCACGGCACTCAATTAATTTCGGACACTATGTCTCAGGTAATGGCTACGCTAGACATTAAAAGGTCTCTCAGTAGTATTTATCATCCAATGTCCAATGGATTGGTTGAACGTCTTAATAGAACACTAAAGAACTTACTTGGCAAGATAATGGAGGATCATCCTGATGATTGGGACAGGGTCCTACCTGCAGCTCTCTCTGCTTATAGAGAGGTTCCCAACGAGCATACAGGATTTTCTCCTTTTGAACTTGTCTTTGGCGCGCAACCGCGCGGTCCTATGTCCTTGCTACACGATCTGATCACTGCCGATAATATTGACGATGATACACAATCGTCATATGAGTATGTTATTGCTCTTAGGGAGAAAATTATCGAATCATGCAGGTTAGCTACTTCATCATCAGAATTCGCTAAAGAAAAGTCTAGGCGATTCGCTAATAAGAAAAGACGCCTACTTCAACTTTGTCCTGGAGACAAAGCGTTTGTCTTACTTCCCACGAGGGAAAACAGACTTCTCATTTCTTGGAAAGGTACATACACTATAGTCTCTAAAATTTCAGATGTCGACTATATTGTCGATGTTGATGGAAGGCATAAAACCTTCCATATAAATATGCTTACTGAATTTATTGAACGACCAGACTATTTACAGCCTATTTTCCAGGCGACGGACGATTCTCGAGTCCGACATGGTCATATCTCATCCCTGTCTGTTATACAGGATGAGGAAACTACTTTTTCTGACGTTAACTTACCTCTTCCCGTGATTCCACTTAATTCTACGGAATCATGGAAAAACGTTACCGTCTCTTCGAACTTGTCTTTTGAGGAGCAACGTCAAGTATCCTCTACGCTACAATCATATCAGGATGTCCTTACCGACATTCCTGGACACACACGTGTCATTGAACATGACATCATACTTACTGATCGTAATCCGATCAGAGTAAGACCATACCCTATACCTATTCATTTTCAAGCACAAGTCGAGAAAGAATTGGATGAGATGATTCAACTGCAAATAATTGAATCATCCACTTCAGCTTATTCTTCGTCGATAGTTATTGTTCGAAAGAAAGACAATAACATACGTCTTTGCGTTGATTATCGCAAATTAAACCAAGTTACGAAATTTGATGCTGAACCTATGCCTTTGTTAGAAGATCTACTTATTAGACTTTCTAATTCTCGATTCTTTACCAAACTAGACTTGTCGATAGGTTATTGGCAAGTTCCGTTAACGGAACGAGCCAAACCTTTCACTGCTTTCTCAACACCTAGGGGTTTATTTCAATGGAATTTCATGCCTTTCGGCCTTATGAACGCTCCAGCTACTTTCGTACGCATGATGCGTCGAATTCTCTCATATCGTTCAGATGTCATTGCATACTTGGACGATATTTGTCTTTTCAGTGATTCTTGGGAAGATCACTATTTGGGTTTATATGAGTTACTATCTACTCTACGCGAGCATGGTTTTACTGCA
Source organism: Oreohelix idahoensis (assembly GCA_024509875.1). Lineage (NCBI taxonomy): Eukaryota > Metazoa > Mollusca > Gastropoda > Stylommatophora > Oreohelicidae > Oreohelix > Oreohelix idahoensis. Next base: position 459,379 of record JAMPIV010000784.1, read on the forward strand.
AAACCCTCTAAAGCCTATGTCGGGTTTAGTGAAATTTCTTTCCTGGGTCACCGTGTTGGTCATGGTCTCTTGAAGACAGAGGACCACAACACTTCTAAGATACTAAACATTTCTATTCCTAAGACGAAGAAGCAAGTACGTAGTCTCTTAGGTTTAATACAATTTTACGGGAGATTCATTCTGAATCTGTCTTCGATTATGGCACCTCTTTCAATCCTATTAAAGAAAGGGTCTCCTAATATGGTGCGCTGGTTCCATGAATGCCAATCTTCATTGGATCAGATTAAAAATTTATTCTCATCTCCTCCAATCTTAATGCTACCTGTTACTGATAAGACTTTTGTTCTTCGTAGTGACGCCTCATCCACTGGGATCAGGGTGGCATTAATGCAGGAGTATTCAGGAACTCTGCATCCTGTAATGTATATCTCTAGGAAACTGAATGCGGCAGAAAGGAATTACTCGGTTTTATACCGTGAATTGTTGGCTATGGTTTGGTCAATCCTTAGGTTACAAAGATTCCTTCTTGGTGCGCATTTCATTGTGGAAACCGACCAAAAAGCTCTTACAGCCATTCAGAGTAAGAATTTGAAGAGCTCGATATCCGCTCGATATGTCATTGCTCTTCAACCTTTTCATTTCACGATACGAGCTATCCGTGGTTCGGATAATGCCATGGCAGATATACTGTCTAGATGCCCACATGACTCCACTTAACTCTTGTGTCCTAAATTTAATGATACATGTCTAGACTTACGACAGTTCTTTGCTATAACAATATAAGTTAACACATTTGTGTTCACCTTAGTGTTGTAAAGTAGGTGATTTCTTTCTCTGTTACCATCTTTGGTATAACGGAGTAAGGATTAGTTAGCACAATATAAGGGACGGAAGTTCCCAAAGCCACAGTTATAGTATGAATGTATGTTTGATTACTGTATATTAGAAATTCTTACGGTTATCATATAGAATTATTTGTATTTTCCCAGCAGAATCGTTACGGGTGCTGGGAGAATTTGTACATGTTGTTTTCCATGATGTATTACTATGTCCATACGTACCAGTCGGACGACACTGTAGATGCGCCCGCTTAGAATTTGATCTGGGACATCATTTATCTGCTATATTGTTAATATTGTAGAACATTATATTAAATAATATATTGCATGGTAGTATAATGTACCTTTATTGGTTAAAGTGATTGTATCACTGTTTTTGATGATTTGTCCATTGCTAAACTTGGAAATAAGGTACTTGATGTAATATAATATGATATGTATGTAATTTTGGTTTGCATTGTAACTTTGCCAGCACTGTAGTGTACATTGGTGGCACCTCCCTGGATATGTGTGTACTTAGAGAAATGCTTTCTCTAATGTGCTGAGATATATTCTCACCTGACGTTCTATGCGTCGAGTTGGCCTCATATTAGGCTATATTTATTTGGGATACTTGTCATCTGCCCATCATTCGTGCGTTATGAGCTTGTTGTATCTTGCTCTTGGATGTATTTCAAAAAATAAAAAAATGTTTCATTTTTTTCCGGGGGGCGGGGGGGGGGGGGGGGAAGTGCGGTAAACTGTTGCGGTCAGTTTGCTGAGTCTATAGTATGTTAAAATTTACCTATTTAATTTTGGAGTCATTAATTCAATAGATTCTTGATCAAAGGGGAGGTACTCATATTTTACTGGAATTGTAGTTGACATTGTTGGTTGTCCCACTTGTCTGTTAGCCCAGCGGTTTAATTTTAGAACCGATGTCAGCTTTTCCTGATATTTTCACCCATCTAAGCGTATCTCAAGGGTCGAGCGTTCGACGCATGCCCGAAGAATCTGGCGCGATTTAAGACATCCTGTGTTAAGGAGTCGAGCTGTAGTCTTTGAAAGGGTCAAGACGATTTTGGGAAAGTCTTCTGTGTGTGTTCGACCAAGATGGCTTAAGATTGTTCCCAATATTATATTCTGAAGCGCCTAGGAGGCGAGTGAGTGTGGTGATATTTATTCTGAGGGACATTAAGGTAATCTACCCTTAAAACAGTTTCCTTGTTTGCCAGAATGACATATGACTTTTTTGTAGCCTGTTAGTGAGTCCATCGTTGCTGTCATTTTCGACGGAGTCATATGTCAAGTTATTTGTCGTATGATTTTTCACCCTAGTCAAAGGTGAATAATTGGGTCTTTACCTTGCGGTGTCAGGTTGATTAGGGGTTGTCTTCCCTGTTGGGTGATCTTCTGGGGTTTGACTTTTATGAAGATAGGGTCAAAGGTAAACAGTTCGGGCTTGTGCCCATGCGCAGGTTTTAAGCGGGAAGTGATTAGACTTCCGTGAGGCCGTGATGTGTCCTGGCTTCTGAGGGACGGATGTCCATTGTTTTTGGGGAAGGAATCTTCGAAGTGACTGCGTTGTCAGTTATCCCCAGTGAATCTCTGTGCGTCGGAATGACGACAGAGTTCCTTATTGTGTTCTGAGGATTCGGTTCCAGGTAATACCGACTTTTTTCATTATTACGCTTTCGGTGGCAGAACATGTTAAAGGATTACCTAGTCTGTGAACTACAGCTCACCGGTCCCACATTTCAGAACTTATATTTTTGTGCTCAAGGTAGCCTTCCAAGACTGTTAGTCTTTATATTATCCAGAAGTCCAGTGACGAAGTTATATTGTGGGAACCGCAGATTGGCGGTATTTATGTCTACATAAGCATTACTGCAGGGTTGATGTTAACCTGCTTAGAAGAAGTACACAGATGACGTCATAACGAGGCCTGTGTTAAGGCTAATATATTACAGCCTGATAATGTGCAATTGGCGGGGAATGCCAAGTTGTACCTGTATGTCAAAGTGATTAAGGTATCTGACGCGTTTAATCAGAGATACCAAAGCGGCATTACGAACTGTCATCGAAGAACATTATTATTGACCATGCACGAATATTGGAATGTTTACCAGCCTTTTTTTGAATGCCTGATATATACCTAACGATTTCCGGTCAGCATGACCTTGTTTACACTGACTGTTCCTGTTGATGCTATGTATGTTATCGTCAATAAATGTTTTGAAACGTGCCAGCAGTGTTCAAGCATCCTTGACTACTGCATGTGAGTGTATGGGTTGCATTACACAACATATACGAGCCTAAACACATTCGCGCCTTCATTCGCACCCACACTCAGCTCATCATACGCCAGCACTACACACCTAACATCATGTATGCTGTCTTGTGCAAGTGATCACCACTACAAGAGAGAAAAAGACAGTTACATTTCTGGTGGACCAGTTCCGTGGGCTCTTCTGATACAGTTATGATGTCTCCAATGTGGTCCAGAAATTTACATTTCTGGTAGGCCAGAGCTGTGGGTTTACGCTGGACAGAGCGAAAAATTAACATTTCCTGTGGGCTTTGTGCTACGTTGCAATAATCAAGGTGGACAGCTGTAACACACATCGCTAGTTCGCTACAGTTCCGGTTTTCGGACACAGGACAGATAAACAGTGTTGGCATTTAAATGATAATGCTACATAAACCACAACATGACAAGTACTGGAGTTAGCATCGAGGCATTTGCTACGTGGACCACAACTGCAAGACGAGTCCTTTTTGTAAACGGTACCGCTGGTCGTTTGCACGCTTCAATCAACAGACTTTTCAAGGTACGAAAGTTCAAGTTACATGTTTTGAGGTCAAGTTCCTGTTTGTAAACAGTACGTGAAATTGTAAACATTCGATGTGCAAGACTCAAGTTTCGAGAAGGTCATAGTAACTTTATGTTCGTGAAGACCACTTCATGCTACAGTGGATCTAACATTCAGTGCGCGCTTGACATTTTGTTTCTGTGTTCGCAAGGAGCAAGAAATTTACTTTAGTTTCAGCTGTGACTGAACTTGTTCTGCAACACATTGAATTGATTGCTATATATATTTATGTTACTTCTACTGTTGTTGTGTATTTTTCTTGTGTTCTTTTGCGGGTTTAAGGTTGGGCGGTGTCTATTATAAGAGATACCACGGTCTATAAGATATAGTGGTCTTATAATAGCGTTCTGTAGGAGCAATTTTCTTAATTGAAAATTTGCTAGCGACAATTTGTTGCTATTTGTGTTAGCTGTGATGTAACTGTACTTATCGTTGTTTTTGTAATATTTTTTCTGTTTTTCAGTTTTGATTTCATTTGTTTGTATCTGTAGGTCTCTCCTTTCTTTTTGTTTATTTCTCTACACCTTTTTGTTTATAACAGTGTTCCCATTTATCTTGTTTATTTTTCGCGGTCATCAGTACACATTTGTGTAACATTTTCTTTACTTTTTGCTGTATTGTTTATTTGACTTCCGCGAACGTTTTCGGTCATTGTAATGTATCTTTGTCTTTGTATTTATGATTGTACTACATTATTGTCATACACAGTCTACATACATAATTTGGTCATGTATTATTAATATTATTGATAAGGTACACTCTTCATCTAGAGATTGTTAATAAAATATTATTATATAAGATATTTATACAAGTTCTTTGTTAAAAGACTTGTTGTCCAAAGATTGAGACAAGGTGGAATACATATGAAAGTTCTTTATAAAAAAGACTTGTGATTGGGATATAAAGGTATTATTTTCCACAGGTACTTAAGTGATTATTACAAGGTCTTTGACTAAGACTAAGAGAGTAAAATAAAGTAAAGTGAGTATACAAGTCTAATATTACAGACTTGTCTCCCATTGAAGTGGGATAAGGTAATTTATTTAATTTTTCAGGTTTCTGATCTCATTAGACAGAATGTCTAATTTGGATTTTTTCATCCAGCAAGGGTTATCCCTTGGTAAATCTGGTAAAGAATTGGAAGAATATTCAACTGCTCAATTCGCCATGGCATTAAAGTCAGAAGAAAAGAAACAAAAAGAGGAAAATAAATTGAAAGCAGAAGCTGAACAAAGGAAAGCAGAAGCTGAACAAAAGAAGCTAGAAGCTGAGAACAGAAGATTAGAACTTGAAGAAAAAAGGTATCAAAGAGAAGCTGAGGAGAGAAAAGCCCAAGCTGATGAAAGAAAATTCCAGATGGAAATGGAGGAGAGAAAACTTCAAGCTGCTGCTGAGGAGAAAAAACTCCAACTTCAAGCTGCTGCTGAGGAGAGAAAACTTCAAGCTGCTGCTGAGGAGAAAAAACTCCAACTTCAAGCTGCTGCTGAGGAGAGAAAACTTCAAGCCGCTGATGAGGAAAGAAAACTTCAGGCTGAGGCTGAAATTAGAAAAATGGAACATGAGGAAAGACTCGCAACTTTGGAGTTAGAGAAATTGAAATTGGCGAGTCCGAGTGCTCATCAAACAACTTCGAGTACGACAAAGGAGTTTGTTAGTAGGATTAAATTACCTCATTTCAATCCTTTAAAGGATGACGTAGCGGATTATCTAGATAGATTCCAATTTTTATGTGATGCGCATAAGGTAAAAAAGGAAAAATATGTTGAACAACTGATGGAATTTTTTACAGGTGACACAGTGACTACTCTTAGGACAATAGACGAACATGACAGGACTAATTATGATGTTGTCAGAGCAGCATTGTTAAAAAAATATCAACTGAAAGAAGAAGATTATCGTCTTCGTTTTAGGACAATGTTGCCAGAAAATGGAGTAGATTTCTCTGAATTTTTTTCAAAAATACGTCGTACATTTACACGATGGGTTGAGTTGTCTCAGACTGAGAAAACATATGAAGGCCTAATGGACTTATTACTTCGAGATAAGGTTTTGTCATCTGTTAATGATTCTTTTCTTGCATTTCTTCATGAGCGTAAACCCAAAAACTTAAAAGACATGGAGGAATACTGTTGCCAGTACGCCACCGCGCACCCCCATGCTACAGTGAGCAATTCTAAAGTGAAAGAAGGGTTGCCAGTTGCTTCGGCAGCACCATATGGCTCTAATTTCAATAAGAAATTTCAGGGTATTCAACAAAACTGGAATAGGAAAAGTAATCAGAATTACACTCATAAGCAGAGTAATCCAACATATGAAGGTTCTTCTTCTAAGAACTGGAGACGAGATGGTAGTTCTCGTAATTTTGGTGGTAATAATTTTAGACACTATCGCAAAGGTTATCATAATAAAAACTATCCGAGCTTTTTTTCTCGGGATAACCATTCTCGACGTCAAGAATATGACGATGGTGAATATACAAACCGGGATTCAAACCGGAATAATAATTACAATAGACAATATGATAACAATTACAGGGGAAATGATAATCGCGGTAGACCTAGATATAACAAAAGGAAAGCTTTCCAACAGGCAAACTCTGCACAACAAGAGTTTAATGGAGCCTGTAATCAAGTAAATGATAGTGGGAACTCTAATGCTATCACTGGTTGTGCTTTCGATTTTGGGAGAGCAACTGAATGCCCCCAATGCTCAACATTGTTCGAGCCATCGTCTGTATCTACCTTAATTTGTGGTCACCCTCTTCCCGCTCTTCCTGCTACAGTTGCGCATGATGGGAGAGGATCTCTCATCTTGCATAAAGGTCTAGTGAATGATAGGCTAGTCTCAGTGCTTTTTGATTCTGGTTGCACTACTGTCGGGGTTAGGCAGTCTCTGATAGATCCTCGCTGTTACTCGGGAAAGGTGGTCAAATGTGTTACGTTTGGTGGTACCATGGAAAAATATCCTACTGCTATCATTAGCATTGACACTCCTTTCTTTACAGGAGATGTCCACGCGTGTCTTCTTCCTAATCCTATTTCGGATCTTATAATTGGTCGTATTCATGGGGTTTAGGAATGCACCCCGCAACAAATTTCTAGTTGGGAGGAACAAAATATCCAAGCGGTCAATGCAGTGGTAACAAGAGCCCAAGCTCTTATCCCTCCAACTTCATTTGATGATAGTAATGGAGTTGATAGCCAAGACGATAACTTGGTGATTTCGCATGACACGTTTGTTAAACGACAAGAAGAGGATCCTTCTTTGAAGAAATTCTTTCTTCTCGCAAAGAAAGGTGATCCTAATCAGAATACGAATCACAGATCGTATATCACTATGAAGAATGGTATATTGGTACGAATGGTACAACACTCGGACAAGTCTATGCACTCGCAAATTCGTGTGCCTAAGTGTATGAGAGCCTTAATTCTTCAGCATGCACACGATTCTCAGTGTGCTGGACACATGGGTTTTTCCAGAACTAAAACTAGAGTCTTTGCGTCTTTCTTTTGGCCATTCGTTAACAAAGACATACGAATTTATTGCCGGTCTTGCAAAATTTGCCAAGAGGTCAAGTCTAGAGGTCCAAGACATGCTGCACCTATTCAGGCGGCAGATATTCTTATTCGGCCGGTTCAGAAAATGGCTATAGACATTATTGGCCCTTTTAAGATTAAGTCAGCCAGAGGACATCAATTTATCCTCACTTGCGTTGACATTTGCACGCGTTGGCCAGAGGCTATTCCTCTGAAGAGCATATCAACTGTCGATATCGCTGACGCTCTTTGGCTCATATTTTCTCGTCTGGGATTCCCCGGAGAAATATTGTCAGACCACGGCACTCAATTAATTTCGGACACTATGTCTCAGGTAATGGCTACGCTAGACATTAAAAGGTCTCTCAGTAGTATTTATCATCCAATGTCCAATGGATTGGTTGAACGTCTTAATAGAACACTAAAGAACTTACTTGGCAAGATAATGGAGGATCATCCTGATGATTGGGACAGGGTCCTACCTGCAGCTCTCTCTGCTTATAGAGAGGTTCCCAACGAGCATACAGGATTTTCTCCTTTTGAACTTGTCTTTGGCGCGCAACCGCGCGGTCCTATGTCCTTGCTACACGATCTGATCACTGCCGATAATATTGACGATGATACACAATCGTCATATGAGTATGTTATTGCTCTTAGGGAGAAAATTATCGAATCATGCAGGTTAGCTACTTCATCATCAGAATTCGCTAAAGAAAAGTCTAGGCGATTCGCTAATAAGAAAAGACGCCTACGTCAACTTTGTCCTGGAGACAAAGCGTTTGTCTTACTTCCCACGAGGGAAAACAGACTTCTCATTTCTTGGAAAGGTACATACACTATAGTCTCTAAAATTTCAGATGTCGACTATATTGTCGATGTTGATGGAAGGCATAAAACCTTCCATATAAATATGCTTACTGAATTTATTGAACGACCAGACTATTTACAGCCTATTTTCCAGGCGACGGACGATTCTCGAGTCCGACATGGTCATATCTCATCCCTGTCTGTTATACAGGATGAGGAAACTACTTTTTCTGACGTTAACTTACCTCTTCCCGTGATTCCACTTAATTCTACGGAATCATGGAAAAACGTTACCGTCTCTTCGAACTTGTCTTTTGAGAAGCAACGTCAAGTATCCTCTACGCTACAATCATATCAGGATGTCCTTACCGACATTCCTGGACCCACACGTGTCATTGAACATGACATCATACTTACTGATCGTAATCCGATCAGAGTAAGACCATACCCTATACCTATTCATTTTCAAGCACAAGTCGAGAAAGAATTGGATGAGATGATTCAACTGCAAATAATTGAATCATCCACTTCAGCTTATTCTTCGTCGATAGTTATTGTTCGAAAGAAAGACAATAACATACGTCTTTGCGTTGACTATCGCAAATTAAATCAAGTTACGAAGTTCGATGCTGAACCTATGCTTTTATTAGATGATCTACTTATTAGACTTTCTAAAGCTAAATTCTTTACTGAACTAGACTTGTCGAAAGGTTATTGGCAAGTCCCACTGACGGAACACGCCAAACCTCTCACTGCTTTTTCGACACCTAGGGGTTTATTTCAGTGGAATGTTATGCCTTTCGGGCCTATAAACGCCCCAGCAACTTTCGTGCGCATGATGCGACGAATTCTATCGTATCGTACAGATGTCATCGCATATTTGGACGACATCTGTCTGTTCAGTGATACTTGGGAAGAACACTATTCGGGTTTAAACGAGTTACTATCTACTCTACGCGAGCATAAGTTAACAGCAAAACCCTCTAAAGCCTTTGTTGGATTTAGTGAAATCTCTTTCCTAGGTCATCGGGTTGGTCATGGTCTGTTGAAGACAGAGGACCAAAACAGTTCGATGATATTAAATATCTCGGTTCCGAAGACAAAAAAGCAAGTACGTAGTCTCTTGGGATTAATACAATTCTATGGAAGATTCATTGATAATATATCCTCCATTATGGCACCTCTTTCAACGTTGTTGAAGAAAGGTTCTCCTAATATGGTGCGTTGGTCCCAAGAATGCCAATCGTCATTTTATCAGGTTAAGAATTTAGTCTCATCTCATCCTATCTTAAGACTTCCAACGATTGATAAGACTTTTGTCCTTCGTAGTGATGCCTCTTCCACTGGGATTGGAGAGGCACTAATGCAGGAGTATTCAGGAACTCTGCATCCTGTAATGTATATTTCTAGGAAGCTGAATGCGACAGAAAGGAATTACTCGGTTTTAGACCGTGAATTGTTGGCCATGGTTTGGTCCATTCTTAACCTACAAAGATTCCTTCTGGGCGCGCATTTCATTATGGAAACCGACCAAAAAGCTCTTACAGCTATGCAAAGTAAGGATTTGAAGAGCTCGAGATCTACTCGTTATGCTATTGCTCTTCAACCTTTCCATTTTATGGTGCGAGCTATCCGTGGTTCGGATAATGTGATGGCGGACATATTGTCTAGATGCCCACATGATTCCAATTAAATCTTGTGTCCTAGTTTTTTTTTACACACTTTCAGACTTAGGTCTGTCCTTAATATCCTAATATATTGTTATACAAATGTTTTACTATTTGGATAATATATAATGACTTTAACAAATTTAGTTTTGTCCATCCATTAGTAATATGTTGCTAATATAGCATTGTAATTGATGATATTTGTATATTGCTATAATTATAGTATTTAATGATGTTTGATATGTGTCTTGGTATTGCCAGCAACATAGGTTTCTTTAATGATACCTTCTGAATTTGTTTTGCTTTGAGAAATATTTTCTCTTATGTTGGGAGATGATGTGTATCCTCTTCAGACGCTTTATTGGTGCGTCCATTGTACCTGATATTAGGTTCATTTTTCATGAGCGCATAAGTGATGCTTGTGCTGTCTTGCTCATAGATATATATATTTTTTTTTAATGTATTTTTTTTTACAGGGGGGTGTTGTAATATGTTGCTGTCATTTTCGACGGAGTCATATGTCAAGTTATTTGTCGTATGATTTTTCACCCTAGTCAAAGGTAAATAATTGGATCTTTACCTTGCGGTGTCAGGTTGATTAGGGGTTGTCTTCCCTGTTGGATGATCTTCTGGGGTTTGACTTGTATGAAGATAGGGTCAAAGGTAAACAGTTCGGACTAGTGCCCATGCGCAGGTTTTAAGCGGGAAGTGATTAGACTTCCGTGAGGCCGTGATGTGTCCTGGCTTCTGAAGGACGGATGTCCATTGTTTTTGGGGAAGGAATCTTCGAAGTGACTGCGTTGTCAGTTATCCCCAGTGAATCTCTGTGCGTCGGAATGACGACAGAGTTCCTTATTGTGTTCTGCGGATTCGGTTCCAGGTAATACCGACTTTTTTCATTATTACGCTTTCGGTGGCAGAACATATTAAAGGATTACCTAGTCTGTGAACTACAGCTCACCGGTTCCACATTTCAGAACTTATATTTTTGTGCTCAAGGTAGCCTTCCAAGACTGTTAGTCTTTATATTGTCCAGAAGTTCAGTGACGAAGTTATATTGTGGGAACCGCAGATTGGCGGTATTTATGTCTACATAAGCATTACTGCAGGGTTGATGTTAACCTGCTTAGAAGAAGTACACAGATGACGTCATAACGAGGCCTGTGTTAAGGCTAATATATTACAGCCTGATAATGTGCAATTGGCGGGGAATGCCAAGTTGTACCTGTATGTCAAAGTGATTATGGTATCTGACGCGTTTAGTCAGAGATACCAAAGCGGCATTACGAACTGTCATCGAAGAACATTATTATTGACCATGCACGAATATTGGAATGTTTACCAGCCTTTTTTTTGAATGCCTGATGTATACCTAACGATTTCCGGTCAGCATGGCCTTGTTTACACTGACTGTTCCTGTTGATGCTATGTGTGTTATCGTCAATAAATGTTTTGAAACGTGCCAGCAGTGTTCAAGCATCCTTGACTACTGCATGTGAGTGTATGGGTTGCATTACACAACATATACGAGCCTAAACACATTCGCGCCTTCATTCGCACCCACACTCAGCTCATCATACGCCAGTACTACACACCTAACAATGTGTATGCTGTCTTATGCAAGTGATCACCTCTACAAGAGAGAAAAAGACAGTTACATCCATCTATGAATGCCAGTAATGGAGCTCACGAGGTATTCTAATATGATATGCACTGGGCTGGTGTATGCCCAAAGAACTTTACAGGTGCTGTATCCCGCTATCTGCGGTGATGCCATTTAACCAGGTTTGACTCACCCTGTTTGTTATAGAAATATCACAGAGGCCATCATATCTATAAGCCCGCCATATTGCGCGGCCTGCTGTAGACCCATATATATATCTGACTTACTGATGTCAGAAAGGAGTTATGTAAACTCACATATTTGCTGTATTTTGCTGTAGCTGACGAAGGTGGAATTGTACGAGATCAGCTTTATTATATACATGCACCACTGGCTGATGAACTGTATTCATACATGCTTTGTCCGGAATTGTCAATGACTATTTGATGTTGATGTCGGCGTACCTGTCGTTGTGATGTATTAAAGTCAATCAAACGTCAGAGGTGTTCCAAGAACTATGTGAATTACTGCATGTAATTACTACGACAAGTGTGATGTCATTTAGATGCATTGTCTTCCACGAACTTTCATAAACGCATTCGCATTCATTGAAGTCTACTCATACTCTATATTATACAACACCTCAACACTTTCAAGTCATCCAAACGAATGCCAGCATTGTTGCGGCCAACCAGGGCCTATATATAATTATGTCCGCCTGTGTGGCTTAGAATCGTTTCCAACATTGATACTGGACATTCTTCAACATTCAACTCTACATTTACGGTGGCCAAACTGAGCCTGTCCTATTTGTGTCACGGACACCTGTTACGCTTGGACAAACACAGATCATTCCTGACTGTTTACATTTATAGTGGTCAGTACGGGCGTCAACATTTATGGTATTCAGTATAAACCTCCTTCTACGTCAAAAATACCCCGTTACATTTGACTTGTCCATGTTTGTTGAAGTTTTTTTTGTGGTTTAAATTTTTTACAGGATGGGGTAACCAGCCCCATGCCCAACCCTCCTTAGTCGCTTTCTACGACATGCATGGGAGGGAACAGTGTTACTATTCTTTGCTCCCGTTTTGGACCCCGGTAACACTCGGGTGTACAAAAACACAGACATCCTACAACAACACAGACATCCTACAACAACACAGACATCCTACAACATCACAGACATCCTACAACATCACAGACATCCTACAACAACACAGACATCCTACAACATCTCAGACATCCTACAACATCACAGACATCCTACAACAACACAGACATCCTACAACATCACAGACATCCTACAACAACACAGACATCCTACAACAACACAGACATCCTACAACATCACAGACATCCTACAACATCTCAGACATCCTACAACAACACAGACATCCTACAACAACACAGACATCCTACAACATCACAGACATCCTACAACAACACATACATCCTACAACATCACAGACATCCTACAACATCACAGACATCTGTGGTAAAGTGGGATGATATAAATATTTATAGGGGACTAGTGTACTGACTGAGATCAGCTGTGAAGGTATCTGTATCTAATAATGTGAAGTATTACAGATAACCTTACTTGCTACCACATATATATATCTCTCAGTCAGACCTATTCTGGAATATTGTGATGACTACGTTGAATGTCTAGGGTTATGTAAATGATGAAGTGTAAGTCACAACAACAACAGACAGATAAACAAGTTAATTTATTTCACAGCACTTTACAACACTGTGACACTCACACACATGTAACACTCTATAAGACTATCTTAAAAGAGTCAGTTTGAAAAGTCAAATATATATATATATGTATTAATTTCTTTACATAGAGATATCCTGATTCAACTACACAGTGAACCAGGAATCACAATCAATATTCTTACAAGTAGTATGTACACAGTTTATCAATTTACTCTTGTTATTGACATATTTTATTATTCTTATCTTATGTGTGTAAGTTGTGAAGTAGTAATATGAGTAAATACTGGTTTTGTTTTTCAAGCTAGAGTGTTGTTTGTCATCATGACTTCAAGTGTCTTATCATTGGGAAAAGTTCACAGTTCCTGTCAATTTAAACAGTTTATATTCCCTCTTTATTTACTGTCAATTTTAGAGGGGGGGTGGGGGGGGCACATAATGTTGAGCTCCATGGCCACACTTTCTTAACTTTCGTGATGACTGTAGTTAAAGACTCCTCTGCTCGATTACTTCAATGAGTTCTGGAGCCACCTCACTGGTCGCTATCTGGACCCAGTAGTATGCTGTCAGCCTCAGGATTCAGTAACTCAGGCCAAATGCTGCCTCAATGACTTTTGACCACCGTCCCTGAAACAAGAAGGTTGTACCTCCTATTTCAAAACTAAGTCATAATCCATTTCCACAATGAGCACAATACATAACAATTACTTGTGTTCAGTGCTGTAGGCCACTGCTAGCTTCATCTGAAACAAATTACACCAGTATACTCCTTCCTAATGGTTACTACGCCTCTGCCATTCCAGCATTATTTCTTCCTAGTCCATAAGATAGGTGTCAGTGTACTGTTTGGCAATCCCATGCAGTTTTACTTTTTTCCGACACCTCCTATTCAGGTTGGAGCAATATTTAGGCTTTTCTCAAGTTGGCCACTGAACTACACACATATATATAGACATAAATCATCAATTCACATTCAATTTTCATTAAAAAGATATCAAATATTTCAGCTTACCACAATTCAATGGAAATAATAAACAGTTTCGTTGACTGGCAATGAATAGGCACAAATTCCGATCTGCCTCTTGTCCCAGGCTTTTATTTTAGAAAAAAATATGCACTGGTGCTCAACGCACTGTTCTTAGTAGGTTTATTACAAGATGTGGCACGGAACAGACGCTCTGAACTGACTATATTGGCAGATCTAACCAATCATGCCATGTCTACACATCTTTTCAAAAAAGTACCCCTTCTATTCGTTTCCTATAACAACAGAAAACTAGTATTTGCAGTCCAACTAATCGTGTTTAGTCTTACATCTCATTCCCGCCAATCAAATAGGAGTTAACATGGTAGGCTATTTCCGTAACGTAATGTTTTTCAAACACGTTATAACAAAAATTTTATGAGCAGAAATGATTTCATGCTGTCAGGCACCCCCACTATTGTATTTTGGCCATAATTATTTTATTAACAGACTAAAGGCGTAACACATAACATATTCTTGGCTAGCAAGTCCTGCCGTACAATAATATATAAGTTAAAGCGAGCTACATGGTGGCGTTCAAAATATGTGTTTTCCAAAGATAGTCGTATATTTGTTTTTTACCACGCGTTCACTTCTATGTCATAGGGTGTCTTCTGTACTTTCAGGAGCTTAGATGTAAATCAGTAGAATTTCAGGTTTCCTAATAAGCATTTTTCATGTTTTAAAACCTGATTCTTGTAGTAGTTGTAGTGTTTTTCTGACACTGTTTATTTGAAAAAAAGTTAGTGCAGGCCTTACACGTGGGATTGGCGTTACTATTAATCGCGCGACGCGTGTAGTGTTGCATGCGTCCTTGCTTCCAGTCGTCCCTCTCTCTCTCCTGCTTTATCTGTCTTTTAGTTACGCCGTGTATGGAATGAATGAAATATTAAATCTAGGTCAGCTGCGTATCTCAAGGTTTTTCTTAGAAAGGCAGTACACGTTTCATTGAAGAAAGCGTGTAGTGATACAGTAGGCTTTTACTATCAACGTGAAAGCGTTACAATTTGCAGACGAAGGAGAAAACAAGGGGGATTTCGAGTACAGTTATTGTGACAGCACTGTTCTTTACCATTATTCTTTCCTTTTATTAAATTTATTTGTTAGGCTTTACATTTACGTTTTAATTTATATATGTGGATTAGAATATTTCACGACATCTCCCCTCTTAAAACAGACATCTTATGTCAGTCCTTTATTCTATATACACATAGATAAATGTAAGTCAACTTGACTTTACTCTGCTGTTGTGCTATCATGGTTTTATGTAGTTGGGTCCATTCAGAGTAGGCACTACTCATGAAATCTGCCTCAGACCTCTACAACCAATAATATTTTTCGGTTATGTTACTGAACAGCCGCAAGTGTGACTGCTTGTCTTAATGCTGCTTCACAACCCGTATTCACCATTTCTCTTCTCTGAGTCTGCGCAATGACATGTCCAGAGAACATTAGATTTCCCTCAAAATGTACGTTATGAGGAGATAACATATACCTGGTGATAGCAGAGTTTTCGTAGGGGATCCCATAATCTCCTTATTAGCCTGTATGAAACATTCGGAATATCCTCAATCAAAGAGGCAACTCAGGGATTCATTACGTTCCTCCGAAATGTTTACATCCAACAATTTTGTCTGATCTCAGGTTTTACTGGAATCTGATAGTATCCTTTACTCAGATCCACTTTTGAGAAATATTTAGCTTTATTTAGCCTGGCAAACAGCTGATTTGTATCCGGCAATGGATCCACCTGTCCTTCTGTAATAGCATTCAGTCTCCTGTAATCTATACAGAGTCTATATTCTCCAGAGGGCTTCCTTAAGAGTACAACACCGGAACTATACGAAGATTCACTGTGTGAAATAATTCCTTCCTTCAACAGATAGTCTATCTCTTTCTTCAAAGCTTTCTCCTTAGCAAACGGAATCGAATATGGTTTCATACAGACAGGTGTGGGGTCTATCAGTTTCATATCATATTCCAATAGGTTTGTATGCCCTGGTCGGTCTGTTAACACCTCTGCATGATTCTCTAAAACCTGTTGCACTCTCTCTCTCTGAGTTTTCGTTAAATGTGTACTGATTTTCACCAGTGCTGCTGTCTCACAGGGATGTAATGGATATTCAAATGATGAAAGTGGTTCCTTTTTCATCTCCATGGCGATAGACAAGGTCAACAAGTGTGTCTCTTCCTGATGTTCTCTTTCCAAATATTTCTTCAGGAGATTCACATGATAGATTTTTTCTTTCCCCTTCTTATCTATCTTATTGGAGCCGCGCTGGTGTAATGGCTTCGGCGTTGTACTGGCGACCAGGTGTTCATGGTTCAAACCCGGGCGTCGGCGTTTGAAGAAATGTTTATGGCCGGAAATTTGACTGAATAGCCTGAACGGCTCCTGTGATAAACCCTCTGTGGATGGGAAGGAGCGAAGCTCCTGACCGGGTTGGAAGGAAAGTCCTCAGGTTCCCCAGCCTCGCAATGACATGTCATTGGGCCGAAGGGCTGAAAGCCCAAGTGCCGCTGGATAAGAAAAAAAAAAAAAAAAAAAAAAATCTATCTTATAATTTGTTCTAGACACCTTCTCTAGAACTGTATATGGACCTTGCCATCCAATTTGTAACTATTTCTGACTACCGGGTAGAAGAAGCAGTACCTTCTCTCCCACAGCCAAATCTCTGTCTTTAGCTTTCCGGTTATAGTAAGCAGCATGTTTCTTCCTGGCTTGTTTCAAATTTTCATTGGCAAGTTTCCAGCCAGTTTTTAAACGAGTGGTCAGCTCATTCACATATTGGTATGAGGATGTAATATTTTCCTCTGCCTTTTCATCAGTCCACGTTCTTAACAGCGTTACATATGGACCTTTAATTGTGTGGACCTATTTGTCCATGCACCGGTATGGTCTCTTCCACTTGAAGCGCTATAGTGATGATTTTTCTTCCCAGAATTATCATTCACAAAACGACCGCTACCAATTCTTCTCTTGGGGCTGTCTCCCCACTTAAAATTCTTGATGAGAGATTTCCTCTCTACATCCTCTTCCTCCAGTTTGTTTAAGTCCGATTGAGGGATTTTCGGCTTATCCTGGGGTAAGACATCTTTTTGCACTCTCCGCATAGTGGCCATTGTAAAACAGTTAAGTGAAGCTTGTCCGTGAAAAGGGGCTTCCCATTCCATTTGGTCCACTTTATCAAATTTATATCTCTTTTTATTTTCAGGCCTAATTTTGCCCCGTGGCGTGTCCAGGTCCTGATCAATGTTCCCACTTGTGGGTGTTCCCTCATGTGCTATGCTACACCTTTCTACAAAATTCTCAATGTCCCATCTTGCCTTGGGCCAATAATAATTGTGAGCCACCTTTTGAATGATGGTACCTATCTTCTCATGGTCCCCATCTGGTTTCACATGTAGGCTCCTTATTAATTCTGCCCTATATCTTTTAGGAAGTACCAGCTGTCCCTGACCTTTGGATCTAGCTCCAGTCTTCCTATACATCAACTTGTTTTTCATGTAAAAATCTCCCTTGCCTGGAGTTGTATGACAAGTTGACAATTTCCTGAAACAAGGCTTGAGGGTCTTATCCCCAGCCTGTGCCTTCCTCATCTCTTCTGGAGTGGTATCCAACATAATATCCTCCTCCTGTCTTGAGGTCGACCTGACCTGAAGGGTGGCCATATACACAGGTTTCCTTCTGCAACGGTCAGTGTCATGATTGTTCATCTGACAATTCTTACACCACCTTTTTCCTTGGTTGAAAGATTTTCTTTCATCATATTTCCTTTCATCGAATTGTGGGGTTTTATTTTTATTGTCATACCGTGGCCTATCAAACTGGTGCTTACCTTTGTTTTGATCTCTAGGATCAAATTTATTAAAGTTCTGTGGTGCCCTAAAATTATCCACCTGTTTCTTTTTATTACCTGATACCTCTGCCTGAGCTGCTTGATACCTTTCAGCAACATTTAGCAACTCACCCAGCCTCTCTGCACCTTGTTCCATGAGAAACTTTCTCAGGTCTGGAGCCATGGACTCTCTTAATTGTTCTATAAGGACCATTTCCTTAAGATCTTGGGTTTTCCCCAGAGAAGTCCATTTCTCCAAGTATGTCTCTATTCGTGCAGAGAACTGGTGATAGGTTTCACCTGACAGTAGTTTAGCATTCCTAAATTTTTTCCTATAAAATTCTGCGTTCTTTTCATATCTTAACAAAAGAGCCTGCTTTAGCATGTCATAATTTTCCTGATCACCTCTGCTCATTTTGGCAAAAACTTCATAAGCTGCCCCACGAAGTCCTTGAGATAACTTTAAGCTCCACCTTTCTCTCTCTAACCCATACGTGGTAGCTAATAGTTCATACCTATTTAGATAGCTCTCTATATCATCGTCTTTCTCAACAAAATGATCTAAATGAAAATTCATAGCTGAGGTTGAGGCTCCCTGGCTAGCAGTAGCATCAGAGGCAAAGGGACTGGCACCATTTTCAGGAGCATGGCCTTGAAACTCAAACTCCCTTAGTCGTAACTCATGTTCCCTTTGTAATCTCTTCTCCTCCTTTTCTGCTTCCCTCTCTGCAGCTAATTTCTTCTCTTCTCTTTCTGCAGCCAATCTTTTGTCTTCTCTTTCTGCCTCCAATTTCTTAGCCTCTTTGTCAGCCTCAATCTGCAACCTCTTAGCCTCAGCCTCAATCTGCAACCTCTTAGTCTCAGCCTCTAATTTTCTTTCGGCCTCTTTTTCTAATCTTCTTTCTTCCCGTTCAATATATTTGTCACATTCAGCAGTGACATAAGCAATCATAAATTGCCCGTCCATTCCTAACTCTTTCGCAGTCTGTACAGCAGCAGATCGAAATTTGGCCAGGTCCGCCATTTTCTAACAGATAAATGTAAACAATTTCTAACTAAACAATATACTCTGTAATTAATTATGTAATTACAACACAGGCACTGAGAGCTCAACCTTATTTAATTCCACCCAAGGATACCTTTTAATTCTTATAATTCCCAATATATATAACAGGAGAAAGTTCAATATCCCGGACCGGACCCCAATATATGTGGTAAAGTGGGATGATATAAATATTTATAGGGGACTAGTGTACTGACTGAGATCAGCTGTGAAGGTATCTGTATCTAATAATGTGGAGTATTACAGATAACCTTACTTGCTACCACATATATATATCTCTCAGTCAGACCTATTCTTGAATATTGTGATGACTACGTTGAATGTCTAGGGTTATGTAAATGATGAAGTGTAAGTCACAACAACAACAGACAGATAAACAAGTTAATTTATTTCACAGCACTTTACAACACTGTGACACTCACACACATGTAACACTCTATAAGACTATCTTAAAAGAGTCAGTTTGAAAAGTCAAATATATATATATGTATTAATTTCTTTACATAGAGATATCCTGATTCAACTACACAGTGAACCAGGAATCACAATCAATATTCTTACAAGTAGTATGTACACAGTTTATCAATTTACTCTTGTTATTGACATATTTTATTATTCTTATCTTATGTGTGTAAGTTGTGAAGTAGTAATATGAGTTAATACTGGTTTTGTTTTTCAAGCTAGAGTGCTGTTTGTCATCATGACTTCAAGTGTCTTATCATTGGGAAAAGTTCACAGTTCCTGTCAATTTAAACAGTTTATATTCCCTCTTTATTTACTGTCAATTTTAGAGGGGGGGGGGGGTGGTGCACATAATGTTGAGCTCCATGGCCACACTTTCTTAACTTTCGTGATGACTGTAGTAAAAGACTCCTCTGCTCGATTACTTCAATGAGTTCTGGAGCCACCTCACTGGTCGCTATCTGGACCCAGTAGTATGCTGTCAGCCTCAGGATTCAGTAACTCAGGCCAAATGCTGCCTCAATGACTTTTGACCACCGTCCCTGAAACAAGAAGGTTGTACCTCCTATTTCAAAACTAAGTCATAATCCATTTCCACAATGAGCACAATACATAACAATTACTTGTGTTCAGTGCTGTAGGCCACTGCTAGCTTCATCTGAAACAAATTACACCAGTATACTCCTTCCTAATGGTTACTACGCCTCTGCCATTCCAGCATTATTTCTTCCTAGTCCATAAGATAGGTGTCAGTGTACTGTTTGGCAATCCCATGCAGTTTTACTTTTTTCCGACACCTCCTATTCAGGTTGGAGCAATATTTAGGCTTTTCTCAAGTTGGCCACTGAACTACACACATATATATAGACATAAATCATCAATTCACATTCAATTTTCATTAAAAAGATATCAAATATTTCAGCTTACCACAATTCAATGGAAATAATAAACAGTTTCGTTGACTGGCAATGAATAGGCACAAATTCCGATCTGCCTCTTGTCCCAGGCTTTTATTTTAGAAAAAAATATGCACTGGTGCTCAACGCACTGTTCTTAGTAGGTTTATTACAAGATGTGGCACGGAACAGACGCTCTGAACTGACTATATTGGCAGATCTAACCAATCATGCCATGTCTACACATCTTTTCAAAAAAGTACCCCTTCTATTCGTTTCCCATAACAACAGAAAACTAGTATTTGCAGTCCAACTAATCGTGTTTAGTCTTACATCTCATTCCCGCCAATCAAATAGGAGTTAACATGGTAGGCTATTTCCGTAACGTAATGTTTTTCAAACACGTTATAACAAAAATTTTATGAGCAGAAATGATTTCATGCTGTCAGGCACCCCCACTATTGTATTTTGGCCATAATTATTTTATTAACAGACTAAAGGCGTAACACATAACATATTCTTGGCTAGCAAGTCCTGCCGTACAATAATATATAAGTTAAAGCGAGCTACATGGTGGCGTTCAAAATATGTGTTTTCCAAAGATAGTCGTATATTTGTTTTTTACCACGCGTTCACTTCTATGTCATAGGGTGTCTTCTGTACTTTCAGGAGCTTAGATGTAAATCAGTAGAATTTCAGGTTTCCTAATAAGCATTTTTCATGTTTTAAAACCTGATTCTTGTAGTAGTTGTAGTGTTTTTCTGACACTGTTTATTTGAAAAAAAGTTAGTGCAGGCCTTACACGTGGGATTGGCGTTACTATTAATCGCGCGACGCGTGTAGTGTTGCATGCGTCCTTGCTTCCAGTCGTCCCTCTCTCTCTCCTGCTTTATCTGTCTTTTAGTTACGCCGTGTATGGAATGAATGAAATATTAAATCTAGGTCAGCTGCGTATCTCAAGGTTTTTCTTAGAAAGGCAGTACACGTTTCATTGAAGAAAGCGTGTAGTGATACAGTAGGCTTTTACTATCAACGTGAAAGCGTTACAATTTGCAGACGAAGGAGAAAACAAGGGGGATTTCGAGTACAGTTATTGTGACAGCACTGTTCTTTACCATTCTTCTTTCCTTTTATTAAATTTATTTGTTAGGCTTTACATTTACGTTTTAATTTATATATGTGGATTAGAATATTTCACGACAACATCCTACAACATCACAGACATCCTACAACATCACAGACATCCTACAACATCACAGACATCCTACAACAACAAAGGCCATAGCAGCTGAGGCGACACACTTGGCTCATACTGTAAAATGTTCAATTGCCGATATGTGAACAAGGCATCATAAGTCAAATAGTGAATTCCACTGTCTTAAAAACTATTTATTTACTACATGTAAACTTTCATCTCTTTTGATTACTAGCTGGCATTAATACCTTGATAAATGTAGTTTTATTTTATTTTCGGAGAGTCAGGTATTCATCTTCGCGTCAAAAACGGATATATTTTTAAATGCTGATCTTGGGTATCTTTTTTTAATAAAATGGCGTCGAAAACGCTTTCCGCTGATATAATGTGAACTAGTGTAGTTGATCAAAAGTGCAGACTTGTAATTTCGTTATGCTGTCACCAAGCAGAAGCAAAGTAAAATAATTATAAACGTGCAGTTGATTCCCTTCTTGCTTTTAGAAGAGTTTCTTTGACATGTATCGCAGTGTACAAGTATTGGTTATAATTAGGAACTGTTATGCTATTTCGGGTGCAAAATCGCAGAGATAATTATAAACAAAACTAGCAACAACCCGCCAAAATTGGCAGGTTGTTAATTATAGTGTGTTGTTTCTGCTACGTGTTTTACAGACGGTACTATCACTACTGTGGTCTTTTCATTTCAGGCGACCGTCTTTAGATATTTGTAGTGAAGATTATATAGATGTATTAAATATGAAGACATGAGTAACCCTACCTAAATGACATTTAGAGCAGTGATAATGGTCTAATGGACCGTAAATTGACTAAATAACTAACATTTATTTTATGACACCATGTCTTGTAATTGTTCGTGCATCTTTTAAAATCTTGCCCTGGTCGACTTACCGCCTCTGAGAAGCCTTGGTCGACTTACTGCCTCTTAGAACAACGTTTGAAGTTTGACGAAACTCAAGTTCATGTACTGTTTATCAATCGTTTTGTTGGTTTCTTTCCATAATCAAACTGTTCATGCACACCTTCATTTGTGCACTTTTTTTCTATGTTTGCGATTGTACATATAAGGGGAAACAATACATTTATTGTCTAACTTTCAACCACAGTTGCACCCCTTAGCTGTGGTTGAAAGTTAATGCACTCCTTCGAAAATAGAAAAAAGTGCGCAAATGACGGTGTGCAAAGTTGTGACTGACCGACCGACCAAGTACTTACGGCGGTAATTATGTATTTTGATAATGATTAGAAAAAAATGTGTTTATAGTTTAAGACTTTTATGTGTGATAATTATTTTTTTATTAGATGGACTGATGGGGTGATTTATTTTAACAAGTGATCATTAATTGTTTTTTTTACATCTCTCCCTTGTCCATTGTCAGTGATCATAAGCTACTCTTTTGGTTCTCGTATTGCCTTGTACCCCTGCATGAGCAGGACACTAGTTCCAATAAGTTCCTGAGCACTGGTAGCTTATAAATAATGTTTGTATTCATGCCGGGGCTTATGGCATCAATTACAATATTTTGTTTTGCTATTTCTTCTTTTTACTCACACCTAATAGTTTAAGCCTGTACAACTCGTATACGGGTGAGGGCCATATTACCCCGGAAAAATTTGCCGTGGGCACAAATGTAATTTTGGGGAGGGGAGGGGGTACTTAATTAAAGGGTAAACGGTACACCCCATCAAAGGTTGACCGGGATACCTTGTTTAAACGTAAAAAAACTAAGATGATAGGAAACTCTTTACAGAGCGATACAACAAGAGGCAATCTGATCATTCTCTCTCTCTCTCTCTCCCTCTCTCTCTCTCTCTCTCTCTCTCTCTCTCTCTATAACCAGCGGCACTCGAGCTTTCCAGCTCTTTCGGCCCAATGACATGTCATTGCGAGGCTGGGGGGTCAGTGGACTTTCCTTCCAACCCGGTCAGGAGCTTCGCTCCTTCCCATCCACACGGGATTTATGTGCAGGAGCCGTTCAGATTATTCAGTCAAATTTCCGGTCGTAAACATTTCTTCAAACGCCGACGGCCGGGTTTGAACCATGAACACCTGGTCGCCAGTACATCGTTGTAGCCATTACACCAGCGCGGCTCCCCATCTGATCATTAAAAGTAGTCCCCCTGTCGATCTTGTGTTTCGGCCCATTAATCTCCTTTACACTCCAAAGGGGTACAGATGCACTTGGGTCATGACACCCAAGTGTCAGACTCCTATTGTATAGTGATGAGGATTGAACGCTCTCCACCTTGGTTGCAGCTGTCAACTTCACACCTTTTTCTGCCAGCTGGAAGCATTTGTGAAAGAAACCCCTCTTTTGAAAACAATTTACCGTTTAGAGTTTCATAACCATTATAGTTGTTCCATAGCCAGGACGATCCCCTCTCCGCATTTTCGCTGAGCCTCTAAAGTGTCCTTGTTCTTGACTGTCCATTAAAACACAACAGTCTCATTTAAGGCAGCCACAAGACCTATTGCACCTACCTCAACAACCATGACCCTTGCACTGAACCTGTCGTGTCTCAAGTACGTGACCAAATCATTATACTTGGCCACTTTGAACGAGTGTTGCTCATCCAATCTAGATTCAATTGGTTAAATGTGTTATCTGGCCGTCTTCGACATGGTCTTATACTCTCTGGATATGCCCCTAGCCCAGGTAGGTCTACTGCCATCTCCCAGTCATTTGCTCTGTCAAGGAGAGATGGTAAACTGCTACTTGGTTCACTTGGTTTGGGATGGGCTGACTTTCCTGCTCACAGAAAGTATGCATTTGCGGTACTCGGTCTGCCTTTGCTGTTCGCCTTCACCCTTGCCGGGTCTATGGTAGCAGCCAGCTCATTTAGTACTCTGTTGTGGCACCATGTGTATCGCCTTTGCCTAATGACACATTGCAAGCTGAGAGCACATGCCTCTCGTGGCACAAAGGGATACTCAGCATCATCAGACTTCGCCCATCTCACAGGATTAGCGGACGATGGCAGGAGGTCATAAATTGATCTGATAATGAAGCTGAGACTAAGTAGTGCCATATGCCATATATCATTCCATATCAAGGACCTTTGCAGGGCTCCCTCTCATGTAGTCCATTGGCCTTGTTATGCTTACTGCACCTCTCTTGGAACATCTTATCATTCATAGCTTCTCGTATTTCATGAATTACCATGTCTCTGCGTTCCCTATTTGATGCCTTGGATCACCAGCGGATGTTGCCATGGCTAAATCCCCGTTTATTCATTTGTAAATTGTGTGAGCGTAGAGACAAAAGTAGAGTCACGAGTGTGAAATAGAGCGTGGAATATGATGACAGGATATAATGAAGATACGCCTAATCTCTTCCTTGCCACCACCTCGAGACTCTTGTTTATAATGTCATAGCACCACCCGCCCTCTCTTCTTAATGCAGTATACTATTACAAAAAAGGATATCACAGGTTAACATTCAGTGACAGGTAGGATAGAAGTAAATTCTGACTGCTAGAAGTTATAAATATATTTATTGATACAAATCCAAACACCAACCAAAAAAAAGGAAGCTTGCTTTTAAAAAAAACTGCACTCCGGGCAAACCCTTAGGTGCTCAGTCTCCCTCAGCAAATGTCGAAGAGTATGAATGCTAATTGTATCTGTAGCACGCTGGTTGTACATACGACGGATGCATAATCTCTCATGTCCATTTCTGCTAGTCCCATGTTTTGATGCCAAACTCCAACAGTCTCAGCCTTGTTGATTCATCCATTGCAGTCTCATTATCCAGCAGACATCCTGATATTACCCCAAGTTGTAGTGTGATAAGTTGGTCCTTAGTGGCAGCGTTATTATTAGGTCAGAAAAAGCTGAGGAATACTGTATTTGTGTAATTTATTTTCTAAAATTTGCTTCCTTTTACAATAGGACTTATAACAAATAAACAAATAATGGAACTGCAGCACAGAAAAGACACAACACCAATTAGAGAAGAAGAATTTTGAGACGGTATTGCCTCCCCTGCTTCGGATGGGTGTGAAAAAAAATCGAAACAAGGTGATTCGTCTTACGAGGACAAATGACAAAGAAAATAGTCTACGTTACGACCACAAGGCCTTCGTCAGGGAAAGGAAAAAAAGTGAAGGCTAGATAGGACACATAAGAACTTAAATAAATATAAAAATAAAACCTAGTTACTTCCCTGAAGGCAAGGCATCGAAATCCTACCATTATTTGCTGTCCGCGAACGGACGAGCGTGGCCGAAAAGAAAGTTACTTCCGCCACCGGATGGACACAATACATACTAAGAAACTAAAGAAACTATAAAACGAAACTGAACAATAAACTACCCAAACGTAATAAAAGTGGGGACTGGAAATAGAAGAGGACAGAATGAGTTGGAGATAAATAAATATGAAATAAAAAATCAAGACATATTAAAAACAGTGTAAAATATGTATTCATACATATTAAGGAGGACGGCATAAAAATAGAAGAATAAGAGTGGAAAGAGTTAAAATAGAGCAAGAGAGGAAAGGGTGACTTCAGACAAAGGTGTGTAAAGTGTTAAGACCAGCTGGTTTTAGACACCCCATGCGGTGGATAAGACGGTTCTCAAGCTTTTCTCGGCTAGCAGTGTCAGAGGAGCAGGATCGGATCGCTGTGACCTGGATGTCGATGGGACCATGGAGGTCAGGACCATTAAATTGTATGGCAACTGGTGAGGATTTTTGCTGAGAGATGTCATTTAAGTGCTGGCTGAATCTGTCCCCAAATCGTTTGCCTGTTTGGCCAATATAGGTTTTGCAGCAACGTTTACATATGATCGCATAAATGACATTGCGCGACTCACACGTGAAGCTACTAGTGATGGTGTACGTAGCCTCAGGAAAAGACACCTTGTGGGTTGAGATGACATACTTGCACGTGTTGCATCGTGTTCGACCACAGGGTAGTGTGCCAAAGTGAGTGGAATTCTCCTTTGGAAGACGGCTGTGAACAAGAAGATCCTTCAAGTTCTTGACGCGTCTATATGCCACCAAAGGTGCTTCACCGAATACGTCTTGGGTCACAGACTCTGCTTGGAGGATAGGGAGGTGGCGGAAAAGGATCTGTTTGACTGCAGTACTGTGAGGGTGATGGGTCAAGATTTATTTGACTCTATCCGAAGTGGATTTATAGTGAGGTTTGAGGGCCTCCTGACGAGAGATGGGGAGCACACGTTGGAGAGCAGAGGTGAGAACATGTTCCGGATAAAGTCTGCTACGGAAGAAATCCAACACCTCATTGGTTCGGAAGTTAAAGCCATCGTCGTCTAGGCACAAACGGTGGAGGCGGAGAAGTTGTGAAAATGGAAGGGAGTCACGACAAGCCCGAGGATGAGAAGAGGTATACAGAAGGTAGCTGTGGGCATCTGTCGGCTTGTAGTATACTGAGGTATTAAGGCCGGAGGGCGTGATAGTAATAGTAATGTCAAGAAAGTTGACATATACTGTGGAGATGAGGGAGGTGAACGTGATGGTGGGGTGAAAGTGGTTGACAAAGTCGATGAAGCGGTATAAATCAGTCTCAGACATATCTGTAAGACCTATGCCATCATCGATATATCTGCGGTAAAACCCGGGGAAAGGACCGGAGTAATGTTGCCATATCTGATGCTCCAAGTGGCCCATGAACAGGCAGGCATAGCTAGGACCCATCTTCGTTCCCATGGCAACACCACTAATTTGGTCATAAAACTGACCATTGAATTCAAAGGAATTAAGTTGAAGGACCAGTTCGGCAAGACGGAGAAGAGTGTCAGTGGATATAGAAGGACAAGTGCGCTGTTCAAGGAAAAACCGAAGAGCTCGGAGACCATCAGAGTGGGGAATTGAGGTATAGAGAGAACAGACTTCTAACAAGAAAATACGGTAGGAGCGGTCTGCTGGGAGTCGGATAGAGGAGAAAGTTGTAAGAGCATGATTAGTGTCTTTGACAAAGGAGGGAAGATTCTCAACGATAGGCTGGAAAATGCTATCGAGGAAGTCAGAAATGTGTTCAGTAGGACAGGAACAGGCTGAGACAATAGGTCTGCCAGGGTTGTCGATCTTATGAATTTTGGGGAGCATGTAGAATACAGGCTTGCACAAAGAGCTGTCATGAATCCTAAGATGAGATGCTTGGGGAGTAGTACTGCTTCGCAGTAGTGGTCCAACTGTGACCAAAACTCAAGAGTATATAATATTGGCTTCAAAGGTATTTACCTTTGCACAAGATTACTCTTGGCAGAGATGTAGATAGAAGGGTGATGACACTTCTATTACAAAGGGAGTCTTCACAAGATATTCAGAATAAGCGAGAACAATACTGCTTTGGCTGAGTATGTTAAATCTGTAATTCTGCCGACGCTTTTGTGAAGGATTTACTTTAAGCTCCTTTAAGCCCCCACCCCTGATTTACTTATGGGAATTCTATTATTCTAGTATAGCTCTGTTTTGAGTGTGAGTAGTAATTTGACTGAGAGAAACATGCAGTAACTTTAAAATGATTAAATCGAAGTTAAATTTGTAAAATTACCAATAACAAAATTTAATAATCACTTTAGTTTTTTTGGGGCCGCGCTGGTGTAGTGGTTACCAAACTGCGCTGGCCACCGGGTGACCCAGGATCAAACCCGGGAGAGGACATTTAAAGATGTTTCGTCGACCAGGATTTGGACTGGATTAACTCGAGCCCTGGCGAGGATACATTTGAAGAGGTGTCGTCGACCAGGAACTGGCGGCGCCTGAGCCGACCCAGCTCTAATGGGTACCTCCGAAATCGGCGAATATCTGCCTGCCTGGCGAGGGACACCTGTCTCTGTACAAGAAAAAAAGGGATACTCACGTAAAAATCAGTCTCAGGTTAGAATACTAACCTGAGATTTCGCCTCGAGTAATAGCGGGCGTACGAAAAAAAAACAAAAACAAAAAGACTTTAGGTTTTAAAAGTTGGAAATAATTTGAATAGTTATGGATCAAGATAAAGTTATCCTCACAGTCTTTAGGGAATGTGAGATATTACAAGAAGTTCAAGTGGCAGCATATATTAGAACTTAGCTGCCAATGACTGTTCTGCTCCTTCTTATGGGTTGGTTCTTTTCACTCTGCTCGCGCTCGTCTCTGATCAAGGTTGTCGGGGGTAGCTAGTTTCCCAGAAATGTCAAGGAGAGTCTACCACGCGCGTCCTTCGTCTTAAAGCTTATTCCACGGTTCCCTTCTTGTTCCAGAGATAGTACTTTCTGCTGGTACCATCAATAACTATGGTAAAAGAATAAAACGAAACGCTCTTCTGAGTATGGCGTTATCCACCCCATAGTTAGGGGTTCTTATCTTCCCATACCACCATAACAATTACTCAGACTTTACCCTCGATGAGAATTAAATTTAATCCCTTGGGATAAAACTTCTTTTATATTTAAATAGAACAGCTTTAGCTTTACATGACATTTAAATGAAAAGGTTAATAATACAGATAGAGTCTGTTTACATATTCATCTCCACTGATTGAAAAGTGTTCACAATATAATTTGAATATGTTTTCATTTATGTTTTACACTGATTGAAAAGTTTGAAACTTCCATTACTTTAAAATAAATATTTTCACATAGACATTTACACTGGTTTAAGCTTGAAAACTTACATTAATTTTAAAGTGACTATGTTTATAGGGACATTTACACTGCTCTGAAAATGTAAGTATTATACTTAGAATGTACATCATTTCTTTCATCTTTCGCGCCCTGGTCCATAGGGAACCTGGAATTACTTTATGCTTTTAGTTCTCTTTACGAAACTATCAATAAAGCAACCACCAGCCCATACAGTGGTGGTTCATGAATCATCATTCTATATGCTGAGATTGCCAGCATCAAATGACTGTGACATCCAATAGCGAGTTTCACACATTAAACTTCACAAGGTAATATATACATATATATCTTAGTTCACATGTTAGAAATAAAATATGAAATGTAAATCACAACTTACGCCTATCCTGCCTACAGACTTGTTGCTCAGATGAATAAAAGAGACAAGTCGGTCTCTTACACGCGTCTGGGGTGTCTTTAATTTGACAATAGATTACCTCTCTGACTCCGCGTGTGTCTTCAGTTTCCTAGTCACGGTATTCCTTATTAAAATGTAGAGATTTTCTACGCTTTGTGAGTCTTTTTGGTTCTCCAATAAAAGGTCCGGTTAAAAAAGGGAATTATGAATCTAGTCTTCACTCTGGCGATGTCTGATGTTGTCTTGGCGAGCGTGAAATTCACAGTGAAATAAAAGTGCGAAATGGTCAGACTATATTCCTATCTTCCCACGCATTGTTGTTGTAAATCTAGTCAGAAAGATCGATTCATTTCAAATCATGCAGACAAGGTGTGATATTTCAAAAATATTCCATCATCGGATAATTTTGAACGTAAGGCAGAGGTCAACTCTCCCATATAAGGTAATATGATGTCCGATTCCCTTGTGTACAAACTTACAGACAGATCGGGGAACTCACATGACAACATGTGCAAGCTGTAATACGTATTACTTTATTAGAAAGTAATGTTGTCATAACACGTCGGCCCGGAAGCGATTATGTCACTCTTGTCTGCCCACATGTGTCACACAGACAGTAATTTCGTTATCTGTCGTATGAGTACGCAAAAACTCCGTATTTGCCCATCTAGGTTACCAAACGAGTCGTCTTATCAGCGGTTTTAATCTAAAAACGCCGGCGACTATCTTATCTCAGTTGCTCACCGCAAGGTAGGATGACCGGGTAACAAACAGGTGACACCACAGACAGGAGTATCAACAAATGTTTGCACCTACAAAATATTTGCCACACAAGCAAAAACAGAAAGAAAGAAAGAAAGAAAGAAAGAAAGAAAGAAAGAAAGAAAGAAAGAAAGAAAGAAAGAAAGAAAAGTGCGACAATTGAGAGCAAATAATAAAAATCAGTACCAGAAATTTGCCGATACTGACGGAGTGAAACAAAGATCGATAGGGCCGCCCCTTTTGTCACACATTTAAGTTTGTAGAAGGTTAAAGTACGAACAACTGCTAATATATTATAAGAACATTAATATAGAGGACCATGGAAGTGAAACTGATCTAAATTTTCAGCTTTATAGACAACACTAATACAATTGACAAAGTTAAATACGGGTAAATTATCAAAATGTTACAAAGCATAAACATTAGTTGTAAAAACAAACAAAAAAATGAAATCCATAGAGGACATGCCAGACATATCTGTTGGTGGACATAATATAAATAACTTGAGGTTCCCTGATGAGACAGTCTAGATGGCAAATATTGAACATGCGTTATAGGAAATGATTGATACAGAAAAGATAGAAAATGAAAAAAGGCCTTTGATTTAATAGCAAAAAGAACATAAGCTACAATCAACTCGGAGTAAACGACTTGTCCAGAATGCTATTTGACAGTAAATGGAACAGTTTTAAAAATGGCCAATACATTTAAACACCTGGGCACATTAATAAAACTGGATGGAAGATTTATATTACAAGTAATGTGTAGAATAGACCAAGTAAAATCAGCATTCTATTAAAAATTGTTTTGCATCAACTCATATACATACACATTGCTATTTATTGCAGATGAAGACATAACTCCATAAGCAAGAAGTGAAACACTGTGATGTGAAGCAATGTAATGAAACTTCTGCTTACACCAGAAAATGATGGCACATACAGGATTTTAAAAAAAATCAATTGGCATGTCATATACATCCACATTGTTTCTTTATTTCACAAGATGAAATAACTACAAAAGCAAGTAGTGAAACATTGTGATGTGAAGCAATGTAATGACAATTCTGCTTACACATTGTTTATGTATTTCAGAAGATGCATTGTTTCTTGATTACAGCGAATATATTAAAAGATAAGCAAGAAATGAAGCATTCTGAAGGTAAGCGCTTTATAAGGAATAATTCACTTGCAAGATAAAATGCTCAAATGTCGAATCAGACAAGTCACTTGTTGGGCGAACATCTTTTAATATATTCCAGGATGTGCGACAGATGTTCGCAACTAGCAGCACGACTGTATATTTAAGCCCAAGGCACAATCACAAGGTTAAGTCAAGAATCCATTAGAAGATTAACTAAAAGTGTGAGCCTAGTGTATACATTAAACTTGATGAAAACAGATGTGGCGAGGGATAAATGGGTATACCGAAGAATGAATAAATTATTAGTGTGAAAGAATAAATTAGTAGTGCGCTACTTATTTCGATACCCCGCGAAATGCTCGGTACAGGAAAATGTAAACGGAAATAACTCATAAAATCCCCATCTTCTGTTCAGCGACTTTCAATCCGTTATTCAACTTATCTGGAATTGAAAACAATATATATCCTAATTAAAACCCATCAGAGGTTGAATGTGTATTTTTCATAAATAAATTTCTTTTAAAAAAAATGACATTTGAGAAACAAAGTTACACAATTCCTGCTAAGAATCAATACATAAAAATGACTTTAAGTCCCAATCGACTTTATAATGGGTCAGGGTTTAGACCCATTTGACCCGGGAACCATTTAAGTGGCGTTCGTATCTTTTGCTCCAGTCTAGAGCTGTTTTCTAATTTTAACAAACCAAAACGTCTTTTCCGACAGGAAATGTTGTTCATATACAACAACAAAGTTATTTATGCATATGAACATTTTTAAAAATTATTTCCAAACATCAACAATAAAAGCGCACTGGGGTGGCCATTTCTGTTTGGGCCAAACCCACTTTTTTGCTTGGAACTGAAACATTCCAGATACGTTGAAACAAGACGTATGTAAAGTTAACTGAACCCCACTACTTTACGAACTCTGGCCCCAGACATCAGCGACTAGCAATGTGTCTGGTAACAAGGGCTCACCAGTCCTGGTGTCCCGTTGACTAGACGGCGACTGCCACAGAAGCACAACCTGAGAAAAATATGGGCATGTAATAAGAGCAGATAGTTTGTCATAAAATGCTGGTTGGATGACATTTATAAATGAACATAAATAACCAGTGAAGAGACAGTGCTGTATCTGGTACTGGGACAAGAATGGAAACAAGAATTCAGATTCTCTAAAGCAGGGATTCGCACCTGTGTGCCACTACATTTTATAGTACCATGAAATGTCATAATTTATGAATGATAACGTGAGTTGTTATCAAGAGTAGATCAGCTACAAGATGATCTGAAGCATAGACACATCACCATCATCATTATTACTCTGAAGCTCCCCCAGGAGCATTGGCCTTCAACAAACCCATGCCAAGTCATCTTGTCAGTGCCATCAGCTCAAGTTATTTCCACTTCTTCCTTATCATTTTCACTTCTGTCTCCAGTTCTCTTATCCAACTTCAACAAGCATAGGCACATGCTTGAAACGATCTTCCTCTCAATCTAGGCACACCTCACAGAACAGGAAAGCATATAAACCTGTTTTACCTTTCTCAACATTGCACTTCTTGAGCAGCATGTTCTCCGCATTTATATGCTTAATTTCAGATAGCAGGATTCATTTCATGGATGTCAAACATGATTTACACGTCGCTTACCTCACATTTATCCCAAGTGTCTTAGTGATTTGCAGTCAATTTTTATTTTTATTCTACAAAGGCTTTTCTTTAAAGAAATGTATTCAATTAAATAGCTTTTTAAGAATAAAAGTGCAGTATTGACAAAACTTCTATGCTGATTTTGCTTGCAGTATTGGGCAGAGCAGCCTAACTTTCAAGATGAAGACAGGAGTGCAACTTTCTGTACTTCTGTATGGCGTGAAATGCTGGAAAGTAACAGACAATGAAATGTCCAAATTGTCCTCTTTCCACAAATCCTGCCTAAGAAAAATTCTCCACATTTTTTGGCCACATACCATCACCAACTAAGAACTGCTTACTAGGAGCAATCAAAAACATATGCACAAGATTATTGCGGGCAGACACTTGAACATGTCATTAGAAGAGACCCTGACACCATCATAAGAACTGCTATGCAATGGACCACAGAAGAAAGGTGAAAGAGAGGCTTGGCGGAGAGCCGTGAAGGCAGAGATGTAAAGCACGAACTAGAGTTGGGCAATGTGCAAAGAATGGTCACTGAGCAAAGCGGAGACAGTTTGCTGCTGCCCTGCAAGACGCCATTAGGCGTAATGACCACTGATTGCTTTGTCTGTCAGCGGCTAAAGATTCAGGAAGAAGAACAGTATTGACAAAAATTGGAAGGGCAGACAGTGATATCAAAATAAGAATAAAACAGTCAACAGCAACTTTCATTACATTGGAAATTGTACAGAAATCAAAAGAAATCAAAGCCAAAGCATGACTCAAGAAGATAAATGAAGGGAAGACAACGTACACAGTATTTTTCCTCTTGCATAAACCACAGAGCTCCAAACTAGTGCTAAACGGAGAAAATCTACATTTAAATGAAAATCAAAACTACCTAGGCATTACTTTTAAAAGAAAAAAAAACAAGTTGACATAAACCGAATGAGAGCAAGGCAAAGAAAAGCAATTATGAATAAACATGCTGGAACAAGAGAGAGTGCTAAAGACGTTATGCGAGTGAGACCAGTCCTAGAGTATGGCATTGCAGCATGGGCAACAGCAGCTAAGTCCAACTTCGATAAAATGTGCAGACTCTAAAATCAAGCAATGAGAATTATAACGGGTGACATGAAGACAACACCTATAAAAGAACTCGAAAAGATTACTTGCCTCCAGCCAATGGAGGATAGAAGAGACAGCAGGGTTCAGCAACAAGATGAACAATTCAAGAGACTAACAGACCATCTGATGTGCCATAGAATGAATGCTCATAGAAGGCAAAGACTCAAATGAAGCAACTTTGTAGAATTAACCAAACCACAGATGAGAGCGGTTTCCATAAATGCAATATCAACTATAAAACCCATCTACATTGCACACAAGCTTTCAGTTTAAAAAACAACATTGTTTCACTGAAATGATAGAAAACATCCCTAGAATTGAAAAAAAAAGAGCCAGACTGCAACAGAGAGAACATCCGTAGCGACAAAATACATAGAGAAACATTACCCACGCAACACCTGGACCCATGTAACATCACTGGCAATGAAGAGGCTGACAGATTGGCAAAGGAAGGTGGAAATCTACCTCAGCCTGATGCAAGCATAACTTTTGAAGAGGCAAAGAGTTTTATCATAATCAGATACAGTAACAAATGGGATGAAGAGCATCCAGGTCACACACAAAATGATTCATACTACCAACTCAATAGAATAGAATAAGTGGTAATCTTCAGACTCTGCACTTGCCACAACAGATTGAGATACAATTTGTTCAACAAGCTAAAGATAGGAACTACCGACCAGTGTAACTGTGGCACTGATAAAATGACTGCTGAACATCTGCTTCAAAGTTGCCCAACATATGCGGAACAGAGAAAGCGCATATGACCGACACCAGTACCATTCGTGGAAAAGCTCAACAGAGATTCAAATAGCCTCAAGCTGACTACTGCTTTCTTTGAAATCATTAAAGTGGGCGTATGAGAGTGTACGAAGAAGAAGAAGAAGAAAAGAAATCCAACACAAAAATAAGAATCTTCAACTCACATGGCACGTCAGTCCTATTGTTTGGCTCTGATAACATGGAGAACAACGAAAATAACAACCTTCATAAATGGGTTCTTGTATAGAATATGGAAGAACTGAAATGGTATAGCAAGGGGTCACCAATGTGGAACTGATGACAAGAACTTGACACATACCTGTGGAACAACAGGTGAGAAGAAGATGTTGGAGGTGTATAGGACACACGTTGATGAAACTAGTTGATAGCATTATATCCTCAAATCCCTAGGGGAAGAGAAGCAGAGAGAGAGAGAGAGAGAGAGAGAGAGAGAGAGAGAGAGAGACTGAAAAATACGTAGAGAAAACTGGAGACAGAAACGAAAATAATCGGAAAGATTTGGAAATACCCAGAGCTGATGCACGTGACAGGACAACTTGGCATATGTTTGTTGAAGGTCTGTGCTACTTGGGGAGCTGAAGAGTAATTAATGAATAAATACAATAAGTTACAGATTTTCATTAGTGCTTGTATAGAATAGAACGATTGAAATGGTATGACAAGATCTCCAATATGGAACTGGCAACAAGATCTAGACAGGTGCACGTGGAATAGGAGATGAAATGAAGATGCTGTCGTTGGATAGGCCACATATAGAGGATATTGTCGTGGTTGAGTTAAAGTGTAAGAGTAGTTTGTCGAGTTGGACAATAGTAGTGAAATCGACAAGGGATAGTGGACTGACAGAGTTATAGATTACACGTAGAAAAGGTGTAAATAGGAGATGGACTTGAGACAACCTGGAAAAAGATGTTATCTCTCTCCAAGCCTCAACTCACTTTTATAGTCTAAGCACCTCCTGCTCTCACTCTTTTCTCTGGATAATAAATAGAGACTATAGTAAAGAGCTAAGAATGTAAATTAGGGATGAAAGGGTCGTGAACAGCGCACTAATAAATGTGTAAACTTTATTAAAAAAGAAAAGCATGAAAATAATGCACATCATCACAAACAACATAAAATTACATCAATAATCAAAATATGCAAAATACACCAACAACGAACACACAGACCACCGATCATAAAACCTGTAGAACACAGAGAAATGAAATAAACTGAGTGTCAGCCCGTCCGCTTTCGTGGGATCAAAAGCTAGCTCCAGAAAAGTGTCTTACATGTAGATATCCTTTAAGGGGATGAAATAAACCTACAAAACTTTCCTTGTCGGTGCTATCATTGGTGACCTCTAATTGCGCGAGGTGGGCTGGAAAACTCTATTTACCTCCGGTTTACCAAATGAATAAACTGAGTGTCAGTCTGTCCGCTTTCGTGGGACCAAAGGCTCTAGCTCCAAGAAGTGTCTTTACGTAAATATATACTCCATGGGTGATGGAATTAACCTGTAAATCCAATGTAGGCGCTAAACGTTGGTGACCCCTAATTGCGTGAGGGGGGCTGGAACTCTGTCTATTTCTGGCTGGCCGCTCATAAGTGCGAGGTTCTACATAACCCAGAAATACACCAGACGAAGTTACTTGAGGACAAAGAGTCCCAGGCGCTCTTATCCGGCGCTATTGCTTGCTTGGCATTAAATCCGGTTTGTGCTGATTTGACTGTGGCTTGACTGAGTGCCCCGTTTAGGCACACAAAGCTTGGTGATATAAATTCTGCTATAGACGCTGGGCTGATTGATATGCTGGAAGCCGCACTGCTCTGACTGGCGATCAATAGGCGAGTAGGAGACTACTACTGCAATAGATGATTTCAGATTTAGCGTTGGCTCGTTGCACACTGCGTGAGCTTAACTCCCGTGAGAGGGAAATGGCGTTGACAAAAGGGGTTTTGGTTCAGGAATGGGGTTGACGATTCGTTGCTAGATGTATTCAGAAACCCTCTGGATCGAAGAGAATATGACGTTCTTCGCCTGACTGGAGTCTGCTCTAGCGATTCGGTATCCCTGAAACTGAGACCCAAAAGAGACACCCTTTACATCCAGCAAACAATAAAACTACACTAATGTTAAATAAAATAGTTGTGCTCCGCAATGGGATTTAAATTTAATGTCATTATTGCTATGATAGTTTTAGGGCTGTCTTTAACCATATAAGTCTCCTGTTCCTTCCACTCTATCAATTATCAGCATGTGCCCGCATAGGCTTAATATATTGTGTACACCCAGGTACCTGTCAGTAAATGTTCTGACAGCAAAAACTACTCCTCTTCTTCCAACTAAACATACAGGAAACGTAACCTTGTAGTTACAGTTGAATGGATATGCTATTCATCTCTCAATCATTTAAATGAATTTACATAACCAAATTACAGCATGTGACATTACACAAATAAATCATTTGGCCCTTTTGGGGAAAAAGTATTAACATCCCACCAATGAACAAATAGAAAATGCAATGTTCTTGTTATAATAATACAGTTCTGACTGAACATAAGATAGAATTATATCTATGGCGGGCATCTGCTTTCTGTGAGTTATGGCTAGAGTCTAGCTACACAAGTAAGCATATAATGATTCTCCCCAGCCACTAGAAGTTTCTATCAAAAGGAATAAGTGACTATCTCCTATAATTCAGAGTTATAGCACCTGCATTTCACTATTAAGTTTTAAGTGAATAATCCACACCTCTGACATTTTCTTACAGTAATGATAGTTAGTTTAGCCAACTCATAACCCAATGGTAAGTATCTGTACTACTGATTCTACGCCTAGTGAGTATCTGTTATCGTAAGTTTATCATTTAACCCATTATAAACCATAACACTGACACCTGACTGTTTAAGCACCACTTAACTAAGGCGGTAGACTGCACTACATTATCACTGAATTAAATTACTAGGAGAAGTCCTCAGAAATGAATTCAAGTCACTTTCCTATCAGATATATGTAAAAGCTAACATGAATATATCATATATTATAAGAGTTGTTTACTCACCCCGAAAAATGACAAGAACTTAGGCAAACACATTCTAGTTCTGCTGTGCTAACTCTGCCTTAGTCTCATATGGTCATCTACGGGCCAGGAAATATTTACGAGTGTGTTTGACTTATTAAAATTCTCTAGTCTTATAGTTTACAAACAACGCTACCCGGGACACCTACATGGCCTGATTCTACAGATGTATCGGCGTAATGCGTAATAAAGAGTAAGACAAAGGTTTCTCTAAAGACTACATCAGAAGTCAACAACCGCGAGAAAGTTCCCCGATAGACATAATACATAATATTATGATCTCTAACTCGTCTAAGGGCAAAACCACAAAGACGAACTACGGGTTTATCTTCCCCTGAGTCGAAGATCAAACACCTGTTTCCCCGAGACCTCAAACGGTTAGCTCCCGCTAGCTGGCCGTTTCTACACAGACACCTACACTTGTGATCAAAGACTTAAGGCGACCAGAGAAATTCCCCTGGTCAGACGGACCACAGGTGCGCTGATGTAATATTACCGCTACGCTGACCGTTGAAGGAATTAGTACTGAAGGCCAGCCAGAACGTAAACAAACCTCGGGTGGGGTTTGTGAAGGTGAAAAAATTGGGCCACGAAGGTAGAAAAGAAAATACAAAATGTCAAGGAAACCAGAACATTAAAGAGTAATAAATTGGGACGAGATGGTAAAATAAATTAACAGTCACTGTGACAGATATCTATTTATAGCATTACAGCAGTCCTTCTTGTTGTTGGTTTCTGCTGTTATCCTGCCTTTTGTTAGTTTTCCATATGTTTAATTTCATGAATTCCATATGTTTCATTCCATTTATTTTTATTTCTTGCCAGTGGTCTTCTGCACTTGCTTCTTCTTCTTGTCGTTGAAGCAAATTGTACTTTTTTGATAATTTGACAATACATTTTTGTTATGTTTCTTTAAAGCATTAAAAATGTTTCAAGTAACTAGAGACTTCAAAATACCCATTAATAGGAAACTGCTCACATAACTACTGGAAACATGATATTTTATGATAGAAAATCTTAAAGTGCAGAGCACCAGCAAGATAATACTAAAAAGCATTTCATTCTAAGATTTCGAAAGTTTGAGCAACAAAGGATTCCACTTTTAGAATATTTACAGTCATGCCACTATCCTTTTACTATAGAAGATGTGTTTAAAAAACATAATGAAATGCATGTATTAAAACAGCATATAAAAAAGAAAAAAAAACATTATATATAAATGACAGGTGGTAATGGCTACTTAAATCAGCAATTAACCTATGAGGTAATGCCACCATAAGAGAAATTACATCAGAGGAAGATGGTGGAAACAAAACCACACATAATTCAATGGACAGTCATCAAATACGATACTTGTTTCATCTTATGTAATACAGCCTAACGAATACCAAACATGGCGTTATCAGTAGGCCGTCTGACTTCATGATAGGAATATGTTTCAGAGGATGAGTGATGAAACCCTGTAACAGCATGGACTGACACTAGCTAAGCCCCGCAGAATGAGAACATCAGTGACAGAGGATAATATTTTCCCTTCGCTCTGTATGAATCACGGAGCCACCACTGCAGACATATAGAACAAAATGAAGGATTGTATTTGCAGACAAGCACTTTGAGAGCTTGTGAACACTGAAGAAGCATTATAATAAAGATATAAGTGAACATATCAAAAGAACATGCTGAGAGGTGGTTTGGATTATATAACAGTATTCCTCCAGCATAAGGATGACTCATAATAAATCATTGTATAGCTGAAGTATCTGAGACCAGTATGTGTATGCAATCGCTGTTAACATGAGTCCCATGCTCACGTATATTAGTGGATATGTTGTTGATGTTGAATATTCTTGTTGTGTTTCAGTGACTTCTAGAGCTTTCTGACATACAGCACGGGTTTTATCAGCGCTGGGATCTGAGTCAGGTATTCTTTTAATCACCTGTAGGAGGAAAAAAACATAGAAAGGAAACTGAGATTAAACAAGCTTAACACTCAGAGTAAAAATTTGAAAGATTTTATGATTAATTTACTGGTAATACTGGGTGTTTCAATAACAATTTAAAATTGATAAATCTATATTTGTTCCCCACACAAGGTATATTTGCTGTGATGGCATAATAATGTAGCCAAACATAAGAATTTTGAATCACCAGAGTACGATAATACAGACCATAGTGTCGCAGAACGTTTTCATGTGGGTGAATGATGAAATGAGTGTAAGTACGGGTCACTGAGGTTGTCAACACTTGTTTAAGTTTGACTCAGGGATAGAGTTCATGTCTGATTTCGTGTCAGCATATTGTGACTTGTGCTTGCGCATGGAGAAAGCGTGTTTGGTGAAGACAAGTCTGGGTGACTGAGAGAGTACGCGAATGTGACTAGGGACAGTCTGTGATTTGTGGTCGAGCTGTGTGCTCGTATTTGGTGACAGTGGGAAACCACAGTTGTGATGGATATATTGATTGTTGTTAAGGGCTTACCTATTGTTGTACAGTCTTAGTACAGTTTTGTTGTATAGTCTTAGCTATTGTTGTATAGGCGATGTCTTCCCGCATAGGAGTGTTCATGGAGGAACGTTGGTAATGTTCATGGAGAACATGTGTCACAGTAGGATGCTCGTGCTGGAATCTCTCTTTGTGTACTTCGCGTTGAATTATGTTTTGTAGGCCATTCGAGGAGAATGTTAATTTTTCATTTTCAATTTCCCTCAGTGTATGGCTGTATACCGCTCCACCTATGTCCCAGTCTTGACATATGGATGCGAGTCGTGGGCAATGACTACAACCCACAAAAGCCAGATCCAAACCTCAGAAATGAGGTATCTGAGGAAAGTGGTTGAAGTAACAAGAAGAGACATGGTAAGCAACCAGACGATCCGTCAAGGCCTAAAATCCCATCCGCTGCAGACCCAAATAGAACAGTCCCAACTAAGATGGTTTGGCCATGTCTGCAGAATGGGAGAAGATCGGCTACCACGACAAGCATGGGAAACAAAGAGCCAGGGATCCAGACCTCCAGGACGACCCAGAGTCCGCTGGGAGGACAACATTAGACAATCTTTGAAGGACCGAGGACTAGAATGGAACCAGCCCAGGAAGAAGACAGCTGATAGAATGGTCTGGCGCTCTCTCTTCCAAACTTCTACACCTCACGGTAGAAGGGGAACGACTAAGTAAGTAAGTAAGTAAGTAAGTATTATATTTTATTTTATTGATCGTATAGTGGTGAGCATTCCCCTTGTGTCGATGACGCGGGTTTAATCTTAATGGACAACAGCAGAAACCCAGCCCGTGACAACGACTCATTTTTAATCTTAAATGTTCTCTGATTAATTCTTTTTCGCTTTCTCTTCGTTAAAGTTAACTTCATCGCTAACTTGACAATCTTCTCCTGTATGATTATCTCTTGGAATTAAGAATTAATCCGTAAGTGAATTCATTAAATAGTAACTGGATCACTCAATTCAATAACTGGAACCAATGTTAGGCAACGAAATCTGAACTCCTTTCCAACTATCATACTTATAAGTCATACATCATTATAGTCTGTCAATAGTTTAATTGATTTTCTTCTTAACATGGACATAGTCTTTCCCCCATATCGTTTCGGTTATTTCTTTTTTTTCCTTCCCTTTGTTTTTATCAGTTTACAACTTCAGATTTTACAGTTACACTAGAAAAAGAAGGACGCAAGTTTGCAATCAACACAAAGAATGACT
This sequence comes from Oreohelix idahoensis, assembly GCA_024509875.1. NCBI lineage: Eukaryota > Metazoa > Mollusca > Gastropoda > Stylommatophora > Oreohelicidae > Oreohelix > Oreohelix idahoensis. Next base: position 501,134 of record JAMPIV010000784.1, read on the forward strand.
GACAAGTTCAGTGAGCAACCTTCGCTAATTTTCCAGAAAATCGTTTAGAGTTTAGATGATATCTTATGACCTCAACATTTAACTCCGCAAGATTTACGGAATCTCACTGAATCAATTTCCTTTTTAACTTCGCGATTCATTCTCTTAACTGAATATCCTTAATATCTCATTTCTTCCTTACGAAGAGGCGATTATTGAGGTCTATCAACTCTACCAAACTTAGAGGATGAGCATTACATGCTATAAAATTTCACGCTTTGTTGAACCTCGGACATTATGGCTTCGACCTTGATGACCGAAATCTACTGAATAGTTTTTCATTGATCTACTATGTCGGCCTGCTGAATACTCGGGCGTATCCCGTAGGTACTCATTTTCCATGATCCCCTTGATTATTGTTGGAAGATTTTACATTCCTTTCGACCGTTAGTCATTCTAACCTGACTAGTATTTTATTTCTCAGCTCTGTAGGTTAACTTCATGTTCTTTTCTTCTTTGCGTCTCGGTGTTCAGTGTGTCGTCATCGTTGTTCTCTGACGTCGCACCCTATTTTTTATTTTTTCCCCCGTAACCAGCACTGAGAGTACTGCTTTCGTTTTCATAGCGAACCTATTTTACGTCATGCCGAACCGTATGTCACTACTCCTGTGACACATGTTAAGGCGATGAGCTGGTTCCGCATTAGAGCTACAGTGGAGTAAGGGGTTGTGGATCCAACAGTGCATTCCGAAGTATTGTGACAACGGAACACGAAAGAGATTGGACCACACCTGAATGTCTGGTCTCCCCACATAATGATGGTTGTCCTGCATTTTTACTGAACTGTGTGTCAATACCAGCTATACAACAACTGGATGCAGCATTGCAGCTCCACAGACCAGGAATTTTGGAAGATAAGTGCACAACATAAACATTACCATAATTGATATACCAGAATCCGGTGCTAGTCAGATGATGAAAAAGACAGTAAACAATGACAGTTTTTTTAGATTGTGTAAACATAGAATATTTATTGTGTCACCTATTTTGATTAATGTAAATTTTTAAATATATGTCCTTGTTTCATTCCAGGTTCAAAGAAAAGAGAAGATTAAGCAATAAAGTAAATTGACTGATTTGGTTAACTTCTGTTAAATCATTTCCATGTTCTGTATTTGTGAATTAATTAATTGGGAATAATTTATAAAAGCATAGGTGTAGTCGTAGCGGGAAGGCAAGGTAGGCTCTTGATCTATTTCACTTTACCATCTGGACAAGAGCACTTAACAGTGTGACTATATCATGGGCCATCCTTACACCAGTGCTTTTTTCTGAGACTGGGGTATTACAATAGGTCAAGAATACCTTGACTTGATCTTTTGTTCATCTCTAATTATCCATCTCGCCACAGTGTATAATATTACCTGTAATATGTAATGTCGCATTATGGCCTTTACATTTTCAATAGATGTAGCTTCCATCACACATCGTACAGCCTCTCCTTTCCTGATCTTGACAACACTTGAAAACACTTTTGGATTGTTATAACAACGCTCAAGGGTAGCCATAGCCATAACCTTCATGGAAATAATAAACAGTATTGTTATAGGGTTAGCTTCCGTGGTTATTAAGTCAGGTGGAAAATTAAAAAGTGAAAAGATGGTGATTGGTAATTACGAATTAGGACAGTGTTTCCCAGATTTCATTAAATCTTATATCAACTTTATGGTTTCTACCATATTCAACATTACCTGCATAATTATGTACTAAATACAAATAAATTCGCTTTTGCTTTAAATTACTTTAAGATGGGAAACTTCATGATATCCGAAATAAAATAAAAAACAGTTCAGTTTGTTATGTAAAAAGGGTAAAGGTAGCCCCACTGCAGAATGAGGTGTTAAGAGACTTCACTGAACTAGTGTTAGAGACTTCACTGTACTAGTGTTAGAGACTTCACTGAACTAGTGTTAGAGACTTCACTGTACTAGTGTTAGAGACTTCACTGTACTAGTGTTAGAGACTTCACTGTACTAGTGTTAGAGACTTCACTGTACTAGTGTTAGAGACTTCACTGTACTAGTGTTAGAGACTTCACTGTACTAGTGTTAGAGACTTCACTGAACTAGTGTTAGAGACTTCACTGTACTAGTGTTAGAGACTTCACTGTACTAGTGTTAGAGACTTCACTGTACTAGTGTTAGAGACTTCACTGTACTAGTGTTAGAGACTTCGCTGTACTAGTGTTAGAGACTTCACTGTAATAGTGTTAGAGACTTCACTGTACTAGTGTTAGAGACTTCACTGAACTAGTTTTAGAGACTTCACTGTACTAGTGTTAGAGACTTCACTGTACTAGTGTTAGAGACTTCACTGTACTAGTGTTAGAGACTTCACTGTACTAGTGTTAGAGACTTCACTGTACTTAGAGACTTCACTGTAACTAGTGTTAGAGACTTACAACTGTACTACTTGTTAGAGACTTCACTGTACTAGTGTTAGAGACTTCACTGAACTAGTGTTAGAGACTTCACTGTACTAGTGTTAGAGACTTCACTGAACTAGTGTTAGAGACTTCACTGAACTAGTGTTAGAGACTTCACTGAACTAGTGTTAGAGACTTCACTGAACTAGTGTTAGAGACTTCACTGAACTAGTTCTCAGCTTAATGAGGTTGGGTGACTGGTTTCCTTCTTTGCTGCCTTTCCCTTCCCTAACTCAAGAGCAGGGTCATGTAACCTGATTAGGAAATAGGTATTAATTACCCATTAAGCTAGGTAGACTGGTTTAGTGCGACACTGCCTGGTTTTGAACCAGGTAGCTTTGCCTAAAAAAGCAAGAGCTCTTAACACTGTCAGTTGTGGTTCACAATGCGTAGCTAAGGATTATTATTTATTTCAAAATGTAATTTTATTACATAAAACAAATACAGCGTACTTTTATAATAATAATAAATTCTTTAAGCGCCAAACACGGCGCATAAGGCAGAAACCAGTGCTCTCCAGGTTGTTCGTTGTGACGCCACTCCTCTTAGCTCTTGCACATTATTTAGGCCCAACGTTCTTCCTTCTCTTATTATTGTTCTTCTGAGTGTTTCTTTTGGTCTTCCTTTTTTCCGCTTACCCTCAGGAACCCAAGTGAGCGCCTGTAGTGGTATTCTGTTGTTTTGCATTCGTAGGACATGACCGATATATGACCATCGTCTTTTCCTTATATAGTCGGAGACATATTTCTGCCTAGAGTCTTCTCTTATTTGTCGATTAGTCTTGAATTCTTTCCAACTGATGTTCATGAGTTTTCTAAGACATTTGTTCTCGAATGTATTCAGCTTGTTCTCCAATGATTTTGTTATTTTCCAACTCTCACAGCCGTATGTTAACACTGAGATAACATTTGAATTAAACAGACGAAGCTTGGTATGTATATTCAATGATCGTAATTTCCAAATGTTAGATAATCTATTGAAGGCGCTAGCTGCCAAAGCAATTCTAGTATGGATTTCTCTTGTTGTGTCACCATCCTGAGTCATTTTACTGCCTAAATAATTGAAACTTTCAACTTTCTGTAGTTTTTCCCCGTTCAAGATGATATCAAAGGTCTCGTTAGAAAAGTTCATAGCTTTAGTTTTAGAGGCATTTATTTGGAGACCAATTTTAACCGAGAGATGACACAAATTATTTATTGCTTCTTGGGATTGTCTTGGTGTTGAACTTAAGAATGCTACATCATCTGCGAAATCCAGGTCCCCCAGGAATTTTCCATTTGTCCATTTTATACCCAATTGTTCATTGTGGGTATAGTTTCTCATAACCCAATCAATAGCTATTCCAAAAAGTAGTGGTGACATAATACAGCCTTGTTTCACCCCTGTTTCTACTGTAAACCATTCTGTATTCCCTTTATTTGTTCTAACACAACATCTTGCATTGTCATATAGCGCTTTGATTATATTCACATATTTTGTTGGAAAACCATAGATTGTAAGTATCTTCCACAATGATGGGCGGTGTAGACTATCAAAGGCTTTTTGAAAATCGACGAAGGTGATAATAAGTGGCGATTGCCTTTCCACTGATTCTTCTATAATTGTTCTTAGTGTGAATATTTGATCAATACATGATCGTTTCGGCCTGAAACCCGCTTGTTCTTCTCTGATCTTTTCGTCAGCATGCAATTTAAGTCTTTCTAACATCATGCAACATAATAATTTTCCAGGTACTGATAATAGAGATATACCACGCCAGTTATTACAGTCTGATAGATCACCTTTCTTCGGTAACTTTACAATAATACTGTCTTTCCATTGTTGTGGTGGTTGTTCTTCTCTCCATACTTCATTTATAATATCTAAAATTCTCAAGAGGTTGTTGTCATTAACTGCTTTAATCATTTCCCCTGAAATTTCGTCAACTCCAGCAGCTTTAAAATTTTTTAATCTTTTAACGGCTTGTTTGATCTCGTCCAGCGTGAATTCATCGCAAGTTATTGGCAAGGTGGTTGTGGATGTTTCATTATTAAAATCAGGTGTTACTGTTGGTGGTGGTCTGTTTAGCACCTCCATGAAGTGCTCAGCCCATCTCTTCATTTGTTCTTTTTCTGTTGGTATTGAATTCCCTAATTTACCTTTAACAGGTGTTTCCATAGCAGTAGGCTGGTGACATAGTTGTTTTGTAATTTGATAAAGGCACCTACTATTACCAGTTCTTGCAGCATTTTCAGCTTCTACGGCCAGTTCATTGATGAAATGTCTTTTATCTCTTCGAGTTTTTGTCTTCACTTCTTTATTTAACAAGTTATAAGTTAGTTTGCTGTCTTCACTTCTTTATTTAACAAGTTATAAGTTTTATACTTTTATAAACCAATAAAACTCAAGAAATAAACAAAAATTTATCAACGCAAAAACAAAATGAGAAGAATTTCTAAATGAGAAGAATGGAACTGTTTACATTTGGGAAGAATGGAACTAATTATAATCATCATTCACATTTGTTTTCCTTTCTCATGGAACTTGGGTCTGCCAGTGGCGTATTCTCTATGTGTGCTGTGCGTGCTGCGCACACCTATGCCCGAAGGAAAATAAAAACTTAATTTATTATTCTATAAAATATTTCTCTTCTAAAGTTCTGCTTTCGGACCGCACGCATCAGGATAACGGATTTTCCCGCATAGAATCTACGAGTATATCTAGTTTCAGTTTCCCAGACGCGTTTTATAGTGCAGTTTTTATTGGTTGGTTACAATCGCCCGAAGTTTCTCGGGTAATTCCGTCACAATGCGTGCTGGACCTTTCGGATTCACGTCTGAAGATTGGTTTGTGTGGGATCGGTGTCATGGCCAGATACGTCAGTACAATACGAACATGCGTGCGGTGGACTTGCAGCTCTCGAGTAGTAAAAATCGGCTGTGTCCGTCCAGTCTTTTTTGTGATTAATTTTTGTTAGTTGCCGGGAATGCAGATTATTACTGTGACAGTGAGTTTCAAGTTGTAAGTTAATTAGTATTTCGGAGATAATTGACATATACCCCTAATAACTATCGTTGCGTAATTGAATATAGTTGGTTTTTAAATTAAGAGGGGAAGAAGTTAAATAGTAGGCGTACATATTCATTTTAAGTAGCAGCACGCCTAGCTCGCATTACCAGGATACGCCACTGGGGTCTGCAACTATTTATGACCACCAACTTCTTTTTTTTTGGGCATCTGCTGAAGATAGCTAGACCTGTGGCTTAATGTCGCTTAATCTAAGATTAAATTCTGTGTCAACGATAGTCTTAATTCTTTCTGCTCCCAGTGAAGCATAGGATCTCCACGTTAGTTCTCTAATGGATTAGTCTTCGGGAACCTGTTTTTCTTTCCACCACTCAATTCTCAGTGGATCTGAGTATGTTACCATGGCGTTAAAAGACCCTAATCCTGTCCAAGCCTAGTCTAGGAAAATCTTTTGCCCTCTGAACAGGTTATGTCTTTTTCATTTCCAACTGGTTTCTAATGACATTGTTTACTGATGTTTTTGTTCTTTGCCTGAAATCTACATCTTTCGTTATTTTTTTTTTCTAGCTATGTGAGCCTACTTATGTGGCATAAGAGCCTACTTATGTAGCATAAGAGCCCACTTATGTGGCATAAGCATGTCTAATGAATACCTGAAATTTGTTATTGAAGTTTTTAGTATAAATTCATGCCCCATCCCCACAGAAAAGCAGAAACTATAATGATGAGTTGAGCAGAGTCAATTTTGTTTTATTTATAGGACTTGCTACAAAATGTTTGCTTCATACTTGTAATTTAGTGACTGATGTATATATATATTCTCAGAATGGATTAACATTCCATAATTCTCATCCCAGTCGATTACATCAATTTATTCCAAGAGTTCATCAATTATCAATTAATTAACAGTGGCATCAGGTCATATTCACAAAAGGATGAAAAAGTGATGCTTATCCATTTGTAGTGTCGTATATTTTAAGAAAATGCTTACACATTTTTCTCATCAAGTCCTTTAAGTGTCATTTCATTATGTTAACAAAATTTTCAAGGATGTAGGCCAGTGTTACTCAACTAATTTAATTGTTAGTCGTTAATTATAGCTACATATTACTTAGAAAAAAAAATACTATTTTTTGTATTGTAAATTTTTGGAAAATGTGTTTTGGACATTGTGATATTTATTTTTTCTGCGCCAGCGCTAGATTGTATGTTAAGCTTACTATTATGTAGTGACATTAATTCTTTGAAAATGTTGTGATGTTTGGATGTATTTTTTGGTTGTTAGCGCTTGACTATGCGTCAATGCAAAACTTGTGTTAGCGTTAATATTTTTGTTTGGATGATATTTGATGTAATTTATTTTTAGTTATGTATAAGCTTTTAATTTAGTTAAATTACTTATTATGCTGTGCTTGTCATAAGCTTTCTTTTTTGTGTTAGTATATAAATATACTTTAGCATTTTTGTATTTTACAATACGTTGTTACAGTTGGATGGTTATTGTTAGGTATTGTTACCAACTTTCTTTACATTTGCATCTTTACTGTCATCTCTCTTTGTTGACTATTCGTCATTTCTTTACATCTTGTCTGTTGTCTTTATAATATTGTCTGATATTTTGTTTATGCTTCCGTGTTTCATCTTTGATGTAATTCATACTTCTTGTATACTTGTTTTTCGTGTTACGCTATTTATACTTTCATTCTTTGTATTGTTAAATTAATTATATGACTTTAGGTAATGTAATTGGTTCTTATAGTTCTATTTGTTTTACATGTATGGAATTGTTGTCTTCAATGTCATCTTATGATTCTATTTGATGCTTATCATATTCCCATTTCATATTTTGTCTTTTCGCTTACGATAGTTTATTTTCTGTTTAGTTTGTACTATGTATACTGATGCGTGATGCCATATGATGATGGATGGTATCCGCATGTCTGGTTTTGTGTGGTGTGCAGATGTGTTCAGTCAAAACAATGTTCATACAAAAATAACAGGGCAATCCACATAGGACGTCAGTAAACTCACGACGTATAAAGTCAATGATTCTTGTAACAGCCGTTGACGTTTTTCTTCATTATTTATTGTGGACGCCACAGTGACAAAATGGTTACGCGAATATGTAGGCACATCAAACAGTCATTATCACAGCAACATTCAATACAGCAATAGACGGTAGACAGCATTACAATGATGAGTCAGATGCATGTTATATTTCATAGTGCTGTAAATGTAGTCAGGTGAAAAACTCCATCCTTTTCTATAACAGCCAGGAGATAACCAGATGTATGAGATCAGTTCACTCTCCTTAGTTTGACTTCAGCAAGACAGACACGTCTGCCGAAGTATAAATAATGTCCTCAAAAATATCCTCTAGATAATAAAGGTTTTTCAAACCTAGTTCATTTAACAAAGTAGCAAGTAATGGTCCTTGGTACCTGCATCAACCGATGCAGTACAATGCAGCGACATGTGAGCTGGGAAAAAACATCTTGTGACGACGACTTTCGGAGACAGGCTATGAATCGAAATCGCTCACGACCCAAAATCGATAGAGTTAATGAAAAAGTCAATTTACCTTGCTTTCAAGAAATACAGAAATATCACGCCTCCCGGCATGTGCAAATACACTAGAGGTATTATCTCGAATAAACGAAATATCCATAAGAGGACTACACATCCCTGACAGAACAAAAAAAGCGGAGATCCCCTCTTCAACGAGGCATCTCTTTCGCCATTCCAAATCGCTCACTCCACTAGTGGTGGGCGGAAACCGATCGACCAAGAAGCAAGACAAGTCATGCGCAGTCCAGCGCAAAATGACCACAGCTCAAACTTAACTGCATTCGATACCAACGCGAGAAGACAAATGCTTACCGAGAAAAGTGACTATAAATTTCAAGCAGTTGTTGCCCTTGCGTTATAAAATAGATATTGAAATAAAACGATGTTGCGAGAATTTATCACGCAACATATCACCACCTCCTCCCGATAAAAAAAAAATGTGGAACATATTTTTTTTTTCAATATCAAAGAGCATGCGATAAGCGGCTCAAAACGCACGAATTATGCGCTGATAATTAACTAAATTGCCAAACAATAGGCTAATTATAGAGTGTCTGGTGAGGATATACCTCAACAGAAAAATAAATATGTCTCAAAAAATATTCACATCGGGGAGGTGTCACCAACACACATCACGTTAGCATGTAAACACAATATACGTATGCAAGTTACTATAATCATCATTAAACAGCATACTCTAATATTGTCTTTAAAAATGGATGTACAAATCTGATAGGAAAATTTAAATAGTACATTCTTTGACATGTAATGACATAAGTACATAGTAAAGTTAAACTACATGACGATCCAGGACATATGCTCTGGTATTCCGAGGGTAAGTACACAATCTAGAACTCGTCATGCTTGATACTAGTAAGGTAAGTCCTCAGCTCAACAATGACATTCTGAGAAAGTACAAGCAATATAATGCTAATTAATAACTAATATGCTTCATAAGGTACAATACATTATTAATAATTGTGGCTGTTTAGTAAACTAACGGCCCTTATATTAACTACTCAGTCCTCCTCTATCATCTTAAAAAACGAACAGAAGAAGATGACAACAAAGCACGATAGTGTGTACATATAAAGTAAGTACAGATGTGCTAATCTATTGTAGAAATATAGGTGTGTTATGACTCTGTAATATATGGAAATATAGGACAGAAGTATTAGTTGGAGTCATGTGGGCATCTAGACAAAATGTCAGCCATCACATTATCCGCACCACGGATAGCTCGTACCGTGAAGTGAAAAGGTTGAAGAGCTATAGCATATCGAGTGGATCTCGAACTCTTCAAATTCTTAGTCTGAATAGCTGTAAGAGCTTTCTGATCAGTCTCTAGAATGAAATGTGCGCCCAGGAGGAATCTTTGTAGCTTTAGAATTGACCAAACCATCGCTAACAACTCACGGTCTAAAACCGAGTAGTTCCTCTCTGCCGCATTTAGTTTTCTAGAAATGTACATAACAGGATGCAGAGTATTTGCATATTCTTGCATCAGTGCTGCTCCAATCCCAGTGGATGAAGCATCACTCCGAAGAACAAAAGTCCTATCAAGAGTAGGTAATCTTAAGATGGGAGGAGAAGAAAATATATTCTTGATTTGGTCTAGTGAAGATTGGCATTCTTCAGACCAACGGACCAGATTAGGCGAACCTTTCTTCAACAATGTTGAGAGAGGTGCCATGATCGAAGATAAATTTGGAATAAATCTCCCATAAAATTGAATTAAACCTAAGAGACTCCTAACTTGTTTCTTCGTTTTAGGAACAGAGATGTTCAGTATTTTGGAAGTATTGTGGTCTTCTGTCTTCAAGAGACCATGACCAACACGATGACCCAGGAAAGAGATTTCACCAAAACCAACAAAAGCTTTAGAAGGTTTTGCTGTCAAATTATTCTCACGTAGAGTGGACAGTAAGTCATATAACCCTAAATAGTGATCTTCCCAGGTATCACTGAAGAGACAGATGTCATCTAAGTATGCGATGACATCCGAACGATGTGACAGAATTCGACGCATCATGCGAACGAAAGTGGCAGGGGCGTTCATGAGACCAAAAGGCATAACATTCCATTGAAATAGACCCCTAGGTGTAGAAAAAGCAGTAAGAGGTTTGGCATGCTCTGCTAAAGGCACTTGCCAATAACCTTTAGACAAGTCAAGTTTAGTGAAGAATCTAGAATTAGAAAGTCTAATCAGTAGATCTTCTAACAAAGGCATCGGTTCAGCGTCGAACTTTGTGACCTGATTCAATTTGCGATAATCAACGCAAATTCGTATGTTCTTATCCTTCTTCCGGACAATAACCATGGAAGAAGAATATGGTGAAGTCGATGGTTCAATTATATTTAATTGAATCATTTCATCCAATTCCTTTTCCACTTGCGACTGAAAGTGTATAGGAATAGGATACGGCCTAACCCTAATTGGATTATTGTCGGTAAGAATTATGTCATGTTCTATGACATCTGTGTGTCCAGGAATGTCAGTGAGAACATCCTGAAATGTTTGTAACATCGACGAGACTTGTCGATGTTCGTCACCAGAAAGATTAGGAGAAACAGAAACGTTTTTCCAAGATTCCGTGGAATGTAATGGAACCACTGGAAGGGGAAGGTTGACATCAGAGAAGGTAGCTTCCTCATCCTGAATGACAGACAGGGATGAATAATGACCGTGAGGTGCAGGAGCATCATCCGTTGCCTGGAAAATAGGCAGCAAATAGTCCGGACGTTCGTGAAATTCCGAAAGCATGTTTATGTGGAAAGTTTTATGCTTTCCATCAATATCGACCACATAGTCAACATCGGAAATCCGAGAGACTATTGCATACGGACCTTTCCATGCAATAAGAAGTCTATTTTCCCTACTGGGGAGTAGGACGAATGCTTTGTCACCTGGACAAAGTTGTCGTAGACATCTATTCTTGTTAGCAAACTGCCTTGCCTTCTCTTTAGCAATTTCTGATGAAGCAGTTGCTAGCTTACATGCCTCAATGATCTTTTGTCTAAGAGCAATGACATACTCATATGAGGATTGAGTTTCATCGCTAATATCATCGGCAGTGATGAGATCGTGTAATAAAGACATAGGGCCGCGTGGACGCGCGCCAAAGACAAGTTCGAAGGGAGAAAATCCTGTGTGTTCATTAGGGACTTCTCTATAGGCAAAGAGAGCCGCGGGTAAAACCCTGTCCCAATCTTGAGGATGATCTTCAGTTATCTTACCAAGCAAAGTCTTGAGCGTTCTATTCAGACGCTCAACTAACCCATTAGACATAGGATGGTAGATACTACTGAGAGATCGTTCAATATGTAAGGTAGACATTACCTGTGACATAGTGTCAGATATGAGTTGAGTGCCATGGTCTGACAATATTTCTCTGGGGAACCCCAAGCGAGAAAATATCAACCAAAGAGCATCTGCGATATCTGTAGTAGATATGCTCTTAAGAGGAATAGCCTCTGGCCAACGTGTGCACATATCGACACATGTAAGGATAAACTGATGTCCTCTGGCCGACTTGACCTTAAAAGGGCCAATAATATCTATGGCCATTTTCTGAAACGGCCGAATAGGAATGTCAGCAGCCTGGATAGGCGCAGCATGTCGTGGTCCTCTAGATTTGACCTCCTGACATACCTTGCATGATCGGCAGTAAATACGAATGTCCTTATTGACAAAAGGCCAAAAGAAAGCCGCAAGGACTCTCGACTTCGTACGGGCAAAACCCATATGTCCAGCACATTGCGAGTCATGAGCATGTTGTAATATTTGGACTCTCATGCTCTTGGGAACAAGAATTTGCGAATGTGCCGACGTAGTCGAATCTTGTACCATACGTACAAGTACGCCGTTTCTCATTGCAATCCAAGATTTTCTATTTGTATCCTGATTCGGATCACCTTTCTTCGCAAGAACGAAGAATTTTTTTAAAGAAGGATCTTCTTCTTGCAATTTTATGAAAGAGTCACGAGTGATTACTAAGTGACTATCTTGGCTATCAACTTCATTATCACTATTCAGTGAAGTTTCGGGTGTTTGTAGAGCTTGTGCTCTTGTAACTACTGCATTTGTAGCTTGCATGTTATTATCTTCCCAAGCAGCAATCTGCTGTGGGGTACACTCCCTAACTCCGTGAATACGACCAATAATAAGGTCCGCAATAGGATTAGGTAAGAGACAAGCATGCACATCTCCAGTAAAGAAAGGAGTGGCAATGCGAATTACAGCAGTAGGATATTTTTCTAGAGTGCCGCCAAATGTGACACATTTAATAACCCTTCCTGTAGCACAAGATGGATCTACAAGCGATTGTCTAACACCAATAGTGGTGCATCCGGAATCGAAAAGTAGTGAGACCGGAGTATCATTAACAAGACCCTTATGTAGAATTAAAGAACCCCTCCCGTCATGCGCAACAGCAGCAGGAAGAGCGGGAAGTGGGTGACCACAACTCAAAGTAGTTATGGTACCCGGTTCGAATAAAGTACTGCATTGGGGGCATTTGTTTGCTCTCTCAAAGTCAAAAGCAGAACCAGTGACAGCGTCAAAGTTTTTACTATCAACAACATGATTACAGGCTCCCTCAGTTTCCTGTTGTACAGCATTAGCCTGCTGATATCTCTTTTTTTTGTGTTGAGATCTACCCCGACTATTATTACCTCTGAAGTTATCAGAGTTATTATTATCTCTGCAGTTATTATTGTCTCTATTGTAATTGTTATCCTGGTTCGAATTCCAGTTTCCACGATTACTATCATGTTCACATTGATGCGAACATCTATTTGTTTGGTTCTGAGGTCTTCGGCAGGAATAACCTCTATTACCATATCCTCTTTTGAAATGCTTATAATTATTAGGGTGATAGTAACGAGTACTATCAGGTTGTCTCCAATTCTTCGAAGAAGAATCACCATGAAATTGATTTCCATGATTTTGACAGAAATTACCGCTACTCTTTCTATCAAAATTTTGTTGGAATCTACGAGCAAAGTTTTGACCATACGGAGCTGCCGAAGCAACTGGTAAACCTTCTTTCACCTTAGAGTTACCCATGGTTATGTGTGGGTGCGCAGTTACGTATTGGCAACAGAAATCTTCCATTTCTTTTATTGTTTTAGGTTTACGTTCATGAAGGAAAGCAAGGAAAGACTCATTGACAGACGACATGACTTTGTCTCTAAGTATTAAGTCCATAAGTCCTTCATAAGTTTTTTCCGTCTTAGATAGTTCAACCCATCGTGAGAAAGTAATGCGTATTCTTGCAATAAACTCGGAGAATTCAACTCCATTTTCAGGTAACATGTTTTTAAATTGTAGACGATAGCCGTCTTCGTTAAGCTGATATTTCTTTAACAAAGCGGCCCTGACAACCTCATAATTGTTCTTGTCAGGTTCATCCACCATATTTAATATACTTAGAGCTTTACCTGTCAGTATCCCTGATAACTGATAAACATATTTTGCTTTGTCTATGTTATGAGCTGTACATGCTTGTTCAAATCTGTCCAGATAGAACATTATGTCATCACTGGAAGGACTAAATGTTGGTAACTTAATCTTAAAAGTATCATTATTAGCCTTACCAGAAGATGAACCCTTGTTTGAATCATTACCATTACTCATGCTCGTCAATTTCAATTTTTCCAACTCTAAAGCTAAGACCTTTTCTTCATGTTCCATTTTTGCTTTCTCTTTCCTCTCATCAGACTCTCTCTGTAATCTTCTTTCCTCAGCCTGAGCCTCTTTTTGAAGTCTTTCATTTTCAGCTTCTTTTTCAAGTCTTTTATTTTCAGCCTCTTTTTCAAGTCTTTTCTCAGCCTCTTTTTGAAGTCTTTCAGCTTCTAGCTGTAGCTGGAGTTTTCTTTCCTCAGCTTCTGATTCCCTTTTTTGTTTTTCCATTTCCATTTGGAATCTTTTTTCATCCACCTGCATCTGCAGTTTCTTTTGTTCAGCTTCCATATGCAGTTTCTTTTGTTCAGCTTCCATTGCTTTATCATATCGAGCAGTTGCAAATTCTTCTAACTTATCACCAGTCTTCCCAAGCAATTTACCCTGCTCAATAAAGTGCTCAAATGTAGACATGTTGTCTAACATATGAGTCCAAAACCTGAAATAATTAACTAATTTATTTCAAACCTAAGTATAACAAGTCTTAATTAAGCACTTGTATATTCACATCACATTATATTATCCCAGTCTCTGTGGGAAACAAGTCTCCAATCAAAGAACTTGTATATGAAATATCAACACTCAATTCTTGATCATAAGTGCACTTCTCATTCAATAGTGCACGACACTATTCATCATTCATTTATCATCAGTGTAGTAGTAACAGTGCATTAGCATAGCCCATTAACTAATTACTATAACTGTAAACAATGGCTATGTAAACACATGCAGAATGTAAACATTGAAAATGTAAACAATACAAACAATGTAAACAATAACAATGTAAACAATAACAAAGATCAGCAACAATACAAAAACGTTCGCAGAAATCAACTAAAAATAAAGCAGAAATTAATGAAATATCACAAAAAATGTGACGATATCTGCGATAGAATTAAACAAAATACATGACACCACAGTGTATAAACAAAAATGTTGTATGAAACTAAATTATAGACAAGAGTAGGCTAACAAATACAAACAAATCAAAACAAAACTAAAGAATGCGAAATAATAACGAAAACAATATTAAAACATGTCATCACAGCTAACATAAATAGCAACAGAAGTCGCTTAGCAAATTCCAGTATCGGAAATTTGCAAACCCTACAGAAAACGCTCACAATAGACGACCTCTATGACGTGGCATAATCTAACGGAGACACCACCCAACCGAGAACCCGCTGAAATATAAACATATAAATATACAAATAACATATAAACATATAACATATAGAATGAGATGATACACAGAAGACTCAGCAGAAGTATAAGGGCACAGTTTACATACAAACAGGCCACTTAACTTATAGGCTTCCAATCGTAGAACAGCAGAAAAAACGGATGTCAATCAACGTCCTAAAGAGCGAAGCTCCAACGATGATGGCACATCTGAACTGCTTCCACTGCTAACACGATGGTACAAGAGCTTCTGAAATACTGTGTGTTGAGTTGTTTCGGCACTTGACCTTCTAATCCAAAAGTAAGTTGATGGAAATCGGTACTTGGCCTTCTTCAGAAAACAACCCGTTTCAACCGGCACTTGACCTTCACAAAAACGACAGCACTGGAACCTTGACAGCAGCAACTTGCTTGACTTGCGTAAAAGATAACAGCAGTCCGAGTTATCCGGCAACATGTAACAACGCCGGGTACTGTCAAATTCTTGTTTCCGTCAAAAAGTTGAAATTTTGACTTTTACCGGGCAACGCCGAGTACTTTGAAAATTTTGAAGATGTTGACTGTATTGAAGAATGTTAATTTCTTGAAGGATGCTGATGAATTCTTGTTGAAAATGAAGTGGGTAAGGGACCCCGTGTTTGCTGGTACCAGAATCAAACCAGCTTATGGCCACCAAATGATGCGTGATGCCATATGATGATGGATGGTATCCGCATGTCTGGTTTTGTGTAGTGTGCAGATGTGTTCAGTCAAAACAATGTTCATACAAAAATAACAGGGCAATCCACATAGGACGTCAGTAAACTCACGACGTATAAAGTCAATGATTCTTGTAACAGCCGTTGACGTTTTTCTTCATTATTTATTGTGGACGCCACAGTGACAAAATGGTTACGCGAATATGTAGGCACATCAAACAGTCATTATCACAGCAACATTCAATACAGCAATAGACGGTAGACAGCATTACAATGATGAGTCAGATGCATGTTATATTTCAAAGTGCTGTAAATGTAGTCAGGTGAAAAACTCCATCCCTTTCTATAACAGCCAGGAGATAACCAGATGTATGAGATCAGTTCACTCTCCTTAGTTTGACTTCAGCAAGACAGACACGTCTGCCGAAGTATAAATAATGTCCTCAAAAATATCCTCTAGATAATAAAGGTTTTTAAAACCTAGTTCATTTAACAAAGTAGCAAGTAATGGTCCTTGGAACCTGCATCAACCGATGCAGCACAATACAGCGACATGTGAGCTAGGAAAACATCTCGTGACGACGACTTTCGAAGACAGGCTATGAACCAGAAATCGTTCACGACCCAAAATCGATAGGGTTAATGAAAAAAGTCAATTTACCTTGCTTCCAAGAAATACAGAAATATCACGCCTCCCGGCATGTGCAAATACACTAGAGGTATTATCCCGAATAAACGAAATATCCATAAGAGGACTACACATCCCTGACAGAACAAAAAAAGCGGAGATCCCCTCTTCAACGAGGCATCTCTTTCGCCATTCCAAATCGCTCACTCCACTAGTGGTGGGCGGAAACCGATCGACCAAGAAGCAAGACAAGTCATGCGCAGTCCAGCGCAAAATGACCACAGCTCAAACTTAACTGCATTCGATACCAACGCGAGAAGACAAATGCTTACCGAGAAAAGTGACTATAAATTTCAAGCAGTTGTTGCCCTTGCGTTATAAAATAGATATTGAAATAAAACGATGTTGCGAGAATTTATCACGCAACATATCCTTAATTTGCGTTTGTATTAGATTAATTTTTATTTTGGTATGTCTGAATGAGTATGTTGGATGATTTAGTCGTTATCTTACATTTATTGATGATATTTTTGTAGATGTGCTACGTTTTCTTGTCATAGGTATATTTTTGTAGGTAATTGATAGAACTTCATTAATTTTTTAAATTTTTGGGAATTAATTAAAGAGATATTTGACATAACTTCATTGACAGTTAAATTTTTGGGAGTTTATTTTTGTACGTATTTCATATAATTTCATTAACCTTTAAATTTTTGGATCTTAAATTTTCTAAAAAATGATAAATCATTTTTTCCCGGACGGTGTGGCAAACTGTTACCAGTAATTTTAATGGAAGGGGACGTGATCTGGAAAATATTAGGTGAGCAGATTAGATTATGGGTTGTCATTGCTTGAAGACGTGATTGTCTTTAATGTTATGTTAAATTGTAATAGTAGAAGTAAGGTTACAAAGCGTGTGAACGCTAGTCAGTTCAATTGTGGAGGTTTGTTCACTCCGAACTGTTTTGAGATACGGGTGTTTAGCTATTTGTGGCTAGCCCGTGCAAGTAGTGAGACTGAACGGTGTTTTTTAACAGCCGGGTCTCGTAGCTGTTTTAGGGGGAGGATGTGTATTCCCGTGGGCAGTGAGTTTTGGGCATCGATCTGGAGAGGTCGCCCCATAGTGTGTGTTCTTGATGGTAAGCCTGTACAGTGCTGAATATAAGAGGCCATGATTTATGTAAGGCCATTATTTCCTTAGAGAGGATAATTGTGTTATGTGAAGACATGTTGATAAGTGATATTATTGCAAACTGCTGGGTGAGCAGTATTGTGAATAATTTGATAAGGATCCATTAACTTACACATGTCATATAATAGCGCTAAAAATGAGTAAAGGCGAGATTATTGCAGACTGCCGGGGATGGAGTTGAGTGAGAAATTGCTGGTAGGACTCATTAGATTATGATAGCGCTTATGTGAGTGTAGCACGGCGAGGATGCCCGTTTGCTATCTTTGAGAAGGATCCATTATTATTAATACAGCGCTGATGTGAGGAGTATCTGGAGGATACAATATTTATGCAGTAGCACGGCGATGATGTGAGCCGTTTGCTATCTGTGAGGAGGCCATAGTTACGGATCCATTATTATATCTTATAGCGCAGGAGGAGTATCTGGAGGATACAATATTTATGCAGTAGCACGGCGATGATGCGAGCCGTTTGCTATCTGTGAGGAGGCCATATTTACGGATCCAGCATTATATCTTATAGCACAGGAGAGTATCTTGAGGATGCTATTTATGCAGTAGCACGGCGATGATGTGAGCCGTTTGCTATCTTTAGAGAGGCCATGATTATTATATAACTGCCGTAGATGCAGTCTTTGTGCACTGATGTGGAGTAGAGATTTTGTAGGCCATGACTATTATATAACTGCCGTAGATGCAGTATTTGTGCACTGATGTGGAGTAGAGATTTTGTAGGCCATGACTATTATATAACTGCCGTAGATGCAGTATTTGTGCACTGATGTGGAGTAGAGATGTTGTAGGCCAGGATGTGTAAGGGCCGTATGGTGTGTTAACTACATTATGAAGATTCCTGTTTCGATGTAACTGTATTCGTCTAGATCTACGTGATGTTATAATTGTAATAAACCATGATTAAAAAAATCATCAGACGTTACACCATTCCATGACTTTGTGTGTACGCTACTGTGAGTGACTGTCCTAAAACACGCTTCACCTTCTTCAACCAAAAGATAAAAATATAACTTTTATCAGCTCACAAGTATCTTTCATCCAGTCCTTCTATGACCGGGGATAGGGTGGTTGAGGCGAACTTGTGTCGAAGTGGCTACCTCGCACCCAAGACCCGTACACTAAGACAATTTAATTCACGGTCGTTTGACAGGGGTTGTAATTATTGGTTGCTTACAACCCATTCAGCCGCAGACTTAGTGAATCAGGCAACGTAAAGCGCTAATGTGGAACAAAATTTAATTCCACCGAAAACCCAGACAGTGTTCGTGGACATTGTGTCCAAGACAACTGCAGATTTCAACTCTGGTCTGGCGACTTCTTCTCTCTTGGCATCTTGCAATGGAAATGACATAAAATGCTAAGCTTTTGCGCGGTTAGCATCCGCGCAGTTTTAGTGAACCTCTCCATGGATTGGCTGTGTTCCGTCAGCGGCCTGGTTGGTGTTCTAGTTTTAGATCCTGATTAACACCATAATGGCGGCCCATGGCGAAAAGCCGCTGTCACACTTCAAACATAAAGGCAAAGATAGTATAACAGAAGGTACACAGGAGTGAATTATAAGAGACTTCACTATATTAGGTCTGAGGATTATTAGGTGAATTGACCAGTTTCCTTCCTCGCTGCCTTTGCCTTTTCAAGCTCAACAGAAGTCTAGTACCCTTTTACAGCTGGGTAGAATGGAGTGTGATGCTACATATTTCCAACCCAGTAACTCTGACTCAAGAGGCAAGTGCTCTAACCACTCTGCCGCTCCCTTCAAACATATATTATTTTTTTTTAAAAGTTCATTCAGGTAATTTCATGTAACATCAATGGCATGGGTTCCACATCGTAAGTAATACTCCGGAGATCAAACGAAAGTAAAATGATAGTGTGCACAAGTATGCATAGCATAGTAGCTGGAACACACAACCAAGAAGACTACTAAAGCGTTCTTAAGAAGAAAACACGCAATCAAAGTACTCAACAAGATGAGATTTCTTTGTAAATGCACTGTTGTTAGTGTTATGACCCTTCTTGCATACTACATTGGGTCTTGCATTTGAAGCTATGTGGTGCACACAAAGGCGTCGATCTGAATGTTTATATGTGTGGTTGCGAGGATAACATATACGTTGTTTGGGGTAGCAACAGTTCAGTTGATGCTCTGATGTCCAAAGGGGCAAGTTGTATGTTTATCTATGGGGTCTTATAATGGGTGCCCTTGATTTACTGGATGTATCTAATGTATCCCATTTAACGTAATCTGGGTGGATGGATAGACGACAGGTGAAAAATAAGAATCTATGCGTTTAAACTACTGGGATTTAAATAACGACCAGCCAGTTGACGTGTTTCACGTGATGTAAACTTTGTATGTGTTCGAGATCATAAGTTCAGAAGTGTACAGTATTTGGACGAAAGTGAATGGGTAATTAGGATTTTGAGAATATATGTATATGCGAGTAACCACATACAAAAGGTATTCCTTGCATGGGAACATAGCTGACATCAAAGGAGCAGAACAAAGATGAGGGTGTCAGGGATGGCGCAGGCAGAGGAGACTATTAGACAGGTGACAGCAGTTGGAGAGATATTCAAGGGAGACGAGTGGAGTAAGTCAGATGAGAGCTGGATGAACTACCAGCAAGTCATCATCAGCCTTGGTAGAGAGTGCAGAACTTGGGCCAACGGGAGAGCAGAGCTGGAAATTGATCAACTTATAAATGTTAATGCTGGGCATGATGATGCCATTGTGTACACTGATGGGTCTGTAATCCGTGGTAATAAATCAGTGTGGGGCTTCTCTGCTAGAGTAAAGTGCAGAACCGTCGATAAGCATAGCGGGGCTAACATGATAACAACCTCTAGCATGAGAATGGAGGTAGAGGCAATTACCGCTGCCTTAAGATGGCTGTCTGAGACTTTATTAACAAAGGCAGTTGTTATATCAGACTCACAATCCATGCTTCGAAAGGTCCAAAATGAATAGCTCCGACATGAATGGAAAACCTCCATAGAAGCATCGAATCTTCAAGAACTGATATGGATCTACTGTTCTGGTCATGCAGGGGTACGCGGCAGTGAAAGAGCTGACAGACTAGCTTCAAGAGCGCCCTTAGAAGGTGAATTGAACATGATATTCATGATCGCCTTTTAGAGAATGACACTGCAATCGATGAATCATCAAGGCTAAGACTGATGGAATTTGGCATCAAACATAAGACCAGCAGGTATGAACGTATGAGAGGACGCATCCGGAGTGAACGCAACCAGTGCGCAACAGGAACAATTAGCATTCATACTCATCGACATTTGCTGATTAACATTAACATTAACAGAAGTAAATAGTTAAAATACAAATGTACCTGAGGCACAGCAATAAATTTGAAGATGCTCTGAGTTTTAAATCGATTAATGAAAAGGAGTGATGATGGTACAAGCTCCAAGGCATTGGTTATAAGGTAATTCAAACATTCAAGTGCCTTCTCTTTATTCTGTGGCTTGACAAAATCTCCTATATCTGAAGCTAACTGACACCATGCCTGAAAAATACAAAGACAATAAAGAAAAAACAATTACAATGACAAAGCAGAAGTTGAAAAAGTTTAGTCCAATGATTACAGTGCAACCAGGACAACAAGCAGTACAGATTTCATCATCTTTACTCTATTAACTTTTTTTTCAGTCCACTTCTACCATGAAAAGTCGTGAAAACTTAATTTTCATTCTTCAATCAAGTGTGTCACAATGACCGTGTTGTAGATTTATGCAATACTTTCTGTCCATCTGCCTTTTGGTCTTCCCAATGCTCTGAAACCAAATCTTCTACGGTTGTAAGCAGATAGTGGTAAATGATTGGGTTCCACAGTCATGAAATGGCCAAACCACCGTCTTTCCATATACTTGATGCAAGTTGCAGTTCCTACATTTCTTCATGTCAATTTTCATTCTGTCTCTCCTGGTAACATTAATGGCCCTTCTTAAGCACTCATCTCGCACAATGTAATTGTCCTATGGTACGCTCTGGTCAGGGACAATGTTTAATGCTGGCAGCAAAGAATTAGTAAGAATATACTATTTATCTATTGTTGTTTATTTTCCATCATGCCATTTGGATGTTTGAGCAGTGGTGACAGTTGGTTAGTCAACACATGTGCTTTCTGACGCCTTGTTTCAATTTATGTCACCATAAAGGATCATCATCTGTCCCTTTTTCATCATCTTATCACAGTCATATGCTCCATTTTGTTCCATGTAGAATATAGAAGGGCAACTGCTACTTGCCATCGATTTCTGCTCTGGACCACCTTATTTAGTACTTGCCAATGTTTCAAATGTCCACAATACTCCCATTTTCCTTACTTCTATTATTTCATCACCCAGCCCATGGCCATTAGGAAGATCACTGGTGACAGCAAGAATCCACACTGTGTATAGGGTTCTGGTAGTCTGCTTTTCTTTTGGATAGTTATACTTCCTTAATTATCACACAAGTCTAGTTTGGTAGTATCATAAAAGTGACCCCCATCAGTATGTGCAAGTTCTTAATGCCTTGAATAGATGACAACTTTGACATACTATTAGCTGGTTTCTGAATGTGTCCTATCCACAAATTTTAAAAAAAATTAGGTTTTTGTGTCTTTTATCACCCACAGAGTAAAATTGTTGAAATTTACAAGCGAAACGGAGCACCGTACTTTTTCTTAAATTTTCTTTTCTTAAATTCGGTTGCAAAAATCTGTCTTCGCGCGGCAAATCTTTCTCACAGTTCGCCAAGAGAGATGTCGTCTTGGCTACTAGCACGATAACGTGTATGCTTTCTCTTTCACTACGGCAATGGGTACTTGTGTCTTTATTCACCGGCAGATGAAAATTGTTGAAATTTTCAAGCTAAATGGAGCACCGTACTTTTTCTTAAATTTTTTTTCTTACAATTTTTTTCTTAAATTCTGTGTCTTGGCGGAGCGTTAAACCAATGATATTGTGATGTATGCCATCTTTAGCGCCTTTTCATTTGATGTCACGAAATTGTGAGAGAAAGAGCATAAGAGGGTGACTTAGTGTGACTCTTTATTTTTTTTATCTTAACTGTTTGCGGACAGAAGCAGTCATTTTCTTTGGATTTGTTGAAAGCCTGTACACCTTCTTTTCTGCTTCTACCTGCCGGTGGGGTCTCCTTTCTACTGCATTATGTGCTGGCGGTACTCACAATAAGTCCCTTTTGCCCTTTGTGAAAAGACTGTCAGATACCAGGTGGTCCGCTCGGGCAGATGCAACAAAAGCACTTTTACACAGCTTTTCTGCAATAAAACAAGTCTCGGATGATATTTCACATAACAATGATCAGAAGGCAGAGTGTCGTCAACAGGCTCGTGGTCTACTTTCAACCATGATGAAGTTAGACACAGGAATAATGATCATACTGTGGGATCAAGCATTACAGCGTTTTCAAATGACCAGTGCTTCTTTGCAATCTTCTGACCAAGATTTGAAAACAGCTTTTGCACTCTATGAATCCCTGCGGGGATATATTCAAGCTATGCGGTTAATTTCGTGCCAGGGTACAGTTTTGTTGGTTTTATGAGCCCTAAACAGGACCGTGGTGCAGTTTTGAGGGCTCTAAAACGGACCGTGGTGCAGTTTTCTGGGCCCTAAAAAGGACGGTGGTGCAGTTTTTTGGGTTTTGTGGGCCCTAAAAAGGACCGTGGTGGGTGCAGTTTTGTGGGTTTTCTAGGCCCTAAAAAGGACCGTGAGGGGAACAGATCACCAAGGATCGCTGAAGCTATGCACATATCAGGACATACACATGTTCGTTCGTAGCAGCACAATTTAAAGAGGAGGTCAAAATTCTGTAATGTCATGAAGGATACTGTCAAACGGGTCTGACTAAAGAACTTTATTCCGATGTGTTGCCACAAAAAGTCACACATGTAGTGAAGTCTCTAACACTTCACTCCAATGCATCATAAAGCTGGTCTTACTGTAGGGAAGTCTCTAACACTTCACTCCCCTGTATCATACAGCTGGTCTTAGTGTAGTGAAGTCTCTAACACTTCACTCCCCTGCATCATACAGCTGGTCTTACTGTAGTGAAGTCTCTAACACTTCACTCCCCTGTATCATAAAGCTGGTGTTATCTGTAGTGAAGTCTCTAACACTTCACTCCCCTGCATCATACAGCTGGTCGTACTGTAGTGAAGTCTCTAACACTTCACTCCAATGCATTATAAAGCTGGTCTTACTGTAGTGAAATCTCCAACACTTCACTCCCCTGCATCATACAGCTGGTCTTACTGTAGTGAAGTCTCTAACACTTCACTCCCCTGCATCATACAGCTGGTCTTACTGTAGTGAAGTCTCTAACACTTCACTCCAATGCATCATAAAGCTGGTCTTACTGTAGTTAAGTCTCTAACACTTCACTCCCCTGCATAATACAGCTGGTCTTACTGTAGTGAAGTCTCTAACACTTAACTCCAATGCATCATAAAGCTGGTCTTACTGTAGTGAAGTCTTTAACACTTCACTCCAATGCATCATAAAGCTGATCTTACTGTAGTGAAGTCTCCAACACTTCACTGCAATGCATCATAAAGCTGGTCTTACTGTAGTGAAGTCTGTAACACTTAACTCTAATGCATCATAAAGCCGGTCTTACTGTAGTGAAGTCTCTAACACTTCACTCCAATGCATCATAAAGCTATGCTTAATACATTCTTGTGCCATGCTGCCACCCCTACCTGCTAAATGCATAATAGACTAACCCTGCGCTCGTCCTGCCACCCCTACCTGCGAATTGCAATTAGACTAACTGTTCGCAGGCAAATGTACGGAAGCCGGTGTGGTCATTGAATTTTAGAATGGGTGATAAAAGACACAAGAACCAAAAATTCTTTGCACCTCTGCTCATTTTCCACCGAACACAAAAAATAGGTCTGACCAGAAGCAAAAAAAAAAAAAATCAAATACAGAACAGAGAACAACACAATGACATTCTAAACAAGCAGCATGAGCCTATCCAACTATTTGTATTATAAATCACTTTACCAAATTATAACGTACAAATAAGGTATAATCACAAAGCAACAAATATAAATAAACACCATGACCTCAACTAACTTCCTTTATTTAAAACACAATACCAAATTATAAACAATACAAGTTCATCTATCAACCAACCAACAGCACAAAATGACATCTAATCATCCACATAAATCATGATAATAATACATATATAAACTGATATTAGTTAATCAGAATTATGGAGGAGACACAAATGTAGAAATCTTCTGAAAAACAGTTAGGAAGAATACTAATGACTGTGGCAGTTAGGGAACGATTTACAGTCAAAGGGAAGGAATAAAGAGAATTATGAATGGGAAGGTTCAGATAGAGTACAAAAAGGAGATGCGCGAACAATGTTGCGCATGACAGAGGTGAAGGGTAATCCAGTGAATGCACGCTTTTCTCAGCGGGCAGTCCAGAAGCGTGAGGCAGAGAGAGAAGCCGCATATACGCGGATAGCCATGTTAATGGCGTACTCAAATAGTTTAGATGATAATTATTTCATGGACAAGAAGTAGGTTGGGTAATGATTAACCCGAAATATTGAACAGTGAGAAATTCTTGTCTAGAAGGAGAAACGGTGTGAGTTAGTTATTATTCAGAAAGGAAAAGGTACGTAGAGTGTTTTACAATACATATAGACAGTAGTCATATTCTTCAGTGAGGCAAGGGAAACTAACACCCCCGGAGAGGCCCGGTCCCATCAAGATAACCTGAACACTGAGAGAATATAAATAACAATAATCTAAGAAATAGAGACTATAGCACCTGAATGATCACTGATAGTTAAGAGGTCAGAAGGTGTGGATTCGATACTGGGCGAGAGAGAGTGGTGAAAGAATGAACTTACATTGTATATTCTATGATGGACCAAATGTGGAGGTCAGAGCAGACAGCAATGATCCTTTCATTATGTAAATAAAAACTATTTCAACTTGACTATGTCGTGATGTGCTGTGGAAACCTGATGTCGACGCATGCCATATTATTATGATTTAGGTGCCGTAACCAACCTCTAGCAGCACACACACATTGTTTCTAAACAGGAGTTCAGAAACTATGCTTTATGCTGTCATCTCTCCTCGCTTCAGACAGAAGACATAGAGACGTTTGACGCTGTAACAGATTTTAACAACCACGAACGACAGATAGCCATGATAATACCTACAGAATAACACAGACAGAAGACACCATAATACATTTTCGTATCTGTGGCAGACCTCACCAACTGCAGACGGCAGAGTACAACGAAGAAAAAATTTTATATTTAAGTTTCGATAACATGAAAAAAAAACAGAGTGACAACAGTGTAAGTTGTAAACATAGAACAAAGTGAACAGTATCGGAACCAGCCAAGCAGAAACGTCGGTCCGAAAACCAAGTCGGAATTTTCTTCTTTCAAATCGAACTACACGAGAATAAGTTGCCACAACAAGGCAAAGTACGCCACACATTATACAATTCAAGAGCAGAGACCAACCTCAGCCAGCATTGAAATCAGTCATTCATCAAGACAAAGTACAACACACAAAATGGTTGATGACAGACTTCAAGAACCACAGACGGTAGAACAACGCAGATAGAAGGCAAAAGTGTAATTTCACAACATACGAAGAATACAGTACAGTCAAAGGCTAAACAGAAGCGGACAGGTTTGGGAACCAGTCAACCAGAAACGCCAGCTCAGAAATCAAGTCAAGATATTTTTTTTCTTCACGCCTCCTGCACGAGAGGGATCGCAAAGACAAAGCGGGTACAATATTCGCAAGTCATGTAACGTCAATTCGGAAACAAATTGTTTTCATTCAAATCTTCTAGCACGGGGACACTCATCACAGCAGACGACAGGTCGACGTGTTTCGCGCAAGTAGTTTTAAGACAGGTCATGGAGTGCATTACAGTAACCGATTCACTGACAGGTTTGTGTGTAGAAAAGACAAAACAGTGTGTAGTCCGGATGGTATAAAAATATAACAATAGTGTTAAGTCGGTCGCGCGCGCAACAAACGAGTACTCCAACGTAGACATCTT
Source organism: Oreohelix idahoensis (assembly GCA_024509875.1). Lineage (NCBI taxonomy): Eukaryota > Metazoa > Mollusca > Gastropoda > Stylommatophora > Oreohelicidae > Oreohelix > Oreohelix idahoensis. Next base: position 527,647 of record JAMPIV010000784.1, read on the forward strand.
AATTAATTAGTTTAATTAGACATTGTTGTATTATTATTCTTGTCTTATTAATTAGACATTATAGTAATATTATTATTATTAATATTATTTTTAAAAAAGTTAGTTGCTTATCCTTTACAGGACGTGGCAATCAACCCCAGCTTTTATTGGCTGTTTGAGATTTTTCTAGGCAATTTTTTTCATTCAGTAGTTTGCCATTGCTTTCTGAACGGTACGGCGCTTATACCATTGTTAAAAATCCACACAAAGCGATCTGCTACCAAACCGCCTGCAGCAGGTTTCGAACCTGGTATATCTGGATTATGAAACTGCGTTCATATCCATTAGGCCACAGACGCCGACATTAATATTATTACTGTTGTTTAATTACTATTCTTATCATTATTATTAGTAGTGTAGTCTCACTAATATTGATTTGTAACAGTGTATGCATAAAATTTGTTTTGGTAACCGTAACATTTTTTTTTCAGGGAATCCAAGACTAATAAAAAAATTTCTGTTCATTTTCAGGTGCAAGTTAGTTTTTAAGTTAACGGTAGAAATAAGTAACTATTTTTCAGATTGTGATGATGGCACAGGCCGAACAGACACAGTATAACATGCAAGACAGTCAGACTTTGGCCCTTATAAAGACGATTACCGACACATTAGCCAAGGTAGACAACAGTGCTAAATACGCAAATATAAAACGTAATGTAGACTTATTTTCAGGTGACCCACATGCATGCCGTAAGGGGCTTACAGACATTGACAAATATGCGATGTCAATAATAGCAGATGAATTGGAGAAAGTTAAAATTGCTATTTTTTCATCTGTTGATCTGATAACAGACTCTATCAGAAGGCGATTAGACATATTACTTAATGAAAGAGATCTTCAATCAGAGTCAAAATCATACGATACGAAGGGGAAAGGGCATTGTTACACTTGTGATAGAGAAAATAAGGACACAAACAAAATCCCAGAAACAGCTGCACGAGCACACTGGAACACACTTAATAAGAGAAGAATAAGAATGGCGGTCAGGAATTTTATGGGAGAGGTTAGAAAAGGGAAGTCCATAGAAATAAATAACATCAACATAGCAAACCAACAGAAGTGCCAGATAAGAACACAGAACTGTTGGGAAATGAAGGTAGAACCGTTAGGAGTGTGGAGAAACATAATAGGATCTGGTCAGCAAAATATTACAATAAAGGAAGAAGGTAATAGGAATAGACCATGGACAAGTCAGGTTAAGACAACAGTCCAGAAACAGGAAAACATACAGAGAGACAGGGTCAGCGTTGGTACACAAGAACCAGAAACAAATGGAACAAAGATGATTAGTGCCGGAACACATACTGAGATTGATACTGTAGCGTCACACTTCGGGCCAGCACACAATGAAAAATACGTCATGAGAGAACATGAAACATGGTCACATGGGTTAGACAATACGAGAAAGTCTAAGATTCCACTCAGTGTAAAAAGGATGAACCTACAAACTGCTAAAGAAGTAGTGGTACCACAGCATAGGGATAGCATCGAAGTAAAGAATAAGAAGGATGAACCGATGAAGTCGACCAGAAAAAAAAGTCGACAGACAGTTAATGAAGCAGAATATAGCAGTAGACGGAGATGGTCGTCAGAATCGGTGTCGACGGACTCAGACAGTGTAGTGTCTGAGGAGAGTGACGGTAGTCACAGACACAAAAGCACTTTTAGAAGAGAAGAGAGTAGTACAGGAAGTAAGGAAGAAGGGAGTAAATGTGGGGATAGTAGTAGAGAAAGGGAGTTGACAGTATACAATCTGGAGAAAATAATAGCAGACAATGCAGAAATGTGGATGCGACATGCAGAGACAATCAGGCAAACTGAATGGGGGGAGGCGGATAAACGACAAATTGAAGACTCAGAGAAGAGAAATACGAAACAGATGGGTGTAAGTACAGTACACGAAAAGTACCAGCTTGACATAGAATCAGAATTCGATTCGTCAAGTGGGGAGGAGGATAGAGTTATGCACTCCGACGAATATGGATACAGGTCGGACGAGCTCGAGCATATAACGGACGACGAAGGCCGTAGAATTTATTGGCCGAAAAATGAGATTAGTGATCTTGAACGTATAAATCAGATAAATACGAAGGAAATTACCAAAATAGTTGAACCAAGCATACAGGAGTTGAAGAAGGTAATAGAAGCCACCATAAAGCGGCCTGATTTTAACTTCTCAAGAAGCATGGTTTGGAGAGTGCTAGAGGGAAAGTATCATACAAACTTTCCACAAACAAGAATTGAAATAGATATGGTTCTGACGAAAATGATAGATGACGCAAACAGGAAAAGGTGGATAGAAAAGGCAGAACAGGCAAATCGTCATCGAGGTCAGAAGAGAAATAAAGGAAAAAGAAAATGAAAATATTAAGTGAAGTAGAGGGGGAGATGAGGGATAAAAGGTCATGAAAAATGACGAGGATATTATGTGAGAAGAAGAAGAGCCATAAGAGATGGCGAAATTAAGAGTGAGTAATTGAGATATTGGAAGGTGAGGTATTAAGGGCCATGGGAGATGGCGAAAACAAGAGAATCGCTTGGATAAATAAGTATGGGAAAATTGAGAGTCACGGAGAAGTGACGGGAATATTGAGAAGCCACAGGAAGGATGGCACAGACAGATAAAAGAGATAGTTCTAGAAGGAACTTATGTAGAAGTAAGAAGCCATGGAGCATATGGCAAAGAAAGAGATTTTTGCGGCAGTGGCCGAGTCTTATGAAGGCTTTCGGGAGAAATCATATTTTTTTTTCTCTCCGTAATACATGAAGAGAAGAGAATTGTGTTGAGAACGTTCCAGGGAGGGAACGAAAAACATATAAAAACGTTAAGTGCGGTGTTTATCAGACTACAAATGTGAGTCTATTGAGGATACCCCTCACCGAACATATACAACAGAAATTCAGACACTGGGAGACAGTGTTGTGGGAAAAGAAGTCAAGTGACAGGTCAGCAGCAGAAAAATACGCAAGTAGGTCAAAGCGACAACGCGGTTTAAGATAAGTAGACCAAAGAAGTTGAAAATATTTCTGCGTAGTAGACCAAGGACAGGAGTCTAGTTAGCAAAGGGTGGATAGGAGGATGGCAATTCAGTGTTGCCATGATAGTAAATGGTTCACGCCATCATGAACTATGTATATAGGGAGACATGACAGAAGACATGTTTGGCTTTATACGAGAGAAGAGGAAGGCCAGACAGTTCACACCAGGTGTGTGGTGACATAAGATAATACTATATGAGAGGTTTACGTGTATGACAACAGGAGTGACTGGATGTGTAAAAGGAAATAAACTTTGTATTGTGAAGTACACAGTTGGCAGAATGTGAGTGAGAAAGACAAGGGTTAAGAACAGTCATAAATGTGAAGAGGAAAGGTCACTTAAGAAAAGTGACGGGAAAAGAGTTATTTCTCAGTTTTGTTATGATAATATGTTGTAATGTAAGAAAATAATGACATGTTAAGTGATATGAAAAAAAAATGAAGACCACTAAGGAAGTGGAATGTATAACATGTCAAATGTATGTTTTTGAAATCATGTAATATGAGCAGATAGGAGAAAAAGCAAAGATGAGTGGACGTAAATGGGAACGAGATGTTGATGAATGTACGTTCCCAGTACAATTTAATTGAGTTGTGTAAACGGAAATTGTCCTTTGGCACAGATAGTAATTGGTAATGTGCTGAGCTAGGGTTGTAACAGCACATTGCTAAGGATATTGTTTTTGTTTTGATACATAGTTAAGTACAATAATGGCTGGTACAGTCGTTAAAATAAATTTTTTCTCCTACGGATAAATAATTTATTTTTAGGGGAGAAAGGGAGATAATGTGGCAGTTAGGGAACGATTTACAGTCAAAGGGAAGGAATAAAGAGAATTATGAATGGGAAGGTTCAGATAGAGTACAAAAAGGAGATGCGCGAACAATGTTGCGCATGACAGAGGTGAAGAGTAATCCAGTGAATGCACGCTTTTCTCAGCGGGCAGTCCAGAAGCGTGAGGCAGAGAGAGAAGCCGCATATACGCAGATAGCCATGTTAATGGCGTACTCAGATAGTTTAAATGATAATTATTTCATGGACAAGAAGTAGGTTGGGTAATGATTAACCCGAAATATTGAACAGTGAGAAATTCTTGTCTAGAAGGAGAAACGGTGTGAGTTAGTTATTATTCAGAAAGGAAAAGGTACGTAGAGTGTTTACAATACATATAGACAGTAGTCATATTCTTCAGTGAGGCAAGGGAAACTAACACCCCCGGAGAGGCCCGGTCCCATCAAGATAACCTGAACACTGAGAGAATATAAATAACAATAATCTAAGAAATAGAGACTATAGCACCTGAATGATCACTGATGGTTAAGAGGTCAGAAGGTGTGGATTCGATACTGGGCGAGAGAGAGAGTGGTGAAAGAATGAACTTACATTGTATATTCTATGATGGACCAAATGTGGAGGTCAGAGCAGACAGCAATGATCCTTTCATATGTACATAAACACTATTCAAATTACCATGGCGTTATCGCATCACGTTCTGTGTGTGTGTGTGACTGTGTGGTATACAGCATATTATAGCTAACCACAGAGGTAAGCAAACCTGGACAGACATTGGTATATATGATTCATAATACAACCATAGCCTGCCACATGACTAAAACTAGCAAGTATGGCTAGAAGATACTTAAAATTGTTCTGAGTGTTAATGGGTATGATATATGGTATGCCAAATAACAAATGTGGAACTGATGACAAGAACTGATGACAAGAACTAGACAGGTGCCAGTGGAACACGAGATGAGAAGTAGACGCAGGCGATGAGTACAGCACACATGAAGGAAACCTTTTCATAGCATTACAAGGTAATTCTTGTTTAGGAATCCCGTGGGTAAGACATGTAGAGGGAGGCCAAAAAAAAAATACGGACGAAAATTGGAGGCTGAAATGAAAGAGGTAAAGAATACGTGTGAAGACTTTGATAAGATGGCAGACTTGGCATAAGACATCTAAAGGTCTATGCTCCTTGAGGAGCTAAATGGTAGTGAATGAATTAATAATTCAGATAACAATTAATGCCTGCTAAGGTAAACTGATAGTAACAAATTTACACAGCAGAGCATCACAATGTCACACATAGTGCAACTTACAGCCTTAGGCCAGAAGATTCTTTTCTCATTCAAATCCTCAAGGTAGTCTCTAATGATGTTTGTCTTCTGGAGGAAAAGGAAAGCCTTGTTTACCAGACCTGAGTCCTCACCAATTATTTTGTTCTCTTGACCACTGGCTGAAAACAGTTGTGCTAGACCAATACCAAACAGACCCGCCGCATAATGGCAGTACTGAAAAATAAAAATTAAAAAAAAATCGATAGAAGCACTAGTCTTTCATGAGATAGTAAACCAATAGCTCATGAAACCATGTGATATTTCAAGCTGCTGTATTCAAATGATAAAATCAACAAGCATGGGGATCAATTAAAGACCTGTATCTTTGCATGTTTTTACTCCTGCATATTTTTAACCCTGATCACTTAATGTCCAGTGATGCTAGTTTTTCGGTATTCCTGTTAAAACATTGCTTTAAGAAAAACGAATTACTAAAACAAATCAAGCATACAACAAAGACACCTGAGAATTTCAGATTCTGCAATAAGAATTTTAATTTTAATGCACTAAAATGACAGGAATACAATGTTAAAATTTACTGTGATCATTAATGAATACATACAGTGTTCTGAATTGAGAAACATGAGTAGGATACAATGTACGCTACGGTTCTCATTGTGGTGGAGGCGCGTGACTTTTATATAAGGAAATGTGGTGGAGGCGCGTGACTTTTATATAATGAAATGTGGTGGAGGAGCGTGGTGGTGGAGCTGACTTTTATATAAGGAAATGTGGTGGAGGAGCGTGGTGGTGGAGCTGTCTTTTTATATAAGGAAATGTGGTGGAGGCGCGTGGTGGCAGAGAGGCATTTTATATAGCAAGATATAAGTTCGATAATGGCGTGTTGTTTATATTAAAATATTTAGACATATATTACAACAGGAAGACAACAGTTATACATATATTTAGACATATATTACAATATTTAGTTATACATATATTTAGACATATATTACAACAGGTAGACAATATTTAGTTATACATATATTTAGACATATATTACAACAGTTGTACTATATATACATATAAAAGAAAAAACACTAGATAAATTTTATATATTTATATATATATATATATATATATTTTTTTATATTTATATATTTTTCAGGCCATAAATCGAGGATTCCTCAGCAAGAGAGAGGTTGGTAAGAAAACGAAGATGGCTGTATACCGCTCCACCTATGTCCCAGTCTTGACATATGGATGCGAGTCATGGGCAATGACTACAACCCATAAAAGCCAGATCCAAACCTCAGAAATGAGATATCTGAGGAAGGTGGTTGAAGTAACAAGAAGAGACATGGTACGCAACCAGACGATACGTCAAGGCCTAAAATGCCACCCCCTATAGACCCAAGTAGAACAGTCCCAACTAAGATGGTTTGGTCATGTCTGCAGAATGGGAGAAGATCGGCTACCACGACAAGCATGGGAAACAAAGAGCCAAGGATCCAGACCCCGAGGACGACCCAGAGTCCGCTGGGAGGACAACATTAGACAATCTTTGAAGGACCGAGGACTAGAATGGAACCAGGCCAGGAGGAAGACAGCCGATAGAATAGTCTGGCGCTCTCTCTTCCAAACCTTTACACCTCACGGTAGAAGGGGAACGACTAAGTAAGTAAGTAAGTTATATTTATATATATATTTTTTTATATATTTATTGATAAAGAGGTGTTAGTTAGTCTATGGGTGTTGTAAAAGGTAAAGGAACCCGTTACACGCCCATTGAGGCATATTGGGAATATGGTGTTAGGCCCATATTATCTTGACCGTCGGCACACTAGGGGTGATGTGGTCGGCATCACGCCGGCCGCCTTAACCTTCCCAGAGTTTTTCTGGTACCCATTTGGGGCTGGGTCGACCCAGGAGCCGTTTGTGGCCTAAAAAATTCCCACCTCATCTGGGGATCGAACCATAGACCACTGCGCTAGGAAGCCAGTGCACTAACCACTATGCTACCGCGGCTCCATGGGTGTTGTAGGGTGACTCTAACCTCACTACTACGGTCGTGCCGGCCATACGCCTAGGAGCTCTCAGAGTCCCAGCACAGTCTTGTGCTGGCGGGGGTGACGATGCATGTTTGGGTGTAGCTGGCGGTTGTAGGTTAGGGGGGATTTTTGTGTGTTGTGGTATTGTTTTGTTATGCGTGTTGGTGTGTTTGTTTATACATATATACATACAATATATATAAAAAACATAAAAAATCGATAATGACGGAAAATTTTATTTTAAAAAAATCGATAATGTTGCATTAGGTTACTAAGAGGGTTTTTGAAGCGAGTGGAACCTTTTTGTGCTGGCGTGAGTGACGACGTATGTTGCGATGTAGCTGGCGGGGTGGGTTAGGTTTTTGTGTGTGTGTGTGACTCAGCAGTGTGTTTTGGTAGTGAAGTGTTAGAGACTTGATTAGGACCAGCATCGAGAGGTGGGAGTGAAGTGTTAGAGACGTGACCAGGTCCAGCATCTAGAGGTGGGAGTGAAGTGTTAGAGACGTGACTAGGTCCAGCATGAAGAGGTGGGAATGCCGTGTTAGAACCTTACTAGGACCAGCATGGAGAGGTGGGAGTAAAGTGTTAGAGACATGACTACACTAGAAACAGCCTAGAGAAGTGTGAGTGAAGTGTTAGAGACTGTACCAGGGACAGCAGCGAGAGGTGGGAGTGAAGTGTTAGAGACTTTACCAGGTCCAGCATCGAGAGGTGGGAGTGAAGTGTTAGAGACTTGGCTATAACAGGTCCAGCAGTTAGAGGTGGGAGTGAAGTGTTAGAGACCTGACTATACCAGGTCTAGCATCTAGAAGTGGTAGTGAAGTGTTAGAGACCTGCCTATACTAGGTTTAACATCTAGAGGTGCGAGTGAAGTGATAGAGTTCTAGAGGTGGGAGTGAAAGAGACGTGTCACTATACTAGGGCCAGCGCCTAGAGGTGGGAGTGAAGTGTTAGAGACTTGACTATACCATTTTTGTAAGTATTTTAATTGTGTTGTGTTGTTGTATTGTGTGTTGGTGTGTTTGTTTATACAAATATACATACAATATATATATATAAATATAAAAAATCAATAATGGCGGAATATATAAAAAATCGATAATGTCGGGCTAGTAGGTTACTAAGGGCTTTTTCAAGTGAGAGTGGGAGGGGGGGTTATTGATTTTGACTGGTTGGGGTGATGACTCATAGATGTGTTGAGGTGTAGCGCTGGAGTAAGACAATGTAAAAGCGGTGGGAACAAGTTTATGTATAATAAAATAATAATACAAACTCAAAAGAACATAAACTTGTTCCCGATAGTCTATATTTACCGCTAACGTCACCCACCCTAACCGAAGCCATTCGACCCTCTATGCTAACGGAGTTTCACGCTGTCTACGCTCAATGGTTTCCTCGCGAAGTCTCCCCCGACCCTCGATCTGGTTTCATAACTAGCGGTAACACAGTTAGCGTCACTTCGGCGGACTTAACACCACGTGGCTCACGCATACCTTGTGTATATCATCAATGATAAACTCTCTTTGGGCACCGAAATTGATAGCCTCATTAACAAAGCTGCAGCTACCTTTACCCGCCTCACATCACGTGTTTGGGGAAACGCCAAACTCACAGCGAAGACCAAAGCTGCGGTATATAACATCTGCATTACCAGTACACTTCTATATGTTAGTGAGACCTGGACAATCTATGCTAAGCAAGAAAGAAGGCTCAATACCTGCCATCTACCGTGTCTGCGCCACCTCCTCGGCCTTTCGTGGAAAGATAAAGTGCCAAATGTTGAGGTGTTGTCACGTGCTGGCCTTCAAAGCCTGTATAGCCGGCTGAGACAGGGAAGTCTACGCTATCTTGGCCATAACCACCGCATGAAACATGGTCGCCTTTGAAGAAATGTTTGGCGACTAGCAGAAATATTTTAAGAAATATTTGACAACTGTTAGTAGTTGTTACCAACAGATTACTGGTTGCAATGTATGTAGTTATTATAATATTTATTTGTCTGAGGGAAAGTATTTGTTTTTAGAATCAGGATGCTTTCCTGGCCAAAGATATATCACCCATGATTGATTGATACGTTTGTTATATGGGTTATCTCCCCTGGATATCAAATTTGGCGTATGAATCCAGATTTCGTTAGTCTGTTCCTTGTTGGGCCAGAAACAGATTGTTCTTGCTTAGGTTTATGCAGGAATGTTTATGTTCCGAGTCTATGTTTACTCCGTGTCTATTTCAGACGATTCGGTCTCATATCGTGATATCTTTGTATGTCTAAGTGGGACTATTTTTCCTTGTACTGAACTTTGGGGTCAGGCAGTTTCTGCGCAGGGGGAGACGAAAAAGGGTCTTCCGTGATAATGGAGCCTGGTGAATGCCATGTCGGAGACCAGTCCGAAGTTTGTTGATCGCTGTGATCTATTATGGGGAAGAAGATAGTTTCTGATATGATTATTAAGTCTATGAGTTCCCCAGTGTTTATTCTGTAACGCCAGGAGAGGGCGTTTGTGTTCTGCTAGTGTATTTCCCATGCCCAGGTAAAAGAGCTTTTTACTGAACTTTTCCTTGCTAGGCTTAGATGGGCAGACGTCTACATGATGATTATCTATATCAATATGTCGGGATGACATGTTACCTAGCAGCACTGAATATGATTTTATGCAGCAGTTATGATGAAAGAATATGCTGATTCTTGTAGAAACATTTGTGTTCATGAACAAAGCCTTTATTGAAGCTTTGCTATGCATCTGTATAGTGAGTAATGCTCATTGGAACCAGAAGCCATTTTGGATCCTATTTTTTGTCGATCATCGATCAGAGAACAGGGATGCCCCTTACTATCAGGTGATGATTAAGAGATCACAGTTATAAAAAAACCCAATACTGGTGGGTTAACATTGTCTTCAGAAATATTTGCTGAACTTTACCTAAAGGAATCTTCGCTAGAAAAGAGGTTCTGTCTAGGAGTCATGCTTGAACATTATTTATTAACTGACATGATCGGTCAGTAAGGCCTGATGATTATATTTATAAACAGTGGAAATCTAAGTGCTTGTCTACGCACGCTCCATTGTAGTGTTCATCAACATGAATGCCAACTTAAGATTGTAGACCATTGATCAACAGTATGATGATATATGTCGACCTGTTTTCCTGTAACTATACTCGTACTGTCCAAGTGTGTGCGTCCAATTAAACAGTATGAAACGACCACAGTAGTCTGCATCATTAACTTCTAACTACGTGTGAGTGAGTGTTTGATCTTCTAGTCAACTCTTCAGAACAATCCATGCATTCGCGTATTGACACTCACATTAACACTCATGGTCAACATTACATCCTTGTCGGGGCCTCATTACGTTTTGGGACAAGGTGACCTGTATGCCCAACACTGTGCCGGTTTTGAGTTGACCATTTACACCAATACCAGCTTTATTAACGTGGTGACCCATTTAAAGAACATTGTGACTGGACGAGCTATATCACAGAAAAGCACTTATCAATGTGGACCTTATCAATATGATAGGCCAGCTTTCTGGGTTTAACCTGCACAGTAGACACCACATAGAAGTCAGCTATTCATACCAGATCGTTTCCATGACGACTGATACGACACAACAGCCGTGAGAGTCTACACTTTGTCAACAGTTCCTCACGTGACCTATCAAGCGAATACTGAAACTAGGTCAGCGCTTATTGACATTTTTTCGTTGGACATCACAGCGGGTTGCAAACATACGGTTAACTTTTTTGGAAAAAATGCAGTACAGGTCAGAAGTCCTACGTGTGTTAGTTATTGGAACCATCAACGTTGGAACTTCATGAACTGCTCTATATATTGAACATTGTAATAGTTTAGTTCAAAAATTTAGTATTTATTAAAGTGCCAGTTTATTTTCTTTACATTAGAAACTTCGCCATTAGATAACAGCTGAACCTTCGCTACAAAACATTCCATTTATATAATATTTATGAATTTATGTGTAAATGTTTACATATTATTTGTGTGTCTATGTCGTGAGCGGTTGGTGAGGTGACTAATATAAGATTTCCCAAGTAACATAGGGCTTATATTAGTGGTCTGTAGGGGCAATTTTCTTAATTAAAAATGTGCATGCAACATCTGTTGCTATTTTTGTTAGCTGTGACGACTGTGCTTATCGTTGTTTTTGTAATATTTTTCTGTTCTTTGGTTTTGTTTTAATTTGTTTGTATTTGTAGGTCTCATCTTTCCTATCATTAAGTTCTATACAACTTTATATTTATACACTGTGGCGTTATTTGTTTTGTTTATTACGGCGCAGTTATCATCACAGGTTCTGTGATTATTTTCTTCTGTTTTTCTATTTAACTTATTTGATTTCTGCGAATGTTTTCATGTTGTCTTTTATAATTGTTTTGTTTGTGTTCTTGATTGACATACGCTATATAAAATATATTTGATCATACACTACTAGCTGTGTAGTGAACTTATGAGAAAGAATCAACTGATGATTAATTGCTATTATTAGAGGTACACAGTTGATTATACAAGACCTTATTTAAAGGCTTGTTTCCCACAGAGATTGGGATATAGGGAGCTGATTATACAAGTTTTTGTTAAAAACTTGCTCCTGTTTGGTTGAAATAAATTTGTTATTTCAGTGATAATAGCCACATATTATTAAATATTATGGCAACTTTAGACTACTTCATTGAGCAAGGGAGAGCCCTTGGGATGACTCCTGAGGAGTTAAAAGAGTTTGCACTGTCTCATTATGCCAAAGCACAGAAGGAGGAAGAGAAAAAACAAAAAGCTGAAGAAAAAAGATTAGAAAGAGAAGCTGAAGCTGAACAAAAGAGATTAGACAGAGAAGCTGAACAAAAGAGATTAGACAGAGAGGCTGAAGCCGAGGAGAGAAAGGCAAAAAGGGAACATGAGGAAAAACTGTTAGCATTTGAGTTAGAAAAATTGAAGTTGACAAACATGGGTAATGTTAATCAGTCATCTGGTGGTAATATTAAACCTTTTATTTATAAGATCAAGCTACCAGCATTTAATCCATCCAGTGACGACATAACAGTGTGGCTAGATAGATTTGAACGTTCTTGTCGAAATCATAATGTGGATAGATCACAATATGCTAATCAGTTATCAGAGATACTGAAAGGTGACACTCTGACTAGTTTAAGCTTGGTAGAAGAGGCTGACCAGGATAATTATGATGTTATCAGAGCAGCCTTATTAAAAAAATATCAATTAACAGAGGAAGGTTACCGTCTTTTGTTTAAAAAAATGGTACCTGAATCAGGGGTAGAATTCTCAGAATTCATTGCAAGGACACGTCTTACATTTAATCGTTGGATTGAGTTGTCCAAAACAGAAAAGACATATGAAGCCCTTATGGACTTGTTGCTCAGAGACAAGATTATGTCAAGTGTAAATAAACCATTCCTTGAATTCCTACATGAGCGTAAACCCAAGACACTAAAAGAAATGGAAGAATATTGTACCCAATACGTCACGGCACATCCGGACGTAGCTTTTAGCAATGCTAAGGTTAAGGAAGGCATGCCAGTTGCTTCGGCAACACCATACAACCCTAATTATTCACACAAATTTCAGGGACCACAAAACAGGTTTGATAAAAAGGGTAACCATAATAGTTATCAAAACCAAGGTAACCAATCATTTCAGGGTTCTTCTGCGAAGTACTGGAGACGAGCCGACAGCCCTCGATTCAGGGGTGGTCATAATTATAGGAATTTCCGCAGAGGAAGTCATTATAGGAACTATCCAAGTCATCCATCATGGAGACAACAAGACCATAGTTATAGAGATACTCATTATAATGAATATGATAATGGTAACCATGAGAACTATGACTCAAACCCAAATAGGGGTTACAATAGAGGAAACAATAATGATTACAGAGGCAATAATAATCGAGGTAGATCACAATACAAAAAACATAAATCACATTATCAGGCAAACTCTGCACAGCAAGAGTCACATGAAGCCTATAAACAGACTAAAGATAATAATGATGCTAATAATATGGCATGTTCCGCTTTTGATTTTGGGAGAGCATCTCAGTGCCCCCAATGCAAAACATTATTTGAACCAACTACGGTGTCCACTTTAAGTTGTGGCCATCCTCTTCCCGCTCTTCCTGCGTCAGTCGCGCATGATGGAAGAGGTTCTCTTGTCTTACATAAAGGTTTAGTAAATGACAATCCAGTCTCAGTTCTTTTTGATTCTGGATGCACCACAATTGGTGTTAGGCAGTCACTTGTAGATCCTTCTCGTGCCACAGGAAAAGTAGTCAAATGTGTAACATTTGGCGGCACCTTAGAGAAATACTCTACTGCTATCATTAGGATTGCTACTCCTTTCTTTACAGGAGATGTACACGCATGTCTTCTGCCGAATCCGATCGCTGATCTTATCATCGGTCGTATTCACGGAGTCAAAGAATGCACTCCACAACAAATTTCCGTTTGGGAAAAACAAAATATGCAAACTGCTAATGCTGTAGTCACTAGAGCTCAAGCTCTTAATATGCCTCAAACTTCATCTACTGAAGATAATGAAGTGCATAACCAAGATGATCCCTTGGTAATTTCTCGTGACTCGTTTATAAAACAGCAAGAAGATGATCCGACTCTAAAGAAATTCTTCACTCTTGCAACAAAAGGTGATCCGAATAAAGATACAAAGCGTAAATCTTGGATTACAATGAAGAATGGCGTACTTGTACGTATGGTGCAAGACTCCACTAAGTCAAGTCATTCTCAGATTCTTGTGCCCAAGAATTTGAGAGTTAAAATTTTGCAGCACGCTCACGACTCTCAGTGTGCTGGACATATGGGTTTTTCCCGTACAAAGTCAAGAGTTCTTGCGGCTTTCTTTTGGCCTTTTGTGAACAAGGACATACGGATTTATTGTCGATCTTGTAAAGTATGTCAAGAAGTCAAATCCAAAGGTCCACGCCATGCTGCACCTATTCAGGCTGCAGACATTCCTATTCGACCATTTCAGAAAATGGCGATAGACATCATTGGTCCATTTAAGATCAAATCTGCTAGAGGACATCAGTTTATCTTGACGTGTGTTGATATGTGCACACGTTGGCCAGAGGCTATTCCTCTGAAGAGCATTACTACTGCTGACATTGCAGATGCTCTTTGGCTTATATTTTCTCGTCTGGGATTCCCCGGAGAGATATTATCAGACCATGGCACCCAACTAATATCGGATACCATGTCTCAAGTAATGTCTACTCTGCAGATAGAGAGATCTTTGAGTAGTATCTATCATCCTATGTCCAATGGGATGGTCGAACGGCTAAATAGAACACTCAAAAACTTACTAGGGAAGATAACTGAGGATCATCCTCAAGATTGGGACAGGGTTTTACCCGCGGCCCTCTTCGCTTACAGAGAGGTCCCCAATGAACATACAGGATTTTCTCCCTTTGAACTTGTCTTTGGCGCGCGACCGCGCGGCCCTATGTCTTTGCTTCATGATCTCATAACCGCTGATAATATTACCGATGACACAAAATCTTCTTACGAATATGTCATCGCGCTGAGACAAAAGATTATCGAAGCATGCAAATTGGCAACTTCTTCTTCTGAATTTGCTAAACAGAAGGCAAGACAATTTGCCAATAAGAAAAGAACCTTACGACAACTTTGTCCTGGTGACAAAGCATTTGTTTTGCTACCTTGTAGGGAAAACAGACTTCTTATTTCTTGGAAAGGTCCGTACGATATAATCTCGAAAATTTCCGATGTTGACTACATTGTCGATATTGATGGAAAGCATAAAACCTTCCACATCAATATGCTTACGGAATTCCATGAACGTCCGGATTATTTACAGCCTATTTTCCAGGCAACGGACGATTCACCAGTCCAACATGGTCATTACTCATCACTGTCCGTAATACAGGATGAGGAAACAAGTTTTTCAGATGTAAATCTTCCTCTTCCGATGATTCCACTTCATTCTAGTGAATCATGGAAAAATGTTACTGTCTCTCCTGATTTATCTCTAGGAGAACAGCGACAAGTTTCGGCTATGTTACAAACATTTCAGGATGTCCTTACTGACATCCCTGGACAAACTCATGTCATTGAACATGACATTATTCTAACTGACCATAATCCTATTAGGGTCAGACCTTATCCTATCCCTATACATTTTCAAGCACAGGTTGAGAAGGAGTTGGATGAGATGATAGATTTAAAAATAATTGAACCATCCACTTCTGCATATTCTTCGCCGATGGTTATTGTTCGAAAAAAAGACAATAACATACGTCTTTGCGTTGACTATCGCAAATTGAATCAAGTTACGAAGTTTGATGCTGAACCTATGCCTTTACTAGAAGAGCTACTTACTAGGCTTTCTAAATCTCATTTTTTCACTAAACTTGATTTGTCTAAAGGATATTGGCAAGTTCCTTTATCTGAACGCGCCAAACCAATTACGGCTTTTTCTACACCTAGAGGCCTTTTTCAATGGAATTTCATGCCTTTCGGCCTTATGAACGCACCAGCTACATTCGTACGCATGATGCGTCGAATCCTATCTTATCGGTCAGATGTCATTGCGTACCTAGACGACATCTGTCTTTTCAGCGATACTTGGGAAGATCACTATTCGGGGTTAGTTGAATTACTGTCTACTCTACGCGAGTATAACCTGACAGCGAAACCCTCTAAAGCCTGCATTGGTTTTAGCGAAATTTCTTTCCTAGGCCATCGAGTTGGTCATGGTTTCCTAAAGACAGAGGACCATAATATCACTAAGATACTTAACATCTCTATTCCTAAGACTAAAAAGCAAGTGCGAAGTCTCTTAGGTCTTATTCAATTTTATGGAAGATTCATTCCGAATCTATCCTCTATCATGGCACCTCTTTCTACACTACTAAAGAAAGGGTCGCCTAATATGGTCCACTGGTCACAGGAATGCCAATCCTCTTTGGATAAGATTAAAAATTTGTTTTCAACACCACCTATTTTAGTGTTACCTACTACAGATAAGACATTTGTTCTTCGTAGTGACGCTTCATCCACTGGGATTGGAGCGGCACTAATGCAAGAGTACTCTGGAACTCTGCATCCTGTAATGTATATCTCCAGAAAACTTAATGCTGCAGAAAGGAATTATTCGGTTTTAGACCGTGAACTATTGGCTATGGTTTGGTCAATTCTCAAACTACAAAGATTCCTTCTAGGCGCACATTTCATAGTAGAAACCGACCAGAAAGCTCTTACGGCTATACAGAGTAAGAATTTGAAGAGCTCGAGGTCTACTCGATATGCAATTGCTCTTCAACCTTTTCATTTCTCGGTACGAGCTATCCGTGGATCAGATAATGTGATGGCAGACATTTTGTCTAGATGCCCACATGATTCCACCTAACTGTTGGGTCTTGGACTTCTTAACACATCTAACTCTACAACAGTTCTTTTTCTATATCAAGATAGATACACATTGTAATTTGTAATATAGTGATTGTATCACTACTATAACTACGTTCATTGATATATATTCACTGCTGTTCTTTGATGATTTTTCTTCTTTGTCAATCATGTACTTATAGTGCTTAAATATGAAATTATTATATGCATTGTGTCATTGCCAGCATTGTAGTATACGTTGGTGGCACCTCCGTGGAAATATTTATACTTAAGAGAAATGCTTTCTCTGAGATGTTGAGATAGTCTCACAAGTCGATCTATGCTTCGACTTTACCTTAATTTGACATTATAAATTGCTATTATTAGTCATCTGCGCATTATTCGTGCGTTGTGAGCCTATTGTATGTTGCTCTCAGATGAAAAAAAAAAATTTCATTTTTTTTTCCCGGAGGTTGCGGTAGTCTGTTACCAACAGATTACTGGTGGCAATGTATGTAGTTATTATAATATTTATTTGTCTGAGGGAAAGTATTTGTTTTTAGAATCAGGATGCTTTCCTGGCCAAAGATATATCACCCATGATTGATTGATACTTTTGTTATATGGGTTATCTCCCCTGGATATCGAATTTGGCGTATGAATCCAGATTTCGTTAGTCTGTTCCTTGTTGGGCCAGAAACAGATTGTTCTTGCTTAGGTTTATGCAGGAATGTTTATGGTCCGAGTCTATGTTTACTCCGTGTCTATTTCAGACGATTCGGTCTTATATCGTGATATCTTTGTATGTCTAAGTGGGACTATTTTTCCTTGTACTGAACTTTGGGGTCAGGCAGTTTCTGCGCATGGGGAGACGAAAAAGGGTCTTCCGTGATAATGGAGCCTGGTGAATGCCATGTCGGAGACCAGTCCGAAGTTTGTTGATCGCTGTGATCTATTATGGGGAAGAAGATAGTTTCTGATATGATTATTAAGTCTATGAGTTCCCCAGTGTTTATTCTGTAACGCCAGGAGAGGGCGTATGTGTTCTGCTAGTGTATTTCCCATGCCCAGGTAAAAGAACTTTTTACTGAACTTTTCCTTGCTAGGCTTAGATGGGCAGACGTCTACATGATGATTATCTATATCAATATGTCGGGATGACATGTTACCTAGCAGCACTGAATATGATTGTATGCAGCAGTTATGATGAAAGAATATGCTGATTCTTGTAGAAACATTTGTGTTCATGAACAAAGCCTTTATTGAAGCTTTGCTATGCATCTGTATAGTGAGTAATGCTCATTGGAACCAGAAGCCATTTTGGATCCTATTTTTTGTCGATCATCGATCAGAGAACAGGGATGCCCCTTATTATCAGGTGATGATTAAGAGATCACAGTTATAAGAAAACCCAATACTGGTGGGTTAACATTGTCTTCAGAAATATTTGCTGAACTTTACCTAAAGGAATCTTCGCTAGAAAAGAGGTTCTGTCTAGGAGTCATGCTTGAACATTATTTATTAACTGACATGATCGGTCAGTAAGGCCTGATGATTATATTTATAAACAGTGGAAATCTAAGTGCTTGTCTACGGACGTTCCATTGTAGTGTTCTTCAACATGAATGCCAACTTAAGATTGTAGACCATTGATCAACAGTATGATGATATATGTCGACCTGTTTTCCTGTAACTATACTCGTACTGTCCAAGTGTGTGCGTCCAATTAAACAGTATGAAACGACCACAGTAGTCTGCATCATTAACTTCTAACTACGTGTGAGTGAGTGTTTGATCTTCTAGTCAACTCTTCAGAACAATCCATGCATTCGCGTATTGACACTCACATTAACACTCATGGTCAACATTACATCCTTGTCGGGGCCTCATTACGTTTTGGGACAAGGTGACCTGTATGCCCAACACTGTGCCGGTTTTGAGTTGACCATTTACACCAATACCAGCTTTATTAACGTGGTGACCCATTTAAAGAACATTGTGACTGGACGAGCTATATCACAGAAAAGCACTTATCAATGTGGACCTTATCAGTAGTATTTGACAACTGTTAGAAATATTTGACAACTGGAAGACCCGTTTGAAGAAATATTTGACAGCTAACCAAAACATTTGCATAAATATTTGGCAACTGTAAGAAATATTTGAAAAAATATTTGACAACTTGAAGAAATATTTGCCAAGTGGAAGAAATATTTTGACACCGGTAAGAAATATTTGACAAGTCGAAGAAATATTTTGATAAGTGAAAGGAATTTTTGCCAAGTGGAAGAAATATTTTGCCAACGGTAAGAAATATTTACCAAAAGGAAGAAATATTTTGACAAGTGGAAGAAATTTTTTTGCCAAGTGGAAGAAATATTTTGACAACGGTAAGAAATATTTGACAAGTGGAAGAAATATTTTGACAAGTGGAAGAAATTTTTTTGCCAAGTAGAAGAAATATTTTGACAACGGTAAGAAATATTTTGACAACGGTAAGAAATATTTGACAAGTGGAAGAAATTTTTTGCCAAGTGGAAGAAATTTTTTTTTTGGCCAAGTGGAAGAAATATTTTGACAACGGTAAGAAATATTTTGACAGCTGTAAGAAAATATTTGACAAGTGGAAGAAATATTTTGATAAGTGGAAGAAATTTTTTTTTGCAAAGTGGCAGAAATATTTTGACAATGGTAAGAAATATTTGCCATGTGGAAGAAATTTTTTTTGCCAAGTGGAAGAAATATTTTGACAACGGTAAGAAATATTTTGACAACGGTAATAAAATATTTGACAAGTGGAAAAAATATTTTGATAAGTGGAAGAAATTTTTTTGCCAAGTAGCAGAAATATTTTGACAACGGTAAGAAATATTTGCCAAGTGGAAGAAATTTTTGACAACAGGAAAAAATATTTAATGAAAAAAATTTAATGAAAAGTTTGGAAAACTGCAAGAAATATTTACAGAAGTATTTGACAGCTGATCTATTTACCTACAGGTTGGAACCTTTGAGCAGGCATGGGAGAAAATTTTGGGGCCATCTTTGCTGATTGGAAGAAAAGCTTTTACTAAAGTTTGCAACTTGTAGGACAAACAAAGAAAAAGGAGATAACCGTTTGATAACTGGAATAAATACTTAGTTATAATTATTTAATGTACTATATTTTTGTGGACGCCCCCTGTTTGAACCGCTTGGGAGCCAATACAAAACCTATCACCAGATATTGCCCGTGTGAAAAAGGGAAACCTTAAGTCACGGGGGTTCGAACACACGAACGAAGGAATGTTTCTTTTATAAATTTCTACTATTGATCGATTGTGTTTTGAACTTGTGACGTGAACAGAAATAAGCAGCAGGGTTAGTCTTACAAAGGTAAAATGTTAGTCTTACAAAGGCAAATCGTGTTGCAGATAGGATTTTTTCGTCTACCAATACGCAAAACTCTGCCTGTTAGATTTTTTATTACGCTTTTCTAGATAGCTATATTTAGCCCTGACGTCACCCTCTATGGTACCGGAATTTTATAAACGAGAGTTATGGTTTACGCGCGATGTTTTGCGCGAGCCATCGATCCGGTTCCAAATAATGCTTTCGTCGCGAGCGCAGCCCCATCGATCGAGTTTATTGCTAGCGGTAAAAGCCCGTGTTTGAACTTTATTAAAAATGGCTGAAACTGGCCTCGACATTGTTCCGATTGCAACCTGCAACACTAAGGAGTATCTAGTTGGCGCCATAATCTAGTCTGCTAGTGACATATATCTCTACGGTTGTGTTCAATAAAACTGTCTATTTGGCCTTGTCCAGCCTGGCCTTTGACATTATTTTTTATGTTGGAGACTACGGCTGTGTGCGGGGTCACTTACATAGCACTAGATGGACATTGGGGTGAGTAGATTTATTACTCATGATATAATATAAATAATAAAGAAAACTACCACGTGACCCAGCGCTCGTCTCAATATGTAGTTACATTCCCCCAACAAACGGAAATTCCCTATCATATTTTTACATCACAAGAATAGCTGCCTCCGACGCTACTTCTCCTCTCATCGTCTTATATTCTCATCACTAGCTACACACAACACAACATAAAACCAAAATCATCCCCACCACACACCGATCATTAGTCCTCTTCCTCTATAAAAAGGTATCCCTTTTTTATTTTATATTTTCCTCTTTATTCTATAGCGGGTAGGAAAAAGAGAATTCACTTAGTGAGTGCTTATAAAAATTCCTTCTTCTCAAGTCAAGTAGCAACATAGTTGCATGACGGTTTTGGAACAAATCGGTTGTTATATTCATGTAAAAGGGTAAAAGCACAACTCCTTCCAATAAAAATGTTAAAGCTACTTCTAAATCAGCTTGTTGTTTGTAACAATACTACAACACATCCCCATAGATAACAACGTTCTGATGAGATCACTTTTGGACAGTGTACCTATACCTAAACTTTCATGAAATACACAAAAATCTCCTGTTATTGCTTAAGAATACACTACCTCCACAATAATTGGTCAATGTACACAAGTCTGCGTTATGACCTCTTTAAAAGTGACAGTGAAAAATCAATATATAATCGCTCCTGTAAAGTTTTTTTTGGACGTGTGAAGTTATGCGCGCATGCGCATACGCCCTTGATGATCTGATAAATATACATCTAGCGTTTATACAGCGTCGAGATGGCTCTAAATATTATAGAAATAATGGCTTAACAAAAGTATTTAAAACACTACAGATAACCAATAGTGATTTTACACTGTGAAAAGGACTATCAAACCAAGAAAGCTAACACCAATTAGTTGTAATTCACACCAATACCTGCACACAAACCACCAAACAAACACACTTTTTTGGAGGTTCTCATTACACAACAAACGCGGGGCGGAAAAAATGTACTAATGGTCTCAATAAACATCACAATAAGCTAGTCTTTTATCTGTACTCGCCAACAACGGACATTCCCTGTCCTATTTTTACATCGAAAGCCGGGTACACATAGTCAATGTCCCCGTTTCATAATAATAATATAATAAAAATTTATATATAAACACTTATTACGCGTCTGTGTTTATATGTTGCCTCGCGTTGGTTACATTTGTATCCTCCCCACTTACAATACTAGCACATAAAAATTTTTACATCGACAACGCGTCAACTATCGATTAGTTTTTCGACTAATCAAGCCCTTGCTAGCGCGCAGCAAGTCTGGTCACATCGACAACGCGTCAACTATCGATTAGTTTTTCGACTAATCAAGCCCTGGCTAGCACAAGTCTGGATACGTTTCAAAAACCAGATTAAACTGATATTCCTTCATATAAATAGACACTTGGAAGACCAAGGCCCAGACACTCACGTTCATACTTTACTGAAGCGGTGGTGTGATAACGACAGACACTCCCAAGCACAACGCATTGAAGATGACTTCCACTGTTCCCACCAACTGGGTCTACATCAAAAGAAGTGATGAAATGCTTGTACCGTTGGAGAGCGGACTGAAGGCCGCGTCTGTAAGTGTTTACCGAGGCCAACTTTTACTACACGTGCGAAAATACTTTGGTGAATCATATCTAAAGTTTCCTACCAAAACCGGCATTACGTTAACTCGCCCTGAGTTTGAACATTTGTTGACTTTACAGGGTGAAATCCTCGCCGAATTTGACCGACTACAGTCACCAAACACGGATACCTGTCCTACTACTTGTACCAGTAACACGTTTGACGACTACATCAACTCCAGTTGTTATCAACCAATATCCCCAGAACCGAGTTGGTTTCCTAACACCAACCCTTGTACGTCAGCTCCCACCACAGACAACCATCTGGCCGATGTCTCTAATCTACCACCGAAGAAGCAGAGACCTACTACTACCTGCCCCAGTAATACGTTTGACCACTACATCAACTCCAGTTGTGATCAACCAATATCCCCAGAACCGAGTTGGTCTCCTAACACCAACCCTTGTACGTCAGCTCCCACCACAGACAACCACCTGGGCGATGTCTCTAATCTACCACCGAAGAAGAAGAAACCTACAAAGCGGCTGAGACTTGTGCTTTATCTTGACATTTCGTCTTATTTTAAAAGAATTAAATATATTTATTACAATTAAGAAAATCTTTGTTATCTATGCTGTCTAAATATGGTATGTATAAATATCGTGTGTATACATATTAATATCTGTTGTAAAATATATATTGTATAAATATTGTATAAAAAGACAACACAACACAATGCCGACTCATACACAACACACCCACCCAAAAACTCAAACCCACCAGTTACACTACACCACACAACAATTACAATACCTACACACAAAATTACCAGACAAGAACAAAACCAATACCACCTATACCCCACAGCTTTGTGACAGTACGGACTGTTACGTCGGATTAACACTAAGGTGCTGCCACTTAATTATAGTTAGGGTAAGAATACTTAGCAAGATTAAACACTAAGTATTTGAGCGTGTCTAGTTAGTGTAATAACACTAGTCACAAATCCTATGAGTGATTTAATTAAAGTGTTCAGGAATGACGTCATCCAACTTGGGGTAGAATTGCTTAGAGCTAGGACGGAAGTGATGGTTTGAGAGAAGGGGGTTAAGTGAGTTGGTTTTAGGCACGAGACGTGCGAGGCAGTGATTTTGGGGTTTTGACCATCTTGTAAGTTCGATGGCTGTGTGTTATTTCTTGGGATGACTGGTTTGTATACCACAGAAGCACATGTATTTATGAACTATTATGAAGTTGTCAGAGGTTACAGACACTTAATAAAGGTGTTCATTCATATTTAATCCAGCTTGAACTTATTTCCTGAACGAACGTCAGTAGGAAGTGTCGTTTGTTTACATCAGGTAATAGAGAAAAGAATGTTACCATATTTTCGACGATCATGCAGCCTAAAACATAAACACAGTTACGAGTCTCCAAAAGAATCACCTGGGTTATGTTCCTATTCTGTAATCACCATCTCTGGCAGTCGCCAGTAAAACAACAGATGAGCATTGATAAAAGATTCCACCCCATTCTCACCCTGTCACACTAGACTTGATTTGTCACCGTGACCAAGCCCGGTCACATCTAACTTGATTTGATGCCGTTCCCGTCCACTCCCCCGGCCACATAACTTGATTTGGTGCCCGTGACCAGCTCGTAACTGCCTTTTTTACGATGGATTCAGCAACTTGATTTGATGCCCGTGACCAGCTCGTAACTGTTTTTTTATGATGAATTCACCCATTCAACAGCTAGAGCATCAAGTATTTTTGTTGCAAAAGAAAAACCATCTGCTTCAACAACAATTGTCACAGCAACAAACAGCTGCTGGAAGGGCACACTGGAACAGTCTCAATAAAAGACACTGTCGAATTACAGTGAGAAACGTTATCAATGTAATCAAACAAGGAAAGATATTTGAAATAAATAATGTTACCAGTGACCAACAAAGATGTATGGTAACGACAGAAAATGGACTAAGAGCATATATAAAGCCAGTAACACAGTGGAGAAAAACCTTTAACAGACGTTATCATTCCTGTTCCACCGCTGAGGTTCATATCCCTCCACCTGAGCTGTACTCACGTATCCTCTCCCGTGATGCTCGCTTGGCTGAGTTACCCTCCGTTACTCCAGGCCCCTCTCATGCTTCGCCTCAGCATGATATTATTGTACCTCCTATTACTGCCACAGCTCCTGTCCATACCTCCCTTCCTCCCCCTGTTCACCTCTCTTCAGACCCCGCTTTTCCTCCCTCTGTTCACCTCCCTTCAGACCCCGCTTCTCCTCCCTCTGTTCATCTCTCTTCTGACCCCGCTTTTCCTCCTTATGGTTATTTTCCTCCGCCTCCCACCGACCTTGATAAAGAACCTGAGTCTGACTTTTCAGATTTTGAATCTTCTCTTCCTCCTTATGGTTATTTTCCTCCGCCTCCCTCCGACCTTGATACAGAACATGAGTCTGACTCTTCAGATGTTGAATCTTCTCTTTCTCCTTATGGTTATTTTCCTCCGCCTCCCTCCGACCTTGATACAGAACATGAGACTGACTCTTCAGATGTTGAACCTTCTCTTTCTCCTTATGGTTATTTTCCTCCGCCTCCCTCCGACCTTGATACAGTACAAGAAAAGTACCAGCTTGACATAGAATCAGAATTCGATTCGTCAAGTGGGGAGGATAGAGTTATGGGCCCCGACGAAATTGGATACGGGTCGGATGAGCTCGAGCATATAACGGACGACGAAGGCCGTAGAATTTATTGGCCGAAAAATGAGATTAGTGATCTTGACTCTTCCCCCGATTATTCTTCTTTTGATATTGGACCTGATGTTCCTCTTCCCTCAGCTCGTTTTCTCTTTAGACGTCGTCATCCAAAATTCATTTACGATTCTGTTCCCTTTCCTAAGCACCTTCACCAGCGGGCCGCCCATGTACGAACCCGTTTTCGTCACTCCCGTAGTCCATGCCATTGTTCCTACATCCCAACCTAAACAGTACGATCCTCGCCTGTTATTGTAAGCCATTGAAAAATTGGAAGCAATGAACATTTTTGCAAAGATGTTTACAAATTGAACTGCACTTACCTCCAGATGTCGTCTCCGGTCAGGTTGACATTTCCTGCCCTGCTATTATTTTTAGCATGAAGTCGACCCTGCTTCTCGTGTCTTCCGATGCAGGTCTCCTACACAATACCCCTCCTGCTGAATTGCTTGATCCTGATGCTACCTTGAAGTCCAATCGTTACGCATCCTTGAACATCTGGGTTACACACTTTACGCATTTCCAGTTCAGATAGGAAAGTCCAACAGCCGTTATTTATGGAGAGCTGTTACATTTTCGTCCGCAAGAAGACATTGCTGAATCTACCGGTACATGAACATTTCCCTTACAACATCCTTTCGACCACTGCTGATGGAGATCCACCAACTCAGACGATCTCTGCAGTCCTGATATATTGTAGTTGATGTAGTTCCCTTTTACACGCGTTAGCGTCATTATGTCACATTATTTTGACTAATGTAATATTTGACCATCTTTTGTGCCCCTATGATTTTTTTGTTTTTGTTTTTGTTTTTGTTTTTTTTTGCCATGTTTTTTGATGTAAGATTTTGCCCAGATTTTTTAAGGTTTACATCGTTCTGTTGTACCAAATAAAAGTGATTAACTAATGTACATCTTCACCCGCCACTAATGTTGGCATCATTCACGATTTATTATGATGATGACACCATATTGCATTATGATTGTTTGAATTTTCGGTTATTGTTACACCGACACTCATATATGTGATTTAACTATTTGCCCATTTATATATTCTATACCATTGTCCATTGATTACCATGTTTCCATTCCATTCATTGTTTCCGGTTATTGTTACACCGGCAAAGTCATTTTTTTTAATGAGACTTACCCATTTTGCCCATACTTTGCCACCAAGTTTTGTGGTTTTATTTCCATTTCCTCCATTCATATGTTTTTTTTTCATCACCCACTTCAGTGAAGTGTAGGGTGACAGCCATTTTGGGCATCCGCTATATTTTATGTGCATCCGCCATATTTGTTTTGCCAATTTTTTTTTCTTGCGACGTTAACTCGCTTGTCATGTTATTTTATGTTTTATGATTCGCACAAGTGTGAGAGATATTGATGACTATAAATCCATAAAGCGTTTTGTTAGTTCGTTAATGAATGTTAGTTACTGTTCTATTTTGGTCATATATTTTTTTTTTGGCCACTTATTAGTACTATTTGTAGTTACCATAACCTCCATAGTTTTTTCTTCCCATGTGTCCCTCGTTTATGTTATGTCCATCAGTCCCTACCCCTTCATGATCGATTTTTTAGTGTGAAATGTTAATGGTGTTATTTCATCCATTATTCCCATCTATTGTTTATTGTAGTCCTTCTGACATGATTTATGGTGGGATACATTAATCCCAATAATTTTTTTTAGAGTTAGTAATTTTTTTTTCTAGGGAATAAAGTGTCTCCTACGGGATACACTTTAGTGGCCCAGGGCGTATGTGACAGTACGGACTGTTACGTCGGATTAACACTAAGGTGCTGCCACTTAATTATAGTTAGGGTAAGAATACTTAGCAAGATTAAACACTAAGTATTTGAGCGTGTCTAGTTAGTGTAATAACACTAGTCACAAATCCTATGAGTGATTTAATTAAAGTGTTCAGGAATGACGTCATCCAACTTGGGGTAGAATTGCTTAGAGCTAGGACGGAAGTGATGGTTTGAGAGAAGGGGGTTAAGTGAGTTGGTTTTAGGCACGAGACGTGCGAGGCAGTGATTTTGGGGTTTTGACCATCTTGTAAGTTCGATGGCTGTGTGTTATTTCTTGGGATGACTGGTTTGTATACCACAGAAGCACATGTATTTATGAACTATTATGAAGTTGTCAGAGGTTACAGACACTTAATAAAGGTGTTCATTCATATTTAATCCAGCTTGAACTTATTTCCTGAACGAACGTCAGTAGGAAGTGTCGTTTGTTTACATCAGGTAATAGAGAAAAGAATGTTACCATATTTTCGACGATCATGCAGCCTAAAACATAAACACAGTTACGAGTCTCCAAAAGAATCACCTGGGTTATGTTCCTATTCTGTAATCACCATCTCTGGCAGTCGCCAGTAAAACAACAGATGAGCATTGATAAAAGATTCCACCCCATTCTCACCCTGTCACACTAGACTTGATTTGTCACCGTGACCAAGCCCGGTCACATCTAACTTGATTTGGTGCCGTTCCCGTCCACTCAACCGGCCACAGCTTTTACATTGTCTTACTCCAGCGCTACACCCAACACATCTATTAGTCATCACCCCAACCAGTCAAAATCAATAACCGCCCCCCCTCCCACTCTTACTTGAAAAAGCCCTTAGTAACCGACTAGCCCGCCATTATCGATTTTTTATATTTTCCGCCATTATTGATTTTTTATATTTTTATATATATTGTATGTAAATATGTATAAACAAACACACCAACACACAATACAACAATACATAACAATTAAAATACCTACACAAAAAAATGGTACAGTCAAGTCTCTAACACTTCACTCCCACCTCTAGGCGCTGGCCCTAGTATAGTGACACGTCTCTTTCGCTCCCACTTCTAGAACTCTATCACTTCACTCGCACCTCTACATGTTAAAACTAGTATAGGCAAGTCTCTAACACTTCACTACCACTTCTAGATGCTAGACCTGGTATAGTCAGGTCTCTAACACTTCACTCTCACATCTAACTGCTGGACCTGTTATAGCCAAGTCTCTAACACTTCACTCCCACCTCTCGATGCTGGACCTGGTAAAGTCTCTAACACTTCACTCCCACCTCTCGCTGCTGTCCCTGGTATAGTCTCTAACACTTCACTCACACCTCTCGAGGCTGTTTCTAGTGTAGTCATGTCTCTAACACTTCACTCCCACCTCTCCATGCTGGTCCTAGTAAAGGTTCTAACACGGCATTCCCACCTCTTCATGCTGGACCTAGTCACGTCTCTAACACTTCACTCCCACCTCTAGATGCTGGACCTGGTCACGTCTCTAACACTTCACTCCCACCTCTCGCTGCTGGTCCTCGTAAAGTCTCTAACACTTCACTCCCACCTCTCGATGCTGGTCCTAATCAAGTCTCTAACACTTCACTCCCAAAACACACCAACACACTGCTGAGTCACACACACACAAAAAACCTAACCCACCCCGCCAGCTACATCGCAACATACGTCGTCACCCACGCCAGCACAAAAAGGTTCCACTCGCTTCAAAAACCCTCTTAGTAACCTAATCCAACATTATCGATTTTTTTTAAAATTTTCCGTCATTATCGATTTTTTAAATTTTTTATATATATTGTATGTATATATGTATAAACAAACACACCAACACAATACAACACACAATACACGCGCACGCACCTCTCTGTCCTATTTTTACGATGACAATGACGACTCCCCTCCCTCAAGTTCTGGTCTGCAGCCTTAAACATAACTGTGATATTACATTTTATGTCTTCCAATATAAATATATATAAATATAAATATATACAAATATATATATATATATATATATATATATATATATATATATATATATATATATATATATATATATATAATATATATATATATATATAATATATATATATATATATATATATATATATATATATATATATATATATATATATATAGTCTAAGTGTTGTACTATATGTCTAAATATATGTCTAACCCTTTGAAAATAAAGTTCGTTCGTTCGTTCGTTCGTTCGTTCTACCTGTTGTAATATATGTATAACTGTTGTCATATAAATATCGTCTAACTGTTGTCTTCCTGTTGTAATATAACTATTTTGTATAAACAACAACACACAACAACCTACACACAATAAATAAACGCCCGCCATTATTGAACTTATATATTACTATATAAAAAGACAGCTCCACCACCACGCTCCTCTACCACATTTCCTTATATAAAAGTCACGCCCCTCCACCACAATACGCCTCGTTTTGCGCCTACTATACTACTAACATGTTCTAAACACATACTCACTGATTAAAAAAAAAAAGAAATAGAAATCATCCATGTGACATGTGCACAGCCTCTTTGCACACTAACAAATGTAGTTGTACAATTTATAATTTAACAGTGTCTGTTATATCAAAGACCCAATTCAAAAAGAAGGTATCAAACATGACTTTGTCTAAATTGGCATGCAAAGTAATTACAAAACCTATGATTGTAACAAAAGGCGTATGAAGTGTTATTAAAGCATTTGACTTTTCAGTCATGTTCACTGTGAGTATTATGCTAAATTTTGCTCTTTTTATGTATGCTCCGCCTAGGCCGGTCCCAAGCCCGGCTGAAACAGGAGGAGGGCGACCTGCATGGATTCCGTAAGGAGGCAGCCCCTTCACCATGCAAAGTCACAACAGGCCAATCACCTGTTTGCTTTAAACTTTCTATTACGAGAAATACAAGAGAGAAACCCGGATTGATTCTAAAGGCGACGAACTGGAACGGACTACGACTTATGGAACTTGGAACACAAGAAGTATAAATGGGAATGAAGAGGAGCTGGTGGAAGAGATGAGGAAAGCAAAACTAGAAATCCTGGCTATAACGGAAACAAAGAAAAAAGGACAAGGAGTCATGGATCTCGATGGCAACACGCTGCTGTACAGTGGTGTACCCACCTCTGAAAGAGCTAAAGGGGGCGTGGGTTGCATTGTGGCCAAAAACCAAAAAGATAGTATCAAGGGATGGAACGTTGACTCGGAGCGCATTATGGTTGTAAAACTAAAAGAAGGAAAATCTATAGACAACCTGGTCATAGTGTATGGGCCAAATGAGGATGAGAGAGCAGAGGTCAAGGAGGAATTCTTCGAGCTGCTTCAAAGAACAGTGGATGACTGCCTAGATAAAATTATAATGCTCGGAGATTTCAATGCCAAAGTTGGAAATGACCATGCTAGATGGGGTGGAGTTATCGGAAGATATGGAGAAGATACTCTCAATGACAACGGAAGCGACTCCTTAGATTCTGCAGTAAGCAGAATCTGATCATTACAAACTCAAAGTTCCCCCATAAGCGCATACATGCATACACTAGATGTGAACCAACAAAGAATGAGAAGTCAGTGATCGACTATGCTATTGTTTGGAGGCGCTCATTCAAATATGTCCGGGATGCTAGAGTCTTGAGGAGGCCAGAGATTGGAAGTGATCACTACCTGCTTACAATCAAAAGAACAACTGAAAGAGTTGCTCAGCCTAGGAACTGCCCAACATCACGCAAGGCACTAAGTAAACGAACGGGAGAAATGAGCATTAAGACCTACAAGCTGAGAGAGCCAGAAATTAAGACCAGAAATCACGGATTATTGCTGCAGCGATGAGCAACACAGAACAACCTGATGACTTGGAAATCCTCTGGCTTAAATTCAAGGACATCATAAAGACAGCTGCTGCAGAAGGATGTGGTGAAGTCCGACTTGGGAACAAGAGAAAGAGGACACCTTGGTGGACAGAGGACGTCAAAGAGAAAGTAAGAGAGAAGAAAATAGCATGGAAACAATACTTAGTAGCTAAAAACACAACAGGACAAATGAAGAAATCTAGAGAATATATGACACTCAGAACAGAAGCAAAGAACAAGGTGCTAGCAGCAAAGCAGAAGTCCTGGGAAGAATTTGGAGAAAAGCTAGAAAACGATGCGCAAGAAAACCAGAAATTGTTCTATAAGACCCTAGAGAACATGAGGATGGAAAAACAATGCCCTCTAAAATATATAAAGGACAAGCAAGGCAAATTGCTTACTGCCCAGAAGGAAGTAATTGGAACATGGAAAGAATATTTCTCAGAACTCCTGGATGGTGAGCATGGTGAAGCATCAGAAATGATAACCACTAGCACAGAAGAGAAAACCAATGATGGTGAAGATGACATAAAGTTGGAAGAACTGAAGGCAGCACTGGAAAAAAATCAAGACGGGCAAAGCAGCAGGGCATGACGGTATAACACCATAAATGGTTAACTACATGGGAGCATCAGGCGACCTATTACTCTTAAGGGTCCTACAGGCAGCGTGGTGCAACAAGACCATACCAAAGGATTGGGAGATTGCCATCATAACACCAATTTTCAAAAAGGGTGACAATCGACAGTGTGGAAACCATAGAGGCATATCCCTTCTCAGTGTCCCTGGTAAAATCTACTCTAGAATCCTAGAGCAGAGACTCCGACGCCTAGCTGAGCCACAACTGGATGAGGTCCAGTGCGGATTTCGAGCAAACCGAAGTACTCAAGACCTAATCTTCACACTCAGACAGCTGAGTGAAAAGGCCCTTGAGTATAAGAGTGAGATCCATCTTTGTTTCATAGATCTGGAAAAGGCGTTTGACAGGGTCCCCTGGAGCAAACTTTGGGACTGTTTGGCAAGGAAGAATATTCCAGCACCTGATTCATGCTATACAGAGCTTCTACAAGTCTTGCAGAAATTATGTGAGGACAGCAAACCATAAGTCAGAAGAGTTCAGGACCACCACTGGTGTAAGACAAGGTGATATCCTGTCACCTTATCTTTTCATACTTCTCATGGACGATGTCATCAAGGCATGTAAGGAGAGAACAAGAAAGTATTCAGTGGGGTACTGGAAGATGAGACAGGTCTGTATTTCAGAGCTGGCATTTGCTGATGATGTTGTCCTGATTGCTAAATCAGAGGCACATCTCCAATCCAACCTGCAAGTCTGGAAGGAAGAGCTGGAGAAGAGAGGGATGGTCATAAGCAGCTCTAAAACAAAATCCATGGTGATATCACGAGAAGAAAGAAGACATCAGATTAAGCTGGGAGAACAGGTCCTGGAGCAGGTCGACCACTTTAAATACCTCGGAGCTATTATAGACCGAAAGGGAGGCATCAAAGAAGAGTTGGCCACTCGAAAAGCAGCAGCTGTGAGACTTTTTCAGGCCATAAATCGAGGATTCCTCAGCAAGAGAGAGGTTGGTAAGAAAACGAAGATGGCTGTATACCGCTCCACCTATGCTTGACATATGGATGCGAGTCATGGGCAATGACTACAACCACAAAAGCGAGATCCAAACCTCAGAAATGAGGTATCTGAGGAAGGTGGTTGAAGTAACAAGAAGAGACATGGTCCGCAAATTGACGATACGTCAAGGCCTAAAATCCCACCCCTTGCAGACCCAAATAGAACAGTCCCAACTAAGATGGTTTGGCAGAATGGGAGAAAATCGGCTTCCACGACAAGCATGGGAAATAAAGAGCCAGGGATCCAGACCCCCAGGACGACCCAGAGTCCACTGGGAGGACAACATTAGACAATCTTTGAAGGACCGAGGACTAGAATGGAACCAGGCCAAGAGGAAGACAGCCGATAGGATAGTCTGGCGCTCTCTCTTCCAAACCTCTACACCTCACGGTAGAAGGGGAACGTCTAAGTAAGAAAGTAAGTTTGTATGCTATCGATCTTTTGTTTATGACTGTTTCTAGTACAGTTATGATCTTACTGTCTGATTATGCTCAAATGTTTACCACTTCGCCACTGATTTTTAAAATCTTTAACCTTGGTAGGTGGTATTCAACTTTATGAGTAGGCCTATTGATTTGTTGGTATTTTACATGGTTCTCAACACCCTTATTATTAGAATCAATGTTAAGATTATTGATCTTCTCTGTCATTGTACTCTGACATCTTCCTTCGTTCTTTTTTGTTTCCTTTGAAGCTTCTTTCTTATGTCTTCACTTTTCTCTATTCTTATTCCAGAATTCTCCTTGATCACCATTTTGTGAGTTAGCATGTACTACTTCAGCCCATGATTTTATAGAGATATTACCTGTTTTCAATCTTGTTAGGGCCGTCACGTCTTCTAGAATAAGTTTCCTTATTTAACATTGAATATAAAGTATAATTTCAAATAGTTGTTTAAGTAACAAAAATTTCAGATTTACAAATGGAAAAGATATCACAGAAATTAGGAACTTCAACTGTAATAATAGTTACATTAGAAGGATGGGAAATCCCATCACATTTCTTCAGTGGCAGTACAAAAATTAATACAGAAGCTTACATTCCACCAGTCATTCAATGCTCAAACTGCCAGAAATTAGGCCACACCAAAAGAAGATGTAGAAGTAAGCCTGAATGTCGATATTGTGCAGGGCACCACACCAATGATAACTGCAAATTAGCAGAAGATGATAAAGATTACAGAACAAGAAATATAAACAGAAAATGTGCAAATTGTCTAAGAAACCGTAAATAAATATTAGACAAACATAAAGGTATGTTTCCAGGCACTCGTAAGAAATAAAGAAATAGAACACTAGACAACAGAAAAACAACAGACGTGAGTGGCTTACCCAGGACTCGAACCCAGGACCTTCCATGCGACAACCCCGCCTAGCTATGCACTATTCCACCAGTCATTCAATGCTCAAACTGCCAGAAATTAGGCCACACCAAAAGAACATGTAGAACCTAGGTCCTGGGTTCGAGTCCTTGGTAAGCCACTCACGTCTGTTGTTTTTCTGTTGTCTAGCGTTCTACTTCTTTATTTCTTACGAGTGCCTGAAAACATACCTTTATGTTTGTCTATTATTTATTTACTGTTTACAGGCCTCGGGTTTCCCTTCCTTATGTGTTATAAATGTCTAAGAAACCATAGTGCACGTTTTCTATAATGTTCACATTACCAACAAAAAACAACTAGCTCTAAATAAAATCAGTCAGTACTGACACACCATTTAAAGTAGTACTATAACAACATCAATCATCAATCGCTACATCTACAACTCCATCACCTAGAGAAATCACAGTCAATACCAAAATATGCTGAAATAACTCAAAAGACAAAGAAAATCCAAAAAATACTTGCAACAGATTGCAATCTACCAGATAAAAAGAGAAATAACAAAATCATGACTAACTGAAAATACAGCGAGAAAGACAGAAGAAATCTTGGAAACCATGAAAAACATTCAGCATCAAGTAGCTAAAGTTGAGGAGAAGAGGAGAATGCAGATTTACTGAAAAGGATTGATTCAGAAAGACAACATATAAGGAGTGAGCAAAAATGAGCATATCAAAACCAGCATGAAGAAATGTTGAATGAAAAAATTACAGATTGTCAAAAACTTATTGATTCTGTATCAAACATTGTGAAAGCGTTTACACTAAATCTTCAAAGTGAAATACAAACTCATTTAAAAAGAGAAACTTAAAATCTAGGGAACTTTGTTATTAACAAATAAATTAAATATTTTACACCTTTCAGAGTAAAAGAGTAGACCACTTGTTTAAAATTAACTTAAAAATTAAATAATGGAAGTACAGAACATTAGAAGAATACAGTGAAATTGCAGTAGTGATAAAAAATATACCAGCATTAATAGGCATCTTTAAACAATCTAAAGTAATATTTGCCATTTAAGAGACTAATCTTGATCCGAGTCAATGTTTTACCATCCCTGAAAATAAAGTATTTCAAAACGATAGCAGAAAATTTTGAAGGTATAACTTTAAGAGTATCTAATGAGTTAGAAGAAATAAAAATAGTTAACCTGTACTGTTCAAGTGGAAACATAAACGAAAGAGATATTACAGACGTGAATAAAAGAATAAACAACAGAACTATCATAGTGGGAGACTTCAATGCTCATCATACAGCTTGGGGAGGCAATTTAATGGACAATGTGACGGGTTGCCTCCCCGTTGCTCCGCAGTGATTGTCCAACAATGGCCAAAACCTAGTGTATCTAATGTAAATCTTCAAAGGTATCTACCTTCGCACAAGATTACTCTTGGCAGAGATGCAGATAGAAGGATGATGATGCTTCTACCTTGAGGGAGTTTTCACAAGATATTTCAGAAGTCAAGAACAATGCTGAATGTGTCTTAGCAATGTTAATTTGTATCTGCTCGTCGCTGTTATAGTCCGTTCGGAAATTCGTGCACACAGAAAGTGTCAATTTTCTATAAAACTGTTTGTTGTATGGACATGAATTTTTGCATGCAGTCTTAGATTTTCCATGCAGTTATTAATATATTTTTTGTCCTTACAAAACTCATGTCATGTTCGAATTTTCTTCTTTACTGTAAAAGTCGGAATGTTTACCCCACTAGATGTAACATTCTGATTTCACCGACTGTTTGAGTATAAGATGTGAAAGCCTGTTTGCTCGTGTGAAATCTGGTTTTTGTACCGTGTTGAAGTGTCGCTGAGTGGGCGTGTCGTTGATCACCTGGACAGTTCAGTGTTGCGTGTATCTAGGCCACCAGCGTGGGGCGCTGCCAGGGGTTAGTGCAGACACTCACACATAACAGCATACATGTTGTTTCTCAGGAGTGTAGTACTCGTAGTGAGATGTGGACGAGAGTAAAGGTGTGTGTGTAGGAAACAGCAGATCGTGGACACGAAGTCGTATAGGCTCTTATTCATCTACACATCAAACTCACTCCACCACAAGTAGAAGTCATAGATGTGGATAATACAGATGACTTTTCCAACATTTATTACGGCAACAGTACGCTGACAGACGACACAGTCAATAGTACAAAGGATCATGGACATTTCATGTGTGGTAAATAATAATAAACATCGAGCATCATAATCTTGCATAGCTCATATGTAAGATGCTATTAAAGCTGGCTTGACAATATACATTCTTTCTTACTGTAGCTCAGAGCCCCTGACTAAACGCGTCAGGTAGTCTTTCAACAAATATGCCGCACGATAAAGGCGGATTCAGTTGATCAATATCAAAGTCTATGAACTTGTATAATAAGAAGTCAAGACTTCATCTGGCTTTACCCGCCAGACACTTCTTCCTCTGGTCAAAGATATCGGCCGTAATATCGGGCCTCTATAATAATTCAAACAACAGTGTATTCTTCATGGGCAGGTATGGTCATCCATGCCGAAACATAACCACCAACAGGCGGTTTCCATAATAATATCTTTTCAGTGGGTTTCTGTAATATACCTAGACGAATCGTCTTAGGTGGTTATATCGAGCACACAAAATGGACTCTGCATCTCAAGAACTGTGAGCGCTACTCACAGCTTGACACAAAATGTTCTGCAATCTAGGCGTAATAATTAAGTTCTTTTTACCTTGGACAGAATCCGAGAAATACACTAATAACAACTGTCGTCATTCTTGACGAACATAATAACTCTGGGGAGAATCACTGATATCACAGTCACACTGAAGACTAACTTTTCTCCAGAAAATGCAGAGAAGAACAACGGACATCTCGTCCGGTCAGAACCCAGCTCGTCATTCAATGACGGAAGTCTATTCGTTTTGCGCCCAAGAAAACTTGCGCATGCGTAGACAGAACAGATCTGAGAACAACTAACCCCCCTTAAGACAGGACAACTACAATGAATAACAAAGGGAAGCTAACCCTAAATCAACTGTCCCAGGGAGCTAATATACAGTTCTCTAACTTAGATCATCAAAAAGTATTAAATAAATTTACGTCTTGTGACACCGTCAAAAACGACAGCAACATTTACGTTATATAAAAAACTCTTACCGTTGTCTGGGTTAATTTTTATTAGTTTTACAGGAAAGTTACAAGATCCGTTCAAAAATATTTTTTTTGTTTGAATTAGAGTAGTGACTACATGTCCGCACGAGTGCGCACCTATTGTACACAGTCGCGAGTAACTAATTCAAACCAAAAAAAAATATTTTTGAACGGATCTTGTAACTTTCCTGTAAAACCACTAAAATTTAACCCAGACAACAGTAAGAGTTTTTTATATAACGTAAAGAAGAAAATTCGAACATGACATGAGTTTTGTAAGGGCAAAAAATATATTAATAACTGCATGGAAAATCTAAGACTGCATGCAAAAATTCATGTCCATACAACAAACAGTTTTGGAGAAAATTGACGCTTTCTGTGGGCACGAATTTCCGAACGGACTGTAGTGAAGAAGTATTATATAATTTAATTTAGCTAGTACACGCCCTCAGCTGAATTAACAGTAAAATTCTTATTATATACGTCAGAAAACATAATTCCACACCACATTAAGAATAAAAAAAGGAATGATCATTGGAAAAAAATCCAGTACCGTAGTAAACAGTTAAGTGTACGGAAATTCAAAAACAAAGAAAACAAGCTCTTCGGGAATGCATAAAGAATAGATCCAAAGATAATTTAGATATTTATAAGAAAATCAGAAATGAATCAAACAGAATAATACTTAAGGCAAACAAAAAAAAGATTGGAAAAATTTCTGCCCAACACTGAACCCTGCAACTAACTCAATAACAGATGTGTGAAATAAGTTAAAAGCAATTAAAGGCAGAACTTAACATATGATAATACCTGCTATAAAAAGACCTGAACAGGTAAGGACAGACTGGCAGAAAGCAGATGTGCTGGCCAGATATTATCATAGAATTAGTTCTATGGAAAAACTAGAACAGTCTGAAACCAACAGAAGAGCAACACATCTTAAAACACTCGGTAAAGAGAATACTGAAAATTTATTATATGTAAATGCAGATATTACAATAGAGGAAGTTGAAAATGCAGTAAAGTAAATAACAAATACATCATCACGGCACGACATCTTGAGCTACGAAATCTTGAAACACATACCAAAAAGGTGAAGGTCTGATGATGTTCTTACAATACGGTACATATGACTTATGGCAAATGAAAGTCAATTAAATATCTAACTGGAAATACCAGGCCTTTACATCCCTCCCGCTGAATATTTTTGTGTTTGGTGTTTTTGTTTGATTATGTTTTGTTTTATCTCGTTTTTGTTTGTTTGTTTTTCTTTCTTTTTTTTTTTTAAACATACACGACAAAAATTGGTAATTTTGAATTGCCCTATTTACAATGATTTGAAAGATGTGATGCCACTTTCCCGTATCGGCAGTTATTCATATTATTTGGAATTGAAAACAATATATATCCTAATTATAACCCATCAGAGGTTGAACAGGATATTTTTCATCATAAAATTTTTTTAAAAATGAAGAGTTATGGAGTGTGAGCTTCGACTGCATTTCATCCTCTGTTGGAAAAAGCACCGAAGTATTTCATTTATGGGTGCAATGGTGGCAAATAATTTATTTTTAATGGCCGAAGTTGCTAACATTATGGCACTCCCTCAAAATGATGTTTGTTTGTGTGTTTATTTGCATTCGCTCTCAGCCAGATCTACATCCTACAATGCTGGCCGGTAGTTTTTAGCGGTAAGCAGTCTACTTACCACTATACTGTCTAACGAGTACCTGTTAAATATCTTTATTTATTTACTTATTTATTTAAGTACGTTGTGTCGTAGTTAACAGCTAGGCGGTGATATCTTCGCCTTTCGGCCAGACACATCTGATCTCAGTGTCACGTGGGTCTTTATATCATTAAATTACCTACATCTTCTTCCTATTCTCTCACCCTAATCCTTTCATTTTATTACTTTTCCGTACTTGTTTTTCCTGTATTTTTTCGCATCATTCGTTGCGAAAAATATATTTCTTTCCCATCATCGTTTTTCTTTCTCATACTGACTAGTAACCTTATTGCATCAGATTTCAGTCGCGCAGATAGCTGTGAAGATACGGTTCTCGCCAGACATACGTCTGCAGTTTCCCCGGGTCAGAGCGCGGCCCGACCAGATTTCTCGGCCTGGGGTGTGAGAAATTCGTTTCGCTGGACATAGAGCAGACTTTTGGTCTACCATTTTTCACCTGTCACTAGCTTAAGGTGTCAAACCCGGCATCTGTACGACGCAGTTGTAGACGGTTGTCTGAGATTTGCAACTGTCACGCGCATTTCTCGGTCACTGGTGGCAGTTACGTCACGCGTTAAGCTGACGTAAATGTTGGGAGTAGGGGAGATAATTTCGCTTGGCGAAATAAGTTGGGGCCCTTTGTCTGATTTTAAGATATTGGCCCGAGTTTGAAACTTTAATTTCATTCTCGCTCCTATATTCGCAGTAGACAGGTTGTTCGAAACAGAATAGCTGTTAGCGAAGTTTCTCAGTTTGTTTCGGCAATTTGTCGAACTTCTAGACTTCCTTAAATATTCAGCATATAATTCTTAAGTTGTGCGACTACCTGTAGTTCTGTGTGAGGTAATATATATTATATCTAGTATTTTGTGAAATGATAAAGTGTTAAGTCGCTTATTTCATATTTCACTAGTTAGATTTTGCGCAGAGTGCCAAATTTATATAGTCTGTATGATTTTCTAGTGACGTGTTTCAGTGGATAGCAGAATAAATTATATCTTAGCTTACTAAACAATAATGTAGCTATAATGTAGTTAATTTTACTGCTAAGAAATCAGACGAGATCATATTTTTCTAAACTAACTTACAAATGCTAGAAACCTCATGAGATGTTGACGGAACACGCACGTGTTCCTAAATTCATGGGGATTGATGATTTTTTTTTAAGATATAACCTACTTTACGGGAAATTTAAATGATAAGTCAAGCAGTACACTTGCGGTTTAATAATGTAAGTTATAATGGGTACATATTGTAAAATTATTTGATATGTGTTCTTTCTTTATATAGTGAAACGGTGGTACCCAACTTTACCAGCGTTCTAGTACGTGAACTTTATTTGGGAAGAAACAAATCACTTTCATTACCTGAACTGTAACAGTTAAATGAAGTAAGAGGCCTTCGCGCCAGAATTAATTCTTCCAGAATAACTCTTCAGTACAATTCAGCCCGTTGTGGCAAGCAAAGATCAGAAACATTCCGACAGAGTTTTGACTAGTACTGTGGCGACCAAATATAGTAACTTCCTGAAAGTAGACACCGATCTGACATTCCTTAAATTCTAGAAACCAAAGCTAATGACATTGTGCTCTGCTAACTTTCGTGCCTGGACAATATTTTATGTGACTTAATCAGACATTCGAAAAATTAGAACACCCAAGGAATCGTTCCCTGAGAGTTTAGTACGTCTTTTGGAACTGGGGATTTCTTGGTCAAGGACTGCATTTTCGGGTCTGTGTGAAGGTCCTAGAATTGAGTATGTTCCCAGAGGCAGCGAGCAAAGTTGTGAGTATAACTGCATGGCCATGGCTGAATGAATGAGTGTACGCAGATCAGAGTGTTATTTTACAGTTATAGATTGTCACCCATTTACTGTCTTAATTCTTTTTGTTTAACCTGCAGAATTTGTTACTATTTGCTAGAGTTTCTTTACTTCTTAGGATAAATCAGATTATTCAACTCTGTGCATACATTTACGAGAAAAGAAAAAAAACTCTTAGCCTAAACCCTACGTATCTATAACTCTTTGGGCCATCATCTGTTCTCTTAACGGGGCTGTGGGCTAAACCTAGAGCTAAGATCATAACGGGGATATCATCCTTGTAGCATTTTTTCTTAAATTTTATGACTATTTGTATATGTTTTTTTCCTTGATGTATTTTTGGTGTTGTGAGAAGATTTTTTTTGATGATAATAATAAAAATCTCTCTCTTGAACTAAATCAGTGCGTTGGTCAGCTCGTTCAAATACATATAAATTCATTGTGATAGATTCCCACGTCTGTGTGTTTACCTGTCGTCACGTGTATGTGCGTGCCCGTGAGTAGATAGAGATATATTAATATATATATATATATCTGTGTGTAGACTGTCTGACGCCTTTAAAAGCGGTCGTAGAAGATAGGTGAGAGAGAGAAGATTATCTCGATTCTCAAAGACAGCTTCTTTATCACATTCTATCATCTCACGTGTGGGAAATTCTATTGTGGTTTTTTTTTCCCACCAGCTCTCACTGTGACTATCACTCATTCCAACCTATTCTGAAGGGACCAACCCTAGTCTTAATACTCCTATCTAAAATCTACGACACTCAGCAAGCAATTTTTACTGGTTTGCTTCCCTGCCACCTCACGCCTATACGTATGCTTTACCTCATGTTGGTTTCAGGCGATCTTTGTCCTCTTAAGGCTGTGTGTGGTCCCGGCTTCCGGGTCCATGCAGTAAAGTAGAGGCAGTGCAATGTGTCTGTGTCCGTCTCGATAACGCCATTTGACAGTGGTAGAGGCTCGGTCGCTGCTACGCCATTGATGAACAAGGCCGTGTCCTATCAAGACTGTGTGTGGTCCTGGTTGCCGGGGTCCCGGTTGCCGGGTCCTCCCAGTTCGGGTGGGCCAGGGCTTGCTTCTTGTTGGTGGTGAAGCTCGGTGGTGGTAGAGGCTCGGCGCTGGCTGTGCCGATCCCTCGATACGTCCTGTCTCGGAGATATAACCCCCTTGGCAGGGTAGAGAACCAATTTTCTCGTGGCATTGCACCCTCGCCACCTGAGGAGAGGTTCCCTGGGGTTGCAACAAAGCCCACTGGTGACTGGCCTCTTTGCCAGTCAACACTGTCTTCGGAGGTATAACCCCCTTTGCAGGGTAGAGAGTTATCAAACCTCGGGGCAGTACACACACGCCAAAGTGGGCCTGGTGTAATCTGTTTCGAGTCTAGGATACTCCCTGGGGTTGAAAGAAAGCCCACTACACTCCCCCAATCGTCTGATACCGTGTGGATGCACGGCGGGTTGCGGCCCCATCGCCTGGTGTCACGATGGGTGGCTTCCCGGCCGTGTGGCAACACGGACCATGTGCAGAAGGGCGGCGGTGGCTGCGCCACCGCCTCGCCAGGCTGTCTGCATAAAGGGTATAAGAGTCTAACCACTCGCACCCTATGGGGTTCTAAAGCAAAGCAAAGCAAAGCAAAGCAACCTCATGTTAATCCAATAGAGCTGTGAGGTGGCTGCACCAGTGACCCTCATCAGAGCCGAGACGCAACTCTGCCCCAGATCTGGGAGGCGCCAAAAAAGCGCTCTTTCCGCGAGGTTCGGGAATTAAAAGCACCAATCATAGATTACACACTCACTAAAACGGTTAAACAACACACAGAAGACAAAGAAGCCAAAACGGTAATAAGAAAGTTCATAAATTAACTTACAAAACAAAGCGTTGCTGTTTACACAAGGGCGATAGCGAGCAATTAAGTGCATGGGTAGTAATACCACAGTTGTGAATTAAAAAGAGTTTTAGTGTAACTGAAGGTACTTCAGTTTTAATAGCGGAGATGGTAGCAATATTAAAAAGTTTAAAAATAATTGAACATAATTCGCCAGAAGTAGTTACGATATTTACAGATTCACTATCATCATTACAAGCACGGGAACACCAACGTAAATTAAGCCAGCCAGACATCAAGGAAGAAATTCTTTCAATCAGTACATCATTAGTGAACAGAAGCTACAGTGTGAGGCTAGTGTGGGTTCAAGCACACATAGGTATAGCTGGTAACGAGTTAGCAGACCAGACTGACAAATATGGAAGAATAAGTAAAAACAATGTAAAAGCAGGGCTTGGAAAATCGGAAATTAAGAGTCAAGTGAAGCTAAATGTAAACCATGAATGGAAGACAACATGAATTAAAAGTAGTAAAGACAGACACGCGTTCAAAATTCTGAAAGAACCAACAAGGATATGTCAGGTCAGAAAAGCACTAAATGTACCCTTGAACAAAAATTTGTGGCGTCTCCGTCTCGGTGCAGCATACTTTATGATAGAGGAACGACACTGCCAAGGATGCCAGGAAGAAAATGATAAAGATCATTTCCTGATACACTGCAAAAAATACGAGCAACAGAGTTATGCATTTAAAATGTACTTTAGAAAACACAACATAGACATTACATATGATAGGTTGCTAAGTATAAATGTCCCAGGGGAAGCCCAATCGATATTAAAACGGTATATACACAAAACAAAGGAAAACATATAAGGTTAAACACACAACTCTCCGCAAGAACGTATGGGCGCTGATCCCAGAGCTTTGCAGGCCCAATAGCTTTTCTACTCTTTCGCACTGCAGCAGGCGGCCCAAGAAGGCTTTACACACACACACACACACACACACACACACACACACACACACACACACACACACACACACACACACACACACACACACACACACACACATTTATATATATATATATATATATATATATATATATATATATATATATATATATATATATATATATATATATATATATATATATATATATATATATATATATATATATATATATATATATATATATATATATATATATATATATATATAATATATATATATATATATATATATACATATATATATATATATATATATATATATATATATATATATATATATATATATTATATATATATATATATATATATATTATATATATATATATATATATATATATATATATATATATATATATATATATATATATATATATATATACAAGTGTATATAGCCACTTCTCATATAAAGTCACTACAGAAGGCCACTTCTCTGGTCTGTGCACTCCACGCGCTCATACAATGGTGCAGGCTGTGATACAGATCACTTCTTTGGTTTGCTTCAAAATCAGAGCAGAACCAATAAAACTCCATCGTGTCAGACATGAAGGGAAACCACGCATCGATAACAGCAAGATGTCAGACCATGTCATGATCGCTCAATTGACCACGACCTGGCTCAGTAGCCCACGACATAGTGATACTGTTATAGAGAACTGGGAGCACCTGCGGAACACCATTCAAAGTACTGCGCTTGCAACCTTTGGTAAGAAGACAGCAAAGTCAAACGACTGGTTTGATGCTTCATCAGATATGATGACACCTGTCACTGAAGCTAAGCACAGTGCTGCGATTGAATACAAACGTTCACCGAGTGCTAGAACCCTACAGATCCTGAAAGCTACGAGAAGCAAAGTTCAACAAACTGCTCGACGTTATGCAAATGATTATTGACTCCAGCTCAGTGATACCGCAGCGCAAACAGGCAAATCTAGACAAATGTATGACGGTATAAAGAAAGCCCATAGTCCCCAAAAAAGTAAGATGGCACTGTTAAAAACCATCAGCGATGAGAAGCTAACCGATAAAAGTAAGCAGATGGAGAGGTAGGTCGAGCACTACTCTGAGCTTTACGCTAAAGAAAATCCCGTCACGCCTGCAGCCCTTGACGCTGTCAAATGTCTGCCAACTATGGAGGAGCTGGATACTGAAACAACATTGGAAGAAGAAGTCAGCAAGGCCATTTATAGCTTGGCTTCTGGGACAGCACCAGGCAGTGATGGGATTCCTTACGATTTAATCAAATGCAGTAAGAGCACGCTATTACATTCTCTGCATATGGTGCTGTGCCAGTGCTGGGAAGAGACAACTATTCCTCAAGACATGCGAGATGCCAAGATTGTAACACTGTAAAAAATATAGGAGACAGAGGTGATTGCAATAACTACAGAGGAATCTCTCTTCTTAGTACTGTTGGTAAGGTTTTTGCCACAGTCATATTAATGCGGCTACACAAGTTAGCTGAGTGCATATATCCACAGTTACAATCGTGGATTCCGAGAAGGCAGATCAACAACCAAGGTTGCCACTCAAGTTCTAAAGATAAACC
This sequence comes from Oreohelix idahoensis, assembly GCA_024509875.1. Lineage (NCBI taxonomy): Eukaryota > Metazoa > Mollusca > Gastropoda > Stylommatophora > Oreohelicidae > Oreohelix > Oreohelix idahoensis. Next base: position 572,251 of record JAMPIV010000784.1, read on the forward strand.
CAGATTTTCTTCTTAAAAAAACCCAGAAATACCCAGATTATTTTATGCCTCAAATACACGGGATAGACGATGCTTACTCAATCTTTTAGTGCAACTTTAGCACAAATAAGTTGTGTGCTACCAATTTTTATTTATTTCTTCATTTTTATTTTATTTTTTATTACCAAAAATTCACAATTATATAAAAATGATTTTATTAACACCCCAATATATGAACTCTTGAAAATTAGATATTTTAACAGTAACATACTTACAGTAGTTACATTAACAAAATGTTCCTCAAATCAAATATAAAATGTTAGTTGTAACTTGTTACTGTTGAAAATTGTCACTTGTCAGCGACTCGGCATCCATGTCGACAACTTCTGCTTTGTCAGTATCATATGCATGAATTGACAACGTGGAATCTTGATTATGGAGTTCCAAAATCTTTGCATATCTCTGTCGACAATGTCTTTCACGCATATCTTCCAACCACGCTTTTACTAGGATTAAACTTATGACAAACTCCAATCCTTCAGTTCGCTGTCTGTTAGCCATTCCTCACAAAAAGCCTGCTGATACCATGGCTTCACTTTTTTACGCGGTGGTGTGTGTGTAGTAATGCTGCTACAACTACCTAGCGTACCTTCATCATCGCTCATTTTATAATCTTATAATAACAAAAAAAAAAACAATATGCTGTTTATCTGCTTGAGTCTAAAATTTAAAAAGAATACTTTAAACACATCGCAAAAATGACTGAGTATTGTAGATGACAGCCATTAACAGAATAACAGGAAATAGATATTTGATGAAAACGAGTAAAAAAACAAAGTCATTGATGTGATTAAAAACAAGAATAAAATTTAAGTAGAATAAACAATATATAGCACATAATGTTTTACATTTAATTATAATATACATATAATGCTCAGTGCACAGAATATACATACATTGTAAATGCCAATTGTCAAATATACCCAGATTAATGCAGATTTGGAAAAACAATACCCAGATACCCAGACGGAAACCAAAAAACCCAGATCTAGTAAAAAAATACCCAGCTGTGGCAACACTGTCAACAACAGACATGATCTTTTCTCTCCGTGTGACAGAGAGTGTGTGGGAGAATGGGTCTCGGGTGTGAGATAAGGGGAAGCAATAGTTAATCGGGGATTTAGGTTATGAGATAAGATCAGTTCCTAACAATGATTTAACTGTTTTACAGAAAGCGCGATGTAAGTTATGGTAGTAAAGAAGAGACGGGGAGTTTTAGTATTATTAAACAAAGGGACACGACTTGTAATTATGTCCCTGGAAGGTTGTAAGTGAGTTTGTTTTGAAAATAGTGCGAACTAAGCTAGTTCGACACGGAAGTTAGTGATTGGATTAGGTGAACTCTCCATGACAAATAATCGTAATTGTAATTCGAGGTTGGAAGGTTAGGGCAGTCGAGATTGAGACGCGCTACGCGTAAGTAGAGAAAAGGGTTTTCTCCCAAGTGTTAAAGTTGTTCATGGCGAGGACCTTGGAGGGGTGCAAACGAGATAGCCAACCTGAATCAGGTAGCTTTCTGTGATCACAAAATTATGCACTGCTCTCTAACTCCCCATGTGCTCATATGCCATGTTGATAGTGAAAATGCTGATTGAGCGAAAACTAGATGTAGTTAATCAAGGTTTTTCTCAAACTGTGTGGGTTTTTCAAGATTTTAGAGCAAGAGGGGTTTTCGCAAGACATAGTGCAAGACAGACAGAGGTTCATGGTGAGCAGGTATGATTGCAGTTTTGATTTCAAGGTAGACTTTTAAGATAAAACCGAGACGAGACAGACGTAGTGATCAGGTAGACTCTGGTAGAAAATCAACATCCCTGGCAGTTTTAGGCCAGTCTTCTAACAAGACAGCAGAAGGTCACTAGGTGAAACGCTATAAAGATAAACTAACTTTCTTAGAAGATTACCCAGACGACACGACAGTGGAGAAACTAGGCGAGAGCAAAAGCAGTGACAGAAATGTGCGAGAATATATGATTTACAGATGTCGCTGATTGAGAAAATATACAAACTAGAAGTATTTCATGTTGAATGTAACATTGAGATAAATCTGCAGAAGAGTGAAGCGGATTCTACTGAATGTAAATAAACCTTGAAGTTTCGTTTTACTTCTGTTCGAGTACAGTGTGTCAACAGAGTTTAGAAATCATCAACCATCTGTACGTCTTGTCTGGCAGTGCATTCATCACATTGTTTCATCAAAGTGTTTACGTTGTCTACTCACACATACTATCCACTGGTTAGGTGTCGTAGATTTTCGATAGGAGTATTAAGACTAGGGTTGGTCCCTTCTGAATAGCTTAGAATGAGTGATAGATACCGTGAGAGCTGGAGAAAAAAACCAATAGAATTTCCACACGTGAGATGATAGAATGTGATATAGAGGCTGTCTTTGAGAATCGAGATAATCTTCTCTCTCTCACCTTTCATCTACGACCGTTTTTTACAGAGTCCGACAGTCTAAACCACAGATATATATTACATAAATCTCTATCTACTCACGGGCACGCACATGCACGTGACGACGGTTAAACACACAGACGTGGGAAATCTATAACAATGAATATGAGTATATAGAACGAGCTGACCACGCACTGCTTTAGTTCAAGAGAGATTTTTATTATTATCATCAACAAAAATCTTCTCACAACACCAAAATTACATCAAGGAAAAACATATACAAATAGTCATAAAATTTATGAAAAATGCTACAAGGATGATATCTCCGTTATGATCTTAGCTCTAGATTTAGCCCACAGCCCCGTTAAGAGAACAGATGATGGCCCAAAGAGTTATAGATACGTAGGGTTTAGGCTAAGAGTTGTTCTTCTTTTCTCGTAAATGTATGCACAGATTTGAATAATCTGATTTAACCTAAGAAGTAAAGAAACTCTAGCAAATAGTAACAAATTCTGCAGGTTAAACAAAAGAATTAAGACAGTACATGGGCGACAATCTATAACTGTAAAATAACACTCTGATCTGCGTACACTCATTCATTCAGCCATGGCCATGCAGTTATACTCACAACTTTGCTCGCAGCCTCTGGGAACATACTCAATTCTAGGACCTTCACACAGACCCGAAAATGCAGTCCTTGCCCAAGAAGTCCCCAGTTCCAAAAGACGTACTAAACTCTCAGGGAACGATTCCTTGGGTGTTCTAATTTTTCGAATGTCTGATTAAGTCACATAAAATATTGTCCAGGCACGAAAGTTAGCAGAGCACAATGTCAATTGCTTTGGTTTCTAGAATTTAAGGAATGTCGGATCGGTGTCTACTTTCAGGAAGTTACTATCTTTGGTCGCCACAGTACTAGTCAAACTGTCTGTCGGAATGTTTCTGATCTTCTTGTAATCTTCACGCCGCCCGGCAGAAAATCTACGTAGAGTTTATGGAAGAAATTAAGATCTGGTTCACTGGCCCAGTATTTATCATTACAGTCTTTGAGACCCCGTTAGTGGGATATTTAGTATTTCTGTCTAACTCTGTTGGCCTAGGCACTGTCAGATCAGGGTTACTTGAGAACCCCACGTGGTTCAAAATAAGGACTGTCTATTTCTTCACAAGTATTAACTCTTATTAAATGCTGGTAAAGTTCGGGTCACCCCAGTATTTCACTACATAAAATGGAAAAAGCACATATGAAATAATTATACATACTATGTATAAGGATATAACTTACATTTAAAACGGCAAGCCTACAGCTTGACTTATTATTTAAACTACCGGTGAAATAAGTTATATAAAATCGATCATCAGGAATTTAGGAATATGGTGCGTATTCCGTCACTATTCACTGATGTCGCATCTAGCGTTTTTATAAGTTTGTTATTAAACCAGTTTCGTCTGAGTGTTAGCCGTTAAATTAAATTCATTATAGTTACATGTTTGTTACGCTAGAAATATAATTTTTTCTGCTTTCCACTGTATGCGTCACTAGAAAAATAATACAGACCATAAATTAAGCACTATGTTCAAAAGAAACTAGTTAAAATGAAATGGGCGATTTAACGCTTTAAACACTTCACAAAATACTAGATAATAATATATTACCTAAAACACAGCACTACAGGATATCGCACATTAAGAATTATACGCTTATATTTATGGAAGTCTAGAAGTTCGACAAATTGTCGCAACAAACTAAGAACTTCGCTTATACAGCTCTACTCTTCGCGAACCACCTGTCTACTGCGATTTATTGAGAGAGAATGAAATTAAAGTTTCAAACTCGGGCCAATATCTTAAAATCAGACAAAGGGCCCCAACTATTTCGCCAAGCGAAATTATCTCCCCTTCTCTAACACCATGTGTCAGCTTCCCTCATGTCGTAACTGCCATGAGTGGCCTTGGCACCTTCCTCTCCCGATTTCCATTTCTGAGCGGGGGAGGCGGTGACAGATCACACTTCACGCTAGGAAATTTTTCCTAGAGCTACGTTTTCCCAGACTATATGTCTGCTCTACGCCGTGTAGGTGATAGTTTTAACGCCTACCTGAGCGATCAGCCCGAAGCAACCGCGCGTGTTCGCTGGAAAATTCAGACGACTGTCTGCCATTTCGGGTCTGATAGAAGCGAAAATCACAGCTTCGTTCACTGACATCTACGTAAATAGAATTACGTATCCCAGTATGAGAAAAACACAAGGTAAAGTTTAAGAATATGGAAGAAAATATTTTTCGCAACGAATGATGCGAAAAGAATTTGGTGAAAGAATAGGAAGAAGATGTAGGTAATTTAATGATATAAAGACCCACGTGACATTAGGGCAGTGATCTGAACCTCTATACGAACACATTAACACGCACGGCCAAATACGCCAGCTTCAGGAAAATTCAAGAGGGCAGAAAAGGCCTTTATGTATCGCATGTATATACCTCACAGAGACATTTGACCTGGTTAGTAGGAATGGACTCTTCAAAATCCTCCTGAAAATAGGCTGCCCTGCTAAATTGATGGAAATAATAAAGTCATTCCACGAAGACACGAAGGAAACAGTCCAATATCTTGGAAGCACAGCAAACCCATTTGGCATATGCAGTGGTGTTAAACAAGGCTGCATTCTGGCTCCAACCCTCTTCGGGATCTTCTTTGCTTTACTCTTGAAACAAGCATTCAGAGATGCTTACTTACTTAGTCGTTCCCCTTCTACCGTGAGGTGTACAGGTTTGGAAGAGAGAGCGCCAGACTATCCTATCGGCTGTCTGCCTGGTTCCATTCTAGTCCTCGGTCCTTCAAAGATTGTCTAATGTTGTCCTCCCAGCGGACTCTGCGTCGTCCTGGGGTCTGGATCCCTGGCTCTTTGTTTCCCATGCTTGTCGTGGTAGCCGATCTTCTCCCATTCTGCAGACATGGCCAAACCATCTTAGTTGGGGCTGTTCTACTTGGGTCTGCAGGGGTGGGATTTTAGGCCTTGACGTATCGTTTGGTTGCGGACCATGTCTGTTCTTGTTACTTCAACCACCTTCCTCAGATACCTCATTTCTGAGATGTGGATCTGGCTTTTGTGGGTTATAGTCATTGCCCATGACTCACATCCATATGTCAAGACTGGGACATAGGTGGAGCGGTATGCAGCCATCTTCGTTTTCCTACCAACCTCTCTCTTGCTAAGGAATCCTTGATTTATGGCCTGAAAAAGTCTCACAGCTGCTGCTTTTCGAGTGGCCATCTCTTCTTTGATGCCTCCCTTTCGGTCTATAATAGCTCCGAGGTATTTAAAGTGGTCGACCTGCTCCAGGACCTGTTCTCCCAGCTTAATCTGATGTCTTTGTTCTTCTTGTGATATCACCATGGATTTTGTTTTAGAGCTGCTTATGAACATCCCTCTCTTCTCCAGCTCTTCCTTCCAGACTTGCCGGTTGGATTGAAAATGTACCTCTGATTTAGCAATCAAGGCAACATCATCAGCAAATGCCAGCTCTGAAATACAGACCTGTCTCATCTATTTTGACATAATCAATGGTTTTTTTTTTCCTATTTGTACTTTAACCTGCTGTAGCTGCTGTAGGATTTCGTAATGTTCTCAGCAGAATGAAATAATAATCAGAAAAGGTTGAAAATTATCCGAATAACTTGTACTAGGAAACGGTAATCTATAAATTACCGAAGATGAAAGAGCGGTCGAGAATTATATCCCTTGTATGTTCCTACAGTACAAAAAAATGATGCGGCCAACAAAAATGATTATTATTTTTAATTTAATTCGTTTTATTATTTTTTCGACATTGTATTGTCAAGGGGAATACACAACTATGCCAAGTTTCAGAGTTATTGCTCACCTGGAAGTGATTGAAAAATCGATTGCAAGATTTGAAATTGACAAGAAAGTGACACACAAGGCAAGTTAAATAAAAGTGTAAAAAATAAAAAATGACTACTCAAAAAAGAAAGAAAAACGATGAAATAACAAATAATAAACATAACTTAAAAACACAAAAAATCTAATATAAATTGACATCCTCAATAGCAATTAACTGCAAAAGAGCCGCGGTAGCATAGTGGTTAGTGCACTGGCTTCCTAGCGCAGTGGTCTATGGTTCGATCCCCAGATGAGGTGGGATTTTTTTAGGCCACAAACGGCTCCTGGGTCGACCCAGCCCCAAATGGGTACCAGAGCAACTCTGGGAAGGTTAAGGCGGCCGGCGTGATGCCGACCACATCACCCCTAGTGTGCCGACGGTCTAGATAATATGGGCCTAACACCATATTCCCAATATGCCTCAATGGGCGTGTAACGGGTTTCTTTTTTTCCTTTTACAATAGGAATCTGAATATAACACAAAACTGAAAGTAAAATGACATTAAATACCCTAATTATAACCGACAATTAGGTTGAACAGGGTAGACTTAGATGGTGGACGAGCGGAGACATTGACATTCAGCTGTTACTAGCCCTCTCTCCGCCGATCACCTTTAAAAAAAAAAAAAGGACGAAGCTTGGTAAGCATGTATTAGCTCTTTAATTGCTACAGTTATCCAAGCAGGATCGTGTCATCTAAGGAACCTCGACTTTTTAAAAGAGCCATTCGCTGTTTCACCGTGCGACAGTGGGAACTTAGACTGAGCGTCTTCTCGCCTCTGACTTTCATTCTTGATTAATGAAAACATTATTGACAAATGCTTTCACAGTCACTCGTCTTGCAGCGATCCAAAAAACATATTCCATTATTCCATGCACCATTATTCAGGTAGCCGATGCCTACTTTGAACAGTATATTTCAAAGTAAACGCGCTGGCCACCCAGCACTAATAACAGCGCTCTTTACCCGAGGGTCGGAGCTTGGTAAACATGTATTAGCTCTAGAATTGTCACAGTTATCCCAGAGGGATCGTGTCATCAAAGGAACATCAACTGATTTAATGAGCCATTCCCGGTTTCACCGTGAAACAGTGAGAACTTACAAATGTATGTTTGATCTGTGTGAAAAAGCTGAAAAGCAAATAAGTTTTTACCTCATCCCACTCATTCATTGTATCAATTTTCCTTTCCAAAAAAACCGCCATTCCTTCACCCATTTTCTGGCAAGCGTCCATGATAATTTTTCTGTACATTTCTGCAAGCTCTCGAAACTCTTTAGATATCTGCAATGAAATAGAAAGTTCTAAACAGAAAATAGGAAAGTATATATATATATATATATCATCATCATCATCCTCAGCTCCCGACTGAGCATAAGCCTTCAACAAACACATGGTAAGTCCTACTGTCACTTGCCATCCTCTCAAGTTCTCTCTACCTTTTCCTCATCATTTTCACTTATGTCTCCAGTTCTCTTCTCCATGTGCTTCTTGGTCTACCTCTGCCTCTCTTACCCTGGAGGTTGAAGAACAAGGACTGCCTTGTAATACTATCAAAATGTTTCCTCGGTGTATATCTTATCCATTACCAGTGTTTTCTTCTCAACTCTACTCCCACTGGCACTTGATTAGTTCTTGTCATCAGTTTCACACTGGTGACCTTTTCATACCGTTATAATCCTGTTCTACGCAAGCACCCATTTATGAATGTCTGTAGCTTTTTGGTTCCTGTTTTTGTTGTTCTCCAAGTTTCAAAAAAAAAAAAAAAATTAAAAAAAAGCTAAAGACTTTGTGGTGGGTTTAGATGTTATGAATGTTGGTGTTGTATTTAATTTGTAACTGAGTGAGGTCAAGCTGTGAAGGCCCCTGAGTCTAACAATTGATGGGGTGTGTTCTCAGAGAACCTTTCTGCTACCCCCCTAAGATCTCACTCAGATAATTATTTTAAACTATTATGTATGGTGACTACGTCTAAATGTCTAGGGTAATGTAAGTGTGGTGTGATGGTAATCCAATACACAAACACACACAAATATTAAATTCTATGATCAACTCAACTAACACAGTGATTTAAATTTTGGTATTGAGAAATCTTTTTTACAATTTATTTGGTCCTGAACCTAATATTATTTTGGTCAGGACTATCAAAATCAAAGGAAATCAAATTATATGTATATATGTAATTCAATTACACAAAAGGGACAATCTGTCCAAGCACATAATATGAAATATAATAATGGTGTTGTTAAATATCTAACTAATTATTACTGGTACTAGATGGCGGGTTAGGGTGTTCACATCATCCCCATGTCCTTATTCACAAATCTTTTATGCACTTTAGTGGGTGGAAATGGTGTTTTAATAATACAATTTGTTTACGGTATAAAATACTATGTTGATGAATCGTTTCGTGCCAGATCATATTCACTTAACTGGCACGTGTAGTTGCAATACAGTTGTCTGTCCGGCCAACGGCCACTGTCTCACTTGTCCTGAGATAATATGGTAGCGAGCTTGTACCACTAGAGACACAACCACACTCATATAGATTCTTCCCTCAGGAAAACTGGCACTTGACTAGTGCCAGTAAGAAACCCTGCAATATGAAATTTATGTTTCCTTCTTTACATAGTATTTATGCTGCGACATGGCTGGTACCAAACTGTATCGGCTACTGCCGTTCCTTTGGATCTACCAGCTGTGTGGAGAGGGGGAACATGCTGCATGGGCAACAGCTTGATCTCCATATAACTGTGCCCAAGCTCGCGCCCTGGAGAGGACACTCCAGCTTCACCCTATAGGTGTCGGCAAAACACGGGAAGTAGCAGTTACCGGTTATAAGCCTTTTGCCCAATTGGCGTAGGGCATGGCGCCAGGGGCTACTTCCGACAGTGGGAGAGGTTCTAGGATCTCACTGGACAGCTACCGCCCGCTTCAAGCTGGGCAGCCCCCAGTCAATAAGGTGTTGTCCCGCCACTGTCTGCTTTCCCCATTGGGTGCATGGGGATTAGGGTCAAACCCGAACGGTGGACAGAAAATCTTGCACCAAGCAATTATCAGAATAATAAAAATAAGCAAACTCTCAGATTGGGATGCTGGAACGTCCGAACTATGTTGACTGGACAATCTGGAAACCTACAGGACGTAAACGATGTAAGGAAGACAGCCATAATTAATGATGAGCTTAAACGACTTCAGGTGGATATAGTTGCACTTCAGGAAACGCGCCTGGCGGGCTCTGGAACGGTGAGCGAGAAGGACTACACATTTTATTGGCAAGGGAAAGATCTTAATAAAGCTAGAGAACACGGAGTAGGTTTTGCGGTAAAAAAATCGCTGACTAAAATGGTTGAACCAGGCAAGAATGGATCAGAACGCCTGTTAACGCTCCGCCTGCAAACTAGCACAGGTCCCATCACCCTTGTCAGTGTGTATGCTCCTACTCTGTACTCTGCCTCAGAAGCTAAAGATGATATCTACGAGAATCTAGCAGCAGTCATCAAAAGCATACCTAGGCAAGAACAGCTTGTTCTCCTTGGCGACTTTAACGCTAGAGTGGGTGCCGATAATGTTTCATGGCCTTCATGTCTGGGCAGGTTTGGTATTGGCAAGATGAATGAAAATGGACAACGACTCTTAGAGTTGTGTGTCCACCATGACCTCTGCGTGACCAACACCTAATGTCAGACAAAACCCCAGCATCTACGGAACACCATTCAAAGTACTGCACTTGCCACCTTTGGTAAGAAAACGGCAAAGTCAAATGACTGGTTTGATGCTTCATCGGATGTGTTGGCACCTGTCATTGAAGCTAAGCGCAGTGCTATGAATGAATACAAACGTTCACCGATTGCTAGAACCCTACAGATCCTGAAGGCTACGAGAAGCAAAGTTCAACAAACTGCTCGACGCTGTGCAAATGACTATTGGCTCCAGCTCAGTGAGAGCATCCAGATCGCATCGCAAACAGGCAACATTAAACAAATGTATGACGGTATAAAGAAAGCACTTGGCCCCCAAAAAAGTAAGACGGCACCGCTAAAAACCATCAGCGGAGAGAAGCTAACCGATAAGGGTAAGCAGATGGAGAGGTGGGTCGAGCACTACTCTGAGCTTTACGCTAGAGAAAATACCGTTACGCCTGCAGCCCTTGATGCTGTCAAATGTCTGCCAACTATGGAGGAGCTGGATGCCGAACCAACATTAGAGGAACTCAGCAAGGCCATTGATAGCTTGGCCTCTGGCAAAGCACCAGGCAGTGATGGGATTCCTCCTGATTTAATCAAATGCTGCAAGAGCACGCTATTACATCCGCTGCATAGGATGCTGTGCCAGTGCTGGGAAGAGACAACTATTCCTCAAGACATGCGAGATGCCAGGATTGTAACACTATATAAAAATAAAGGAGACAGAAGTGATTGCAATGACTACAGAGGCATCTCTCTTCTTAGTATTGTTGGTAAGGTTTTTTGCCAAAGTCATCTTAATGCGACTACACAAGTTAGTTGAGCGCATATATCCAGAGTCACAGTGCGGATTCCGAGCTGGTAGATCAACAACAGACGTGATCTTCTCTGTCCGCCAGCTTCAGGAAAAATCAAGAGAGCAGAAAAGGCCTTTATATATCGCCTTTATAGACCTCACAAAAGCATTTGACCTGGTTAGTAGGGATGGACTCTTCAAAATCCTCCTGAAAATAGGTTGCCCTTCTAAAATGCTGGAAATGATAAAGTCATTCCATGACGACATGAAGGGAACAGTCCAATATGCTGGAAGCACGTCACAGCCCTTTGATATACGAAGTGGCGTTAAACAAGGCTGTGTTCTGGCTCCGACCCTCTTCGGAATCTTCTTTGCCTTACTCTTGAAACATGCATTCAGAGATGCAACTGAAGGAATATGCCTTCACACTAGGTCAGATGGCCGTCTGTTTAATCTTTCAAGGCTGAAGGCAAAAACAAAAATCAGAAGGGTCACTATAAGAGACTTGTTGTTCGCTGATGATGCTGCAGTCGTCACTCAAAGCCAACAGGAGCTTCAGAGCTTGATGAATCGCTTCACTGAAGCATGCAAGGACTTTGGTCTCACAATAAGTCTAAAGAAAACGAATGTGCTGAGTCAGGATGCGGGTGCTGCACCAGTTATCACTATCGATAACTATGAATTGGCAGTGGTGCATCACTTCACATACCTAGGGTCTACCATCAATGACAAACTCTCACTGGATACAGAAATCGACAGCCGCATTGGCAAAGCTGCAGCTACCTTTGACCGCCTCACATCGCGTGTTTGGGGAAACTCCAAACTCACAATGAAGACCAAAGCTGCGGTATATAATGCCTGCGTCACCAGCACACTCCTATATGGCAGCGAGACCTGGACGACCTATGCTAAGCAAGAAAGAAGGCTCAATACCTTCCATTTACGATGTCTACGCCGCATCCTCGGCATCTCGTGGAAAGATAAAGTGACTAATGTCGAGGTGTTGTCACGTGCTGGCCTTCAAAGTATGTATACACTGCTTAGACAGCGCAGACTTCGCTGGCTTGGTCATGTTCGCCGCATGGAAGATGGTCGCATCCCAAAAGATATCTTCTACGGACAACTAGCAGATGGCAGGAGAACAGTTGGGCGACCACAGCTGAGGTTCAAAGATGTGTGCAAGAAAGATATGAGGGCACTGGACATGGATCCAGCATCTTGGGAGGATGAACCTGCTGATCGTACTAAGTGGCGATGCTATTTACGGCGCCAACTCAGATTGGGCGAAGAGAGGCTCACACAACAAGAAGAGGAGGGGGGAAAACGTCGAAAGGAGCACCAGGAAAATAAGCAGCTGAGGGCTGTCAGCTCAGGGGCGCATTCCCATAGTCAGTTATGACTGAAGGGGCTATTATTATTATTATTATGCTACCATTTCCACAAACAACACATTCAAAATAAAATAACAGGGTCAGATCTCTCTCACCAACCCAGAACATCCCCATAGATTGATGTTACAGTTTGTACCAGTTTTCTTTTTCCTCTCCCCTAATGGCTGCAACACCTCTGCCATTATCATTGATCTTTTTTCCATAAAATAAGATAGATGATATGATCCCTGCTGACAATCTATGTAATCTTTTGTTTCTACCTCTCTGGTAGTTTGTTAATATGGTGGATCAACATCTAGGCCCTGTCTAAGTCTGCTAGGGACCTATGTACTTACAGTCGTAAAATATTTTTCATATGGCAGTATCTCACACTCAAATTTTTAAATAAAATAGTAATAATTTCGTTCTTACCACAAATTCAATGAAATACACACAGGTACGCTGATTTGGCGCAAATTTAACTGTGCCGCTGCTAGACTTTGACTGCTTGTATTTATTTATGTCTTCAATATATTGTGAAGCAAGTCAAACTTCTGGTCTATCAATCGACCTGTTTAAGGGAATGTATGTCTTTAAATGGCGTCCAGCCTTCCAATTTTTTCTCAATATCCCTACACTGGCCAATAGAAATCGGCGTCTAGCAAATTTTGAATTCAAAGTTCAAAAAAAAAACCCACTGCAAAAATACTGTGTGTTTTCCGGTACGTTGGTTAGTCTGCCTTAGGCTTTACTTTTTAAAAAATATAGTAAGTTTTGGGCCAACCAATACTCTCTCTCCCTCTTTCTAACACCCAATCATTTTACATGTACCCTCTTCTGCCTCATTGCAAAACCGCGTTCAAATTATGTTATGCTAAGAAAAGCAGGGATGAGAGTGTGTTCGTCAGTCTGTCCCAGCATATACAGTATTATTTCAATATCTTGGGTATTAGTTGGACTATTGTGTAAATTAAAATATATTATTGCTCAGGAGACACTATTACACCAATCTACCTAAGTTTTATGGCACTATGTATTATATTTAGTATTTCCATATTTTTCCTTGTTAGTCGTCAATATTATTTAAATCTAGAAAACCACCATCTTTTTCCCTTTCTATAACGCTTTTTTTTTCAAACTAAAACGACATTATCTGTGTTACGTCAGAATTTGCTCTACAATACAAGAAAAGAGGGCTGTGTGTGTGGTTATACATTTCCACAGCGTGAATATAAGGCGATGCAAGTATTGGCCTAATGTCGTATTTTTCCCATCTGCCAAGACCAATATCGACCGTCCGTTTCACTTTTTGCTACCAAACAACGCGTGTCGATGGCATTCTTCTGTCGCTCCGTTCCCCTCCTTTCGTGTCTCTCAATCCTTCTAGGACAAAAATTACGCTTCGATTTGTTTCAAACATGTTACTTTCCGTCTGTCTAGAACAAAACTTACGCCTCGATTTGTTTCAAACATGGTATATATATTTTCTCTACCGTAAGGCCAATGGCAAGCGATATGTTTGCAGGCGTGGGTGAAGAAGCAAATCGCAACCTAATATTTTATTTCTATCCTATTTTGACTTTATACTTTATTATCTAATTTATCGATTGTATTGAGGATATCACTACACATCTCCCCACTTTAGAACATGCTATCTGAAGCAGGTTCATAATCCGAAATATACATAGATCAAATGTTTGCTCCTTTTGCCTTGTGAATACTCTGATTTTCGTCATAAGGGTGTCTACTCAAAAAATCTGCACCCACGTTTTGTGAACCAGGAATGTATTCGATAGTAAATGAATACGGCTGTATGAGCAACGACCATCGTAATAACCGAGCATTTTCATGCTTTGCCTGTGATAGAAATACGAGAGGCTGATGATCCGTTTGGACTACGAATGTTCTACCATAGAGATAGATCTGGAACTTTTTTATAGCCCAGATCAAAGCTAAACATTCTTTTTCACTTGTTGAATAGTTTTGCTCCGCTTTGTTCAACTTGCGGCTAGCATAAGCAACTGGGTTTAATTCCCCATCAAGTGAAGTGGACCTTTGTAATAATGTAGCCCCCAATCCGATGTTACTTGCGTCCGTTCTCACGACAAATTCTTGACTCAAGTCAGGCAATTTCAATATAGGCTTGCTTGTGAGCTTTTCTTTTAACTCTTGGTATGCCAATTCACACTGCGCTGACTAAGTAATTTTATCAGGATTTCCCTTCCGAGTTAAATCCGTCAAAGGAGCACATATAGAGTTAAAATTTTTAATGTACTTCTGGTAAAATCTACACAACGACACAAAAGATCGCACATCTTTCTTTGTCTGTGGCCTCGGTGCTCTTTGTAATTTCTCTAGGTTCTTGGGGTCAGGGGTCATGCTGCCCTGATATACCGTGTGTCCCAAGAATTCCAACTCTTTACATCCAATACAACATTTGGTTGGCATAGCAGTCAAGTTTGCCTCTCTGAGTCTATCAAATAACATATTCAACGAGTCAACGTGTTCATCAAATGTTTCAGTAGCGATGAGAATATCATCCATGAAATTCGTGATACATGGATTATTCAGGGGATCCAACAATTTTCGCATCATCCTAGAAAACACACTCGGAGCATTTTTCAACCCAAACGGCAACATGTTGAACTCATAATGTCCTTCCGAGGTGCTAAAGGCTAAATAAAGTCGAACCTCAGGCTTCACTGGGATTTGATAATAGCCTTTGCTAAGATCAACCTTAGAAAAATATTTTGCCTTGTTCAGTCTGGCAAATAATTGATTTGCATCAGGTAATGGATCCACCTGACCTTCTGTGACAGCATTCAGTTTCCTGTAATCTATACACAGTCTATGTTCCCCAGATGGTTTCCGCAACAAAACCACACTAGAACTATAAGGAGATTCACTGTGAGAAATAATCCCTTCTTTCAACAAATAATCTGTCTCCTCTTTCAACGCTTTTTCCTTAGCGAAAGGAATAGAATAGGCTCGCATACAGAATGGTGTTGGGTCTATTAACTTCATATCATATTCCAACAAATTGGTGTGCCCCGGTTTGTCCGTTAACACGTCTGTATGTTCATCCAGAACCTTTTGAACCCTCTCCCTCTGATTTTTCGTCAAATGTTTACTGACTTTTACCTGTGCAGCTGTCTCACAGGGGTTTAGGGGGTATTCGTGCGAGGCGAGTGGTTCCTTTTTCATCTCCGTTGCGATAGTCAAGGTCATTAAGTGTGTTCCTTCATGGATTTGCCTGTCCAGATATTTCTTAAGAAGGTTCACATGATAGATTTTCTTTTTCCCCTCTTTCTCTATCTTGTAATTTGTTCTAGACACCTTCTCTAGAACCGTATATGGACCTTGCCATCCAATTTGCAATTTGTTACTGCTGCCGGGTAGTAGAAGAAGCCCCTTCTCTCCCACAGCTAGTTCCCTATCTTTCGCTTTCTTATTATAATAAGCAGCATGTTTCTTCCTGGCTTGTCTCAAATTATCATTAGCCAGTTTCCATCCAGTTTTAAGACGAGTGGTCAGCTCGTTCACATATTGATATGATGAGGTAACAGTCTCCTCTGCCTTCTCATCTGTCCACGTCCTCAATAAGGTTACTTATGGACCTTTAATTTTGTTGACTTATTTTTCCTGGCACCTGTAGTGTCCCTGACATTGGAAGCCTTATAGTGAGGACTTTTCTTCCTTTTATCATCACTCACAAATCGTCCACTACCAATTTTTTTTCTGGGGTTTTATCCCCACTTTAATTTCTTTGCGAGCGAACTTAGCTCTCTTTTATCTTCCTCCAGTTCACACAATTCCGACCGAGGGATTTTCGGATGATACTGGGTGGAAGTCTCTTCTTGCACAATGCGTATAGTGGCCATTCTAACACATTCAATTGAAGACTGTGTGTGAAAAGGGGGTTCCCATTCCACTATGTCTACATTATTATATTTATTTTTCTCTTTATTTTCCGGCCTAAGTTTGCCCCGTGGCATTTCTAGGTCCTGATTATTATTTTCCCCACGTGTGGGTGTTCCCTCATGAAAATGGGCGCAGGCATCCACAAAATTCTCAATATCTTTCGCCACGCCTGGCCAATAATATTTTTGAGAAACTTTTTTGGCAGATGGTACCTATTTTCTCATGGTCCCCATCTATTCCAACATGTAAGTCTCTCATCACCAATGCCCTATACGAAGTGGGAAGTACCAGCTGTCCGTGACCATTTGAACCAGTTCCAGCCTTCTTATAGATCAGTTTATTCTTCATATAGTAGTCTCCTTTGCTTGGAGGTGTATGGCATTTAGGCAACTTCTTAAAACATGACTTGAGTGATCTGTCCTCCGCCTGTGCCTTCCTCATCTCCTCTGGATGAGTATTTATAGGATTATCCTCCTCCTTCTTTGACTGTGATCTGGTCTGCACTGATGCCATGATCACAGGTCTCTTGGGATTCCCCAAGAAGACATATCTACACCCCAATATCAGAGGGTAGATTGGTTCGTTTATCACTGCTGCTTTGAATACTCCTTCCACATAGCGAGTTTTCACAGTTATCCTTGCGATGGGAAGTGTCATGGTTGCTACGTCCTTAGTTGCCGCTTGTATCTCCACTGTTTCTGTGGGATACTGATCTGGGTTTACTAGGTGAGAACTCACAACAGAATCAAAATCTAAACCTGTATCATAGAGGCACCTAATTGTGACCCCATTGCATACAACATCTTCACAAACTGGGGGGTGATAAGGTTCCTGCTGTCCAGTAGGTTTCACCTTTAATCCCTTGTTCCCCGTTTTTATTGCAGCGAAGGAAGAAGGTTTCTTAGTACATACTTTGGTGTCATGAGTGTCCCTTTTACACCATTTACACCATTTCTTTCCTTGGTGGAAAGGTTTTCTTTCATCATATTTTCGGTCATTGAACAGTGGGTTTCTATCTCGATAATCAACTCTTGGCCTATCAAAGTTGGGTTTACCTCGGTTTTCCTGATCTTTATTTTCAAATTTATTAAAGTTTTGTGGGGCCTTATAATTTTCAAAATGTTTCTTCTTTGTGCCAGCCACTTCTGCCTGGGCTTCCTGATACCTCTCAGCGACATTAAGTACCTCACCCAACCTCTCTGCACCTTGTTCCATGAGAAACTTTCTCAGGTCTGGAGCCATGGACTCTCTTATTTGCTCTATCATGATCATCTCTTTAAGATCTTGGGTCTTCCCCAGAGCAGTCCATTTCTCCAAATAGGTTTCCAATCTGGCAGAGAATTGGTGGTATGTCTCCCCAGACAAAAGTTTAGCATTTCTAAACTTCTTACGATAAAATTCACCATTCTTCTCATATCTTAACAATAAAGCCTGCTTTAACATGTCATAATTGTCTTGCTCATCCCTGCTCATCTTTGCAAACACTTCATAAGATGTTCCCCTAAGACCCTGGGATAACTTTAGACTCCACCTCTCTTTTTCCAACCTATAAGTGGTGGCTAAAACCTCAAATCTACTGAGGAATGATTCTATGTCATCCTCTTTCTCAACAAAATGATCTAAATGGAACCCCATGGCTGAGGTTGAGGCCCCCTGACTGGCAATGGCATCGGAGGTAGAGGGGCTGGTACCATTTTCAGGAGCATGGCCTGGCAACTCTAACTCCCTTAGTCGTAACTCGTGCTTCCTCTGTAATCTCTTCTCCTTCTTTTCTGCTTCTCTTTCAGCAGCCAGTTTTCTTTCCTCTGCTTGTATCTGCATCCTTTTCTCTTCCTTTTCAGCCTCCATCTTCTTCTCTTCAAATTGGAGCCTCTTAATCTCCACCTCCCTATCCGCCTCCAATGCCCTAGCCTCTTTGTCAGCCTCAATCTGTAACCTCTTAATTTCTTTCTCAGCCTCTAATTTTCTTTCTGCTTCTAATTTCCTGTCTTCTTTATCCCGTTCAATAAATTTGTCACATTCTGAGGTTACATACTGGACCAGTTCTGGCCCATCCATACCCATCTCTTTTGCAGTCTGCACAGCAGCAGATCTAAATTTGGCCAAGTCTGCCATTCTATCTTAAGCAACTCTAACAATATACCAAGACAAATTTAAAACTCTAATAAACAAAGTACCAACTATGACTAATTAATTAACTACTGGCCGTGACAATTCATCAACTGTTAATCTCCACCCTAAAGTACTTTTATCTTTATAATAGGATATTTTTAACCTCTAGGGACAATAGTGATACAATATTGAATTTTATGATAATTTAAATCCCGGGAGCGAGCTACCCAATATAAGTGGTGCTTGGAGAAGTTCAAATCCCGGACAGGACCCCAATATATGTGGTGGGATTAGATGTTATGAATGTTGGTGTTGTATTTAATTTGTAACTGAGTGAGGTCAAGCTGTGAAGGCCCCTGAGTCTACCAATTGATGGGATGTGTTCTCAGAGAACCTTTCTGCTACCACCCTAAGATCTCACTCAGATAATTATTTTAAACTATTATGTATGGTGACTACGTCTAAATGTCTAGGGCAGGGGTCGGCAAACTACGGCACGCGTGCCAAGCGTGGCACGTGGAACGATTTTCAATGGCACGCTGAGTGAATTAAAATACTGTACAGTATATGATCTCATTTTTAAAAAAAATTGAATTTTTAATTAAATAGAAGCATATAATTCTTTTAAAGCTATACCTGTTTTTACAACCCTTCAAAACGAAAGTTTTTAGACATTGGAGGTAAGAATGTGCGATCTGATGCAAACTAAAGGCCTGATCATACTATACTGCACGTAAGTCTTCGTTTTTACGGACCGTTTCCGAGAACAAACATTCTTCAACGAATTTCAAGGGGAGTGGTTATACTTTGCGACGCCCGCTGGTCTGGCGTCTACCTGCTACCGTAGTTTGCAGGGTGAGATTCTTGAAAAGAATCCCAAGCGAATTTTGACGGGCAAGCCCAGACGTAATATCATAATTACGCAATAGTGTCTGGCTAGCGCCTGGACGAGCGTATTTATTTCGTTTTCGCTCGCAGATTTTATGACTGTTTTTGTGATTTTTATTACAATGACTTTCGACGAATGGTTTTATATTTCCGTCCTATCCTTCCCCTTCTCCCGACCACCACCGCCTCTAAGTTCTTAGTTTTTTTTTTTTTGGGTCATGCCCGTACAGTCCGTTGTTTAATGCAGCACAAAAGTTGTGTAGTTTTATTAAGTGTGCGGTTTTAAAAATTTTTTTCAAAAAAGACAAAAACTTTTTGGGATATACGCTGTTTTCAAGACTTTTGGACAAACGAATATGGATTCATTGGGTGATAAAAAGGGATTTGTTGTTTTGCTTAATGTTATGTACGTTTTGTTTACCGTACGTCAAGTGTACAAAGACACTTTGAATTATTCAGTTTTTTAAGGAGAAAAGTGGATGAAATATTGGTTTAATTTCTTTATTTTTTAGATTTTTAAGTTTTAGGAATATTTTATAGTTTATCTATTGGTTTACCGTTATATGGTTTTTATTAGTACTTTGAAGTTGATTTATCATAATAGTTTTGATGAATTGTTTGAATTGAAAAAATTATTTGGGTATTAATGTATTTTTGATGGGATTTTAAGTATTTTTAAGGTATTATGGATAAGGATGAGGGGGTTTTGGAATTTTTTTAGTATTATGTATGGGATAATTTTATTTGGAGTGGTTATTTTTTGTAGGGTTTGAGTTTTTGGTTTTTTGGTTTTTTTGGGGGGTAGTAGTTCTTGTTTTGTAAGTTGTGGTTAGGTATGTATCATGGAGAGGAAATAGTGAGGGGAAAAGTTTAATGTGGTTAACTTGGTTTTATAAAGTAAGTTTTATTTTTGAGTTTTAGTAATTGTGAGTTGGGTTTTAGTTGAAGTTTTTAGGAAGGAAAGTAAGTATTCAAGTGGGTGGGATCTTATTTTTTAATGAAATGTATGGATACTTGTTTTGATTAATATTTGGGGATTATTAGTAATTTTTAAAAAGTGTTTTGATAGTTAATTGGAATGAATGGTGTTATTGTATTTTTAAAAGGAGTTTATGGAAAAATTTGAAATTATTGGGGTGATTTTTTTTAAATGGGGTGGTGATTGGGAATGGTTTTTAATTGGGGGTGGAAGGGCCCCCTTTTTTTTTTGAGTGGTTTATTTGGTGGAGTTTTTTTTTTTTGAATTTGTTTTTTTATTGAGTAATTTTTTGGGGTTAGAAGATTTTTAAGATTTGGATATTATTGTTGGATGGAGTGTGTGTTTAATAATGATTTTATTTAGTGATGGGGAAATGAATTGATATGGATTTTTGTTGAAGAAGGGGTTTGTTTATTTAATATGAGTTTATGTTTTGAAGTAATTAAAGGGATTTTTGATTATTTGGTATGTTTTGGGTTTTTCATAATTTTGTTGTTTTTGGTGTTTACATTTATATATGTTTTTGTTTTGGTTTTATTATGTTTGTTTGATTTTTTTATTATGGTTATTTTTTATGGGAATTTGAGGATGTTTTTGTGTAAAAAATTTAAATGATTTGAAATTGATTTTATTTAGGGGTTGATGTTATATAAAATTTGTGATATTTTTTTTAATTATTTTTGTTTTTATATTTTTGTGGTTTTCTTTTTTGTTATTAGGAAAGATGAAAAAATTTGTGTTTTGGGAAGATTGGTTTTTGGGGGTGGGGGTAGATGTTATTGGGTAGTTTTTTTTTGAGGTTTATGGAGTATGGTATTTGTTTTTTTGATTTTTTGGGGAGGTATATGGAAATGATAATATATTTGTTAAAGTAATGTTGTATTTTTTAGTTAATTATGGGTAATTGGTTTTTGAGTGGGTTAGTGTTGTAATATGAATTTTATTGATTTGGAGAGTTGAAATGGTGGTTTAATTTTAGGTGATTTTAAGTGATGTTTGTTTGTGGTTTTGTTACAATTTGTTTTTTTGGGATAGTGTTTGGGTTTTTGGTGTGGAAATTTTTGAGGTATTGGTTTTGTTGATATGTTTGGTTTTTTTTAGGTTTTTTTGATTTTTGTTTTTGTGGGGGGGTGATTTATGTTATATTAATTTTTAAATGAATAATATTTTTGTTGTAATAATTTGGGTGGGGTTGTGAGTTTTGGTTTATGGATGTTTAGGAAAAATTAAGATGTTTTTTTTGTATAAGAGTTAGGAATGTTGTTTTTTGTTAAAAAAGAAATGTTTTATGGTTTTGTAGTGGAAAATGTAACAAGTTGGTGTGTTGGAAAGGTGATTTGTTTTTTTGTTGATTGGATGTTAAAGGGTTTGTGTGTTTTTTTGAATGGGTTTATTTTGTGGTATTATGGATTGGTTTTTATATTGTTTTTTAAATTTTTTTTAAGGTTGATTTTTGTTTAATGTATTTATGGGTTTGGTTTGTGTGTTGGTTTGATTGAAAATAGGGATAGGGTTTGTTTTTTTTGTTGTTGGGTATTTTATAGTGGGATGAGATATTTTTTGTTTGTGGTTATTGGTTAGTGTTTGTTTTTTTTTTTTTAGGTGATTAAGTTGGTTTAGATTGGGGGGGTTATGTTTATAATTGGTTTATTAGGGTTTGATGTATTGAATGAAATTTTTTTGTTGGGGTATGGTTGGTATGTGTTTTTGTTTGTGTTTTGGGGGAAATTTGATTTTTAATTTTGGTAGGGGGTAAAATAATATTTTTTATTTTGTTTAATTGTTGTTTTAGTATTAGTGTTTTTGTTGTTTTTAGTATTATTTGGGTTATAATGGGGGGTTTTTTTATCAGTATTTGGGTGTGTTGGGTATTATTTAAATTTATTTTGTATTTAAAGGTATTATTTTTGGTAGTTGTGGGATTTTGTTTGTTGGATTGGTTTATGTGAATGATTTTTTTGAATGTTTGATTGTGGAGTGTTTTGTAATTTTTTTTGTTTGTTTGTTAATTTGTTTATTGGGTTATGGGGTTTGTTATATGAAGTTGTTTGTTTATAGGAATCATGTGAATGATTAAATCGGATTGGAGGGTAGATTTTTCTTTTGGTTGGGTTTTAATTTTAGATTTGTTAGTTTTGGTTAAATGTATTTATATTTGTGTATTTGAGTTGTAATTAATGATTGTGTTTTATTGGTATGGAATTATTTAGGGGTTTTTTTTTGCCTTTGGATTGTTGTTTAAAGTTTTGTTGGATGGGTTTTTTTTTGGGGGGGAATTGTTGGAATTTGAGTTTTTGGGAAGTTTGGGGTGTTTTTTTGTTGTTTGGTTTGTTGTGTTTGGTGGGGGTATTTTTTTTTTAGGTTTTTTAGGTTGGGGTTTTTTTTGGTTTTTTTATTTGGGGGGGAAGTATTTTGATTTTAGGGGGGTTTTTTTTGGGGGGGGGTGGGGGGGGTTATTTTTTTGTTTTTTGTGGGGGTTTGGGTTTTTTTATGGAGTGGGTTGGGGGGTGGTTTGGTTGGGGGTTTAATATGGTTTTGGGGGGTTTTGTTTATGGGGTGTTATAAGTTGGGTGTGGAGGGTTAAGGGGGGGGTGGTTTAAGTATGTGGGGGGGGGGGATTAAAAGGGTTTGGGGTTTTGTTGAATTTAAATTTGGGGGGGGGGAATTGGGAAAAAGTTGGGGAATGGGTTGGGGAGTTAGTTTTTATTTTTTTAGGGGTTTTGTGGGGTGAGTTTGGGTATGAATGTTTTTTTGAGGGTTGGTAAAGGTGGGCTTTTTTGGGTAGGTTATTATTGAGTTGAGTTAGTGTTTTGGGGGGTTTTTTGGGTTTAATAAGGTTTGGTAATTTTAGTTGATTTGGTTGGTAAATATTGTTTTGGGTGGGTTGGGGGTGTTTGGGTTTTTCTTATGGGGTGTTAATGGGGGGGGGGGTGGGGGAATGTTTAAAAAAGGGGGGGTAGGGTTTTTGATTTTTGAATGTATGGGGGTTTTTGGGGTATTGGATGTTTTTGAGTGGAAAATTGGGGGTATTTTGTGAAAAAAATTTGTGTGGGGTAAAGGTTTGGGAAAAGGGGTGTAAGGTGGTTTAGGGGGATTGGTTGTGTGGAGTTTAGGGGGGGGGTGGGGTTAGTAAATGAGTGGGTGAGAATGATAAATTGGGTGTGTTTTTGGATATTTGAAAGTTTTTTTAGTTGAGGTGTTGGGATTAGGGGGGGAATGATTGGGGGTTGGCTTGGTAGGGTTGATAGTTGGTTGTTTGTGGGGGGGGGGTTTTAAGAGGGGTAAGATGTAATATTGTTTTTTGAGGTTTGGGGGGGGGTAAAGGGTAGGGGAGGGTTATAGTTGGGGGTTTAAGTTGGGATGGAAATTATGTGTTAGGGGGGGGTTTAGGTGTATTTGTGAAATTGATTAAAAAGGGGAAAATGGTGGGAATGAAAAAAGGTTTAAGGGGGTGTGGGGGGGGATTTTTTGGGTGTATTTTGTTTGGATAGGGGTCAATAGAAAGAAAAAATTGGGGAAGTGGGTATTGGGGTTTTTTTTTGGGGGTGGGGGGGGAGGGGGGGGGGGGTATTTGGATGGTCTATATGGGAGGTTGGCGGGTTGTGGGGGGGGTGTTATAGGGGGTGGGGGGAAAAGGAGATGAGTAGTAATAAAGGGTTAAAGGTTGGTCTGTGGGTATTTTTGTGGTTTGGTTGGTTGGGTATGATAGGGGGGAGTTGGGGTTGGGGGGGGATTGTTGTGTGGTTTTTGTTGATAAGTTTGGTATTATATAAGGGTAAATGTGGGTTATTGGGGTAAATGGGTTTGGGAATATGGGGGTGGGGGGGGGGTTGGGTTGTACAATGGGTATTTGTGGAGTGGGGTGGGGGGGGGGTTTGATTTAGGGGTTGTTGTTAGATATTGGTGGAGGTAATGGGATAATGGGTAACATTTGTGGGTATTTTTGGTTGGTGGTTAAATATGGTTGGGAGGGTGATTAGGGGGGATGGATTGTAAATAAGGATTTGGATTTTTTGGATGTGGTTTTTTTAAGGGGATCATTTGTTTTTTTTTTTTTATGTTTAAAAGGAAAAAAGGGGTTGTTTGGATAAATATTGGTTTATGAATTTTTTGGGGAGGGGTTTTTTTTTGTATAATTGAAAAATTTAGTTGGAATGTGTTTTGGTTTATGGTAAGGTGGATAATAAATTTGGGGAGAAATTTGGTTGTGGGTTGTGTGTAGTGTTGGGTGGGGTTTTGGGAGGGGGGTTGGGTGGTAGTGATGTGGAGGGGGGTATTGTTTGGTCTGGGTTATGTTTGGTTTAGTGGTATGTTCATGGGTGTATTGTTGGGGTGGTTAGTGGGGGTAAATGGATGTATTTGGGGGGTATTTTGGGTTTTAAGGGGTAGTATTTCAGGTTGGGGATGTATTTGTGGGGGTTATTTGTTATGGGGGGGGGGGTAGGTGGGGGGGGTGAGGGGTTTAGGATTTAGTTTTTGGTTTATATTGGGTTTGGGTTTGGTTGGGTTAGGTTATTAAGGTTTTTTGGGGGGGGGGGTTGTGATTGGAAAGGTGATTTGGGTATGTTTGAGGGTTTGTTGTTGGGTTTTTAAGTTTTTATGGGTTTGGATGGTGTAAGTTTTGGGTTTGTGGGGGGGGTTTAGGTAATTGGGGGGGGGGTTGTTATTTTTTGGTTTATGTGTTTGGGGGGTGGGATTTGGGGTTTTTGGGGTGGGTTTTGGGAGTAAGTTGTGGGGGGGGGGGGGGTTTTTGGAAAGGGATGTTGGGGGTTTGGGAGAAGTGGGGATTAGGGATTGGGGGTACGGGGGGGGGTGGGTTGTTGGGTTTGGGTTGAGGGGTTTTTTTTGGGGTATTGGGGTTTTTTTTATTGTGGGTGGGTGTATGTGATGATTGTGGGGTTGGGTGGGGGTTTTTAGGGGTTAAGGTGGGGGGGTATTGGTTGGGGGTGGTGGGGGGGGGGGGGGGTTTGGGGGTTTATATGGGGTGGGGGGTTATTTGTGGTTTGGGTTGGGTTTAAAATTTTAGGGTTTTGGTGGGGGGGGTATTTTTTGTTTGGATGGGGGTTGTGGGTGGGTGTGGGGTGGGGGTTTGGGGGGGGGGGTTTGGGGGGGGGGGGGGTGTGGGGGGGTGGGTGTAATTTGTTAGGGGTTTTGGGGGGAGGGTTGGGGACTTTTATTTTTTGTTGTTGGGGGGGGTTGGGGGGGGGATTGGGGTGGTTGGGGGTGGTTGCTTTTGGGGGTTTTTGGGGTGGGGTTTTGGATTTTGTTGGGGGTGGGGGGGTTGGTTGGGGGGGGGTTGTTTTGGGGTGTTGTTTGGGGGGTTATGGGGGGGGGTGTTGGGGATGTTGGGGGGGGGTTTGTGGATTGGATTGGGGGTGGTTTTGTGGGGTTGGGGATTGTTTGGTGGGGGTGGTTTGTTTTGGGTGGGTAAGTGGGGGGGGGGGGGTTTGTGGGGGGTTGGGGTTTTTGGTTTGGGGGGGGTATTTGGGTGTTTGGGGGGGGTGTATTGGTTGGGGGGGGGGGGTGTTTAGATTATTGGGGGGGGGGGTGGGGGGGGGGGGGGTTTTTTTTTGGGATTGGTGGGGGTTGGGGGTTATTTTGATGTTGGATTTGTGTGGGGATTTAATGGGGGGTTTTTGGGGGGGGGGGTGGTTTGGGGTTTTTGTTGGGGGGTGTGGTGTGGGGGGGGGAAATTGGGTTGGTTTTGGTATGTGGTTATTGAGTGTTTTGTTGGGTGTGGTATGTTTTGAGGGGGGGGTTGGGGTTTTGGTTGGGGGGGTGGGGGGGTATGATTGGATGGGGGGGGGGTGGTGTTGTGGTATGGGGTTTGTATGGAAGTTGTGGTTAGTTTTTGGGGTGGGGGGAAGGGTTTTTGGCCATTTGGGTTTTTTTTTTTTTATTTTTGGGTTTTTGAATGGTGGAGGGGGTTTGGGATTTTGTGGGTTTTTGTGTGAAAACATGGGTTTGTTTGGGGGGTTTTGTTGGGGGGTGACTAGGGTTTTGTTTTGGGGGGGTATTTGGGGGGGGGGGTTTTTTGGGGGGGGTATTTTGGGGGGTTGATGGGGGGGGGATAATGTTTTGGGGGTTGATTTTTGGGGTTTAAATTGGGGTATTTGTTTTATGGTGGTAATAGGTAATTCGTTTGTGGGTTTTGGGTAAGTTTTGAAATAATTTTGGGTGGGGGGGGTGGTGGGGGGGTGGGGGTTTTTTTTATGGTTTGGTGGGAAGGGGGGGTTTTTTTAGGGGGGGTGTTTTTTTGGGGTTGTTTGGGGAGGGGGGTGGTTGGTAAATTTTGGGGGGGTTAATGTTGTTGGTTTTGTTTTTGGGGGGTTGGATATTTTAGTTTGGGAATGGGGTTGTGTTTTTTTGTATTGGGGGTGGGATTGGGGTTTTTTGGGGGTTGGGGTGGGTTTTGTGTGGGTTGTGGGGGGGGAATTGGGTTTTGGGGGGGGGGGTATTAATGGGGTGGGGTTGTTGGGGGGTTTGGGTTTTAGTGGATGGTTTTTGGGGGTTGGGGGGGTATTGGGGGGTTGTGGTGGGAAAATTTTGGGGGGGTGGTGGTGGGGTTTTTTGGTGTTGGGTTTTGGTTATTGGGTTATTTTGGGGGGGGGGTTGGGTAATGGTATGGATGGTGTATGGGTTGGGGGGGTTTTATTGGGTTTGTTGGGGTGTTTACCCTTGTTTGTTTTTATGGTTATTGTTGGTGTTTTGGGGGGGGGGGGTTTTTTTTTTGGGTGTATATGGGGGTGGTGGTTTATGTTGGGGGGGGGGTGGGTTGGGGGGGGGGGGGGTTGGGGGGGGGGGGGGGGGTTGGGGGGGGGGTGGGTTTTTGGTGGGGGGATTTTTATTGGGTGGGGTTTGGGGGGGGTGTGTTTTGGGGGGGTTGGGGGGGGGTTTGGGGGTAATGTTTTTGGGGGGGGTTAATGAGGGGGGGGGATTGGTGGGGGGTGTGTTTTTGGTGGTTTTTTTGTATTTGGGGGGGGGTTGTGGGTTGGGGGGGTGGGGTTGTTTGGGATTGGGGGTGGGGTTTTGGGTGGGGGGGGGGGTGGGTTTTGGGGGTTTGGTTTTTTTTGGTTTTGGGGGGGGGTGTTGGGGGGGGGGTGGTTGTGTTTTTTGTGTGTTGAAATTTTGGGGGGATGTTTGGGGGGGGGGGGGTTGGGGGGGTTTGGGGGTTGTTTTTTTTGGTTTTGGGGTAGGGGGGGTTTGTTTGGTTTGTTGTGTGGGGGGGGGTTATGTGGGGTTGGGGTATGGTTTGTGGGGGGTTGGGTGGGGTGGTGGGGGGTTTGGGGGGTGGGGGGTTGGGGGTGTTAACAAATATATTGTTTTGGTAATTGGTGGTATGGTTTTGTGGGGGGGTGTATTTGAAATTTTTAGGGGGGGTTTTATTTAATTTAGGGTTTTTTGGATATGGATTTTTGGGGGTTTTTTGAACCATATATTGGTGAATTAGGTTTTATTTTTAATTGAAAATGTAAATTTAATTAATTGGTGGGGTTGTTTTGTATTATTGTTTAAATGTAAAATGAAAAATTGAGGGTGGGGTTGTTTTGTTTATTATGAGGGGGGGTTTAGGGGGTAGTTATGGGGGTAATGGTGTGGGGAAATGTTGTATTGGGATGGGGTTGGTGTGTTCCCAAACACCATTTTTTTGGGGGTTTTTTCATATAAGTGTGGGGGGAGGGGGGTTAGGTGGGGTAAAGGGTTTGTTTTTAAGGGAGTGGGGGGGGGTGGGGGGTGGGGGGTTGAGTTATGGGGTTAGGCCCATTGGGTGCATAGTGAATGGTTTTGTTAGGGTTTTGGGTTTTCAGGGTTGGAGGTTTTGGGGTGGTTGATTTGTTTTACGGGGGGGTTTAATTATTTGGGTTTATTGTGGGGGGTGGGGGGGGGGGGGGGGGGGGTGTCCAAAGTAATTTTAGTAATGTTTTAAAAAAAAAAAAAAAGGTTGTTTTTGTTGTGTTGAATAATGTTTTATGGAGGGTTTTTTGTAAAAGAATATATGAGGTTTTAATGAAAATCAAATAAATTTTTCAATCGGGTTAAATTAATTTGATAAAGGATTTTTACACCTAAAACAAAACTTTTTTAAAAAAAAAATTTTTTTTTTTAAAAAAAATTTAAAACTTTGGGGCTCAAAATTTTTAAAAAGAAAAAAAAAACTTTTTAAATTGAAAAAAAAATTATATTATAAATATGGGGTGGCTAGTTTAATTTTAATGTATAAAAATATGGTTTTTTCTAATGTTATTTTTCACCGGGGGGGTGAAAAAAAAATTAGCATGGTCCAAAATATAAACCCCCCTTCATGGGGTTGGGAACAAAAGGAATCATTTTGGTGTTTTTTATGGGTAAAATAAGCCCATTCAACAACTTTCCCACCCCATTACAAATTTTTTTTGAAATTTATTTTTGCCTTTTGCCATTTTGTGAATACCCATGTAACAAAAAAAGAACATTTCACTTTGGGGGTTGGTGTTCTGGGGCACCAATAATGGGGGGATACAGTAAAATCACGTTTAAAAATGTTATAAAATAAACCAAACCTTACGCAAACCCATAATAAAAAAACACATTCTTACCTTAAATAAAAAATAAAAGATGTTTGGGGTTTGTTTAGTTAACCAATGTTGGATTAGGTTTTGAAAAAAAAAAAAACCCCCAAACCACGCAAAAACATTACAGGATTTTTTAAACTAAAAAATATTTTGTTCACTAAATTGTGGGGGTCAAAATTATTTCACTAAAAATAATATATTATAAAAAATAAATAATACCTCACCACAATTTGAAAATTTTTATTGGTTGGGGGGGTCACCCCCATAAAAAAACAAAATACCCCCTAAACTCCCAAATTTTATTTAAACAATACAAATGGACCCCCCCAATAAAACTCCCCTTTGCTTTAAAAACATAAAATTAAATTATATTAAATTTATCCACCAACAAAACCAAAAAATCAATTTCAAAAAATGTCAAAAATTATGTAACCCCAATATAAAACCTACCCCCCCCAGTCCAAATGCTCTTGAATTGATAAAACACCAATATAGGGTTAAAATGTTGTAACACCCAAAAAATCCACCACATAATCTTTTAAAACATTCCTTGACCCCCCCCCCAAGGTTAAAAGTTCCATAACTAAAACCCCCAGACCAAATTTGTCAAAAATAAAAAATTTTACACATGGGGTTTTAAAAAATAAAAATGTTGGCAAATTTCCCCCCAAAAAACTTAATTCGATTATGAGGGGCCTCCCCCCCCCCAAACCCCACCCTATCACAAAAGGGGTCACAAAAAATCTTGTCTAATTCCCCCCCCCCCCCACCACCCCCCCTACCCAACCCCCACCCCCCCCCAACAAGGAGGGTTCCCACACCCCCCCCCCCCAAATAGGTCTGTCAACCCCCCCCCCCCCACCCCCCCCCCCGTTGGATACCAAATTTGTCCCTTCACCTGAATGAACCCTCACCCCCCCCCCCCCCTGAATTATATATCAAAACACCCCCCAGATAGAACCATTTTAACCCACAAATAAATTAAACAATACTACACCCATAACACTATCAAAATAAAACCCCAAGAGTGTCAATTCGTTTAAACCTAATTGCTTTCCTTGTTTCCAAGCACCACCACAAGTTAATACCCCCATTTCAAAACAGAGGTTGGGGAGTCACACACAGGCGGTTGTTTTAATCAGAAACAAAAAAAAAAATAACCAACCCCACCAAGAAGGATTTATAAAAACCCCCCCCCCTATGAATTTATCCAAGCACTCCGCCCCCCCCCTCTTTACCCCCCTTGACAATAACCAATCACCCCCCCCCCCCCCCCTAGGATAAGACATAACAACCCCCCCAATGAAATGATGTGTAAACAATCCCATAAATTGTTCCCCCCCCCCACAAACCCCCAAACCCCCCCCACCCCCCCCCCCCCCTCTACCAACCCCCCCCCCCATAACAAAACCCCTATCACAAACCCCCTTTTAAAAAATAATCGATTCTAAACCCAATTACCCCCCCCCAATAAAAACCCCCCCCCCCTCCCCCCCCCCCCACCCCCCCCCAATTAACCCTCCCCCCCCCCACCCCCCCAACACCCCCCTAAGCACCGCCCCGCCCCCCCCCCCCCCAACCCCCCCCCCCCCCCCCAACCCCCCAAACACCCCCCCCCGTCTCCCCCCCCCCCCCCCCCCACACCCAACCCCCCTAACCCCCCAGAAACCCCCCCCCCCCCCCCCCCCCCCCCCCCCCCACCCCCCCCAACCACCCCCCCCCAATAAAAACCCCCATACACAACACCAATACCCAACCCCCCCCCCCCCCCCCCCCCCCCCCCCCCCCCCCCCAACCCCCCCCACCCCCCTCTTATTGATGGTTTCTGTTGTTATCCATGCTTTTTTTGTCGTTCCATTTTCCCCAGTATTTCTTCACATGTCTCATTCCATACAGTTTTGACCTGCTGCCAATAGTCTTCTGTTTTCTCTACATCTTCCAGCTGTTGGAGCACTTGGAATTTGTTGGATATTGTGACCGCAAATGTGTCTCTTGTTTCTTGATTTCTTAGATGTCCTACATTAAATTGTTGTCTATTATTTTGCATTGTTGCATATCTCTCGAGTTTCATTTTTACTTTGGCTATCAGAAGGTGGTGATCTGATGCCACATCTGCTCCTCTATATCCCTTTACATCCTGCAATGATGATCTAAACTTCTTGTTTATGCATATATGATCAATCTGATTTTTCTGTTTTATGGTCTGGTGATATCCATGTTGCCTTGTGTATTCTCTTATGTGGAAACATGCTTCCTCCTATAGCCAGTTGATTTGAAGCACAGAAGTTTGAGAATAGTTCCCCATTTTCATTCATTATTCCTAGCCCATGTTTTCCCATGACTTCTTCAAATCCGGTGTTGACTGTACCTATCTTTGCAGTCATGTCACCCATCAAATTTGTGATGTCTCTTCTTTTTACTTTATCCATAATTTCCTGTAGTCTAGTATAAAATGCTTCTTTCACAGACTCTTCTTTGTCATTAGTTGGTGCATAACATTGGATTAATTTACATGTATTTTCTTTTTAGCTGTTTTAAAAGTAGCTGTTATTATTCTGGGTCCAAAAGCTTCCCATTCAATGAGTCCTTTCTGCGCTTCTTTAGATAACATAAGAGCTACCCCTTCACTGTGGTGTGAACTTTCGTCTTCATGTCCTGAGGACAGCACCAATTCACCAATGATGAGTTTCTTCCTGTCTACCCCCTTCCACTTTGTTTCACACATTCCCAGAACCTCCATTTTATATTCCCTCATTTCTGCTGCTACTTGTGCCACTTTTCCTTGTTCGTTTAATGTCCGAACATTCCAGGTGCCAAATCTGGAAGTTCTCCTAGAAGAAAGAAGGTTAGTCAGCAACACAGACTCCTTTCGGCATTCTCTGTGTTGCATCATACGCCTCCCTGCGAGAGGACCTTCCACTGTCTTAGATGGCTGTGTTTAATTTTCCTTATTTGACTTGTCCATATTTGTTGAAGTTTTTTGGGGTTTAAATTCTTTACAGGATGGGGTAACCAGCCCCAAGCCCAATCCTCCTTAGTCGCTTTCTACGACATGCATGGCAGGGAACAGTGTTACTATTCTTTGCTCCCCTTTCGGGCCCCGGTAACACACGGGTGTTCTCTCACGGATGATCCTGTTTAATATTTTTCCTAGCTTTGATAATAACATTATTACTCTATAATTTGTGCACTTTTGTAAATCTCTCTTTTTAGGTAACTTGTCCAGATATCTACTTCATCACCCGCCCCCCCCCCCCTCCCAACCCCCTTTTGCAGAATCTGAACACAAATTCTGTAAAAACTGACACCTTGTTATTCAATCAATTTTTCCATCATGTGTGAAATGAAGTTACAATGGTTATCCTAGCCTTTTGAGTAGCCTATGCCATAGTTAATTCACCTTTAATTCTACGGTTGGTGGCTCTATATCCTACCCCCTCCCCCCCCCCCACCCTCCCATATAACCTCAAATTTAAAATGTAAAATTTAAAATTATGCTTTTATGTTAATTTTATTTTCACGCATGCATTCATAGCCTTCATAGGACATTCAAAGGGGTCCATGACAGATTAAGAATCCCTGCCTTACACTTTATTTCCCCATTCCCGTAACTCCAAATTCATGCCCTTTTTCTAATTTTCTAACAGAAGGCCTGTGACACCAGCCGGTATGCTTGAAAATCGTTTACAACCGATGATCACTTTACTTAGTAAGTATAATGGCTACTTTCGCTATTGCCTCCAATTTACTGGAAATTGCAGCAATGCCGAAGCTATTTCTTTCAGGGTTCTCTGTCAGCTTTTCAACCAGAGAGTAAACGACGAAGTGGATTGACCTACAAGTTGGAATTGCGATGGGATGTACCATCTCTTCAATACTTTTCGTGTTAGCTATGCAGATGATCATCAAAGCGGCTGTAGGATTTGCAAGAGGTCCAAAGCTCAATGGAAGGTGTCACATGCCACCTCTTAAAGCATTCATGGATGACATAACATTTCTGACTTCAGATGAACACCAATCCCGGAGAATGTTAACGCGTATGGATGAGCTAATCAACTGGTGCAAAATTAACTTCAAACCTAAGAAGTCTAGACGCCTATCGATCAGGAAAGAGAAGACATCTGAGGTCCCAGTAATGTTTTCAAACCAAAGAATCCCAATTGTCATTGAGGAACCTGTTAAAAGTCTAGGCATGGTTTATGGTGCCTAATTAAAAGATACAAGGGCAGTTCAATCGACAATAGAAATGGCAGACAGAAAACTTCAGATCATAGACCAAAGCAGACAAACAGAAAAGTTCAAACTGTGGTACCTCCAGTTCAAGTTGATCCCTAAATTGCTGTGACCACTGCTTATATGTGAAATAAGCACCAGTACAGTTGAAACTATAGAGCGTAAAGTCAACAAGTTCATAAGGAAATGGCTAGGAGTACCACCAGGTCTGTCAGACGGAGCGCTGTACTGCAAGAAGGCGAAGGCTTGTGCTTCCTCTCGTCAGCTGTGCAAGAATACAAAGCAGAAAAGGCGTGGCTCGCAATGATGCTGTCAATTCAGCAGATGACATTGTCATTCAGCCCCCACTGAAAACTCTAAAGAAGTGGAAAGTGGATGAAGCTGTTGGTGCTGCCCAAGAATCGCTCAAGATGAGGGAGGTAATCGGATACACATAAACTAACAGACGGGTATTTAGACATAGTGACATCAAACAATGAACGCAGAGATACAGTAATTCAGGAAATTCAAGAGGTTGAGAATGAAAAGAGAATGCAAAACAGCAGTGCAGCAAGCTCAACATGGTCGTAGGACTTCATGGCAAGGAGCTCTGCAAAGGTCTTTCACTTGGAATGATATATGGCATATCGTGTCTCTTAGAACCAGCTTCTTTATCAGATCAATGTATCACCTTCTGTCATCTGCCGCAAACTTTGTTAGATGGGGAAAGTTAGATGATGCTTAGTGCCCCCCCCCCCACCATCCCCCATTCCCGTGTCATGGGATGCAGACACTTGAACTTTTACTCTCAGTTTGTAAGGTTTTATTAAAAGGAGATACACATGGCGCCACAACAGAGTGCTATATGAGCTGGCTGCTACAGCAGACCTGTCAAGGGTGAAGGCGATTAGCAAAGTCAGACCGGGTACCGCAAATACCTACTTACTGAGAGCAGGAAAATCAGCACATCCCAAACCAAGTAAACCAAGCAGCAGTTTACCATCTATTCTTGACTATTGAAATGATTGGGAGATGGCAGTCGATCTACCTGGGAGAGGAACATATTCGGGAAGCATTAAGAGACCTCAAAGGTGACTTGATATAGTGTTACATTCTTCATAATCGCTTCAGATTATAATGACTGAGTTGAGTGCCATTTGAATCCAGATTGGAAGAACCAACACTTGATAG
Source organism: Oreohelix idahoensis (assembly GCA_024509875.1). NCBI lineage: Eukaryota > Metazoa > Mollusca > Gastropoda > Stylommatophora > Oreohelicidae > Oreohelix > Oreohelix idahoensis. The sequence continues at coordinate 606,297 of JAMPIV010000784.1, forward strand.
TGTGATTCGCTTCCATAGCTATGCGGGGGTGCCGCACGGAAGGTCCAGGGTTCGATTCCCCGGTAAGCAACTCACGTTTGTTGTTTTACTGTTGTCTAGTTTTCTACTCCTTTATTATTCACGAGTGCCTGAAAACATACCGTCATGTGTGTGTAATATTTATTTACTGTTTACAGGCCTCGGGTTTCCCTTCTTTATGTGTTTAAAACGTTTGTTAAAAGTGGTCAAGTATAATTATTTGGCCACGGACTTGAGACACGACGGGATCACAGCGCGGGTCATGGCTGATGACAAAGGAGCAAGAGGTCTAGTGCTGTCTCAGTGTATGATCTACTGAAACTATTGGCTTTGAAAAGACAGTCATGGGCAAGGGCACTTGAGAGGCTCATCAAAACTGCGGAAAGAGCTGTGGAACAATACAACGGGCTATGGAATTCAGGACAGTAATTTATTTACAATATAATGTTACTTTAACAATTGCCTCCAGCTGGCAGCATGGATAAGAATAGGAGTGATGTTGAAAGCTGCAACCAAGGTGGTGTGGGTTCAATTGCCAGCACAAGACAACAAGAGGCTGATAACTGGGAGTCATGAAACAAGTGGGCCCACACCTTCTTCGCCCGCCTCTTTTGAGTGTAAAAGAGATTAAAGGGCCAAAACACTTGGTCAATTCGGGACCACTTCTGATGATCAGACTGCCTCCTGTTGTGTCACTGTGTATAGTTTTCTTTCTTAATCGTTCCTGGGCTGTACATATTTTTCTGAGAGAGCGCCATACTATTCTATCGGCTGTCATCCCACCGGCCTGGTTCCAATCTAGTCCTCGGTCCTTATGATGTTCTCCCAACTGACTCTGGGTCGTCCTGGGGGTCTTTATCCCTGGCTCTTAGTTTCCCATATTTATACGACGGATAATCAATGGACGGTAAAAAATAATTCATTACCTGAGCTCACCATCTAATGCCGAAATCACTGCAGCAAAACTACGGCTGGTCTTGTTAAGGAGATCATAACACTGCATCAGAGTTGGTGACATGCTGTCCTGTAAAACAGTTTTATCATGACATAATTAAAACTCTTGTCATAATTTCAGAAGGATTTACCCTTAAAAGATACTGTTTGAATTTCTCAAGTCAACAGGTTTTACTAGGAAGAAATGTGTGGGGAAAAATATTCGTGTGTAATTTAGGAATCAAGAAGTTTCATTACAATAAAACATGTCTGATAATTAGTGCTAGCTAACACGTTAAATATTTTAACTACAATGACGGTTGCAAAGGAATGCTCGCTGCTCTTGCGTTAATTCCAGGATTAGATCTCTTAATGCACGCTTCTCTTGCAGTAATAACTTAACGACAGAGCATAGATCAAACAAACTTACAAAGTCACATTTGGGCAAGACAACATCGCAGCCTCCAAACTTAAATCGAAGAAGGGCCATCACTTCATCTGGGTGGGCAAATGATTTCAAAAAATCCATCTTAACTGCTTTTCAATTTTAAGTCCTTGAATGTATGTAATCTGAAAAATTAAAAGTTTTAAAAACAAATAACATATGGGTTATCAATGGAACAAAAGGTGAGGAAAAGGCATTGTTTCTGGTCAGGACACAAATAGAAGATGCTAATAGCATCACAAGACAGACCTTGTTTTTGAATCCTCATAGCACATGGAACAAAGGCAGACCCAAAAACACAAAGTAAAGAGATGGAGTCGAAGATGGATAAAGAAGACAAAAAAGTAACTTGAATGGATGGTGCAAGATAGGACTTGTCATGAACTGAAGTCAAGGGAGAACATTAGGGTTAACTCTGGGTTTGGAAACTACAAATATATTAATTTCAAAAACTGCTGTGACTACTAGTCTGTTCAATTTTATAATTGCTATAAACGATGTATTACTCGGACTCGAGAGGGGAGCAAAGAATAATAATGCTGTAACCACTCATGCACATCGTAAAAAAGTCACTATGGAGGGTTGGGCATGGGGTTCGCTATCCCAACCTGTAGAAATGTTAAGCCACAAAAAAAAAAAAAAAATCTTCAACAAAATATGGACAAGTCAATAAAAGAAAATAATTCAATACAGCCATCCAAGACAAGAGATGGTCCTCTGGTAAGAAGGCTCATGACATGATTAAGAGAAAACCTGAGAAGAGAAAGATATGATGGCGAAGGATAGGACACAAAATAAGGGAATCTACCGATAGCGTTACAAGGCAGTCTGTGACATAATTTGTGCTCTATCTTCTCCTCTCCGGCAGTATTGAACTACATTTGTTGTGCGTACTGAATTAGGTGCATTATTCTGTTGTTGGCACTATCTTTTTCCCTACTGTCATTGCTAACGTTTCGCGCTTCGATGCATGGCAAGACCAGACAAGCTTGTCGCCCATCCCTGAGAGATTAGTTGATTCCCTAAAACGTGATAATACCACATAGACTCCAGGTAAATGCGAGCACGAAGTGTTTGCTAAGATTGCATAATTACATCCGACTCGACAGGAAAAATGTCAGAAGTTGTAACGTAAACTTTACCAAGAATTGTGGGACGTAGCAACTCCATATACGGAGGATGACTGTTTGAAATTTTCAAACGTATGAGTCATACAGAATACTACATGAGGAAAAGTTTTCATAATTTGAACTTTGAATAAACTGGCTGACATTTGAGACGCCAATAAACAACCACGCGATTGGAATATTTGTCAGAACGCCATGCAAGACGCGTGGGCCGAGAGCTACGATATAAAGTATTAGATCTAGCATACGACTGTACATTCCTGAAATCTTCAAAGTAGACAGCTCGGACTTTGCCACAGAAAAAAGAGTCAGTATTCTGAATTTTTAGGAACGCAAAAACGGATTAAAGCATCTTTTATCCACTGGAAAAGAACACTCGCAAATCTTAATACGAAACCGGACTCCTACAGAAACTACTCACAAGTCATAGAGGAATTCTAGAATAAGAAATAACATCCCAGACGTGTGTTCGAGGCAAGTGTGTTAAGTTCCCAAGACTATTTACCTGAGCAAGACGTCTATGATTTGACTAGTTACTAGGGTGAGTTGTTCATATTTTTATACTGTTGTTGTTGTTTTGAAGAGGTGATGGGTGGAGAGCGGGCACTTAACAGCTGATCGTTATTGCCTCTTCTCGTTCCATCTTGGTCTACCCTGTTCAACCTGAAAATTGGTTATAATTGGGGTATTTAGTGTCATTTTATTTACTAATTTTGCATTCAATTTAAATAACTATTGTCTTTTGCAGTTGCTGATTTTAATTTATATTAGTATTTGTTATTTTATTTTCTCTTTTGTATTGTTTATAGATAACTATTGTCCTTTACACTGGGTTTTAATTTGTATTAGTATTTGTTCTTTTTGAGTTGTTGTTTTTTTTTAAACATCGTTGTCTGTCCTTGTCCTTGTAGCGTAAGGTTTTTCTCATATGATGATAGTGTTTAGAGAAGAAATAGAATTCTCTCCAGAATGTATGAAGTCCCAGTGTCAGAGAAGAGCACTGGTATCACAAGTGAGCTACGGCTGCGAATACTCTGAGCTAGACAATAGTTTAAGGCTTCAGAAATATACTTTGCCACCTTAGCTGTAGTAACTCATGTGATATTATAATAATTCAGAAAAAGTAACTCAACTTAAACAGTTAAAAATTTAACAAGTCTCTTGAGTACAATTTCATAATTTATTATGTACATCTATCTAATTCTGAAATGAATGGTGAGTGTTGGACGATGGTGATTATGGTTATGTATTTACATCAAGTTGATAATATAATTAGAAGTTTAAACTTAAACAAAGAAAATAGTCCCCATGGGATCTTTAAATTTACTGTACACCAACAAAATGTCCTCTCACTGTTGTTATTTATATATTATTAGTCTGTCTCTTTTAATCTATGCCCTAATTTTTCTCATCATTTGACTGAGGAAGGTCTCACATTAGCCACCGGAATAGTTTCTATCAAACTCAGCTTTTAAATCAGCACTTGTCCAAATATTGGTTGACACATCACACTGTTTGTCTGTAAGTCACACTTCAATCCAATCCCAGCAATCAGGGGGAAAAAAGCTCTGGAACACTTCAATCTCTGGGCTCCTCTTATGGTTAGGTAGCAGGATCGAAGGTCCACTTGACTTCAGGGTTTTGACAATTTACTATAGAACCTGGAACAAGAAGTATCGAGTGGCTAGGCAATGTCATGGAGACCTATTACATCTTAGGGTGTGATGAGATGAGGGTGTCATCAGATGTCTGCATATATGATAAATGATACATGGCTGTGTATGATTTAGATATAGGGAGACAGACTGGTGTCTACTGCCAAACATTGTATCACATATAATAATACATGAATAATCAAAACAATATGAATATATGGACAGGATGCAACCTTTTCTTCCCTCACCTACATGCCCAGTCAGTACTGGTCTTGCTGGTGGGTTATATACCCAGACAAAACCAGAATAGATATATTTAGCCCTGACAAGGACTGTGGTGGTTATATTTTAGGTTTTCCAATCTTCAGCAATCATATCCCCACAAACAATATGTCCGATACTATCACAACACACTAAAATCTGAAATAAAAGTGATATTATTCATTATATATATATATATATATATATATATATATATATATATATATATATATATATATATATATATATATATATATATATATATATATATATATATATATATATATATATATATATATATATATATATATATATATATATATATATATATATATAGTAAACCTGCACCCCCTCTAGGATCAATTCCAAGCTCTTATGAAGACTGTAATCTGTGAAGAAGATCTGCCCTTCATGCAGCGGCAACTGACGTAGTCTAGACAGAACTCTACTTGTCTTCTGGCTGGGTTTTAGTTGTGTGTGATTTTGAATCGTTCGTTCGTTCGTTCGTTTGTCTTCTATGTTGCTGTTATACCCTGTTCAACTTGAAAGTTGGTTATAATTGGGGTATATATTGCGTTTAGTTTCTTCGGTGCTAGCCGGTTTTTAGTCCTGAAAAGGACTGGTCCTAAAAAGGAGCACTAGCTGACTGTCTGGATACCTCTTCGTTGCTTGTCTGTTTATGGTGTCGTGGCGTGTTCATGGTGTTCATTTCCTGCCTTCCTATCTGGCTTGTGTGGTTTTGTTAGTTTTTGCTTTCCTAGTTTCTGTTTCTTTTGTCTTCCTGCTTTCCTGTATCTGTAATTGTGCTTTTTCTATTATTGCTGAGAGAAGTTTTTCAAGTGTTTCTTCGATGACTTCTTCGTCTGATTGCTCGTTTGTTTTGGTCTCTCTTGTGTTTGATGTCGTTTCCTCAATGGCTGTTCGCTCTGCTTCGATTCTCTTGAGGATTTTTGAGTTTTCTTCCGTCAGTTCTGTCAGCCTCTTTACATCTGCTTCTATCTGCTGCTGAATGCTTTTCATGTCTTTCATCATTTCTCTGACGTTCTGTAGATCTATTACATCTTCACTGTCAATTTGTTTTTCGGGAGTCTGCCTGCTTTTGTTCTCGCCCTGGAGTTTCCGTTTCATCTCTTTTACTTCCGCTGTCAGCTGATGTAACTGTCTTCTGTCAATCCTGCACTGTTTGTCTGTAACATCCGCAGCCACTCTGTGTTTTGCCTCTTTGAAAGGTATGTTTTGGACACGGCCTCCTTCAAGATGCTCTTTGTTTCCTGGAACATCAGGCAGCCTCGGTACCTTGCCCCGTGGTTTCCATGGCAGTTTGCACAGGTACGGTTTGAGTTATTCGCTTTGTAATTGATATCCTTCATGGCCTTGGGACAGTCGCGATATGGGTGGCTACCCGCACAATACCGGCAAACTGCATCTCTCCTGCACGTTTTCTTTGTGTGTGAAAACTGCTGGCAGTTAGAACACTGCATGACCGGAGGGATATATGCCTCTGTCCTTTTTGAAGTAGTTTTTAGCGTCAATCTATCAGGTCTTGTCGACCCCTCAATGGTTATTACAATCAGGTTTGTGTCTTTTTTGTCCCATGTTTTTAGCCTTTCGACCTGCGTGAATTTGACTTCTGAGTTTTCGGTCTGTAGGTTGCTGTGAATCTCGCTTGCGGACCATCTGGTGTCCACCCTCTTACGACAAACTTCTTTGTATTCTTGTATCATTCCACCACCACTTTTATCTGGTGGGGCAGCTGGTCTTCTTTTGGCCCGGACTCCAGTTCGATCATCAGCAAGGCGGTTGTTTCGGTGTTGTTAAGGGAAAGCACGACTCCCTTTTCGTGCCTCCTTACTTTAGAGATGCCTCTCCTGCCAGTTATTGACTCGAGGATGCAGATCACTTTGTCATCTGGTAGGGCCCTGAGTGAAGCCTCACCTCCAGACATCTGCGTGATTTTAACGAACGTCTCTATCGCATCTGTGTCGCCTTTTTTGCTCGACTTTTTTCCCTCTTTCCTTCTCCGGTCCCAGTCAGGACTAAATTCAAGCTTTGGTGGTGATTTTATTGTCTTCGGATTTTGGAGCAGCTTCCCAATATATATATATATTGATAATGACGGAAAATATTTTTAAAAAAATCGATAATGTTGTATTAGTAGGGGTTTTTGAAGCGAGGGGAGTCTTTTTGTACGGCGGGCGTGTCGTTGTGTGTTGGTAGTGTGTTGGTGTTAGAGACTTGTTTATACTAGCTCTAGTATCTAGAGGTGGGAGGGCAGTGTTAGAGATCTGACTATACTAGGGTTAACATCTAGAGGTGGGAGTGAAGATGGGTGTGTGTGTGTGGTTGTGTTGGCGCGCGTTTGTGGTTGTGTGTGTGTGTGCGCGCGTGTGTGTGTGGTTGTGTGTTTGTGTGCGCGTGTGGTTGTGTGTGCGCGGGAGTGGAGGGTATTGCTTTTGGTAGTAACTTTAGATATGATGTGTCTGAACGAGCGCTTCTGTCTGCCTATCTGTCTATAAACCTGGTATTTATTTTACTGGTTAGTTTTGTTACATGTTTAATGTTTATGTTTAATTTAATTTAATTTATTTATTGATGTCTAAATTGTGTCTGTGTATATACCTGCCTAGGTATCTGTGTGTGTGCACGCGTGACTGTGTGTGTGCGCGTGCGCGGATGGTATTGCTTTTGGTTTTGTGTGGTTGTGTATGTGCGCGTCTGTCGTTGTGTGTGTGTGTCTGTGTGTGGTTGTGTGGTTGTGTGTACGCGCATCTGTGGTTGCGTGTGCGTGCATGTGTGTGTGTGCGTGTGTGTAAGTGTGTGTGTATGTGTGTGTGTGTGTGTACCCGCGGAGGTAATTGGTCACAAGCTAAAACTGTAACGACCCCAGTTCGTTTAACAAATATATCCGACAGGAGGCTGGTACATATTTCGTGTCTATTTATATGAAGGAAAACGCGTCCAGACACGTTTCGCGGTAACAGATGGTGGATTAGTCAGAAGACTAATCGATAGTTGACCCGCTGCCGATGTGGAAAAAAAATTGTGTGACGTTAGTCCCGGGTGTGACTGCCACTGTTCTACGAGTCGGTGCGTGGGTTTTCTAACATTCTTAACGGCATATAGATGAGAATTACAAATAATTGGTGTTAGCTTTCTTTGGTTGATAGACTCTTTCACAGTGTAAAATCACTATTGGTTATCTGTAATGTTTTAAATAGTTGTTGTTAAGCCATTATTTCTATAATATTGTGTATTCGTAACCAATAACAGGAGATTTGTGTGTATTTCATGAAAGTTTAGGTATAGGTACACTACGCAAAAGGGATTTCAGCAGAACATTGTTATCTATGTGGATGTGTTGTAGTCTTGTTACAAACATCAAGATGATTTAGAAGTAGCTTTAACATTTTATTGGAAGGAGTTGTGTTTTTTACCGTTTACATGAATATAACAACCGATTTGTTCCAAAACCTTCAGGCAACTATGTTACTACTTGACTTGAGACGAAGACCTTTTTTATAAACACTCTTGGGTGAACTCCCCTTTGCCTACCTGCTATAGAATAATGAGGAAAATATAAAATAAAAAAGTAATACACGTTATAGAGGAAGATGACTAATGTTCGGTGCGATGGGGATGGTTTTGGTTTTGTGTTGTGTGTAGCTATGATGAGAATATAAGACGATGAGAGGTGAAGTGGCGTCGTAAGCAGCTATTCTTGTGGATGAATGTAACTACATATTAAGACGGGGGCTGGGTCACGTGGTAGTTTTCTTTATTATTTATATTATATCATGAGTAATAAATCTACTTACCCCAATGTTCAGTTAGTGTTATGTAAATGATCCGCACACAACCGTAGTCTCCAACATAAAAAATACTGGCAAAGACCGGGCTGAACAAGACCAAATAGACAGGTTTATTGAACACACCCATAGAGATATATGTCACAGGCAGACTAGAGTATAACGCCAACTAGATACGGCCTTAGTGTTACAGTCTGTAACTGAAACAATGTCGAGGTCAGTTTCAGCCATTTTAAGAAAACTCAACACCCACGTGGTTGTACCCTCACTAGAAAGAAACCGGATCGATGGCCCGCGCGAAACAGCGAGCGTAAACCTTGACTCGTTTTAAAATCCTGGTACCATAGAGGGTGACGTTAGGGCTAAATATAGCTAGCTAGAAAAACGTAATAAAATAGCTAACAGGCAGAGTTTTCTTTAGTATTGGTAGACGAAAAAAAAACCTATCTACAACGAGATTTACCTGTGTAAGACTAACCCTGCTACTTATTTCTGTTCACGTCATTGCAGACAACCTCAAAACACAAGAGATCAATAGTAGAAATTTATAAAAGAAACATTCCCTCGTTCGTGTGTTCGAACCCCCGATTTTTAAGGTTTCACTTTTTTATTTTTTTTATTTTTTTTTATTTTACAAGTGCGGCATCTGGTGATAGGTTTTATATTGTCTCCCAATCGTACCAAACAGGAGGCGACCATGGAAATATAGTACATTAAATAAATAGAAATATGTCTGTGAGGTGATATAAATATGCCCTCGAGGTGATAGAAATATGCCTGTGAGGTGATAGAAATATCCATGTGAGATGATAGAAATATGTATGTGAGATGATAGAAATGTACACGCGAGATGATAGAAATATGCCCTCTAGGTGATAGAAATATGCCTGTGAGGTGATAGAAATATCCATGTGAGATTATAGAAATGTACCTGCGAGATGATAGAAATATGCCCTCGAGGTGATAGAAATATGCCTGTGAGGTGATAGAAATATCCATGTGAGATGATAGAAATATGTATGTGAGATGATAGAAATGTAACCGTGAGGTGATAGAAATGTGACCACCGGTTTTGGTAGAAAACTTTAGATATAACTCACCAAAGTATTTTCGCACGTGTATCAAAGGATGGTCTCGGTAAAACTTACAGCGGCGGCCTTCAGTCCACTCTCCAACGGTACAAGTATTGCATCACTTCTTGTCATGTACACCCAGTTGGTGGAAACAATGGAAGTCATCTTCAACGAGGTATGAGCGCGAGTGTAAGTCATCTTCAACGAGGTATGAGCGCGAGTGTCTGTCGTTATTACACCGTCTCTTCAGTAAAGTATGAACGTGAGTGTCTGGCCGTTGGTCTTCCGAGTGTCTATTTATATGAACGAAAGCCAGTTTTAATCTGAGTGTGAAACGTATCCAGACACGTTTCGCGGTAACAGATGATTGATTAATCAGAAGACTAATCGATAGTTGACGCGCTTTCGATGTGAAAAAATATTGTGTGTGTGTTGGTATTGTAAGTGGAGAGGATACAAATGTGCGCGACGCGAGGCAACAGTACATGAGCGGTTAGATTATGATTTTTCACTGTCGCTTTTAAAGACTTGTGTAGATTGAGCAATTATTGTGGAGGTTCACTTTTCCTACCCGCTATAGAATAAAGAGGAAAAGCCAACTAGATACTCCTTAGTGTTACAAGTTCCAATCGGGACAATATCGAGGTCAGTTTCAACCATTTTAAGAAAAGCCAACACGCACGTGCTTTTTACCACTCGTTGTTAAAATTCGATCGATGGTCTGCGCTCCCGAAGAAAACATTATCAAATGTAATCGATGAATGAGTCATACTGTTGTAGTCGGTTAGGGTGGGTAACGCCAGCGCTAAATATAGACTATCGGAATCAAGTTTATGTTCCTTTGAGTTTGTACACTTTATCTTTCGACGAAATGCCGAGGAGGTGGCGCAAACCCTAACCTACACCCCACTATACAGCGTCATCCTCCCCCGCACAAAAACAATACCCGCTTCCTTAGAAAACCTCTTAGTAACCTAAGCCGCCGTTATCGATTTTTATGTTTTCCGTCATTATCGATTTTTTTATATTTTATATATATTATATATGTATAAATAAATATATTTATATATATGTATAACTATATATTGTAATAAACCACACATATCAACACCCCCCCCCCCCCACCATTATCGAACTAATATATTACTATATACAAATCAGTCTAAATATATATGTCTAACTAAATATATGTCTAAATATATATATATATGATGTAATATACATATTGTAATATATGTATAACTGTTATCTAAATATTATCTGTAACACAACGCGCCATTATCGAACTAATATATTACTATATAGAAGTCAGTCTTAATATATATGTCTAACTAAATATATATCTGCTGCGGTCGGAAAATTAGCCCAACGGATTGTTGAAAGCTTGATAGTCAATCTTGGTGACTTGTTTTACAGTTCATCATTTTTGCATCGTGCCTTCGATGTTAGTTACGCGAATGTGGGTTTAAATACTTTGAAAACCATGATAGTAATAATTGAATCTCCCAAATGTTCATAGACGGGATAAGTCATGTCTAGAGTCCAAACAAACAATTTATTATACATTCTGTAGACATCGTACGTTGATCATGAATTACATCACAAATATAATTTAGAATCCTATGTTGAGTTAGCTATCTTGCATATCAGTCCTTTGTCTCGTACATCTGAATTACTGTAGGCAGAACGACATAACTATATGCACGCGTGGTTGGTAAATTCAACGACCGACAGTGAGATTATGCGTCTGGCACTAGTATAACTAAAACGGACTGTTAATTCATCTCGACAAGGTTTAGTCAATTACTAACCTGTAACTTCATCTTTCTTCATCATAACAGTGGACTGACCCATGTCCATAACAAAATACAATATAACTGTGTGGCATTCCATGCCCGACACTATAAGAATATAAAGACACGTCTTCTCCGTTTGACGGTCATTCAAGAAAGGGTCCCGTCTCTTGGTCACGGTGCGTGACTACCAACGCTGAAACGTCACAGCGTTCACTAGGCTAATAATACTTTTACATTACATTAAACGTTGTAACCCCTAAAATCGCATGCTGCTAACCTCTAGCAGACAATGCCAATTAAACTACCGTAACAATTCCCTGTCCACCGGGGGAAAAAAAATCTATTAGATAGATTTTTTTTTTTCAAAAACCTATCTGAATGAATATCAAAAAATTTAACAATATCAAAAAATGTAACAAAAATGCGGCATATGGCCTACGATGTTCTGTCTAGAACAGTGTCGTGGTCATGTCGACTTACTAACAGTCATCTAATATATTAATGATCATATTATACATAAATGTTATACATAAATTTTATATGAACTAAAAGAGAATGGCTAATGTTGATATCTAATTAAATAATTAATTAACTTAAAATATGTTGCAATGAAATGTCACGTCAGACTAATCTAAAGAGTTAAAATTAAACTAATTGATTATATTGAGTGTGTAATGAGAATAAAGTTGTTGAAAATCTACTGTAAGAAAAATAAAAGGATATGTTAAAGAGAGAAATAAATAAATGAAGAATAAAGTAGAGAAAGAAAGTAATGTATAAATTTAACTTAGTTATGTGTGTTGGACATTAATTAAGTTTAGTATTAAGTTGTTAATACCTATCTAAATTAACCAATTTAAACAATAATGTAGTATGTAATGTATCAACATAATTATTAACTATATAATATAATAGTTACATACAATAACATTATCTAAGAATCATGTGAGTTCTTATTTTTTTCTTCTTTCATTTTTTTTTTTTTCAAATTTTATTTCATTTCATTTTTTTTTTCTTTCATATTTATCTCACCTTTCATTTTAATTTCCATTATTTTAACGCCTTAATTAAAATTAATTAAAGTTGGATATGATGATCCATCCGTAGGCTTGATCCTTGTGAATTCCGATTAGAAAAAAATGTTTATGTGTTTCAATTCATAAGTATCGACGTTATTGACAATAGTTCATGTCGCATACTGAGTTACTTTGATAGTATTTTCTATTATTTTCACTTGATGCACGAAAATGTTTCCAATAGTTTTATCATGACTGGATATCAAGCAAAGTACTGGCGTAAAAACGAACATAGAGTCAATTGATTTCGTTCATTTCGTATATAATATGTCTTTAGTAAGCAGATACGTGTATTATAGGCAATTGTTTCTGTCTATGTAGAACAGCAATGATAGTGCTATGTCTCTTGAGTAAGTATCTGCGACGTTACTATAGTTCAGGACTCGACATCAGTAGGATTTCGAGAAAGAGTATCTGCCAAGACGTTATCTGATCCTGTGATGTACTCGATTGAGAAGTCAAAAGGTTGAAGTAGAATGGCGTATCTTGTCAGCTTCGGGCTCTTGTGATTAGCACGACGTAGTGATGCCACCGCTTTTTGGTCCGTCTGTACCACAAAGGGTGCGCCTAATAGGAATTTTTCGAGCTTTGTGATCGCCCAAATGACGGATAGTAATTCTCTATCAACTGTTGAGTACTTGATTTCTGGTGGCTTCAGTTTCCGTGAGACGTACAGTGTGGGATGGAGGACGTCGTCATGATATTGGAGCAAACATGCGCCAATTCCGTAGTTACTCGCATCTGTGCGGAGAATAAACTTTTTGGAAGCATCAGGTAGTCTCAAAATAGGTGGGTGTGAAAAAATATTAATTATTTGACGGAAAATTCTATCACATTCACTAGTCCATGTCACCTTCACTGGCATGTCCTTTTTTAACAGTGATGATAAGACAGCCGTGATAGATGACAGGTTAGGTACAAATCTGCTGTAATATTGGACTAGTCCTAACAAGCTTCTAACCTGTTTCTTCGTTTGAGGAACGGAAATGTTTAAAATTTTAGAAACCGTACTGGGTAGTGTTTGGATATATCCTGCTCCAATAATGTGTCCCAAAAACGTTATTTCGTGAAACGCTACTTGTAATTTTGTGGGTTTAGCAGTTAAATTGTTCCTTCTTAATGTGTCCAAAACGTATTCAAGACCCAAAAAATGTTCCTCAAAAGATGAACTAAATAAGCATATGTCGTCTATGTATGTAATAATGTCTGGTCTACCTGAAAAAATGTGTCGCATCATGCGAACAAAGGTAGCTGGAGCGTTAACAAGCCCAAAAGGCATAACATTCCACTGGTATAGACCTTGCGGAGTGGAAAACGCTGTGTAGTATTTAGCTTATTTTGTTAGTGGTATCTGCCAATAACCTTTAGTTAAGTCTATCTTAGTGAATATAGTTGCGGTCGATAGACGTGGCAGTAAGTCGTCGAGAAGTGGATGTGGTTCGCTATCAACTATCGTTTGTGCATTTAATTTTCTATAGTCGACGCATAGTCTAATGTTATTGTCCTTCTTTCGGACAATAACTAATGGAGAAGAAAATGGGGAATTACTAGTTTCAATAATTCCTAAAGATAACATCTGTTCAAGTTCCTTAGTAGTTTTAGTAAGAAAGTGTAGAGGAACAGAATATGGATGTACCCGAATTGGAGTATCATCGTTAAGAGTGATGTCATGACTAATGACTGATGTGCGGCCTGGAACGTCGGTCAACACATCTGGATAAGATTGTAGAAGTTCAGCAATCTGTTGATGCTGTTGCGGTGTAACCGACGAAGAGATGGTTACGTCCCGCCAAGATTCAGTAGGCTGTACTACAGGTACAGGTAACGCTAACTGTACCTCAGGAAAAGAAGATTCTTCTTCCTGGATAACAGACAAATTAGAATAGTGACATGTAGGTACGAAAGTGTCATCTAGTTCATGAAAAATAGCTTGTAGATGTTCAGGTCGAGTATGAAATTGTTTGAGCATATTAATGTGAAATATTTTGTGATGTCCCTTAATGTCCAGGACATAATCAACATCAGAAATCTTATTGATAACCTGGTATGGACCGTTCCACGAGATGAGTAGTTTATTATCGTTATGTGGCAATAACACATAAGCTTGATCTCCTGGAAATAATTGACGTAATCGTCTACTACTGTTTTTGAAAGTTCTAGCTTTCGCTTTAGCAGCCTCAGATGAAGCTGTTGCCATTTTGCAGGCATCAATAATGTTATTCCGGAGATTAATTACATACTCATAGGATGACTGGGTATCCTGAGTCATCTCGGAGTCAATCAATAAGTCTTTTATTAGTCCCATAGGACCTCTTGGTGGAGCGCCAAAGACTAATTGAAATGGAGAGAAGCCAGTTTGTTCATGTGGCACCTCTCGATAAGCGAATAACACGGCTGGGAGTACTCTGTCCCAGTCCTGTGGATGGTTAACTGTAACTTTATGTAACATTTGTTTGAGTGTGCGGTTAAGTCTTTCTACTGCACCATTACTCATTGGGTGATAAATGCTGCTGAGATTTCTATCTATATTCCAAGTCTTCATTACTTCTGTCATAGTCTCAGATATAAATTGAGATCCATGATCTGACAAAAGTTTCCTAGGAAAACCTACTCTAGAGAAGATCAGGTGTAGTGCATCAGCTACATCTGTGGTGGTGGTTGTTTTCAATGGGATGGCTTCTGGCCATCGTGTGCATAAATCGATGCACGTGAGAATAAATCTATGTCCTCTGGCTGATGGTAAAAGTGGGCCAATAATATCAATGGCCATCTTGTCAAAGGGTCTCACAGATATGTCACAAGCCTGAATAGGCGCCGTGTGAAAGGCTCCTCGTGCTTTCACTTCTTGGCATATCGTACAGGAGCGTACGTACTGTGAAATATCTCGTGACACTCCCGGCCAAAAAAAAGAAGATAATACTCGAGAACGTGTCCGAGTATATCCCATGTGATCTGCGCACTTAGAATCATGTGCGTGTTGAAGTATGTACCGTCTAAAAGCAAAAGGTACCATGACCTGTTGTCTTACATGAGTTTTATCCATAAAACATCTAAATAAAATGTCATTTTTAATAATAAACCAATGACCATTATTATTGTTCCTAGCAAGATTGTCAACTTTGTTGACCAGTGCAAAAAATTTTGTTAATGATCTGTCTTCCTTCTGTTTTGCAGCAAAGGATACTCGGTCAATAGTAGAATGAACCTCGATATTTTCATGTTTGTCTGTTTCCTTGTTTTCAGTGTCCATAGTCTCTAATTGTTTCGTATGTGCTCTGGTTATTGCTGCATTTCCGATGCATAGATTATTTTTTTCCCATTCAATAATCTCTTCTGGTGTGCAATCTTTACTTCCGTGTATGCATCCCACCATAAGGTCGGCAATTGGGTTTCTTAACATGCATGCTTTAACGTTGCCTGTGAAAAAAGGTGTATTAATATGTATAATAGCAGTTGGATAACATTCTATGGTTCCTCCAAAGGTCATGCACCTGACATGTTCTCCAGTTGCACAACTTGGATGAACAAGTGACTGACGGATTCCGATCGTTGTCGATCCCGAATCTCTTAAAACTGAGACGACGGATCCATTAACTTTTCCTCTGTTGAAGATCAGCGAGCCTGTTCCGTCATTGACTGCTAGACTGACTTCTGGTAGAATGTGTCCGCAGTTCAGAACTGTCTCTTTTGTCTTCTGAAATATAAGATTACATTCTGGGCAACTATTTGCCACGTTATAATTCATTGCATAACATGTAGATGAAGACTGTATTTTGTTATTAGTAGGTGAACTCTGAACCCCAGGGGTTGTAGCAGTAGTAACGGCTGCCCCTGTATTATGATTATAATTTGTCGATCTACGAGAATGAGAACGATGACGAGAATAATCAGTTGAATTATCCCGTTGTCCCCTATTGTAACTGTTATCTCGATGTCTCGAGTTATAATTATCGCTGTTGTTCCAATTGTTACCATTATTATAATTATATGACCGATTATAACTTGAGTTACGTGGATTATTGTTGTATCTGGACTGAGGTGAATAATTTCTATTTTGTGGTCTTCCTCTATTAAAGTTATTCTTAAAACTATTACGTCCCTTATGAAAATTAATGTCATAGTTTCCTTTGAACCTACCTCTGTCTACACTGTGTGTTCTTGGTTTGTTATTATTATGATATGCCATATTGGAGGCTACAGGAAGAGGTTCTCTTATCAACGAGCTAGAAATGTTAGTATTCGGATGAGCGGTGCAGTAATTTAATGAAATTTTTTCTAACTCATCAATAGTTTCTGGTTTACGTTCTTGCAGATAAGCAAAGAACGGTGATCTGACAGAAGATAATACTTTATCCCTCAATAACAAATCGACTAACTTGTCGTAAGATTTGTTGACACCTGCCAGTTCAACCCATCTGTTAAAAGTATTGCGTATGTTAGCAATAAACCCTGTAAAGTCTTTATTATTATCTGGCAACAAACTTTTGAAACGTAATCTACATGCCTCTTCGTTCAAGTGGAACCGACGCAATAACAAAGTCTTAATGGCCTCATAGTCTGTGGCTAATGTCGGATCAATATTTTGTGCTGCACTTGCAGGTTCACCATCTAGAAATTCCTTGAGTTTAAGTGCCCATGCAGTTTTGTCAAGGTTATTGACCTTGCATATATCCTCAAAGCGCGCCAGCCATGATGACAAATCGTCCACGTGTAACTTGAACGGTGGTAGCTTAAAGTAATAATTGCCCTTAAGTCGGTTGGATGAAGATCCAGATTGAGCATTATCATATTGGCTTGCTGCAGCACTCTGCGAATGAAGTTTTGCTGTTTCCAATTTAAGTCGTTGCAATTCCATTTCTTGCTGCAGTATGATTTCCTGTCGTTTCAATTTATTCTCTTCTTCAATCCGTAGGATTTCATCTCTTGCCACCTTTCTTTCTTCTTCTTGTCTTAATTCTGCTCTCTTCTCCGCCTCTTTTCTTTCAAGTTCTTCCATCTCTGCCTTATATTTTGCAAGTTGTTGTTCCGCAAATTCCAGGAGTGCATCTCCCTTTTTATTACAATCTTTTCCAATTTTAATGAAATGATCCAAGGTAAGCATTCTTGAAGTTGATTTATTTAAGTATTCAATTACTTATGTCTTGTAATCACTAATAAAGCCTATGTAGATATTTGTAATTACTCAACGAATGAATAATCACTACAAAAAATTGCAATATTCCTGTACTGTTATTTATAAGTTCCACAAATCTATAATATTTTGTAAAAATATTATATATACCCACTAATATCTATCATAAATAGTTATGATAGTTAGTTATCTAAGGTGCTGAAATTATATCATGCACTTAATATTAGTATTCAATAATTATGGGTATTATACCTAAATAATTAGGTTATTTAATCTTAATAGTTACTAAGTTCACACTGTAGTACTGAGAAAGTGTACTAATTAACATTTAATATGTCTTAATATGTTATAAATTTATAATAATTAATCATAGTATATTCACCCGTGTGTTACCGGGGCCCGAAAGGGGAGCAAAGAATAGTAACACTGTCCCCTACCAAGCATGTCGTAAAAGGCGACTAAGGAGGGTTGGGCATGGGGCCGGTTACACCATCCTGTAAAAAAATTTAAACCACAAAAAACTTCAACAAATATGGACAAGTCAAATAAAGAAAATAAAACACAGCCATCCAAGACAGGGGAAGGTCCTCTCGCGGGGAGGCGTATGATGCAACACAGAGAAAGCCGAAAGGAGTCTGTGTTGCTGACTAACCTTCTTTCTTCTAGGAGAACTTCCAGATTTGGCACCTGGAATGTTCGGACATTAAACGAACAAGGGAAAGTGGCGCAAGTAGCAGCAGAAATGAGGGAATACAAAATCGAGGTTCTGGGAATGTGTGAAACAAAGTGGAAGGGGGTAGACAGGAAGAAACTCATCACAGGTGAATTGGTGCTGTCCTCAGGACATGAAGACGAAAGTTCACACCACAGTGAAGGGGTAGCTCTTATGTTATCTAAAGAAGCACAGAAAGCACTAATTGAATGGGAAGCTGTTGGACCCAGAATAATAACAGCTTCTTTCAAAAACAGCTAAAAAGAAAATTCATGTAAATGTCATCCAATGTTATGCACCAACTAATGACAAAGAAGAGTCTGTGAAAGAAGCATTTTATACTAAACTACAGGAAATTATGGATAAAGTAAAAAAGAAGAGACATCACAATTTTGATGGGTGACATGAATGCAAAGATAGGTACAGTCAACACTGGATTCGAAGAAGTCATGGGAAAACATGGGCTAGGAGTAATGAATGAAAATGGAGAGCTATTCGCAAACTTCTGTGCTTCATATCAACTGGCTATAGGAGGAAGCATGTTTCCACATAAGAGAATACACAAGGCAACATGGATATCACCAGACCATAGAACAGAAAATCAGATTGATCATATATGCATAAACAAGAAGTTTAGATCATCATTGCAGGATGTAAAGGTATATAGAGGAGCAGATGTGGCATCAGATCACCATCTTCTGATAGCCAAAGTAAAAATGAAACTCAAGAGATATGCAACAATGCAAAATTATAGACAACAGTTTAATGTAGGACAGCTAAGAAATCAAGAAACAAGAGACAAATTTGCGGTCACAGTATCCAACAAATTCCAAGTGCTCCAACAGCTGGAAGATGTAGAGAATACAGAAGACTATTGGCAGCAGGTCAAAACAGTATGGAAGGAGACATGTGAAGAAATACTGGGGAAAAGGGAAAGACAACAAAAAGCATGGATAACAACAGAAACCATCAATAAGATAAAAGACAGAAAAAACAAGAAAGCAGAGTTAAACACAAGCAAAACTAGAAGCTCCAAAGCCAAGGCTCAAGAAGTGTACACAGAAGCAAACAAAGAAGTAAAAAGAAGTATCAAAAGAGACAAGAGGAAGTATATTGAGGAGTTGGCAAGAGAGGCAGAAGATGCTGCAGCAAAAGGAAATATGAGAGAACTGTATAGCAGCACAAAGAAGCTAACAGGGAAATACAAGCAAACAAGTTGCCTTATAAAAGACAAGAATGGGAAACTGCTCAGCAATATACAAGAGCAAATGAAGAGGTGGACAGAATATTTTGGGGACCTTCTCAATAGACCAGCTCCACAAAACCCGCCGGACATCCAGCCAGCAGAAGAAGAGCTACAAATTAACGGTGAAAGACCAACGAAGGAAGAAATAAAGAAAGCCATAAAGCTTCTACGAGAGGGAAAAGCGTCTGGACCTGATGGCATTCCAGCAGAGGCCATCAAAGCAGATATCGACACGGCTACAGAGATGTTATATAAATTACTTGGTAAAGTCTGGGAAAAGGAAGAGATACCAGCAGAATGGAAGGAAGGATATCTGGTTAAGTTGCCTAAGAAGGGAAATTTACAAGAGTGCACAAATTATAGAGGAATAATGTTACTATCAGTGCCAGGAAAAGTATTAAACAGGATTATCCTTGAGAGATTAAAAGAGTCCATAGACAAGAAACTGAGAGATGAACAAGCAGGTTTTCGACAAAACAGATCATGTACAGACCAGATACCACTTTGAGAATAATAGTTGAACAAAGTCTGGAATGGAATTCACCACTATACATCGGATTTGTGGACTACGAAAAGGCATTTGACAGTGTAGACAGAGAATCACTTTGGAAATTGATGAGGCATTATGGAGTTCCCCTGAAGATCATTAATTTAATAAAGAAAACATATGAAGACATGACATGCAGAGTTCTTCACGAAGGACAGCTTACAGAACCGTTTGGGATAAGAACAGGAGTGCGACAGGGATGCCTCTTGTCTCCATTTCTTTTCTTGCTGGCAATAGATTGGGTTATGAGATCATCGACAACACACAACAGAAATGGAATCCAGTGGACTCTGACTAAGCAGTTGGATGATCTGGATTTTGCTGATGACTTGGCTCTTCTGTCCCATAACCGTAATCAGATGCAGGACAAGTTGAAAACACTCGATGAGAGGTCACGGCAATTGGGTCTGAAAGTACACAGGGAAAAGACAAAGGTAGTGAGAATAAATGCAGGTAATGATAACAGGGTTGAACTTGGGGAAACGCCAGTTCAGGATGTGGAATCATACACATATCTTGGCAGTAGTATAGACGGGGTTGGAGGGACAGACAGCGATATCAAAATAGGAATACAAGGGGCAAGAGGAGCTTTCCCTGCATTGGGAAATATGTGGAGATCAAGAGAAATCGGATACCACACGAAGGTGGGGGTCTTCGGCTCAAATGTGGAGTCAGTCCTATTGTATGGCTCTGAGACATGGAGAACAACAAAGACAATAACCAAAAAGCTACAGACTTTCGTGGGTGGGTGCTTGCGTAGAATAGAGGGATTAAAATGGTATGACAAGGTTACCAACGTGGAACTGATGACAAGAACTAGACAAGTGCCAGTGGAACAAGAGATGAGAAGAAGACGATGGCGATGGATAGGACACACACTGAGGAAACCTGTTGATAGCATTACAAGGCAGTCCTTGTTCTGGAACCCCCAGGGCAAGAGAGGCAGAGGAAGACCAAGAAGTACATGGAGAAGAGAGTTGGAAACAGAGGTGAAAATGATGAGGAGAACATGGAAAGAACTTGAGATGATGGCACGGGACAGGAGGACTTGGCATGTGTTTGTTGAAGGCCTATGCTCCTTTGGGAGTGGAGTGTTATGAATGAATGAATGAATCATAGTATATTATGTCATAATCATGAGCTATAAAGTGCATTGCCCATTTCTTGGACCACCACTGCAAATTGGTGCAAAGTCCCTAATTCCTCCTTAAAACTCATAAAAATTTAATCATATTAATCTACACTCTTATTAATGAATAAATTATAGTATTAATATTATCTTATAAATGGATGAAATGAAGACAAACAACACAATTTGTTAACCAAGGATTACAGAACAGTATTACCATACGACAAAGACATTTTCACAATAAAAATGCATTTATAACTAAGTTGACTAGACCGGAAGTGAGAGATCAAAGAATGAACTGAATAGAAAATTAACCTGCGTACACAAAAATTAGTGACGTATACATGGACTCATTAACAGTTGTACAAAAAATACAAACTGAATGATAGTAAGGTCAGAAAAACACGATAGATTACAAACATAATTACAGAAATGAATAAAAATTAGAACTAAATACACTAGAATACCCCAGTTATAACACAACTAGACACCTAACATGCAAGGTCAATTAATTGCAAATACGAACGAACAAAAATCATCGGAAAGCCATCGATGGGTTCTTCGTAAAAATGCAATTAACTAACGGCCTTAAGAACAATTAAAATCAGTTCGTGGCATCCAAGGAGCCATAGAATTGATTTCAATCCGCCGCCCATCCATACCCACGAATAAGGGACAACATCAACGGAAAGAACAGATATAACATAGATATATAACAAATAGAGTGGACATGCCTGCACAGAGAAATGGACTTAGTATTGTGCTATATGAATGACAACCGTCCTAAGTCTAGACTTATCTTTAAAAGGCACCGGCGATGTCAAGTTCATCAACGGACTAGATTCATGCCTAGTACTGTTTGCTCCTTGTTGGCTGATAACCGTATTCCATCGTCTGGTCTTCTTGATCATGTAAATCTTCATCAAACCTGGAATGCGTTGACGGTTGTACTTTCGAAGCGCGGCATCTACGCATGATGTAGTGACGTCAGATTGGCATTTCGTAGTCATGCGTTTAACGTCATATTTATGCAAATCATGTGACTTTCTTGTAATCGTAAACAGTTTGTGAAAGTATGTAAACAAGAAAAATTTTCCTTTTTCTTTCGATCCCCAGCGATGGCCAACCAATTCTGCTGCGGTCGGAAAATTAGCCCAACGGATTGTTGAAAGCTTGATAGTCAATCGTGGTGACTTGTTTTACAGTTCATCATTTTTGCATCGTGCCTTCGATGTTAGTTACGCGAATGTGGGTTTAAATACTTTGAAAACCATGATAGTAATAATTGAATCTCCCAAATGTTCATAGACGGGATAAGTCATGTCTAGAGTCCAAACAAACAATTTATTACACATTCTGTAGACATCGTACGTTGATCATGAATTACATCACAAATATAATTTAGAATCCTATGTTGAGTTAGCTATCTTGCATATCAGTCCTTTGTCTCGTACATCTGAATTACTGTAGGCAGAACGACATAACTATATGCACGCGTGGTTGGTAAATTCAACGACCGACAGTGAGATTATGCTTCTGGCACTAGTATAACTAAAACGGACTGTTAATTCATCTCGACAAGGTTTAGTCAATTACTAACCTGTAACTTCATCTTTCTTCATCATAACAGTGTCCATAACAAAATACAATATAACTGTGTGGCATTCCATGCCCGACACTATAAGAATATAAAGACACGTCTTCTCCGTTTGACGGTCATTCAAGAAAGGGTCCCGTCTCTTGGTCACGGTGCGTGACTACCAACGCTGAAACGTCACAGCGTTCACTAGGCTAATAATACTTTTACATTACATTAAACGCTGTAACCCCTAAAATCGCATGCTGCTAATCTCTAGCAGACAATGCCAATTAAACTACCGTAACAATATCTAAATATATGTATAACTAAACATCGTCTACCTGTTGTAAATATATATATACTATAACTAAATATATGTAAATATTTCGTCTAACTGTTGTAATATAAATATCGTCTTCCTATTGTATGTCTAAATATATATATATATATATATGTAAACTAAATATATCGTCTACATACAACATAACAACAACACACCATTATCGAACTAATATATTACTATATAAAAGTCAGTCTTAATATATATGTCTAACTAAATATATATCTAAATATATGTATAACTAAACATCGTCTACCTGTTGAAATATATATATATGTATAACTGTATATTGTAATAAACCACACATAACAACAACACGCCATTATCGAACTAATATATTACTATATAAGGCTCACTATATATATATATATATATATATATATATATATATATATATATATATATATATATATAGTATAACTAAATATATGTCTAAATATATCGTATAACTGTTGTCTAAATCTTCTTACTACAAAACAGTATTTTGAAAGAATAAAATATATTAACTAGCTTCTTTTTTACCTATATATAACTGTTGTAAATATATATCTAAATATATCGTATAACTATTCTCTCAATATATGTCTATAAATATCGTCTTCTTGTTATCTCAATAAATATCGTCTTCTTGTTATCTCAATAAATATCGTCTTCTTGTTGTCTAAATATATCGTCTTCTTGTTGTCTAAATATATCTTCCTATTGTCTAAATATATCCTCTTCTTGTTGTCTCAATAAATATCGTCTTCTTGTTATCTAAATATATCGTATAACTATCGTCTAAATATATCGTCTAAATATAACGTCTTCCTATTGTCTAAATATATCGTCTTCTTGTTGTCTAAATAATCAACACCATTATCTAAATATATCTCTATATAAAAAGTCACGCGCCACCACAAGGCGCCACCACATTTTCCTTATATAAAAGACACGCGCCACCACAAAGCGCCACCACATTTTCTTTATATAAAAGTCACGCGCCACTACCGCGCGCCACCACATTTTCCTTATATAAAAGTCACGCGCCACCACAAAGCGCCACCACAATACTACCTAAAAGGTACATGATATACTACTAAGGTAGCATACCATAAATCTGAGTACAAACATTCCAAAACTCATCAGAGTGACGGAAGATATACTCAAAAACATGGAAGATATACACCAACAGATGTTAGAATACGTCACACCAGACGCCAGATAATCTGCAGTATGGAAAAACAACAAATGTAATGAATTATATCGAAAAAAAGGAACACTATATACCCAAATTATAAGGCATATGGGGTTGAACTATTCCATGCACAAACAAAATTCAATGGTTTGTGCAAAGTGCTAAAATCAACAACAACATGTCTGATGATACAGTTAGATAGGTGACTCAAAACACTTCTTTCCTGGAGCGGCTAAGGTGACCATATGTTCCCGATTTTCAGAAGCAATCCATCTTCGCTACCTCAACAAAAATAAACGTAATAATTACGCCCCTTATGAAAGTTGATATGCAGAGCAGTTTTAGCGTTCGCTTCTCACGTTAAAGTCGTGGGGTTTAAAAGCTAGTATCATTATACCCCAGTTTACCCAGTCGTAAATACTTCTGCTCTTGAGTTAAAGAAGGCACGGGTAGCGAGGAAGAAATCTGATCACCCACATAAAGCCCTGAGCCAGTATCATGAAGTGTCCACGTACCTCCCCCATGGCAGTATCTACAATTTGACCACCTTTCTATCCCTTATGAAAGCCTTGCACATTATTTTAAATATCTACGTTAAAAATAACAATTAAAATAAAAAGTCCGGGTGGAGGTAACCTGACCTGCAGATCACTACCCAGGAAGAAAACAAATTTAAATAACATTTTTACTGTCGAATACAACACAACGTTTCAAGAGCCAATCTATTTCATTATCACAGGGGTCGGAGTGGCTAAGGGGTGTGGCGTCCGCCTCGGATTCTAGAGGTACCGGGTTCGATTCCCAGATGAGGGAATATAATTTCTGGAATTTTTTTTCTTCAAACCAGTGGTCTTAATGATGTCGTATTCCCCCCTGGTCTCCTGGGTAGTGAGAATGGATGCCTAGCCTTCTTGGATAAGGGCGAAATAATAGGAGGTCCCGTGTGCAAGTTGCGCATGTTAAAAATCCCACGGCAGTTGGAAATCGTAAAGATTAGGCCATAGTGCCGCTGCTCTGGCAACAAATTAAAAATTAAAAACCCTCCCACCACAAAAATATTTATAGAATGTGTGATTCCTATATACACATATTGGGATTCTGGCCGGTGCTACGGAGTTCGTGCACTGTGCTGACATCCTCTTTGTGTGGTCTAAGAGAGGAGATCGGAGCACTGATGGAGTTGTCCGAGTGCAATGAAGATAGTCCTTAAAACCAAACTAAAAAACAAAACACTTACTTGAAAATGAAAGATAACTTTTTTTTTTGGGGGGGGGGGGGGGGGAATGTGTATGCTTCAAATTCGTGAAAGTAAAAACTCTTCTGCTGACCGAAAGTCATTAGAACAAACAAAATTAGACTCTACAAAAATATAATAAAATTATGCAGTACCGATACAGTAAGGTCTGGGAAAGAGAAGTCGGAATATATGGTCCAGTTGCCAAAATGGGGAGACTTGCGAGAAAGCATTAATCACTGTAGATTTATGTTACTATACGTGCCAGGCAAAATATGAAACATGATTGTCCTTGTGATTCACAGAGGCCATCGATAAACAGCTGAGAGAAGAACTAGTAGGTTTACAATCGAACAAATTCATGACATGAAGAACAGTGTGTTTCATGTCATCCAAATAGGTCGCCCATGTCGTTAGGGTTAGGATTAATAAAAATTGCCTTAACCGAGAGGTCGGCAACCCAGGAGCTTTTGGGATGTACGTTACGTTAGTTACACTGAGCCCTCTAAAGATCTACCATATAAATATATATATATATATATATATATATATATATATATATATATATATATATATATATATATGTGTGTGTGTGTGTGTGTGTGTGTGTGCGTGTGTGTGTGCGCGTGTGTGTAGTTTTAAACTGCCCCCCCCCCCAGAGGGGAGAATGATGAACCTTACCAAAAAAAAAAAAAATCGCGTTCATATCTCATGCAGTTTTTGAATATATTGTATTAGCCTGCTTCAGAGTATTCATTTTGGGATTGTGGAAAAAGAACCTTTGATGCCGGGGATACTGCGATTTTAAATGACGACGGGAAAGGTCTAATCCGAAATTTTCCTAGTTTAAAGTGAGTTGTACATTTTAAATTCAATATTTTGCATTATCTGTCATCAGCTGCACCCCAATAAATAGCAGGCTTATCACCATACGCACTGCAGCACATCCAAAGAACATCTCCATCATACAAGTATATGGGAGCCGCGCTAGCGTAGTGGTTACAACACCGCTCTGGCGACCGGGTGATACAGGATCAAACCCGGGCGACGGCATTTGAGGATTTTTCGTCGACCGGGATTTGGACTGGATTAACTCGAGACCTGGCGAGGACATTTGAAGGAGTGTCGTCGACCAGGGACTGGCGGCTCCTGAGCCGACCCAGCTGCAATGGGTACCTCCGAAATCGGCGAGTATTTGCCTGAATGGCGAGGGACACCTGTCTCTGTACAAGAAAAAAAGGGATACTTACGTAAAATCAATGTCAGGTTAGACATAAAATAATAACCTGAGATTTCGCCTCGAGTATTAGCGGGCGTACGCAAAAAAAAAAAAAAAAAAAAAATACAAGTATATGCCCCCACTACTGACTATGAGGATGATGCAATAGATACATTTTATGAAAATCTGGATGAAACAATTAAGAAAATTCCAAAGAAAGATCTTCTCATCGTGCTAGGTGATTGGAATGCTAAAATAGGGCCAGATGCATACGGTCAGTGGGCTGGCACAGTGGGAAATTTGGGACAGGGGAAACCAACGATCGAGGACTAAGGCTACTAGAAATTGCCAGCAACTATAAACTAACCCTTGCAAATACACTATTTCCTCATAAGTTATCAAGAAGAACAGCGTGGCATGCCCCGAAAACTGAGATACATGGCCAAATTGATTTTATTCTTGTATCCAAAAGATTCAAGTCCAGTATTAATAAAGCCAAGACTAGGACTTTTCCTGGCGCAGACATTGGTAGTGATCACGACATGGTATTGATGACGCTCAAGCTTAAACTCAAAAAGAACTATAATCAAAACAGATGTTCTCAGTTAAGATTCAATTTAGACAAACTGAAAGATCCAGAAATCGCCGGAATCTTTGAGGCAACAACTGTTGGAGGAAAATTCGCAGCTCTCAACTTTTTGGAGGATGATATCAACTCAATCACAGAGAACATGAAAGACGTGCTCATTGAATCAGCAACAGAAATACTTGGTAAAAGAAAGAAAATAAACAACCCATAGGTTACAGATGACATTCTGAAGTTATGTGATACACGGCCGGAAATGAAAAATGTTAAGAAAGAGGTTCCTGAAGCAGTGTGGCAATACAGTATGGTGAATAAAAATATTAGAAAGAAAATGAAACAGGCCAAAGAAAAATGGGTAGCTGATCAATGTGAGTCCATTAATACGGGGCTAAGAAAAGGTAACAGCAAGGCAGCTTTTGACACATTTAAGAAGACTATCAAAACCCCAACAGCCCAAGGTAACTGTCATAGAAGATAGCAATGGGGCTCTGCTCAATGAAAAAACAGCTGTAATGAGAAGGTGGACAGAATATTGTAAAGAATTATATAACTGTAAACTCGACACTGACTATAGCATATTAAACAACATTCAGTGAGAAAACAGGGAACTCGGAAATGCAGCAATATTACGGGAAGAAGTGGAAGAGGCTATATGTTCGATGAAAGGAGGGAAGTCACCGGGTGTGGATAATATCCCAGCAGAGCTCTTGAAATATGGAGGACCAGATATAGTAAAAATCATGACAACAATTTGCCAGAGGATATGGAGTACAAAAAAATGGCCAAAAGAGTGGACGCAGTCATTAGTAATACCGCTTCGAAAGAAAGGAAATCTAAAAATGTGCAAGAACTACAGAACCATTAGCCTTATTAGTCATCCAAGTAAGGTGATTGATGCGAGATGCCATATGATGATGGATGGTATCCGCATGTCTGGTTTTGTGTAGTGTGCAGATGTGTTCAGTCAAAACAATGTTCATACAAAAATAACAGGGCAATCCACATAGGACGTCAGTAAACTCACGACGTATAAAGTCAATGATTCTTGAAACAGCCGTTGACGTTTTTCTTCATTATTTATTGTGGACGCCACAGTGACAAAATGGTTACGCGAATATGTAGACACATCAAACAGTCATTATCACAGCAACATTCAATACAGCAATAGACGGTAGACAGCATTACAATGATGAGTCAGATGCATGTTACATTTCATAGTGCTGTAAATGTAGTCAGGTGAAAAACTCCATCCTTTTCTATAACAGCCAGGAGATAACCAGATGTATGAAATCAGTTCACTCTCCGTAATCTGACTTCAGCAAGACAGACACGTCTGCCGAAGTATAAATAATGTCCTCAAAAATATCCTCTAGATAATAAAGGTTTTTCAAACCTAGTTCAGGTAACCAAGTAGCAAGTAATAGTCCTTGGGACCTGCATCAACCGATGCAGCACAATACAGCGACATGTGAGCTAGGAAAACATCTCGTGACGACGACTTTCGAAGACAGGCTATGAACCAGAAATCGTTCACGACCAAAAATCGATAGAGTTAATGAAAATGTTAATTTACCTTGCCTTCCGGAAATACACAGAAATATCACGCCTCCCGACATGTGGGAAACACTAGAGGTATTATCTCGAATAAACGAAATATCCATTAAGAGGACTACACATCCCTGACAGAACAAAAAATAGCGGAGATCCCCTCTTCAACGAGGCATCTCTTTCGCCATTTCAAATCGCTCACTCCACTAGTGGTGGGCGGAAACCGATCGACCAAGAAGCAAGACAAGTCATGCGCAGTCCAGCGCAAAATGACCACAGCTCAAACTCAACTGCATTCGATACCAACGCGAGAAGACAAATGCTTACCGAGAAAAGTAACTATAAATTTCAAGCAGTTGTTGCCCTTGCGTTATAAAATAGATATTGTAATAAAATGATGTTGCGAGAATTTATCACGCAACATATCACCACCTCCTCCCGATAAAAAAAAAATGTGGAACATATTTTTTTTTTTAAATATCAAAGAGCATGCGATAAGCGGCTCAAAACGCACGAATTATGCGCTGATAATTAATTAAATTGCCTAACATGAGGCTAAATATAGAGTGTCTGGTGAGGATATACCTCAACAGAAAAATAAATATGTCTCAAAAAATATTCACATCGGGGAGGTGTCACCAACACACATCACGTTAGCATGTAAACACAATATACGTATGCAAGTTACCATAATCATCATTAAACAGCATACTCTAATATTGTCTTTAAAAATGGATGTACAAATCTGATAGGAAAATTTAAATAGTACATTATTTGACATGTAATGACATAAGTACATAGTAAAGTTAAACTACATGACGATCCAGGACATATGCTCTGGTATTCCGAGGGTAAGTACACAATCTAGAACTCGTCATGCTTGATACTAGTAAGGTAAGTCCTCAGCTCAACAATGACATTCTGAGAAAGTACAAGCAATATAATGCTAATTAATAACTAATATGCTTCATAAGGTACAATACATTATTAATAATTGTGGCTGTTTAGTAAACTAACGGCCCTTATATTAACTACTCAGTCCTCCTCTATCATCGTAAAAACGAACAGAAGAAGATGACAACAAAGCACGATAGTGTGTACATATAAAGTGAGTACAGATGTGCTAATCTATTGTAGTAATATAGGTGTGTTATGACTCTGTAATATATAGGAATATAGGACAGAAGTATTAGTTAGAGTCATGTGGGCATCTAGACAAAATGTCAGCCATCACATTATCCGCACCACGGATAGCTCGTACCGTGAAGTGAAAAGGTTGAAGAGCTATAGCATATCGAGTGGATCTCGAACTCTTCAAATTCTTAGTCTGAATAGCTGTAAGAGCTTTCTGATCAGTCTCTAGAATGAAATGTGCGCCCAGGAGGAATCTTTGTAGCTTTAGAATTGACCAAACCATCGCTAACAACTCACGGTCTAAAACCGAGTAGTTCCTCTCTGCCGCATTTAGTTTTCTAGAAATGTACATAACAGGATGCAGAGTATTTGCATATTCTTGCATCAGTGCTGCTCCAATCCCAGTGGATGAAGCATCACTCCGAAGAACAAAAGTCCTATCAAGAGTAGGTAATCTTAAGATGGGAGGAGAAGAAAATATATTCTTGATTTGGTCTAATGAAGATTGGCATTCTTCAGACCAACGGACCAGATTAGGCGAACCTTTCTTCAACAATGTTGAGAGAGGTGCCATGATCGAAGATAAATTTGGAATAAATCTCCCATAAAATTGAATTAAACCTAAGAGACTCCTAACTTGTTTCTTCGTTTTAGGAACAGAGATGTTCAGTATTTTGGAAGTATTGTGGTCTTCTGTCTTCAAGAGACCATGACCAACACGATGACCCAGGAAAGAGATTTCACCAAAACCAACAAAAGCTTTAGAAGGTTTCGCTGTCAAATTATTCTCACGTAGAGTGGACAGTAAGTCATATAACCCTAAATAGTGATCTTCCCAGGTATCACTGAAGAGACAGATGTCATCTAAGTATGCGATGACATCCGAACGATGTGACAGAATTCGACGCATCATGCGAACGAAAGTTGCAGGGGCGTTCATGAGACCAAAAGGCATAACATTCCATTGAAATAGACCCCTAGGTGTAGAAAAAGCAGTAAGAGGTTTGGCATGCTCTGCTAAAGGCACTTGCCAATAACCTTTAGACAAGTCAAGTTTAGTGAAGAATCTAGAATTAGAAAGTCTAATCAGTAGATCTTCTAACAAAGGCATCGGTTCAGCATCGAACTTTGTGACCTGATTCAATTTGCGATAATCAACACAAATTCGTATGTTCTTATCCTTCTTCCGGACAATAACCATGGAAGAAGAATATGGTGAAGTCGATGGTTCAATTATATTTAATTGAATCATTTCATCCAATTCCTTTTCCACTTGCGACTGAAAGTGTATAGGAATAGGATACGGCCTAACCCTAATTGGATTATTGTCGGTAAGAATTATGTCATGTTCTATGACATCTGTGTGTCCAGGAATGTCAGTGAGAACATCCTGAAATGTTTGTAACATCGACAAGTCTCGTCGATGTTCGTCACCAGAAAGATTAGGAGAAACAGAAACGTTTTTCCAAGATTCCGTGGAATGTAATGGAACCACTGGAAGGGGAAGGTTGACATCAGAGAAGGTAGCTTCCTCATCCTGTATGACAGACAGGGATGAATAATGGCCGTGAGGTGCAGGAGCATCATCCGTTGCCTGGAAAATAGGCAGCAAATAGTCCGGACGTTCGTGAAATTCCGAAAGCATGTTTATGTGGAAAGTTTTATGCTTTCCATCAATATCGACCACATAGTCAACATCGGAAATCCGCGAGACTATTGCATACGGACCTTTCCATGCAATAAGAAGTCTATTTTCCCTACTGGGGAGTAGGACGAATGCTTTGTCACCTGGACAAAGTTGTCGTAGACATCTATTCTTGTTAGCAAACTGTCTTGCCTTCTCTTTAGCAATTTCTGATGAAGCAGTTGCTAGCTTACATGCCTCAATGATCTTTTGTCTAAGAGCAATGACATACTCATATGAGGATTGAGTTTCATCGCTAATATCATCGGCAGTGATGAGATCATGTAATAAAGACATAGGGCCGCGTGGACGCGCGCCAAAGACAAGTTCGAAGGGAGAAAATCCTGTGTGTTCATTAGGGACTTCTCTATAGGCAAAGAGAGCCGCGGGTAAAACCCTGTCCCAATCTTGAGGATGATCTTCAGTTATCTTACCAAGCAAAGTCTTGAGCGTTCTATTCAGACGCTCAACTAACCCATTAGACATAGGATGGTAGATACTACTGAGAGATCGTTCAATATGTAAGGTAGACATTACCTGTGACATAGTGTCAGATATGAGTTGAGTGCCATGGTCTGACAATATTTCTCTGGGGAACCCCAAGCGAGAAAATATCAACCAAAGAGCATCTGCGATATCTGTAGTAGATATGCTCTTAAGAGGAATAGCCTCTGGCCAACGTGTGCACATATCGACACATGTAAGGATAAACTGATGTCCTCTGGCCGACTTGACCTTAAAAGGGCCAATAATATCTATGGCCATTTTCTGAAACGGCCGAATAGGAATGTCAGCAGCCTGGATAGGCGCAGCATGTCGTGGTCCTCTAGATTTGACCTCCTGACATACCTTGCATGATCGGCAGTAAATACGAATGTCCTTATTGACAAAAGGCCAAAAGAAAGCCGCAAGGACTCTCGACTTCGTACGGGCAAAACCCATATGTCCAGCACATTGCGAGTCATGAGCATGTTGCAATATTTGCACTCTCATGCTCTTGGGAACAAGAATTTGCGAATGTGCCGACGTAGTCGAATCTTGTACCATACGTACAAGTACGCCGTTTCTCATTGCAATCCAAGATTTTCTATTTGTATCCTGATTCGGATCACCTTTCTTCGCAAGAACGAAGAATTTTTTTAAAGAAGGATCTTCTTTTTGCAATTTTATGAAAGAGTCACGAGTGATTACTAAGTGACTATCTTGGCTATCAACTTCATTATCACTATTCAGTGAAGTTTCGGGTGTTTGTAGAGCTTGTGCTCTTGTAACTACTGCATTTGTAGGTTGCATGTTATTATCTTCCCAAGCAGCAATCTGCTGTGGGGTACACTCCCTAACTCCGTGAATACGACCAATAATAAGGTCCGCAATAGGATTAGGTAAGAGACAAGCATGCACATCTCCAGTAAAGAAAGGAGTGGCAATGCGAATTACAGCAGTAGGATATTTTTCTAGAGTGCCGCCAAATGTGACACATTTAATAACCCTTCCTGTAGCACAAGATGGATCTACAAGCGATTGTCTAACACCAATAGTGGTGCATCCGGAATCGAAAAGTAGTGAGACCGGAGTATCATTAACAAGACCCTTATGTAGAATTAAAGAACCCCTCCCGTCATGCGCAACAGCAGCAGGAAGAGCGGGAAGTGGGTGACCACAACTCAAAGTAGTTATGGTACCCGGTTCGAATAAAGTACTGCATTGGGGGCATTTGTTTGCTCTCTCAAAGTCAAAAGCAGAACCAATGACAGCGTCAAAGTTTTTATTATCAACAACATGATTACAGGCTCCCTCAGTTTCCTGTTGTACAGCATTAGCCTGCTGATATCTCTTTTTTTTTGTGTTGAGATCTACCC
Organism: Oreohelix idahoensis; assembly: GCA_024509875.1. Lineage (NCBI taxonomy): Eukaryota > Metazoa > Mollusca > Gastropoda > Stylommatophora > Oreohelicidae > Oreohelix > Oreohelix idahoensis. Next base: position 639,612 of record JAMPIV010000784.1, read on the forward strand.
CGACTATTATTACCTCTGAAGTTATCAGAGTTATTATTATCTCTGCAGTTATTATTGTCTCTATTGTAATTGTTATCCTGGTTCGAATTCCAGTTTCCACGATTACTATCATGTTCACATTGATGCGAACATCTATTTGTTTGGTTCTGAGGTCTTCGGCAGGAATAACCTCTATTACCATATCCTCTTTTGAAATGCTTATAATTATTAGGATGATAGTAACGACCACTATCAGGTTGTCTCCAATTCTTCGAAGAAGAATCACCATGAAATTGGTTTCCATGATTTTGACAGAAATTACCGCTGCTCTTTCTATCAAAATTTTGTTGGAATCTACGAGCAAAGTTTTGACCATACGGAGCTGCCGAAGCAACTGGTAAACCTTCTTTCACCTTAGAGTTACCCATGGTTATGTGTGGGTGCGCAGTTACGTATTGGCAACAGAAATCTTCCATTTCTTTTATTGTTTTAGGTTTACGTTCATGAAGGAAAGCAAGGAAAGACTCATTGACAGACGACATGACTTTGTCTCTAAGTATTAAGTCCATAAGTCCTTCGTAAGTTTTTTCCGTCTTAGATAGTTCAACCCATCGTGAGAAAGTAATGCGTATTCTTGCAATAAACTCGGAGAATTCAACTCCATTTTCAGGTAACATGTTTTTAAATTGTAGACGATAGCCGTCTTCGTTAAGCTGATATTTCTTTAACAAAGCGGCCCTGACAACCTCATAATTGTTCTTGTCAGGTTCATCCACCATATTTAATATACTTAGAGCTTTACCTGTCAGTATCCCTGATAACTGATAAACATATTTTGCTTTGTCTATGTTATGAGCTGTACATGCTTGTTCAAATCTGTCCAGATAGAACATTATGTCATCACTGGAAGGACTAAAAGTTGGCAACTTAATCTTAAAAGTATCATTATTAGCCTTACCAGAAGATGAACCCTTGTTTGAATCATTACCATTACTCATGTTCATCAATTTCAATTTTTCCAACTCTAAAGCTAAGACCTTTTCTTCATGTTCCATTTTTGCTTTCTCTTTCCTCTCATCAGATTCTCTCTGTAATCTTCTCTCCTCAGCCTGAGCCTCTATTTGAAGTCTTTCAGCTTCTTTCTCAAGTCTTTTATTCTCAGCCTCTTTTTCAAGTCTTTTATTTTCAGCCTCTTTTTCAAGTCTTTTATTTTCAGCCTCTAGCTGGAGTTTTCTTTCCTCAGCTTCTGATTCCCTTTTTTGTTTTTCCATTTCCATTTGGAATCTTTTTTCATCCACCTGCATCTGCAGTTTCTTTTGTTCAGCTTCCATATGCAGTTTCTTTTGTTCAGCTTCCATTGCTTTATCATATCGAGCAGTTGCAAATTCTTCTAACTTATCACCAGTCTTCCCAAGCAATTTACCCTGCTCAATAAAGTGCTCAAATGTAGACATGTTGTCTAACATATGAGTCCAAAACCTGAAATAATTAACTAATTTATTTCAAACCTAAGTGTAACAAGTCTTAATTAAGCACTTGTATATTCACATCACCTTATATTATCCCAGTCTCTGTGGGAAACAAGTCTCCAATCAAAGAACTTGTATATGAAATATCACCAATCAATTCTTGATCATAAGTGCACTTCTCATTCAATAGTGCACGACACTATTCATCATTCATTTATCATCAGTGTAGTAGTAACAGTGCATTAGCATAGCCCATTAACTAATTACTATAACTGTAAACAATGACTATGTAAACACATGCAGAATGTAAACATTGAAAATGTAAACAATGCAAACAATGTAAACAATAACAATGTAAACAATAACAAAGATCAGCAACAATACAAAAACGTTCGCAGAAATCAACTAAAAATAAAGCAGAAATTAATGAAATATCACAAAAAATGTGACGATATCTGCGCTATAATTAAACAAAATACATGACACCACAGTGTATAAACAAAAAATGTTGTATGAAACTAAATTATAGACAAGAGTAGGCTAACAAATACAAACAAATCAAAACAAAACTAAAGAATGCGAAATAATAACGAAAACAATATTAAAACATGTCATCACAGCTAACATAAATAGCAACAGAAGTCGCTTAGCAAATTCCAGTATCGGAAATTTGCAAACCCTACAGAAAACGCTCACAATAGACGACCTCTATGACGTGGCATAATCTAACGGAGACACCGCCCAACCGAGAACCCGCTGAAATATAAACATATAAATATACGCATAACATATAAACATATAACATATAGAATGAGATGATACACAGAAGACTCAGCAGAAGTATAAGGGCACAGTTTACATACAAACAGGCCACTTAACTTATAGGCTTCCAATCGTCGAACAGCAGAAAAAACGGATGTCAATCAACGTCCTAAAGAGCGAAGCTCCAACGATGATGGCACATCTGAACTGCTTCCACTGCTAACACGATGGTACAAGAGCTTCTGACATACTGTGTGTTGAGTTGTTTCGGCACTTGACCTTCTAATCCAAAAGTAAGTTGATGGAAATCGGTACTTGGCCTTCTTCAGAAAACAACCCGTTTCAACCGGCACTTGACCTTCACAAAAACGACAGCACTGGAACCTTGACAGCAGCAACTTGCTTGACTTGCGTAAAAGATATCAGCAGTCCGAGTTATCCGGCAACATGTAACAACGCCGGGTACTGTCAAATTCTTGTTTCCGTCAAAAAATTGAAATTTTGACTTTTACCGGGCAACGCCGAGTACTTTGAAAATTTTGAAGATGTTGGCTGTCTTGAAGAATGTTAATTTCTTGAAGGATGTTGATGAATTCTTGTTGAAAATGAAGTGGGTAAGGGACCCCGTGTTTGCTGGTACCAGAATCAAACCAGCTTATGGCCACCAAATGATGCGTGATGCCATATGATGATGGATGGTATCCGCATGTCTGGTTTTGTGTAGTGTGCAGATGTGTTCAGTCAAAACAATGTTCATACAAAAATAACAGGGCAATCCACATAGGACGTCAGTAAACTCACGACGTATAAAGTCAATGATTCTTGAAACAGCCGTTGACGTTTTTCTTCATTATTTATTGTGGACGCCACAGTGACAAAATGGTTACGCGAATATGTAGACACATCAAACAGTCATTATCACAGCAACATTCAATACAGCAATAGACGGTAGACAGCATTACAATGATGAGTCAGATGCATGTTACATTTCATAGTGCTGTAAATGTAGTCAGGTGAAAAACTCCATCCTTTTCTATAACAGCCAGGAGATAACCAGATGTATGAAATCAGTTCACTCTCCGTAATCTGACTTCAGCAAGACAGACACGTCTGCCGAAGTATAAATAATGTCCTCAAAAATATCCTCTAGATAATAAAGGTTTTTCAAACCTAGTTCAGGTAACCAAGTAGCAAGTAATAGTCCTTGGGACCTGCATCAACCGATGCAGCACAATACAGCGACATGTGAGCTAGGAAAACATCTCGTGACGACGACTTTCGAAGACAGGCTATGAACCAGAAATCGTTCACGACCAAAAATCGATAGAGTTAATGAAAATGTTAATTTACCTTGCCTTCCGGAAATACACAGAAATATCACGCCTCCCGACATGTGGGAAACACTAGAGGTATTATCTCGAATAAACGAAATATCCATTAAGAGGACTACACATCCCTGACAGAACAAAAAATAGCGGAGATCCCCTCTTCAACGAGGCATCTCTTTCGCCATTCAAATCGCTCACTCCACTAGTGGTGGGCGGAAACCGATCGACCAAGAAGCAAGACAAGTCATGCGCAGTCCAGCGCAAAATGACCACAGCTCAAACTCAACTGCATTCGATACCAACGCGAGAAGACAAATGCTTACCTTACTTACTTACTTACTTACTTAGTCGTTCCCCTTCTACCGTGAGGTGTAGAGGTTTGGAAGAGAGAGCGCCAGACCATTCTATCAGCTGTCTTCTTCCTGGCCTGGTTCCATTCTAGTCCTCGGTCCTTCAAAGATTGTCTAATGTTGTCCTCCCAGCGAACTCTGGGTCGTCCTGGAGGTCTGGATCCCTGGCTCTTTGTTTCCCATGCTTGTCGTGGTAGCCGATCTTCTCCCATTCTGCAGACATGGCCAAACCATCTTAGTTGGGACTGTTCTATTTGGGTCTGCAGCGGATGGGATTTCAGGCCTTGACGTATCGTCTGGTTGCGGACCATGTCTCTTCTTGTTACTTCAACCACTTTCCTCAGATACCTCATTTCTGAGGTTTGGATCTGGCTTTTGTGGGTTGTAGTCATTGCCCACGACTCGCATCCATATGTCAAAACTGGGACATAGGTGGAGCGGTATACAGCCATCTTCGTTTTCTTACCAACCTCTTTCTTGCTGAGGAATCCACGATTTATGGCCTGAAAAAGTCTCCCAGCCGCTGCTTTTCGAGTGGCCAACTCTTCTTTGATGCCTCCCTTTCGGTCTATAATAGCTCCGAGATATTTAAAGTGGTCGACCTGCTCCAGGACCTGTTCTCCCAACTTAATCTGATGTTTTCTTTCTTCTCGTGATATCACCATGGATTTTGTTTTAGAGCTGCTTATGACCATCCCTCTCTTCTCCAGCTCTTCCTTCCAGACTTGCAGGTTGGATTGGAGATGTGCCTCTGATTTAGCAATCAGGGCAACATCATCAGCAAATGCCAGCTCCGAAATATAGACCTGTCTCATCTTCCAGTACCCCACTGAATACTTTCTTGTTCTCTCCTTACATGCCTTGATGACATCGTCCATGAGGAGTATGAAAAGATAAGGTGACAGGATATCACCTTGTCTTACACCAGTGGTGGTCCTGAACTCTTCTGACTTATGGTTTGCTGTCCTCACATAATTTCTGCAAGACTTGTAGAAGCTCTGTATAGCATGAATCAGAGGTGCTGGAATATTCTTCCTTGCCAAACAGTCCCAAAGTTTGCTCCAGGGGACTCTGTCAAACGCCTTTTCCAGATCTATGAAACAAAGATGGATCTCACTCTTATACTCAAGGGCCTTTTCACTCAGCTGTCTGAGTGTGAAGATTAGGTCTTGAGTACTTCGGTTTGCTCGGAATCCGCACTGGACCTCATCCAATTGTGGCTCAGCTAGGCATCGAGAAAAGTAACTATAAATTTCAAGCAGTTGTTGCCCTTGCGTTATAAAATAGATATTGTAATAAAATGATGTTGCGAGAATTTATCACGCAACAGTGATGTTAAGGATACTCTTGAACAGAATAAAACAGAAATCAGAAGAAATCTTGTCTGAGGAACAGGCTGGCTTTAGACCAAAAAGAAGTACCTCAGAACAAATCTTCAATATTAGATTACTGATCGAAAAACATCTCCAGCATCAACACGATTTATACCATAACTTCATCGATTTCACAAAAGCCTTCGATCGAGTCGGGCATGAAGGCTTATGGCAAATAATGAGAAAATTCAATTTTGATACCAACATCATAGATATCATTGAAGCACTATACAAGGACGCAAGCAGTGCTGTTTTTGCAAGCAATGACATTGGAGAATTTTTCAAAACAACTGTAGGAGTTCGCCAGGGATGTATCCTGTCCCCAGTGCTCTTTAATATGTATCTAGAACATATTATGCAAGAGGCTCTCTACGATTATAAAACAACCATATCGATTGGAGGCCGACCTCTTTGCAATCTACGTTTTGCTGATGATATTGATCTTATAGCTGGAACAGAATCAGAACTTCAAGACCTTACCTCTAGACTGGAGAAAGTAACAAGAACGTATGGGATGGAAATTAATATAGAAAAAAGCAAGATATTGGTGAATAGCCATAAGAAACATGTTCCGACCAACATTACGTTAAATGGGCAAACGTTAGAAGAAGTTAACACCTTTAAATATCTCGAGTCCACTATATGTAGTGATGGAAGATCAAGTAAAGAAATCAAGACAAGACTTGAGATGGCCTCAGCTGCCATGACAAGGCTGAATGTGATCTGGAAAAGTAACATCAGTTTTCCTGTGAAGATCAAATTATACAAATCACTTGTATTATCTATTCTCTTGTATAGGTATGAGGGCTGGACACTCACTGCAGATACGGAGCGAAGGATTCAGGCTTTCGAGTATAAATGTTATCGAAGAATTTTGCGCATTTGCTATAAAGAGCACAAAACAAATGTCTATGTTAGAGATAAAATAAACACCTATGCAGGCCACCAAGAACCACTTTTATCAGTAGTGAAACGTCGAAAGCTTGCCTGGTTTGGGCATGTAACTCGTCATGACTCCCTTTCGAAAACGATCCTCCAGGGAACAGTCGAAGGTAAACGGAGAAGAGGAAGGCAAAGAAAATCCTGGGCTGATAACATCAAAGAATGGGCAGGACACGGTTTTTCCACACTTGTACGCATTGCTGAGGATAGAGAGCAGTGGAGGACCCTGTCTGCTGATGCTTCCACCATGGCACCCCTACGACCCATGACGGGTTACGGGTTGTGATGATGCTGATGATGATTTTGCATTATTACCATGTGAAAATTGGAGCCGCTGTAGCGCATTGGCTAGTGCACTGGTTTCCGAGCTCGGTGGTCCATGGTTCTATCCCCAGTTTGAGGTGGGATATTTAGACGGTAAACGGCACCGGGGTCGACCCAGCCTCATTAAGTGGGTACTAGAGCAACTCTGTGAAGGTTAAGGCGACCGGCGTGATGCTGACCACATCACCCCTAGTGTGCCGATGGTCAAGAAAATATGGGCCTAACACCATATTCCCAATATCCCTCAATGGATGTGTAACGGGATCCTTTACCATTACCGTACCATGTGAAAATTGTTAGTTGATGTCCAAGTCATAAGAGGCTGGCAACCTCAGCATATAGAATTATGGTTTCATGAACCACCGCTTCAAAAGTTGGTGACGGCTTTATGCGGGTTTCTCATAGAGAACCAAAAGCAGAGGTAGTCCTGTGTTCCATATGGCGCAATGAGTGGATAATGATATAACTGATGTACATACTTATTACATTAACCTTTTCAACCAGTGCATATAGTGACGTTATTGGTCGCTCCCCTTTGCGTATTTCTCTCTCTCTCTCTCTCTCTCTCTCTCTCTCTCTCTCTCTCTCTCTCTCTCTCTCTCTCTCATTATTTACTTTTTTCTCATTTTCGGAGCACAGAAACACGCGCCTAGTCATTTATTTACACTTCTTCCTGTAATATTCGTCATGGCTGTTTACCTGATAATCTTACGGGTGATGTAATATTGAACGACAGTCAAGTTGGTAAATATCTCGTGTACCAGACATTGGCGCGACCGATTAACACGAAAATCGCACCGCGAGCTTGGTTATCGCTGATATGGCTATTGTACTTCCTAATTTCTCTCGTAGGTACTGGGCAGTAAATTATCCAGGTTGTGACCTATTACAGACACGCACCTGAAAGACGGAATCGTTAAATAAGTTTCCGGAAAGACATTATTTGTAAGTGTAAACAGGACCGATAATCGACGGAAATAACAAGTTTTATGGAAAGTGACTTTAAAAAACAATCACGCAGAATTTCTCTTTGAGAAAATTGTTGAGATAAACCCCATCATAGCACGCATGATTGAATACAATTGGCTGGGCAATTCTAGATGTTAAAAACAACATTTCTGATTGGAGCCTGGTCAGACACTAACGACAACGTGCGTGGGACGAAAGTTGCATAAAATCTGACACTTTCGCCGGTTTAGAGCACTGTGAAATTTACCTCAAGAAGACAGCCAGCTGGCCTGAGTAAGGAATAGGATGAGAATTCCATTTATCGGACCGGACCTTGTTTGAGCATCTTGTGGACTTATATCCCAGGAAAACTCTAACGCAGATAGCCGGAATCATAGGAATCTGAACACAATGTCAGAGTGGGAGCTTTGTGTAAAGTAATACCCGAAACCGCGTGTAAGAGGCATCTGAAACAAGTTGCCTTAACTATTTCTCAGAGCCAGAAGTCAGTATTCCCTAAGAGATTTTGGGGTGAGTTGTAAATTTTTAAATTCTAAATTTTGCATTTAATAACACATGAAAATTGCTAGTGGATGTCCAAGTCATATGAGGCTGGCAACCTCAGCATATAGAATGATGGTTTCATGAATCACCACTGCAAGAGCTGGTTACTGCTTTATATGGGTTTCTCATAGATAACAAAAAGCAGAAGTAATCCCATGATCCATATAGAGCAGGGAGTGGACGATGATAGAACTGATGTACATACGTATTATATTAACCTTGTATACCAGTGCAAATGTAAATGGAAACATGTTCTATATAAATGCAATGCATGATTTCCGCTCACTGGGATTAATATTAATGCAGAGAGGGTAAAGTTCTTAGGCAAATCGGATAGTGGAATGAAAAAAAAAAGGGGGGGGGTGGTCATCTGATGTTTTGTCAGGAAACCCAATACTGTGGAGGGTATTTAATTCTCTCTTATTTCATTATACTAGTCGGTGGTACCAGTTGAGGGTGCTATCTTTGGAACAAAGTGTGTGGTATAAGTGGCCTGCTGTCAACGCTAGACACCATCAGCAGACGGGTCTTGAAGACGCTGGACCAGCTTCGTGATTACTCCCTGATATTTCTTTGAACGTTTGGTTTGGTTGTTTGACCCCTGCACTAGTGCCCACTTGGTGTTTGTCTTGTGCAAGAGATATCCGGTTCAACCCCATGTGGGTTATAATTAGTGTATTTAGTGTTCAGGCTGTAATTTGTCTGCCGTTTGTAGTGGAATTGTTTATTGTATGTGGTGTTAATAATGTATCTTCTTCCATGATACTATATTGTTCTCTCTTGTTATTGACATCTTTTTAAATATATCTGCTGGGCGTTTGAATTGGTAGTTTTTTGTTTGTTTGTTTTTATTTTATTTTGAATTAATTCTTCTCAAGTATTCCATGAGTGGTTTTCTGTGCTGTTCATATTTCCTGCATGTTAACACATAATGTGCTATGGTGTTTTTCTAAATACATGTTACACAGTAGAGTTCCTCAAACCATGAAATAGCCTGTTCCTAGTTGAAGTTTAGTCAGTTTTCTATTGCATTATATTTTTGGTTCTCTAGATATCTGACATGTCCGTGTGGATCCTTTAGCAGTTAGCAATTTATAGACATGTCTGTATTTTTTGCTTTGTTTAAAGTTTTCTCTCCATTTTTTCTTATAATATTTTTAATTACACTTGTGATCTATGTTGTACCAAACCCTTAAAGAATGGTACAGGATAGGCACCATATTTCCAATATACCTCAACGGGCGTGTAACGTGATCCTTTACCCTACCTTTTACAGGATAGGTAGGCTTATTGTGAATTTTTGAAGGTTTCATACACAACTTGGAGCTGAAGGCAGCGATGGTGTCTAAGACTGCTGAAACAGCAAATACTGTAATGATTTGTTAGTAAGCCTGGCTACAGCTGTAGTTTTTGTCTGAAGTTTGCTACTTACTGGATTATTATCAGCTCATTTACCAGGTATTCTCAACGCGGTGCCCGCGGCCACCATGGTGTCCGAGAAGATTTATTTTTATGCCCGCGGGTAATGTGCGAATGAGAGAATGAATATATAATTGTTCTTGCACTGTCAGAAATTACAGCTTACCATCTACTAATATTATTAGGTATTAGTGGTTTCAATGAAATTTCAAAAACTTTCCCGATAGACACTCCTAACTATGAAGACTTTGCCAGTGACATGCAGTGCCAAAGATCACAATAATTAAACGTTTGACTCAAATAATTTGAAGATTAATTATTATTTTTTTGATCATGAATATTTCCTAAACCATTAAATGCGTTTGCTCGGGCCTGTAAACTTTATTTTGTTGTAAAAATTGACTTTTTAAAATACACGAATAGCGATATTCGGTTAGTGCCTACCATCTTCTTTATAAATCTAAAATGTGCCCCCAGTGCAAAAAAAAAAAAAATAAATAAAAAATAAAAAGGCTGAGGACCACAGTTATATACTATTCAAGGAAATTAAATTCTTACCTCCGGCACACTGCCACACCTTAGCCTGAAGAATATATGCTGACAGATCTTGACAGATTAAATACGGTTGACATTCAAAAATCCGGCCATCGATAATCCGGTTCCTTCAGATTTCCGGAATGGATTTCAGAGCGCATTTTTTAATTTACCGCGTTGGCGCGCCACTTTTTCTGGAGCCGTTTATGTTATGACTTTAGTTGAATTAAAACTCTGTAGAACTATTTTATTCAGTTGAACTAAAATTCTGTAGAACTGTTTTATTTAGTTGATGAACATGAAAATTTCATTTGCTTTTCATTTAGTTTTTAATTTTTTTTCTTTAAAGGACTGTACAGATAGTCATTTTCTGATAAATATATAGAGCATATATAACCATAAAAAATCCGGCATTTTCAACAATCCGGCACTCCTCAGGTCCGGAGGTTGCCGGATTTTTGAATGTCAACTGTACTACAACTGATGACGGTCAAAAATATTCCTTTCCGTACAACCAATCCCTTTATCCTGCAACTGATGCCGCCGCTACGAGCTCGTGTAAGAGTTTTAGGACAAAGATTCCAATTGGTTAGATCAGTGACCCGCAACCAGTGTGCTGCGGGTATCCGCCCAGTGCACCGTGAGACGAGGCATAAAAGACCGTATAATGTATACAAATTCATGTTATGGTAAAATATTACATTCGAAAATCGCACTTACAAGTTTAAAATAATCAGTTGAGTTATGATCTACCAATCCATCACTATCCATCACTATCAATCACATGTCTCCCTCATCATTTCCATTTCCGTTTCCATCTCTCGTTTCCATGTGTTTTTTGTTTTCTCTACCTCTGCCTCTCTTACCATGGTGATTCCCAAACAAGGATTCTCTTTTAAAGCTATCAACAGGTTTCCTCAATGTGTGTCTTATCCATCGCGTGCCTACTTCTCCTCTCTAGTTCCAATGGCACTTGTCTGGTTCTTGTCATTAGATCCACATTGGTGACTTTGTCGCACCATATCGATCATTCACGTCTACACTAGTGTCACGAAATGGATTTATGACTAGAGACTGTCTACATATAGTGACAAGAAAATAGTAAGAAGAAAGACTGAAATGATAGATTCAGATAGAAATATAGTGCAAAATGTGAAAGTTGAGACCATTGGCTCCGAGGTTGAGAACCGAGGTTGATTCTTTCCTCGCCACTTCGGACGTTTAAATTGCTATGGCCTCGAACCACCTCTAACTACCCTATGGGGATAAGGTTCAATTAAGATTCACAAACACCAAGGTACAGACAACATATAGCTACTGTACTAAAGGAAATGACTGATGCCAGCTACAATTTATACAAGTTTATTATACACCTATAAACAAACTCATATACATGTCAAATACATAAAGTGCGAGGATGCACACCTGAAACAAAATCAAGCACAGTTAAAAATGCATCAACCCCAACCCTTCTCCCACAATTGCAACCTGTATGGAGAAAGAAGGTAAGGTTAACCGAAATGAACTACACTGCACTTGATGTCGCCTACACTCCAAACTAGCTGTTCTAAATTCTAACTCTAAGTCCACTGATAGCTGGAATGAATACGAAGTGTCTACACAATCTCTGCACAGACTTCGGTTCTACACAGCCTATCCTGGAATCTCCTGAACACAACTAACTGCACCTCTAAACTTCAGCAGCGGTCCTCTGCTATGATTCACCAAAACTAACAGTTCTGCCTATCTGTGCTGACTTCAGTAGAGAGAATGTTTACCCTCTCTCTCTCCACTAACTCTGGAATTGATGACTGAGGTTTAAAAGAACCCCACTGGATTCTGGACTGGAACTGTAGCTGACTTCTACCACTCTGAAATTACCTGCCCGAGTACCTATAACTGGGCCGTCGGCTTTATTATGGCCGTGAAGAAGCGAACATAAAATTACCACAACGCGGGCAGCATGCCAAATCTGCGTGTGTAACCGAATGAGCGTCAGAGCTCAGGATTTATCCACAAAAAAATCCTATTCGCTGGAAAATGTCTTCCCCTGGCTGGGAAAACGTATTTTCTTCCTCTCCTTCCACCACTGGCAATTCATGCGAGACTTTGGGTGTCTGCGAACGCCACCACTGTGCCGTGGGAGAAATTTTGAGGTATCAAAAATTCTGCTCTTCCCCACAAAAAGCCGGTACCTGCTGTTCAGACAAAAGCAAAAACAACAGCTAAACAAAACGTTAATACTCTAGTACAAATAACAATTAACTTCCTTACTCTTCAACATGTAACTCCCCTTTCTTCTCTCTCTCCGAGCCAAAATAAACATCACCCGGTAATACAACACCGCAGACCGTCTGACCCAGGTTCTGCCTGACTAACTACGAGCAACAACAATATTTTCACTGGCCCGTCTGGGCAGACGTACTGTGGCCTACTTCTTACGCTGACACTAATGCCGTAAGGATTAATACAAAATAAAACTAGCCCTCTCTAGGAATTCCTAAAATTCCCGTCAGTATGATTAATCACCTCAAAATTGAAATAAAATATTATTCCCTTAACATAAATAAATTTCATCTCCATCTTCTGAATACATAGAATAACAAAGCACAATCAATAACCTATAACCCTGTTTACGCTAGCATCTACATGCCATCAAAAGTTATACATAATGGTTATCAATTAAATCTCAGTAGTTACAACACGTGGTTACAATTTTATGACCACGTGCTTCTCTCCCCCTCGTCCCTCTGAACATCGTATCAATAAATATACCGTAACCAACGCGCTCACGTGCTTTACAAATTACGCCTCTTTCACTCCCGTCCACAGATAGATGTGTACTATAATATAAATAACATGCAGCAATACATTCTCAATAAAATCCCAAATACACACGCTCCCGTCATTCTGTAAATTCATAAACCAGAGATGCGGGTTTCTCTCCCGACCTACTTTGCAATAATACAAAGCGGTGATATCTCAACTTTTAAACCATGCCGCTATTCCTTCAACAAGGAATTAAATGGACCTATAAAGTTTCTCAAGTCTATCACTAAGATCGTATTTGATGGCTCTGGCTTTAAGAATTAACATTAAACTTAAACTGCCCAAAGAAACTTAAATGATCGGCCTAGGCCTAGAAAAATTAAATAAAGTCCTCACGCAAAAATTCATGCTTACCAAATCTCGAATGTCCTACTGAAGGCAATCGACTTGACTCTAGCAACCGGCTTATCAATTTTTCATTAAAAGAGAAAGAGGCTATGAAATATAGGCCTTTTTATAATCAAGACCCCCACGCGCCGACTTCATGACGTCATATGCGCGGCGTGGTTCTAAAGCCAATAGGAGCTCTGCATTTCAACTGCAGTTAGCTCTCAGCCAATCAGAACCTTAGATCATGCTGATGCAACGTACATGAGTTTTAGACAAAGAAACGGGATTAAGCCTAGCCCTCTAGTGGCAATGAAACAAAAATGGCCAAAATATATATATAAAAAATCCCGAAAAATGTGTCTAGCTGCATGCCTATCTTTAAAAAAAGACAATCTGGTGCCAATCCTGATCTAGCATCTATAATCTTTCTTCTAGAAAAATACTGTCTAATTCCCTACACCCCCATTCTAAACACATAAAGAAGAACCATAAAGCAGATGAGATCACACTCCCTCGTGATCTCATCTTGAAAAAACGTAAATAATAGAAGGAGAAGAACCATGGAGAAGGATTACCTGTAATCCCTCCTAGAAATAGTGTAAATAATGCAAAGAGAAAGACATGGGGCCTTCTGAAAAAATAAATTACAGTATAGTATCACATTACTCCCCCCTTTTGAAGTACGGGATTCCGTGCTAGATTACTGGAACTTGTATTCTTTTCAGACTGGCCCCTATCTAGGTCTCCAGAGCTGTTGGTATGCCCTAAAGTTGTAAGATCACAACTGGTGAATACCGCCTTGCGACCACAACCCAAATGGTCGCTCTTCCTCTTTTCTCTCCCTCTGTCTTTGAATCGCTCTGCAACTGGCAGGCGGCTGGGCCAATCAACCATACCATACCTCCTTATTGTGTGCACCTGGCCTTGTTTACTCAATTTTGTCCTCCAGGGTTTCTTCCGGATAAGTGTCCTTGGCCTTGGTGGAGTACAGCTCCCGCACAACTCCCTGACCACTGTACAGGTAATTTGCGGATTACGTGCTGTCCGATAAAGGCTTTCTGCTGGGTTTTACATTTGTATGGCCTGTACCTGGTTGACCTGAGATACCTGCGGCCGACTGTAATGTTCCTCGAGCGAGAATCACTGTTCCAAAATTGGAAAAGTTTGTTGGCCAAAGAAACGTGCATCTGTTCCTTCATCCTCTCCTTAACTACTCCCCTGCTCTGGTGGGAGAGTTGACCTCTCTTCAGACCTGTGCCCTCCAATGGCGGGTCTGGAACTTCCCTTGCCTTGTCCGGCGAAATGCTGGCTTGGTCCACTGACATGACCGAATTGCTATGTAGAGGCCTGGCGATGGCGACTACCTTGCTGCTCATCAGCGGGTTTGAAACCGCTGGTACCTTAAAATAAAAATGAGAACTCTCGTGTACCTCTGACATCGAGTTTCCGATCTCTTGCTGGGTTTCTACTGAATCCACACTGATCCCAGTAGCTTCTATCTTGGGGAAAAGATAGGTAATATCTGCCCCTGGCAGTGGTTCTGTGATCGCTCTTCCTCTACCAATATGAAGAGGGACAGCGCTCTCTAAAGTAGCTCCTTGCAAATGCGTAAGGCCACTTTTCTCACTCTTTTCTGGCCTGAAAAGTTGGCGAGATGAAACTGTAGACCACGGGAGCTCTCCGTCTAACACCCTGGTTCTACCTTCAACCTTGCCCTCCCCTGTGAGAGTTACTGGCGTCAGTTGGAATGTGTCCTGCAGTGACACTTGACGGTTTAAGATCCCGTTTGATCGCGGAGAATCTGAGATAAAGCTCTCAGTGACTTGTTCTACTGTTCCTTGAATACAGTTCTTGTCAGTATGTCCCTCTCCTGAAGGAGCTAATACCATTGGGAGCCTAATTCCCGACGACAAAGAATGTACTTCCACAATCACCACTGTTTTGCCATTAGGCTGCACAGGGATGTCAGGCAAATGCGCCTCTGCCTGTTGTTTTTCGCTGTCCCGCTGGGGAGCTGGCGAAACATGCCTTATTAGGGATTCGAACCCTGTCTTCGACTTTCCGTGTCGAGTATGTTGTGCTGTCTCACGAGCATGGGAGAATCGGTAGCCATCCGAATTATAATGCTTGCTCGCATTATTCCCCCTGTTATGCAGTTTCCACGCCTGGGATCGCTTCGTAATGTTCCCAGCATTGTAAGGTCTGCTTTCCTTACTTAACCCCCTCCCTTGTTTGGGCTTCGGGTCCATTTCCAACGGAAAGTCCTTTTCCTGGAGTTGGGGCGCGGTTTGAGCCGACACGTTTGCTATGGGCGCAAGATTTTCAGAGGGGTGGTCCAATATGGGCGACATAACTTGAGAAATAGAGTGGTTAGATTCATCGGCTCTTTCTTGTTGCTCTTTTTCCCTTGCTAGTTGCTCCATCGCCTTTGCTAGTCGATCCATCTCCCGTTTCTTGGCGCTTTCTTGTCGTTCTCTCTCCCATTTCTTTAAAATGTCATCCGAGGCTCCAATTTGCAGTTCCAGAGAACGCATGGCAAGTTCATGTTGTCTCTCTGCTGCCTGCTCCTTTTCCTCCGCCTCCAGGTATGCCTTGGTCTCGGCCTTATCTATTCCCATCTCCTCGACTGCCTCCCGCCAAGCAGCTCGTAACTGGACCAATTCCGCCATCTTACTTGTGAACTGCTGTAACTCACAAATTACCGAAAATGACAGAAAGAAGCCAAAGGAAGGAACTACCTGAAAAAAATTTATAAGTATCCAGCTACCCAAAACCCGAATTTACTTTCCTGTTTAAGAAAAAAAATTCAATTAGCCATCAATTACCTCTAAGTCATAAACAACCTTACTACCACTATCATCTATACTAACTGGAACCTGTGGGAAAAAAAACTTATAGCTGGATCAGTCTTAATATAGCTCAGTCTAGGGGATTTTTTTTAAAGAAAATCTATTTCCAGAACTTTCTTCAGAGACAATTTAAGAATCTAGAATTGATCCCAACAAAGATGATCCCAAGGACGACGCCACCCACTTTGTCACGAAATGGATTTATGACTAGAGACTGTCTACATATAGTGACAAGACAATAAATAGTAAGAAGAAAGACTGAAATGATAGATTCAGATAGAAATATAGTGCAAAATGTGAAAGTTGAGACCATTGGCTCCGAGGTTGAGAACCGAGGTTGATTCTTTCCTCGCCACTTCGGACGTTTAAATTGCTATGGCCTCGAACCACCTCTAACTACCCTATGGGGATAAGGTTCAATTAAGATTCACAAACACCAAGGTACAGACAACATATAGCTACTGTACTAAAGGAAATGACTGATGCCAGCTACAATTTATACAAGTTTATTATACACCTATAAACAAACTCATATACATGTCAAATACATAAAGTGCGAGGATGCACACCTGAAACAAAATCAAGCACAGTTAAAAATGCATCAACCCCAACCCTTCTCCCACAATTGCAACCTGTATGGAGAAAGAAGGTAAGGTTAACCGAAATGAACTACACTGCACTTGATGTCGCCTACACTCCAAACTAGCTGTTCTAAATTCTAACTCTAAGTCCACTGATAGCTGGAATGAATACGAAGTGTCTACACAATCTCTGCACAGACTTCGGTTCTACACAGCCTATCCTGGAATCTCCTGAACACAACTAACTGCACCTCTAAACTTCAGCAGCGGTCCTCTGCTATGATTCACCAAAACTAACAGTTCTGCCTATCTGTGCTGACTTCAGTAGAGAGAATGTTTACCCTCTCTCTCTCCACTAACTCTGGAATTGATGACTGAGGTTTAACAGAACCCCACTGGATTCTGGACTGGAACTGTAGATGACTTCTACCACTCTGAAATTACCTGCCCGAGTACCTATAACTGGGCCGTCGGCTTTATTATGGCCGTGAAGAAGCGAACATAAAATTACCACAACGCGGGCAGCATGCCAAATCTGCGTGTGTAACCGAATGAGCGTCAGAGCTCAGGATTTATCCACAAAAAATCCTATTCGCTGGAAAATGTCTTCCCCTGGCTGGGAAAACGTATTTTCTTCCTCTCCTTCCACCACTGGCAATTCATGCGAGACTTTGGGTGTCTGCGAACGCCACCACTGTGCCGTGGGAGAAATTTTGAGGTATCAAAAATTCTGCTCTTCCCCACAAAAAGCCGGTACCTGCTGTTCAGACAAAAGCAAAAACAACAGCTAAACAAAACGTTAATACTCTAGTACAAATAACAATTAACTTCCTTACTCTTCAACATGTAACTCCCCTTTCTTCTCTCTCTCCGAGCCAAAATAAACATCACCCGGTAATACAACACCGCAGACCGTCTGACCCAGGTTCTGCCTGACTAACTACGAGCAACAACAATATTTTCACTGGCCCGTCTGGGCAGACGTACTGTGGCCTACTTCTTACGCTGACACTAATGCCGTAAGGATTAATACAAAATAAAACTAGCCCTCTCTAGGAATTCCTAAAATTCCCGTCAGTATGATTAATCACCTCAAAATTGAAATAAAAATATTATTCCCTTAACATAAATAAATTTCATCTCCATCTTCTGAATACACAGAATAACAAAGCACAATCAATAACCTATAACCCTGTTTACGCTAGCATCTACATGCCATCAAAAGTTATACATAATGGTTATCAATTAAATCTCAGTAGTTACAACACGTGGTTACAATTTTATGACCACGTGCTTCTCTCCCCCTCGTCCCTCTGAACATCGTATCAATAAATATACCGTAACCAACGCGCTCACGTGCTTTACAAATTACGCCTCTTTCACTCCCGTCCACAGATAGATGTGTACTATAATATAAATAACATGCAGCAATACATTCTCAATAAAATCCCAAATACACACGCTCCCGTCATTCTGTAAATTCATAAACCAGAGATGCGGGTTTCTCTCCCGACCTATTTTGCAATAATACAAAGCGGTGATATCTCAACTTTTAAACCATGCCGCTATTCCTTCAACAAGGAATTAAATGGACCTATAAAGTTTCTCAAGTCTATCACTAAGATCGTATTTGATGGCTCTGGCTTTAAGAATTAACATTAAACTTAAACTGCCCAAAGAAACTTAAATGATCGGCCTAGGCCTAGAAAAATTAAATAAAGTCCTCACGCAAAAATTCATGCTTACCAAATCTCGAATGTCCTACTGAAGGCAATCGACTTGACTCTGGCAACCGACTTATCAATTTTTCATTAAAAGAGAAAGAGGCTATGAAATATAGGCCTTTTTATAATCAAGACCCCCACGCGCCGACTTCATGACGTCATATGCGCGGCGTGGTTCTAAAGCCAATGGGAGCTCTGCATTTCAACTGCAGTTAGCTCTCAGCCAATCAGAACCTTAGATCATGCTGATGCAACGTACATGAGTTTTAGACAAAGAAACGGGATTAAGCCTAGCCCTCTAGTGGCAATGAAACAAAAATGGCCAAAATATATATATATAAAAAATCCCGAAAAATGTGTCTAGCTGCATGCCTATCTTTAAAAAAAGACAATCTGGTGCCAATCCTGATCTAGCATCTATAATCTTTCTTCTAGAAAAATACTGTCTAATTCCCTACACCCCCATTCTAAACACATAAAGAAGAACCATAAAGCAGATGAGATCAAACTCCCTCGTGATCTCATCTTGAAAAAACGTAAATAATAGAAGGAGAAGAACCATGGAGAAGGATTACCTGTAATCCCTCCTAGAAATAGTGTAAATAATGCAAAGAGAAAGACATGGGGCCTTCTGAAAAAATAAATTACAGTATAGTATCACAACTAGCACCCATTTATAAATGACTGTAGCTTTTAGATTACTGTGTTTTTTTTCTTCTTGTTTTCTGTGTTTCAGAGCCATATAAAACGACTGACGACATTTGAAGATTCTTATTTTTGTGATGGACTTCATTTCTTTTGATCTCCCGATATTTCCCAGTGCAATCAAAGCTCCTCGAGTCATTTGTATTCTTTTTTTTCTTTTTTTTGTATCATTATCTGTCCCTCCCTACTTTGTCTATACTGCTGCCAAGACGTGTGAATAAATCTACATCTTGAAACGGTGTTTCTTCAAGTTCTGTCTTGGTATCATTTTCTGCATTTATTTTCATTGTCTATTTTCTTAACTCCGCCTAGGCCGGTCCCAAGCCCGGCTGAAAAAGGAGAAGGGCGGCCTGCTTGGAGGCCGTAATTAGACAGCCCCCTCCACCATGCAAAGGCACAACAGGACAATCACCTGTTTGCTTTAAACTTTTGATTACTACAAGAAAGAAAACAGGAATGGTTCTAAAGGCGACGAACTGGGACGGACTACGGACTACTACTTATGGAACTTGGAACACAAGAAGTATAAATGGGAAAGAAGAGGAGCTCGTGGAAGAGATGAGGAAAGCAAAACTAGAAACCCTGGCTATAACGGAAACAAAGAAAAAAGGACAAGGAGTCATGGATCTCGATGGCAACACACTGCTCTACAGTGGTGTACCCACATCTGAAAGAACTAAAGGGGGGCGTGGGTTGCATTGTGGCCAAAAACCAAAAAGATAATATTCGTATCAAGGGATGGAACTTTGTCTCGGAGCGCATTATGGTTGTAAAACTAAAAGAAGGAGAAACCATAGTCAACCTGGTCATAGTGTATGGGCCAAGTGAGGATGAGAGAGTGGAGGTCAAGAAGGATTCTTCGAGCTGCTTCAAAGGACAGTGGATGACTGCATAGATGAAATTATCATGCTCGGAGATTTCAATGCCAGAGTTGGAAATGACCATGCTAGATGAGGTGGAGTTATCGGAAGATATGGAGAAGTTACTCTCAATGACAATGGAAAGCGACTCCTTAGATTCTGCAGTGAGCAGAATTTGATCATTACAAACACAAAAATCCCCCATAAGCGCATACATGCATACAGTAGATGTGAATAAACAAAGAATGAGAAGTCAATGATAGACTATGCCATTGTTAGGAGGAGCTCATTCAAATATGTCCGAGATGCTAGAGTCTGGAGGGGGCCAGAGATTGGAAGTAATCGCTACCTGCTTACAATCAAAAGAACAACTGAAAGAGTTGCTCAGCCTAGAAACTGCCCAACATCACGCAAGAAACTAAGTAAACGAACGGAAGATCTGAGAATTAAGACCTACAAGCTGAGAGAGCCAGAAATTAAGACCAGATTTCAGGGGCTTATTGCTGCAGTGGTGAGCAACACAGAAGAACAACCTGATGACTTGGAAACCCTCTGGCTTAAATTCAAGGACATCATAAAGACAGCTGCTGCAGAAGCATGTGGTGAAGTCCGACTTGGGAACAAGAAAAAGAGGACACCTTGGTGGACAGAAGAAGTCAAAGAGAAAATAAGAGAGAAGAAAATGGCATGGAAGCAATACTTAGGAGCTAAAAACACAACAGGACAAATGGAGAAATATAGAGAATATGTGACACTCAGAACAGAAGCAAAGAACAAGGTGCTAGCGGCAAAACAGGTCCTGAGAAGAATTTGGAGAAAAGCTAGAAAAGGATGCGCAAGACAACCAGAAATGGTTCTATAAGACCCTAAAGAACGTGAGGAAAGAAAAACAATGCCCTCTCAAATTTATAAAGGACAAGCAAGGCAAATTGCTGACTGCCCCGAAGGAAGTAATGGAAAGATGGAAAGAACATTTCTCAGAACTCCTGGATGGTGAGCATGGTGAAGCATCAGAAATGATAACCACTAGCACAGAAGAGAAAACCAATGATGGTGAAGATAACATAAAGATGGAAAAACTGAAGGCAGCACTGGAGAAAATCAAGATGGGCAAAACAGCAGGCCATGATGGTATAACACCAGAAATGGTTAAGTACATGGGAGCATCAGGCGACCTATTACTCTTAATGGTCCTACAGGCAGCGTGGTGCAACAAGACCATACCAAATGATTGGGAGATTGCCATCATAGCACCAATTTTAAAAAAGGGTGACAATTGACAATGTGGAAACTATATCTCTTCTCAGTGTCCCTGGTAAAATCTACTCTAGAATCCTAGAGTTCAGACTCCGACGCCTAGCTGAGCCACAATTGAATGCGGTCCAGTGCGGATTCCGAGCAAACCGAAGTACTCAAGACCTAATCTTCACACGCAGGCAGCTGAGTGAAAAGGCCCTTGAGTATAAGAGTGAGATCCATCTTTGTTTCATAGATCTGGAAAAGACGTTTGACAGGGTCCCCTGGAGTAAACTTTGGGACTGTTTGGCAAGGAAGAACGTTCCAGCACCTCTGATTCATGCTTCACAGAGCTTCTACAAGTCTTGCAGAAACTATGCGAGGACAGCAAACCATAAGTCAGAAGAGTTCAGGACCACCACTGGTGTAAGACAAGGTGATATCCTGTCACCTTATTTTTTCATACTCCTCATGGGCGATGTCATCAAGGCATGTAAGGAGAGAACAAGAAAGTATTCAGTGGGGTACTGGAAGATGAGACAGGTCTGTATTTCAGAGCTGGCATTTGCTGATGATGTTGCCTTGATTGCTAAATCAGAGGCACATCTTCCATTCAACCTGCAAGTCTGGAAGGAAGAGCTGGAGAAGAGAGGGATGGTCATAAGCAGCTCTAAACCAAAATCCATGGTGATATTACGAGAAGAAAGAAGACATCAGATTAAGCTGGGAGAAGAGGTCCTGGAGCAGATCGACCACTTTAAATACTTCGGAGCTATTATGGACCGAAAGGGGTGCATCAATGAGGAGTTTGCCACACAAAAAGCAGCAGCTGGGAGACTTTTTCAAGCCATTAATCGAGGATTCCTCAGCAAGAGAGAGGTTGGTAAGAAAGCGAAGATGGCTGTATACCGCTCCACCTATGTCCCAGTCTTGACATATGGATGCGAGTCATGGGCAATTACAACCCAAAAGCCAGATCCAAACCTCAGAAATGTGGTATCTGAGGAAGGTGGATAAGTAACAAGAAGAGACATGGTCCGCAATCAGCCGATACGTCAAGGCCTAAAATCCCATCCCCTGCAGACCCAAGTAGAACAGTCCCAACTAAGATGGTTTGGCCATGTCTGTAGAATGTGAGAAGATCGGCTACCACGACAAGCATGGGAAACAAAGAGCCAGGGATCCAGATCCCTACGACGACCCAGAGTCTGCTGGGAGGTCAACATTAGACAATCTTTGAAGGACCGAGGACTAGAATGGAACCAGGCCAGGAAGAAGACAGCCGATAGGATAGTCTGACGCTCTCTCTTCCAAACCTCTACACCTCACGGTAGAAGGGGAACGACTAAGTAAGTAAGTTAAGTCTTTTTTCTTGCGTATTTTCAGACCACTTGATGTGACTTCTCATCTAGTTTTTTCATTCAGGCTTGTCCGATTACAGTTATTGAATAGAAGAGCAAAGTCGTCGGGAAAATCTAGATCATTCATCTGTTTAGTCAAATTCCGCTGAACAGTGTGCCAGTGACATGCAGTGACAAAGATCACAATTATTATACGTTTGACCTGACAAGCCCGCCTCATAAACTTAACGGCCTTTACTGACTCACTCTTAGCAATACAAGCACTAAGGTTGATTTAGCATTATTTCAGGCGGAAATAATTTTGAAATTACCCCACCTAAACACGCATGTTTGAAACGATTGGAGCCCTGTTTAGCATCGTAACAAACAAATGCGGGGGACGACATGAAATATAACCTGACGTTTTTTCAGTTTTAAGACAATGTTCAGTACAAAAGTAAATCAATTATCAAACATTACGAAGCAAAGTGATGGTTCATGATAAAAGAGAGGTAACCAGATTTATAATAAGTAAGAGATTAGCAGAAAGCGATTTATCGTTCACGAAACAGCAAAGGTTACTTGAATAATTAAGAAAGACACCATTGGTAGTCACATGGTACAGGTTCTGGTAGGTTTGAGGCGTCTCTCTACAAATAGGGGCAAACCACGCGCCTCTGTCTCTGTCACATAATTTTGTGGGTCGCTCTCTTGTCCACAACGCCCGTATTTTGCGACATTTGTTGTACTGACTAATTGCGTGCTTTTCAATGGTCGGCACCTCTTTCTTTCTCTGCTCTGTAGGAGATATTTTGTATTTTCAGCCATTCTTACACTCCCTTCCGTGATAATTCGTCTTGTCTTTTTAACTGACCATCCCTGCTGAGAGAGTAGACAGGTGATGCAATATTAACCGACAGTCATGTTGGAAAATGTCGAGTGTGCCCAACATCAGGCTATGGAGTAGCATTAAAATCACCCAGCGCATTTGTTTAATCGCTTAATAGGCCAGGGTGCGTTCTTCGCCAAGATGGTACTACGCTGAACGTTTGATAGCAACTACGCGGAGATAACTAATTTGTCAGCGCACAGGAATGACATTATCGTTTCCTGCATACCTTGAGGAAAGTAAGATCTAATTGCAGGCGTTTGCAAAAAAAAGGCAATCGGGTGTTTTATTGCCATATATGGTGTCGTAGATTTTCGATAGGAGAATTAAGACTAGGTTTGGTCCCTTCTGAATAGGTTTGAATAGGTGATAGACTCAGTGAGAGTTAGTGAAAGTTAATAGAATTTCCACACACGTGAGATGATAGGTTTTGATATAGTGGCTGTCTCTGAAAGCGAAAAGAATTCTTCTCTCTCTCACCTATCTTCTACAACAGTTGTTACAGCGTCAGACAGACTACACCAATATACATATTACGTATATTTCTATCACTCACAGGCACGCACATACACGTGACGACAGGTAAACACACAGACGTGGGAAAACTATAACAATGATATATATATTATCTAGAACGAGCTGACCAAACACGATTATTTAGTTCAAGAGCGATTTTAATATCAGGAAAAATCGGCTCACAACATCAAAGAAAGTACATCAAGGAAAATACATATACACATAGTCACAAAACTTCAAGGAAATGTTGCAAGGATGATAGCCCCGTTATGGTGTTAACTCTAGGTTTAGCCCGGCCCCGTTAAGAGAACAGATGATGGCGCCCGAGTCACAGATACATAGGGTTTGAGTCTAAGAGTTTTTCTTTGTTTTATCTCGTAATTATATGCACAGAGTTTGAAAGACATCTGATTTAACCTAAGACAAAAAAAACACAAGAACTCTAGCCTTAGCAATAAATTATGCAGATTGAAAAAAAACAAATAGGACAGCAACAGGGTGTCAAAGATATAATAGTGAAAATATCACTCAAACCAGCGTACACTCATTCATTCCGCCATGGCCTCTCATACGGGTACTCACGACTTTGCTCGCTGCCTCTTGGAACACACTGATTTTAGATCTTTACACAGACTCAAAAAAAAATGCAGTCTTCTGCCAAGAAGTCCCCAGTTCCAAAAGACGTATTTAACTCGGAGTCTCCGGGAACGACTACTTGGGTGTGCACATTTGTTCAAATGTCTGATTAAGTCACCTAACAATTATTCCAGGCGCGGGAGTTAGCAGAGCACAGTATCAATAGCGTAGGTTTTCTAGAAATGATGAATGTCAGGTCGGTGCCTTCCCTCCGTATAGGATTCACTTTAGTCACACCACAGATTTGTCCACAAAGATATATATAGATATAGTCGGGAAATGTTAGTTAATACTTGAAGTATCTCGCGCCACCAGGCAGAAAGATTACGTAGAGTTTTCTAGAAGAAATTTTAGATCTAGCTCCAAGGTCCAGTATTTATCATTACAGTCTTTGATAACCCGTTATTGGGATATTAGTATTTCTGTCTAACTTGCACCGTCAGATCAGTGTTACTTGAGAAAACCCACGTGGTTCAAAATAAGGACTGTCTATTTCTTCACAAGTATGGAAACTACTACTAGGTGCTGGTAAAGTTAGGGTCACCCCAAAACTTTCACTGTGTGGAGGAAAAATAACACATATAATATAATAAACAGAATCTGCACTGGTTATGACTTACATTTAAACTTGCAAGCAGTGAGCTTTGCTTAACATTTAAACTTCCCGTGACGTAAGTTATATTTAAAAATCAGCAATCCTCATAAATTAGGAACACGTGCGTATCCCGTCATCATTCATGAGGCTCGATTCTAGAGTTTATACGTTAGTTTAGAAAAATACACTCGACTGAGTATTAGCAGTTAAATTAAATTTATAAATAGCTACAATTGCCGTTATAAGCTAGAAATTTTAATTTCCTTCTGCTTTCCACTGAATGCTTCCCTAGAAAATATAATAGCCTACCACTTTATTTCTCTTCTGCGCTAAAGAAATAGATTAAAATGCATTAAGCGATTTAACACTTTAACACTCACAAAATCTATATATCTATCATATTAATTACCTCAACCACAGAATTACAGGTAGTCGCACAACTTAAGAATAAAAATGCTGAAAATATTTCTGGAAGTCTAGAAGTTCGACAAATTGCCGAAACAAACTGAGATCTTCGCTAACAGCTATTCTGTTTACGAGCAACCTATCACTGTGAGTCTATGAGCGAGAATGAAATTAAAGTTTCAAACTTGGCCAATATCTTAAAATCAGACAAAGGGCCCAAACTTATTTCGCCAAGCGAAATTATCTCCCCTACTCCCAACATTTACGTCCGCTTAACGCGTGTCGTAACTGTCACCTACTGACCACGATGTACGCGTGTCAGTTTCAAATCCCAGACAGCCTGACTCCATTTCAGGGCAGTTTTCACACTACAGCTGACCATGGCCCAAGTGAGCGCCGTGTCAGTTTGGGATTTTCCAGACAAATGTCTGGATACTGACCGGTGCAGATGTAAAGTATCACACCTCACCGGGACTAATGCCGAGAAGAAGCTCGCGCGCTCGGTGAGAATGTAGACGATTTGCTACGTCCTATGTTCCGCGAACCGACTTATCACGCCTTCTGACGCCCTGCAGCCCTGACATCTACGTAATATCGTCCTAGCGCGATTCTCAGTTTTGAGAAAGAAACAGGTAAAGTTTGCGAATTATATGAAAATAATATTCGCAAAACGAATGGATGAAAAATATACAGGAAAAATGAAATACAGAGATAATAAAAGAGAGAATTTGGGTGAACGAATAGGAAGAAGATGTAGGAAATTAAATGAATATAAACCCTACGTGACAGAGCCTCCCCCCTTTAAGATATGGAAGCACTCCATGTCTACGTTATGGAGTTTAATTTCCTATAACCGTAGCTTCGGGGTGTCTGTCCTCTTCCCTCTCATCTTCCCCCTCCATCTCTGTCCAATTCCTACTCAAGTCCACTCCTCAAAGTTTCCTTCCCCCGGAATGTCTCCCATGCGCGCTTGAAAGAGCGTCGCCGCTTCTGACATTTTTGAAAGATTTCCTGTGATAGCGGTGGAATATCCCTGCCACTATCGTCATCTTCGTCAGTTTTGGCGATCGTCAGGAGATGGTCGGAGGTTGGCACTGGTTTTTCCAAGTATCTCTTTAAGAGATTTAAATGGAAAACCTTCTCCTTTCCTTCAATAGAGATCTGGTAGTTAGCCTTAGAAATCTTTTTCAGGACGGTAAACGGCCCTTGCCATCCGATCTTCAGTTGGTTGTTCTCGGTAGGGAGCAACACCAAAACTTTCTCTCCTGCTTCCAGTTCTCTCTCTTCCGCGACTTTCCTGTATCGGTTAGCGTGCTTGGTGCGTGCTCGCTTAAAGTTAGTCGTTGCTAGGTCCCACCCTAGTTTCAACCGTTCCTTTAAAACCGACACATATTTACTGGCTGAGACAACTGTCTCATCAGCCTTCTCGTCTGTCAGAGACTGAAGTAAGGCTTCAAGCGGGCCCTTAATGGGTCTGCCGAATAAGAGTGTAGCTGGCGGAAATCCTGTGGAAGTATGAGGAGATTCTCTGTAGCCAAATAATGCTGCAGGAATACAGAGATCCCAATCTTCAGGTTTCACTTGTGCCAGCTTACTTAGCATCATGGTGAGGTTTCCATTAGCACGTTCCACGAGCCCATTTCCGGCCGGAGTATATGGCTTAGTGTGGATGTGCTGGGTCCTCAAGATCTTAACGATCTCATCCATCAACAGGTTTCGGTATGGAGATCCATTATCCGTCAACACTTGCTGAGGGAATCCCAACCGAGTGAAAATCTGCACGAGGGCTTCTGCGACATGCTTGGCATCTGCGCATGTTAGCGGGATAGCTTCTGCCCATAAAGTGCATGTATCGACTAAGGTCAGGATGAACCTGTTCCTTCTTTTAGTCCTTTCGAAAGGCCCTAAAATGTCGATCACAACCCGTTCGAATGGTGTTCCCATTATTGGCATTTCACCCATGTGGACTGGGGGGGTCCGTTGCTTGGGTGGCACACGTTGGCACTGGGCACAGGATTTGACATATCTGATAATATCAGTATTCACTCCTGGCCACCAATAATGAGTGGTTATACGTTGGTTTGTGGCGTTCTGTCCCATATGTCCGCTAAAGGGAAGAGAGTGCCCCATTTCTAGGATTTGGCTTCTGTACTGTTTCGGTACTAGGAGCTGGTTGTAACCTTGGTCAGGCTTGCCCGTTCTCCGATAAAGTACGCCATCCTCAGAAAAAATGTCCCCGTGCTGTTTGGGTTCCTTAGCCATGGGCAGTTTCCTAAAGCAGGGTGCCAAAGTAGGGTCCTTGTATTGCGCTTCTTTAAGTTCCATAGGTAACAAATTAGGCGCAGGCTCCCGTTCCTTCTTGGTTTGCCCTCTTGTAGTTACTGCTGCCACAATCGGCTCTTCCGGTTTCCCAATACACACGTATCTCCCGCCAAGTATGACTGGGTAGATGGGATCATCCATAACAGCTGCTTTGATCACGCCTCTGACAAAGTCAGAGTGTATCTCCACCAATGCGATGGGAAGCGCTGTAGGTGCCTCACTCTTACGAACTCCACAAAGTTTGACGGTCTCTCCTGTCTCTTGACCGGGTTTAACCAGGTTTCTGGCAACAATGCAATCGTAAGAAAGCCCCGTGTCAAATAAGCAAGAAGTTTGAGAACCGTTCAAAATAACAATACCTCGCGTTGAGGGTCTATCCCCAAGAGGTTGGGAATCACTGTCAATAATTCCGCCTTGCGAGACTGTTAATAAGCATCCGATGCGTTTAGGCTCGGTGTGCTCGGTCTGATCATATGTCCCGTGCTCGGGGGTTCTCCCTTTGCCACCTTGTCCTTTCTGGCTACGCTGCCATGTAGGGCGGTCGGGTTGATCAGACTGTTTGGGGTGGTTGGGGTACTTGTTCTTGTAGAACTTGGATTTTTCAGGAGGGGGGTTTTGAGGTCCAGTTTCTCTGTGGTTGTTTTGGTTAGAAGCCTGAGAAGATTGCTCTAGGTTATGTTTTCGAAAATGCTCCTCTGTCGGTTTCCGCTTTGTGGCCGGTAGTTCAGCCAGCGCATTGTGATAACGCTCAGACTTTTCCAAAATGTCTTCAAGTTTTTCTGCCCCCTGCTCAGCGAGAAATCTCCGGGTATCAGCAGACAAAGTGTTCTTTATTTGTTCAGTTAGAACAAGTTCCTCAAGACCTTCATAGGTAGAGGGGAGCTGCGAAAGCTCAAGGCACTTTGTTAGATATCCCTTAAGACGAGATGAGAACTGGTGAAAAGTTTCAGAATTCTCTTTCCGGCTGTTGCGAAACAGTTGCAAAAACTTGCGAGCGTTCATTTCAAAGCGCTCCAGTAACGCTTTCTTCAACACATCGTAGTCGTCTTGTTGGCTACTTTCCAGCTTAGAATAAACATCATAAGCAGAACCTTTTAGGGCCTGGGAAAGTTTCATATTCCAACGCGACCTCTCTAAACCGTACAGAGTTGCAATTTTCTCAAATTTTTCTAGCCAAGTGTCAATCTTCTCATTTGGACAAGGGAAAGATTCTAGCGGAAAAGACATAGCAGTGAGGTGAAGAGATTGAGTGTTAGCAGGGTCAGTTAAGGAAGAATGAGGAGAAGACTCTCCATTGCTGGAGGTAGAGGCAGCACCACGGCTTTGGAACTCTAGAGTCTTAAGCGCCAGCTCATGCTGTCTCTGTTTCTCTTTTTCCTCAAGCTGTCTCTCCTCCCTCTCCTTCTCCTGCTGTCTCTCCTCCCTCTCCTTCTCGTGCTGTCTCTCCTTCTCACGTTCCTCCTGCTGCATCCTGCGGATTTCCATTTCCTCATCCATCTTCTTCTGCTGTAAATCTGCGGCTGCTTTTTCCTTAGCTTCCGCTGCTTTCCTCTCCGCATCATATCTCTCAAGTTCGTCTCTGACAAATGCTTTCGCTTCTTCTCCTTCCAGTCCCTCCTCTCTCGCTTCGTCCCTGAGAAGTTGTCTAAGCTTTGCCCTCTCGGCCATATTATGTCAGTGACTGAGACACGTGGAGATAGAAAATAGGAAAAAGAATAACCTGGTTCCTACCACTTACGAGAAAAAAAATTCCAAAAATCAAAAGATGATATCCTTAACCCTGGGATACCTCCTCCAAAATAAAATCTAACTATCGCTGCTATTATCGGCAATAAAGCACTCAATGCAAAACACGACTACGCCAAATAAATGGTAGTTAAGATTACAACTGAAAATTAAGTTGCTACAGTGGAAAAGCAAAAGAATATTGCAAAAATTAAAGAGAAAAATAATCCCTTAATTTTTAAAAATCCACTATAAGTTCGCCCCTGAAGTCAGATCGGGTAAGGGAGGGAATTAAGTCAGCACGCCCGTAAACAGATCGCTAGTCTAGGGGGTAATATTTTTAAAAGATACACAGTCACAAGACATCACACTCTTACTCTATATCAGAATACAGAATCTTAAGTTCAAAATCCAGATAGACGAGTCCACGTTTGTCGTACTCGTCTTCCTATTCTAAGTTCAAAAATCCGTCGGGCGAGACCCCATTTGTCGTAGATTTTCGATAGGAGAATTAAGACTAGGTTTGGTCCCTTCTGAATAGGTTTGAATAGGTGATAGACTCAGTGAGAGTTAGTGAAAGTTAATAGAATTTCCACACACGTGAGATGATAGGTTTTGATATAGTGGCTGTCTCTGAAAGCGAAAAGAATTCTTCTCTCTCTCACCTATCTTCTACAACAGTTGTTACAGCGTCAGACAGACTACACCAATATACATATTACGTATATTTCTATCACTCACAGGCACGCACATACACGTGACGACAGGTAAACACACAGACGTGGGAAAACTATAACAATGATATATATATTATCTAGAACGAGCTGACCAAACACGATTATTTAGTTCAAGAGCGATTTTAATATCAGGAAAAATCGGCTCACAACATCAAAGAAAGTACATCAAGGAAAATACATATACACATAGTCACAAAACTTCAAGGAAATGTTGCAAGGATGATAGCCCCGTTATGGTGTTAACTCTAGGTTTAGCCCGGCCCCGTTAAGAGAACAGATGATGGCGCCCGAGTCACAGATACATAGGGTTTGAGTCTAAGAGTTTTTCTTTGTTTTATCTCGTAATTATATGCACAGAGTTTGAAAGACATCTGATTTAACCTAAGACAAAAAAAACACAAGAACTCTAGCCTTAGCAATAAATTATGCAGATTGAAAAAAAACAAATAGGACAGCAACAGGGTGTCAAAGATATAATAGTGAAAATATCACTCAAACCAGCGTACACTCATTCATTCCGCCATGGCCTCTCATACGGGTACTCACGACTTTGCTCACTGCCTCTTGGAACACACTGATTTTAGATCTTTACACAGACTCAAAAAAAATGCAGTCTTCTGCCAAGAAGTCCCCAGTTCCAAAAGACGTATTTAACTCGGAGTCTCCGGGAACGACTACTTGGGTGTGCAAATTTGTTCAAATGTCTGATTAAGTCACCTAACAATTATTCCAGGCGCGGGAGTTAGCAGAGCACAGTGTCAATAGCGTAGGTTTTCTAGAAATGATGAATGTCAGGTCGGTGCCTTCCCTCCGTATAGGATTCACTTTAGTCACACCACAGATTTGTCCACAAAGATATATATAGATATAGTCGGGAAATGTTAGTTAATACTTGAAGTATCTCGCGCCACCAGGCAGAAAGATTACGTAGAGTTTTCTAGAAGAAATTTTAGATCTAGCTCCAAGGTCCAGTATTTATCATTACAGTCTTTGATAACCCGTTATTGGGATATTAGTATTTCTGTCTAACTTGCACCGTCAGATCAGTGTTACTTGAGAAAACCCACGTGGTTCAAAATAAGGACTGTCTATTTCTTCACAAGTATGGAAACTACTACTAGGTGCTGGTAAAGTTAGGGTCACCCCAAAACTTTCACTGTGTGGAGGAAAAATAACACATATAATATAATAAACAGAATCTGCACTGGTTATGACTTACATTTAAACTTGCAAGCAGAGAGCTTTGCTTAACATTTAAACTTCCCGTGACGTAAGTTATATTTAAAAATCAGCATTCCTCATAAATTAGGAACACGTGCGTATCCCGTCATCATTCATGAGGCTCGATTCTAGAGTTTATACGTTAGTTTAGAAAAATACACTCGACTGAGTATTAGCAGTTAAATTAAATTCATAAATAGCTACAATTGCCGTTATAAGCTAGAAATTAAATTTCCTTCTGCTTTCCACTGAATGCTTCCCTAGAAAATATAATAGCCTACCACTTTATTTCTCTTCTGCGCTAAAGAAATAGATTAAAATGCATTAAGCGATTTAACACTTTAACACTCACAAAATCTATATATCTATCATATTAATTACCTCAACCACAGAATTACAGGTAGTCGCACAACTTAAGAATAAAAATGCTGAAAATATTTCTGGAAGTCTAGAAGTTCGACAAATTGCCGAAACAAACTGAGATCTTCGCTAACAGCTATTCTGTTTACGAGCAACCTATCACTGTGAGTCTATGAGCGAGAATGAAATTAAAGTTTCAAACTTGGCCAATATCTTAAAATCAGACAAAGGGCCCAAACTTATTTCGCCAAGCGAAATTATCTCCCCTACTCCCAACATTTACGTCCGCTTAACGCGTGTCGTAACTGTCACCTACTGACCACGATGTACGCGTGTCAGTTTCAAATCCCAGACAGCCTGACTCCATTTCAGGGCAGTTTTCACACTACAGCTGACCATGGCCCAAGTGAGCGCCGTGTCAGTTTGGGATTTTCCAGACAAATGTCTGGATACTGACCGGTGCAGATGTAAAGTATCACACCTCACCGGGACTAATGCCGAGAAGAAGCTCGCGCGCTCGGTGAGAATGTAGACGATTTGCTACGTCCTATGTTCCGCGAACCGACTTATCACGCCTTCTGACGCCCTGCAGCCCTGACATCTACGTAATATCGTCCTAGCGCGATTCTCAGTTTTGAGAAAGAAACAGGTAAAGTTTGCGAATTATATGAAAATAATATTCGCAAAACGAATGGATGAAAAATATACAGGAAAAATGAAATACAGAGATAATAAAAGAGAGAATTTGGGTGAACGAATAGGAAGAAGATGTAGGAAATTAAATGAATATAAACCCTACGTGACATATGGGAGAGGTGATCTTTTGCATGACGCACATTATTTCAGGCGAAGATAATTTTGAAATTACCCCACCTAAAAACGCATGTTTGCAACGATTGGAGCCCTGCTTAGCATCGTAACTAACAAATGCGGGGGAGGACAGGCAATATAACCTGACCTTTTTGCAGTTTTAAGACACTGTGAAAATTCACTCGTGCCAAGAAGACCATCAGACTGCCAGAGTTAGAATCAGATTTCATATATATCAGACCGGACTTTGTGGAACATCTTGAAAGACTTAAAGAGCGAAGGAAAGTCATTTTAATAAGGAAAACCGGGATATGAGGAAACTGAAAACACGGAGTCATAGTGGAAGTTCATTGTTAACATAACAACACCCATCAAACGTGTAAAAAAGCATCTGCAAGTGCCTTAACTTTATGAGCAAACAGTCTGTGAGCGAAGCTTGGCGTAAGTTGTTCATTTTACATTCTACATTTTTCATTACTATCATGTGAACTAATTTGTACATATTGCAATGTAAATATTAATATGTAAAAATTGCTATAGCACGTTTCACTAGCTTTGCCCTCAAACAAATGTAATTATCTGATTAACCGTCCAACGTATTAATGCCATTTTTTGCATGCGATGTTATATTGGGTTAGACCCAACAAATATATACTTTATATCTGTGCATCTTGTCCAGTTCCCATAAACGGATGAAATCCTTTGATCTTTGTCGGCATACTAATTATTGTGTATCGAGAAAAGAAATTTTACCACTTCATGCACAGATTCTGTGAATTGATTAGGCATAGGCGTGTCTACTATTACAATAATGTGGCCATCACGTTTGCAACTGAATACGTGTTAAAGATGATTTCTTAAATGATCTGCATGCGAAATACTCGTGACATTGTTTGTCATTGACATTTAGTGCGCTACCAAACTGGACCTTCCTTGATCTAATTATTTCAATGGGTATCATCTCTTTGCGGTTCATAAATATCATAATGGAACGTTGCTCCTCTAATGTGCTTGTAAATAACGGTAAGGTCATCTTTAAAGAAATTAAACTTCATCCGAATCATAATCAGATGTCTCTGAGAAATTGAAAATCAATCTCGGCTGAATGAAGGACAAACCATCATTCTTCCAATATTCCTCTTCCTCTTGTAACACATGGTTCTCACTTTTCTTCCAATAATCCCAGGCTATATTGGAGATGGCGGCTTTTATAAGTATTTCAACATCTTTTAATTTGAACGTTCTATTTTCTGTTGCTACCTGTTCCTTAATTTTAGCCCATACTAATTCTATTGGGTTTTAGTGAGAATGGTAAGGAGGTAATCTTAAACATCTGTGACCATGTTCATGGATTGCCTTGTCTATGTGAAATATCTTTGTATGCTGTGTCTTTTTTTACAATTCCAAGTAATTCAGGTTCATGGACATTTCGTTGAATGGAATGTTGTTTATGGTCAGCCAAATCTTTATTACATCTTTAATACTTGGTGAATTAGAAACTTTATCTTCTGGTGCCACAACGTTGTGATATGAGGCATTGTCCATTATCAAACACCACGGTCTATCCAAGGAAGGAAGTACATGATTCACAAACCAATCTTGAAATATCTTGCCATTCATCTCTGCATGGTAATCCCTATTATCTGTGGATTTTGAAACAAATATGAGTTCAGTATTATTTAGAAGCCCATGATGGCTGCTTCCTGGATGTGCAATTATGAGGAGCTGTCCTTTGCTGCTTGGTACTAGTCTCTTAGTTGTTCCATCAGATGATTGCCATTCTCGTTCATTACTGTCGTGCGCATTGATCCAAGTTTCATCTAAATACACAAAATCATAACAATCTCTTCTCATTTCTCTGACCTCACGTAAATATTTGCTTCTCATTGCAACTATATGAGGCTTCTCACAAATAAGGTTTCTACCACCAACATATTTTCTAAAAGTGAATCCCAAACTCCTAATAGTCCTCCATAGCGTAGATTTGGAAATATCAATGTCATTATTCTTTCTTAACCAAATTTTCAATTTCCTTAAAGTCACTGCCTCATTATTGTGAAACATATTGCAAATTTCTCTGCGGATCAATTCTCTGTCAAAATTATCCACCACTCTTGGCCTAATTTTCGTGTGTAAAACACTGGAATTAGACATTTCAGATGTCGCTATCCATCGGTGCAATGATCGTTTGCTTATCCCCAAGGCATGAATAGTCCTCTTTTGTGGGTTTGAAATAGAATGATATAGTTTTCCTCGAGTAGCTTCATTGCAGAAATACTTAAAAATCCTATTTGTGATTTGCTGTAATGTCATAAAATGTACTCGCAGACTCATATTTCCTTCTTAACCACACAATAATTTTTGTAGACACACCTCTGATTGACAATGTGTGCGTTGCACCGGATATAAACTGTTTTATGTTCAAGAAGTGCGATTTCACGCAATTTCACTCAAAAATCATGCCAATTGCTTGATAAACCAAAAATGTGCAAATGAGGTCGTATAATTTACTGTAGACATTTTAATATGTGTGCATGTGATGTGTGTTGGCAAGTAGGATTTTATATTATATCGCAAAGAAACGAAAATTGAAACCAATGGCCGCATTTTAATGAAAAATTTAATTCATAGGGTCTATACCATTTCAAATTCACACACAAAATTTCACTTATATGCGTTATATATTCGCTGAGATATAGCATTTTGAAGTTGGGCAAAGCTAGTGAAACGTGCTATAGTGGATGTCCAAGTCATTTGATGCTGGCAACCTCAGCGTATAGAATGATGATTTCGTGAACCACCACTGCAAGGGCTGGTGACTGCTTTATTGCTAGTTTCTGAAAGAGAACTAAAAGCATAAGTAGTCCCAAGTTCCATAGGGAGCAGGGAGGGAAAGATGAAAGAAATGATGTACATTCTAATTATAATATTTACAAGGACAAACCAGTGTAAATGTCTGTGTAAACATATTCATTTTAGAAATCAATGAAAGTGTCAAAGCTTTTCAACCGGTGTAGATGTAAATGAAAACATATTCAATTTATATTGTGAACATTTTCTACTAGTGTAGATGTAAATGAAAACATCTTGTATCTATACTATTAAACTTTTCATTTGAATGTAAAGTAAATAAAGAGCTATTCAATTTAAATGTAAAGAAAGTTTTCTCTCAAGGGATTAAGGTTATTTCTCATCGAGGGTAAATTCTGAAGTAGATGGGATTGGTTGAATAGGAAGATGGGGACACATAAGTATGTGTCGGGAAACTCAATACTCAGAAGGTATTCGTGTCTCTTCTTTTACCATATTAATTGGTGTTACCAGTTGCGGGTACTTATCTCTGGAACAAAGTAAGGGTAGAAGTAGCCTGATGTCGAACTAGACACCATCATCAGAGGGTCTTAGAGACGCGGGAACTCCAGTGACCTATCTGCTCAGATCCCAAAAACCCAGCGGGAGAAGAAACTAACATTTGCAGCTAAGTCAAACCTAAAAGCTGCCAAGTGACTTCTTTCATAAAACACTGTATCATCACACGGTGATGAGTATTTTCTGTAAAACATTATTCAATTTTTTCAAACTGTTAAACGTTAGTTGATTATTAAATGTATTATTTGTAAATATACAAATTCAATGTCTGTTTAATCATTTTGAATGTACTGCATGTTTGTCTCACTCAATTTACTAAATACACTCTAAACATAGCTATACCATAATAATAAGAATTCCACTGAGTAAATCAGGGTGGGGGCTTGAACGAGCTGACATTAATAATTGCTTAATTCTTCATGTGACAGGGGCTAGGTGTGTGCCTCACACCCAAAACCCGTGCACTAAGAAAATTTATAAAGGATCGTTTGACAGGGGTTGCATATATTGGTTGCTTGCAACCCTCTCAGCAGCAGACTTAACAATTCAAGCAACCCAAAGCCTTATGCAGATCAACGTTTAATTCTACCGAACAGAACCGAACACCAAACAAACAATCCAACAAATACCCAGTCAGTGTTCATAGACTGTGTGCTCAAGGCATTTACAGCTTGGCTCTGTGTGTCTTCTTCGTCTGTTCTCACTGGGCGGCTGTCTCAACAATAGACCAGTTTCGCCGCTTGCTACCCCTTTTATAAGCCCTGGCCTAACCACTCAACTTACTGCGCGCTTACGCGCATTAGTCTGCGCCACACGCGATTATTGCTCTAGAATGCATGAAAACACAGATTTACACAACTATTTCTAGAGCAAAAACACAACTAATATGTAGGCTTTATTATGGCCTTGCAACATATCTTCTTCTCGAAGATAATGGGGTGAAAAGGCACTAAACCACAGAGACAATATGACTGCCAAGATGGGGCCAGCGCCGAGAACGACAGATCTCAAGATGGCGCTGTCACATTCATAAAAGGCGGCGGATCAGATATAAGTTAACAATTACCCTGCCCAATGCAGTATTGTTCTTGACTTCTGAAATATCTTATGAAACTACCTTGAGATAAAAGCATCATTATCCTTCTGTGTACAACTCTGCCAAGAGTAGTCTTGGGCGAAGGTAGACACCTTTGAAGATCTGAATAAGATACTCTTGAGTTTTGGTAACTATTGGACCACTACAGCAAAGCAGGGGAGGTGTGACGTATAATGGAAATAGAGCCTACAGTAATATGACAGTCTTTGTAATCTCGTGGCGTTCTATGATTTGCTAGCAAAACCATGCAATTTTCTGCCTGCTTTACTCACACAAGCTTAACTTTTAACCACGAATTTTTTCTTCGAACATAAGGAAACGAATTGTTTACAAACTTTCGTAACCTGCCCGTAAAAACAGGTAGCGAATCAGCTTTTGTTTACCTCGGTTTCCCACGCCAGTATCTGTCAGACATACGATCTCAGACAGAAAACACGTGAAACAGACGTAATGGCTTTTTGAAGCCTCCGGAAAGGGGAGTTAACGCTTTGACGTCGAGTCGCGGGCTAAATCTTCGAGAGACCCGTTAGACGTGAGCATTCTTCTGATGTCGATTTGCAACGCCCGACCGAGTGGCCGTAAGTTTTTATCTGTGAGCTCTGTTCTGGTTCTCCGGTACACATAATAGTGTGAAAATTAACATCTTCTATAGATCAGAGAAACATAACGAAATATAAACTGTGTTTTCTTAAACCTGCTATCAGTTGTCACTCAGAATTGTTGGATAGTCTAAGCATGTAGTTCTAGAACCATTGTGGGAGATGTGGTAATAGCATTCGTGGGCATTTTCATTCTGATTTTCTGACCTGATCAAGGGGTCCAGCGGTTCTTTTTCTTCATTTACTGATTGGTTAATGTTGTCTTTTTCTTGGCTTGTGCGTCACAAATTTCATTTGTGAGCAATTAATTGCCAACGATAGAAGAAAAACATTTTAACTTGTAAATGTAAACTGGACTTACCAAACCCAGCAATATTTTTTTTCTTTTTATTGCCCACTGTGGTATACAAAATAGAACTTATACTCCCGCCTTCTGACAGTCGTATTCAAGCGGATTTATCCAGAAAGTTACGCTGTTTCATAATCGGCACTCTCCCATAAAGTCAGCCGATAGGATTACCACCATCATCATTTGTAACATTTTTAGCAACCAGATGTTTCCCAATACTAGACGTATTTTCCTCCTTCTTAACTGTGAACCTCTGGAGCACGTTTTGCTACACTAACTATTCGCGGTGACATTTTGTTCATCCAGGGAAAATTAAAACACCCGATTCGGCGTTCACCTCACTAGTCTTGTTTTGTTTGAGGATGGACTGGGGCCAATTTGAGAATTAAACCTGGCATTTTTATATTCAGGATAATTGTATTTCCAAGGGATATCACCAAGAGTAGGTAAGCGTGATTGAGTGGCCACTGTATGACAAAGAGAGTGAATATTTTTCTTTGTTACAGGAACTTTACCAACATTGGATTTTGCTTAAACTTGTTTACTTTACTGGGTGGCATTTAGTAGGAACATGTTGTCTTTACTGTCTACTCTGTAACATAGTGCTAACTTTTGACCTTTGGGTTATTAACTTTTTGGGGTCTTTTCTCAATAGGATGAGGGCACATTTATTCTGCTATTTCATATGTACGT
Source organism: Oreohelix idahoensis (assembly GCA_024509875.1). NCBI lineage: Eukaryota > Metazoa > Mollusca > Gastropoda > Stylommatophora > Oreohelicidae > Oreohelix > Oreohelix idahoensis. Next base: position 678,380 of record JAMPIV010000784.1, read on the forward strand.
AAATCTGTTTTTTTCATTTGATCTTTCTTAAGATATTTGACGTTGTCAAGTTTAATGATAATAAACAACAAAGAAAACTTACCTTTGTGTGTTGGTCAGACCCATACCCAATTAACCGTAGTTTTTTCACGTATGTGTGTGTCTTGTTGTCACATAGCTGTGTGTGTGTAGTTAAACTTATATTTATATGTATGAGGAGGACAAGGTTGTCTTATACTAAATTATAGTCGTATAGATAGGCTGGAATAGATAAACTAACTCATTCCAGAGACATATCTTCTCCTTAAGCTATCACCCGTGAAAACTATTTCTCACACCTTTTTCTCACGTATCTATCACCATCCACTCTACTCAGACGGGCAGAAAAATAACACACACCCTATCTGTACGACAGGAGGCAATTCCGCGACAGTCTCTTTTGGGCCACGTAATTCAGCGAGGTAACAGCTCAGAAGTGCTTGTGTAAGTTTTCCCGATTTTATCATAGTAGGGTATGCGGTTAGTAAGACATGCACGTCTGTCGTAAATTTATTTTGAGAGAAAGAGTCTTAGAAATAGTGATCCCGTTCAGAGTGGAGAATGATGGTGACAGCTCAGTGATAGAAACGGTTAGAGAGTAAATAGTTGCTTCACAGAGTGCTGGGGAGAGTAAGGACAGACTTTTTTACGACAATCGTTCCTCTCAATCTTCTCCTCAAACTCTCCTGGTCAAACAATTATTAGCCAGTTTCCAGACACACACCTGCGCTCACACCGATTTGGTGCTTCAAACACACAGACGCACGTGAATACAAACTATATTAAAACAGATATGGGTAATTTGGGCTTGGGTATTCCAACACAGTACTAAATAAGTTTTACGTGTTTATTTATCATTAAAGAATCAGTCACGACATGTATCATTTGTTTACAAGCAAAATATCATAGGTACAGAAAATACAAATAACAAGGTGGGGGGGGGTGTAGAGTAAGATCCAATACGCCCTTCCCGCTTCTAGTAGACAGAGATAAACCCGGTCCAAAGATAGGTAATTATCAGAAAAATAGATGATGTAACCCAACAGTAAACTTAATTACTCTGAAAGGAGGTGTTACCGTACTTAGTAGGGTTAGAAAAATCTTATTGTTCTCCAAGAGTTTTCCCTTTACTAAACAGACGTAAGGAAGGGGAAAATAAACAAAGTTAGGAAATCCCATTTAAAGAAAACAATACAATGAATACGGAAAAAATATTACCATGTTATTATAATGGTGGAAAAATTAAATCTCCTTTCATTCAAGCACGCTCGTGATGGCCAGCACTCAGTCATACACAAACACTTACCGATTCGTAGAATCTGGCACTCCGTAGAAATTACAACGAAAAACAGCACTAAAACATTGGCATAGGTAAAGGTCTTTTCTTCTGTGTACAGCCCTAGAAAATCTATGTTCTCATTCACAAATAGAGCAGTAAGTAAAATATTGCTACTGGCAAGTGTTCTTCTCCAGTTTAACTTTAAAACGACTTTATGAATTGGGATTTTAAAACAGTCTTTGGGTTTGCTTTATTTCTGCAAACTTCAGGTAGCTGAATCTCAACAGGATAGCAACAAACATTAAATTTTAAATAATGTTCATAAGTCACTGGAGTTATCGAACTGAGTCGACAGGACTCTGTATATAATTAATTAATTAATTGCTGGGATGCAAGGTTGAATGATCATTCTGTATAAAAGATAGAAAAACATGAAATGCAATACAAATCATATTATAATCTGATGCGCGATAAATTTACGTTTACCCTATTTTCTACCTCGCGTCTTCAATTATATAAATTCAAGAAAAGCTCCCCGCGGGTCTAATAGTTAAAACACACGTCTATATGTACAGATCTAAACTGTATTAAATAGTTATAATTCCCTTAACGGCTGCAAAATTAATTTACGCGTCTATTGTATTAGGAAAATAACTTATAGATGTAACATTAGTTTGCACTAGAATTTTGAAATGGATTTATTTAGTATGTTTAAATTTACACCAAAATTCAATGAAATAAAATGAAATAACTAGACCACTGATCACTTGAAGCTAATTTATATATTACCGTCTGCACAGAAAGAATTCACTCCAATTATAGCCAACAATTTAGATGAAAATCTAGCAGGATTCAACTATACGTTAGTGAATCTTCATCTCTGGCAAAAACGAATGATAACTGCATTTTACAGTGATCTTAATTTATATGAAACGAGTAGAAGATAAAGGGGGCATATTAGAATTTCACACCTTTCTTCATCTCCGCGCAAAATTGAGATGCTAGCCGCCCGCTCCTCGTCCGGTTATCCAATTCTGTGGTCGCTTCGTCTTGCCCGTTCGTTCCGTATTTCGAGCGGTTTTCTGGTTGACACAGAGATGTTAAATTCCTGCGAGAGACTAGCTTCGTCTGTTGAACGATCGTCTTGCCTCAGATCGTGCCGCTTTCCTTCGTTTGATTTTGGCAACGCCTTTAAGGCAGGCGTACTGACCAAGGTAAGGAAAATGACTGCTCTTGATTGCTCTAGAGATAGCAGTGGGTGTGGTTTAACCTTCCTTTGAGACAATGCGACTGGTGGGGTTCCACGTTTCTGTTGTGCATAGCTAATGAGCCCAGGTGAAAACATTCTCGTTTGACGAAAAGTTACAACAATATTCGGGGGCACTGATGCTACGAGGTGTCTACCATATCATCTAACTTCAGGGTCGCTGAGTTTCATCGTCCGTCACAATCGTGCCCTATTTTGAGACATGAAAACATCTTTTCATGTTTGATTTATGACAATGAAGCTGCCCTGATCGGTAGCTTTTGGATGATTGGTATCTTCAACTTCCTCCTCTTCCTCCGTAGTCCAGTTTCTACTCAGGAAATCAGCCCCGAAATTCTGTCTTCCCGGAATGTATTCCACTTTGAAAGAGTAAACGCTTAAAAGGAGGGCCCAACGCATGATCCTTGCATTAAATTCTTTATTGGCACCAAGAAAGGCTAACGGAGCGTGGTCTTTTTGCACCGTGAAAGATGTACCATAGAGAAACTCATGATGGCGTCTGATACCGTCAATCAGAGCGAGACATTCTCTTTCAACTACGCTGTAGTTCCGTTCAGCTTTATTTAATTTCCGACTGCCATAGGCAACTAGAAATAGCATATTCGGGTCACTGTCATCGGCTTGCAGTAACGTTGACCCGATGCCCTGACCTGTAGCGTCGACCCGCAGTACGAAAGGTTTCTTGAAGTCAGGTAACCTCCAAATGTGGTATGCAGACAATTGGCTTTTTAAAGTGCTGAACGCGTGTTCGCACTTTTGATCCCATATGACCTTATCAGGATAGCCTTTCTTTGTGAGGTCCGTCAGAGGTGCTGTCAGTCCGTTGAAATTCTGGATGTATTTCTGATAATATGCACATAGTGATAGGAAGGAACGAGTGTCTTTCTTGGTTCGGGGCCTTTTAGCTGCAATTATTTTCTCCACGTTATTCTTAACAAGCCAACTACAGCCGTGAGAAATAGTATGCCCCAGGAAGTCTAGCTTTTGAAACCCGATAAGACATTTGCTAGGTCTGGCTGTGAGACCAGTTTCCTGTAGTCTCCTGAGGAGCCTAGCAACCGTAGCAATATGTTCGTCGTAGGTCTCCGATGCAATTAATATGTCATCCATGAAATTATGGAACTGGGGACTTTGCAAAGGTTCTAGAAGCTTCCTCATCATCCTGGTAAACACTCCTGGTGCGTTATGCAATCAGAACGGCATCACATTAAATGTGTAATGTCCTTCACTAGTGCTGAAAGCTAACAAAGGTTTAGTTTCCTCCTTGACTGGTATTTGATAATAACCTTTACTGAGGTCAATCTTGGAGAAATTTTTTGCTTTGCTAAGCTTGGTGAACAACTCAGAAACAGTTTGGAGAGGTTCGGGCTGGAATTCCGTTACAGCGTTTAGCAACCGGTAATCTATACACAGCCGAACTTCCTTATTGGGCTTCTGTAACAGTACTACACTCGAACTGTAAGGAGATGTAGACTCACTGATAATACCAGCCTGACGCAGCTTGTCGATTTCTCCGCGAAGTGCATTAGCTTTAGCATACGGGATGGGGTAAACTCTGGTTCGAACAGGGGTCTCGTTTGTTAATTTCATATCAAATTCGATGAGATTTGTTCGACCAGGTACATCCGTTAAGACTGCACTGTACTGTTTTAGTAGCGCCCTGGTTTCTGTTTGTTGTTCTTGTGAGAGATTGTCGCTGAATTTGACATCTTTAAAGGATTCTGTGGGTTGCAATGGGTACTCCATGCAACCATCATCATCTTCCTCGTCTTCCGTTGCTATGGCGACAGCCAGGAGATGCTCGGAGGATGGCACTGGTCTTTCCAAATATTTCTTAAATAGATTTACGTGAAAGACCTTCTCCTTTCCTTTCATGGAGATCTTGTAATTTGTGCGTGAGATCTTTTTAAGGACGGTAAAGAGTCCTTGCCATCCGATGCGAAGTTTATTGCTTCCGGTTGGAAGTAGCAACAAGACTTTCTCCCCTGGTTGGAGTTCTCTCTCTTTTGCAGCTTTGTTGTATCTTTTAGCATGTTTAGCGCGGGCTTTCTTAAGGTTGGTCGTAGCTAGATCCTATCCTAGCTTTAGCCTTTCCTTGAGCTCAGATACATACTTGCTTGCAGAGACGACTGTCTCGTCAGCCTTTTGGTCTGTCAGGGACCGAAGTAAGGCTTCTAGTGGCCCCTTAATAGGTCTGCCAAATAAAAGAGTAGCTGGCGCAAATCCCGTAGACGCTTGGGGAACCTCTCTGTAGGCGAATAAAGCAGCAGTTATATATAGGTCCCAGTCTTCCGGTTTCTCCTGACCCAGCTTACGTAACATCATGGTGAGGCTGCCGTTAAAATGTTCCACAAGCCCATTTCCTTCCGGATGGTAGGGCCTTGTGTGGATGTGTTTGGCCCTCAAGATCTTAAAGATCTCCCCCATTAACAGGCTACGGAATTGGGATCCATTGTCCTTCAAAACTTGTTGAGGGAATCCCAACCGTGTAAAAATTTGCACGAGGGCTTCTAAATGGAGTACCCACTATTGGCATTTGCCCAATGGGTACTGGGGATGTCAAGTGCTTGGGTGCTACCCGTTGGCTCTGGGCGCAGGATTTAACGTACCTGATAATTTCAGAGTTCATTCCTGGTCACCATTAATGGTTTTTTATTCGCTGAATAGTGGCGTTTTGTCCCATATGTCCACTAAAGGGAAGAGAGTGCCCCATTTCTAAGATCTGGCTTCTGTACTGCGTCGGTACTATGAGCTGGTTATTTCCTGTATCAGGGTCGTCCGTTCTAAGATACAATACGTAATCCTTCAAAAAGATGTCTCCGTGGTGTCTGAGGTCCTTAGCAATGGGCAGTTTTCTAAAGCAGGGCTCCAGAGTAGGGTCCCTTTGTTGCGCCTCCTTCAGTTCGTTCGGCAACAAATTTGGCGCAGGCTCCCTCTCCTTCTTAGTTTGCCCTCTTGTAGTTACTGCTGCCACAATCGACTCATTTAGTCTCCCAACAAACACATATCTACATCCCAGGATAACTGGGTAGATCGGATCATCCATTATGGCCGCTTTAATAACACCTCTGACAAAATCAGAGTGTATCTCTACCAGTGCGATAGGAAGCGTCCTGGGTGCATCACTCTTGAAAACTCCACTTAGTTTGACGGTTTCCTCTTTCTCCTGACCGGGTTTGACTAGGTGCCTAGCTACAATACTATCAAAACTTAATCCAGTGTCAAAGAGACAAGTAGTTGAGGTACCATTCAAAATTACAGTTCCTCGCGTTGAGGGTCTGTCCCCCTCAGGTTGAGAACCACTGACATTGACTCTACCTTGCGAGGCTGTATGCAAACATCCGATACGGTTAGGCCCGGTCTGTTTGCCATGATCAGACGTCCCTGGTGTATGGGTCTTCCCTTTTCCTTGACCTTGGTGGCCGCGCTGCCATGTAGGCTTGGTGGGTTGATCAAAATTGTTGTTTGGGGGAAATCGGATTTTGTAGAATTTCGATTTTTCCTGGGGAGGTCTCTGGGTATTATTTTCTCGTTGGTTATAATTCTGAGAGGAATTTGAGGAATAGGATGACTGCTCTAGATTTTGTTTACGAGATGGCTCATCTGTGGGTTTACGTTTAGTGCTGGGAAGTTCGGCCATTGCATTGGTATAGCGTTCTGCCTTATTGAGGATGTCCTCAAGCCTGACTGCACCCTGTTCAGCCAAAAATCTACGGGTTCCGTTTGACAAAGTTGACTTTATCTGTTCCACAAGAACAAGTTCAAGTAGTCCCTCATATGTAAGAGGTAGTTCAGATAATTCAATGCACTTTGTCAAATAGCACGTGAGACGTGAAGGGAACTGGGGAAAAGTTTCCGTGCTCTCTTGTCGGCTGTTTCTGAACATTTGCAGAAATTTTCGGGCGGTCATCTCAAACCGCTCTAGCAAGGCATTCTTTAGCATGTCGTAATCATGTTGGTTGGTTCCCAGCTTTGTGTATACGTCATAAGCACTACCTTTTAATGACGTTGAGAGTTTAAGTAACCAACGGGAACTCTCTAACCTATACAGATTTGCGAGCCTCTCGAATTTTTCTAGGAAGGTGTCAATTTTCTCATTGTGGCTGGGTAAAGACTCTAAAGCAAAAGACATCGCAGTTAATTCGGCAGATTGAGTGCTGGAGAGATCCGTTGACTGAGATTGGGGCGAAGACGGCTCTCCGTTATTCGAAGTAGAGGCGCCCCGACTCTCTAAAGCCTTAAGCGCTAGTTCGTGCTGTCTCTCCCTCTCTCTTTCTCTTTTCCTGTGAGCTTCCATCTCTGCCTCAATTTTCTTCTGATCCAATTGACGCTCTTCCGCTTCTTTCCTCTCAGCCTTCTGTCTCTCCTGCTCTTCTTTCCTCTCAGCCTTTCTAGTGAAGGAGATAGCTCTCAACACTTCATTGTTAAGTGTAGTTGTTGTTTAGTCTGCTGTATTTAATATTATATTTGTGAGTTCAAGGGTTAATGGGTGGCGAATTTAATTCTTCCTTTTCTTACTTGTGGGAAAAGATTGGATTAGACTGATTTCTTCTAGGGTGTGGCTGTGTATGTTTAGTGGTGGAGTCAGGCAGAAGGGTTTCCTGCGACTGCCCTACTTAACATTCCGAGCTCAGTATTTGTTAGGTGTACTGGTGTAGTTTGTATTTACGTTGTCTTGTACATTCAGTAATTCTATTGTTGTATTTAAGTGGTGTGATCTCTCGTTCCTTCTTGCTATCTTGTAAATACGTTAACAGGTATCCCTTGTTTTCGTTCGTTGTCAGTCACGTATTGTATATATCAGTCTATCTCTGCTCAACTTTGGCTGTCATCTTATTCACCGTGACTGGTAGTTATCGTTCCATTTAGTTTGTGTCTTTTTATCTGTGGAGTGTTCATTTTTGCCAGTTGTAAACTTGTTTGTATTAGATAGAATATAAAGAACTGAAATACTGTCAGAGTACAGCACCAGGGTGGGTGCTAGGGAGATACTGCAGTGTAGAAGCTGACTTATTTTTCAATTTTGTTGGCGGTGCCACAACCTTACAGAGTGAGGTGGTATAGCACCAAGAGGTATTATCAGCCAGGAAAATACAACTTTCGACTATAATAAGGGTCTTGTCAGTTGTATCACAGAGACTAAGTGGTCGGAAGGACCAAAACCTAGAGAGTACGGAGACATTAGCCAAGAGGTTAATTGAGGGGTGAAGTTCATTACATATATACATTGAGGGGTGAAGTGGATTATATTTACATGCGTATGTTTGTACTTTGAGAAGGGATATTGCTATTCATATATCATTACTGCATACTTTGTAAGCAGAGCTGTATCTGGTGATATAAGTGAGGTGGTTTTTGGTACATGTTATTGAGTAGTTGCATAGTGAGCATCTATAGCAAAAGAAGCAGAGTCATAGATAGTATTGTGTATTGTGAGTGTACATCATGGACAGAGGGTTTCATTCGGATAGGCAAAGAATGTGGGTACACTGGGAAAGAACTAACGGAGTACGCCAAGGTAGAATTCCATTCAAAAGAGAATCAGGATGCCATAAGACATTTACGTGCCGAGGAACGAGAAATCAAGAAGGCAGAGTTAGAACTTCAAGAAAAGAAGATTAGAGAAGATAGGTAATTTCAAGAAAAGAAGATGAAAGAAGATAGGGAACTCAAGGATAGAGAGTTAGAGTTTCAAGAACAGAAGATGGAACGAGAATTACAGGAAAAGAAGATGAAAGAGGATAGAGAGTTAGAATTACAAGAAAGAAGATGAAAGAAGATAAAGAGTTTCAAGAAAGGAAGATGAAAGAAGATAACGATTTGAAACAGAGGGAGTTAGAGGTAGAATTAGAAAAGGACAGAATGAGATTAGCTTCATAGGAAAAAAGGCTGCTGGTAGAAGCTGATAAGGAAATACAATTAAAAAGAATAGGAGCGGGTGCGAATGGTCAGAACTCGACTCCGAGGGAGTCTCATCGTCCCTATAAGCTGCGCCTGCCAAATTTCAACGACAAAATCGATAGTTTCGATTTTTTCCTTGAGAGGTTTGAGGCCGATGCGTGGCCTGGAAGGCTGAAAGAGATCAGTGGCCATCTCTGTTATCCACATTGCTAGTGGGGCCTGCAATGGAGACCTTTTATAGCCTCCCTCTGGAAGAGCGGGCGGATTACGACAAGGTGAAGGAACGGTTGCTTCGAATGTTCCGTCTGACGGCTGACGGGTACCGGACGCGGTTTAGAAACACTATGCAAAGTGCAGACGAAGACTTCGAGGATTTAGTCTCGAAGATCAAGCTTATGCTGAATAGACGGATCGAGTTGGAAGGAATTTCAAAAGACTTTGATGGCTTGGTTGATCTAATGCTACGGGACAAAGTGTTGTCGTGTTCTACCGAATTGGTAGCTTTCTTCCAAGAGCGCCAGCTAAAGGACATCGAGTCCATGGCACAGTTGGGCCATCATTATGTCCTTGCCCATCCGGGCAAATCCATCCAGAGGTCGGGTCTGTCAGATGCCCTAGTTGCAGGCGTCGACAAGGTACAGCGCCAACCGTGGCAACGTCGGAAGGGGGAAGCGCTGAAAGGCCATCGAGGCAGAGGTTCGGGTGGTCGCCTCGTCCATATCAGTCAGGTAGGGGCAGTTATGAGAACTTCAGACCACAGCGGAGTTCCCAGTCCAGGTGGAATAACCGTCGGTCGGAAAGCGATAGCGACGGAGAATGATTCCAAGGACGGAAACAGGAGCGCTTTCATGGCTCTTACGACGCAAGTAAAGTGTTTTATAAAGGTAAGGGATCCAAACATAGGGGCGGATCGTCAGACGGTCGAGAGTCTGACTCCGATGTGCGCTCCTCACCGAACCATAGTCCAAAGAAGGAGAAGAAAGATATTGTTTGCAGCGAGTGCGGTGGCAGATGCCATATAGCCAGGACGTGCAGCAATAATGTAGAGAAGGCGAATGCGGCGTGCGTGCTTGACACCGTCAATAGTGAGGAGTGCGAGGGTTGCAGACCATTATTTGTACCCGATGTGAAACCATTGCTGATATGCGGACATATCCTAAACTGTCTGTCTTCTCTACACGAGTGTGGGAAACTCGATCTGTATCCAGGTTTTATGCAGCTGAAGCAAGTATCCGTGCTTAGGGACACGTGTACTACCATAGGGTTACGCCGCTCCTGCATCGATGAGTCGTGCTTGACGGGGAAGACAGTAAGGTGCATCACTTTTGGGGGCAATGTGGAATATTACCCCATAGCCATTGTGAATATTGACACTCCTTTCCTATCAGGGAGGGTGGGTGCGTGTGTTCTCAATGAACCAGTGGCAGACTTGGTTGTCGGTAACGTACGAGGGGTGCGGGACTGCGCACGGACGGAAATCCACGAGTGGCAAAAGCGTAAACATCTAGTCGCTAATGTGGTGCTCACCAGGGCTCAAGCAAGGGCAGAGAAAGAACAAGAGACTTCGGAAACCACAAGCATGTCGTCTGCAGTAGATGGGGTTCTCGGAGATCAGGACGTGTGAGTTGGTGACTTCGAGGAGGGGCAGAGAGCGGATAGGACGCTACAGAGACTGTTTGAGCTTGCAAATGTGGGTGAGGCAAAGCATACCAAAACGTCCCGTTACTGGTTCGAATTTAAGAACCAGATCTTGATCCGGTGCTTTGAGAGACAACAGCAGCTCCTGCGGCAGGTAGTGGTACCAAGCCAGTGGAGAGCAAAGGTATTGGAGCTAGCTCATGACTCCCCCTTCGCTGGTCATATGGGAGTGGCTAGGACTCGATACAGGGTTCTCTCTCAATTTTATTGGCCAGCATAGCATGCAATACGGACATCAAGGTGTATTGCCGATCGTGTAATATGTGCCAACAGATGGCTCTTAGGGGTCGATCGCCAAAGGCTCCAGTTCAGACAGTGGACTTGTCCCTGCGCCCATTTCAGAAGGTCGAGGTAGACATAATAGGCCCATTGCCTATCGCGTCCGATGATAGACTTGTGCACGAGGTGGCCGGAGGCGGTGCCCATGCGTTCGATTACCTCACAGGCAGTGGCCGAAGCATTACAGCTATTATACAGCCGATTCGGGTTCCCAGAGTGTGTGTTCTCCGATAGGGGAACTCAGTTTATTTCGAGGGAGATGTCGGAAGTCACGAAGCTGTTGGGGATCTCCCAGACGTTTACCTCTCCCTACCACCCGCAGGTGAACGGGGTTTGCGAATGCCTAAACGGCGCAGTGGAGCACATGTTGGCGAAAGTGACTGCTGAATTCCCGCAAGATTGGGACAGATATCTTTCGGCAGTACTGTTCACGTACAGGGATGCCCCGCACCAGAGTACGGGTTTCTCACCGTTTGAGTTGCTGTATGGAGCAAACCTCAGGGGTCCGATACATGTCCTAAAGGACTGGTTGGTAGGAAAGCACACATAGGAAGCTGCAGGGTTGGCGTATGACTACGTCGTACATTTGCGCGATCGGATACTTAGGTCATGTGCGATAGCGCGTGAACACTTGACTCAGGCGAGTATTCAGTACCGCCGGTACGCAAACCGGGGTACTAGATTAATATCACTTCGGCCAGGAGATGAAGTTTGGTTGCTTCTGCCTACGAAGGAAGACAGATTAAGCATCTCCTGGCAAGGTCCATTTCAGGTTCTTAAGAAGATAACATATGTTGACTTTAGTATTCGAGTTAGGACAAAGAGAAGGTATTCCACGTGAACATGCTCAAGCCGTACGTGGAACGCCCGACTGAGTTAACATCGGTGGTCAACGCCGCCGGGACACGACGTTCAGTGGTAGCAGCGGCAGTGGTGATTGACGATAGCGGAGACAGTTGCGACAATGGTAACTTGCAGCTGTCTCTGGTGCCGCTGGCTCCTTCCGAATCGTGGGGAGATGTGTCGGTCTGTACAGACCTAACCGACGGGCAGAAAGCTCAGGTAGAGGCAATCCTGAGGGATTTCAGTGATGTACTCACTGATCTTCCCAGACGGACGGACTTGTTAGTCCACGACATAACTCTGACCGACAACCAGCCGATCAGAGTAAAGCCATATCCGTTGCTGCTACACTATAAGGGGGCGATCGAGAAGGAAATTGACGATATGGTTCCGCTGGACATCATCGCGCCTTCCGAATCCGCATATACCTTCCCCTTGGTCGTGGTAAAGAAAAAGAACGGAACGCTTCGCGTATGCATTGATTTTTGTGAGCTTAATAATATCACGGTAGTCGATGCAGAGCCTATGCCTAACCAGGAGGAGCTTCTGACCAAACTCTTGCATGCTAGATTTTTCAGTAAGTTAGATCTATCAAGGGGGTATTGGCAGGTGCCATTATCCGAGACTCCAAAACCTCTCACGGCATTTGCAACACCAAGAGAGCTGTTTCAATTTAACCATATGTGTTTCGGGCTAGTCAATGCACCCACCACCTTCGTGAGAATGATGAGGAAGTTACTAGGTCACAGAGACGATGTAATTATCTACATTGATGATATCTGCATGTTCCACGCTACATGGGAGCAGCTTGTGGAGGGGCTGTTCGCCGTGTTAAAGTGTCTGAAGACACATGGCCTCACTGCTCGCCCGAGCAAAGTGTCCATCGGTTACGCAGAGCTGGGCTTCCTGGGCCACATTGTTAGCCACAACGTAATTAAACCAGAAGATGGTACAGTGACTAAAATCTTGCAGTTGCAGGTGCCGAAGACGAAGAGGCAGGTGAAGAGTTTGCTAGGACTTATTAATTTTAATAATAAGTTTATCCCAGATTTTTCGACTATGGCTGAGCCGCTTACTGCACTCACAAAAAGGGGCCAAACAAAGTAAAATGGTCCCCGGAATGTGAAGAGGCACTGGGTAGGATAAAAAAAGGGTTTCCCGAGAAACCTAAATTGAGGTTACCAGATCTATGCAGATCACTGAGTTTACACACCGATGCTTCATCGGTAGGCATTGGGGCCTGTCTCATGCAGGACCATGGTGGGTCACTCCATCCGGTGTTGTACGTCAGTCGGAAGTTGTTGCCAGCAGAAACTAGGTACTCCACTATTGAGAGGGAGTGCCTTGCTATTGTGTGGACTATCTCTAAGTTGGCAAGATACCTGTTGGGGGTGCATTTTTTCCTCCAAACAGATCACAAACCATTGCTATTTTTGCAGTCGGCTAAATCCACCAGTGCTAAGTTGAAACGTTGGGCATTATTGCTACAGCAGTTAAACTTTACGATTCTTCCAATTCAGGGAGTTCATAATGTAGTGGCGGACGCTCTGTCCAGGTTATGAGGTTGGTATAAGGACCATTTCTTTTCTTACTAGCAATAGACTGGGTTACGAGCACATCGACAACACACAACAGAAATGGAATCCAGTGGACTCTGACTAAGCAGTTGGATGATCTGGATTTCGCTGATGAATCCCCAGGGCAAGAGAAGCAGAGGTAGACCAAGAAGCACATGGAGAAGAGAGCTGGAAACAGAGGTGAAAATGATAAGGAGAACGTGGAAAGAACTTGAGATGATGGCACGTGACAAGAGGACTTGGCATGTGTTTGTTGAAGGCCTATGCTCCTTTGGGAGTGGAGGGTTATGAATAAATGAATGTAAGGACATGAATGTCCGATGGGAGGTATTTACATGTGATAGTGTGTAGCAAGTAATTGCAACCACTACATCTCTACTGATGTTTTGTAAACTTTAAAGATCATGTTTATGCTATACTATGTTATGCTTGGAGTTTTATAGATTATGGCGCCATAAAGGCAATTAACTATAGAGTTGAATTTACTATATGCTTGAATTTTTTGACGAATGTTTGTGCTAGTTATTGATTATGTGGTAACGTATGCCTATGTAAGACTTACTATTAGTGTACAGCGCATGGTAATATGGTAGACCAGGGGTGGACAGTCGGATTCATTTTTCACGACTGCCAGAACCTGGGGTAACCTACTTATGTCCATATTGTTTTTTTTTCGGATGGTTGGAGAATGCGGGAACGACAATGGTAGGGGAGAACTATGGCACTCTCTAGACAGATGAGGAGATGCTGTTATGGCATTTGGTCGTCCAAACTCCTAAGGGGGTCGGGCGAAGCTTAATCCGATGGAAGAAAACTATGTTTTCTTTCTTAAGGGGGTGGATGTCACGGCGCTATTTCGCAGTCCATCTCTTGTACGAAAAGTAAGCCGGGCAACGCCGGGTAGCCAAAACCGGCGAGTCATGTGACTACCGGAAGCCGGGAAATCAGGCGCGAAGGTGGTCAGTTAGAATCTAGCCTTTTGTCCAGGAAGGACGGATATTTTTTCCCCCTTTGCCAGCAAGTTAGCTGTGAAGTTCATGGTATGGACTATTTGTTATAAGGGCTTGCCATATTCCGGTTCTGATGGATTATTAAGATGTTATTCTAGTACAGTGTAGTGTCTAGATTGTATTTGCAACAGGCCGTAGATTTATAAGTTGTCAATGAGTTGAGTGTACCATTGTCACAGTTTTGCCGCTCAAGGTGAGCAGTGTTTTTCAGTGTAAGTCGTACTGTCGTGTATGATGCTGATTGATTAAGCTGTTAAGGCAAGTTACATTGGCATTTCATTATTATATTGTATTTCATGCGTTTGTTGACCGTGTGAGGCCTGATTGTGTTGTGCTTAGTCTTCTTCTTCTTCTTTGATCCTTAGCAGCCGACCGTCAAAGCAAGGGGTCCATAGCATAGCTGTTCTTGTGATGGCATCGGGGTCTCTTCTGAGGACATGGCCAACACAGCTCCAGCGTCTGCCAGCTATGATGGTGTGCATGTCCTTTTGCTTGCTCCGAGTAAGCAGATCTTGGTTGGTGATGGTATTCGGCCAAAAGATTCGGTGAATTTTTCTTAGGCATGTTGTGTGAAAAGAGGACAATTTCGACATTTCCTTCTCTGTAACTCTCCAGCTTTCCGCACCATAGAGAAGCACAGAAAGCGAACAGCTCTGATATAATCTTAATTTTGTGCTTGTGATGTATTGAGAGGACTTCCAGATGTAGTTTACGCTAAAAAAAGGCTGTTCTTACTTTGTTCATTCTGTTGTTGATGTCTTTGCTTGCCCCGCCGTCTGGTGTTATTATGCATCCTAGGTATGTGAAGGTGTCTGTCTGTACCAGTTATTGATTCCTTACTGATATGGGCTCAGGGTTGCTTACATTGAGCGTCATGACCTCTGACGTCTTTAAATTGATGTTCAAGCCCACCTGCTGGCTATACTTATTAAGTCTATCCGTTTTTTCTTGGATGTGTTGATGTGAATGTGTTAGCAGTGCAATGTCATCTGCATATTCCAGATCTTCCAATGTAGAAAATGTAGTCCATCTTATTCCTCTTGGAATGCCCTCTGTTGTCTGGCGCATCACCCAGTCTATGACTGTTAAAAATAGAGTGGTTGATAAGGGGCATCCCTGTCGTACTCCTGTCTTCACCTCAAAGGTTAGGTTGCTCTGCCCAACACTACACGTAAAGTTGGCATAGAGGCTTTTTATGATTGACACTATGCAGCTTGGAATTCCATAAGCCCTCAGTATTTTCCATAAACTGTCCCTATGTATGCTGTCAAAAGCCTTTTCAAAATCAACAAAATTTATGTAAAGCTGTCTTTGCCATTCTGAGCACTGCTCTATAATGTTCCTGATAATAAATATATGATCTACACATCTTCTGTTCTTTCTAAATCCTGCTTGTTCTT
This sequence comes from Oreohelix idahoensis, assembly GCA_024509875.1. Classification (NCBI taxonomy): domain Eukaryota; kingdom Metazoa; phylum Mollusca; class Gastropoda; order Stylommatophora; family Oreohelicidae; genus Oreohelix; species Oreohelix idahoensis. Next base: position 693,652 of record JAMPIV010000784.1, read on the forward strand.
TCCTCAGTTTGTGGTCTACTGCTTTTGAAATTCTCTGTATAATTATCCTACCTAGTATTTTGATTGGGAACTGAGAGAAGAGTGATTCCTCTCCAATTATTGCAGTCTGCAAGGTCTCCCTTCTTGGGCAGTTTGACAATTATTCCTTTGTTCCACTCTGTTGGTGTTGTCCCTGTTTTCCAGACTTGTTCAAATAGCGGTTCTAATAGTTCTGCTGCTAGCCCAGGGTCTGCCTTAAATAGCTCTGCATTTAAGTTATCATGGCCAGGAGCTTTTCCATTCTTTAACCTTGTGATTGCTGTGATGATTTCTTCTTTTAGTGGAATGTCTTTATTAACATCTAGATCGTTTTCAGCCTCATGAACATTTAATTGTGTCTCTGGTGGTTCCTTGTTCATAGTTTCTCTGAAATGCTCTGCCCATCTTGTTTCCTGTCCCTCTGCTAACGTGATGAGATTTCCTTGCTTATCTCTTACTAATGTAATATTGTTTGCACCTCGTTTTCCGTTGACGAATTTAGTTATTTTGTATACAGTGTTTTGTTCGTTTCTCAGTGCTGCCTCTTCTGCCTGTCTTGCAAGATCGTCTGTTGTGATTAGTAATAAAGGAAAATTCCTGTTAAAGGTGTTGATTACTTATGTCAGCCATTGTTGTGTGGTCATATTCCTAGAGGAGCGAGCTTATAATAGTTATTATAAATCCACGCTACAGTGGTGCACCCATAGTAGATTGGTTCTTGACACTTATCATCAACGTATGTCTGCATACCAGTTTCGATAGGCCTCTATTTCAAATCGCTGATCCAATAGTGCCTTTAACCGCTGGCCCAAGTCGATCTGATATAAAAATGAACTTGAGCGCGAGCAAGAAGGATGTTTCTCATAACGCTGTCTGTGCTCGACCTAAACCTACGTACAGAACTATTGTGGACATTTCTTTTATCAACAATGTTCTCGGCAATGTGTGTTACAACGTGTGCAAGCAGAGCACATTGCACACAAGAACTGACAACACCAAGTCAAAGGGTTTCTCCCTCTTCCTGGAAGTTGTGTGCGACACATATGAAAAAGCAATTTCTGGAACGTACACATCCGATAGGGAACCAGAACCCCGCGGCCCTCGGGGACGTGACGTGCAATCAACAAATCTGCTGGTCTTGGTGCCCCCATGTCTGGAATGGGCCTATCTACTTTCAATCTCTTCTGTGATAACTTAGACCTCCCTTGCCCTACACCAGAACAAATCCATAAATATGCAGATCAAATGTTTGATCATTTGGATACCATGCACAACTCTACAGTATTTCAACGTGCCGTCAGCATCGTCCGAGTTAAACATGCTAAGACGTCATTGACATTACTGTCAGCTTTGATGCAACTTGGCTAACTAGAGGTCATAAGTCGCTGATAGGTGTTGGCAGAGTTATCGCCATCGTGACTGGAATGGTCATCCATACGCACGTTATGTCTTCCTTCTGTCACATCTGCAAGACTACTGGTCAGTGGCAATTGAAAAACCAACCTAAAAATTTTGAAAAATGGAAAGCAGAGCTTCTGAAGGGCTGCTGCCGTAATTACGACGGGTCAGCCGGAATGATGGTGGTAAAAGCCTGTGAGGTTCTCTGGCTTCGTTCAGTGGCAAATCGCAAGCTACGCTACAATGTTTTGCTATCAGATGGCATTTCCAAGGCCTACAACAGAGTCTGCGACATCAAACCGTATGGCCCAGAAGTTGACATAACCAAAGAGGAGTGCGTCAACCATGTCGCAAATCAATTAGGCACTGCAATGAGGACACTCATTACTGACTGCATGAAACAAAAAGTCACCCTTGGGGGAAATGCCATGGTCGTCTGACTCATAATGCCATACGAAAACTGTGTATTTACTACACCAGGGCCATAGCAAGCATAGTACAGCCCCAGAGATGAAACAAGCCATCATGGCTTCTCTCTACCATGGTTATTCAAGAAACGACAAACCTCAACATAATTTATATGATCAGGACATCGAATTGTCCCGAACGGTATTGATCAGAAGGGACCCTTACCTTAAAACAAACCTTTTTAATTTCCTTTGCTCATGCTGTGACAAAATAGCCTCGATCATCATATTTTCCTATGTCATCCTCTAATTCATTCTGTGCTCTTCACTTCCTTTTTTCATACCTCTGACAGTATTTGGAACCTAGACCTGCAGAGTGAAATGGGGTTTGCAAATGCGTAACATACTTCCGATCAGACAAGAATGGGAGCACCCGATTAATACGTAAACAATGCTGAGATAGCTACCGTCAGTGTCTTATCGCTGATAATATTTTCTGTCTGGCCGGGTTGTTGCTTGACAGTTGTTTGCTGGACCAGGAAAATGATATACCGGGTAATCATTTCCGGGCAGTCTTGTTGTATGCAATGGTTACGCTAAGTTATCCATTTTGAAAGATATTGTCTGTGGTAGATCTATAAAGTCTTGATTGTAAACATGATCGGTAACCAACGGAAGAAGAAATATCTTATATGGGAAGTGACTTGTAAAAATCACATTTTGTGTGTCATGCAGGAATTCTCCATCAGAGGGAAGTTGGGATATACCCCTACCAATATACGCAAATTGAATGCTATTGGTTTGGTATTTGAGATGTTAAAATATAACATTACTGACTGGAGCCTTGCCAGAAAGTAGCAATGTGGATGAGTGGGGGCCGAACGTTGCTTTATAAATCTAGCGCCATTTCAGTCTACGGCACTGAAAATTCAACTCGTAAGAGGACAGTCAGACAAGCCAGAATAAGGAATAGGTTGCGGATTCCACTTTAAACTATCAGACAAGGTGCCTGAGCATCTTCTGGAATTACACCCCCAAAAAACGTTACCTTTATTAACACGGAAAGCCCGGATTCCTAGGAACCTGCACACTAAGTCATAGTTGGATTCTATTTGCAATGTAATACCTCAGACTTGTCACATAATTGGGTTTGCTCTCTTTTCCTGGAGATACCAGTTTGTTGTACAAGTTGGAGATACCAGTGTGTAATACCAGCTTGAAACGAGTCTGTGGATTCGGAGCTTGTGGTCTATGCTAGATGCCTGCCTTTGTCGTGTTGTGAAAATCCTTGCATTAAAATTCGGAGCAGTTACCCCTGAAAATGGGACGTGCCTTCACAACAGACGTCGATAATTAACGAAGCAGTCAGCCAATACGTTTCAACATCTGGCAAGGTAACTAATTTTAAGAAGCCCATAGCTAAAATAATTCTTACCACCAATTCAAAACACCCTCCCCAGTTTTCGATGTGGGATAACTCTATAGTATAAATTCACTCACATCACTTATGTATTTATTCGTGTTAAACAATGATTGATTATTAAATCGGTTATATGTATTTACAAATTACCGGTTCATTTAATTATTACAGAGAGACGTGCACACGTGTGAATCAGTTTATCTTATATATATATATATATATATATATATATATATATATATATATATATATATATATATATATATATATATATATATATATATATATATATATATATATATATATATATATATATATATATATATATATATATATATATATAAAACAGAGCTACTTCAGTAATATTTTACTGAGGGATTCAGATGAGGGCTCAAAAACTAGTTAACATATCTTTAACTTCATAGAAGGGGCCGGCAGATGTAAAGTTTAAGACAGCCTTGATAAATTTAGCGTTGTGCTTGAAATTTCCTATGAAGACTACCTGAAAATAGAAGCACCGTCCTTTTATTTACAACTCTGCCAAGAGTAATTTTGAGCTAAGATAGATACCTTTAAAGACCCTGATTTTATACTCTAAATTTTGCCTATTGTTGGACCATCACTGCTGAGCAGTGGAGGCAATCTCGTGACAATCTTTCACTCATTTCCTTTTCTGATTTACGTAAGGCTAAGTCTAACTTGATGTTTTTTAAGCTCACTTTACTTTTTTTAATGTTATTCTAAGTTTTCATATTACTGGTACATGGTCGCTGTTGCAGTCTGCTCCTTGCCTAGTTTTTCCCATATTGCAAACTGTTTCTAAATCTCCTGCAAATTAGAGTGTAGTGAATTTGATTATGAACATTGTTTCCTGGACTTTTTCACGTCCAAAGACGTTTAGGGTGCTGTTTAAACTAGGTGTTTCTTACATCCATCATGCATTCTTGCCCGCTCTATCAGTCTGTCACCTTTCTCAATTCTCTTTCCTAGGCCATAGTCAACAGTGAAATCATTAACTTTTTTATTTCCAACTTTTGCAATGAAGTCTCCAAGTAAAGCAGTTGTCTCGTGAGATTTACACTGAGGCATATTGCCATCTCAAGTACGAGTAAAATGTGTCAATGTCTCCTTCTGTACTATCTGCTGTTGAGGCATATATTTGAATAAAATTGATATCAATAGATCTGCCACTCAATTTAACTAACAGGAGTCGATCTGATTTTGCCCAAAATCTCTTTGCTAGTCTTTCTCTTTCTGTATCTAATTGTATTTTTACTCCTCATTCATGTTTATTCACAGTCGAGAACAAGGGCAATGAAGAGGCTTAGTGAAACTGCCGAAAAGGCATCAGGCTGGCTGTGGAACAACCGCAATGGGCAATGGAAATCGTGACAGTAAACGCCGCGGTACAGAAAACACCACTAGATATGGATAAAGGAGATATAGTGAGAGCAATTAATGATCGCCTGTTAGAGAATGACACTGCGATAGACGAATCATCAATGTTAAGACTGTTGGAATTTGGCATCAAACGTAAGGCTAGTAGAGATGGACGTATGAGGGGATGCATCCGTTGTGTTTACAACCAGCGAGCTACAGGAACATTTAGCATTCACACTCTTCGACATATACTGATGGAGACTGTGCACCTATGGGTTTGCCCGGAGTACAATGATATCAATTCTGTATAACAATAACAATAACAAATGTCTAATGGTCATGGAAGACAAGAAGTACTTTCTATTTTCTCCGTTTATAATGCTCACACAACGATGATACAGGTGTCAGAATAAAGCACCAATTCGGTACTATATAACAAGAGTAGCTTTATCAGAAGAAATCCTCTTGTTGGTCTCTACTGTTAATGGAAACACATTCAAGTTTCTACGATTCTCTCCTTCCATATTGTTTACTCTTTAGCAGTCTAAGATCATGCCTTGAACTAACTTTATTCCCATTGGCTGAACTTTAGCACACATCTAGCCGGCGTTTCAAATATCGATACCCCTGTGGCAGGGCCACAGCCACTGGGCATGAGCTCTCCAGGCTTGTGCCTGAGTACCTTACCAAACAAGTTTGCGCCCGTTCCCATCAAGCTCGCCGATCAGTCCTCCCCACCGACCATCGTAGATATAATGAAGACTTGCAGTCTACCCACTGACTACGGCTAACCCCTTGTGAGTATTACTGTTTAAGTTTCGCTGTGGTAGGTTCTGCGTATGCATTCCTCGACAATCAGCTCTGTCCACGTCAACCTTGGTCCTTGGTTTCCCTTTTCGGTTAAGTCTATTCACTGGAGCAGCTCGCAGCGTGGTTAAAAATCACCGCCACTCCAATAATGGATCCCCACACGCCGCCCCCCTCCCCCACGCTGCTCTCGACTCACCTACTAATGAAATGGGGTCAAGGTGCCAATGTACCGTTCCCGCCCATCTAAGGACAGGTGTCCGTTTCCGCCAGATACGCCTGAATGAGCCCGCACACTTTCCCCCTTCCAGGCCAACCAGTCCCGCCCACATTTAGTGGGACGCCGAGCGGTCCATGACCTGTCATCAGAACAGACCTGACCCCCCTCCCAATCACGGCGGCAAGCAGCTGAGACCCGACCCGCTAGTCTGCTGTTGCTCCAGTAGGCTCCACCTCCTCTAAAGATGGTAGCATGCGCTATCGTTATGTTGTAACGGACCTAGTCCCTACCTCAACTTCCCTGGAAAGACCAGACCTCGGTTCGGGCGCGTTTTTTCAATCCAAACGTCAAACATTGAATTCATAATGCCCCTGCCGAGTGCTAAAGGCAGTAAGCATGGACCTGATTTCAAGGCTTGACATTGAATCTGCTAGTATCATTTACTCCGAGTCCCCTTTTGAGAAATTAAATTTGCCGTATTTAACATTTGGGCAAGCCAGCTGATGGACTATCAGGTAAGGATTCGGGCTTGGGGCTACAGTAAACCATCTAAGTATTTCTCTTGTAAACAAAATCCGAGACGATGCTCACCAGTCGCCCTATCCTCAGAAAAACTGTACCTGCTATTCCTGATGTTAGCAATTATTGCATATCTTTTTCAATACGTAGTCTATCTCCGACCTTCAGAGGCATGTGCATTTGCGAAAGGGGAGAAAGGATAGTTTTCACCCCCATGCTAGATCGGGTGTTGGTGGCTAACCTGTTCATGTAATAATTCCAGAAGGGTTAGTGGCGCCCGAGGTTTGTTCCGTTACCCCTTTCTAGCATGTTTTTAGTACTTTAAGAACTTGCTCCCGTCTGCCCTTGGACGTTTTCAGACTGAACCTACAAACATCCCGGGCTGCTCGATCTGCAACCGTGGGGTCTTAACCGGCTCCTCGACTGCAGAGAGAGGATGTATATTATCTCTACATGGAACGGTGGAACAAGGCCCGGGGGGGGGGCATAAGGTAGTTCGTCATTCTCAGTTGCACTCAAACAACCCAGCCAGGGACATATGAGACAGGGAAAATTCGGCTCGCCCTTCCACCATAGCCCATCAAAGACACGATGATATAATAGTCGATCGGAGACAACGGCCGCGTATCTATCGTCCTCCCCTACAAATGAGCCCAGTTCCCACCTGATATTGCCGAATAGGAACAAACCACTTCGACCCCTACGCCGCCAGGGGACACGTTCGCCCCCCCCTACTAACACGGGACGACCTACGCTCTTTCTTATGGTACGCCGACGAACCCCCTGGTCCCGATGCCGCGCGCGATTGGGTCTGTCTCAGTTATCCAGGGAGGTGTGCCAGTTAAGGGAGCCTGCAGGGTACCCAGGGGAGGGGCCCAGTCTTAGCTCGTTCTGGCACTTATCAGTCCTGAGGAACTATTTTGACCCTTCGGAGGCGCTACTAACATACTGTATGCAGGCCGACCGACGCCGGGGTGCCAAAAACCTGCTAACTCCAGCACATGGTGTATCCTCACAACCTCAGTCGGGTTGGCTGTATCACGGATACAACTCACGCTCTCTGTGCACATCCTGAGCAGGAAAAGCGCCTGGTTAACAACTGAGTGGATTCCACGAGTTAGCCTTAATGTGTGCGTAGGATATTCCACCTCGCCGCTACAGTACAACTAAACCTACTCGCACAATTTTCTTCTTAGAAGGGCCACACGACCGGCCGCCTATCTCTACTCACAAGGACCTGCAGGTTATGCCTATTTCCTTCGCCCAACGTGTTGGGTTCCTGATTTTACGAAACAGAACATACCGTTACCCGAAACCCGATCTATTCATCAGAGCAACCTTTGGCCAGGACAAGCTGCGATGCTTACCTCTGATTGACCCACGTGTACCCTTTTTTCTGTGATCTCTCCACTGTTTGGTACAACAGCCCAGCTCCATCAACTTTCCCCAATATGCCGATGTGTACCGGCCACGCTGATCCGGGAGTGGGGGGGGAGGCCCATGGGAGGGGGATCATGTACCGAGGCATTTCTGTACGAGTAATCCAGATCTTTTACATGAACCCCTTTGCCATTACGTTGGGGGATGGGGGCGGAGTTTGGTGTTGGGGGACTTGCGCAAGATAGCCCGAGGGCCCAAGCCCCCGTCGGCCGCCTCCATTAACAGCGCACCTCATACCTCCATCTCCAAAAAGCCCCGACACCCTCAGGCATGCGTATGTATCATTGGACGTATCCTGCCACCTCTATCCATGAGCGTCCGGACCTGTACAGCCACCCAGTTTCCCGGGAATGCCACTGAATATATGTTTTTATTTTTTAGTCGGATCCTCCTAAGAAACTCGATATCAGCACGCCCGTCAACACAGGCCAGTCGAATAGGTGTTACCCATACAATAACTGCTGGCACGGAAAATCCCTCTCCAGACCCCCGAAACGCCAATGGACCACATAGTTCCAAGGGGGCTACTGTGGCGTAGTCCAGTAATGCTCATAGGAGGGGTGACCGATAGATATCACGGGGGCCATGAAACTCCTCCACTGTTTTACGAGGTCATCAATTCTCCGTGTGAGTCCCGTCGCCTCGCCCTCACGCCCGCGGACACCCCGAGTTCGCACCCCCGCCTCCATCCCCCCCGGAAGCCCAAAAACCTTGTACCCCTCGATACCAAACCCGATGCCCAACCCCGCACGCTACCTCGGGGAGGCAAGCACGCGGATCCCTGCACACCCTCATAGCTGGCATCGCTGGCCAGGGTATGGCCCCTGGTCATCACCGCTCCCCCCGCTGCCCCACACCAGCAAATGCAAGAGATCAGCCCCCCTGCTGCCCCCGCCCGCGCGGGGCCGACCCACACCCAAAGACCCAAAAGGGCCTGACGGACAGATGGCGGCATATAGTGGCCCCGCAAGCCGGCCCGCGTATTGGGGCCGCATGGGTGCCGCCGCAGGCCCCCGGGGCCCCGGCGTCCCCGTTTGTCCACCCTATAGAAGTAGACCGCTCGCCCCGAGGCGACGCGGGGGGCGCCCCCGGGGATCGCTAGTCAGGCCCCGAGGTGTCCAGGGGGGCATAGACAATTGCCGGTAACCTTCGTCACCTTGCACGGCCCCTCCGCCCCCTAATCCAAACAGCCGCGGGTATGTATTATTCGTGCACTACAGAGTACACGCCGGAGCGCTGAGTGCCATACCTCAACCTGGCGCAGGTCCCAGCCAGGGCCACTGACCTTAAGAGGACCGCAACCCCCCCCATGCGCGCCTGCACCAGTCTAGAAAATAAGGATGGACCAGCCGCCGACCCCCGTAGTAATAGTAATCGTGCCACAATGCCACCAAAAAACCCACCTCCGAACCACTACCTAAATATACCGATGACAGACACCCCACGCTGAGAGTCTGTGTATAAACACATAATAAACACCAGCCACAAAGCTAAGACTCAGGACTTGGTGTGTATGGTCCTGCTTTGTGCAAACCTGTTCAGCACTATGTTAAGGAGTGGTTAAATCCTTCCACCTTCTTCTTCCTTCATAATTTCAAATGAGGTCCCTTGCGGGCGTGCTTAGCGATGGAGTGTGCTAAAACACGCAATCAGTGATAAGATGGTCTTTAATCTATGTCCTCGGGGTCACTCCGTCTCCCCCCTCGCATCAAACGGTCTTTGTTTCCAGGGGGGCCATGGGGCCATCCCCAGCGGGGATGTTCGAATCAACCTCATTTCCATTACAACCCGGTGCGACGGTCCTACGCATGGCAAGCCCAAAAACCCCCCTTGCCCCCGACCCACCGAAGTAACCGTATATATCACTTCGGACCACACGGGGCCTGCCACTTGCATTTAAAGTAATATCCTCCGGGTCGCAAGCAATCGCCCAACGACAATATTAAGGGGGAGGTCCTCCCTCGGGTCCCACAGCGATCATGTTTGTACACCGACCAAGCCCTGCCAGCATCGGGGCGTACAAAAAGTCTTCCAGTATATTTCTTTAATGGGCGATTGTCCCGACCACAATCGACCAGCCCATAATACCGTAACCACCAATGAGGCACGTCAACGCGCCAACCCCAATTACCTAATAACTTTTGCCCACCAGACGAGGCCGGATACGATTCCACGACTCACCCACTCAGCCTCTTGCAACATCCGTTCACGGCCGCCCATTAAAGGTATCGGGAGCACAATTCCTACGCTACCCCATAGCGAGAGCACGATTGCTGGGCGTCTCCGCCCCCACGGGAATTGCAAGTAGACGCTACTGACCCTAAGCCCAGTGCCAGCACATGACGTTCACGGCAGTCTAATTCATAAAGCTCATGGTCCCCTCTCGGGATCTTAGGATCCATCCTTCTTTTCCCCTCTATCGAGGTGCAGCATAATACGCTCCTTTCCGGACCTCAGCCTGCAAGTCCACGTTTCGGGGGGGGGGGGGCCATTTTTTCATCCGCCGCCTCCAATTTTCTTGGGCTAGAGCGCTGCGAGCCTCCATTGCTAACAGTTGGGCTTCCGAGCTTGCATTGCTAACATCTTCACTATCATTCCATGCACATATCCATCACACTCCAGTCGAACCTACAATGATGAAATGCCCTATTCTAACTTGTCCCTCTCTAAGACAATTCAATGTGATTGTATGTTGTACGTGTCTAGGGAAAATAATAAATTAAAAGTAACATCACACCAAACTAAAATGAGTTACTCAAAGATCTGGGTACAATTGAACAATTTATTGTATCTACAGTTATTGCTTTTTTCATCTTTTTATAAATAGAAAAATGGCATGATAATCAACTGATGATGATGAAATTTTACAATATAAGAATAGTGTAACACACAATTGAAAAATTACACACAGATTGTCAATGATTCCATTCTCTATGGAATTAATACTTTCTAATCAAAGTCACTTTAGAATATATATATATATATGTATGTATGTATGTATGTATGTATGTATGTATGTATGTATGTATGTATGTATGTATGTATGTATGTATGTATGTATGTATGTATGTATGTATGTATATATGTGTGTGTATGTGTATATATATATATATATATATATATATATATATATATATATATATATATATATATATATATATATATATATATATATATATATATATATATATATATATATATATATATATATATATATATATATATATATATATATATATAGTCACTTGTACTGACATTCACTGTGGCTTGACTGGAACTAACTGTTGTGAACCCCTGTTCTTAACTTTTCAATTAGTCACTTGGTATTATGATTCTGTCTTTACAGATGTAATGATCTTAACAAAGTTTGGTTTCATCATCTGATATTACTATAAGTGTGGTAAACCATATATTTAAATCCCAGTCCTTTTGATAGGCACTTAGCTTGTTGACTCTACCGAGCTGTCAATCTGATGTGAACAGTGGCTGGCAATGCCCATACATTAGGGTTACCAGTCCTGATCTGATGTATACTCTGGGTGACGTTGCTTCTAAGGCTATCACTGGTATACACAAACTTCTGCCTGGTTGACAGTCTAGTATGATATGATCTGACCTGTAACACATAATAGTTCTAGGCTAGTATCTTTCTAGCAAAACCTTTCCCTAGTACAGGTGAGAGGTAAGTAAGATATCAGAAAACATTTGTTAATTCAAATCAGACAGATCACTTCAGTGACTTACTACAAGCATATTTTAACATAAACATCTATATCATTATTCCAGTGACTTGAATCCTTCCATATACATATTACTCTTCAGTGACATAGTATAGGCCTTTATGGTTATTTAATTATATACATATCATTCCTTAAACTCAATTCCCCATCTCGGTCCGTGATTGACTTCACTGAAATAGCATAGGCTTTGGTATAATGTTTAACTATATACTCAAATTACACAGCAAAACACTCCCTTCTATTCTTTCAGTGCTCTTGCTAGTCCTGTCCCATCCAGTAATCAGAAAAGTCCTACTTAGCCTTCTGAAAACTGTTCTACCTTTTCCAAACCTTCTTCTGATTTAATTAAAAAAGAATTACACAGCACAAAATGGTGGTTTCCCTCCAATACTTGTTTCAGGTGAATCTACACACACAACACTTCCCATATGCGCACAAATAATAGTATATACATATTTATACTTAAATCACTCTTACCCCCAATCCAGAATACACACAGGGTGAAGGCGAATAGCAAAGTCAGGCCGAGCACAGCAAATACATACTTTCTGAGAGCAGGAAAGTCAGCACACCCCAAACTGAGTAAATCAGGTATCAGTTTACCATCTCTTCTTTACTGTGCAAATGACTGTGAGATGGCGGTACACCTACCTGGGCGAGGGGCATATTCAGAGAGTGGTAGAATATCTCGAAGACGGCCAGATATAGTGCTGCATTCTTCATCATCGCATCATGTTATATTGACTGAACTGATCGTGCCATTTGAATCCAGATTGGACGAATAACATGCGTTCAAAGCGGCCAAGTATAATCATCTGGCCGGGGACCTGAGACACGATGGGCTCACTGCAAGAGTCATGGCTGTTGAGGTGGGTGCAAGAGGGCTCGTTGCTGCCTTAGTGTATGATATATTTAAACTGTTAGGGCTGAGGAGACATTCGAGAACAATTGCACTGAAGAGGCACATTAAAACTGCTGGAAAGGCATCATACTGGCTGCGGAACAACCGCAATGGTCTATGGAACTTGGGACAGTAAACTCTAGCCCCACCTTTTTCAAAGTTCGCAATACATTGATTTTATCGTTGCATTGGTGAAAAAACGGTGACCTACAGGTAACCCACGGTGTATTGTGTCGGGTGCAGATTGATTTCAGTTGCCAACTCGCAGTGGCTTCACGCCTCGTCGGCTTCTCCAGTTCCTGGTCGTAGTGTGCCGTGGAACAGCCGCAATTGGCGATAGAAGTCGGGATAATGATTTGTGTTCAACAGCTTGCGGAAAAGTGTGGATTTTAAAGCTGCAACAAAGGTGAAGTGGGTTCAATTTTCTACTCAAGACACCAGGAGTCTGACACTTGGGAGTCATGACCCAAGTGGGCCCGCCCCCTAAGAGTGTAAAGGAGATGATGGGGTCGAAACACTTGATCGACGGGGGGACTGCTTCTGATGATCAGACTGCCTCCTGTTGTATCGCTCTGAATAGCGTTTCCTATCATAACTACATGGTCAGACTATTGACAATCGGGAAAAGACCAATGGACCTCTGGAAAGACAGATGACACTGGGAAAAAACTAGGAACCGGCTGACCGGGTTGGAACCCCGTAAGCCGTATACAATCGCCACAGAACTCAGAAGTGATAGATGCCACCTAAATTCACCGAAATGGGGGAGAAAGATGAATCCACAGGTTCAGCCAGGAGTCAATCCACAGTGCTGAAAATATTCAAGTTGATCTGCATGATGATGATCTCATTCAGTTCTTGGACGGGAAAAGAGATGCAACCAAGTCTCCACCTGCCAGTGCAAACGGGATTTGGGAACAGCTAGACGAAGCCTTGTCAAAAGAGTTGGATAACAACTGTCAAGACCCACTCTAATCGGATGGGGGAAGGTGCTAGCTGGCTACCACCCTCTCGATGTGCTGTACCACTGGTCGCGCTGGATTTAACTAAATACGCAATGACTCGTGTACACTAAGGGGACCACACGAACACTGGCTGACACAAGAATTAAAGCTTCAAAACAGGTAGAATCCCATTATTATCAACAACGCCATTTGGCCACAACCGGCCACAATGAAATGCAACATATATATACTGCCACTGCCAGCTAATACGCAATATAAATCTAGGCAATATAACAAACTATCTGCTATGATCAAACCCCCTCACAAGAGCGGCAAGAAAAATCGTTATGTCAAACTGACAACTATCAGAAACATATCGCTCGTACCTACGAGAAAACCTCAGTTCACAAAAATCACCACTGAGAGACTAACTACCTCTCTAGAATACTGATACTAGGACAAGGCTCTCATGGCAGGTGCTGTCTCACGAAATTCTTTCCAAGATGGGCAGCACACAAGCTGGCATGGAAGCGTCCGCACAGGACGGTAGACGAACGATGAATGACCCGGCGCCAAACCCTTGGCACCAAAATATGAGCTGATCACTTGACCTCGATCGCTCTTCTATATTCGTAAGCCCTTCGGCGGCTTCCGAATGGCTTGCTCGATTTGTGAACAAGCGGTTACTCGTACAGTGAAAGATCGCCGTGACATCCAACCCCCCTCCCCTTAAGAAAGAAAACGGACTTTTCTTCCATCCAGAGGATATTGGGCCCCGACCTCATCAGAAGTTCGGAGACTCATGTGCTGCATAACAGCGTAACCCCCATCTGTCCTGTCAGTAATATTCTTGCACTCTACTAATCTAACAAACACAAAATCAGTCAAAACTGACGAAACTTAAAAATGTGTACGTAACATGCCACCCGAGGTAATGGCAGCCGGAAAGTAACAATAGCAGCTTCACCTGGGTATCGTCGCAATCATCCTCTTAAGCATCTGTGTAACAAGATTCACTCAATGCCGTACTCATCCATCCAGACACAGAATAAAAAATCTGCCTTTATGGCGACGTACATCATGATATCAATATACATGACATTTCCAGTCAATCATGATATTAATATTTTAAATCTACATCCTTGGTCACCCTCAATATATCATACAGATGCATAGACTAACTCTATCTACAGCTTATATTTTCATCAGAAAAATGCTGGTGAAGTGCATCAGACTATATCGTTCGGTTCGAGCTAACCGAAACACCCTGGCTATACGCGAAACCCGATACATATCCCTTCCTACTGCTGGACTATTTGCAGGTGGTTATCAAGCAGCGACATATGCTTCCACCTGACTGCATCGCACGCACCCCATCTATTCGCGAATGTCACTCGTTCTACCCTCGTATTGTCTCGCAACGACAATACCTCCACTAACTTCACTCATGCAACTTCATTAAACACCTGTCTGAGTGTGCGCAAAGTAGCACTCTGAGGGACGTTCCGGACCCACACCGCGCGATCACTAACTTTCGGGCACTCAGACACACCCATTTGATTCCTATTCCTGCATCTCGGTACAGAACTCTGAGAATAAGTGGGTGCCTGCCTCGCACCCCGTCGCTGACACACTTTCCTCTCAGATCGGTCTCTTTGGCTGTGTATTCTCCATGTGAGAAAGTCGTGTTCAACGAGCTCCAGAAAGTGTACTCTTGATATAGAGTTTTATGTTCTTCAGATCAGCTAGGTCGTCCTACAGTTGGAGCCTAAGCTTGATTATATTTGTTCGGACTTGTCGGCGCTGAAAGGGATGGAATGAGTGAATATCATATATATTAAATACTTCAGCAAGATGACTCTGACATTGTTCCTGTAGTCTACATGACGATAGACTTACTTTATGGACTGGCTAGAGATTGCCATTGTCAATTTAATGGATGCATTATTCAGGAGCTACGTTTCGTTATTAAAATACATATTGTTAAACGTCAATCAGGCTTTATGAAGTTTTCCTACTGCTGAAGACTAGCCTTACGTTTGTGAGAACTTTGCAAGTTGTACTGTATTAAAAAACCAACCCTAGACCGTCTGGACACTGTGGTGAAGTGGGATGTTATAAATATTTATAGGGGACTTAGTGTACTGACTGAGATCAGCTGTGAAGGTATCTATATCTATTAAAAGTAGTGTATTATAGATAACCTTACTTGCTACCACATATCTATATATCTCAGTCAGAATTATTCTGGAATAGTGTGATGTTACGTTATGTGTCTAGGGTATGAGTATGGTGAAGTGTAAGTCACAACAACAGACAGATAAACAATTTAATTTAATCCACTACTCTTGACAACACTGTGACACTCACATACATATAACACTCTACAAAGATATCTTAAAAGAGTCACTGATAAACTTTCAAATAACAATATGTATTCATTACTGGCATGAATGAATATGTGTCCTGATTCAACTACAAGGGAACCAGGAATCACAATCAATTTAAATTACAAGTTATGTACAGAATGTATTTAATATGAATATTGTAGTGACATATATTAGTACAAATGTTCTATGTGTGTCAGTTGTGTAGTAGTAAAATGAGGTAATACTGGTTTTGTTTTGTTCAAGCTCTGTTGGTATTGGTCATCATGACTTCAATAGTTTGTCTTTAGGGACTATTATTTGAGATGTTCACAGTTCCTGATTTTAAGACAAGTAAATTCCCCTCTGAATGGTATTTTTATAAAGTTATTTCAAGATGAGGGGACATAATGTTGAGCTCAGCTGGCCAACTCTGCTTATCTTGAGTGATGGCGGCAGGAGAGGACTCCTCTGCTCGAATTCTCTTCTGGGCTCTGGAGACACCTCACTGATAGCTAAAAGGACCAAGGAGTATGCTGTCCGACACTGGATTCAGCAAATCTCTGACCAGATGCTG
Organism: Oreohelix idahoensis; assembly: GCA_024509875.1. Classification (NCBI taxonomy): domain Eukaryota; kingdom Metazoa; phylum Mollusca; class Gastropoda; order Stylommatophora; family Oreohelicidae; genus Oreohelix; species Oreohelix idahoensis. Next base: position 709,789 of record JAMPIV010000784.1, read on the forward strand.
CTCAGTACCATCAAGACCACTGTCCCTGAAATCAAGAAGGATGTACCTTCTACTTCATAACTAATTTATATTCTCTTTTACACTGATCACAATACAGCACAAACATTGCGTTCAGAGCGTTAGGCCAACAGTCAGCTTCATTTGAAATACTTTATTCCAGTATTACCCTTCTTAATGGTTACTACGCCTCTGCACTTCCAGCATTATTTCTTTCTAGTCCATCATCCAGGTGTCAGTGTACTATTTGGCCATTCCATGCCGTTTTACTTCTCTCCGACACCCTCTGTTCAGGCTGGAGCATTATAGGCTTTACCTCACGTTTGCCACTGAACTACACATATATATACAGGCATAAATCAACAATTCACATTCAATTTTTCATTAAAAGATACTGAATGGTTCAAGCTTACCACAATTTCATGGAAATAAACACAGATACGTTGATTAGCAATGAATTCTGGCACAAACTGGCACAAATTCCGTTCTGCCTATGTTCCAGGCTTTTATTTTAGCAAAAATGTGAGCTGGCTTCAACGTACTGTCGCTTTATCAAGCTTATTTGAATTAGTGGTCTCGAACTAACGCTCCCAAGTGTGTATATCAGCGAGACTGGCCAATGAGCCACGTTTCGACAAGTGTTTGAAAAAATGTTATCTTTTCCCGTCTCCCCTAACAACCAAGATAGTATTTATAGCCCGACCAATCGTGGTTAGGCTTTCATTTGTTGCGCTCCAATCAATTTGAAGTTTACATTGTAGGCTATTTCTGTAACGTAAATTTTTTCAAACACGTTAAAAAAAAATCTTATGAGCAGAAATGATTTTATGCTGTCAGGCACCCCCAATATTTTATTTTGGGTATAATTTATTAATTCCTGGACTATTTGCGTAACGTTTTACATATTATTTGTCAGCAAACCCTAAGGAACCCAAAAATACTAATTTAAAGGAGCTACGTGGCTGCGTTCAAAATATGCAATTTCTTCTATCTCCTGTTTAGAAGATGTGCTGTCTGGGTACTGTTATGTGTTCAAACGTAAACCCATATAATGTTGTCTTTTCTAATAAGAGTCTGTTATGATTTATAAACCTAACTCTGGGAAAGGGTAGTGTATTTTATCACTGTCCGTCTGAAAAAAAATTAGTGCATGTAGACTTACACGCGTGATGGTAGTAATTGTGTATCGCGCGAAGCGGGTTTAGTGTTCGGCTTTCTGCCTCTCCCTTCTCTTTTTATCCCTTTAGTCCATCTGTTCGTTCGTTTTGGTAACGCAGTATAATTAATGTTAGGGTTAATTTAGGTCATTACGCAGTACGTCTCAATGCTTTTCCAAGAAATACAGCACACGTTTCATTGAAGAAGGCGGGTAATAATACAGTAAGCTTTACTATCAACGTGAAAGCGTTACAATTTGCAGACGAAGCAGAAAACAAGGGGGATTTCGAGTACATTCTTTGTGATAGCACTGTCATTTTACCATTGCTCTTTTCTTTATTATATGTATTTATTAGGCTTTATATTTAATTGATAATTTATATATGTGGATTAGAATATTCCATGACACCTCCCCTCTTAAAACAGACATTATATGTCAGTCCTTTATTCTATATACACATAGAGAAATTTATTATTATTTCTGGGGTTTACGGTGATTCTCATCACACGGATGGCGGCTTAAAAAATCCGCTCCCAGATTGGTTTTTCCAGATATATATTCAATGCTAAAATTATATGGAGCCAGAAGCAAAGACCATCGGAGTAACCTAGAGTTCTCATGCTTAGCCTGTGCTAAAAACGATAAAGGTTTGTGGTCAGTTTGCAACTTAAATGCCTTCCCATATAGATAAATATTGAATTTCTTTATTGCCCATATTACTGCAAGACATTCTTTTTCGCTAGTTGAGTAGTTGATTTCAGCTTTATTCAACTTTCTGCTAGCATATGCCACTGGGCTTAATTCCCCATCCAATGCCTCTGATTTCTGTAGTAAAGTTGCACCTAGCCCAATATTACTTGCATCCGTCCTTACTATGAATTCTTGACTTAAGTCAGGTAATTTCAAAATGGGTTTACTTGTGAGCTTTTCCTTCAATTCTTGGTAAGTCATTTCACATTGTGGTGTCCATGTAATGCGATCTGGAAGTCCTTTACGTGTCAATTCAGTTAACGGTGCACATATGGAATTAAAGTTCTTGATATACTTCTGGTAGAAACCACATAATGAGACAAAGGATCTCACGTCCTTCTTGGTTTGTGGTCTCGGGGCTTTCTGTAGTTTCTCTAAATTCTTTGGGTCAGGGGTCATGTTTCCCTGATAAACTGTGTGTCCCAAAAATTCCAATTCTTTACATCCAACGCAACATTTGGTTGGTCGGGCTGTTAAATTTGCCTCCCTAAGTCGATCAAACAGCATGTTCAGAGAGTCAATGTGTTCCTCAAATGTTTCTGTTGCTATAAGGATATCATCCATAAAATTTGTTATACAGGGATTATTCAGAGGATCCAATAATTTTCTCATCATTCTAGAGAAGACACTAGGCGCATTCTTCAATCCAAATGGCAATCTATTAAACTCATAGTGTCCTTCTGAGGTACTAAAAGCTAGGTATGGTCTAACCTCAGGCTTTACTGGAATCTGATAGTATCCTTTACTCAGATCCACTTTTGAGAAATATTTAGCTTTATTTAGTCTGGCAAACAGCTGATTTGTATCCGGCAATGGATCCACCTGTCCTTCTGTAATAGCATTCAGTCTCCTGTAATCTATACAGAGTCTATGTTCTCCAGAGGGCTTCCTTAAAAGTACAACACCGGAACTATACGAAGACTCACTGTGCGAAATAATTCCTTCCTTCAACAGATAGTCTATCTCTTCCTTCAAAGCTTTTTCCTTAGCAAACGGAATCGAATATGGTTTCATACAGACAGGTGTGGAGTCTATTAATTTCATATCATATTCCAATAGGTTTGTATGCCCTGGTCGGTCTGTTAACACCTCTGCATGATTATTTAGAACCTGTTGCACTCTCTCTTTCTGAGTTTTCGTTAAATGTGTACTGATTTTCACCTGTGCTGCTGTCTCACAGGGGTGTAATGGATATTCAAATGATGAAAGTGGTTCCTTTTTCATCTCCATGGCGATGGACAAGGTCAACAAGTGTGTCTCTTCCTGATGTTCTCTTTCCAAATATTTCTTCAGGAGATTCACATGATAGATTTTTTCTTTCCCCTTCTTATCTATCTTATAATTTGTTCTAGACACCTTCTCTAGAACTGTATATGGACCCTGCCATCCAATTTGTAACTTATTCTGACTCCCGGGCAAAAGAAGCAGTACCTTCTCTCCCACAGCCAAATTTCTGTCTTTCGCCTTCCTGTTATAATAGGCAGCATGTTTCTTCCTGGCTTGTTTCAAATTTTCATTGGCAAGTTTCCAGCCAGTTTTTAACCGAGTGGTCAGCTCATTCACATATTGGTATGAAGATGTAATGTTTTCCTCTGCCTTTTCATCAGTCCACGTTCTTAACAAAGCTACATATGGACCTTTAATTGTGTGGACCTATTTGTCCATGCACCGGTATGGTCTCTTCCACTTGAAGCTTTATAGTGATGATTTTTCCTCCCAGAATTATCATTCACAAAACGACCGCTACCAATTTTTCTTTTGGGGCTTTCTCCCCTCTTAAAATTCTTGATGAGAGATTTCCTCTCTACATATTCTTCCTCCAGTTTGTTTAAGTCCGATTGAGGGATTGTCGGCTTATCCTGGGGTAAGACATCTTTTTGCACTCTCCGCATAGTGGCCATAGTAAAACAGTTAAGTGAAGCTTGTCCGTGAAAAGGGGCTTCCCATTCCATTTGGTCCACTTTATCAAATCTATTTCTCCTTTTATTGTCAGGCCTGATTTTGCCCCATGGCGTGTCCAGGTCCTGATCCATGTTCCCACTTGTGGGTGTTCCCTCATGTGCTATGCTACACCTTTCTACAAAATTTTCAATGTCCCATCTTGCTTTGGGCCAATAATAATTGTGAGCCACCTTTTGAATGATGGTACCTATCTTCTCATGGTCCCCATCTGGTTTCACATGTAGGCTCCTTATTAAGTCTGTCCTATATCTTTTTGGAAGAACCAGCTGTCCGTGACCATGGGATCTAGTTCCGGCCTTCCTATACATCAACTTGTTTTTCATATAAAAATCTCCCTTGCCTGGAGTTGTATGACAAGTTGACAATTTTCTGTAACAAGGCTTGAGTGTTTTATCCCCAGCCTGTGCCTTCCTCATCTCTTCTGGAGTGGTATCCAACATAATATCCTCCTCCTGTCTTGAGGTCGACCTGACCTGAAGGGTTGCCATATACACAGGTTTCCTTCTACAATGGTCAGTGTCATGATTGTCCATCTGACAATTTTTACACCACCTTTTTCCTTGGTTGAAAGATTTTCTTTCATCATATTTCCTTTCATCGAATTGTGGGACTTTATTTTTATTGTCATACCGTGGCCTATCAAATTGGTGCTTACCTTTATTTTGATCCTTAGGATCAAATTTATTAAAGTTCTGTGGTGCCCTAAAGTTGTCCACCTGTTTCTTTTTATTACCTGTTACCTCTGCTTGAGCTGCTTGATACCTTTCAGCAACATTTAGCAACTCACCCAGCCTCTCTGCACCTTGTTCCATGAGAAACTTTCTCAGGTCTGGAGCCATGGACTCTCTTAGTTGCTCTATAAGGACCATTTCCTTAAGATCTTGGGTTTTCCCCAGAGAAGTCCATTTCTCCAAGTATGTCTCTATTCGTGCAGAGAACTGGTGATAGGTTTCACCTGACAGTAGTTTAGCATTCCTAAATTTTTTCCTGTAAAACTCTGCATTCTTTTCATACCTTAACAAAAGAGCCTGCTTTAGCATGTCATAATTTTCCTGATCACCTCTGCTCATTTTTGCAAAAACTTCATAAGCTGCCCCACGAAGTCCCTGAGATAACTTTAAGCTCCACCTTTCTCTCTCTAACCCATACGTGGTAGCTAATAGTTCGTACCTATTTATATAGCTCTCAATATCATCGTCTTTCTCAACAAAATGATCTAAATGAAAATTCATAGCTGAGATTGAGGCTCCTTGAGTAACCGTAGCATCAGAGGCAAAAGGACTGGCACCATTTTCAGGAGCATGGCCTTGAAACTCAAACTCCCTTAGTCGTAACTCATGTTCCCTTTGTAATCTCTTCTCCTCCTTTTCTGCTTCCCTCTCTGCAGCTAATCTCTTCTCTTCTCTTTCTGCAGCTAATTTCTTCTCTTCTCTTTCTGCAGCTTGTCTTCTTTCCTCGGCTTCCAATGCTTTAGCCTCTTTGTCAGCCTCAATCTGCAACCTCTTAGTCTCAGCCTCAGCTTGCAACCTCTTAGTCTCAGCCTCAGCTTCAAATTGTAACTTCTTAATTTCCCTTTCAGCCTCTAACCTTCTTTCGGCTTCTTTTTCTAATCTTCTTTCTTCGCGTTCAATAAATTTGTCACATTCCGTTGTGACATAGGCAACCATAACTTGCCCATCTAATCCTAACTCTTTTGCAGTCTGAACCGCAGCAGATCGAAATTTGGCCAGGTCCGCCATTGTCTATTATGTAAATTTATACAATGTCTAACCAACAATTCAATCTCTAATGGACAACACAGGCACCGTGAGCTCAACCTTATTTAACTCCACCCAAGGATACCTTTTAATTCTTATATTCCCTGAAGTGAATTACCCCCCAATATTTTTAATAGTGAAAGATTCAAAATCCCAAGAGCGAGACCCCAATATATGTGGTGAAGTGGGATGTTATAAATATTTATAGGGGACTTAGTGTACTGACTGAGATCAGCTGTGAAGGTATCTATATCTATTAAAAGTAGTGTATTATAGATAACCTTACTTGCTACCACATATCTCTTTATCTCAGTCAGAATTATTCTGGAATAGTGTGATGCTACGTTATGTGTCTAGGGTATGTGTATGGTGAAGTGTAAGTCACAACAACAGACAGATAAACAATTTAATTTAATCCACTACTCTTGACAACACTGTGACACTCACATACATATAACACTCTACAAAGATATCTTAAAAGAGTCACTGATAAACTTTCAAATAACAATATGTATTCATTACTGGCATGAATGAATATGTGTCCTGATTCAACTACAAGGGAACCAGGAATCACAATCAATTTAAATTACAAGTTATGTACAGAATGTATTTAATATGAATATTGTAGTGACATATATTATTACAAATGTTCTATGTGTGTCAGTTGTGTAGTAGTAAAATGAGGTAATACTGGTTTTGTTTTGTTCAAGCTCTGTTGGTATTGGTCATCATGACTTCAATAGTTTGTCTTTAGGGACTATTATTGGAGATGTTCACAGTTCCTGATTTTAAGACAAGTAAATTCCCCTCTGAATGGTATTTTTATAAAGTTATTTCAAGATGAGGGGACATAATGTTGAGCTCAGCTGGCCAACTCTGCTTATCTTGAGTGATGGCGGCAGGAGAGGACTCCTCTGCTCGAATTCTCTTCTGGGCTCTGGAGACACCTCACTGATAGCTAAAAGGACCAAGGAGTATGCTGTCCGACACTGGATTCAGCAAATCTCTGACCAGATGCTGCTCAGTACCATCAAGACCACTGTCCCTGAAATCAAGAAGGATGTACCTTCTACTTCATAACTAATTTATATTCTCTTTTACACTGATCACAATACAGCACAAACATTGCGTTCAGAGCGTTAGGCCAACAGTCAGCTTCATTTGAAATACTTTATTCCAGTATTACCCTTCTTAATGGTTACTACGCCTCTGCACTTCCAGCATTATTTCTTTCTAGTCCATCATCCAGGTGTCAGTGTACTATTTGGCCATTCCATGCCGTTTTACTTCTCTCCGACACCCTCTGTTCAGGCTGGAGCATTATAGGCTTTACCTCACGTTTGCCACTGAACTACACATATATATACAGGCATAAATCAACAATTCACATTCAATTTTTCATTAAAAGATACTGAATGGTTCAAGCTTACCACAATTTCATGGAAATAAACACAGATACGTTGATTAGCAATGAATTCTGGCACAAACTGGCACAAATTCCGTTCTGCCTATGTTCCAGGCTTTTATTTTAGCAAAAATGTGAGCTGGCTTCAACGTACTGTCGCTTTATCAAGCTTATTTGAATTAGTGGTCTCGAACTAACGCTCCCAAGTGTGTATATCAGCGAGACTGGCCAATGAGCCACGTTTCGACAAGTGTTTGAAAAAATGTTATCTTTTCCCGTCTCCCCTAACAACCAAGATAGTATTTATAGCCCGACCAATCGTGGTTAGGCTTTCATTTGTTGCGCTCCAATCAATTTGAAGTTTACATTGTAGGCTATTTCTGTAACGTAAATTTTTTCAAACACGTTAAAAAAAAATCTTATGAGCAGAAATGATTTTATGCTGTCAGGCACCCCCAATATTTTATTTTGGGTATAATTTATTAATTCCTGGACTATTTGCGTAACGTTTTACATATTATTTGTCAGCAAACCCTAAGGAACCCAAAAATACTAATTTAAAGGAGCTACGTGGCTGCGTTCAAAATATGCAATTTCTTCTATCTCCTGTTTAGAAGATGTGCTGTCTGGGTACTGTTATGTGTTCAAACGTAAACCCATATAATGTTGTCTTTTCTAATAAGAGTCTGTTATGATTTATAAACCTAACTCTGGGAAAGGGTAGTGTATTTTATCACTGTCCGTCTGAAAAAAAATTAGTGCATGTAGACTTACACGCGTGATGGTAGTAATTGTGTATCGCGCGAAGCGGGTTTAGTGTTCGGCTTTCTGCCTCTCCCTTCTCTTTTTATCCCTTTAGTCCATCTGTTCGTTCGTTTTGGTAACGCAGTATAATTAATGTTAGGGTTAATTTAGGTCATTACGCAGTACGTCTCAATGCTTTTCCAAGAAATACAGCACACGTTTCATTGAAGAAGGCGGGTAATAATACAGTAAGCTTTACTATCAACGTGAAAGCGTTACAATTTGCAGACGAAGCAGAAAACAAGGGGGATTTCGAGTACATTCTTTGTGATAGCACTGTCAAGATAAAAGAATTATTCCCAAACATTTCTGGGAGCGTAAAGCCGGTAGTACCACTACATTTTTCTGAGCTACAAGCCGATGTTCGCCTAAGAAATTTTGCTTCAACCCAGATTTTCAACATGGCGCGTCTGTCGTCTGCTAGAGTATGAGAAAGGCCGGAAAACAGTTTTCCACATTACAGTTCTTCATGTCTGCAAGTTCCCAAAGAACAACTATACAAGTATATCATATCTGCATCCTGGATGTATGAAAGCATCTATTTTTCTGCCGAAGATGGCGAATTTTCCTGACGTCGATGAATCATGTGTATTCTGAATCGAGTCAGCTGTATTCTACGTGTAGACCTAGTGAGAGGTCTTGGTATCCTGTTCGCATCAGTGCTGGGAGGAACAGCCTTTGGAACTAGGAGGATTTTGAGGCCTGGCATTCAGATAAGTCACGTTTATAGTTTCATACATCGTGTGACTAGATTATCTTTGTTTGCCGGCGTATTTTTTCAGCATTTAATGTTTCATGTAATAATGGTGTCTTGTGTTTAATCTGTGGGAGGTAGGCTGGGACTTATGTTTCTATCAATACCGTTTCGACTGGTCGATAGATTCATAAACGTTTCCTTAGGGTTTGGAATGTGATTGTTTCAAATAGTGGGGCCGGCTTTACAACGCTGTGTGAATCTGCTGCTATTGAAATAATCACTACCTGTGACTGTTAGCGGTGAAGTCTTGTTAAGTGTACCATTTGTAATTGTTGTCCAGTTCTATATAATTTTTTCTTCAGTTTGCTGCATTATTGTTTGTGATATTGTCATTCTTACTTTACTATCTTTGATTTAATAGATGTCATTAATGTTGTAAAAAAAATCGTGATGTATTGTCATATGTGTGGATAGAGCTATTTTTTCTCCATTGTTCTATTTCATATAGTTCTACCTTAGTTTCCCATTTGCATTTTCTACGTTTTGGGCTCTGATCACTGTATTCTGTCTGCTGTTTGTACCTTTCTTTTATGCTCCATTGTTATCATCTGCATCTTTTGCTATTAATGCATCAAGTTGAGTGAATTTGAAGTGGTGTTATTATTATTGAAAATATTATTCGTAAAGTAATAATATTATTAAGTTACCTTATTTGTTGATTTTGAAAAAGCACAATAAGAGTAAATCTTGGCAACCTTGAAAGATTTAGTAAAGGTTGGAAAAGATTGTGGTTTGGAGGGAGCAGCCTTGCAATCTTATATAGATAAGGAAATCAAAAGACAAGAAGAAAAAGAAAGAAGACAAGAAGAATTAGAAAAAGAAAGAAGAGCAGAGGAGTTTGCTCTGGAAAAGGAAAAATTAAAACAGGCTCAAGAAATCAAATTAGCTGAAATTGAACTTGAGAAATTAAGATTGCAACAACCTCAGGTGAATATCAGAAATATGGATGATGACAGAAGAGATCATAACAAATTTGTTAAGGTAAATGCTTCCTGAGTAGATTTGAGACCTATCGTCATGAGTTTGGCATTGATAAAGCTACATGGCCTTGTAGACTCATGAACTTATTGGTTGGAGATGCATGTACGGCTGTGTGTACAATGGATGACCAATCGAGAAATGATTATGATTCAGTCAAGATACTGTTACTTAATAAATTCCAATTACATGAGGATGGTTATAGGCAAAAATTTAAATCACTAGTACCTGCTTCTGCTAAAGACTTTACAGAATTCATTGCCTCATTAAAGATGTACTTTTCGAGATGGATTGATCTCGCTAAAATTGAAAAGACTTTTGAAGGTTTATCTGACTTAATCCTCAGAGATAAGGTTTTATCCTCCATTAGCGGAGATTTCTTATCCTTTTTACAGGAGAGAAAACCAGATAAATTGGTTGTGTGTGAAACCCTCGGTAGACAATACCAGGTTGCACACCCAAATAAGAATCTAAGCAGAGATAATTTTAGGCATTCTCTTCCTGCTGCTTCAGCCAGAGTGACAAATTTTAACAATGCTAAGCAGAGATCAAATATTATTGACAGGAATTGTAAATTCAATCAAAACTTTCATTATGGCAACAATAGAGGCAAATACAATTTTAATAAGAGATCTCAACAGCCTCAGAGATATGATAACTATAACAATAATAATGATTATTTTGGTCCTCAATCATCTTACAGACAAAATGATTACCAAAATAGAGGAAGTTATAGTCCCAAATCAAACAGGGGTAATAGGTCATTCCACAGGAATAATGATAATTACTCAAATAATAGAGGTTCTTTTCAGAACAATAATTATAGACAGTCAAGAAACCCAGAACGTGTTAATGCTGTCGTGAATGGTGATAATAGTAATGCAAATCAAAACAATGTGCCTATTGCGCACGCAAATGCTTGCAGTGTTGATTTGGCTAATAGTACTAGCTGTACTCAATGCAGTTCTTTGTTTCAGCCACAGAGTGTGCCGAGACTTTTAGGCGGACACCCTCTACCTGTCATGTCATCTGTTGCAACCACAGGCTCCTTAGTACTGGATAGGGGTTTTGTCAACAATAAATTAGTATCTTTGTTGTGTGACACAGGTGCAACTACTTTATTCATCTGAGAAAAAAAGTATGTGAGCCAGGATTGCCGTAAGTTGCGCATTTTATATTATATATTTTTTCATTACTAACATGTAAACTAATATGTATATATTGCCATGTGAATATTAATATGTGAAAATCGCTAGTGAATGTCCAAGTCATTTGAGGCTGGCAACCTCATCATATAGAATTATGATTTCATGAACCACCAATGCAAGGGCTGGTGATTGCTTTATCGCTAGTTTCTTAAAGAAAACAAAAAAGCATAAGTAGTCCATAAGTTCCATATGGAGCAGGGAGGGAAAAATGAAAGAAATGATGTACATTCTCAGTATAATATTTACATTTTCAAACCAGTGTAAATGTTTATGTGAACATATTCACTTTAAAATTAATGAAAGTTTCAAACTGTTCAACAAATGTAGATATAAATGAAAACATATTCAATTTATATTGTGAACAGTTTTCAATCAGTGGAGATGTAAATGTAAACATATTCTGTCTGTACTATAAACCTTTTCATTTAAATGTAAAAAAAAAAAGATGAAGCTTTTCAATTTAAATGGAAAGGAAGTTTTTTCTCGAGGGATTAAGTTTAATTCTTATCGAGGGTAAATTCTGAGGTAGATGGAATAGTGGATGTCGTAGATTTGTGATAGGTGAATTAAGACTTAGATTTGGTCCCTTCTGAATAGCAATAGAAACAGGTGATATCTCAGTGAGATATAGGTAGAAATAGATTTCACGAGTGAGATGGAGGAAATATATTAGAGTCAGTCTCTGACCCTCGAGATGATTTCTCTCAGTCAGCCTATCATCTACAATAGATTAAGATTTGTCAGACCGTCTAGTGTAATATATATTAATACAAGGTATATATATATATATATCTCACATACACACACACACACATAAGTGACTACAATAGACACACAGACGTGAAACTATGACAAATGAAAATATAGATGATAGGGAACGAACTGACCGACACACTGGAATAAGTTTAAGTGAATTTTAATTATCAGACCAATTTCCATCACAACACCTAAAATTACATCAAAACATATACAAATAGTCATAAAGTCAATGAATTGCTACAAGAATGATAGACCCATTGGTATGATCCTTTCCCTCGATGTATAGCCCACAGTCCTGTTAGAAGAAAAGTGATAGCCCCAAAGAGTCACGGATACATCTGCTGTAGTCTAATGATTTCCCTTTAAAGGTATGAACAGACTTTGATACTCTAATCTATCCTAAGGAAAATATTGTTAGCAACAAAAAAAACATTGCATAAAGAAATACAAAGTGGGTGAAATTTGGTATAACATAAAAAGAGTCACTCGTTCCTGCTTTCTCTCTGTTCATTCATCGGGGTCCTGACATACATTCTTACCTACAATCGTGCTGTTGTTCGCCGTCTGGCGCAAACTTTAGGACACCCACACACTTTAATCTGTCCTTCTTTTAATGAAGCGGATCCCAGCTCTGCAGATATTTTGGGTTCATCCAATGGTTCCGGGGAGCGTTCTCTTCATGCGAATATTTTTCAGACTAAGGTTAGTGTCACTTGAATCACGAGGTAAGAATTAGTTTTAAGCGGGCTCACCGTGTCAGAATCACGAGGGTTCCACTACTTAGGAAAAATGTCGAGTTTGTAACTTCGATCAAAGGTAAAATTCTTGGTCACACCACAATTTGTCAACAGTGTCGGAAAGGTTATTGATTGTAATATTTTACTTGCCACACGGGCTGAAATGTACTTGAGTTTTTCACAGGAAGAATTAAATCTGGCGCGATAGGCCCGTTACTTCATTAAATCTTAACGTTCATGAAATGGGTACTCTGTCGTTCTTGATGCCAACGCAATGCCAGACAGGTGTTACTTTATACACCCAAGTCTTTAAGAAAAAAATGTTTTAGTTCTTCACAGATATTACTTATGTACGAAAACGCTGGTAGAGTTGGGCTACCCTAGTTTCACTGAATAAAGAGAAAACAACATATAAAATACTTATACATACTATTCCTCGGTTATAACTTACATTATAAACTGCAAGCGTAGAGCTTGACTTATCGTTTAAAATTCCCGTGAAATAAGTTATACTAATAAAATCAATCATCATGAATTATAAATACATACGTATTTCGTCAATACTCAATGATGAATCAGTGCAGTTATAAGTTAGTTTAAAATATACTCGACTGATTATTAGCAATTTAATAAATTCTATTTATAGCTGCATGAGTTTAAGCTAGAAATTATAATTTATGTTGCTTTCCACTGAAACATGTCAGCTAGAGAATATAACAGACTTACAATTTAATTACTTCTGCACAGAAATCTAACTAGTAAAATGAAATAAGCGATTTATCACTAAAACACTCAACACTACTAGATATATGTATATTACCTCCACACAGAACTACAGGCGATCGCACAAACTAAGAATTATACGCTGATATATATTTGAAGTCTAGAAGCTCGGCAAATTGTCGAAACAAACTGAGAAACTTCGCTATACAGCTTATTCTTTTACACGAGCGACCTGTCTACTGCGAATCTGGAGAACTGAATGAAGTCAAGTTTAAACTCCGGGTAAGATATCTGAAAACCCGACAAAGGATCCCACGTTATTTCGAAAATCCGAAAATAGTTTCCCCTTCCCGTCTTAACACTTCACATAACCTAGACGCTGGCCATAACTGCCAAAACGCGTCTTTACACCTCACGCCGACATGTCTCATTTCTGAGCGAGCATGAGGGCGCCGTTCACACCTCACGCCGAGAACTTAGCCGAAGAAAACTCTCGTGTCAGCTTGAAAATGTAGACAAATGTCTGCTCTCTGTGTCTGACTAGGCGGATTCTTACACTATTTCGTTCAGCCAGGGACTGACACATTACGTAAAAAAATGCGTTTCTAAATGAGAAACGAAACGGCAAAGTCAGAATGGGTAAATATATTTAGTCGCAAACGAACGAATGCGAAAAACAGGAAAAGGATAAAAGAGCGATAATAAAGTAGAGGACACGGGTAGAAAAGAAAAGAATATAGAAAATTTATTGATCATAAATCTCTATTCGACAGTGGAATAGAGAGAAGTGGACCCATAACCATTGGTTGGAAAACGCAATAATCAGGAAAGCGTTTTGTTTCTATTCTTTTACCATAGTTGTTGGTAGTACCAGTTGAGGGTACTATCTCTGCAACAAGAAGGGAACAGTGGCCTTAGCTTTAAGACAAGAGACCAACTTCGTAGACACTCCCTGACATTTATGGGAACGTGCTGCGAAGAAGAATTCCACTGAGTAAAATCAGGATGGAGGCTTGAACGAGCTGAAATAAATCATTGCATAACCCTTTCTTCACAAAAGGCGACGGATCAGGTATACGTTAATAGTGCTCGGCCCTAAGCAGCATTGTTCTTGACTTCTGAAAATATCTTGTAAAAATTCCCTTGAGATAGAAGCATCATTATCCTTCTATCTACAACTCTGTCAAGACTAATCTTGTGCAAAGGCAGACACCTTTGAAGACCTATATTAGATACTCTTGAGTTTTGGCCACTGTTGGACCACTACTGCAAAGCAGGGGAGGCAAATCCGTGACACTAACATAATTCAGTTTTTTTAATACCAAATGGTGACAAAACCCTATTAGGCTTCTGATTTCATTGGCAACCAATTTATAGTAGTGCTGTGAAAGATGTCTGTTCACCTCCCAACTTGTTCTTTATTGCTCAATCCCTGTTGAGCTGTCACCGCCTTCACAATTGTTATCTTGACACTAACTCTTCTGCTTCATTGTGAGCACAGTAATATAAAAAGCGGATCAACAAACGTACATCCCAAACATAGGTGAAACTTATAATATAACAGCCATGGCTAATGGTCATGTTATGCCTGCCGTAATATAACGATAGGTGATGACAATAAAGTCCCCATTTATTCATATAAATTATGCCAGGTAACATTTGTAAGTTTCCTGATAAACAATAAAGTTATGCGATGCCAGCAAAGTACATCGACTTATATACCATTCATTATTGGGTTTTAACATATATACAACACATAAGCATCATTATAAATCACAAGTCCTATATGTATTATACATAATATACAAAAGGAAAATAAAACAGAAACTTACCCACTAAGCAAGAATTCTTTCTAGGTTGGCAAAGATGGTTAAATGCTATCTGTTACATTAACTGAGCCGTAACTATACCCTTCTGCTATAGAAATAAATACCTAAGGGGCGTAACCCAGGTGTACTGTGACATTTGGGATGGACTTGGTTTTTTTCCAGAACGAAAAATGCGTCGAGTTTGCGACACATTTTAGGGAAGACAATGAAACATTTGGCTCACCACGTAATGGCAACTACCTTGGCTTGTTAGAACCAACTGCTAAGTTTGATACTTTTCTTTCAAGCCACATAAAACAATATGGAAGCAGAGGATCTGAGACTCCTTCATAACAGTCCAAAACAATATTGTGATGAATTTATTCAGCTTATGACCAAAAAAGTAAATGATTCAGTTTTGGACGATTTGAAACAAAGCAGGATACTTAAGTTTAAGTGTAGATTCTATGCCGGGTCATTCACATGTTGATCAACTAACTGTTATAGTAAGATATGTGTCACATGATGATGGTTTAGCTACAGAACGTTTTCTGACTTTATACGAGTTAGAAAATCACAGTAGTGAAAATATAGCCAGTATGGTGGTGGATTATCTAAGAAAAAACTGCAAAGTTGACTTGTAAGTCACGAGGACAGTCATAAGATAATGCTGCTAACATAGCTGAAAAATATAATGAAATGCAGCAAACAATTCTTGACGAAAGCAAGTATGCTATATATACGAGGTAGCTTTAAAAAGTTCCCGTAATTTGTGTATTGTATAGAAATAAGTAACAATACAATTATTTACACTACATTTCCTTCAAAATAGTTCCCTTCGGCAACTACACACTTTTGCCAACGTCCATACAGCTGTTGGAAACATTCCTGGAACCCATTCTTTGACACCTCTCTCAGCTGCTTTGTCGCATTGGTGATAACGTCCTCAGCATCCTTGAATCTCTGCCATTTCAGTTCCGCTTTTAGGCGAGGAAACAAGAAAAAATCAGGTAACTGATTTTCCAACTTCTGAGGCTATTTTCTCTATACTACTGTAAGTCTTCTGTCAACACGAACAACGTTCCGAACACGCTCAATGTTTTCATTGTTTATCGAGGTAGGCGGTCGTCCGCTACGTCGATCATCTTCAACACTAACACGACCTTCACGGAAACGCTTGTGCCATTCAAAAACTTGCGATTTCTTCATTGAGGTATCACCATATACTTTATTAAGCAAGATTACTTTCTCTGAGGGTGACTTCTCAAGCAAAACACAAAATTTGACATTTGTACGTTCTTCAATCAAGGACATTTTCATCTCCGACGATGCTACGTGCACACCACAAAAAAAACTTCTGTGACTTCTGTTCGAGATTACATGTGAAGGTTACATCGAGAGTACATGTGAAGGTTACATCAGCCACGTCGTTTCCTCAAGGTCACTATCAACTTATAAAACTATAATCTCCATGACATAATCACTCCTTCAAACATGAGTCAACTATTCCGGGAACTTTTTGAAGCTACCTCGTATATATTCCATGTGCTGGACATTCACTGACTCTTGTTGGCAGTGCTATAATTAATTGCTGTTTAGATGCCGTACATTTGTTTGCTGTTGTGCAAGAAATATACACTTTCTTCTCATCTTCTACAAAAAGATGGGCAGCTCTTTTAGCATTCTTGAATGCAGATTATAGAGTACAAAAAAAAACCTGTCTAACACTGGGTGGGAAACACATGCACATTCTACTTCAGCCATAATTGAGAGTTAGAGTAAACTGTTGGTGCTCTCAATCATCCGCTACTAGTGACAGTGAAAATGGTGATACAAGAAGACAAGCGGGTAATTTTTTGGAGAAAATGGAGGACTTGGAGTTTGTTTTCAAGCTATACCTGTGGTAGCGTTTGCTGGATGAGTTTCACAAAACTAGCAAGGCCCTTCAGGATTCAAAGATTACTCTCAGTGAAAGATGCTCGAAATCATTTTGATGTTATTGAACAAGAAGCAAAAAGCAGATTGCCTGATGTAGACTACAAGTGTACGAAGAACAAAGTGACAGTCACAAAGAAACAAATCAATGACGGTACTGCTCCCGGCGTTTATGAAGAGCTTTTTCCAAGAAACAAATTTCGAGTGAAGTCTTTTTATTCCTGTCATTGATGCTCTTGAAACTAACTTGAAACAAAGAGCAACAGTTTATAATTATGCTGCAAGTATGTTGTCACGTTTACTTGATTCAGAAGCGTCAGTGGAATAACTGTGTGAAGCTGCAGAACGTTTGATGAAAGATTATACAGACGATGTTAATGTTCATCTAACTTGAGAACTAAAGCACGTCCATGCTTATATTAAGCAAAACCATTCAGGAAAAGAATATCTATGTCACAATTTTCTGTATCAGATCATCTTTTAAGACAAGATTCATTTAGCTTTTCCTAATGATGAAGCAATACTACGGTTATTTTTAAGTCTGATCGTAGCAAACTGGTCAGGGGAAAGATCGTTTTCACGACTAAAGAGAATTAAAAATGAACTGCGAGCAACAATGGCTCAAAACAAGATGTCAGCACTGTTAAGAACATATTTTATGTAGGGGAAGTAAATCTTTTAAATGCTTGTTGTACAAGTGGGTTTTGGGTTGCGTCGCTTGGATGCTTGATTAGCTGTGAATTGTCTAAACAAATATATGATAGAAGACAGAGAGAACAGAAAGCGTGATGAACGTTGATCATCTAAAGTGTTGAGATGTACTTGTTCTGAATTGTTTTGAGCTGTGTGTGATTAGCTCTCGCGACTAATTCGCGCATGTGTTTATAGACTGAGCTGTGTTGAACAGCGGAGTCTCGTGACTGTTTGGGCGGGACTGGTGTGTGATCCCGGGCAGTCTGTTCTGGGCGGTGACCGAGATAGTCAGTCCTGTGTTTTTCGAAGTGTGTGCCTGCGCAGTGCTGAAGATAAGATGTCGACTAGTGTTTTTCGCTGTGTGTGGATGAAGAATATGTTTGGTGTGGAGATTTATAGGCCATGATGATTATTTTAACTGCCGTGGATGCAGTCTGTGAGCATACTGAGAAGTGTAGAGATTTATAGGCCATGATGATTATTATAACTGCCGTGGATGCAGTCTGTGAGTATACTGAGAAGTGTAGAGATTTATAAGCCATGATGATTATTATAACTGCCGTGGATGCAGTCTGTGAGTATACTGAGAAGTGTAGAGATTTATAGGCCATGATGATTATTATAACTGCCGTGGATGCAGTCTGTGAGTATACTGAGAAGTGTAGAGATTTATAGGCCATGATGATTATTTTAACTGCCGTGGATGCAGTCTGTGAGTATACTGAGAAGTGTAGAGATTTATAGGCCATGATGATTATTATAACTGCCGTGGATGCAGTCTGTGAGTATACTGAGAAGTGTAGAGATTTATAGGCCATGATGATTATTATAACTGCCGTGGATGCAATCTGTGAGCATACTGAGGAGTGTAGAGATTTATAGGTCATGATTATCAGTATGCTGAGAGATAATTCGCGTTTCGTGTATCTTGCTGTAAACTGTACTTGATGTCGACGTGATTATGCTGTGACTTAATAAACCATCATTAAATGTCACCAATCGTTTCAACTCTCCTTGACTCTGATGTACGTTACTGTGGTGTATGGTTGTACCAACACACCCACTTCAACATTCCAAACACGGTAACAGAGTAGCAGTACACATATTTATAAATAGCCCTTTGTGGGCGTGGCCTGTAATACAGAACAGTGTTTCGTCCTTACCAGTGATGGCCGGCCTCTCTGCCTACGGACAGTCACATATTTATAATTAGCCTGTGTGGCGTATATGTATCAAAAGAGACTCTCGACTTTTGCAGTGTGTATGCATTAAGAAGCTTTCGACTTTATCAATTGGTGGCCATAGTATTATGTGCATAGAAAGTCATAAATTGCGTAGCTTTTCTTTTGAGGACGCCATTCGTGACTTTTCTTTTACAAAAGCAAGAATGTTATAAACGGACTGATTTATGTTTTATCAGTGTTTATAATGTTACAGTTTGCAAATTAAATCTCATTTTTTGCAAATTTACAAGAAAATTTTACAATTAGAAAGTAAATACATGCAGTCACTTGACTCTCTGGGAATAAATTTGAATTTTTTAAAATCATTAATAAATGTCTTGGAACCGAAGAATTAAAAGCATATTTTTAAAGCTCTAATGGAGCAACCCTTCTGCCCTCCTGACATGGATTTGTTATGCATCTTGGCGCCATTCTTGCCAAATTGAGTTGTTACACGGCCGTATTCTCAGTTACCAAATACCAAATAGGCCTCCACAGCTTCCAATAGCTGAAGGCCTCGCCATGTCTAACTCCGGCCCTGCTGTCACCACTATTCAAACTTCAGAATATCAGTATGGAAAATAAACGACAGCTGATAAATAGTATATTCTTATCAACCCTTAGCTATCAGTGTCAAACATGGTCTCTGACAAAAGCCCAAAAAATGGAAAATCATATCCTGTGAGATGAGATGCTTAAGAAAGCAATTCTTGTTACCAGGAGAAATAGAACGAGAAATGATATGACATGAGAAGAATGGCGGGAACTTATCTTGGTGGCGGCACTAATTCCTTGTCGATCCCAGACATTTACTCTTAGTCTTCCAAAAGCTGCACTTGCCTTTGCAATTCTGTTGTTGACCTCGGCGTCGATATTCGCATCTTTGGTAAGGGTACTGCCTAGATAAGTGAAGCTGTCCACCACTTGGAGACTTGGTTCTTTACTGTGATATTTGGTTCACAGTAAGGTTTCCCAGGAGCAGGTTGCAACATTACTTCAGATTTCTTCGTATTGATGGTAAGACCAAAGTCATCACACGCTACAGAAAGCCTCCTCATATTGTTCTGCATGTCTAGTTCTGTGCAGGTGTTGAGGGCACAGTCGTCCGCAAAGACAAGGTCAGAGATCATTGTTTCATTCACCTTTGTAAAGGACTGTAATCGTCTCAAATTAAACACATCACCATCATCATTATTACTCTGAAGTTCCCCCAGGAGCATTGGCCTTCAACAAACCTATGCCAAATCCTCTTGTCAGTGCCATCAGTTCAAGTTCTTTCCACTTCTTCCTTATCATTTTCACTTCTGTCTCCAGTTCTCTTCTCCAACTTCAACAAGCATAGGCACCTGCCTGAAGATATCTTCCTCTCAATCTATACACACCTCACAGAACAGAAAAGCATTTAAACCTGTTTTACCTTTCTCAACATTGCACTTCTTGAGCAGCATGTTCTCAGCATTTATTAGCTTAAATTCAGATAGCAGGATTCATTTCATGGATGTCAAACATGATTTACACGTCGCTTTCCTCACATTTATACCAAGTGTCTTAGTGATTTGCACTCAATTTTTATTTAAATTCTACAAAAGCTTTTCTTTAAAGAAGTGTATTCAATTAAATATTTCTTAAGAACACAAGGGCAGTATTGACAAAACTTCTATGCTGATTTTGCTTGCAGTATTGGGCAGAGCAGCCTAACTTTCAAGATGAAGACATGTGTGCAACTTTCTGTACTTCTGTATGGCGTGAAATGCTGGAGAGTAACAGACAAGGAAATGTCCAAATTGTCCTCTTTCCACAAATCCTGCCTAAGAAAAATTCTCCAAAATTTTTAGCCAAATACCATCCCCAACAAAGAACTGCTTACTAGGAGCAATCAAAAACATATGCACAAGATTATTGCGGGCAGGCACTTGAACATGCCATTAGAAGAGACCCTGACACCATCATAAGAACTGCTGTGCAATGGACCACAGAAGGAAGGTGAAAGAGAGGCTTGGCGGAGAGTCGGGAAGGCAGAGATGCAAAGCACGAACTAGAGTTGGGCAATGTACAAAGAATGGTCACTGAGCAAAGCGGAGACAGTTTGCTGCTGCCCTGCAAGACACCATTAGGCGTAATGACCACTGATTGCTTTGTCTGTCAGCGGCTAAGGATTCAAGAAGAAGAACAGTATTGACAAATCTGGAAGGGCAGACAGTGATATCAAAGTAAGAATAAAAAAAGCAACAGCAGCTTTCATTACATTGGGAATTATACAGAAATCAAAGCCAAAGCCAAAATATGACTCATGAAGATAAATGAATAGAAAACAACGTACATAGTATTTTTCCTCTTGCATAAACCACAGAGCTCCAAACTAGTGCTAAACGGAGAAAATCTACATTTAAATAAAATCAAAACTACCTAGGAATTACTTTTGATCGTCGTCTGACTTGGAAAAAACAAGTTGACATAAATTGAATGAGAGCAAGGCAAAGAATGGCAAAGAACTTGCTGGAACAACTTGAGAGCGTGCTGAAGACGTTATACACAGGGCGAGTGAGACCAGTCCTAGAGTATCGCATTGCAGCATGGGTAACAGCAGCTAAGTCCAACTTCGATAAAATGTGCAGACTCCAAAATCAAGCAATGAGAATTATAACGGGGGCATGAAGACAACTCCTATAAAAGAACTCGAAAAGATTACTTGCCTCCAGCCAATGGAGGATAGAAGAGACAGCAGGGTTCAGCAACAAGCTGAAAATTCAAGAGACTAACAGACCATCTGATGTGCCATAGAATAAATGCTCATAGAAGGCAAAGACTCAAATGAAGCAACTTTGTAGAATCAACCAAACCACAGATGAGAGCAGTTTCCATAAATGCAATATCAACTATAAAACCCATCTACATTGCACACAAGCTTCCAGTTTGGAAACAACATTGTTTCCCTGGAATGATAGAAAACATCACTGGAATTGAAAGAAAAAAGAGCCAGACTGCAACAGAGAGAACATCCGTAGCGAAAAAATACATAGAGAAACATTACCCACGCAACACCTGGACCCATGTAACATCACTGGCAATGAAGAGGTTGACAGATTGGCAAAGGAAGGTGGAAATCTACCTCAGCCTGATGCAAGCATAACTTTTGAAGAGGCAAAGATTTTTATCATAATCAGATACAGTAACAAATGGGATGAAGAGCATCCAGGTCACACACAAAATGATTCATACTACCAGCTCAATAGAATAGAATAAGTGGTAATCTTCAGACTCTGCACTCGCCACAACAGATTGAGATACAATTTGTTCAACAAGCTAAAGATAGGAACTACCGACCAGCGTAACTGTGGCACTGATAAAATGACTGCTGAACGTCTGCTTCAAAGTTGCCCAACATATGCGGAACAGAGAAAGCGCATATGACTGACACCAGTACCATTCGTGGAAAAGTTCTACGGAGATTCAAATAGCCTCAAGCTGACTACTGCTTTCTTTGAAATCATTAAAGTTGGCGTATGAGAGTGTACGAAGAAGAAGAAGAAAAGAAATCCAACACAAAAATAAGAATCTTCAACTCACATGGCACGTCAGTCCTATTGTTTGGCTCTGACAACATGGAGAACAACGAAAATAACAACCTTCATAAATGGGTTCTTGTATAGAATATGGAAGAATTGAAATGGTATAGCAAGGTCACCAATGTGGAACTGATGACAAGAACTTGACACATACCTGTGGAACAACAGGTGAGAAGAAGATGTTGGAGGTGTATATGAAACACATTGAGAAAACTAATTGATAGCATTATATCCTTGTGACGTAAAATGGAAAAGGAGCCTACAGTAATATGACAGTCTTTTGTTACCTCGTAGCGTTCTAGCATTTGCTAGCAAAACCATGCATTTACATCCTGTGCCTACTCACCTTTTCTCCACGCCTCTTTTCTTTGAACATAACTAAACGAAGTGTTTACAAACTTTCGTGACTTGCCAGTCATAACAGGTAGCGAATCAGGGTTGTTTACCTCGGTTCATCACGGAGAGTTTTCGTCACCTCAGTCAACCATAGCTGACCACTCCAGTAGCCAGTCTTCCCAATTAGCTGCTATGTTGTTTGCTCTAGAATCCTTTCCAAGCCCCAATGAGAAAATTAATACTTATCTAGACAAATTTGAGAGAATGGCAACACTGTACGGTTTGGAAAGTTCGCGATGGTGCTTGATGCTCTCACAGGCCCTCAAAGGCAATGCGTATGATGCGTATGTGAAACTGGGAAGCAGCAATCAAGACTTACTTGAGCGCTTCGAAATGAACAATCGCAAATTTTTGCAACCTTTCCGAAACAGCAGGAAAGAAGGAACCGAGACTTACGCTCAGTTTTCTTCTCGTCTGAAGGGATATTTGACCAAGTGTTTGGAACTTTCAGAACTTCCTTGCGCTTTTGAAGGGTTAGAAGAGCTTATTCTAACCGAACAGATCAAAAGCACTTTGTCAAACGAAACCCGTAGATTTCTTGCTGAGCAAGGAGCTGTAAAGCTTGAAGAAACTTGATTAAGTCCGAGCGTTATGTAGACGCGCTCGAGGAGCTTCCAGGCTCTAAACGCAAACCTACGGAAGAGCCTTCTCGCAAAACTAATATAGAACAGTCTTCCCAATCATTTTCCCACCATAACCCAAGAGAAACTGTACCCCAAAACCACCTCCAAGAAAAATCGAAATTCTACAAAACTCGATATCCACCAAAATCCGTGATCACCCCAAGCGACTCCCATGGCAACACAGCCAGAAAGGATACGACAAAGGGAAACCCATGCGCCAGGGATATCTGATCAGGGAAAACAAACCGTCCCGAATCGGATCGGTTGTTTACAAACAGCCTCGCAGCGGAATAGAAAGGTCAGTGATTCTCAACCTGAGGGTGAGAGGCCTTCTCCGCGAGGAACTGTTATATTGAACGGGACTTCCACTTATTGTTTGTTTGATACAGGTTTGAACTTTAATAGTATTGTCGCGAGGCATTTGGTCAAACCAGGTCAATAAATGGAAGAAACCGTCAACTTACGTGGAGTTTTTAAAGGAGATGCACCCATAACTCTTCCAGTCGCACTGGTAGAGAAACACTCGTATTTCGTCCGTGGTGTCATTAAAGCGGCTATAATGGAGGATCCGATCTACCCAGTTATACTTGGTTGTAGATACGTGTTTATAGGGAGACCGAAAGAGCCGATTGTGGCAGCAGTAACTACAAGAGGGCAAACCCAAAAGAAACGGGAGCCTGCACTTAACATGTTACCTAAGGAACTGAAAGAGGCGCAACAAAAGGACCCTACCTTGGAGCCCTGCTTTAAGAAACTGCCCATGGCCAAGGATCCCAGACACAACGGAGACATTTTTTCTAAGGATGGAGTGCTGTATCGAAGAACGGGCTACCATGAACAGGGACATAATCAGCTCCTAGTACCGACGCAGTACAGAAAACAAATCTTAGAAATGGGACACTCTCTTCCCTTTAGCGGACATATCGGACAAAACGCAACTATACAACGAATATCTACTCACTATTGATGTCATGAATGAACACTGACATCATCAGATATGTTAAATCCTCGCCAAGTGCCAACGTGGGGCACCCAAGCATTGGACATCCCCAGTTCCTATGGGAGAAATGCAAATAGTGGGGACTCCATTTGAACGGATTGCAGTCGACATTATAGGACCTCTTAAAAGGACTAAAAGAATAAACAGGTTTATCCTGACCTTAGTCGACACCTGCACCATGTAGGCCGAACATATCCCGCTAACATGCACGCATTTCCAGCATGACGCAGAAGCCCTTGTGCAGATTTTTACACGGTTGGGATTCCCTCAACATGTTTTGACGGATAACGGATCCCAGTTCCGTAGCCTGTTAATGGAGGAGATCTTTAAGATCCTGAGGGCCAAACACATCCACACCAGCCTGTACCATCCGGCCGGAAATGGGCTTGTGGAACGTTTCAACGGCGGCCTCACCATGATCTTACGTAAACTGGGACAGGAGAAACCTGAAGATTGGGACCTTTTCATTCCTGCAGCCTTATTCGTCTACAGGGAAGTCCCCCAGGCCTCTACAGGGCTACAACCAGCTACACTTTTATTCGGCAGACCTATTAAGGGCCCGCTGGAAGCCTTACTTCGGTCACTGACAGATTAGAAGGCTGATGAGACAGTCGTCTCAGCCTTCAAGTACGTATCTAAACTAAATGAACGGTTACAACTACCGTCTACTCCATACAGTAACAGAGTTCTAGCCTGAACTACCCCAAAGCGCCGCAGATCTGTTTACTAAACTTAGCAAGGATACAATTTTCTCCAAGATTGACCTGAGTAAAGGTTATTACCAAATACAAGTCAAGGAGGAAATTAAACCTCTGTTAGCTTTTAGCACCAGCGAAGGACATTATACTTTTAATGTTATGCCTTTCGGATTGCATAATGCACCAGGAGTCTTCACTAGAATGATGAGAAAGCTTTTGAAACTCTTGCAAAGTCCAAACATTCACAATTTTATGGACGACATATTGATTGTAACGGATAACTACGAAGAACATATTGCTACGGTCACTATGCTCCTCAGGAGACTAAAGGAAGCCGGGTTAACCACCCGACCTAGCAAATGTTTAATTGGTTTTGAAAAGCTTGACTTCCTAGGTCATACGATTTCTCACGGTTGTATGTGGCCAGCGGCGAAAAACATTGAGAAAATATGAGCAGCAGCAAGACTTGTCACCAAGAAGGACTGCCGCTCATTTCTTTCACTCTGTGCATACTACCAGAAATTCATTAAAACCTTCAACGGACTTACTGCGCCATTGACAGACACCACGCGGAAAGGAAAACCAGATAAAATTGTCTGGACACCAGAGTGCGAAAACGCATACGTCACTCTTAAGGACCAGCTGACCTCATATCCTATTCCAATGTTATCTGACCTCAAGAAACTTTTCGTGTTACGAGTGGATGCAAGTAGAAATGGAATTGGATCGACACTGCTTCAGGAAGACGACCAACATCCTAACCTGTTGTTCCCAGTTGCTTATGGCAGCCGCAAACTGAATACAGCAGAAAGGAACTATTCCACCGTTGAAAGAGAATGTCTTTTACTTGTGAACGGAATCAGGAGACATCATGAATAATTATATGTAGTTCCATTTGTGGTACAAACAGACCATGCTCCATTAGCGTCGAATAAGGATTTTAACGCAAAAATTATGCGTTGGGCACTTCTCCTTGGCGTTTATTCGTTCAAAGTACAATACATACCAGGGAAAGAGAATGTAGGAGCAGACTTTATGAGTCGACATTGGACTAATGAAGAGAATAATGCAATTGAGGATAGCAATCACTCTGTGGCTGCGGATGCCAGTAGTTCTGTTTCCATAAATTAGATATGAAAGGGTTTCACATCTTCATGCCCGGACGTAATGTGACGTATAATGGAAAAGGAGCCTACAGTAAACTGACAGTCTTTTGTGACCTCGTAGCGTTCTAGGATTTGCTAGCAAAACCATGCATTTACAGCCTGTGCCTACTCACTTTTTCGTCACGCCTCTTTTCTTTGAACATAAACAAACGAAGTGTTTACAAACTTTCGTGACCTGCCAGTCATAACAGGTAGCGAATCAGGGTTGTTTACCTCGGCTCATCACGCGAGCTTATCTGTCAATACTACGATACCTGACAGACCGCACGTGAATAACACAGAATCTTTTGAAGTTCGTACTAAGAAACAGTCAGAAACCCTGGGGCGATGTGATCTTCAGAAGCGGGCATTCGTACAGAGAAAACCGTTAGGGAACTATAAGTCTTTTGATGTCTGTTGAAACCTCGACGGACGAAAGACTGGCCGTAAAGTTTTTATCTTGGAACTCTGTTTTGATTCTCCGTTACTCACACAATAGTGCGAAAAGTAACATCATCTATAGATCAGAGAAACTTAATGATATATAAACTGTGTTTTCTTAAACCTGCTATCAGTTGTCACTCAGAATTTTTGGATAGTCTAAGCACGTAGTTCTAGAACCATTGTGGAAAATGTGTAAATAGCATTCGTGGGTATTTTCATTCTGATTTTCTGACCTGATCAAGGGCGTCCAGCGATCTTTTCTTTTCTTTTTATTTTTTACTGATTGGTTAATGTTCTTGTTACCTCTGCTTTCTGTTGTGTTTACTGGCCTGTCGGGCTTACTGTCTATGGCCGACGTATTTATGATTACGCGAATAATGTGATGTGGGCGTGTTTAACACTGGCAGATGGTGGTATTAGTTAAATTTGGAAACGTTAGTTAATGGGTCAAAATTGGGTGACCAAATTGCAGAGAAAGTAGACGCTGAAATCATTGTTGAACATATATGACGAGACGATTTATTGCACGAAGACGTGGGCATCATAGTCAGGTACAGTTCATTAATATGGTTTAGACAGCATATATATATATATATATATATATATATATATATATATATATATATATATATATATATATATATATATATATATATATATATATATATATATATATATATATAATAATCAATATGAACATTGATCAACTTCAATAGCCGTTACCCCACGAAGGTTAACGGATGTTATTCGGTATCGAAGTTGTAGGATGCATGGGTTTATGAAATGAACCATGTTAAATGCGTGAGCATAGATATATTTCAATGACGATCAAATGACATCTCCAAGTGTCGTAGTAACGCACTAGCAATCGACACCACTGGTCGATTGAAGCTCTACAATAAATGACACTGGAGAAATCTGTAGCTGAGGCTTCATACAGTAAAAAGCCGAATTATGACTGAATCTTCATAGTATTTTCTCTTGGCACATATGATTATTAATATAACACGACCGGGTCATCCCTAGACTTGGGATAAGACCCCGGGCCAAAATCACGTCTTTGCAAGACCAAGGATATATAAGTCTGCCTCCAGAATATTTGCTGGATGGCAACAAATCACCGCGACAAATCGCGTCATAACCGTTCAATAATAGTGCACAGTGGTGCGTAAATTATCAAACATACAATTAACTTAGGTACACTCAAAAGTGCGTCTATACTAGACTCATGTGTGAGGATCTCAAACACTTAACTCCCACGCGAAAATAACTTAACAGTTTACATCGACCCCCCTATTTAAAAAAGCGAATAAAAACAGTGAGGTAAATCAAGTTCCATCAAGCTAAACAATAGATAACTATCAGAATATAAGTTAAGTTACCATAAAGAAAATTATAATAGTTGGATGGAAATGTGGAGAATAAAACCCTAAAGTCAAACAAAAGTTGAAAAGTAAAACGACATAGATCAACTATGTACTAAATATAAAATGTTAAGTGATAAGAACAAAGGTGATGACATGAAATGGAAAATGATCATAAATGGTGAACAAATTATTAGAAAACAAACAAAATGATAAGCAGATATGTCACGTGTGTATAACGCAAGTATGGAAAACAAAATGAAACAAAAATCAATTCCCAAAATAGAACACAAGAATGAAGCAACACATCCGAAAAGAAGAGAATAAATCCTAGGTAGCTTAGTCAAACGAAGAAAAGCTATGTATGGTGTCATACAATATACAGAAGATAAAAATATCAGGCGCTAATGATGCGCTACCATACGAAAATGACTGACAGTATAAGCAATGTATAGCACATGTGTAGCGAAAGTGAATATCCGAAACAATGGAAACATGGTATGTTAATAACTCATTATGAAAATAATCGCACTGAAAAAATATGATAACTAAGTGTTCCGTAATTAAATGTTCCGTTCTAATAAAAAATGTCAGTAATTGAACACTCGCGGAAATGTTTAATAATGTTCCGTTCTAAGTAAAATGTTATTGATCAATCACTTGCGGAAAAATGTCATGGGTAATAGTTTCATTCTATTGATATGATAAAGTGTCAATAAGTCAATCACTGCGAATAATGCAGCAATTAGCTGAAAACATCAAAATATTATTATAAAAACTAGTTAGTTAATGTTATGAAGTTACTCTGCGGCTTTTGATCACAAGCGGGGTCATCACAAGAATGTCGAACGTGGTGACATGAAACATATGTAGTAGCACCAAGTGAAGACATAGATCAATGGCGCCACAAAAGTTATTGAGTGTAGTGGTTCAGCGGCCCGGGAGATTCTTGTGGACATCTAGACAGAAGGTCTGCCATTACATTGTCGGAACACCGGATTGCTTGTATTGTGAAGTGAAATGGCTGCAAGGCGATGGCATATGGAGCAGATTTTGAATTCTTCAAGTTCTTATTCGTAAGAGCAGTAAGAGCCCGCTGGTCAGTCTCAACGAGGAAGCTGGCGCCAAGTAAGTACCGGTGCAACTTTACTATTGACAAGACCATAGCTAATAACTCACGGTCGATCACAGAGTAGCGTTGTTCCGCTGCAGTCAACTTCCTGGAGACGTACATTACTTGGTGTAGAGTTCCAGAATAGTCCTGTATCAGCGAAGCTCCGATTCCCATCGAGGAGGCGTCACTGCGAAGTATGAAAGGTATATTCTTATTTGGTAACCGTAAAATAATATCAGATGAAAATAATAACTTAATGTTATTTAAAGTGACCTGACACTCTTGTGACCACTGCCCCATGTTAGGCGAACCCCTCTTTAACAAACGAGACAGGACAGCAGAAGAACAGGTAGCAATATGATAAATATTGATTTAACAAGTGAAGAAAGTCGGAATAGACAGGATATCTGAAAATAAAGAAATGCTAAAATGCAAGACATAGATGAAATCAAGTACAAAGAAGTATCGGCAATAGTAGAAGAGACAAGAACAAAACATCCCGAAAAGAATGAAGAAGAACGCACCCACAAACGCAACTATAAAGTGCGGGGTGCAGAGTTTTGTACTTCTTCTTCTTCTTCTGCGTTCAGTTTGTAGTCATGCTAAATCTGCAGGCCTGTCGCCAGGACGAAGTCCACAGTCTTTACCAGGTCGGCGCGGCAGCCCCATAGCTTCTGCTGGAGCTCAGCACCCCTTGGCCAGGTCGCACGTCGCGGTTCATCATGGGTTGGACAGTTCTGGAGAATGTGTTCTGGGGTCTGGATTCCTGTTCCGCATGGGCATTAATTAGAGTTTTGTACGAGTTGCACGTTTAGAGGATGGTGTGCAAAAAGCGAACCATGTTTGAATTCAACAGCTCTGTGAGCGTCACAATAGTTAGCAAAGCAGACAAAAGCAAGCTGGTGATAAGAGTTTTGAAGTTCGAACATGCGCACAAATTCAACATTACCGACTTGCTGAAAAAATGTCCTAAGTGCAAACCAAGTTGTATGAGATGGGATGTTGCGCACCAGAACAGTGCGATTCAGTGAAATTTGATTTCGGACAGATCGGAACTGAGCCCGAGAATCAATTAATTTATCATGTGTCATGCGAGCTAAGCGCGGAGAGGAATTTTTACGTACATGTAGCTCCTTGCATGTCGTAAGGGCTGGACAATCATGGTTATACCTGTGATCATCCGGACGAGTATGATTATCAACAACTCCCAAATGAGCAGATTTCACATGTCGTAGCTCATCACTATCGGATGTATCCCGATGATTGTCAATTTGACATGTCGTATCTTTCATGTCAACAGTTGTAACACCACATGTACAATCATCATGACTATCTTAAGAACAACTACCCTCATGAAGTTTAGTCTCATGGAAAACCTTCATCTGTTCACATTCCGTAAGGGTGCCTTGGTTACTATTATCATTTTTTTGTGGTGGACATTTTGCCGTACTGACATACCTAACACTGGCCTTACGCCAAGATCCACCATCATGAAAGGCAGAACGGTTTCGACAGGAAACCCTGACATAGGAATCCTGACGAGGAAAATTATATTTTCCTCGGAATGATCGACTATCACCTCATTGTAACTGACCCTTAGCATTGAATGCTTGAAGTCGAATACCACCCATATGAAAACGATGTGTATCTTCACTAAGTTTAGCATTTGAAATGCTATGCTTCTTCACAAAGTCGTTTGGGTGTGGTGAACCATCATGACAACACAATTTCATACCTAAACACCAACTCCACCTGATGGCAATACATGGTTCTGTGATATAATATCTAACAAAACATCTACCCTGCGATGTAACTTAACAATCTCTAAATCTTTAACTTTGTGTTCTGCTGCAGCAGTTTGAGTCAGTCGTTCAATTTCTATAGAGTGTCTACTGACACATTCCATATTCTTGGCCTTTTCTTATTCAAGTTCCAGTTTGAGTGCCTCAATGGCGCTATAGTGGCTATTCATAAGCTCATCAACCTTCTCGGGAAATACTGTTTGTTTCTCTTCAAGTTGGGGATATAGATCTGCATTCTCATCCAAAAGAGCACAAATCGTGTCCGTCTTTGAATCTTCACGTCTCTGGGCCTCAACTTTGAATTTCTCATAGTCGATTTTTACCTGTTTTAGCTCACCAGTAAGAGCTTTTTCCTTACATCGATGTTCGTCCTTTATCTGATTCTCATGAACATTGTCCTCGAGTATAGCGTGACGTACGTTTTTTAATACATGACCATGTTGTACATGGATGTATCGTCCCAGAAAAAGACGAAGATCCACACGCAGTAAATCTGCTAGTTCCTTAGCAATGAACATATGATGAACAGAATGAAAATGAAAATTCTCACAATCCCCTAGATCTGATGCCGCCTGACATAATAAACGGTCCATTACAAATTCTTCAAGATCTGGGCCTTGTAATCCATCCTCTTCACCCTCCTGGAGAAGATCCTCCAGAGTAGACATCATGCATAATTTGTTAGTAGTTAACTCACTTAATCGAATATTTCTTTAAGAAATTAAAATTATCACATAAGTAAAGTGTGATAGGTTCTAGTCCACTAAACCTAAGAATAAATTTCCTCTTAATTATGAGAATGCTAATATTACATTATAATTAATATTGAAGCAATAAATCATGCATTAGAGAAAAAACAATAGAGCATATAAGACAGATAATACAAGATGAAGATAATGAATACAACTGATACAGAGACGAGATACCAAAGTGCAAATGACAACGTTCGCAGAATCAAAGAAAGAATAAAATAGAAATAAAGAAAAAAATATTGCAAAAAATGCAATGATAACTGCGAATAAAAAAACAAGACAAGCAACAGTACAGGGTATAAATAGAAAATGTGTATAGAAATCAAGGATATTGAGGTTGAGAATGACAATTACAAACAAAGTCAATCATTAAAATAAGGCACAGAGAAAAATGTCACAATAACAACAATAAAAACATCACGTCACGTTTAAACAATGGTGTCGCAGACAACCAAACACAGTGGGCCGAAATTCTTCGGCAAATATATGCCGGAATTTCCACTGCGGGAAATCTGCAATCATCCCTAAAGAACGCCTAATGTTGGCCCTGGTGTGAAACTGGGATGTACCCCACGTAGATCTCCACCCAACCAACCCGCTTGGCACGTGGAACATAAAACATGAAGATAAATGGTGGACATAAAAAAGAAAGGCTCGACTAAACATGCAACAGTGACAAGGTGCACATACAAAAAATGCCACTTATCTTTAAAAAATCCCGGTCCTCGCGAAAGTAACGACGATGGGTCTCGGGCATTGCATGGTGAGCACCATAGGTTAGCATGGCTGGATCACCAGAGGTCAATAAGGTCGACCGTTAGACTAGAAACATAAAAAAATGCGGTGTCGTTGATGGCGTTTTCATGAAATTGACGCATCTTGGAAATTGGCAATCGAATAAAGTTGACACGTCTTCAACTGAACCATTTTTCCCCTTGCTGGCCACCAGCTGTTACCTCTGCTTTCTGTTGTGTTGACTGGCCTGTCGGGCTTACAGTCTATGACCGACGTATTTATGATTACGCGAATAATGTGATGTGGGCCGTTTAACTCTGGCAGATGGTGGTATTAGTTAAATTCGGAAACGTTAGTTAATGGGTCAAAACTGGGTGACCAAATTGCTGAGAAAGTAGACGCCGGACTCATTGTTGAATATATATTACGAGACGATTTATTGTACAAAGACGTGGGCATCATAGGCAGGTACAGTTCATTAATATGGTTTAGACAGCATATATATATATATATATATATATATATATATATATATATATATATATATATATATATATATATATGAACGTTAATAAACCTCAATAGCCGTTACCCCACGAAGGTTAACGTATGTTATTCGGCAGCGAAGTTGTAGGATGCATGGGTTTATGAAATGAACCATGTTAAAAGTGTGAGCACAGATATATTTCAATGACGATCAAATGACATCTCCAAGTTTCGTATTGACGCACTAGCAATAGACACCACTGGTCGATTGAAGCTCTACAATAAATGGCACTGGAGGAATCTGTACCTGAGGCTTGATACAGTAAAAAGCCGAATTATGGCTGAATCTTCATAGTATTTTCTCTTGGCACATCAGGCACAAGGCAAGCAATTTCATCTCACAGATGATTATTAATATAACACGACTGGGTCCTCCCTAGACTTGGGATAAGACCCCGGGCCAAAATCACGTCTATGCAAGACCAAGGATATATAAGTCTGCCTCCAGAATATTTGCTGGATGGCAACAAATCACCGCGACAAATCGCGTCATAACCGTTCAATAATAGTGCACGTTTGTGCGTAAATAACACTGGCTAACAAAAAAAAAAATTTTTTTTCTTTCTCTAACATTTCTATGTTTTTCTGGTCAATTTTAATGCGCTGTTTTTAAATCTGCAAACCGTTTTTCTCTATCAGGTCGGGATTTCTAGAAATACGCAATTGAAGGTTTTTAACAAGGCATACAGTATTACAACATCATTCGTACAAGAAGTATAACAGTTATGTAGGCTTGAATTTCTTTGCAGTCGTCTTTCGTCGGTGAATGACATGTGGTACATCGCAATAAAGCATCCAACAATAATCGGCAAGCATGGTCACACTCGCCCAATGGGCTGATCACCCGTTGGCTTGCCACACCGATTACGGAAACAACGGCAGATGGATCTATTTGTTGTTGCCCTAAAGACGCCGCTAGGCGTGATGGGAAACTACAACAGAGAAAATCAATCTGCTGTTGCCCTTAAGACGCCACAAGGCGTGATGGCCTCTGACTGCTTGGTCGGTCTTTGGCTAAGGACGGAAGAAGAAGAAGATGGTCACACTCCACCGTCCTTGATAACGTGACTCCATTACGGCGATATCTTGATGGAATCGTTCTCCATGTTCATCGCTGACTTCGCCAAGGTTGTCAGGGAAAAAGTCATGATGCGAATCGAGCAAATGGATTTTGAGGGACATGTTACAGCCCATAATTCAGTATGCATCTATGCACTGCTTAACAATATGCACATAGTCGACAGATTTGTGATTTCCCAGAAAGTTATCGACGATCGATTTGAATGCCATCCATGCGCGAAGTTCACTACCATGTAACAAGTTCTCGAATTGTTTGTCTGCAATAACTTTCATAATCTGAGGTCCTACAAAGATACCTTCCTTTATCTTTGCATCGCTAACTTGCGGAAACTTTTCTCGAAGATAAGTGAAAGCTTTGCTCATTTTATCTAACGCTTTTACGAAATTCTTCATGAGCCCCAACTTTTATGTATCGGTGGTAAAATGATGCTGTCTTTGTTAACTAATGGCTCGTGTATTACATTTTTATGCCTGAGTTGCATACGATCCCTGATAGGCCACACCTTTCTTGCATAATGTTCCTGTCTGTTGCGGCTGTCCCATTCACATAGGAAGCAACAAAATTTAGTATACCCAGTCTGCATGCCCGTGAGAATTGCAATGACCTTTAGGTCTCCACAAATCCGCCATTGGTAGTCATTGTACTTTATTTTTGCCAAATGTATAGCCATATTGTCATAAGTTTCTTTCATATGAACAGAGTAGGCGACTGGAATTGATGAAAATAAATTTCCGTTATACAATAACACGGCTTTTAGACTGGTCTTGGAAGAGTCGATGAAAAGTCGCCATTCGTTGACTATGTGCTCATGACCAAGGTGCACCATTAGACCGCTTACATCTTTGCAATAGCAAATGTCATCATCCATCTCAAAGTATTGAACAAGTTCTCTGTGTCTATGACGAAATTTAGATATCGGAGTATTGGGCGCTAAAAGATTCCATTCTTTGAGTCGCAAACCGAGTAATTCCACTTGTCCTTTGGTAAGAGCGAGATCACGTATTAGATCTGAAAGTTCTGAATGGTCAATTAAGTGAACACCATCATTCACCGGTATATAATCCGAGTCAGAATTAGTTTCTAAAGCAGGTAAACTATCAATTTCTGATGGTTCA
The DNA here is from genome assembly GCA_024509875.1 of Oreohelix idahoensis. NCBI lineage: Eukaryota > Metazoa > Mollusca > Gastropoda > Stylommatophora > Oreohelicidae > Oreohelix > Oreohelix idahoensis. The sequence continues at coordinate 744,825 of JAMPIV010000784.1, forward strand.
TTCACGTCCAACGGATATTGTTCTGGTGGAACTGGGGTCGGACACGTGATTGGATCATGAGGCACTGGTTTCGAAACCGATTCAATATTTGGATAAACCACAGACTTTCTAGTTTTAAAAGTGAAACCATGGATATTTGTCAAGCAGAAGTAACAATCAGTAGCGTGATTTGTCGGTTCACGCCATATTACTGGCACTCCAAAAGGCATCGACTTATGCTTCAGCGATTTTCGTAACCAACCTGCCAATGTATTTGCACAAGTCAAACAAACTGCATTTGGCTTCCAAGATTTATTTGCATCATCAACTTTCGAATCGAAATAAAGTTCATATGCTTTCTTTAATAATGGTGTAAAGTTTTTCTGGTGAACATGATCGGTAAAATATCCGCACACGTAACAGAACAGATCAGCCGAATTTTTACAACTTCTAGAAGCCATATTTTGCTCAGAATTATTTCAAAATACAGTAACTATTTGAATGCAATTTCATTGCTGAGCAAGTATTTGCCAACGATACATGAGAAACATTTTAACTTGTAAATTTAACTGGACTTACCAAACCCAGCAATATTTTTTCAATTTTATCAGCCCACTGGGGTGTGGAAAAAATAACATTCATTCCCGACTTCTGACAGTCGTATTCAAGTGTAGCATCCAGAATTTACGCTGTTTCAGAATCGACACTCTATCATAGAGCCAGCCGATAAGATTATCATCATTTATCAATTGTAACACTTTTAGCAACCAGATGTTTCCCAATACTGGAAGTGATTTCTTTTAATTGTGAACCCCAAGATCATGTTTCTATATCAACTATTGGCGGTGACATTTTGTTTATCCAGGAAAAATCCGCACCAGATTTAGTGTTCACCTCACTATTCTTTATTTGTTACAGGATGGACTGGGGACAATTTGGGAAATAAACCTGACATTTTATATTGTCAGGACAAATTGTAATTCCAAGGGATATCACCAAGAGCAGGTAAGAGTGATTGAGTGGCCACTGGATCAAAGAGAGAGTGAATATTTTTCTTTGTTACAGGGACTTTACCAAAATTGGATTTGCTTAACCTTGTTAACTTTACTGGGTAGCCTATAGTAGGAATTTGTCTACTTTACTGTCTTCTCTGTTACATAGTGCAAACCTTCGACCTTTGGGTTATTAACTTTTTGGGTTTTTTTCTCCATAGGGGGAGGGCACATTTATTCTGCTATTTCAAATGTATGTAAATCTTTTTTTTTATTTGATCTTTCTTTAGAAATTTTGATGTTCTCAAGTTTAAATGATAATAAACAACAAAAGAAACTTAACTTTGTGTGTTGGTCAGTCCCATACCCAATTAACCGTAGTTTTTCACGTTTGTGTGTCTTGTTGTCACATAGCTACGTGTGTGTGTAGTTAAATTTATATTTATATGTATGAGGAGGGCAAGGTTGTCATGTACTAAATTATAGTCGTATAGACAGGCTGGAATAGAGAAACGTACTCATTCCAGAGACATATCTTCTCTTTAAGCTAACACCCGTGAAATCTATTTCTCATACCTTTTTCTCACGTATCTATCACCATCCACTCTACTCAGACGGGACAAAAATAACTCACAACCTATCTGTACGACAATCCTCAAATCCCTAGGGTAAGAGAAGCAGAGAGAGAGAGAAACTGAAAAATACGTAGAGAAAACTGGAGACAGAAACGAAAATAAAGGAAAAGATGTGGAAATACCTTGAGCTAATGGCATGTGACAGGACAACTTGGCATATGTTTGTTGAAGGTCTATGCTACTCGGGGAGCTGAAGGGTAATCAATAAATAAAGACAAGAAGTTACAGACTTTCATTAGTGCTTGTATAGAAGGATTAAAATGGTATGACAAGATCTCCAATATGGAACTGGCAACAAGATCTAGACAGGTGCAAGTGGAATAGGAGATGAAATGAAGATGCTGGCGTTGGATAGACCACACATAGAAGATATCTATTTAGAGCATTACAGGGCAGTCCTTCTTGTTGTTGGTTTCTGTTGTTATCCTGCCTTTTGTTAGTGTTCCTTATGTTTAATTTCATGAATTCCATATGTTTCATTCCATTTATTTTTATCTCTTGCCAGTGGTCTTCTGCATATGCTTCTTCTTCTTGCCGTTGAAGCAAATGATACTTTTTTGATAATTTGACAACACATTTTTGTTATGTTTCTTTAAAGCATTTAAAATGTTTCAAGTAACTAGAGACTTCAAAATACCCATTAATAAGAAACTGCTCACATAACTACTGGGAACATGATATTTTATGAAAAAAAATCCTAAAGTGCAGAGCGTCAGCAAGATAATACTAAAGAGCATTTCATTCTAAGATTTAGAAAGTTCCAGCAACAAAGGATTCCACTAATAGAATATTTACAGTCATGCCACTGTCCTTTGACTGCAGAAGATATGTTTAAAAAACGTAATGAAATGCATGTAGTAAAACAGCATATAAAAAAGAAAAAAAACATTATATATATGACAGGTGGTAATTGCTACTTAAATCAGCAATTAACCTATGAGGAAATGTTACGATAAGAGAAATTACATCAGAGGAAGATGGTGGAAACAAAACTACGCATAATTCAATGGACAGACATAAAATACGATACTTGTTTCATCTTATGTAATACAGCCTAACAAATACCAAACATGGCGTTATCAGTAGGCCGTCTGACTTCATGATAGGAATATGTTTCAGAGGATGAGTGATGAAACCCTGAACAAGCATGAACTGACACTAGCTAAGGCACGCAGAATGAGAACATCAGTGACAAAGGATAATATTTTCCCTTCGCTCCGTATGAATCAAGGAGCCACCACTGCAGATAGATAGAACAAAATGAAGGATTGTATTTGCAGACAAGCACTTTGAGAGCTTGTGAGCACTGAAGAAGCTTTATAATAAAGATATAAGTGAACATATCAAAAGAACATGCTGAGAGGTTTGAATTATATAACAATATTCCTCAAGCACAAAGACGGCTCATAATAAATCATTGTATAGCTGAAGTATCTGAGACCAGTATGTGAATGCAATCGCTGTTAACATGAGTCCCATGCTCACGTATATTAGTGGGTATGTTGTTGATGTTGAATATTCTTGTTGTGTTTCAGTGACTTCTAGAGCTTTCTGACATACAGCACGGGTTTTATCAGCGCTGGGATCTGAGTCAGGTATTCTTTTAATCACCTGTAGGAGGAAAAAAACATAGAAAGGAAACTGAGATTAAACAAGCTTAACACTCAGAGTAAAAATCTGAAAGATTTTATGATTAATTTACTGGAAATACTGGGTGTTTCAATAACAATTTCAAATTGATAAATCTATATTTGTTCCCCACACAAGATATATTTGCTGTGATGGCATAATAATGTAGCCAAACATAAGAATTTTGAATCACCAGAGTACAATGATACAGACCATAGTGTCGCAGAACGTTTTCATGTGGGTGAATGATGAAATGAGTGTAAGTAAGGTGTAAAAAGGTTCTTTCTTCTTTATTTGTTTATTTCCCACTCTGTAAAGTGTCAGTCTGTATGCTCTGTAAGGAAGAGTGGTGTGTTGTTGAGATCAGGCATGCTCCAGTCTACCCAGCTGTAAATGGGTAACTCACCCTAGTCCTGAGTTAGGGAAGGCAAAGGCTCCAGGGGAAGCAGGCCCTAAACTTGGTCACTTCAACCGACGCAGGATGGTGTATGTATGGAGTAGAAGTGTAGAGTGTGATACCGCGAATGGTGTACTGTTCGTGTGCTGACCAATATAACCACTCATACACTTGTGTCTACAAGGCACCAATGCAGACTGCTGGAATCTTTGTTTACTCAATTTATTCAGACGTACACACTGGGACATACGAGTACATCATGGTATGTTGACATATCAATTTGTAGGTATACATAGCAGATCTGAAGTCATGACACATTCAGAAATAATGGGCAGTACATCAAAAGTTCAATGTCATGATACATTATGGCCGCATCCCCTATCTGACTAAACGCGTCAGTGAAGGCAGATCGGTAAATAACTAAAGTTACTTGACGTCCATAGTTTTGTAGTATATATCATGAAACCACGAAAGGGGGGTTTCTAGCAAGATTGAGATCTCCCTGTCACTGTCCGATAATAGGATAAATAATCTGTTCTCTTGGCAGTGATCAAAACATATGATGACCGAAATCTAACATGGCCGCCTCCCTGAGTTGTCGTTCACTCATTCATAGGAAGGAGAATATAAGCCAGAGTTAATTTATAATGGGTATATAAATGATTTCATAAATGTTCCCATACAGCTCTACGGTGATCAGGTTAATTCACGTAGCCATAACCGCTGTAGGAAAGTCTGTCATCTTCGTCGATACAAAACACGACCCTAGCGATACGAAGCACAATGTTCCATCTAGGTCGAATCGACATGAGATCATCAAAATAGGGTCTGGCAATACATGGAGTCCGAATTATACATTGTACCGTACCTTAGGAGAGTCTCTAACATAAACTATAGTAGAGATACCATCTCCTTTAGAAGAAAACCACTTCATGAATCATATTTCCTTAAGAATCTACCAGCCCTTTGAAAAGTGCGTACCCGCCATTATCACGGTACATCGGAACTCATCACGACTTGTCAAGACAACTCATACTTCCGCTAGACCGGAATAATAAGAATCTAGTCCCGCCTACCCATCCAAAATATACAATATAGGACTGATTCTACTTGTACTAATAATATGTAATACATATGAATTCAGGCCATAAACATAATAAGCAAATTAATCTATTTTCTGGCCCTAAAAATAAGTACAAATATAAGAGCAATATCCGTGCGCCGGATCAATATCAAGAACGATTACTCCTATAATCAAAAGTGTGAATCAAACATGGATTATCTCGCTTTCCCCATAGACAGCATTTTCATACACAAATGAATGAATGTCTATATTTTTCCCATATTAAATAGCCATATCGATTTTTGTAATATGTGCGTCAAAATATGCACGCAACAGATTACCACACCCCTCGGGAAAAAAAATGGTACATTTTTTTTTTTTGAAACACATCTAGGAGCAACATACAATAGGCTCACAACGCACCAATAACAATGCGCAGATGATAAGCATAAGTTTTATGACCTTAGAGAAAGTACTTCTCTAAGTATAAATATTTCCAGAGAGGTGTCACCAACGCATACTACAATATTAGCAATGACACAATTTCCACATTAGTTTATACATAAATTTCATCTAAGATATCTTAACATCATGATCATCAAAGACGAAAAACATTGAAAGATCAGCGGTGAATAAATATCAATGAACCGCTAAGTAGTGTTACAATCAATATATGATATATTACATATGTGTACACATTTCAACATAGAAACAACTGTATCAAAGTTGTATAACAGTTATGAATCATGTGGGCATCTAGACAAAATATCTGCCATCACATTTTCTGACCCACGGATAGCTCGCACCGAAAAATGAAATGGCTGTAGAGCAATCGCGTATCGCGTTGATCTCGCGCTCTTCAGATTTTTACTCTGAATAGCCGTAAGAGCTTTCTGGTCAGTTTCCACAATGAAATGCGCGCCCAGAAGAAATCTTTGCAGTTTAAGGATTGACCAAACCATAGCCAATAATTCACGGTCTAGGACCGAGTAATTCTTCTCTGCGGCATTTAATTTCCGAGAAATATACATCACAGGATGCAGAGTTCCAGAGTACTCTTGCATTAGTGCAGCTCCAATCCCGGTGGATGAAGCGTCACTACGAAGAATAAATGTCTTATCCTTAGAAGGCAATACTAGGATAGGTGAAGTAGAAAACATAGTTTTAACCTTATCCAAAGAGGATTGACATTCTTGAGTCCAATGGACTACATTAGGAGACCCTTTCTTTAGCAAGGAAGAAAGAGGTGACATAATGGAGGACAGATTCGGGATGAATCGTCCATAAAATTGTATTAGACCTAAGAGACTTCGTACTTGCTTTTTAGTCTTAGGAATAGAAATGTTAAGTATCTTACTTGTATTATGGTCTTCTGTTTTTAGGAACCCATGACCAACACGGTGTCCTAAGAAAGATATTTCGCTAAAACCAATACATGCTTTCGATGGTTTCGCTGTCAGGTTATGCTCGCGTAAGATAGACAATAGTTCATTTATACCATTATAGTGATCGTTCCAAGTATCACTGAAAAGACAGATGTCATCAAGATACGCAATGACATCTGAGCGATGAGATAGGATTCGACGCATCATGCGTACAAATGTTGCAGGGGCGTTCATAAGACCGAAAGGCATGAAATTCCATTGGAATAGACCCCTAGGCGTCGAAAAAGCAGTAAACGGTTTGGCGTGTTCGGATAGTGGAACTTGCCAATATCCCTTAGACAAATCGAGTTTAGTAAAGAAGTGAGAATTCGATAGTCTCGTAAGTAGCTCTTCTAGTAAAGGCATAGGTTCCGCATCAAATTTAGTCACTTGATTCAATTTGCGATAATCCACGCAAAGACGTATGTTATTGTCTTTTTTTCGTACTATAACCATCGGCGAAGAATATGCTGATGTGGATGGTTCAATAATTTTTAACTCTATCATCTCATCTAACTCTTTCTCTACCTGTGCTTGAAAATGTATCGGGATAGGATACGGTCTGACTCTTATAGGACTATGGTCAGTAAGAATAATGTCATGTTGAATGACATCAGTTTGACCAGGAATGTCAGTAAGGACATCCTGAAATTGTTCTAACATAGTAGAAACTTGTTTCTGCTCTCCTGGAGATAATTCTGGAGAAATTGCAACATCTTTCCATGATTCATTAGAGTGAAGAGGAATCATTGGAAAAGGTAAATTTACATCCGAGAAACTCGTTTCCTCATCCTGTATTACTGACAGAGATGAGTACTGTCCATGTTGGACTGGAAAATCGTCCGTTGCCTGGAAAACAGGTTGTAAATAATCAGGACGTTCATGGAATTCCGTGAGCATGTTGATGTGGAAGGTTTTACGCTTCCCGTCAATATCGACGATATAGTCAACATCGGAAACTTTTGATATTATATCGTACGGACCTTTCAAAGAAATGAGAAGTCTATTTTCCCTACAAGGTAGCAAGACAAATGCTTTGTCACCTGGACAAAGTTGTCGCAAACATCTCTTTTTATTGGCAAATTCCCTTGCCTTCTGTTTCGCAAATTCGGAAGAAGCAGTTGCCAATTTGCATGCTTCAATAATCTTGTGTCTAAGTGCGATGACATATTCATAAGAGGATTTTGTGTCATCGACAATATTATCAGCAGTTATAAGATCATGAAGTAAGGACATAGGACCTCGCGGTTTCGCGCCAAAGACAAGTTCAAAGGGAGAAAATCCTGTATGTTCGTTGGCGACCTCTCTATATGCAAAGAGAGCCGCGGGTAAAACCCTATCCCAATCCTGAGGATGATCTTCTGTTATCTTACCTAGTAGGTTTTTCAGAGTTCTATTCAAACGTTCCACCATCCCATTGGACATAGGATGATAAATACTACTCAGCGATCTCTCTATCTTCAGAGTCGACATTACTTGAGACATGGTATCCGATATGAGTTGGGTACCATGGTCGGATAATATTTCTGCTGGAAACCCCAGACGAGAAAATATTAACCAAAGAGCATCTGCGACATCAGCAGTAGTTATGCTCTTTAGAGGAACAGCCTCCGGCCAACGTGTGCACATATCAACACACGTCAAAATAAATTGGTGTCCTCTAGCAGACTTTATCTTAAATGGACCAATGATGTCTATCGCCATTTTTTGAAATGGCCGAATGGGAATGTCTGCAGCCTGAATAGGTGCATCATGGCGTGGACCTCTGGATTTAATCTCTTGACATACTTTACAAGATCGACAATAGATTCGTATGTCCTTATTCACAGCAGGCCAAAAGAAAGATTGAAGAACTCTAGCTTTAGTACGGGAAAAACCCATATGTCCAGCACACTGCGAATCATGAGCGTGCTGTAAGATTTTAACTCTCATATTTTTAGGCACAAGGATTTGAGAATGAATGGACTTAGCGGAGTCTTGTACCATACGTACAAGTACGCCATTCTTCATCGTAATCCAAGATTTACGATTTGTATCCTTATTCGGATCACCTTTTTTTGCCAGAGTAAAGAATTTCTTTAGAGTAGGATCATCTTCCTGCTGTTTGATAAAGGAATCGTGGGAAATCTCCAAGGGATCATCTTGGATCTGCGCATCATTATCTTCAGAATGTGAAGATTGTGGCATGTTAAGAGCTTGAGCCCTAGTGATTACTGCATTAGCAGATTGCATATTAACATTTTCCCAATTAGAAATTTGCTGTGGAGTGCATTCTTTCACTCCATGAATGCGACCGATGATAAGATCAGCGATCGGATTCGGCAAGAGACATGCTTGCACCTCTCCTGTAAAGAAAGGCGTAGCAATATTGATAATGGCAGTGGAGTACTTCTCCAATGTGCCACCAAATGTTACACATTTGACTATATTGCCTGTAGCTCGAGAAGGATTTACGAGTGATTGCCTCACTCCAATGGTAGTGCACCCCGAGTCGAAAAGAATTGATACCGGAGTACCATCTATTAGGCCCCTATTAAAGACAAGAGCACCCCTTCCATTATGCGCAATTGACGCATGGAGAGCGGGAAGCGGGTGACCGCAGCTTAAAGTAGAAACTGTGGTTGGATCGAATAATGTTTTGCATTGCGAACACTCAGATGCTCTAGCAAAATCAAAAGCGGAATTTGCTACACTATTGGAGTCTTTTTTATCATTATTCTGATTACACTGACTAACAAAAAAAAACTTTTTTTTTCTTTCTCTAACATTTCTATGTTTTTCTGGTCAATTTTAATGCGCTGTTTTTAAATCTGCAAACCGTTTTTCTCTATCAGGTCGGGATCTCTAGAAATACGCAATTGAAGTTTTTTAACAACGCATACAGTATTACAACATCATTTGTACAAGAAGTATAACAGTTATGTAGGCTTGAATTTCTTTGCAGTCGACTTTCGTCGGTGAATGGCATGTGGTACATCGCGATGAAGCATCCAACAATAATCGGCAAGCATGGTCACACTCCACCGTCCATGATAACGTGACTCCATTACGGCGATATCTTGATGGAATCGTTCTCCATGTTCATCGCTGACTTCGCCAAGGTTGTCAGGGGAAACGTCAAGATGCGAATCGAGCAAATGGATTTTGAGGGACATGTTACAGCCCATAATTCTGTATGCATCTATGCACTGCTTAGCAATACGCACATAGTCGACAGATTTGTGATTTCCCAGAAAGTTATCGACGACCGATTTGAATGCCATCCATGCGCGAAGTTCACTACCATGTAACAAGTTCTCGAATTGTTTGTCTGCAATAACTTTCCTAATCTGAGGTCCTACAAAGATACCTTCCTTTATCTTTGCATCGCTAATTGCGGAAACTTTTCTCGAAGATAAGTGAAAGCTTTGCTCGTTTTATCTAACGCTTTTACGAAATTCTTCATGAGCCCCAACTTTATATGTAACGGTGGTAAAATGATGCTGTCTTTGTTAACTAATGGCTCGTGTATTACATTTTTATGCCCGAGCTGCATACGATCCCTGATAGGCCACACCTTTCTTGCATAATGTTCCTGTCTGTTGCGGCTGTCCCATTCACATAGGAAGCAACAAAATTTAGTATACCCAGTCTGCATGCCCGTGAGAATTGCAATGACCTTTAGGTCTCCACAAATCCGCCATTGGTAGTCATTGTACTTTATTTTTGCCAAAAGTATAGCCATATTGTCATAAGTTTCTTTCATATGAACAGAGTAGGCGACTGGAATTGATGAAAATAAATTTCCATTATGCAATAACACGGCTTTTAGACTAGTCTTGGAAGAGTCGATGAAAAGTCGCCATTCGTTGACTATGTGCTCATGACCGAGGTGCACCATTAGACCTTTTACATCTTTGCAATAGCAAATGTCATCATCCATCTCAAAGTATTGAACAAGTTCTCTGTGTCTATGACGAAATTTAGATATCGGAGTATTGGGCGCTAAAAGATTCCATTCTTTGAGTCGCGAACCGAGTAATTCCGCTTGTCCTTTGGTGAGAGCGAGATCACGTATTAGATCTGAAAGTTCTGAATGGTTAATTAAGTGAACACCATCATTCACCGGTATATAATCCGAGTCAGAATTAGTTTCTAAAGCAGGTAAACTATCACTTTCTGATGGTTCATTCACGTCCAATGGATATTGTTCTGGTGGAACTGGGATCGGACACGTGATTGGATCATGAGGCACTGGTTTCGAAACCGATTCAATATTTGGATAAACCACAGACTTTCTAGTTTTAAAAGTGAAACCATAGATATTTGTCAAGCAGAAGTAACAATCAGTAGCGTGATTTGTCGATTCACGCCATATTACTGGCACTCCAAAAGGCATCGACTTATGCTTCGGCGATTTTCGTAACCAACCTGCCAATGTATTTGCACAAGTCGAACAAACTGCATTTGGCTTCCAAGATTTATTTGCATCATCAACTTTCGAATCGAAATAAAGTTCATATGCTTTCTTTAGCAATGGTGTAAAGTTTTTCTGGTGAACACGATCGGTAAAATATCCGCACACGTAACAGAACAGATCAGCCGAATTTCTACAACTTCTAGAAGCCATATTTCACTCAGAATTATTTCAAAATACAGTAACTATTTGAAATATAACGTAACATATGTCATGCATCTTTTAGCAGTATAAAAAGTAGAATTATTTTGCATTTTATTAATTTTTAAAAAGTTATATAGTAAAAATGAAACGGAGCAAATAACGGTTTCCCAAAAATATATTTATTCACAAATATCTTAAGAACCCGACGTGATAGAGATAAACGGATTTCAAATTTGAAATCAGCGCAAGAAACTGACCTAAGAACACTTATTCTTATATAAGAAAGAAAAATGTTGTTTGTCAGTGTTATCGGTGTCGTGGAACTCCTGTTGTGCAGAGTTAGCCTGGTAATAAGATTTACCATGTCTTTTGTGTTGTGATCTACCTCGGTTATAATTGTCTCTATAATTATTATTGCCTCTGTTATAACCCCTATTTGGGTTTGAATCATAACATTCATGATCATAATCATCATGCTCATTATATTGAGTATCCCTGTAATATTGTTTCTTTTGTCTCCATGAAGCACTTGGGTAGTTCCTATAGCTACTCCCCTTTCGAGAATTTCTAACATTATGGGTACCCCTCGCGTGTCGAGGACTATCAGCCCGATTCCAGTTCTTCAAAGAAGAACCCTGATTTGAGTGGTTATCTTGGTTTTGATATTTATTCCAATTAACTTTTTTATCAAATTTATTTTTAGCTCCTTGGAATTTGTGTGAGTAATTCTGATTATATTCTGTTGCCGAAGCAACTGGCATACTCTCTTTAATGTTAGAGTTACTAAGAATCATGTCAGGGTGTGCCGTGGCATACTGGTCACAATATTCTTCCATTTGCTTTAATGTACTAGGTTTACGCTCATGTAAGAACTCTAGGAATGATTTATTTACAGAAGACATGACCTTGTCTCTTAGCAATAAATCCGTAAGACCATCAAATGTTTTCTCTGTTTTGGATAATTCAATCCATCGTGAAAGTGTAATTCGTGCTTTTGAGATGAATTCTGAGAATTCTACACCTACCTCAGGTCTCATTGTTTTAAACAAAAGACGATAACCTTCCTCAGACAGCTGATATCTCTTTATCAAAGCTGCCCTAACAGCATCATAATTATCTTTGTCGGCCTCTTCAACAAAATATAACTTACTCAGAGACTCCCCTTTTAGGTTTTCAGACAACTGATTCACATACTGTGATTTGTCAACATTATGAGATCGACAAGCCCGTTCAAATCTAGAAAGCCAAAATGTTATGTCATCACTGGTAGGGTTAAACGCTGGTACCTTGACCTTGTACACAAAGGGTTTACCATTACCACCAGATGCCTGATTAACATTACTCATACATGTCAATTTTAATTTCTCTAATTCAAACTCATGTTCTCTTATTGCTTTTCTCTCTTCAGCTTCTCTATCTAATCTTCTCTGTTCTGCAGCAGCTTCTAATTTTTTCTGTTCTGCAGCAGCTTCTAATTTTTTCTGTTCTGCATCAGCTTCTAATTTCTTCTGTTCTGCATCAAATCTCCTTTCCTCCACTTGCATCTGCAATTTCTTAAGTTCAGCAGCAGTATCAGCTTCTTTTTCTAATCTTTTTTCTTCAGCTAGAGCTTTCCTTTCTTCTGCAGCAGCTTTTTTTTCTTCTATTTGAAGTTTTCTCTCCTCAGCCGCAGCTTTTTTTTCCTCAGCAGCAGCTTTTCTCTCTTCAGCAGCAGCAGCAATTTTTTTTCTCTTCTGCAGCTAATGCTTTGTCATATTGAGCAACAGCCCATTGTTCTAAGTCTTTTCCAGTCTTATCAAGAGATTTTCCTTGTGCAATAAAATAATCTAATGTAGACATATTGTCTTCTTAAATCAGAAACCTGAAAAAGTAAATAAATTACCCTCTTTCACGTTAATGGGAGACAAGTCTATACCATAGACTTAGTCTTAGTCCAAACTTGTATGGTTTATAATAACCAATGATAACTTGAGTACCTATGGACAACAATAACTGTATCTCAAATACTGTGGGAGACAAGCCTTACAAAGGTCTTGTATATCTCAATGTAATCAAAGATCACTTGGGTACCTGTGGAAAATAATCATAAAGTACTGATCTGTACTATACTATCAGTGTATACCACTATAACTCCTATGTCATATGTCAACTAAAGACATTACAAAGGACAAACAAGAAAAGACAATATGAACACATTTGCAGAGATCAAATTAAATTAAATAGGAGAAATGAAAAAAATGATCACAGAAACCGTGATGATAACTGCCATAATATAACAAGACAAATAACGCCACAGTGTATAAACATAAGGGTGTAAAAAACTGAAATGAAAGGAAAGATGAGACCTACAATTATACAAACAAATCAAACAAAAATAAAGAACAGAAAAAATGTTACAAATACAAATATGAAACAGTCGTCACAACTAACCAAATATTTGCAAACTATGTTGCATGCAAATTTCAATTAAGAAATTGCTCCCTATCGAACGCCAGAACAAGACCAATATCACTCGGTATTTCCTGTTCTAGTCACCTCCCATCCAGGCCCGCAACATATAAACACCTACACATATAAACAAATAACATGTAAGCATAAATAGCATATAGCATACAATATAATTTATGTCATGAATGGAATGTGTTGCAGGTATGGTGTTGTAAAGCAGGCACAGTTTATTTTAATTCTAATAACTTGCCACTTTATTGAGTAATAGATTTAATTCTAAACTATTACACTGTCAATTTTTCTCTTTTGAGCATATGAAGATCCAACGATGAACTATGCACTTTATGTTCAACAACACTGTGATTCTTCTGTACGTTGAGAAATGTCAACAATACTGCTCCAGATATTTTCTACACTTGATACCACTGTCCTGTGTAATACTGTCTGTACAGCGAAAAACTGTCAACAAGCGCTGACCTAGATACAGCATCCTATCGGTAATACAGGTCAAGCTGACATCGACTGTATAGCTGTCCTACTGGTGTTGATGTGGTCAAACAAATGTTCTTTCAGCTGTAAACTGTGATTCTCAACACAAAACTGCGTAAGCTGGACCCAGGAATCTGGCTCGCCACTGTAAAAAGGTTCTTTCTTCTTTATTTGTTTATTTCCCACTCTGTAAAGTGTCAGTCTGTATGCTCTGTAAGGAAGAGTGGTGTGTTGTTGAGATCAGGCATGCTCCAGTCTACCCAGCTGTAAATGGGTAACTCACCCTAGTCCTGAGTTAGGGAAGGCAAAGGCTCCAGGAGAAGCAGGCCCTAAACTTGGTCACTTCAACCGACGCAGGATGGTGTATGTATGGAGTAGAAGTGTAGAGTGTGATACCGCGAATGGTGTACTGTTCGTGTGCTGACCAATATAACCACTCATACACTTGTGTCTACAAGGCACCAATGCAGACTGCTGGAATCTTTGTTTACTCAATTTATTCAGACGTACACACTGGGACATACGAGTACATCATGGTATGTTGACATATCAACTTGTAGGTATACATAGCAGATCTGAAGTCATGACACATTCAGAAATAATGGGCAGTACATCAAAAGTTCAATGTCATGATACATTATGGCCGCATCCCCTATTTGACTAAACGCGTCAGTGAAGGCAGATCGGTAAATAACTAAAGTTACTTGACGTCCATAGTTTTGTAGTATATATCATGAAACCACGAAAGGGGGGTTTCTAGCAAGATTGAGATCTCCCTGTCACTGTCCGATAATAGGATAAATAATCTGTTCTCTTGGCAGTGATCAAAACATATGATGACCGAAATCTAACATGGCCGCCTCCCTGAGTTGTCGTTCACTCATTCATAGGAAGGAGAATATAAGCCAGAGTTAATTTATAATGGGTATATAAATGATTTCATAAATGTTCCCATACAGCTCTACGGTGATCAGGTTAATTCACGTAGCCATAACCGCTGTAGGAAAGTCTGTCATCTTCGTCGATACAAAACACGACCCTAGCGATACGAAGCACAATGTTCCATCTAGGTCGAATCGACATGAGATCATCAATATAGGGTCTGGCAATACATGGAGTCCGAATTATACATTGTACCGTACCTTAGGAGAGTCTCTAACATAAACTATAGTAGAGATACCATCTCCTTTAGAAGAAAACCACTTCATGAATCATATTTCCTTAAGAATCTACCAGCCCTTTGAAAAGTGCGTACCCGCCATTATCACGGTACATCGGAACTCATCACGACTTGTCAAGACAACTCATACTTCCGCTAGACCGGAATAATAAGAATCTAGTCCCGCCTACCCATCCAAAATATACAATATAGGACTGATTCTACTTGTACTAATAATATGTAATACATATGAATTCAGGCCATAAACATAATAAGCAAATTAATCTATTTTCTGGCCCTAAAAATAAGTACAAATATAAGAGCAATATCCGTGCGCCGGATCAATATCAAGAACGATTACTCCTATAATCAAAAGTGTGAATCAAACATGGATTATCTCGCTTTCCCCATAGACAGCATTTTCATACACAAATGAATGAATGTCTATATTTTTCCCACATTAAATAGCCATATCGATTTTTGTAATATGTGCGTCAAAATATGCACGCAACATAAGGGTCACTGAGGTTGTCAACACTTGTTTAAGTTTAACTCATCGATAGAGTTCATGTCTGACTTCGTGTCAGCATATTGTGACTTGTGCGTGCGCATGGAGAAAGCATGTTTGGTGAAGACAAGTCTGGGTGAGAGTACGCGAATGTGACTAGGGACAGTCTGTGATTTGTGGTCGAGCTGTGTGCTCGTATTTGGTGACAGTGGGAAACCACATTTGTGATGGATATATTGATTGTTGTTAAGGGCTTACCTATTGTTGTACAGTCTTAGTAAAGTATTGTTGTATAGTCTTAGCTATTGTTGTATAGGCGATGTCTTCCCGCAAAGGAGTGTTCCTGGAGGACCTTTGATAATGTTCATGGAGAACATGTGTCACAGTGGGATGCTCGTGCTGGAATCTCTCTTTGTGTACTTCGCGTTGAATTATGTTTTGTAGTTCGTTCGAGTAGAATGTTAATTTTTCATTTTCAATTTCCCTCAGTGTATTATATTTTATTTTATTGATCGTAAAGGGGTGAACATTTCCCCTGTGTCGATGACGCGGGTTTAATCTTAATGGACAACAGCAGAAACCCAGCCCGTGACAACGACTCATTTTTAATCTTAAATGTTCTCTGATTAATTATTTTTCACTCTCTCTTCGTTAAAGTTAACTTCATCGCTAACATGACAATCTTCTCCTGTATAATTCTCTCTTGGAATTAAGAATTAATCCATAAGTGAATTCATTAAATAGTAACTGGATCACTCAATTCAATAACTGGAACCAATGTTAGGCAACAAAATCTGAACTCTTTTCCAACTATCATAATTATGTCATACATCATTATAGTCTGTCAATAATTTAATTGATTTTCTTCTTAACATGGACATAGTTTTTCCCCCATATCGTTTCGGTTATTTCTTTTTTTTTCTTCCCTTTGTTTTTATCAGTTTACAACTTCAGATTTTACAGTTACACTAGAAACAGAAGGACGCAAGTTTGCAATCAACACAAAGAATAACTGACAAGTTCAGTGAGCAACCTACGCTAATTTTCCAGAGAATCGTTTAGAGTTTAGATGATATCTTGTGACCTCAACATTTAACTCCGCAAGATTTACGGAATCTCACTGAATCAATTTCCTTTTTAACTTCGCGATTCATTCTCTTGACTGAAAATCCTTAATATCTCCTTTCTTCCTTACGAAGAGGCGATTATTGAGGTCTATCAACTCTACCAACCTTAGAGGATGAGCATTACATTCCATGAAATTTCACTCTTTGTTGAACCTCGGGCAGTATGGCTTCGACCTTGATGACCGAAATCTCCTGAACAGCTTTTCATTGATCTACTATGTCGGCTTGCTGGATACTCGGGCGTATCCCGTAGGTACTCATTTTCCATGATCCCCTTGATTATTGTTGGAAGATTTTACATTCCTTTCGACCGTTAGTCATTCTAACCTGACTAGTATTTTATTTCTCAGCTCTGTAGGTTAACTTCATGTTCTTTTCTTCTTTGCATCTCGGTGTTCAGTGTGTCGTCATCGTTGTTCTCTGAAGTCTTCTTCTTCTTTGATCCTTAGCCGACGACCGTCAAAGTAGTCAGTGGCCATCACGCCTAGTGGCGTCTTGTAGGGCAACAACAAATTGATTCCACTTTGCTCGGTCGGCGGCCATCCTTCGTACAGTGCCCCAACTCTGGTTCATTCTTTGCATCTCAGCTTCCACAGTTCACCGCCAAGTTGTTTTTGGTCGGCCTCTCTTTCGCTTTCCCTCGGGGGTCCATAGCATAGCTGTTCTTGTGATGGCATCGGGGTCTCTTCTGAGGACATGGCCAACCCAGCTCCAGCGTCTGCCAGCTATGATGGTGTGCATGTCCTCTTGCTTGCTCCGAGTAAGCAGATCTTGGTTGGTGATGGTATTCGGCCAAAAGATTCGGTGAATTTTTCTTAGGCATGTTGTGTGAAAAGAGAACAATTTCGACATTTCCTTCTCTGTAACTCTCCAGCATTCCGCCAACCTATTTTTCCTTATTTTACGTCATGCCGAACCATATGTCACCACTCCTGTGACACTTGTTAAGGCGATGAGTTGGTCCCGCCTTGGAGCTACAGTGGAGTAAGGGGTTGTGGATCCAACAGTGCATTCCGAAGTATTGTGACAACGGAACACGAAAGAGATTGGACCACTCCTGAATATCTGGTCTCCACATAATGATGGTAGTCCTGCATTTTTACTGAACTGTGTGTCAATACCAGCTATAAAACAACTGGGTGCAGCATTGCAGCTCCACAGACGAGGAATTTTGGAAGATAAGTGCACAACATAAACATTACCATAATTGATATACCAGAATCCGGTGCTAGTCAGATGATGAAAAAGACAGTAAACAATGACATTTTTTTTAGTGTAAACAGTGAATATTTATTGTGTCACTTATTTTAATTAATGTAAATTTGTAAATATATGTCCTTGTTTCATTCCAGATTCAAAGAAAAGAGAAGATTAAGCAATAAAGTAAATTGACTGATTTGGTTAACTTCTGTTAAATCATTTCCGTGTTCTGTATTTGTGAATTAATTAATTGGGAATAATTTATAACAGCATAGGTATAGTCGTAGCGGGAAGACAAGGTAGGCTCTTGATCTATATCACTTTACCATCTAGACAAGAGAACTTAACAGTCTGACTATATCATGGGCCATCCTTACACCAGTGCTTTTTTTCTGAGACTGGGGTATTTCAATAGGTCAAGAATACCTTAACTTGATCTTTTGTTCATCTCTAATTATCCATCTCGCCACAGTGTATAATATTACCTGCAATATGTAATGTCGCATTATGGCCTTTACATTTTCAATAGATGTAGTTTCCATCATACATCGTACAGCCTCTCCTTTCCTGATCTTGACAACACTAGAAAACACTTTTGGATTGTTATAACAACGCTCAAGGGTAGCTACAGCCATAACCTTCATGGAAATAATAAACAGTCTTGTTATAGGGTTAGCTTCCATGGTTATTAAGTCAGGTGGAAAATTAAAAAGTGAAAAGATGGTGATTGGTAATTACGAATTAGGACAGTGTTTCCCAGATTTCATTAAATCTTATACAAACTTTATGGTTTCTACCATATTCAACATTACCTGCATAATTATGTACTAAATACAAATAAATTCGCTTTTGCTTTAAATTACTTTAAGATGGGAAACTTCATGATATCCGAAATAAAATAAAAAACAGTTCAGTTTGTTATATAAAAAGGGTAAAGGTAGCCCCACTGCAAAATGAGGTGTTAGAGACTTCACTGTACTAGTGTTAGAGACTTCACTGAACTAGTGTTAGAGACTTCACTGTACTAGTGTTAGAGACTTCACTGTACTAGTGTTAGAGACTTCACTGTACTAGTGTTAGAGACTTCACTGTACTAGTGTTAGAGACTTCACTGTACTAGTGTTAGAGACTTCACTGAACTAGTGTTAGAGACTTCACTGAACTAGTGTTAGAGACTTCACTGTACTAGTGTTAGAGACTTCACTGTACTAGTGTTAGAGACTTCACTGTACTAGTGTTAGAGACTTCACTGTACTAGTGTTAGAGACTTCACTGTACTAGTGTTAGAGACTTCACTGTACTAGTGTTAGAGACTTCACTGTACTAGTGTTAGAGACTTCACTGTACTAGTGTTAGAGACTTCACTGTACTAGTGTTAGAGACTTCACTGAACTAGTGTTAGAGACTTCACTGTACTAGTGTTAGAGACTTCACTGTACTAGTTCTCAGCTTAATGAGGTTGGGTGACTGGTTTCCTTCTTTGCTGCCTTTCCCTTCCCTAACTCAAGAGCAGGGTCATGTAACCTGATTAGGAAATAGGTATTAATTACCCATTAAGCTGGGTAGACTGGTTAAGTGTGACACTGACTGGTTTTGAACCAGGTAGCTTTGCCTAAAAAAAGCAAGAGCTCTAAACACTGTCAGTTGTGGTTCACAATGCGTAGCTCAGGATTATTATTTATTTCAAAATGTAATTTTATTACATAAAACAAATACAGCGTACTTTTATAAACCAATAAAACTCAAGAAAAAAAAAATTATTAACGCAAATACAAAATGAGAAGAATTTCTAAATGAGAAGAATGGAACTGTTTACATTTGGGAAGAATGGAACTAATTATAATCATCATTCACATTTGTTTTCCTTTCTCATGGAACATGGGTTTGCAACTATTTATGACCACCAACTTCTTTTGTTTTGGGGCATCTGCTGAAGATAGCTAGACCTGTGGCTTAATGTCGCTTAATCTGAGATTAAATTCTTTGTCAACGATAGTCATAATTCTTTCTGCTCCCAGTGAAGCATAGGATCTCCACGTTAGTTCTCTAATGGATTAGTCTTCGGGGACCTGTTTTTCTTTCCACCACTCAATTCTCAGTGGATCTGAGTATGTTACCATGGCATGTAAAGACCTTCAGCAAGTCTAAGCCTGGTCTAGGAAAATCTTTTGCCCTCTGAACAGGTTATGTCCTTTTCATTTCCAACTGGTTTCTAATGACATTGTTTACTGATGTTTTTGTTCTTTGCCTGAAATCTACATCTTTCGTTATTTTTTTTTTTTGGTCGTTCGTTCGTTCGCTCGTTTGTCTACTGTATTGTTGTTATACCCTGTTCAACCTGAAAATTGGTTATAATTGGGGTATATTGTGCGTGTTGTTTCTTCGGTGCTAGCAGGTTGACAGTCCTGAAAAGGACTGGTCCTAAAAAGGACCACTAGCTGACTGTCTGGTTACCTCTTCTTTGCTTGTCTGTTCATGGTGTCGTAGCGTGTTCATGGTGTTTATCATATCCTGCCTCCCTATCTGGCTTGTGTGGTTTTGTTTGTTTTTGCCCTCCTCGTTTCTGAATCTTGTGTCTTCCTTTTCTCCTGTATCTGAGAAAGCGCTTTTTCTATGATTGCAGGTAGTAGTCTGTTTAGTGTTTCTTCTATGACTTCTTCGTCTGTTTGGTTGTTCGTATTTGTTTCCCGTGTGTTGGATGTCATTTCCTCTACGGCTCTTCGTTCTGCTTCAATTCTCTTGAGGATTTCTGAGTTTTCATCCTTCAGTTCTGTCAGCTTCTTGACATCTCTTTCTATTTGTTGTTGTATTCTTTTCATGTCGTCCATCATTTCCCTAATGCTCTTCAGATCTATTACATCTTCACTGTCAATTTGTTTTTCGGGAGTCTGCCTGCTTTTGTTCTCGCCCTGGAGTTTCCGTTTCATCTCTTTTACTTCCGCTGTCAGCTGATGTAACTGTCTTCTATCAATCCTGTGCTGTTTGTCTGCAACATCCGCAGCCACTCTGTGTTTTGCCTCTTTGAAAGGTATGTTTTTGGACACGGCCTCCTTCAAGATGCTCTTTGTTTCCTGAAACACAGGGCAGCCTCGGTACCTTGCCCCGTGGTTTCGGAGGCAGTTTGCACAGGTACGGTTTGAGTTAATCGCTTTGTAATTGATATCCTTCATCGCCTTCGGACAGTCGCGGTATGGGTGGCTACCCGCACAATACCGGTAAACTGCATCTCTCCTGCACGTTTTCTTTGTGTGTGAAAACTGCTGGCAGTTAGAGCACTGCATGACCGGAGGGATATATGCCTCTGTCCTTTTTGAAGTAGTTTTTAGCGTCAATCTTTCAGGTCGTGTCGACCCCTCATTGGTTATTACAATCAGGTTTGTGTCTTTTTTGTCCCATGTTTTTAGCCTTTCGACCTGCGTGAATTTGACTTCTGCGTTTCCGGTCTGTAGGTTGCTGGGATTCTCGCTTGCGGGTCATCTGGTGTCCACCCCTCTTACGACAAACTTCTTTGTATTCTTGTATCTTTCCACTACCACTTTTATCTGGTGGGGCAACTGGGCTTCTTTCGATCCGGACTCCAGTTCTGACATCAGCAAAGCTGTTGTTTCGGTGTTGTTGAGGGAAAGCACGACTCCCTTTTCGTGCCTCCTTACTTTAGAGATGCCTCTCCTGCCAGTTATTGTCTCGAGGATGCAGATCACTTTGTCATCTGGAAGGGCCCTGAGTGAGGCCTCACCTCCAGACATCTGCGTGATCTTAACGATCCTCTCTATCGCATCCGTGTCGCCTTTCTTGCTAGACTTTGTTCCCTCTTCCCTTCTCCGGTCCTGGTCAGGACTAGAATCAAGCACCTGTTCGCCTTCGGAAGGAGCCTTTTCTTGATCCAGAGCTTTTGGGTAGTTGTCAGTTCTTGCTTCGTCCTGACTAGGTCTAGTTTTTTGTTTCTCCAGGCTTTCGTTGTCTTGCAAGTCAGGAGCTACTTCTAGTATAGCTTCTTGAAGAGAGAGCCTAAGGAACTCATCCCCGTCTTGGATTCTGCGTAGTGCGTCTATTATGGCATCACCGATATCTTCTGTGTCTTCGTCTTGTACCTGTTTGTGCTGAAGAGCTGCCTCTTCCACCTCCTTCATAGTGTTTGCAGGTGGGTCGACTGTTCTCTCCGGCTGGCTGTTTTTGCTTTTGTTCAGCGCTGGTGGGCTGGTGTAAACCTTTCTCTTTTTGGCGTGTGGTTTATTTCGGACCATCTTGACTATAATGCGATCTTTTCTCGAATGGTGGCGTCCTGAGAAGGACGTTGGCTCCGTGATGATGTGTATCATTTTTTTTTGTCTAGCTATGTGAGCCTACTTATGTGGCATAAGAGCCAACTTATGTAGCATAAGAGCCCACTTATGTGGCATAAGAGCCTACTTATGTGGCATAAGAGCCTACTTATGTGGCATAAGAGCCAACATGTGGCATAAGAGCCCACTTATGTGGCCTAAGAGCCTACTTATGTAGCATAAGAGCCAACTTATGTGGCATAAGAGCCAACTTATGTAGCATAAGAGCCAACTTATGCGGTATAAGCATATCTAATGAATACCTGAAATTTGTTATTGAAGTTGTTAGTATAAATTCATGCCCCATCCCCACAGAAAAGCAGAAACTATAATGATGAGTTGAGCAGAGTCAATTTTGTTTTATTTATAGGACTTGCTACAAAATGTTTGCTTCATACTTGTAATTTAGTGACTGATGTATATATATATTCTCAGAATGGATTAACATTCCATAATTCTCATCCCAGTCGATTACATCAATTTATTGCAAGAGTTCATCAATTACACTAGTCAACAACCAAAATGTACCAGAAATGAAAATAGCTGATCTTAACTAATTTTGGTGTGCTGAAAACGAAAATGACATTTAAAAATGTTGATTGGCTCTAGTTTTCAAGATATATGCTACTATTTTATTTAATTACGGTCAATTTATATATATGATGCAACTGTTGTGGGCGATTGCAAAATTTTTTTCTAATGACCAATAAAAATGTAACTAGAAGTTGATGATGCAATCCTACCTATGATTACATCACCTTTGTGTATAAATATCTTATCTCTGATAAAATTTTGCCATTAGTTAGTGCATTTGTCCTTATCAAAAGTATCGTAGTTAGAAATGCCTAGGACATGTGTGAACAGTGCTAATATATTCTGTTATATATATGGTGAGGTGACATTTCTATCACAAAAACGAAATATAACTAAAGTGATTAAGAAGGCGTACAGTTTGTATTTTGGCTGCAGAATAGGAGATCAAGATAAGAGCTGGGCGCCACACATATGCTGCAATACATGTACAGCACATCTTAAACTGTGGTTGACTGGCAAAAGGCAAGCTATGCCTTTTGCAGTCCCAATGATTTGGAGAGAGCCCACTGATCATCTCAACAACTGTTACTTTTGCATGGTCCCTCCAATTGGGAAAGGCATATCAAAGAAGAAAAAATGGACTCTGGAATATCCAAACATCCCCTCTGCAATACGTCCGGTATCACATGGCGATGACCTACCAGTTCCCAAAGTGTCAGAATCATTTTCAGCTGCTTCCACTGATGAAGAAGAGGACATTGGTGGTCCTGAACCATCAACCTCAAGCGACCCAGATTTTGAGCAAACTACATCCACTAAACCACACTTAATAACCCAAGATGAACTGAATGATCTTGTAAGAGATCTGAATTTACCGAAGAACAAGGCGGAGCTTTTGGCTCCAGATTGCAACAGTGGAATCTCCTGGCAGAAGATGTTACAATTTCTGTGTATAGGAACCGCCAGAAGCCGCTTATTACATTCTTTTTCAAAGAGAGTGACCTTTCTGCATGCCACAACATTTCTGGTTCAATGGCAGCCCTCGAAATCAATTACATACCGGAAGAGTGGAGGCTTTTCATTGATTCATCCAAGACGAGTCTTAAAGATGTTTTGTTGAATAATGGTAATGTGTTACCGTCAATTCCAGTTGGTCACGCAGTTCATATGAAAGAACTTATGAAAACATTAAGCAGCTTTTGAAGTGTATAAACTACGATCATCATCATTGGTCACTTTGCGGTGACTTAAAAGTGGTCGCTCTTTTGCTTGGACTACAGGGTGGATACACCAAGTACTGTTGCTTTCTCGGTGAGTGGGATAGCCATGAACGAAGTGACCATTACATCAGAAGACATTGGCCAATCAGGCAGTCATTGCAGCCTGGCAGTAAGAACGTTGAGAACCCAGCACTTGTCGACACCAGCAAGATTTTGTTGCCACCCTTGCACATTAAGCTGGGTCTCATGAAAAACTTTGTCAAGGCAATGGAAAAAACAGATGAGGCTTTCAAATACCTCATAAGAAAATTTCCAAGACTGAGTGAAGCTAAAATAAGAGAGGGAGTATTTGTTGGTCCGCAAATTCGAAAACTTCTTCATGATGACGAGTTTCTTTGCGTGTTGCATGGCAAGGAAAAAGCAGCATGGCTAGCATTTAAGTCAGTGGTGGACAATTTTCTTGGAAACAACAGATCTGTTAATTACAATGAAATTGTAGAAAATCTCCTTCTGAAGTATAAGAGTCTTGGCTGCAACATGTCTTTGAAAATTCATTTTCTGGATTCTCATCTGGATTTCTTTACGTCAAACTGTGGAGCGGTCAGTGATGAGCATGGTGATCGATTTCACCAGGACATTGCTGCTATTGAGACATGGTATCAAGGCAATTGGAGCCCTTCAATGCTTGCTGATTACTGTTGGACTGTGACAAGAGACACCTCATCGATTGACTACAAGAAGCAAGCAAAGAGAGCTCGAACAGCGACTGAATAATGACGGAATGGGTTCAAATGTGCCTTTTTAAAACATGATATGTGAACTTTAAATAATGTTTTTATTTTTTTTTCTATCATTTTATGTTGAAATATCAATTAATTGAGTATGTAACCACAATTTTTATAATGCTAAAGTAGAAAGACTAGCTGTTCATCCCAGAGAATTAAACAAGCATACATTATTTGTATTACTGTAATGTAAATTCATCATTAAAAAAAAACCTAGAGCCAATTGGTGAATTTCATTACGATATTTGAAATCAGCATGTCAAAATCAATAAGAAATGGTATATTTAATTTCTGGTACAAAAAACTTTTGAAAATTTGTTGACTAGTGTTATCAATTAATTAACAGTTGCATCAGGTCATATTCACAAAAAGATGAAAAAGTGATGCTTATCCATTTGTAGTGTCGTATGTTTTAGGAAAATGCTTATACATTTTTCTCATCAAGTCCTTTAAGAGTCATTTCATTATGTTAAAAAAATTTTCAAGGATGTGGAAAATGCTCACAAGTATCTTTCATCCAGTCCTTCTATGACCGGGGATAGGGTGGTTGAGGCGAACATGTGTCGAAGTGGCTACCTCGCACCCAAGACCCGTACACTAAGACAATTTAATTCACGATCGTTTGACAGGGGTTGTAATTATTGGTTGCTTACAACCCATTCAGCCGCAGACTTAGTGAATCAGGCAACATAAAGCGCTAATGTGGAACAAAATTTAATTCCACCGAAAACCCAGACAGTGTTCGTGGACATTGTGTCCAAGACAACTGCAGATTTCAACTCTGGTCTGGCGACTTCTTCTCTCTTGGCATCTTGCAATGGAAATGACATAAAATGCTAAGCTTTTGCACAGTTAGCATTCGCGCAGTCTTAGTAAACCTCTCCATGGAGTCGCTGTGTTCCGTCAGCGGCCTGGTTGGTGTTCTATTTTTAGATCCTGATTAACACCATAATGGAGCCCATGGCGAAATGCCGCTGTCACACTTCAAACATAAAGGCAAAGATAGTATCACAGCAGGTACATAGGTCTGAGGATTATTAGGTGCGATGACCAGTTCCCTTCCTCGCTGCCTTTGCCTTTTCTAGTTCAACAGCAGTCTGGTACCCTTTTACAGCTGGGTAGAATGGAGTGTGGTGCTACATATTTCCAACCCAGTAACTCTGACTCAAGAGGCAAGTGCTCTAACCACTCTGCCACTCCCTTCAAACACATATTGTTTTTAAAAAAAGTTCATTCACGTAATTTCATGTAACATCAATGGCATAGGTTCCACATCGTAAGTAATACTCCGGAGATCAAAAGAAAGTAAAATGATAGTGTGCACAAGTATGCATAGCATAGTAACTGAAACACACAACCAAGAAGACTACTAAAGCGTTCTTAAGAAGAAAACACGCAATCAAAGTACTCAACAAGATGAGATTTCTTTGTAAATGCACTGTTGTTAGTGTTATGACCTTTCTTGCATACTACATAGGGTCTTGCATTTGAAGCTATGTGGTGCACACAAAGGCATCGATCTGAATGTTTATATGTGTGGTTGCGAGGATAACATATATTTGTTTGGGGTAGCAACAGTTCAGTTGATGCTCTGATGTCCAAAGGGACAAGTTGTATGTTTATCTATGGGGTCTTATAATGGGTGGAAAGTACCCTTGATTTACTGGATGTATCTAATGTATCCCATTTAACGTAATCTGGGTGGATTGATGGACGACAGGGGAAAAATAAGAATCTATGCGTTTAAACTACTAGGATTTAAATAACGACCCGCCAGTTGACGTGTTTCACGTGATGTAAACTTTGTATGTGTTCGAGATCCTAAGTTCAGAAGTGTACAGTATTTGGACAAAAGTGAATGGACAATTAGGTGTTGAGAATATATGTATATGCGAGTAACCACATACAAAAGGTATTCCTTGCATGGGAACATAGCTGACATCAAAGGAGCAGAACAAAGATGGGGGTGTCATGGATGGCGCAAGCAGAGGAGACTATTAGACAGGTGACAGCAGTTGGAAAGATATTCAAGGGAGACGAGTGGAGTAAGTCAGATGAGAGCTGGATGAACTACCAGCAAGTCATCATCAGCCTTGGTAGAGAGTGCAGAACTTGGGCCAACGGGAGAGCAGAGCTGGAAATTGATCAACTTATAAATGTTAATGCTGAGCATGATGATGCCATAGTGTACACTGATGGGTCTGTAATCCGTGGTACTAAATCAGTGTGGGGCTTCTCTGCTAGAGTAAAGTGCAGAACCGTCGCTGAACATAGCGGGGCTTACATGATAACAACCTCTAGCATGAGAATGGAGGTAGAGGCAGTTACTGCTGCCTTAAGATGGCTGTCTGAGACTTTATTAACAAAGGCAGTTGTTATACAGACTCACAATCCATGCTTCGAAAGGTCCAAAATGAATAGCTCCGACATAAATGAAAAACCTCCATAGAAGCATCGAATCTTCAAGAACTGATATGGATCTACTGTCCTGGTCATGCAGGGGTACGCGGCAGTGAAAGAGCTGACAGACTAGCTTGAAGAGCGCCCTTAGAAGGTGAATTGAACATGGATAATCATGATCGCCTTTTAGAGATTGACACTGCAATCGATGAATCATCAAGGCTAAGACTGATGGAATTTGGTATCAAACATAAGACCAGCAGGTATGAACGTATGAGAGGACGCATCCGGAGTGAACGCAACCAGTGCGCAACAGGAACAATTAGCATTCATACTCTTCGACATTTGCTGATTAACTACTACTACTTAGTCGTTCCCCTTCTACCGTGAGGTGTAGAGGTTTGGAAGAGAGAGCGCCAGACTATTCTATCGGCCGTCTTCCTCCCGGCCCGGCTCCACTCCAGCCCCCGGTCCTCCAAAGATTGTCCAACGTTGTCCTCCCAGCGGACCCCGGGTCGTCCCCGGGGTCTGGACCCCTGGCTCCCTGTTTCCCATGCTTGTCGTGGCAGCCGATCTTCTCCCATTCTGCAGACATGGCCAAACCATCTTAGTTGGGACTGTTCTACTTGGGTCTGTAGGGGGTGGCATTTTAGGCCTTGACGTATCGTCTGGTTGCGTACCATGTCTCCTCTTGTCACCTCAACCACCTTCCTCAGATATCTCATCTCTGAGGTTTGGATCCGGCCCCTATGGGCTGCAGTCACTGCCCACGACTCGCATCCATATGTCAAGACTGGGACACAGGTGGAGCGGCACACAGTCACCCTCGCTTTCCCACCAACCTCTCTCTTGCTGAGGAATCCTCGATTTATGGCCTGAAAAAGTCTCCCAGCCGCTGCTTTTCGAGTGGCCAACTCCTCTCCGATGCCTCCCCCTCGGTCTACAACAGCTCCGAGGTATTTAAAGTGGTCGACCCGCCCCAGGACCCGCTCTCCCAGCCCAATCTGATGTCTTCTTTCTTCTCGTGATATCACCATGGATTTTGTTTTAGAGCTGCCCATGACCATCCCTCCCCTCTCCAGCCCCTCCCTCCATACTTGCAGGTTGGATTGGAGATGTGCCTCTGATTTAGCAATCAGGGCAACATCATCAGCAAATGCCAGCTCCGAAATATAGACCTGTCTCATCTTCCAGTACCCCACTGAATACTTTCTTGTTCTCTCCTTACATGCCTTGATGACATCGTCCATAAGGAGTATGAAGAGGTAAGGTGATAGGATATCACCTTGTCTTACACCAGTGGTGGTCCTGAACTCCTCTGACTTATGGTTTGCTGTCCTCACACAATTTCCGCAAGACTTGCAGAAGCTCTGTACAGCATGAACCAGAGGCGCTGGAACATTCCTCCCCGCCAAACAGTCCCAAAGCTTGCCCCAAGGGACCCCGTCAAACGCCCTCTCCAGATCTATGAAACAAAGACGGATCTCACTCCTATACCCAAGGGCCCTTTCACTCAGCTGTCTGAGTGTGAAGATCAGGTCTTGAGCACTTCGGTTCGCTCGGAATCCGCACTGGACCCCATCCAACTGTGGCCCAGCCAGGCGTCGGAGTCTCCGCCCCAGGACTCCAGAGTAGACTTTCCCAGGGACACCGAGAAGGGACATGCCTCTACGGTTTCCACACCGTCGACTGTCACCCCTTTTGAAAATTGGTGTTATTATGGCGATCTCCCAATCCTTTGGTATGGTCCTGTTGCACCACGCCGCCCGTAGGACCCCCAAGAGCAACAGGTCGCCCGATGCTCCCATGCACCCAACCATCCCCGGTGTTACACCATCATGCCCCGCCGCCCTGCCCATCCCGACCCTCTCCAGCGCCGCCCTCAGCTCTTCCATCTCCATGTCATCTCCATCACCATTGGCCTCCTCCCCTGTGCCAGTGGCCATCACCCCTGATGCTTGACCTTGCTCACCATCAAGGAGCCCTGAGAAACACTCTCTCCATCTTTCCATTACTTCCTTCGGGGCAGTAAGCAACCTGCCTTGCTTGTCCTTTATAAACTTGAGAGGGCATTGTTTTTCCCCCCTCATGTTCCCTAGGGTCCCACAGAACAATCTCCGGTTTTCCCGTGCATCCCCCTCCAGCCTTTCTCCAAACTCTTCCCAGGACCTCTGTTCCGCGGCTTGCACCCTGTTCTCTACCCCTGCCCCGAGTGTCACATACTCTCTATACCCTTCCACCTGTCCTGTTGTGCCTCCAGCTCCCAAGCATTGTCTCCATGCCATCCCCCTCTCCCCCACTTTCTCTCTGACCTCCTCTGTCCACCAAGGCGTCCTCCCTCTCTGGCTCCCAAGTCGGACCTCACCACACGCCTCTGCAGCAGCCGTCCCCATGATATCCCTGAATTTAATCCAGAGGGCCTCCAAGTCATCAGGCCGCTCCTCTGTGCCGCTCACCGCTGCAGCAATAAGCCCCCGACATCCGGTCCCAACCTCTGGCTCTCCCAGCTCGTAGGTCCCAACGCCCACCTCTCCCGCTCGTTTACCCGGTTTCCCGCGTGATGCTGAGCAGTTCCCAGGCTGAGCAACTCCTTCAGTTGCTCGTTTGATTGCCAGCAGGCAGTGACCACCCCCAATCTCTGGCCCCCTCCAGACTCTTGCATCTCGGACATATTCGAATGAGCTTCTCCGAACAATGGCACAGTCAACCACTGACCCCTCATTCTCTGTTGGCCCACATCCAGCGCATGCATGTATGCGCTTATGGGGGAACTTTGTGTTTGCAATGATCAGACTCTGCTCACCGCAGAATCCAAGGAGTCGCTTTCCATTGTCATTGAGAGTGTCTTCTCCATATCTTCCGACAACTCCACCCCATCCAGCATGGTCACCCCCAACTCTGGCATTAAAATCTCCGAGCATGATAACTTCATCTAGGCAGTCATCCACTGTCCTTTGAAGCAGCTCGAAGAACTCCTCCCTGACCTCTGCTCTCTCATCCCCACCCGGCCCACACACCATGACCAGGCCGACCATGGTCTCTCCTTCCTTTAGTTTCACAACCATAATGCGCTCTGAGACAAAGTTCCACCCCTTGATACTATCTTTTTGATTTTGGGCCACAATGCAACCCACACCCCCTTTAGCTCTTTCGGATATGGGTACACCACTGTAGAGCAGCGTGTTGCCATTGAGATCCATGACCCCCCGTCCCTTTTTCCCCGTTTCCGCTACAGCCAGGATTTCCAGCTTTGCTTCCCCCCTCCCCCCCCCCCGCCCCCCCCCCCCCCCCCTCCCATCTACACCTCTCGCGTTCCATGTTCCACAAGTCGCAGTCCGCAGTCCGCTCCAGTCCGTCGCCTTTAGAATCAGTCCGGTTTTCTCTCTTGTGTTACTCGTAATCGTGGTTTAAAGCAAACAGGTGATTGGCCTGTTGTGCCTTTGCATGGTGGAGGGGCTGCCTCCTTACGGCCTCCATGCAGGCCACCCTCCTCCTTTTTCATCCGGGCTTGGGACCGGCATTGGCGGAGTTTTGCTGATTAACATTAACATTAATAGAAGTAAATAGTTAAAATAAAAATGTACCTGAGGCACAGCAATACATTTGAAGATACTCTGAGTTTTAAATCGACTAATGAAAAGGAGTGATGATGGTACAAGCTCCAAGGCATTGGTTATAAGGCAATTCAAACATTCAAGTGCCTTCTCTTCATTCTGTGGCTTGGCAAAATCTCCTATATCTGAAGCTAACTGACACCATGCCTGAAAAATACAAGGACAATAAAGAAAAAAACAATTACAATGACAAAGCAGAAGTTGAAAAAGTTTAGTCCAATGATTACAATGCAACCAGGACAACATGCACTACACATTTCATCATCTTTACTCTATTAACTTTTTTCAGTCCACTTCTACTATGAAATGTCGTGAGAACTGAATTTTCATTCTTCAATCAAGTGTGTCACAATGACCGTGTTGTAGGTTTATGCAATACTTTCTGTCCATCTGCCTTTTGGTCTTCCCAATGCCCTGAAACCAAATCTTCTACGGTTGTAAGCAGATAGTGGTAAATGATTGGGTTCCATAGTCATGAAATGGCCAAACCACCGTCTTTCCATATACTTGATGCAAGTTGCAGTTCCTACATTTCTTCATGTCAATTTTCATTCTGTCTCTCCTGGTAAAATTAATGGCCCTTCTTAAGCACTCATCTCGCACAATGTAATTGTCCTATGCTACGCTCTGGTCAGGGACAATGTTTAATGCTGGCAGCAAAGAATTAGTAAGAATATACTATTTATCTATTGTTGTTTATTTTCCATCATGCCATTTGGATGTTTGAGCAGTGTGACAGTTGGTTAGTCAACACATGTGCTTTCTGGCGCCTTGTTTCAATTTCTGTCACCATAAAGCATCATCATCTGTCCCTTTTTCATCATCTTATCACAGTCATATGCTCCATTTTGTTCCATGTAGAATACAGGACAACTGCTACTTGCCATCGATTTCTGCTCTGGACCACTTTATTTAGTACTTGTCAATGTTTTAAATGTCCACAAAACTCCCATTTTCCGTCCTTCTATTATTTCATCACCCAGCCCATGGCCATTAGGAAGATCACTGGTGACAGCAAGCATCCACACTGTGTAAAGGGTTCTGGTAGTCTGCTTTTCTTTTGGATAGTTATGCTTCCTTAATTATCACACAAGTCTTGTTTGGTTGTATCATAAACGTGACCCCGATCAGTATGTGCAAGTTCTTAATGTCTTGAATAGATGACCACTTTGACATACTATTAGCTGGTTTCTGAATGTGTCCTATCCACAAATTAAAAAAAAAATTCTTTGCACCTCTGCTCATTTTCCACCGAATACAAAAAATAGGTATGACCAGAAGCAAAAAAAAAATCAAATACAGAACAGAGAACAAAACAATGACATTCTAAACAAGCAGCATGAGCCAATCCAACTATTTGTATTATAAATCACTTTACTAAATTATAACGTACAAATAAGGTATGATCGATCACAAAGCAACAAATATAAATAAACACCATAACTTCACCTAACTTCCTTTATTTAAAACACAATACCAAATTATAAACAATACAAGGTCATCTATCAACCAACCAAAAGCACAAAATGACATCTAACCATCCACATAAATCATGATAATAATACATATATAAACTGATATTAGTTAATTAGAATTATGAAGAAGACACAAATGTAGAAATCTTCTGAAAAACAGTTAAGAAGAATACTAATGACTAAAACTAGCAAGTATGGCTAGAAGATACTTAACATTGATGTCATGAAGTCTGATTCACAACAAGTCATTCTGACCAAACGGTACGCCATACTTTATAACAGTGTTTGCTAGTAGAACCAATGAAAAGGCTTCCCCATTCGGTTGTTTACAATAAGTAATAGGCATTCAATATTGAGTCTCAAATCTGTGAAACCTTATCGGAATTGGAGGTAAACTACAGCATTATGAGCGAAGTACAGCCTAGAAGAGGTTAGTAATTTAATAATAGGAATGTTACTGAATAGGTAGGCGTAAAGACTTCCACGAATAGTATTATACGAATGGAGAAATCTCGAGTAGAATGCACAGAGACATTAGGAAAGTCGTAAATTTTGCTGTTAGGCTAAGCATAGGAAAAGAAGGAAGTAGGAAAGTAAAAGACAATTAGCTAGAAAGTAAAAGAATATTCCAGAGCGTATTTTAAGCCTAAGATGAAGGAGATCGCTCCAGGATTAACAAAGATATTTACAATTATAGTTTTCTATATTTGCACACATCAAGGAAATTAGGCCTACATTTCGGAACGCATACACACTTCAGCAGACTGCTTCCTGTGTCGCCGGGTCATGACCTATATAAGACCCTGCCTCTTGCGAAACGAGGCCATTCAATTTTGAAAAATGCAGCGAGGGCCAGTTATGTTAATGAAGAATGCCTTTGCCTTCTGTATCTGAGAGCAGACTAATATATAACCATTAGCAGATCGACTGTAAGTACTTGAGGGTAAGAAAGAATATATATATATAAATATATATGTATTTCTATTAATTAATTAAATTGTGCGTTAGGAAGTGTGTAGATGTGTTTTGAACTACTGTGTAAATTATGGATGCAAAACTAAGCCAGTATATATTCAAATAATTTGAGAATGGTAGAGAAAGTGTGTTTATAGTTTCAGAAAGGTACTTAAAGAATTATTTCTTGAAGGAATGGACCACCCACCAGGAACTTAGGGAAGGATGAAAGGAATTGTTTTAATGTAATGATTAAGATATTACTTAGTATTTTACACAAGATCTAATAAATGTATGGAGGCGAATCATGGACAGATAGCTATAACCAAGGAATTGGAGAAAGATATATTCACAGTGAACTGGATTGTGTTATTGCTGATTTGATATGACCTGTGCGTCTATCTGCACTCTGTCTTCTGAAACTATCTCTCATCTCCTACTTCTGTGATAAAGGGATAGAGATAGGCAATATAGTGGTGAAATTAAATATATTTCAGGTAATATCCTGTAACTGAAGTCTATCTTAAGGAGCCGGACTCTACGATAGGAACTAGTGGTGCGAGTGCCCTTTGCATTTTGGAGGGACAGTTACCCAAATCCTAATGCCTGGAGGAGACACAGTTTCCTGCCAGTACAGAGGTGGAACAGACTATAAAACCAAGACTTCAACCTCAGTAGCCACACAAGGCTACTGATCAGTTTATATCAGCATCACCACAAAATAAATAGTTATAATGATGAACAAACAGAGAAATTTAGCTAGGCAAACGTCCTAGTCAGTAATTAACTGAAATACAGGAACTGTGAAAAGATAGAATTAATACTAAGATAAAGGCCGTCTACAAACAGAGTGATTTCAGCCTAGAGAGGAGAACATTCCTACAAAGTGTGATTTCAGCCTAGAGAGGAGAACATTCCTACAAAGTTAAAAGACTGTAAATAATTTTGACTATTTGCAAGTGTTTTTATTTATTTAATGTTGTAACCAAATTTTGAGTTTCGTGAAAGATTTTCACACGGAAAAGAAAAACTTGTAAAAATAAATTGTAAATATTTACCAGCACTTACTTAAATTATTTAAGTTAAGTTACAGTTCTTGTTGGTAGATAGTTTAGTTAATTCCCCTAGCAGAGGAAGATCTTGAGAGGAGCCTTTAGGAACTTAGAGTAATACATTACCATCTTCTCTATGAACTTATACAGATTGATTCTACCTTTGATGCCCATACACCCTTACTCTTTTCAGAGAAGGGGGTATTACTTATAAGACCAGACTTTTATATGGCACTATCCTGGTATCTTACTTACTTAGTCGTTCCCCTTCTACCGTGAGGTGTAGAGGTTTAGAAGAGAGAGCGCCAGACCATTCTATCAACTGTCTTCTTCCTGGCCTGGTTCCATTCTAGTCCTCGGTCCTTCAAAGATTGTCTAATGTTGTCCTCCCAGCGGACTCTGGGTCGTCCTGGAGGTCTGGATCCCTGGCTCTTTGTTTCCCATGCTTGTCGTGGTAGCCGATCTTCTCCCATTCTGCAGACATGGCCAAACCATCTTAGTTGGGACTGTTCTATTTGGGTCTGCAGCGGATGGGATTTTAGACCTTGACGGATCGTCTGGTTGCGGACCATGTCTCTTCTTGTTACTTCAACCACTTTCCTCAGATACCTCATTTCTGAGGTTTGGATCTGGCTTTTGTGGGTTGTAGTCATTGCCCACGACTCGCATCCATATGTCAAGACTGGGACATAGGTGGAGCGGTACTATCCTGGTATCACCTGATACAACTTTGTGTCAAGGATACTTTATAATTGCAATAATATCAACCCTCTCGTGACAATTGTTCTGAGTGTAAATGGGTATGATATATGGTATACCAAATCACAAATGTGGAACTGATGACAAGAACTAGACAGTTGCTAGTGGAACACGAGATGAGAAGTAGACGCAGGCGATGAGTAAAGCACACATGAAGGAAACCTTTTCATAGCATTACAAGACAATTCTTGTTTAGGAATCCCGTGGGTAAAACATGTAGAGGAAGGCCAAAAAAACACGGAAGAAAATTGGAGGCTGAAATGAAAGAGATAAAGAATACACGGGAAGACTTTGATAAGATGGCAGACTTGGCATAAGACATCTAAAGGTCTATGCTCCTTGAGGAGCTAAATGGTAATGAATGAATTAATAATTCAGATAACAATTAATGCCTGTTTACTGCAAAGTTAAATTGCTACATACAAATTTACACAGCAGAGCATCACAATTTCACACAAAGTGCAACTTACAGCCTTAGGCCAGAAGGTTCTTTTCTCATTGCAATCCTCAAGGTAGTCTCTAATAATGTTTGTCTTCTGGAGGAAAAGTGCAGCCTTGTTTACCAGACCTGAGTCCTCACCAATTATTTTGTCCTCTTGACCACTGGCTGAAAACATTTGAGCTAGACCAATACCAAACAGACCCGCCGCATAATGGCAGTACTGACAAAAAAAAAAAAAAAAAGAACGATAGAAGCACTTTTCTTTCATGAGATGATAAACCAATACATCATAAAACCATGTGATATTTTAAACTGCTGTATTCAAATGATAAAATCAACAAGCATGGGGATCAATTAGAGACCTGCATCTTTGCATGTTTTTACTCCTGCACATTTTTAACGGTGATCACTTAATGTGCCACAATTTGTTCCTTTCACTTGTCCAGTGATGCTAGTTTTTCGGTATTCCTGTTAAAACATTGCTTTAAGAAAAACGAATTACTAAAACAAATCAAGCCTACAACAAAGACACCTGAGAATTTCAGATTC
This sequence comes from Oreohelix idahoensis, assembly GCA_024509875.1. Classification (NCBI taxonomy): domain Eukaryota; kingdom Metazoa; phylum Mollusca; class Gastropoda; order Stylommatophora; family Oreohelicidae; genus Oreohelix; species Oreohelix idahoensis. The sequence goes on from JAMPIV010000784.1 coordinate 780,581, forward strand.
TGCAATAAGAATTTTAATTTTAATGCACTAAAATGACAGGAATACAATCTTAAAATTTACTGTGATCATTAATGAATACATACAGTGTTCTGAATAGAGAAACATGTACTGAACACTTACTCACTGATTTAAAAAAAAAAGAAATATAAATCATCCATGTGCACAGACTCTTGTCACACTTACAAATGTAGTTGTACAATTTATAATTTGACAGTGTCTGTTATATCAAAGACCCAGTTCAAAAAGACGGTATCAAACATGACTTTGTCTAAATTGGCATGCAAAGTAATTACAAAACCTATGATGATTGTAACAAAAGGCGTATGAAGTGTTATTAAAGCGTTTGACTGTTCAGTCATGTTCACTGTGAGTATTATGCCATATTTTTCTCTTTCTATGTATGCTCCCCATAGGCCGGTCCTAAGCCCGGCTGAAACAAGAGAAGGGCGGCCTGCATGGCGGCCGTAAGGAGGCAGCCCCTCCACCATGCAAAGGCACAACAGGCCAGTCACCTGTTTGCTTTAAAATTTTGATTACGAGAACTACAAGAGAGAAAACCGGATTGATTCTAAAGGCGACGAACTGGAACGGATTACGGACTACGACTTATGGAACTTGGAACACAATAAGTATAAATAGGAAAGAAGAGGAGCTAGTGGAGGAGATGAGGAAAGCAAAACTAGAAATCTTAGCTATAACCGAAACAAAGAAAAACGGACAAGGAGTCATGGATCTTGTGGTAAGTGAGAGGTTATTGATGTTACTACACTAAGGGTAAACAAAGTGAGGTCCAGCTGTGTAAGTTCCCTGAGTCTAATTGATGATGATGATGTTCTCAGGGTCCCTATCCGCTACCTCTCTAAGATCTCACTCTGTGTAAAATAATCTCTGTGTTGTTGTGTGGCAAGTGTCTAGGGTAATGTATCAATTGTGATGTATGAACTATGTCAAACATAACTTTATCTCAATAAAAGTGAAGTAAGTAAGACTGTTGGTAAAGTTATATTAATATATTACAATTTTTTTTATTTTCCTGTACCTCAATTCTTTTGGGACAGGATTGTTTTCAAATCAATAAAAAATTTTATTTACAACATATAAATAAATAAAGAGGACCCTTTGTCCATAACTGGTATATTAAAGTGTCACTGTATGTGTATCCCACAGTATGATCTAATACTTTCTATAACAAATAGTCAATTATGTGAGGGTCTGTGGTCTCATCACGCCCACAGAAATTTCTGTTCTGGTTGTGGAAATTGCTAAAATGAGTTCTCATATGCCAATTTAAAGGGACTTGACCTGACAGCCTGTCTGAGATGGATGACTGTAGACTATGCAAGTTCAACACAAGAGTTGTCTTTTGACCACATATGCAGCATGCAGCTTTACTGAGGCTTCAATGTACACAGGGTCTGCCTGCACCAGGTTTCCTGCCACCACTAAGTAATAGGCAATATAACCCTGAAAAAGAAGGATATTCTCTCCCTTTTATATGCTGGCTATAACAATTCCACAACTAATCAATACTAAGATTACCTGGGGTCAGTCACGTGTGCGAACCATTTGCACCAGACCCCATTTTCTTTGACTTCACTCCGTCCTGTGTTTACATTCTTCTTCCCATATGGCTGCAACGCCCCTGTCACCTTAAGCATTGATTGTCCTCCCTAAAATCAGCTGGGGTATACAATTTTCTTCTTCTGACCTGTTAAATCTTTTGTTCAAACATCCTAGGTATGTTTTCATGTGTCATTAGAACACTGTGGCACTGCAGAAGATTCCTAGTGGCCTCTGGACTTACAGTCGTAAGATTTTATGGCAATATTCAAACACAAATAAGTTTCACTTCCCTCTAAGTCTGCTTAGGCACTTCCTATTTAGGTTGTCGTAACCTCTTCCAACTGGCAATGTCAAACAACAAAATATGGCAAACAATCTGTGGCCAGTTACATGTTAATGAAAAACTAATACTTATTTATCTTACCGCAAGTAAAGAATAATTACACAATCACAGGATTGACTAGCAGTAAATGGCTTAATTCCAGACTGCTGTGTCGTCCAGACGGCAAAGGCATTTGTCACCAATGCTTTGCATCTGCTCTCAACCTGTCTGTGTATAAGTTTTTCTCAAATGGCGGACTTATTCAAGCAGGGTTAAAAGTTATCAATTCCAACCACCCAATCAAAAGACGCGTCAAAAAATCCAACTAATTTTAGAAAATAAACATTGAGCGTTGTTCAGTTTGTTCGCTCGTCTGATTTTATCTATATATTATATATCTCAGTGTCACAGAGGTTTTATGATCATTGAATTGCCTATATCCTCTTCTTTTTCTTTCACCCGTATCCTCTATTTATTATCACTCTTTATTTTTTTTCCTGTATTTTTCGCATTCGTTCGTTTGCGAGAAATATTTTTTCCCATTCTCACTTTTGCCAGTTTCGTTTCTAATTTTGAAACGCATTTCATTGTTGATTAAACGAGTAACTTTTTACGTAACGTGTCAGTCCCTTGCACCAGACGATGTGGCGTGAGAATGCATTCGGTCAATCGCTGCAGATTGACGAAATAACTGTGAATTTTTGGCTATCTCAGACATACGGCCGACATATCGTCTGCATTCTCACTTGTCAAAACGTAGCTTCTCGGTGAGGGCTGAGGTGAGGCGTGAATCCCGACATCTCCCCGGCGCAGTATCAGACATTTGTCTGGTATTTTGCATCTGACACGTAGTTTCCTCGGTAGATTCTCAGTGTCAGGGTGGAGAAGGCGCCATCACGCATTCGCTCAGAATGGTCATTTTGGCGTGAGGTGCGAAGACAGGAGGTGTTAAGAGAAGGGGAGGCTATTGCGTAGTTTATGGAAATAGCGTACATCTGTGTCTGGTGTTTCATATATACTGGAGGGAGTTAGATTTCATTTTCACTCAGTAACTTCGCAGTCAAGACTAGAACAAGCCTTCGTTCGATTTCTAGAATCTCTGTTAATAGAGATGTCATTTAGTATGATCGTAGTGGTTTAAGTTCTTAGTAGTTCTGTGTTGAGTGAAACTGTGGTACCCAAACTTTGCCAGCGTTTAAGGAAAGAGATAAATCTGTGAAGAAAACAACAAACATTCTTACCTTAAAGATTTGATGTATAACTTTTACAAGAACTTTAAGATTTTAAAGAAGTAACGGGTCATCGAGCCTGATTTAATTCTTCCTGAGAACACTCTAGTCATTTTTCAGCCTTTGTGGCAAGTAACATATTTCAATCAGTAACTTTCCGGACACTGTTGACAAGTGGTGGTGTGGCCAACTAAATTCCTATACTGAGAGAAGGTGCCGACCTGACATTCCTCATTCGTTTGAAACCTAAGATGTTGACACTGTGCTCGCTATAAACGCTCGTGCCTGGACAATTTTATGTGACTTAAACAGACATCCAAAAACAATAGTATTCCTAAGAGAACGGTCGCTGAAGTAGTGAACTCATTCCGTCTTTTTGGACCTGGGGTTTTCTTGGCCAAGATTACCATTGAAGATTCTGTATGGGCAAGTCCTAAAAATATTGTTTTTTTTGTTCCCGAAGTGGCTACCCAAGCTATGAGTATGAACAAAATGCACGTGATCACAGTTGAATGAATAGAGTGAATGCAGGACTGAGCGATCCCTTTATGGTGGTAATTTGACACCCATTCATTTTTTGCTGTCATAACATTTCTTTATGCGAGGTATTGCTAACTACTATATATATATATATATATATATATATATATATATATATATATATATATATATATATATATATATATATATATATATATATATATATATATATATATATATATATATATATATATATATATATATATATATATATATATATATTCCCTTATACTAGATCAGAGTATCCAGTCTGTTTATACCTTAAAGGGGAAGAATTTTAGACTAAATCATATGTATCTGTGACTCTTTGGGCTATCACTTTCTTCTAACGGGACTGTGAGCTATACATCGAGAGAAGGATCATACCAACGGGTCTATCATTCTTGTAGCATTTCTTGATTTTTTTTGTCTATGATTTTTTTGGTATATGCTTGATGTGATTTGATATGTTTCTGAGAGAAGTTTAGTCTTCATAAATAAACTACTCATAAAATTTATTCCAGCGTGTCGGTCATTTCGTTTTCCCAAACTTTTCCTATAATCATTGTCATAGTTTTTCCCACGTCTTTACGTCTACCTGTCGTCTTATGTGTGTATGTATGTGAGTGGATATATATATATATATATATTTCATATGGCATTGAAATCTCCGAGCATGATAATGTCATCTAGGCAGTAATCCACTGTCCTTTGAAGCAGCTCGAAGAATTCCTCCTTGACCTCTGCTCTCGATCCTCATTTGGTCCATACACTATGACCAGGGTGACTATGGTTTTTCCTTCTTTTAGTTTTACAACCATAATGCGCTCCGAGACAACGTTCCACCCCTTGATACTATCTTTTTTGGTTTTTGGCCACAATGCAACCCACGCCCCCTTTAGCTCTCTCAGATGTATATACACCACTGTAGAGCAGCGTGTTGCCATCGAGAATCTGTTTCACAACGCGCTCAAATTTCCCCGCTTGAAAATTAACTAACGTACTCCTAAAATCTATAAATAACTACCGCATTTGAAAATTTGTCTCAAGGCCACCGTAAAATCAACCGCCAACAATTTGACTAAAGATTATTAAACGGCCAGGTGTCCTCTATCTACCCCTATAGGTTTCCTTTAATTATTTCTCCCCGTTTTCATCTGTGTAATTTTTAAGTAATTAATTGTACTTTTTCCGGCCTGAAAATATTAATAAATAAATGTTTCTACGTCAAGATAGTTTTATTAATGGGAAATCTTTATGGTATTATGTTTATCAATATCAGCGCTTCAATTCCAGATATCTCTTTTCTTTTAATTCTCTTTAGTTTTTGAGGAATAAATTATTTAATTTTTGTTAAAAACACATATTAGACATTTTTCTCGCTCCAACCAAAATTTTTATCGTCACTATAAAACGTGGTAACAATCCGATTGGTTGTTAATTTTTACGACGTGCGTTAATAAATATTAGGGGAGTGTAAAGTTTCTTTTCTTCTTTCCACTCTGTAAAGTGTCAGTCGGTGTGCTCTGTAAGGAAGAGTGGTGTGTTGTTGAGATCAGGCATGCTCCAGTCTACCCAGCTGTAAATGGGTAACTCACCCTAGTCCTGAGTTAGGGAAGGCAAAGGCTCCAGGGGAAGCAGGCCCTAAACTTGGTCACTCCAACCGACGCAGGATGGTGTATGTATGGAGTAGAAGTGTAGAGTGTGATTACCGCGAATGGTGTACTGTTCGTGTGCTGACCAATATAACCACTCATACACTTGTGTCTACAAGGCACCAATGCAGACTGCTGGAATCTTTGTTTACTCAATTTATTCAGACGTACACACTGGGACATACGAGTACATCATGGTATGTTGACATATCAATTTGTAGGTATACATAGCAGATCTGAAGTCATGACACATTCAGAAATAATGGGCAGTACATCAAAAGTTCAATGTCATGATACATTATGGCCGCATCCTCCTATCTGACTAAACGCGTCAGTGAAGGCAGATCGGTAAATAACTAAGGTTACTTGACGTCCATAGTTTGTAGTATATATTATGAAACCACGAAAGAGGGGTTTCTAGCAAGATTGAGATCTCCCTGTCACTGTCCGATAATAGGATAAATAATCTGTTCTCTTGGCAGTGATCAAAACATATGATGACCGAAATCTAACATGGCTGCCTCCCTGAGTTGTCGTTCACTCATTCATAGGAAGGAGAATATAAGCCAGAGTTAATTTATAATGGGTATATAAATGATTTCATAAATGTTTCCATACAGCTCTACGGTGATCAGGTTAATTCACGTAGCCATAACCGCTGCAGGAAAGTCTGTCATCTTCGTCGATACAAAACACGACCCTAGCGATACGAAGCACAATGTTCCATCTAGGTCGAATCGACATGAGATCATCAAAATAGGGTCTGGCAATACATGGAGTCCGAATTATACATTGTACCGTACCTTAGGAGAGTCTCTAACATAAACTATAGTAGAGATACCATCTCCTTTAGAAGAAAACCACTTCATGAATCGTATTTCCTTAAGAATCTACCAGCCCTTTGAAAAATGCGTACCCGCCATTATCACGGTACATCGGAACTCATCACGACTTGTCAAGACAACTCATACTTCCGCTAGACCGGAATAATAAGAATCTAGTCCCGCCTACCCATCCAAAATATACAATATAGGACTGATTCTACTTGTACTAATAATATGTAATACATATGAATTCAGGCCATAAACATAATAAGCAAATTAATATATTTTCTGGCCCTAAAAAATAAGTACAAACGTAAGAGCAATCCATGCGCCGGATCAATATCAAGAACGATTACTCCTATAATCAAAAGTGTGAATCAAACATGGATTCTCTCGCTTTTACCATAGACAGCATTTTCATACACAAATGAATGAATGTCTATATTTTTCCCATATTAAATAGCCATATCGATTTTTGTAATATGTGCGTCAAAATATGCACGCAACAGATTACCACACCCCTCGGGAAAAAAATGGTACATTTTTTTTTTGAAATACATCTAGGAGCAACATACAATAGGCTCACAACGCACCAATAACAATGCGCAGATGATAAGCATAAGTTTTATGACCTTAGAGAAAGTACTTCTCTAAGTATAAATATTTCCAGAGAGGTGTCACCAACGCATACTACAATATTAGCAATGACACAATTTCCACATTAGTTTATACATAAATTTCATCTAAGATATCTTAACATCATGATCATCAAAGACGAAAAACATTGAAAGATCAGCGGTGAATAAATATCAATGAACCGCTAAGTAGTGTTACAATCAATATATGATATATTACATATGTGTACACATTTCAACATAGAAACAACTGTATCAAAGTTGTATAACAGTTATGAATCATGTGGGCATCTAGACAAAATATCTGCCATCACATTTTCTGACCCACGGATAGCTCGCACCGAAAAATGAAATGGCTGTAGAGCAATCGCGTATCGCGTTGATCTCGCGCTCTTCAGATTTTTACTCTGAATAGCCGTAAGAGCTTTCTGGTCAGTTTCCACAATGAAATGCGCGCCCAGAAGAAATCTTTGCAGTTTAAGGATTGACCAAACCATAGCCAATAATTCACGGTCTAGGACCGAGTAATTCTTCTCTGCGGCATTTAATTTCCGAGAAATATACATCACAGGATGCAGAGTTCCAGAGTACTCTTGCATTAGTGCAGCTCCAATCCCGGTGGATGAAGCGTCACTACGAAGAATAAATGTCTTATCCTTAGAAGGCAATACTAGGATAGGTGAAGTAGAAAACATAGTTTTAACCTTATCCAAAGAGGATTGACATTCTTGAGTCCAATGGACTACATTAGGAGACCCTTTCTTTAGCAAGGAAGAAAGAGGTGACATAATGGAGGACAGATTCGGGATGAATCGTCCATAAAATTGTATTAGACCTAAGAGACTTCGTACTTGCTTTTTAGTCTTAGGAATAGAAATGTTAAGTATCTTACTTGTATTATGGTCTTCTGTTTTTAGGAACCCATGACCAACACGGTGTCCTAAGAAAGATATTTCGCTAAAACCAATACATGCTTTCGATGGTTTCGCTGTCAGGTTATGCTCGCGTAAGATAGACAATAGTTCATTTATACCATTATAGTGATCGTTCCAAGTATCACTGAAAAGACAGATGTCATCAAGATACGCAATGACATCTGAGCGATGAGATAGGATTCGACGCATCATGCGTACAAATGTTGCAGGGGCGTTCATAAGACCGAAAGGCATGAAATTCCATTGGAATAGACCCCTAGGCGTCGAAAAAGCAGTAAACGGTTTGGCGTGTTCGGATAGTGGAACTTGCCAATATCCCTTAGACAAATCGAGTTTAGTAAAGAAGTGAGAATTCGATAGTCTCGTAAGTAGCTCTTCTAGTAAAGGCATAGGTTCAGCATCAAATTTAGTCACTTGATTCAATTTGCGATAATCCACGCAAAGACGTATGTTATTGTCTTTTTTCCGTACTATAACCATCGGCGAAGAATATGCTGATGTGGATGGTTCAATAATTTTTAACTCTATCATCTCATCTAACTCTTTCTCTACCTGTGCTTGAAAATGTATCGGGATAGGATACGGTCTGACTCTTATAGGACTATGGTCAGTAAGAATAATGTCATGTTGAATGACATCAGTTTGACCAGGAATGTCAGTAAGGACATCCTGAAATTGTTCTAACATAGTAGAAACTTGTTTCTGCTCTCCTGGAGATAATTCTGGAGAAATTGCAACATCTTTCCATGATTCATTAGAGTGAAGAGGAATCATTGGAAAAGGTAAATTTACATCCGAGAAACTCGTTTCCTCATCCTGTATTACTGACAGAGATGAGTACTGTCCATGTTGGACTGGAAAATCGTCCGTTGCCTGGAAAACAGGTTGTAAATAATCAGGACGTTCATGGAATTCCGTGAGCATGTTGATGTGGAAGGTTTTACGCTTCCCGTCAATATCGACGATATAGTCAACATCGGAAACTTTTGATATTATATCGTACGGACCTTTCCAAGAAATGAGAAGTCTATTTTCCCTACAAGGTAGCAAGACAAATGCTTTGTCACCTGGACAAAGTTGTCGCAAACATCTCTTTTTATTGGCAAATTCCCTTGCCTTCTGTTTCGCAAATTCAGAAGAAGCAGTTGCCAATTTGCATGCTTCAATAATCTTGTGTCTAAGTGCGATGACATATTCATAAGAGGATTTTGTGTCATCGACAATATTATCAGCAGTTATAAGATCATGAAGTAAGGACATAGGACCTCGCGGTTTCGCGCCAAAGACAAGTTCAAAGGGAGAAAATCCTGTATGTTCGTTGGCGACCTCTCTATATGCAAAGAGAGCCGCGGGTAAAACCCTATCCCAATCCTGAGGATGATCTTCTGTTATCTTACCTAGTAGGTTTTTCAGAGTTCTATTCAAACGTTCCACCATCCCATTGGACATAGGATGATAAATACTACTCAGCGATCTCTCTATCTTCAGAGTCGACATTACTTGAGACATGGTATCCGATATGAGTTGGGTACCATGGTCGGATAATATTTCTGCTGGAAACCCCAGACGAGAAAATATTAACCAAAGAGCATCTGCGACATCAGCAGTAGTTATGCTCTTTAGAGGAACAGCCTCCGGCCAACGTGTGCACATATCAACACACGTCAAAATAAATTGGTGTCCTCTAGCAGACTTTATCTTAAATGGACCAATGATGTCTATCGCCATTTTTTGAAATGGCCGAATGGGAATGTCTGCAGCCTGAATAGGTGCATCATGGCGTGGACCTCTGGATTTAATCTCTTGACATACTTTACAAGATCGACAATAGATTCGTATGTCCTTATTCACAGCAGGCCAAAAGAAAGATTGAAGAACTCTAGCTTTAGTACGGGAAAAACCCATATGTCCAGCACACTGCGAATCATGAGCGTGCTGTAAGATTTTAACTCTCATATTTTTAGGCACAAGGATTTGAGAATGAATGGACTTAGCGGAGTCTTGTACCATACGTACAAGTACGCCATTCTTCATCGTAATCCAAGATTTACGATTTGTATCCTTATTCGGATCACCTTTTGTTGCCAGAGTAAAGAATTTCTTTAGAGTAGGATCATCTTCCTGCTGTTTGATAAAGGAATCGTGGGAAATCTCCAAGGGATCATCTTGGATCTGCGCATCATTATCTTCAGAATGTGAAGATTGTGGCATATTAAGAGCTTGAGCCCTAGTGATTACTGCATTAGCAGATTGCATATTAACATTTTCCCAATTAGAAATTTGCTGTGGAGTGCATTCTTTCACTCCATGAATGCGACCGATGATAAGATCAGCGATCGGATTCGGCAAGAGACATGCTTGCACCTCTCCTGTAAAGAAAGGCGTAGCAATATTGATAATGGCAGTGGAGTACTTCTCCAATGTGCCACCAAATGTTACACATTTGACTATATTGCCTGTAGCTCGAGAAGGATTTACGAGTGATTGCCTCACTCCAATGGTAGTGCACCCCGAATCGAAAAGAATTGATACCGGAGTACCATCTATTAGGCCCCTATTAAAGACAAGAGCACCCCTTCCATTATGCGCAATTGACGCATGGAGAGCGGGAAGCGGGTGACCGCAGCTTAAAGTAGAAACTGTGGTTGGATCGAATAATGTTTTGCATTGCGAACACTCAGATGCTCTAGCAAAATCGAAAGCGGAATTTGCTACACTATTGGAGTCTTTTTTATCATTATTCTGATTATCGGTGTCGTGGAACTCCTGTTGTGCAGAGTTAGCCTGGTAATAAGATTTACCATGTCTTTTGTGTTGTGATCTACCTCGGTTATAATTGTCTCTATAATTATTATTGCCTCTGTTATAACCCCTATTTGGGTTTGAATCATAATATTCATGATCATAATCATCATGCTCATTATATTGAGTATCCCTGTAATATTGTTTCTTTTGTCTCCATGAAGCACTTGGGTAGTTCCTATAGCTACTCCCTTTCCGAGAATTTCTAACATTATGGGTACCCCTCGCGTGTCGAGGACTATCAGCCCGATTCCAGTTCTTCGAAGAAGAACCCTGATTTGAGTGGTTATCTTGGTTTTGATACTTATTCCAATTAACCTTTTTATCAAATTTATTTTTAGCTCCTTGGAATTTGTGTGAGTAATTCTGATTATATTCTGTTGCCGAAGCAACTGGCATACTCTCTTTAATGTTAGAGTTACTAAGAATCATGTCAGGGTGTGCCGTGGCATACTGGTCACAATATTCTTCCATTTGCTTTATTGTACCAGGTTTACGCTCATGTAAGAACTCTAGGAATGATTTATTTACAGAAGACATGACCTTGTCTCTTAGCAATAAATCCGTAAGACCATCAAATGTTTTCTCTGTTTTGGATAATTCAATCCATCGTGAAAGTGTAATTCGTGCTTTTGAGATGAAATCTGAGAATTCTACACCTACCTCAGGTCTCATTGTTTTAAACAAAAGACGGTAACCTTCCTCAGACAGCTGATATCTCTTTATCAAAGCTGCCCTAACAGCATCATAATTATCTTTGTCGGCCTCTTCAACAAAATATAACTTACTCAGAGACTCCCCTTTTAGATTTTCAGACAACTGATTCACATACTGTGATTTGTCAACATTATGAGATCGACAAGCCCGTTCAAATCTAGAAAGCCAAAATGTTATGTCATCACTGGTAGGGTTAAACGCTGGTACCTTGACCTTGTACACAAAGGGTTTACCATTACCACCAGATGCCTGATTAACATTACTCATACATGTCAATTTTAATTTCTCTAATTCAAACTCATGTTCTCTTATTGCTTTTCTCTCTTCAGCTTCTCTATCTAATCTTCTCTGTTCTGCAGCAGCTTCTAATTTTTTCTGTTCTGCAGCAGCAGCAACTTCTAATTTTTTCTGTTCTGCAGCAGCTTCTAATTTTTTCTGTTCTGCAGCAGCAGCAACTTCTAATTTTTTCTGTTCTGCAGCAGCAACTTCTAATTTTTTCTGTTCTGCAGCAGCTTCTAATTTTTTCTGTTCTGCATCAGCTTCTAATTTCTTCTGTTCTGCATCAAATCTCCTTTCCTCCACTTGCATCTGCAATTTCTTAAGTTCAGCAGCAGTATCAGCTTCTTTTTCTAATCTTTTTTCTTCAGCTAGAGCTTTCCTTTCTTCTGCAGCAGCTTTTTTTTCTTCTATTTGAAGTTTTCTCTCCTCAGCCGCAGCTTTTTTTTCCTCAGCAGCAGCTTTTCTTTCTTCAACAGCAGCAGCAGTTTTTTCTCTTCTGCAGCTAATGCTTTGTCATATTGAGCAACAGCCCATTGTTCTAAGTCTTTTCCAGTCTTATCAAGAGATTTTCCTTGTGCAATAAAATAATCTAATGTAGACATATTGTCTTCTTAAATCAGAAACCTGAAAAAGTAAATAAATTACCCTCTTTCACTTTAATGGGAGACAAGTCTATACCATAGACTTAGTCTTAGTCCAAACTTGTATGGTTTATAATAACCAATGATAACTTGAGTACCTGTGGACAACAATAACTGTATCTCAAATACTGTGGGAGACAAGCCTTACAAAGGTCTTGTATACCTCAATGTAATCAAAGATCACTTGGGTACCTGTGGAAAATAATCATAAAGTACTGATCTGTACTATACTATCAGTGTATACCACTATAACTCCTATGTCATATGTCAACTAAAGACATTACAAAGGACAAACAAGAAAAGACAATATGAACACATTTGCAGAGATCAAATTAAATTAAATAGGAGAAATGAAAAAAATGATCACAGAAACCGTGATGATAACTGCAATAAGATAACAAGACAAATAACGCCACAGTGTATAAACATAAGGGTGTAAAAAACTGAAATGAAAGGAAAGATGAGACCTACAATTATACAAACAAATCAAACAAAAATAAAGAACAGAAAAAATGTTACAAATACAAATATGAAACAGTCGTCACAACTAAACCAAATATTTGCAAACTATGTTGCATGCAAATTTCAATTAAGAAATTGCTCCCTATCGAACGCCAGAACAAGACCAATATCACTCGGTATTTCCTGTTCTAGTCACCTCCCATCCAGGCCCGCAACATATAAACACCTACACATATAAACAAATAACATGTAAGCATAAATAGCATATAGCATACAATATAATTTATGTCATGAATGGAATGTGTTGCAGGTATAGTGTTGTAAAGCAGGCACAGTTTATTTTAATTCTAATAACTTGCCACTTTATTGAGTAATAGATTTAATTCTAAACTATTACACTGTCAATTTTTCTCTTTTGAGCATATGAAGATCCAACGATGAACTATGCACTTTATGTTCAACAACACTGTGATTCTTCTGTACGTTGAGAAATGTCAACAATACTGCTCCAGATATTTTCTACACTTGATACCACTGTCCTGTGTAATACTGTCTGTACAGCGAAAAACTGTCAACAAGCGCTGACCTAGATACAGCATCCTATCGGTAATACAGGTCAAGCTGACATCGACTGTATAGCTGTCCTACTGGTGTTGATGTGTTCAAACAAATGTTCTTTCAGCTGTAAACTGTGATTCTCAACACAAAACTGCGTAAGCTGGACCCAGGAATCTGGCTCGCCACTGTAAAGTTTCTTTTCTTCTTTCCACTCTGTAAAGTGTCAGTCTGTATGCTCTGTAAGGAAGAGTGGTGTGTTGTTGAGATCAGGCATGCTCCAGTCTACCCAGCTGTAAATGGGTAACTCACCCTAGTCCTGAGTTAGGGAAGGCAAAGGCTCCAGGGGAAGCAGGCCCTAAACTTGGTCACTCCAACCGACGCAGGATGGTGTATGTATGAAGTAGAAGTGTAGAGTGTGATTACCGCGAATGGTGTACTGTTCGTGTGCTGACCAATATAACCACTCATACACTTGTGTCTACAAGGCACCAATGCAGACTGCTGGAATCTTTGTTTACTCAATTTATTCAGACGTACACACTGGGACATACGAGTACATCATGGTATGTTGACATATCAATTTGTAGGTATACATAGCAGATCTGAAGTCATGACACATTCAGAAATAATGGGCAGTACATCAAAAGTTCAATGTCATGATACATTATGGCCGCATCCCCCTATCTGACTAAACGCGTCAGTGAAGGCAGATCGGTAAATAACTAAAGTTACTTGACGTCCATAGTTTGTAGTATATATTATGAAACCACGAAAGAGGGGTTTCTAGCAAGATTGAGATCTCCCTGTCACTGTCCGATAATAGGATAAATAATCTGTTCTCTTGGCAGTGATCAAAACATATGATGACCGAAATCTAACATGGCTGCCTCCCTGAGTTGTCGTTCACTCATTCATAGGAAGGAGAATATAAGCCAGAGTTAATTTATAATGGGTATATAAATGATTTCATAAATGTTTCCATACAGCTCTACGGTGATCAGGTTAATTCACGTAGCCATAACCGCTGCAGGAAAGTCTGTCATCTTCGTCGATACAAAACACGACCCTAGCGATACGAAGCACAATGTTCCATCTAGGTCGAATCGACATGAGATCATCAAAATAGGGTCTGGCAATACATGGAGTCCGAATTATACATTGTACCGTACCTTAGGAGAGTCTCTAACATAAACTATAGTAGAGATACCATCTCCTTTAGAAGAAAACCACTTCATGAATCATATTTCCTTAAGAATCTACCAGCCCTTTGAAAAATGCGTACCCGCCATTATCACGGTACATCGGAACTCATCACGACTTGTCAAGACAACTCATACTTCCGCTAGACCGGAATAATAAGAATCTAGTCCCGCCTACCCATCCAAAATATACAATATAGGACTGATTCTACTTGTACTAATAATATGTAATACATATGAATTCAGGCCATAAACATAATAAGCAAATTAATATATTTTCTGGCCCTAAAAAATAAGTACAAACGTAAGAGCAATCCATGCGCCGGATCAATATCAAGAACGATTACTCCTATAATCAAAAGTGTGAATCAAACATGGATTCTCTCGCTTTTACCATAGACAGCATTTTCATACACAAATGAATGAATGTCTATATTTTTCCCATATTAAATAGCCATATAGATTTTTGTAATATGTGCGTCAAAATATGCACGCAACAGGGAGGTGTGTGTGTGTTTGGTGATAGTAACCTTTTTAACTTGGTGTATTAGAAAAATTCAAATTCTTTAGTCAAATTGTTGGCGGTTGATTTTACGGTGGCCTTGAGACAAATTTTCAAATGCGGTAGTTATTTATAGATTTTTGGAGTACGTTAGTTAATTTTCAAGCGGGGAAATTTGAGCGCGTTGTGAAACAGATTCTCGATGGCAACACGCTGCTCTACAGTGGTGTATACACATCTGGGAGAGCTAAAGGGGGCGTGGGTTGCATTGTGGCCAAAAACCAAAAAAGATAGTATCAAGGGATGGAACGTTGTCTCGGAGCGCATTATGGTTGTAAAACTAAAAGAAGGAAAAACCATAGTCAACCTTGTCATAGTGTATGGGCCAAATGAGGATCGAGAGCAGAGGTCAAGGAGGAATTCTTCGAGCTGCTTCAAAGGACAGTGGATTACTGCCTAGATGAAATTATCATGCTCGGAGATTTCAATGCCAGAGTTGGAAATGACCATGCTAGATGGGGTGGAGTTATCGGAAGATATGGAGAAGATCTCTCAATGACAATGGAAAGCGACTCCTTCTAATGTAACTTTTATTACAGTTGAAGTTCCTAATTTCTGTGATATCCTTTTCATTTGTAAATCTGAAATTTTTGTTACTTAAACAACTATTTGAAATTATACTTTACATTTAATGTTAAATAAGTAAACTTATTCTTTTTGAAAATTGGTGTTATGATGGCAATCTCCCAATCCTTTGATATGGTCTTGTTGCACCACGCTGCTTGTAGGACCATTAAGAGTAATAGGTCGCCTGATGCTCCCATGTACTTAACCATTTCTGGTGTTATACCATCATGGTCTGCTGCTTTGCCCATCTTGATTTTCTCCAGTGCTGCATTCAGAGATGCAACTGAAGGAATATGCCTTCCCACTAGTTCAGACGGCAGTAGTAGGGTAGGCGCAAAACGGTTATTATTCAGGCGGCGCGGCAGGCGGTGCGTGACTTTTTATATAAGGAAAATCAGGCGGCGCGGTACTATTTATATAAGGAAATACGGTGGCGCGCAGGAGGAGCGCAGGTGGCGCCACATGACTTTTATATAGAGATATTTTTTAGGCGGGGTGACTTCCTCTGACGAGCAGCTGCGTCCTGGTAGGTTGTGTAGTTTATTTATTGTGTGTAGGTTGTTGTTTTGTTGTTTATACAAAATATTTAGGTATACACATAGACATATATTACAAACAGTTATACATATATTTACAACAGGAAGACGTTATTTATGTGTTACAGCATGTGTTGTTATGTTGTTGTTTATACAATATTTAGGTATACACATAGACGATATTACAACATTTAGACAACAGTTAGACATATATTACAACAGTTATATTTAGTTATACATATATTACAACAGTTATATAAAAGAGAAAACACTAGATACATTTTATATATTTATTGACAAAGAATAGTCTATGGGTGACGTCTAACCGCACTTATTTTTCGTGTACGCCTAGGAACTCTCAGAGCACAGTCGGTTCGGATTACTTGGTGAGTTCTCTTTCATGTACACCCAGTTGGTGGGTGCGGGGGTAGTCATCTTCAACTTTTGGTAAGTGTCTATGAAGGAAAAACAGTCTTGTGGCGTGCTAGCCAGGGTCTGACTAGTCGAAAAACTAATCGATCTTTGGCGTGTTGTCTAGCCGAAAAGGGTAGTAGGACGCGTTGCATAGTACCACCGCGAGCCTTGACCAAGATGAAATAAATGGCGTAGAGACCACAAACGTTGGTAACTACATCTTGTAAATGTCTAGAATTGTAGTTAACAGGTCGGGTAGAATTTCTGGTTATAAAATTAACCAGGTCCGGGTGTCTAGGCGGTAGTCCGAAAGAATCAAAATATTCAAAAGTGCCAAGTTCATTATAATATAGAGCGACCCAGTGGTCACCGGGGCGGTAGCTAGGATCAGCGTTGATGACGAAAGCAGCTGTCTGGCTCGGGTCGATACGTAGAGGTAATTGGTCACGAAGTAAAACTTTAACGAGCCCACTTCGTTTAACAAATATATCCGACAGGAGTATGGTCCGTATCTCGTCTGTATTCATCGTCTAAGTGGTGTAGTCTGTCAAAACTTTGCACAATTTCGAGATCTCCAAGATCGAGTCTTGCTCGGCGTAGACGAGGACCTGTAATGGTTCGGGCGTAACCTCGGATAATTTAAGTTCTACTGAGCCAGGGCCCGACTTGGCCATCTCAAACTGGTCACCGTCCAGTAGACTAGGGGTGAGATCAAAGGCGTATAAGTCGTATCCATTCTTAAAATGTCTATATTCAAGGTCGTTGCCGGCGTCTTTGCCAACCAGTCCCATGGCTAGATTCGTCCCGAAGAAGGCTCTCACGTACTGGTTGTGTTTAAAATCCATCGACAAAGGCTTGCCACTGACTGTTCTACCGTCCGCGCTGACATTTAAATATGTCAGACCAAAAGTAGCGAAATTGAACGGGTTAGACGTATACGACCCGTTAAAAGCGGTCGAAGTGACTAGGCCAATCACGATCCGTGTAGGTGTTTGACTGAGAAATAGATTATCCTGCATGTGCGATAGCATACCTCTAGGAGTAGAGAAAGTTTTTAGCACAACTCGTTTCAAGGGGTACTTGGCATTACCTCGCACCAAGGCTTTCTCGTGGGCTAGAGAGACGGCGGGATTTAATTTGGCTTTCCGGACAACCATTGCCGCATAAGTTATAATAGATTTATAACCACCGGCGGGGTCGTTTCCCAGCACGTTGAAGGCATCTTTAGATGGCGTGAGTTTTACTTTAACGGTCACACCATTTAACAGGTAGCGATCTTGAGCGAAGATATCTGAATGTAACCGACCCATCATATCGATATCATGAGAACCAGCCGCTATATGTCGACGCAGTCTTAGTCCGTTGTTACTATCACCACTTGTTTCCGTAATAAAGTTTGGGGTGTCTTTGTAAAACAGAGCCGCTGTCATATGACCTCGTTTGGCTTCCTCCCCGTAATTCAACGTGGCTTCCAGGTAAGCTCTATAAGGGTAGGTGTTCTCGCTGGGCGTAATCAGCGTGTCGTTTAGGGAAACGTCGACTTGGGAGAATAAACTGTGCAGGTAATAGTTGATCGGGGCCCCATCCGCATCAGCGGGTAATGTGTTACCATTAGCTAACGTGATTTTGGCGCGCACGTGCAGACAAGTATTGAACAAATCTAGATATTCTTCGCCGTTTCGCGATATTACAAATTCCACCGGGGCTCCGGGGGCTAAGGCGGCCAACGGATGTATCTCCTCAAATTGTCCCTCTTCTACGGCTGTCTGCGTTGGTGGTACGCTAAACAAATCTAGACCACTGTGAAGACATTCGCACGAGTTGGGGTGAATAAGCGCCATCATTCAAATATATCAGAGTACCGTCGCTTGTTCTTGTGAGAATGAGAAGGGCGAGCTCGGTTACTTCGTTTTATTCGTTTCGGCTCACCAGGTGAGGCAGCTCTCGTTTTTCTTTTTCTGGTAAGACCGCTACCCGATTGGTTAGTGGTGAGGTGATCAACCGCTCCCTGTAATAAACGCTGACCCGATTCTTTGGCTCGTTCACGAAATGACTCACCATTATTTCTACCAGCTAACGCATCGCTCGCGACCTGTAGACCGGTGCCAACCCCTTCTCTGAGTAAAGCTTTGCCTCCAGTTTTTAACCACGGGAGAACCATACGACCGAGCCCGCTGAAAAATCTACCCAAGCCATGCCCTTTTTGACTTCTGCCTCCAGTAAACACTGGCATCCCGTGGCCAGCTTGGTTGAAGTAAAACTCCTCATACATTTTGGGGTTTCGTCGGATGGGTACATGTCTGACCATTTTTCTATTCAAAATCAAACCGTCTGTGAGTTCGGAAGTGTAGTGTCAACACCGAAGATCCGCTAGTGAATGGGATAGTCTTCCCCTGGTCGTTAGTTAAAAGGATTTCCACAGCGTAAAACTAAAAACGGCTCAGGGGTACGTAGTGTGGTTTGTCGTAAATCCTAAAAACCGAAGCGGTAGTCCTGTCCAAAATAGGGACAATCCGTAACAAAGGGACAGAGGCATCTCCAACCGGTCTCGCCGCTACGAGGTCGCAGTACACGTATACATTTTTCCTATCGCTATCCATTTGTACTTCAGTCTCTCCTCGTAGTATTGGGTCGATGTCTGTGGCGAGCGAGGCAATAAAGCCTAACATGTGTTTCAACGTCTCGCTAATTCTAACTTCAACCTTCGGATCATACAGATTCCAGGTGGCCTTATTATTGTTAAAATTGAATCTAACTCGGGCTTTTTCATTCACATCCGTGTCTAAAAGCAAACGATTCAACTCGTCGATCAGCGTGTCGGGTGATGTGTATAGACCGGCGGGTAACGTGAGTAGTATAGACTCATCGTCTTTGTTGGGAAAGTAATGTATCCATACGTCATACTCTAGCACGTTAAAATAACTTTTGGGAAATTGAATCTCAACCAAACCAACCTCGTATCGCGAAGTCAAGTCTATAGTCTGTGGCAATTTGACGAAAAAGTGACCGGCGTTATTGTTTGGGTATATTTTCATCGAGGCATTGCTGGGTAAAGTCACGTAAAAACTCATCCTATCTTAGGGTTACGTAACATGTAACCAGACAACTGCTCATTAAGGCTATCCAAAACATGCCGTCCGGTCCCTCTGCGTTGCTCCGACTCAGATTGAATAACGAGACCCCGTTGACAACATATATAACGATCATCTGACAGATGAAAACGATCTCTAGTCGCGGGACTAGTTTCCCAAAAAAAGGCCAGACCAAGGTTCTCGTGGTCTTGGGAGGGGGTGACCGCAAAACTGGGGTGCTCACTTCTTCTATCTCCATCAGCCTCGATATCTCGCTAGTTGTTTGGCGGAAATCCAGCTGTTGAATGACGAGTTATAACCGAACCATTTGACTAAATACTCTTTAACATCCCTGACACCTCGCCGTTCTTGCAAGATGGACTCGATTCGATAAACTATCTTGTCACCGACCCGCTGCAACTCTTCTTGGTTAAAAAGAACCTTTCAGTTCCTCACCCGAATCATCTTTAAGGACGTACGTGACAGGTCTTGTTTGGTTTAGTCGGCTGACCGTAAACAGTTCTTCTGTCCAAGCCGGCGTATAACCCTTTTTAAAAGTTTGTCTGGCTTGGGCGATCCGCACGCGATCACCGGCTTTAAAATAGACTTTTCTGCCGATGACGCCAGGAGTCGAATACAACATACGCCACACCTCTTCTTGATTGCTCGGGTTAACTTCCGCCGGCGCCATCTTAATACTCCGATGATACGAATAATTGTAGCTGTGGACCAGTTTCTCTATCACGTCGACGTAGCGAAGACTGTTGGTTTTAGTAAAGTAACGCCACGTTTTTTCTTTGAGGGTTCGATTAAACCTCTCCACTATAGCTGCCTTGGTATCCTCATTCTCCGTAGTGAAGAAATGGACACCTTCGTCTTTAAGAAAGTTTAAGAATGTTTTGTTGACGAACACACTACCTTTGTCTGTTTGAAAATTTATCGGTTTGCGACTGTTAAAAATTGTTTTTACCGCTGCTACTAAAGCTTTCCCAGATTTGTCTTTCAGGGGAACAGCCCAAGCAAATTTACTAAACACATTGATACACGTTACTAGGTAGGAAAACCCATCGTTGAATTTTTTTAAACCTCGCAAGTCTATTAATTCTTTCAGTCCCAAGCAAAAAAAGTGGGTTTGGCCTAAACAAAAATGGCCACCCCAGTGCGTTTTTATTGTTGTTGTTTGGAAAAAAATTTTTAAATGTTCATATGCATAAATAACCAAAAGTCCAAAATGGATGGCTATACTTTAGGAAAATAGCGTTTTTGAGTTGTAAAAATTAGAAAAAAGCCCTAGAAAGGATCAAGAGATACGAAAGCCAGTATACTGTTGATCGGGCCAAATGGGACTAGAAGGAAGTACAGTATACTGGCTGTTGGGACTTAAAGAGTTAAATCAGTCTGGAACTGTTGATCGATACCACCCGAGATGGTGATGAGCCTCTTAAATTTTCTACGCACCGGTTCGTGTAAGGTGTACGTATCCTGATGACCTAACCAATTTCCAATTTTTTTACGAGTAAATTTGGTGCTACGTTGTAAGACACCGATTCCCCCATACGACCCGGGTCGTTTCGGGCCGTAGTAATGTTGTTTTAAAATCTTATTCACTTCTTTGGCCATGCTTCCCACTTTGGTGTTTTTGGCTTTTTCCTTCTTCTGAGCAAATACGACGATGTGTCTCGCAATTTACTGGCAACCACCTGTTTTCGATTAGTGGGTGTGAGTTGTTCGGGTGGGGACTGGAGAGTTTTGTCGACAATCTCGTCTTTAAGTACAGTGGGTTGATCGATGGGAGGTGTCGAGCTCGACTTGTTAAGTGGAGACTTAATGTCCACGAGACCTAGAGGTACGTGACTGTACTGTTTTAGTCGATTCAAATAACGCTGCAGTGTTCGTTGATATAATCTAGCTTTGTCACCAATCGGTAAATCTTCTCGATCCAAGACTAGTTGCATTTGACTGTCCAACTCTCCCAAGTTATCCCTCAGAGCGTCGGGGGCTCTATAAGGTTTTTGAGCCTCTAAATCATTTTCTTGGCCATCTACAAGGCGCCTCTTAGCAGGGTTAGTAGGGGAGTTAACAACGCACTTAAAAATCCGCCAGTTTGTAAAAACTGTTTTCGTCGTTTGAGCGACAAGCTCTTCTTGGTAAGCGATCGTAGGGTGTTTTTGTAACGACGCATACGCCTCTTCTGATGGGGTGTCAGTGAAACGTTACCTTTTATTACGTAGTGACAACATTCACAGAGTGTTCCTACAAGATCGGGTGACGCTGTTTTCATAACAGCCTTGATGACTAGTGGTTTGGCCGTACCTAGAAACTTTAACATATCAGCAAGTCTTCTCACTTTTTCTGCCATCTTGTTATTTGGGTACGTATACTACTTGTTGTTCGTGTGGAAATATGTGACTACGAAGTCTTAAAGCGTCGGGTGTTGTCTGACGAAGGTCGATTAGCAAATAACCGTGTGGGGCTGACGTCGCGTCTTTAAAACTTTCTTGGACATAGGCAGTACGACCTGGGTACAGCTGTTTGGCTAGATTAATAATCTGAGATCCATCGCGTGGATTTTTTAACAGCACTATATATTGGGAACTCAAACTAATGGTTCTGTGCTCTTTGTTCTTACCAAATAAATTTTGCACAATATATATTTTACTTACATCGCGATGATGACTCCCTTTTGTGAATAATTTCGTTACTCTATCATCCGTCTCACTCATGAGATCATCTATAACTACCAAACGTTTCTTATCACCTGTCCACTGCTCAATGTCGGGTAGTCCTCCAATAAACTGAACTCCACTGATCGAATTATACATGGCTTGCCATTCTGCATAACACCATATAATTTCGTCTGGAGCAGGTGTCATCATATCTCGTATATGTTTCAAGAAACGCTGTACAAAAACAGTTTTACCAGAACCGGTCGGTCCCGCTATCAAAGCAGTAAAGGGATGCGGCCAGCGTGGGTCCATAGCTAACAATGATAAAATACACTCATACGCAGTTATTTTATATCTGAGACCCTTCACAACGTGAGACTCCCTGCGACGTGTTAAAAAACATTCACACAATGTTTCAAACCACCCCAATATGAGAACCACTGCGCAGCTCTAAAAAAGTTACCCAGTCACGTGCAGTTTTTTACCATTCATTCTTCGTCAACAACCCATAAATAACAAAAAACAAGACATGTATATAGTACCACTCGTTGTTATTTTTTATAATATCATTGTTTTACAAGTTGTACCAGGTGCTGAGTACACTGTCACAAAAGATCTAGTTTTATGTTCGTTCGTAATACAATGACACCAAATTAATTATTTACGAAAACCTGCGAGCAATTAAACAGTGTTTCTTTGATGTGTGAATTAGATAACGGGTGTCCATATGGAACAAAACCTCGTGCGGGTGAACTTTATCGCTTGCACACGTGCGCACATCTGTGATAACAGCATAGTTCTATTGTTATAAATGTTCTCCTTTGTTCGAGCGTAAAAAGCCATTAACTTTTTCCGACCAGAGAATAATTAATTATTCATAACCATCTGGTCGCAATTAAAGTTCGTGTGATGCTAAATTAGATAACGGTTTCCAAACGTTCTGAGTACGTCGCGTGACTGACAAATCACCGCGAAAACCTTGCACGAACTATTTTCTGAAATAGTGTCTCTACACAACAAACCGATCTGTGACCATCACGAAAAATTCATACGCGCAGCCTACTTTGTTACCAAGCCTTTTGTCTGATATAATCTGGAATTGTTTTAGACCTGTCTCATTCATCCAACAACCCTCGACCAGTAAAGACCTCCAGTCGTTTTGAAAAATCAGACGTTGAAACCAAGAAACAATCTTCTGAAAACCAGACCACGTGAAGATCACAACGAAGCGTATGTTTCTTTTATATCTCTGTATCTTAAATATTTCTGTTGTTTTCTCTATTACACTAAAAGATATGTGTCTGTGTCTGTTTTCGTTAGGGTGTTAATATATATATATATATAAAACCTAAATTATTTTATCTGTGCGTATTTGTTTTTGATAGGGTGTTAAATCCTACCCATTCTTACATGTCATTTTAAAACATGTGTATCTGGCTGTTTTCTCTAAGTTAAGAAAATAGTCTAAACCAACTTATTGTATATTTCTGTTTTTTTCACTAGGAAAAGTCTAAAATATAACCACCAGTTTAACCCTTCTCACATATAACATGGTAAAACATAAAAACCACACCTTGGTTTGTTTCATTGTCTACAACAGTATGACTCATCCATCGATATTACATCATCAAGTGTAATACTTTCTGATAGACAAGTCTAAACTTGTAGAGACTAATTGTCTATTTCAAATACTTGATCGGGGTGTGGTAACTTGAGAACTTGGCGCGTTTATCAAAAAGGAGAGCGTGTTTACAAAGCATAACTCTGGTACTCATATCTGTATGTTAACATTTGACTGGTGTCATACCACAAAGAAAAAAGCATAATAACTACAACAGTTAATATAACACAAAATAAATACAAACAACTAACATGTTAAAAAACATATTACATTTAAAAAACTTAGACCTTCGTTATTTTAAAAAAAGGCGTGCAGAGTTTATCTCGGTTTTAACAAAGATATAAACTCGGGTGTTTGTTTGTATGTTTGTTTCTATTCGTGTCTTTGTTTTTTATTTTTTCGGTATTTGTCTTTGTCTTTGTTGTCATTAGGAAACCTAAATTATTTTATTTTCTCGATTAAACTCAAAAATATATATCTTTATATGGATGTTCTTTCATTAGGAAGTTAAAATATATAACATTTATGTATTAAAATATTTGTATATGTACTAGACAGTGTTAAAAGACTTGGAGAATGAACGATATGTTCGTTTTTAGTTCTTGTGTAAAATTAAAAGCCACACCTTGTAGAAAAAGCGGGTTGTTCATTGTCTGCGGGTGAGTAATTCATCGCTCCACCGAATGTAATAATTTCTGACAGTGAAACTTGCCTGCTATAAAAAAACGAGACAAAAGAAAATCAATCTCTCGTGTTTTTATGGTTCGTGTTTCCTAGTGAAAAGTCATACTTGTTACATTGTTCAGCTTGGCCACGTGCGCGTGAAATAAAAGGAACTTTGAATAATTAACAAGCACTTTTCGGGAAATTAGTTTAAATTTGACTACTTTGCACATCGCTACAACTCCGTGGCGGGTGGGGGATTTGTGAATGTTAACAATTATCAAACCATACTGTAATAAAGAACAAAGACATAAAACGCAAACGTTTTTGTGAATCAGACTTCCACAGCGCGCGCGGGTCTTTCTGATATGTTAACACCACAGATAGAGATGTACACTTGTATGTGCGTTTATATACCTACATAGGTATGTCCCTATATGTCTATAAGTCTTATTTATTTTATGTTTAATTTTTCTCTTTCTTTCTCTCTCTCTCTATCTCTCTCTTTCTTTCTCTCTCTCTCTCTCTCTCTCTCTCTCCCTCTCTCTCTCTCTCAGTTTGTTATATATTTGTTTATTTTGTCTAAACTTTGTGACTAACGTCTTTTTTGTTCCTCTTTTTACAGATGTCTTCAAATCAAAACAAGAGCTGTCGCTATGCCTGCACGAAGTGCAATCGATCTTTCACCAGGAACCGCGACCTAACCAGGCATTATGAGACAGTGCATGCCGAACAGAGACACCCTTGCCGTGTCTGTACTCAAAACTTCACAGGACCTGATGCGCTACAACACCACATAGAGATCGAGCATGGACCTGGCGCACCCGAACAGACACAGTTACACAAACCACATCAGTGGGACAAAACAACCTGCTGTGTGTCCGGTGCAACAAAACTTTCGCCAGACGTGACAATTACTTACGGCACATCAAGATAGCGCATTCTACGACTCTGCTCTCTTGTGAGGTCTGCAACAGAAAATTTACCCGTATTGATAATCTGCGAGTCCACAGAAACCAACATCACCCCACTGTCTCTGTGCAGCTTTCGACCTCAACACAGAACCCAGCAGGCGTCAAAAACTATGCAAACCCCACTACATCATCGGCGCACAAATAGACACTACCACCAGGTACCACAACAACAACAAAAGCAGCTACAACATCAGCGCCCTTCATAACATTTTCCTCATCTGCTACAGCAGGCGCCACAGGCTCGTCCAGAACATCTTCAACCTCAGGATCCTCTTCAACAATGCGACCCACTACCTCTTCAACACCCGAACCCAAACCATCTCACCCATCAAACGCAGTCCAGACCAAGAAACGGCCCATGACCCGTACCCAACAAGTCCCTAATAAAAAGATTCGCTAGTCCCCTGACAGTTTACAAGACTTACCAGCTGACATTAAACAAAAATATACTGAAAATTGGAATGCGATCAAAACACATACAAACAAACATAAATTTTTGTCCACTTTCACTTTCTTCCACAGTCCAGAAAATAACCAACCCATCGACTGGCTCTCTATTTTGCTCCCCGTCTTTGCACAACAGACAAAACGATTCAAAATTAATGACAGTCATCACGCACTTTTACGCCACAGAGAAACCCAAGAATTACGTTTCTATCACGCCTCACATAACAACGCCTGTGTTTTAGAACAGCCTCACCTAGTCAACAACATTACAGATTTCAAGTCTTTTGTCTCAAACTTACACGACAGCGATATTCTTATACATGCCCAAATAAACAGACCAAATACAAAATATTATGTCGAAGCAATCCCGGCGACATCCTTCTATATCTATCACATTCAAGACTATCCAATCGGCTGTTGCTTACAAGACATTCCCTCCTTCATCACAGACAATAAACATATTAACACATTACAACACGATTCGAACGCCATACCTTACAGTGATAACTTTTGCTTTTTTTAGATGTTTAGTCGTTTTTAGGGGTGCGCCCGGTACTAATGTTAGAAAAAGCACGCGTCGGCTCGTAGATCAGTGGCTAACACAGCAGAGACTAGCGTCCTTCATCGATTTCCCCGGGGTTAGTTTAAATGATATTCCCGCGTTAGAAAAATGCTTTAAAATAAATATTGACGTATTCGAGTTTGACGACGCGCAAACCCTGACCCCCAAACTTAGAGGTAGTGATAGTTTTCAGGACACTTTGCGTCTTTTAATGTTTAAAAATCATTTCATGTATATAGATAATATTGATAGGGCGAGCCATTCCTTTTCTTTCCGAAATGCGGTAAATTATGGAAGATTTTTAGGGACATGGAGAAACACGAGAAGACCTGTACCGGAGATAAGAGAAAGGAAATATTTAAAGGTGGGGTGTATACCCCGCCAGAGACCATTTGGGAATTAATCGATGCGCAGGGAATAGATGTAGATACAAAATTCGTCTTTCCCTATCGGGCCACCTTTGACTACGAGTGCTATTTTGAGAACTCTGTAGAGCCCAGTGGTAGCACAACTACCTACACAGCTAAACACGTGCCCTTGTCTTGCTCGGTGGCTTCTAACGTCCCCGGTTTTGAGGAGCCCGTGTGTTTTATCACAACTGGTGACACACAAGACTTGGTGAACAGAATGGCTGATCATCTGACCCAAATTGCCGAGGCCTCTTATGAGCTTTTGCGCGACCGTTTTGATGAGGTGTACACCCAACTCGGTGCTTTAGAGAGGCTCGGTAATTCAGAGGGGCTCCTTGATAGACTCGATGAGTATTTGCAGGAGCTGCCAGTGTTAGGTTTCAATTCGGGAAAGTACGATGTCAATGTGATCAAACCGTACCTCATCAAATATTTCCTTGGTCAAGATTTCAAATATTTAGTCAAGAGAAATAATAATTTTATGTGTATTGCCACTTCCGAGTTAAAGTTTTTAGATATCGTCAATTACTTAGCCCCCGGTTTTAGCTATAGTAAATACCTAGCCGCGTATAAAGTAACAGAAACCAAAGGGTTTTTCTGTTACGAGTATATTACAGATTTAGAAAAATTAGACGAAACGGCGCTACCACCCCACTCGGCTTTTTTTCTGCCCTTAAAAATACTAATATTTCTAGTGACGAGTACGCCGAATGCCAGCGAGTTTGGAACGATAACCGTATGACCACTCTACGCGATTTTCTGACGTGGTACAACAATAAAGACGTGGTCCCCTTCCTAGCGGCGTTAGAACAGCAGGTTAGTTTTTCTGCGTGGTTAGGGGTAGATATGTTTAAAGATGCGATCTCGGTGCTCGGTGTCACGTTAAAATACCTCTTCAAAACCATCCCGTCAAATGTCTCTTTTTCGTTATGCTCGGAGCGGAAGGCAGATTTGCACAATACGTTGCGCCAAAATATAGTGGGGGGGGGGAGACCCTCAATTACATTTCATAGGTTCCACGAGCAAGGTAAAACACGCATTAGAGGCGGCAAAACGGTTCAATGCATTAAAGGTTTTGATGCCAACGCCCTTTATTTGTGGGCGATAATGCAGAAAATGCCCACTGACTTTCCCGTTAGACGAAACAGGGAGGATGGTTTCAGGTACCACAAGCTCCATAAATATACCGTGCAGTGCCGTGACTGGTTGACGTGGGTCTCGCATCAAAACAAGGTGGTTTTGAAAACCCAGTTTAACGGCCGTGAGATGTCGTTGAGTTATAGGCACATTAGGGTCGATGGTTGGGACAAAGATTCTCGCACCGTCTACCAGTTCCATGGTTGTCTATTCCACGGCCATCCTGACTGCCCACTAACCACCGGTCGTGACGTTAACCCAGTCAATAATAAACCTTTGGCTGAGTTGTACGCGCAGACGCGGTAGATTGGTGCCTATTTGACGAACGACTGCGACGTCACCTTGGTCGAAATGTGTGAGTGGCAGCAATTGAAGGAAGATGATCGATCAATCGGTCGCTTTCTGCGCGCCACCTTCCCTACCCGGAAACCATCTTATACCAAATGTCGGTACCCACTAACAGAAGAAAATATTCTCGCCTCTGTGCTAGACGAAACCTTGTTTGGTTTAGTCGAGTGTGACATTCATGTCCCCGACTCCCTAAAGGAACATTTCTCGGAGATGACGCCCATTTTCAAGAACGTTGACGTCACGAGAGCTGATATTGGGCCTTTCATGCGGGAATACGTCGAGAAACACAAGCTCCTGACTACCCCCAGACGGACGTTGATCGGAAGTTAAGTGGGCAAAAAGATTCTGTTGGCAACGCCTTTGCTTCGCTGGTACCTGACCAAAGGTTTAGAAGTCACCTGTATTTACCAGGTGGTTGAATATACACCCGCGACGTGTTTCAAACAGTTTGGGGACGCTGTTTCGGACGCGCGTCGCCAGGGTGATACAGATCCTGCCTACGCAATTACTAGCGAAACCATGAAATTGTTGGGTAACGCCGCCTATGGTAAAACGTTGACCAATAAGGCGAAGCATGTAGAGGTTTCGTACGCGACGGGAGAGGGTACATCTAAATTAATAAACTGCCCCCGCTTTAGAAAAATGACTTTAGTGACGGATGACATTTTTGAAGTAGAGATGGCTAAAAAGACAATTAATTGGGACCTGCCCGCGCAGATAGTTTTTTCGTTTATCAATACGCTAAATTGAGAATGTTAGAATTTTACTATGACTATCTAGATAAATTTGTAGCTAGGTCAGACTTTCAGATGTGCAAGACAGACACAGACAATCTTTACTTGGCCCTTAGTTCAGACAACCTAGCGGACGTTGTTAAGCCCGCTATGCGACAGGAATTCTATAGTACCTACCACCAATGGTTCCCCGCCGAAGTGTGTCCCGACCATAGAGCCGACTTTGTAGTTAGTGAGATTAAAACGCGCGCCGTTTGGCAGAAATGCAACGAACAAAAAGTATACGATAAACGGACACCGGGCCTTTTTAAATTCGAGTACGAAAGCAGAGGGATGATTTCCCTCTGTAGCAAAACATATCACTGTTTTAGCAATTATGACAAGACAACAACAAAACGATTGAGCAAACATCACAATACCATCTACAAAAACATATTTTTAGAAGTCCTCAATACACAACAAGCACATGGCGGGAAAAATATTGGGTTCCGAACACACAACTCCGCCATATACACATACGAGCAACACCGCAACGCCCTGTCTTACTTTTACATCAAACGACAGGTGCATCCCGACAACGTCACCACATCTCCCCTCAACATCTAAACTCTCTGTACACAATACAACAAAAAACCCAATACAATACATAAACTACCTACCCTAAATCTCTCTTCCACAATACAACACAAACCCAATACAACACACTCTCTGTCCTATTTTTACGACGACAATGACGATTATGTGACGACACATATCCCTCTAGGTCTGGTCTGCAGCTGTACCCGGTGCTATATTTATTACAGACACTTTGTTATCTATGTTGTATACCATTAAAAACTACACCAATCTGTGATCATATACTTTTACTATTGTAACAAGACACTGCTAATTGAAAACGCAACTCCCGTCTTCCAATATATATTCCTATACATAATATAAAATAATACTGCACAATGTATATTCATATGTGTTATTTGTCAATATCTTATGCAATGTAGATGTATGACAATGTTATTTTTGAAAATATTGTATACGAATCTTAACAATATATAAAGATTGTTATTTGAAAAATAAAATATATTAACTAAATTCTTTGTTACCCTGTCTATATAACTGTTGTAATATATGTGTAACTAAATATCATCTAACTGTTGTAATATATCGTCTATATGTGTAATATATCGTATAACTGTTTTAATATATGTCTAAGTATATGTCTAAATATCGTATAACTAAATATATGTAAAATAAAAGACAACACATGCTGTAACACATAAATAACGTCTTCCTGTTGTAAATATATGTACAACTGTTTGTAATATATGTCTATGTGTATACCTAAATATTTTGTATAAACAACAACACAACAACCTACACACAATAAATAAACTACACAACCTACCAGGACGCAAGCTGCTCGTCAGAGGAAGTCACCCCGCATAAAATATATCTCTAAATAAAAGTCATGCGGCGCCACCTGCGCTCCTCCTGCGCGCCACCGTATTTCCTTATATAAATAGTAACGCGCCGCCTGATTTTCATTATATAAAAAGTCACGCGCCGCCTGCCGCGCCGCCTGAATAATAACCGTTTTGCGCCTACCCTACTACTGACGGCCGACTGTTTAACCTCGCAAGACTGAAGGCAAAAAACAAAAATCAGAAGGGTCACAATATGAGACATGTTATTCGCTGATGACGCATAGTCGTCACTCAAAGTCAACAGGATCTTCAGAGCTTGATGAATCGCTTCACCCAAGAATGCAAGGACTTTGGCCTCACAATAAGTCCAAAGAAAACACATGTGCTGAGTCAGGATGTGAATTTTGCACCAGTTATCACTATCTATAACTATGAATTGGCAGTCATACACCACTTCACATACCTAGAGTCTACCATCAATGACAAACTCTCTCTGGACACAGAAATTGACAGCTGCATTGGCAAAGCTGCAGCTACCTTTGCCCGCCTCACTACACGTGTTTGCAGAAACTCTAAAATCAAAACCAAGACCACAGCTGTAGTATAAAACGTCTGCGTCACCAGCACAATTCTATATGGCAGCGAAATATGGACTACCTTTGCTAAGCTAGAAGGAAGGCTCAATACCTTCCATCTACGGTGTCTTCGCCACATCCTTGGTATTTCGTGGAAAGACATAGTGACAAATGTCAAGGTGTTGTCACGTTCTGGTCTTCAGTGCATGTATACACTGCTTAGACAACGCAGACTTCGCTGGCTTGGCCATGTCCGCCGCACAGAAGATGGTCACATCCCGAAAGATATATTCTACGGACAAATGGCAGATGGCAAAAGAACAGTTGAGCGACCGCAGCTGATATTCAAAGATGTGTACAAGAGAGACATGAGGGCACTGGATATAAATCCAGTAACCTGGGCAGATGAAGCTGACGATCGCACCAAGTGGCGATGCTATCTACGGCGCCACCTCAGACTGGGCGAAAAGAAGCTCTCACAGCAAGGAGAAGTGAGGAGAAAACGTCGAAAGGAACACAAAAGAAATAATCAGCTGAGGGTTGTCATCTCAGGGGCGCATTCCCGTAGTCAGTTATGACTGAAGGGGCTATTATTATTGTTATTATAATTATATATATATATATATATATATATATATATATATATATATATATATATATATATATATATATATATATATATATATATATATCATATATATATATATGATATATATATGAGTAGACAGAAGAAAGAAGAAAACGAGATAAGGGGAACAGAAAACAAAAGAATACAGTGCGTATGCACTCACCCAGTAATCCCATTGATGGGTAAATTAATTGAGAAAAAAAGGACATAGTGAGAGAATGAATAATTGATACCTCAATTGAATTTGACAAAAAATTACCAGAAATGGTAGAAATATGGAAGATAATACGAATGACAGTCAATTAGTGTCCAGAGGGTCGACATTGCAAGGTTAGTACAACCAGCTGTCTCTCTGGTCAAACATCTGCTGCTAGGTGCCTTTAAATCCCAGCATCTGGATGTTCCCAACTCCGATACACAGGATTAGAGGTGCCTAAAATCCTCCTCTCCTGGTGGCACCCCGGCCCATGTACACTGTCTGAGGATGCTTCTGGCCCTCTCTCAGTGGCGTATTCTCTATGTGTGCTGTGCGTGCTGCGCATACCTATGCCCGAAGGAAAATAAAAATTTAATTTATTATTCTATAAAATATTTCTCTTCTAAAGTTCTGCTTTCGGACCACACGCTTCAGGATAACGGATTTTCCCGCATAGAATCTACGAGTATATCTAGTTTCAGTTTCCCAGACGCGTTTTATAGTGCAGTTTTTATTGGTTGGTGTTGAGCACATATTCTTTTGTGTGGCGCACAGATTACTGTAAATACGCATACAAATGTAAAATGTATTTATTTGTCTATAAAAATATATTTATCTTTGAATTCACGATTTTCAGTCTAAAGGGACAGAACTCAGATTAGGCGATGGGTATTCATTCTGTGAGTTATCGGTTCTTGTATCTTTCCTGAAGATCGAACTCAGCTGAGGAATCTATGTTTACATTGATCTATTCTGTGTTTGGTTAGAAATAGATTGTTCTTGCTTCAGAATATATATGGCCCGAATCTATGTGTAGTTCTTGTCTATGTAGGACGAGTATGTCTTATATCTTGATATCTTAGTATGTGTAAGTGGAACTATTTTTCCTTGTACTGTACTTTGGGGTCAGGTGCTTTCGGCGCATGAAGATAGGTTAGAGAGTTCTTCGGTGATGAAGGAGCCTGGCGGGACGTCATGTCTTAGACCTGTCCAAAGTTTGTGATCTCTTCGATTGATTATGGGGACGAAGATAGTTTCTTCTAGGATTGTTAAATCCATGAGTTCCCCAGTGTTGATTCAGTAACGCCAGGAGAGTGTTTTGTGTTTGCTAGTATATTTTGTATGGCAAGGTAAAGAACTGTTCACTGAACTCTTTCATTCCTAGGCTCAGATGGGCAGACGTCGATATGAATTTACCTATGTATATATGTCGGGACGACATGTTATCTAGCAACATTGAATATGTTTATATGCAGCAATTATGAGGACAGAATATGCTGATTCTTGTAGAATCATTTATTGTTGATGAACAAAGCTTCGATTGAAGATTTGCTATACATCCGTATAGTGAGCGATGCTCAACAGGGAACCAGAAGCCATTTTGGAACTCTATTTATTTTGGAATCCTACTTATTGCCGATCATCAATCAGAGAACGGGAATGCCCCCCTATTATCAGGTGATGATTAAGAGATCACCGTTATAAAGAAAACCCAATACTAGTGGGTTAACATTATCTTCACAGAGATTTGCTGTAATTTACCTAAAGGAATCTTCGCTAGAAAGAGGTCCTGTTTAGGAGTCAAGTTTGAACAGTATTTATTAACTGACATGCTTGGTCAGTAAGGCCCGATGATTGTATTTATAAACAATGGAAATCTAAGTGCTTGTATGCAGATGTTCCATTGCGATGTTATTAAACATGAATGCTAATTTATGATGGTAGACCATTGATCAACACTATGCTGTTTATGTCGACTTGTGTTCCTGTAACGATGCTCGTACTGTCCATGTGTACGTCCTATTAAATAATATGAAACGACCACAGTAGTCCAGCCATCCTTGACTTCCACCTGTGATTGGAGTGAGTGACCTGTGCACTTGTCGAACTATCATCCATTCGCGTTTGTCATCATTGATGTTCACACTCACCCATTGCACCAGTATACACGCACTTAACAGTACACCTTGTCAGGGCCCCAACAGTCGGTAACCTGACCTATGTACCGAACATTGTGACTGGACGAGCTTTATCCAAAAAAAAACAAGTCCATACTAATCTGGTGCGAGAAACAAAAGCTTTATCAATGTGATGTCTAACAAGTACCAGTACTACATCTTATCAATGTGGTGGCACTTTACCCAAGCAGTTACACGAAAAGCATCATTATCAGTTGGTTACAATCGCCCGAAGTTTCTCGGGTAATTCCGTCACAATGCGTGCTGCACCTTTCGGATTCACGTCTGAAGATTGGTTTGTGTGGATCGGGGTCATGGCCAGATACGTCAATACAATACGAACATGCGTGCGGTGGTCTTGCAGCTCTCGGGTTGTAAAAATCGGCTGTGTCCGTCCAGTGCTTTTTGTGATTAATTTTTGTTAGTCTCCGGGAATGCAGATTATTACAGTGACAGTGAGTTTCAAGTTGTAAGTTAATTAGTATTTCGGAGATAATTGACATATACCCCTAATAACTATCGTTGCGTAATTGAATATAGTTGGTTTTTAAATTAAGAGGGGAAGAAGTTAAATAGTAGGCGTACATATTCATTTTAAGTAGCAGCACGCCTAGCTCGCATTACCAGGATACGCCACTGCCCTCTCTACGTACGCGTAATAACAGTAAAAATAATAATAATAATAGCAAAACTACTTAAGAAAAACAAATCAAACCAATAATAATAATAAAAAATAAAAAACTAACCATCCATTTTTTTAAAATGAACCACACATTTAATAAAAATTTTTAAAATGTATTTTAAACACACGCTTTTCATGCACCTAAAAGCCACAAATAACTGTTCAGGGAGTTTATAGCTTGCAGTAAAAAAATGTCACATAAAATTGACAAAAAGCGAGGGACGCTTAAGCGCTTATCATAAATAATGAAGTATAAAGCAGAAGTTAATTTCATGCAGAATCAGCGTCCAATGCTTTTTGTCAATTTGATGTTACATTTTTTGACTGCAAGCTATAAACTCCTTGAAAAAAAAATTTTGGCTTTTTAGTGCATTTAAAAAGCGTGTGTTTAAAATGTTTTTATATTTTTTTTTTTTTTCTTATTTTTAGTGTTTTTTTTTTTTTTTTTTTTTTTAATTGAAGTCAAATGTAATCGATCCGCTAATGACATCATCAGTTTGCATACACGAGAATTAAAATAAAAGCGTGTAAAAATAGGACCACTTTAGCCTTTTCACACTTTAATTACTTCCCTTGTAAATGCTAACAATTGTATACAACACTTGTTAGCATTGACTAAATGAACAGCGTCCAAAAAAAGAAACTGCACATGCATGACCTCATCTATTTTGACATACTCAATGATTTTTTTTTCTTATTTGTACTTTAACCTGCTGTAGCTGCTGTAGGATTTCGTAATGTTCTCATCAGAATGAAATAATAATCAGAAAAGGTTGAAAATTATCCGAATAACTTGTACTAGGAAACGGTAATCTATAAATTACCGAAGATGAAAGAGCGATCGAGAATTATATCCCTTGTATGTTCCTACAGTACAAAAATAATGATGTGGCCAAAAAAAAATGATTATTATTTTTAATTTTATTCATTTTATTATTTTCTCGACATTGTATTGCCAAGGGGAATACACAACTATGCCAAGTTTTAGAGTTATTGCTCACCTGAAAGTGATTGAAAAATCAATTGCAAGATTTGAAAGTGACACGAAAGGGACACGAAAGTGATACACAAGGTAAGTTAAATAAAAGTGTATAAAAATAAAAATTGACTACTCAAAAAAGAAAGAAAAACGATGAAGTAACAAATAATAAACACGACTTAAAAACAAAAAAAATTCTAATATAAATTGACATCCTCAATAGCAATTAACTGCAAAAGACAATAGGAATCTGAATAAAACACAAAACTGAAAGTAAAATGACATTAAATACCCTAATTATAACCGACAATTAGGTTGAACAGGGTAAACTTAGATGGCGGACGAGCTGAGGCATTGACATTCAGCTGTTACTAGCTCTCTCTCCGCCGATCACCTTTAAAAAAAAAAAGGTCGAAGCTTGGTAAGCATGTATTAGCTCTTTAATTGCTACAGTTATCCAAGCAGGATCGTGTCATCTAAGGAACCTCGACTTTTTAAAAGAGCTTATTCGCTGTTTCACCGTGCGACAGTGGGAACTCAGACTGATCGTCTTCTCGCATCTAACTTTCGTTCTTGATTAATGAAAACATTATTGACAAATGCTTTCACGGTAACTCGTCTTGCAGCGATCCAAGAATCCTATTCCATTATTCCATGCACCATTATTCAGGTAGCCGATGCCTCCTTTGAACAGTATATTTCAAAGTAAACGCGCTGGCCACCCAGCACTAATAAAATCGCTCTTTCCCCGAGGGTCGGAGCTTGGTAAACATGTATTAGCTCTAGAATTGTCACAGTTATCCCAGAGGGATCGTGTCATCAAAGGAACATCGACTGATTTAACGAGCCATTCCCGGTTTCACCGTGAGACAGTGGGAACTTACAAATGTATGTTTGATATGTGTGAAAAAGCTGAAAAGCCACTAAGTTTTTACCTCATCCCACTCATTCATTGTATCAATTTTCCTTTCCAAAAAAACCGTCATTCCTTCACCCATTTTCTGGCAAGCGTCCATGATAATTTTTCTGTATATTTCTGCAAGCTCTCGAAACTCTTTAGATATCTGCAATGAAATAGAAAGTTCTAAACAGAAAATAGGAAAGTTAATAGTTAATTACAATATCTATATATATATCATCACCATCCTCAACACTCGCTGAGCATAAGCCTTCAACAAACACATGGTAAGTCCTACTGTCACTTGCCATCCTCTCAAGTTCTCTCCACCTTTTCCTCATTTTCCACCTTAATTGTAATCAAATACTGTAAATTTATGCTTTTATACTACTTATAATGTTGCATCGCCATTAAACTAACACCTTAAGTATGGAGAATGTCTGAATAACTAGCAATAAAAGATGAGTAAGAGGAAGGGCAAAATGTAAGACGGGCCTATATGCACGATTCTTATCTATCAGTTAATACCCTTTACCTCCCTAAGGAGCATAGGTCATAAAGCTGGATCTCGTATAGTGGAGGCGTCAACAATTCACTCCCTGTGGCAGTATCTGCTTGGAACTCAAAGCTGCTCACCTGTGGGAACATTTTCCGAATGCGCTGACAACACACTAAGTCCCAGGTCATTCAGCAGCGGATTCCCAAAATGTCACGAGTTCTTATTATATACCACCATAAACTATCTATCTATCTATCTATCTATCTATCTATCTATCTATCTATCTATCTATCTATCTATCTATCTATCTATCTATCTATCTATCTATCTATCTATCTATCTATCTATCTATCTATCTATTAATGTTTATTTTTATTTTTATTTATTTTATTTTTACATTCATTATTATTATTATTATTCTTTTTTAATGTTAAAAACGTACTTTAATTATGATGATTATTGCAAATGTAATATTACTTTTATAATGATAAATGCCTTAATTATGCTTATAGAAAATGTGAGGATGAAAGGATATAGTATATATGATGAGAGAGAGAGGAAGGGCAGAATGTCAGACGGGCCTGCGTGCCCAATTCTTAACCCTTTGAAAATAAAGTTCGTTCGTTCGTTCGTTCGTTCATCATTTTCACTTATGTCTTCAGTTCTCTTCTCCATGTGCTTCTTGGTCTACCTCTACCTCTCTTACCCTGGGGGTTGAAGAACAAGGACTGCCCTGTAATACTATCAATATGTTTCCTCGGTGTATGTCTTATCCATTACCAGTGTTTTCTTCTCAACTCTACTGCCACTGGCACTTGATTAGTTCTTGTCATCAGTTTCACACTGGTGACCTTTTCATACCGTTATAATCCTGTTCTACGCAAGCACCCATTTATGAATGTCTGTAGCTTTTTGGTTCCTGTTTTTGTTGTTCTCCAAGTTTCAGGAAAAAAAACAATAAAAAAAGCTAAAGACTTCATAAATGGATGCTTGCGCAGAAAAGAAGGATTGAAGTGATACGGCAAGATCACTAATGAGGAACTAATAACAAAGATCTGACTCGTGCCAGTTGGAACAAGAAATGAAAAGAAGACACGAGAGATGATATGACACACACTGAGGAAACCTACTGACATTACTACCAGGCAGTCTTTGTTCTGAAATCCCCAAGGTAAGATAGGTAGACGGAGACCAAGGAACCATGGAGAAAAGAACCGGACGCAGCCAACCAGAAGGAACATGGACAGACCTTGAGTCGATAGCACTAGACAGGAAGACTTGGCATAAATTTGTTGAAGGCCTATGTTCCTTGCGGAGCTGAAGGGTGAAGATGACATATTTGTGACATTGAAACCTGTCTCACAAACAAGCACATTTTATTCCAAGTCTCTCTCGCTTCTTTGCTTCCATTAGGACAGGGTGTCTTAACCATTTTTGCGCCATGGACCACTCTGATTGTCCAACGAAGGCTATGGACCCTTTTCTTGTGAAAAATGTACATAAAAGCATCATTTAATTTAAAGTATTATATTTTAAATATTAGTTTATGTACACGGACCCCTGGAACCTATTCACTGACCCTAAAGGGATTTATGGACCAAAGGTTAAGAAACTCTGTATTAGGGTATTGTTTTATTTTGGATTTCATCAATGAAGTTAATGATGTGAACTTAATGGGTTTTTTTTTCACCTGATACTGTTTTATTCTCTTCGAAAGTAAAATCCTTTTAGAGCAGATCCCTAAAATCCTATCATGCAGCTCTCAATGTTGGTGCTTGCTTCTGTATCTCAAAACATCCACCAAAGAAAAGATGTGTATTGAAAACCTGGTTGTTGTATTTCAGTACTAATATGTTCCCTCTTGAACAAAAGCCCAAGCGTTATGTGGGCCCAAAAAGGAAGCAAAGAATATTAACACTTTATCGTACTACACAATTCGTGGAAGGTGACTAAGGAGGGTTTGGTATAGGACCGGCCAACCCATCCTGTAAAAACTTTAAGCAAAAATATTTAAAAAGCAGCTACACGACAAGTCAACCAAAGCAAATAATTCAAATCAACAATCCTGAAACATTCCTGGAATTGAGAGAAGAGCTAGACAGCAAGAGAGAGAAAATATATAGCGACAAAATACAAAAACTATACCTATGCAACACATGGATCCATGCATACACAGATAGTTCAGAACAAATGCAACAGAAAATGGAGGTGGAAGTGTCTTTATGAGCGTAAGCACTGGTGAACTAAAACAATCTGTCAGTGGCAACACGACATTTCTCAAGTAACTTCAGAACAGAAACAGGGGCCTTGAAAACTGCAGCAGATGTCCTAATTACAGAAGAAAGTACCGAGAGACATGTTGCTCTCTTGGCTGATGCACTGTCAGTAATTGCAACGCTGAACATTCAAATTTATGTAGACCTGGATGTTGGGATAACTTCAAGGTGTTAAATTAAATCGCGGTGGAGATTTTTGTGGAGATTTTTTTTTGCACACCATGTCGTATCTGAACTAAATGCATGAACGATAGTAAAGTGCGTTGTGGCGTTACTGAGAGATAAAAAAGGTAACTAAGGATGACGAAAAACGCCAGAGAGATTGTAACGCTGTTAGCTTTTCAGCTGTGTATAACTGTGTGGCTATTGTGCCACTGTGAAAGTGTGGCGCTGCCACTTATCTTTCTGCTCAGGCAAGCGTGTTTAATAGATATATAACAAGTGTTCATGGGCTGTCGGAAGCGCCCAGTTATAATAAGCGACATTCTCCGGATGATTAATTCTCCTAGAAATGAAATAATAGATGTATAAACTTAAAGTGTTTTATAGTCCCAGAACTGTTGATTCAGAAGTGTAATAATTGTTGCATTAAATGGTACTGAATTGATTTTTTTTTTTTTTTTTTTTTTTGTACGCCCGCTAATACTCGAGGCGAAATCTCAGGTTATTTATTTTTATGTCTAACCTGACATTGATTTTACGTGAGTATCCCTTTTTCTTGTACAGAGACAGGTGTCCCTCGCCATTCAGGCAAATACTCTCCGATTTCGGAGGTACCCATTACAGCTGGGTCGGCTCAGGAGCCGCCAATACCTGGTCGACGACACTCCTTCAAATGTCCTCGCCAGGTCTCGAGTTAATCCAGTCCAAATCCCGGTCGACGAAAAATCCTCAAATGCCGTCGCCCGGGTTTGATCCTGAATCACCCGGTCGCCAGAGCGGTGTTGTAACCACTACGCTAGCGCGGCTCCCACTGAATGGATGAAAATTGGAACAAGTGACTACTGTTCAATGATCAGACTTATATAGAGTATAAGTCCAAAAGTATTTATTGTTTGTTCGAGTATGGAATAAATTTCGTCAATTGCAGTGTTACTTCAATAATTCAAGTTATTTACACGTTCCTATTGAACTTTAACTCTTTAAGTCCTGATCAACATTGTATCGGTTTTCTGGTTCGACCTTTTTGACCCGATCAACATTATATCGTATTTCGTATCTTATGCTCCTTTCTAGAGCTGTTTTCCAATTTTAACCACCCAAAACGTCATTTCCGACAGGAAGACCTTTCTAGTACATACCTCGTGTGTTTAAGAGAGAACGTTTTTTTTTGTGGTTTGATATTAATTTAAGATTTTTTAAGCGCAAATCTTATAAGATCAAATGGCCACGCCCACAGCTTCTGGTAGACTTCTGAATTAACTTCAGAGCAAGCTGGAAAGTTATTTGAAGAAATTCTAGATAGCGATAATAATTCAGATTGTAATATTTATTCACAGGATGTGGTGGATTTGATGTTAATAGATGTTATCTTTCAATGTTTCTAGTGTACTGAATGAGGTCAGCTGTGAAGGTCCCAGATTATAACAAATTTTGGGTTGAGTTATCAGAGTACCTTTCTGCTACCACCGTATGACCTCAATCAGACCTATTCTTGACTAGTATGTATGATAGCTACGTATAATGTCTAGGGTATGCAAGTGTGTAATGTAGTGTAATTATTACTACAATTACATTTAAATTTTAGCACATATAGATATAGGACAGGGTCAATACCACAACCACAAACAAACTACCACTCTAATATACAACTTATAGAAGTCTGTGGCTGAAAGTTATGTAATATGCTAGATTACAATTTATTTGCCCTGATTCAGAATTTTCTGAGTCAGGACCAACAACAAAATGAAATTTATGGTTTTATTTACATAAATATTAATAACACAATGGATCTTCTGTCCATACAAAGGACTAGTATAATCAAATTATATTTAGGTATTTCTCTAAAACTGGGTGTCACTGGTAACTAATGGTGGCGTGTTATCATCACTCCCCTTCTTTATATTAGTATCTTGTGGAAAAGTTATTGAATAATCAAAGATTTTATGTCTCTGTTAATAAAGTCAGTGGATGACCGATGTAGTGCCGACACATAGGCACTTATCTGAATGTTGATAGTAGATATGATGCTGACAATTTCCTTTCGTTCACTCGAATGACCAGACTGACACAGTCCCTGGTGTAGTATAGTATAGTAGACCGCTTGGTCCAGCAAAGTTTCAATTTCTCTCTCTCTCTCTCTCGTAAATTCACCAGGGTCCTGGTACCACAGTAGCACCAGAACAAAAAACCCTGAAACAAAGTTATGATTCTTAATAACATATCTACAATAACATTCCACAATTAATACAGGGCATAATTCAATAAAAGAAAAGGGTCAGATCTCTCTGACCACCCCATTTCAACCATTTTCCTCTGAGATAACCACTCATACCAGTGCTCCTGTTCTTTTCCCTAATGGCTACAACGCCTCTGACACTGCAACAATGATTCTCTCCCATAGAATAATGTGGGTTAGCCTTCCCCTGGTAACTGTGGAAATCATTTTAAGTTATACAACTCATGTCAATGGTTACTGCTTGGGTGCAACACCACAGGCCCTGCATAAGTCTGCTGGGGACCTCTGTACTTAGTCGTAAAGCCTTCCCAAACAAGCAGTATCTCATGCACCAAATTTGGTTGTAATAATAAGATTTATAAATTCATTCTTACCACAATTCAAAGAAATATCACAAACATACGTTGACTGGCATTAGCATTAATATGTAGGTTCAGCTTTGCCCCGGTCCAGACTGCCAAGGTTTATTATTTCACTCTAGGCACTGCTGTTCTCAACGCAGCTTGCTTACACAAACTTTCTGTATCAATTGGCGACAAGCCTTTGCAAGCTTTTGCCAATATTACCAGACCGGCCCAATCAGCGAGGATCTAGCTTTTCCAATTCAAAATTTAAAAAAGACAAAACTCCAAACTTCTAGGAGTGAGTCTTCAAAATATAGTTAGCTTTTTTGCCTAACCAATACCCTCCTTCCTATACTCTTCTACCATCCAATCGGATTTGAATCAATCTAATGCCTCTTTTTAAACTGGCGTCCCCACTAACGTTATGGATAAATGAGCAAGACCACCAGTTTGTCCGTCTTAGTGTTCGTAGACATATAGTATTATTTCAATATCTTGGCTAATAATTAGACTACCATATATATATTAAAACATATTATTGCTCAGGGGACCCTAAGCTATCTTTATATATGATTTTTATGGCTATATTATTTGTCGTTTAGATTTTCAGTTTTGTCACTGTTAATCGTGATTTCAACTTTTCCAAAGGTCGGCCATCTTTCCCCCTCCTTTTTTATCATTTTTTCATTCAAATAAAACAACTAGTTGTGTTACGTCAGAAATACACTACTCGGCAAAAATTGAACACTGTCTGTGTGTTTATATATACTTGCTTGTCCAACAGTGAGGTTATAGTATTAGTCCCGCGTGAAGAGTGAAGAGGGGTTTTTCAAAACGTTGGTAGTATTGGCGTTAATTATTACTATCGTTTCGTTCTTGCTACTGGAAAATGTCCGAGTTACTACTAATTTAGGCGTTAAAGTTAAAATCTTACGTTAATTCAGACGGTAGGTTGGTGTCACAGTTCTGGCAGATCGTTAATTGTAAGTCTCAAAACCGAAACTAGGAAAGCGGGTTAGATTTTACGGCGGGATCGTTTTATAAGCATTTCCTCTTCACAAAAGGCAGCGCTATACTGGCGTAGAGACGACTTTAAGCAGACACTTACGGGCGGGTTTATTTATTATCATAGGATTAAAATCTTACTGAATTTAGCGATTATTTCACAGATTTCGCTACACAGGATAGCGAAGACGACTCAGATTTTCAACAGGAGCCTGATATCGAGTGATAATAGAAGGTCTGTTGTCGATAATGAAGTTATGGATACAGGAGCATGTAATCAGACTGTAATAAGTTCATATAAAATGTCATGATAAAGAAATGTTTACACATAGGCCTTGTGTACATAAATTTATGAG
Source organism: Oreohelix idahoensis (assembly GCA_024509875.1). Classification (NCBI taxonomy): domain Eukaryota; kingdom Metazoa; phylum Mollusca; class Gastropoda; order Stylommatophora; family Oreohelicidae; genus Oreohelix; species Oreohelix idahoensis. The sequence goes on from JAMPIV010000784.1 coordinate 823,851, forward strand.
TGACCTTATATGATTTACTATGGATTACACATCACCTTGAGAAGAGGAGCAGCTCAGCAAGGTAAGAATATATAATTTCCTCTTTTTTACAACCATGTGACCTGTTGTTGTAATCTGTGAAATTGACAATTTCCTCATTGTTTATTGATTAAAACTGATTGTACTTTGTCAGAATACATTTGTTTGTACATTTTGAAACTTTAAACTTGGATATTCTCCTGGGGAACAATTCTAGTCGAATTTGATTGAATACTTTTCATCTATTTTTTCACCTGCATATTCTTTCAGCCTCCATCTTACCTTGGATAACTAATAATTTTTCAATGAATGCTTTTATACTTGTAGCAGTAGAGTAAAGTACATCCATATAACTTCAGTTTCATATACAACAACAAAGTTATTTATGCATATGAACTTTTTTTTAAAATTATTTCCAACCAACAACAATAAAAATACACTGTGGTGGCCATTTTTGTTTGGGCCAAACCCACTTTGTTACTTGGTACTGAAAGTGTTCATCAAGATGCCATATGAAACTTGCATACGTTGGCACTATAATTTTATAAATGACCAGATACATCAAAGATCGGGGGTTGAATTTTATAAAAACTGATCTCAACAAATCATACATAGACAACGTATACAATTCAGGTATCTAATCTCCCTTAACAACGGAAATTAGATTTTTGGGGGCTCGTCCGGGCCACCCCAACGTAGATTTTTTGGGGGGCTTCGTCCTCTACGACATTGATATTGGGACTTACTTCGTCCTTGATAACTCCAACGTTTATTGTACGGACTTTGTCTTTGCCGACATTGAGATATATTGTGACTTAATACGTCTTTGGCAAACCCAAGTATTTACATTCGATTATATCAACGAAGAAATTGAAAATGGTTCGTTTTACAGACGAAAAATAATCCACGTATGAAGTTTCACATAAATAGGCGACTATAGGAATTACACAGCGTCAATTATCGAGGACCTTAGATCTGCCGTTAATGTGACCTTGAGTGATACTCTAATATCCAAATACAAAGAAGGTCGAGCTCGAAGTTTTATCTGCAGTAAGGAAGGTTTTGACTTTAACAGTACATATTTTTGAAAACGGCTCGAAATGGGCAAACAGGCATATTGAATTGAAGTCTGAAGTCACGGCAACCGTCTGCAGGCTCATTCGATATTTTGATTTTACTTTTGGTGAAAACTTTGAACCATTCTTACAAAAGAACGTTTCATAAAGTTTCAGACATATATAACAACGTTTCATAAGTTAGTCTGCACACCAGGGAGCAATGTAGTCGATGCATTATGTTGCCATTCGTACATTGAAAAAGGATGTTTGTCGAAAATCCAATTGCTCAAACACGCCTGTAGCAAAATTATATGCATTTCCAGTAGAGCATAAGAAAAGTAAATTTTGTTTGACGTCTGGCACCGATCTCTTCTACCATTGCTTGTCAGACTAACCTTCTTTACTGCATGACGTTCTTCTGTTCATTACATGTATCTGTGTTTATCTGTATGAAATTGTAGCGGGAAGGTTGGAAGGGCTTGTTATTTGTCAGAATTCTTCGGAAATCATACAAATGACAACGTTCTATTAGGTATTTCTTTTGTTGTTTAGTCAGAGAAACCAGTATATACTGTAGAAATTATTGGTCTCTGATTGCATTTCAAACATTAAATTTATATTTAGTTGTTTCGTGAATTTTGCGTTTGGTATTTTCATTTCTTAATTTATGTAAGTGTGCCAATGTTTTTATGTTTGTGCTCTGTAATATCTCTTTCTTAGTGTAAAATTTGACGACTTAGGTTATCGTGCGTTATTTTGTGTCTTGTTTAACATATATATTTTTTCACATAATTGTTGTTATACATTAGTCTGTCTATGTTTGTTTTAGTTTCTTTATTTTCGTAACGTGATGTGCTGTGATTTGACATGTTACTTCATCATCATCCTCATCAGTCTGTGCTTTCCACTTTTACTGTACTTGTCTCTTACTCTATAAATTCTTTATTATCATTGATACTAATAGTTATTAATGTTACTGATTTTAATTATAAATAATAATTAATATAATTGATGAAATAGTAATATTATTTGATTAAATATTCTTGGATACGTTCGATTGATACATTAAATAAAAATGGCTACAATGAAGACTTCGTTATGGAAAGGATAAGGTAAGGTAAGTCTGGAGAGGAACTCGAGAAATATGCTGAAGCGAAATATGACAAATATTGTGCTCACAGAGACAGTCTTGACGAACGTTAAAAGGCAAAGATCAAGAATTCGAAAAAAGAGACTTGCACAAAGAGAGAAAGATAAACAACATGAAATGGAATTAGAAAGGATGAAACTTGAAGTTAGAGAAAAAGAATTAGAGATTGAAAGATTTAAATTAACTTTGGAGAATTCCAGAGCTATTGAAATAGCTAAAATTCATTCTCAAAGTACTAGTGACCATGCAAAGGTCTGGTGTAAATCCTTACAATTATCCTAAACTCAAATTACCTACCTTTGCGGAGAAAGGCTATTGTATGGATAATTTTATCCAAAGGTTTACTATGAAAGCAACAGCCCCGAAGATACCGCAGGAGATTTGGCCTAATATTTTTTCTGACCACGTGATGGTTAAAGCTTTCAAATATTTTATGGCTCTCGACGAAACCAGTAAATAAGATTTTGATTTGCATCAAAAACTTTATTGAGAAAATTCAAATTAACAGAAGATAAATCAGATAAATTTAACTCTACGGTATGTTTAAAAAATGCTGATTTCGGGGAGTTTAAATCTTCCATAAAATTATATTTAAACTGATGGGTGGATTTGTCATGCATAAAAAAACATATGATTGTTTGCTTGATTTCATGTTAAGGGATAAAGTTTTGTCGGCTTGCAGTTCCGACCTTGTAAGTTTTTTACAGGAGAGGCGTCCTCGAAGTATTTCTGAGTGTGAGGTCTTAGGGCGACAGTATATGACGGCCCACCCCAACAAGGAGGTTCAGAAATAGTCTTCCAATCATGCATTGCCAGTTTGCGTTGCGTACCACGACGACAAAGTAAGTGACTACCGTTCTCGCTCGAAGAATATGCAAGGCAGATATAGGAATGATTTTAGATCTTTCTATAGAGGACGTTACAATTTTCCTCTTTGACAGTCACCATCTCACTTCGGCAAATATAGATACACAAATTATTCTAACTGAGGTCGTAGTCATCAAACTGGTAAATGTAGTGATGATATACATCACATGGGCTCTAATCGAGTATCATCACGCAACAGACCGTCTAGTGAAAACAAGTATGACAACAATGGTTGGTCACATACATGTAAACCGTTTACTTCAAAATAAGGACAATTGTAGTTGTCATAAAGATGACAATTATAATCATGCGAATGCATGCGTGGTCAATACCTTTGCAGATAACAGCATAGTTACTCACCGTGCGAATGTAGCTGTTACTGGTTCGTTAAATGATGAGAACTGTCCTGGATGTAGGCCATTTATTTGAGCCTCTTAGTAAAGTTATAATGATATGCGGTCATGCACTACTTGCTCTATATTCGGTCTCTTTGACTGATCAGCTACCATTTCAACCTGGGTTTGTTAATGATCACCCCGTCTCTGTTCTCCGAGACACGGGTTGCATGACAATAGGCGTTCGTCGATCCTTAATCGACGACACTGCCCATTCTAAGATGTACTTTAAATGTATTACCTTTGGGGGTAATATTGAGCTATATCCCACTGCTCACATACCAATATGTACACCATTTTTTATCCAGCAGGGTTCAGGCCTGTCTATTACCTGACCCACCAGTTGACCTCATATTTTAAAATGTTTCTAATGCTAGGGAATGCTCCCAGGCAACCATTGATGAATGGGTACACTAGCACCCCTCACCCAAAGACGCTAAGGTTTCCAGTACACCCACGGCTACATATGTTAGTGTTACAAGAACTGCTAATGCATAGAGCTCCCACAGACAAAATGGCAATTCTGGTTTCACATCACCCTCTTATACTTGTGATCGCTGTGACGGCCGCACTGTTGTGGTTTGCAATGTCCCTTATGACGCCACATGGTCGTCGCTTAGATAGTTTTTTTCGTTCAGCGAGACATGTTCCCACTGTGGCGTTCATCTGCTTTAGTTCTTCATGTGAGGCCAATAGAACTGTTAAGATCATGCATATGTCTTCATATGCACATTATGTACTGTATGTTCTATTATTTCGTCATTCTACGCAGGATACTGGTTAACTTTTTTTTCATCTTTTGCGCACCATTATCTGAACGTGCAAATAGTACAAAACTCAGCACGATGCGCTACTTAGTTGCCATCTTGGGTGCATTGTTCTATGTGTACCTGATGTTTTGCATCACAGCTATTAATTTTCTGTTTTCAATCTATCTACTGCACTTTTGAGCTGGAACATTTATAACAAATTCATACCTGACTTCTCTTCTGTTTCTGGTCCGCTATCATCGTTGACATGCAAAGGCGAACCATTAAAAGTAAATTAGTCTGCACAATGTCAGCAGGCGTTTGACAAAATAAAAGTGGTCTTTTCGAGATAACCTATTTTGGTGTTACCTAATGTCAACAACTCATTTTTCCTCAGAACAGACGCAACTCAACATGCAATAGGCGGATGTTTCATACAATTGGTGGACGATATTCTGCACCCATTCCTCTATGTAAGCAGAAATTAACTACATCAAAGAAGAAATATGCAGCCGGAGAACGTGAACTGCTGTCTGTCGTGTGGTCCATGTCGAAACTCTTGAGATATTTATTGGGCCAAAAATTTGCTTACAGGTCGACCATAAGCCTTTTACTTCCATGAAGCTCAAAATTTATAGCAAACCTCGTATCCACCGCTGGTTCTTGTTGCTTCAACAGTTTTCATGTGATATTACTCCGATTCGAGGAGCGGACAATTAGATGGCCGACATACTTTCAAGAATTGCTGCTAACCAAGAGTAACCTGGCATTTAAGTGATCTTGCATTGACTCTGTGCTATATTTTAACTTCAGTCTGATAAGACATGTTAACTGAAGAACATTTTATCTTAAGGAATATTTCATTCATATTTAATATTTATTCATCGACTTCTTTAATTATTAATGAAACATTATCTTGTATTATTCCGTGATATGTCTGTATCTTAGTACACTTGGTTGTTTTCGACTTAGTATTCTTAATTGATTGCATACTTAAAAAACTTACATTTTATTGGCTTTGGTTACAATTAATTAATGTATTATATTTACAATAATTTCGTTTTTTCTCTTTTGGAATAAGAATGATGGAATGCAATTCAAAGTGATGATGAAAATTTACAAAAACAAATGTGCAACACACACAATTACAGTTTTACAGACAGAGTATCAATGACTCCTTCCTCTTGGGAACTGTCACTTTAAAATCAAAAGTCACTTTAACTTAAAGTGTCAAACATACTGAAATTCACTGTTGTCTTGGCTGGAACTAACAGTTCTTGAATCAATGTTCTTAAACTTTTAAAATGGTCACTTTGACTTAAGATACTGTCTTTACACGTGTAGTGATCTTAACATAGACTGCTATCATCATCTGAATTTTCTCTAAATGTGGTGAACCATATATTTTGAGTTCAGTCATTCTTGTGAACATTTATCTGTGTTGACTTCGCCGGGCGGTCAATATTGAGTAGAAAGTGGCTGGTAATTCCCATGCATTAAGGTTCCCAGACCTGATCTGAAGTATACTCTTGGGGATTGAATGCTTCTTTGGCTATCCCAGGTATACACAGTCTTCTGCCTTGTTGACAGTATGGTTTGATATGACCCTCAATTCAGAATTATACAGGGCATCAAAGGCCTGACAGGCTGCACACAACTAAAGATGCCAAAGGTGCTTGGTGGAGAGCTCTGTCTTCTGTGTTTGAAAATTGGCGGTGAGTGTTTGGTCATCTCCTTCTGTCCTTTTTATACCTTCCATCCTGCTATCGAGAGAGCAGCTACGTCATAGGGTATTCGTTCGTTTCGGTCTCTGCAACATTTGCTGAATCAAGTTGCGTGTGTGTTTTTGTCAAAACGTCCATTCGTTACTGTTCCTTTATCCTTCAACCGATTTCCTTCATATAGGCGTGTTACAACCGACCGATTAGAGCTGTCTGTCTGTGTAATTATTTTTACTACAGTCCATTCTATCTTCTGCTATGGCGAACGATAATGTGCAGAACTCTGTAAGATTCAAGTTTTTCTGTCTTTAACGTCATTTATCTTGGGTTATACTGCACATAACAGGACGATATAGTTATCTGAACGAAGCTAAGGCTCTCTATATCAAACCGTGATATCATATTTATTTGCAGTTCCTCTGAATTTACACAACTCCAATGGAAAAGCAAACACATAAGCATACTTTCGATTCCGTCCATGTTACAGCTTCCAACATACTAGTCTCGCAGTAAATGGCTTCCGATGCTCTCATTGGCTAAAAGTCTTCGCGCTACGCAGTGTTAGACCGTGTTCGATTACCTACGATATCGATGTAGTGAAATCTATGAGATAATTGCTAAATTCAGTAAGATTTTAATCCTATAGTAATAATAAATAAACCCGACCGCATGTGTCTGACTATTGTCATCTTCAACGCCAGTAGGGCGCTGCCTTTCGTGCAGTGGAAAGGCTTTAAAAAATGACCCGCCGTAAAAATCTAACACGTTTTTTAGTTTAGGTTTCGAGACGTAGAATTAACATTTTAACATTTTGCCCGATCTGCTGCACGAAACTGAGGCAAGACTTATAATTAACGATCTGCCAGAAGTGTGACAGCAAACTACGTTCTGAATTAACGTAATACTTTAACTTTAACGCTATAATTAGTAATAACTCGGACATTTTCCAGTAGTAAGAACGAGACGACTGTAATAATTAACGCAAATACTACCAAACGTTTTGAAAAACCCCTCTTCGCTCTGCACGCGGTTCCTTTACTATATACACACTGTGGGCAAAGCCAGCAGATATAAACACACAGACAGTTTAAATTCTCGCCGCGTAGTGTATTTCTGACGTCACTCAAACTAGTTGGTTTATTTGAATAATGAGAAAAAAAATGAGAGAGGGAGGGGAAAAGATGGCCGACCTTTGTAAAAGTTATATTTGACGATTGACAGTGACAAAACTGAAAATCTAAACCATAATGAAACTGACCATAAAAATCATATATTAGGATAGCTTAGTGTCTCCTGAGAAATAATATGTTTTAATATATATGGTAGTCCAATTATTAGCCAAGTTATTGAGATAATACTATATGTCTACGAACGCTAGGACGGACGGACTGTTGTTCTTGCTCGTTATACATAACGTTATTGGGGACGCAAGTTTAAAAAAGAGGCATTGGAGTAATTCAAATCTGATTGGGTGGTATAAGAGTATAGGAGTAAAGGGGGGAGGTAGGAAAAGGTTAACAAAAACTAAACATCTTTTTGTATTGGCATAACTAAAGCAGACTGACAGGTGGACTACGAGACACATAGTTTGTTTGGAATTTTGTTTTTGGTTTTTCAAAACTAAATTCAAAATTTGGTAGTTGCCTGATTTCATTGGCCAGCTCTAATAGATATTGGCCAAAGGCTTAGGAGTCTCGTGGCCATTTGACAAGAAATTTTTATATCAACAAGTACGTTGAGAGCAGATGTGATAAATTGTAAAATTAAATACTAAATTCACAGTCTGGACAGGGCAGAGCAAACTGAGGCCATTCTTTGCCAGTCAACGTTATTTGTGTCATATTTCTTTGAATCTGTGGTAAGAATGCTTTATGTATTAATATGTTTGATTAAAACTGAAAAAAGTTAGATACTGCTATTGATGAAAGTGAAGGACATACCGGGAGCAAACATTATTGAGTCCTCACATTGAACTGTATTTGACTGTTGCATATTGTTATGATTTTGTATTAATATTATTGTATTAGCAGATGTTAGTAAGCCTCAGTGTTCCATGAACACTCTTCAACATGCCTAAAGCGTTTATAATTAAAGAAAGAAAAGAAAATCATACAAAAGGAGATGTGGTTACTCCACGTTATTGTATTGAAGAAAACTATGGAAAAGTACAGTGGCGTATCTGCCACAGAGACCTGAGGTGTGGTCACAGAAAGGTGTGAGTCATATAAATTAGGGGCTGGTGCACCTGTATGCACAAGAGGCAGACCCCATACCATCATGTGTACAATAGTGATAAGAAATTGTGATCAGATGTGAAAAGGCCAGGGTGTCTTTTATTGCAGAGTTTTTATTTCCTGTAACCATCCGGTGACAGGAAACCTGATGAGTGATTGAAAAGACAAAAGTCTCCTTTTCAAAAGTTTATGCTGTCAGCAGATAGCCTGAAGGAGCTTGTGGGTGCGGATCTATATATTCTCTGCAGCGACATACTGACTTGTTATCTTCATACCAAGAATCCCAGGTGATGTGTTAACATCTGGGCCATCTGATACTTCATTCAAATAAACATTGTTATTTCCAAGAATACACAGAATTCTATTGGGCGTGATGAAACAACAGCTCCTCCTAACAAATGACTAACACTAGTAGATATTAAAGTTTTAGTCTGTGAATACACCTACAGGAACAATATAGTGACATTATACTTATAGGACAAAGAGTCCTGATGCGTGATGCCATATGATGATGGATGGTATCCGCATGTCTGGTTTTGTGTAGTGTGCATATGTGTTCAGTCAAACAATGTTCATACAAAAATAACAGGGCAATCCACATAGGACGTCAGTAAACTCACGACGTATAAAGTCAATGATTCTTGTAACAGCCGTTGACGTTTTTCTTCATTATTTATTGTGGACGCCACAGTGACAAAATGGTTACGCGAATATGTAGGCACATCAAACAGTCATTATCACAGCAACATTCAATACAGCAATAGACGGTAGACAGCATTACAATGATGAGTCAGATGCATGTTATATTTCAAAGTGCTGTAAATGTAGTCAGGTGAAAAACTCCATCCTTTTCTATAACAGCCAGGAGATAACCAGATGTATGAGATCAGTTCACTCTCCTTAGTCTGACTTCAGCAAGACAGACACGTCTGCCGAAGTATAAATAATGTCCTCAAAAATATCCTCTAGATAATAAAGGTTTTCCAAACCTAGTTCATTTAACAAAGTAGCAAGTAATGGTCCTTGGGACATGCATCAACCGATGCAGTACAATACAGCGACATGTGAGCTGGGAAAACATCTCGTGACGACGACTTTCGAAGACAGGCTATGAATCGAAATCGCTCACGACCCAAAATCGATAGAGTTAATGAAAAGTCAATTTACCTTGCCTTCAGAAAATACACAGAAATATCACGCCTCCCGACATGTGGGAAACACTAGAGGTATTATCTCGAATAAACGAAATATCCATTAAGAGGACTACACATCCCTGACAGAACAAAAAATAGCGGAGATCCCCTCTTCAACGAGGCATCTCTTTCGCCATTCAAATCGCTCACTCCACTAGTGGTGGGCGGAAACCGATCGACCAAAAAACAAGACCAGTCATGCGCAGTCCAGCGCAAAAAGACCACAGCTCAAAACTTAACTGCATTCGATACCAACGCGAGAAGACAAATGCTTACCGAGAAAAGTGACTATAAATTTCAAGCAGTTGTTGCCCTTGCGTTATAAAATAGATATTGTAATAAAACGATGTTGCGAGAATTTATCACGCAACATATCACCACCTCCTCCCGATAAAAAAAAATGTGGAACATATTTTTTTTTTTTAATATCAAAGAGCATGCGATAAGCGGCTCAAAACGCACGAATTATGCGCTGATAATTAATTAAATTGCCTAACATGAGGCTAAATATAGAGTGTCTGGTGAGGATATACCTCAACAGAAAAATAAATATGTCTCAAAAAATATTCACATCGGGGAGGTGTCACCAACACACATCACGTTAGCATGTAAACACAATATACGTATGCAAGTTACCATAATCATCATTAAACAGCATACTCTAATATTGTCTTTAAAAATGGATGTACAAATCTGATAGGAAAATTTAAATAGTACATTCTTTGACATGTAATGACATAAGTACATAGTAAAGTTAAACTACATGACGATCCAGGACATATGCTCTGGTATTCCGAGGGTAAGTACACAATCTAGAACTCGTCATGCTTGATACTAGTAAGGTAAGTCCTCAGCTCAACAATGACATTCTGAGAAAGTACAAGCAATATAATGCTAATTAATAACTAATATGCTTCATAAGGTACAATACATTATTAATAATTGTGGCTGTTTAGTAAACTAACGGCCCTTATATTAACTACTCAGTCCTCCTCTATCATCTTAAAAAACGAACAGAAGAAGATGACAACAAAGCACGATAGTGTGTACATATAAAGTAAGTACAGATGTGCTAATCTATTGTAGAAATATAGGTGTGTTATGACTCTGTAATATATGGAAATATAGGACAGAAGTATTAGTTGGAGTCATGTGGGCATCTAGACAAAATGTCAGCCATCACATTATCCGCACCACGGATAGCTCGTACCGTGAAGTGAAAAGGTTGAAGAGCTATAGCATATCGAGTGGATCTCGAACTCTTCAAATTCTTAGTCTGAATAGCTGTAAGAGCTTTCTGATCAGTCTCTAGAATGAAATGTGCGCCCAGGAGGAATCTTTGTAGCTTTAGAATTGACCAAACCATCGCTAACAACTCACGGTCTAAAACCGAGTAGTTCCTCTCTGCCGCATTTAGTTTTCTAGAAATGTACATAACAGGATGCAGAGTATTTGCATATTCTTGCATCAGTGCTGCTCCAATCCCAGTGGATGAAGCATCACTCCGAAGAACAAAAGTCCTATCAAGAGTAGGTAATCTTAAGATGGGAGAAGAAAATATATTCTTGATTTGGTCTAGTGAAGATTGGCATTCTTCAGACCAACGGACCAGATTAGGCGAACCTTTCTTCAACAATGTTGAGAGAGGTGCCATGATCGAAGATAAATTTGGAATAAATCTCCCATAAAATTGAATTAAACCTAAGAGACTCCTAACTTGTTTCTTCGTTTTAGGAACAGAGATGTTCAGTATTTTGGAAGTATTGTGGTCTTCTGTCTTCAAGAGACCATGACCAACACGATGACCCAGGATATCACGCAACAAGTCCAAACATTTTAGTTAATCAGTATATGTAACATATATTTTCCTCATTTTCAAAGACCTGTCCAAAAGAGATGGCAGGACAGGCAGATTAAATTGTACAAAGAAAAGAATTCAATTTTAAAGAAAACTTTAACCACAGTCTTATTCATTTCTTTATAGTGAGTTAAAGTGTATTGTGTTGATGTACCACCATTGTCATTTCACCCCTAGACACTAGTCACATCAGACACCAGCCACTAGAATAAAAATACGGACCGTGTGAGATCTAGGGAGGTAGCGTTAGGTTCCCTGATAATACTTCATCATCATCTTTTAGAGTCAGGGGCCTACAATTGCTTGACCTCACACGGTTGACACAGATACAGCATTCTTTCCTTTTAGGTAACATCTCAACCTCCCAAGCAAATTACACTTGCTACATATATTGGAGGCTCGTCTGGGATTTGAAATTCTAGTACTACATACATTGGGGTCCTGGTCTGGGATTTAGCAGTAACAACATTTCTATTTACCCAGGGAATCCCCATTGTTAATATTGCCCAAGATTTGGGAAATTGATGAAGTGTCAGAGCCTGGAATAATTAATTAGAGTTGTACTTATTTTAGAAATTGAGTTAGAACATTTTAGTATTTATCAGATGGCGGATTTGGCCAAGTTTTGCTCTGCTGCTGTGCAGACTGCCAAAGAGATGAACATGGAGGGTCAAGTCTTGATTGACTATGTCACCTCAGAATGTGATAAGTTTATTGCTAGGGAAGAACATAGGTTAGCTGAAGAGAGGAGAATGCAGGTAGAAGAAGCCAGGGAAATTAAAAGGTTGCAAATTGAAGCTGATAGGGAGGCTGAGATCAAGAGGCTGCAGTTGGAGGAGAGAAAAATTAAGGCTGAAGAAAAACGACTGCAAAGGGGAGCAGAAGAAAAGAGATTGGCTGCCGAGAGGGAAGCAGAAGATAAAAGATTACAGAGGGAGCACGAGCTGCGACTGAGGGAGTTAGAGTTGCAGAGCCATGCTCCTGAAAATGGAAATAGCCCATCCACTTCTGACTCTGCTGCAAGCCAGGGAGCCTCCTCATCAGCCATGGGGTTTCACTTAGATTATTTTGTTGAGAGAGACGATGATATTGAAGCATATTTAAGTAGGTACGAGGTATTAGCTGCAACTTATGGGCTAGAAAAAAGAAAGATGGGGCCTGAAGTTATACCAAGGTCTTCGGGGAACAGCTTATGAAGTTTTTTCCAAAATGAGCAGGAATGACCAAGACAATTATGACATGGTAAAGCAGGCTCTTTTGCTAAGGTATGAAAAGAACGGAGAATTTTATCGGAAAAAATTTAGAAATGCCAAGCTACTGACGGTCGAGACCTATCACCAGTTCTCTGCACGTTTAGAGACGTACTTGGAGAAATGGACTGCTTTAGGGAAACCCAAGATCTAAAAGAAATGATCCTTATTGAGCAATTGAGAGAGTCCATGGCTCCAGACTTGAGAAAGTTTCTCATGGAACAAGGTGCAGAGAGGCTGGGTGAGTTACTTAATGTCGCTGAGAGGTATCAGGCAGCCCAGGCAGAGGTAGCTGGCGCCAAAAAGAAACACGTAGACAATTATAAGGCTCCACAAAACTGTAATAAATTTGACAACAAAGGTAAGCAAAACTTTGATATGCCACGAAATAACTATAAAAACAAAAACCCACAGTTCAAGGACAGAAAATATGATGAAAGAAAACCTTTTCATTAAGGTAGATTGTATTGTAAATGGTGTAAGAGAGAGGGTCATGACATCAAATTTTGTACTAGTAAACCTTCTGGATTTGCTGCTATGAAAAGGGGGGAAAAGGGAGAAAAGGACATACCTACTGGACAGCAGGAACCTTATCACCCCCCAGTGTGTGAGGATGTAGTCTGTAATGGGGTCACCATTAGGTGCCTCTATGACACAGGTTTAGATTTTGATTCTGTCGTGAGGTCGCACTTGGTGAACCCAGATCAGTATACCACAGAAACAGTGGAGATACAAGGGGCGACCAAGGACCTACCACTCATGAAACTTCCCATTGCAAGGATAACAGTGAAAACTCGCTATGTGGAAGGAATAATCAGAGCAGCAGTGATAGACGCACCCATTTACCCTCTGATATTGGGTTGTCGTTATGTCTTCTTGGGGAATCCCAGGAGACCTGTGGTCATGGCAGCAGTGCAGACCAGATCACAGTCCAAGAAGGAAGAAGATGAACCTATAAATACTCATCCAGAAGAGATGAGGAAGGCACAGGCTGAGGATAGGTCACTCAAGCCTTGTTTTTAAAAATTACCTAAATGCCACACACCTCCAAGCAAGTGAGATTATTATATGAAAAACAAATTGTTATATAGGAAGACCGGAACTGGAACAAATGGTCATGGACAACTGGTACTTCCTCCTTCATATAGGGAGAGAGTGTTGTAATTAGGACATGCGATTCCCTTCAGTGGTCACATGGGGATCAGCGCAACAGGACAGCGTATAGATTGTCATTATTTCTGGCCAGGGATAACGGAGGACATAAAGAGATATGTAAAATCCTGTCCAGAATGTCAGAGAGTAGCTCCGAAGCATTGGACTGCTCCAGCAACTCTAGGGGGAATGCCCATAGTGGGAACACCTTTTGAGAGAGTTGCAGTGGGTATTGTGGGACCGCTCACTCGGACCAAGAGGAGGAACAGTTACATCCTTACTCTGGTGGACACTTGTTCTATGTGGGGAGAGGCGGTAGCCCTGTCGTCAATCGATTCGAAACATGTGGCAGAGGCATTACTTACTATATTCACGAGGTTAGGATTCCCGCATCAAATCTTGACTGATAACGGCTCACAGTTCAAGGGGAAACTAACAGAAGAATTTTTTGGTTATTTCAAGAAAAGCACTTTCATTGTAGTCCGTATCACCCCCAAGGGAACGGCCAGGTAGAGAGGTTCAATGGGACTCTCATTTCTATCCTGAGAAAGCTGGCCCATGAAAAACTGATGCGTGGGACCAATATTTGCTCTCTGCGTTGTTTGCGTATCGGGAAGTTCCACATAATTCAACCGGGATGGCACCCGCAACCTTGTTATTTGGGAGGCCAATAAAAGGTCCACTGGAAGCCTTGTTAAGGACGTGGACAGATGAGAAGGCAGAAGAGACTGTTACCTCATCATATCAATACGTGAACGAACTGACCACTCGTTTAAAAACTAGTTGGAAACCGGCAAATGATAATTTGAGACAAGCCAGGAAAAAGCGTGCTGCTTATTATAACAAAAAAGCGAAGGATAGGGAGCTTGCTGTAGGGGAGAAGGTGCTTCTTCTATTACCAGGCAGCAGCAATAAACTTCAGATCGGATGGCAAGGTCCATATACAGTTTTGGAAAAGTATCCAGAACAAATTATAAGATAGACAAGAAGGGAAAGGAAAAAGTCTATCACGTGAACCTTTTGAAGAAATATCTGGACAGACAAATCCAGGAAGGAACACACTTAATGGCCTTGTCTATCGCAACCGAAATGAAAAATTATCCTTTCACCTCATTTGAATATCCATTGAAACCCAGTGAAACGTTTGCCCAGGTGAAAATCAGTAATCACCTGACAAAAGGACAGAGGGAGAAGATTCAAAAGGTCCTGGAGAAACATACAGACGTGTTAACGGATAAGCCGGGGCACACCAATTTGTTGGAATATGATATGAAACTACTAGACCCAACACCCATCTGTATGAGGCCTTATTCTATTCCTTTCGCTAAGGAAAAAGCTTTGAAAGAGGAGATAGATTATTTGTTACAAGAAGGGATTATTTCTCACAGTAAATCTCCTTATAGCTCCTCTGTGGTTTTGTTGCGAAAACCATCTGGAGAACATAGACTGTGCATAGATTACAGGAAACTGAATGCTGTCACAGAAGGTCAGGTGGATCCAATACCTGATACTACTCAACTATTTTCCAGGTTGAACAAGGCAAAATATTTTTCTAAGATGGATCTTAGCAAAGGCTATTATCAAATTCCAGTAAAGCCTGAGGTTCGACCTTACTTAGCCTTTAGCACCTCGGAAGGTCATTATGAGTTCAACATGCTGCCGTTTGGGTTGAAAAATGCCCCGAGTGTGTTTTCTAGGATGATGCGAAAATTGTTGGATCCCCTGAAAAATCCATGTATCTCGAATTTTATTGATGATATCCTCATTGCTACTGAAACATTTGAGGAACATGTTAACTCTTTGAATATGCTGTTTGATAGACTCAGAGAGGCTAACTTGACTGCTAGACCAACAAAATGTTGTATTGGTTGTAAAGAGTTGGAATTCTTGGGACATACCGTACATCAGGATAGCATGACCCCTGACCCCAAGAATCTGGAGAAATTGAAAAGAGCACCTAGGCCACAAACAAAGAAAGATGTGCGATCTTTTGTGTCTTTGTGTGGTTTTTACCAAAAGTACATTAAACATTTTAACTCTATATGTGCTCCTCTAACGGATTTAACTCGTAAGGGACAACCTGATACAATTAATTGGTCATCCCAGTGTGAATTGGCTTACCAGGAGTTAAAAGAAAAACTCACAAGCAGGCCTTTATTGAAATTGCCTGACTTGAATCAAGAATTTGTCGTGAGAAGTGACGCAAGCAATGTGGGCCTAGGCGCTACATTGTTGCAATGGTCCTCGTCACAAGATGGAGAATTGAACCCAGTTGCATTTGCAAGCCGCAAGTTGAACAAAGCGGAAAAAAATTATTCAACAAGTGAAAAGGAATGTTTGGCATTAATATGGGCTATAAAATAATTCCACATTTATCTGTATGGCAGGACATTTGTGGTCCAAACAGATCATCAGCCTCTCGTATTCCTATCACAAGCAAAGCATGAAAATGCCAGATTATTAAGATGGTCATTACTATTACAGCCCTATTCATTTATGATTGAATATATTCCCGGTTCTCAGAACGTCGGTGCCGATTTTTTGAGTAGACATCCTTATGATGAGAATCAGAAAAACGCGTAAGACTTCATTTGCGCTAAGTTATCTCACAGATTGTAACCTGCAATGGATGCATGTTTCAGGAAGGGAGGTGTGTAGTGAAATCTGTGAGATAATTGCTAAATTCAGTAAGATTTTAATCCTATAGTAATAATAAATAAACGCGACCGCATGTGTCTGACTATTGTCATCTTCAACGCCAGTAGGGCGCTGCCTTTCGTGCAGTGGAAAGGCTTTAAAAAATGACCCGCCGTAAAAATCTAACACGTTTTTTAGTTTAGGTTTCGAGACGTACAATTAATATTTTAACATTTTGCCCGATCTGCTGCACGAAACTGAGGCAAGACTTATAATTAACGATCTGCCAGAAGTGTGACACCAAACTACGTTCTGAATTAACGTAATACTTTAACTTTAACGCTATAATTAGTAGTAACTCGGACATTTTCCAGTAGTAAGAACGAGACGACTGTAATAATTAACGCAAATACTACCAAACGTTTTGAAAAACCCCTCTTCGCTCTGCACGCGGTTCCTTTACTATATACACACTGTGGGCAAAGCCAGCAGATATAAACACACAGACAGTTTAAATTCTCGCCGCGTAGTGTATTTCTGACGTCACTCAAACTAGTTGGTTTATTTGAATAATGAGAAAAAAAATGAGAGAGGGAGGGGAAAAGATGGCCGACCTTTGTAAAAGTTATATTTGACGATTGACAGTGACAAAACTGAAAATCTAAACCATAATGAAACTGACCATAAAAATCATATATTAGGATAGCTTAGTGTCTCCTGAGAAATAATATGTTTTAATATATATGGTAGTCCAATTATTAGCCAAGTTATTGAGATAATACTATATGTCTACGAACGCTAGGACGGACGGACTGTTGTTCTTGCTCGTTATACATAACGTTATTGGGGACGCAAGTTTAAAAAAGAGGCATTGGAGTAATTCAAATCTGATTGGGTGGTATAAGAGTATAGGAGTAAAGGGGGGAGGTAGGAAAAGGTTAACAAAAACTAAACATCTTTTTGTATTGGCATAACTAAAGCAGACTGACAGGTGGACTACGAGACACATAGTTTGTTTGGAATTTTGTTTTTGGTTTTTCAAAACTAAATTCAAAATTTGGTAGTTGCCTGATTTCATTGGCCAGCTCTAATAGATATTGGCCAAAGGCTTAGGAGTCTCGTGGCCATTTGACAAGAAATTTTTATATCAACAAGTACGTTGAGAGCAGATGTGATAAATTGTAAAATTAAATACTAAATTCACAGTCTGGACAGGGCAGAGCAAACTGAGGCCATTCTTTGCCAGTCAACGTTATTTGTGTCATATTTCTTTGAATCTGTGGTAAGAATGCTTTATATATTAATATGCTTGATTAAAACTGAAAAAAAGTTAGATACAGTAGAACTCCATTTATCCGAACCCCAATTATCCGAACATCCAATTATCCGAACACCTTTTCCAGAAGAAAAAAAATCAGGCGCCACCAGTCACGTTAGACTACATTTCTGAATCTTTTGATGCGGCAAGCTTCAAATGTGTGCGAACAATTTGTAGAGGATGGAATGGGCTAATGGTCAGTCGCTTACGTACTGGAAGTCAGTTAGATCATAAAGTCAGTTAATATCTGGTTTACCAATCCAGTGTATGTGTGCGTTCTAGGCAGAACACTGGCTAAACAGACAGTTCAACTTAAAATAATTGTGTCTGCTACTACAGCAGAATAATTTTGGTGTACAAGTATTT
Organism: Oreohelix idahoensis; assembly: GCA_024509875.1. Classification (NCBI taxonomy): domain Eukaryota; kingdom Metazoa; phylum Mollusca; class Gastropoda; order Stylommatophora; family Oreohelicidae; genus Oreohelix; species Oreohelix idahoensis. Next base: position 841,817 of record JAMPIV010000784.1, read on the forward strand.
CTCTGTGCGATATGGCATCTTCCAGTAGGCCTAAAGCATATAAAAGGAACCGCAATGTTTTGTCAATTGAAACGAAAACAGATATTGTCAAGAGACTAGGAAAAGGTGAAACTATGTCTTCACTTGCGAGGATTTTCAATGTTGGGAAAGCTACCGTCTCTGACATCAAAAGTAACATAGATAAAATTATGAGTGTTGCATCGAAATTGGATAGTGAAAATGGGTCGAAGAAACGTAAAACCATGAGAAATGCGAAAGATTTGAAATTGGAAGAGGCTTTGTATATATGGTTTGTGCAAAGAAGAAGCAAAGGGGAACCTATCTCTGGCTCTCTATTGTGTGAAAAGGCACTTCAGTTCAACAATCAACTTGACGGTCCTCCTGACTTTAAGGCTAGCCAGGGATGGTTAAGAAACTTTAAATCTCGTCATGGCATACGAGAATTGGAGATTCAAGGGGAATCTTTATCTAGCGATGCAACTGCCGCTGAAAATTTTAAAGAAACATTCTTGGCTTTTTTGGAAGAAGAAGGTTATTCACTCGATGATGTGTATAATGCCGATGAGACTGGCTTATACTGGAAATCATTGCCTCAAAAATCACTTGCATCTCAGCGCGAAGCAGCTGCCCCTGGGTTTAAAAAGTGCAAAGAGAGAGTAACAATTTTGGGAGCCGCGAATGCCAGTGGAAGTCATCGTTTACCGGTGCTAATGATCGGCAAAGCCAAAAAACCACGTTGTTTAAAGAATGTGACATGTCTCCCATTGTGCTACAAAGCACAGAAGAGTGCTTGGATGAATAGTGAAATATTTCTTGATTGGTATACAAATCAGTTCATCCCAAATGTGAAGAGGTTGAGAGAACAAGAAAAGAAAACTGGAAAAGTAATTCTTCTACTGGACAATGCACCATCTCATCCAGAGACGGATACATTGAATGCAGTTGATGCAAATTTTAAAGTAATTTTTCTGCCTCCCAATGTAACAGCACTGATTCAACCAATGGATCAGGGTGTTATAGCAAAGCTTAAAAAGATGTACAAGAAGGAAGTCCTGCATCGTTTATTGTTGGCTGAAGATGAAGAAAGTGTGGTGGCGTTTTCCAAAAAGCTTAATCTCAAAGACTGCTGCTATATGTTAGCTGATGCTTGGACCACCCTGTCACAAGATAATCTCAACAAGGCTTGGAATAGATTGCTTGGGAAAAAAGGAGGAAATGAAACTACTGCAGTGGACACAAATGATGATTGTATAAATGAAGTTGTGGAACTGTTTCAAGCAATGCCCGGATTTTCGGACTGTGACAAAGATGATGCACACATGTGGCTAGAAGATGATAATGATTCTGGTTTTCAGTTTTTGAATGACGAAGAAATTTTGTCTTTTGTGCAAGAAGAAAACCAAATACATGTAGTGACCGATGATGAAGACTCCTCAGAAGTACATGATGTACTTGTAGATTATGAAGAAAACCCAAAACGTCGACCAAGTCCTGAAGAGGCCTTTATAGCACTAGAAACAGCGATGGCTTGGTACGAGCAAGAAGATGACAGCTGTCCTACACAGCTTCTGCTGTTGAAGAGAATGCGGGACTTAGCAGCCAAAAGGAGACTATCCAGTTTGGTGCAAAAGAGGATTCCTCATTATTTTAAATAGTGGGCTACATCTGTGCAAGTACATGTATACGTTAGTTGCGCCTGGTTTTGAATCGTTTGTAATGTTATTTTGATAACATTTCTCTTTCTTAAAAAAAAAATAATACAAGTAGTACATGCACTGCAGTGTAATGAAAGATTTTGGTGATACAGTGATCTAATACAGTGTGGGTATTATTATTACAGTACAAGTAAATATGTTTTATAGTGTATTTTCCTTGTGATGGTTAATTATTTTTAGAAATATGTGTACATGTACTCGATACATTATGTAATCCAATTATCCGAACATTTGATTATCCGAACGATGCTCGGTCCCATGGGGTTCGGATAAATGGAGTTCTACTGTACTGCTATTGATGAAAGTGAAGGACATGCCGGGAGCAAACATTATTGAGTCCTCACATTGAACTGTATTTGACTGTTGCATATTGTTATGATTTTGTATTAATATTATTGTATTAGCAGATGTTAGTAAGCCTCAGTGTTCCATGAACACTCTTCAACATGCCTAAAGCGTTTATAATTAAAGAAAGAAAAGAAAATCATACAAAAGGAGATGTGGTTACTCCACGTTATTGTATTGAAGAAAACTATGGAAAAGTACAGTGGCGTATCTGCCATAGGGACCTGAGGTGTGGTCACAGAAATGTGTGAGTCATATAAATTAGGGGCTGGTGCACCTGTATGCACAAGAGGCTGACCCCATACCATCATGTGTACAATAGTGATAAGAAATTGTGATCAGATGTGAAAAGGCCAGGGTGTCTTTTATTGCAGGGTTTTTATTTCCTGTTACCATCCGGTGACAGGAAACCTGATGAGTGATTGAAAAGACAAAAGTCTCCTTTTCAAAAGTTTATGCTGTCAGCAGATAGCATGAAGGAGCTTGTGGGTGCAGATCTATATATTCTCTGCAGCGACATACTGACTTGTTATCTTCATACCAAGAATCCCAGGTGATGTGTTAACATCTGGGACATCTGACACTTCATTCAAATAAAAATTGTTATTTCCAAGAATACACAGAATTCTATTGGGCGTGATGAAACAACAGCTCCTCCTAACAAATGACTAACACTAGTAGATATTAAAGTTTTAGTCTGTGAATACACCTACAGGAACAATATAGTGACATTATACTTATAGGACAAAGAGTCCAAACATTTTAGTTAATCAGTATATGTAACATATATTTTCCTCATTTTCAAAGACCTGTCCAAAAGAGATGGAAGGACAGGCAGATTAAATTGTACAAAGAAAAGAATTCAATTTTAAAGAAAACTTTAACCACAGTCGTATTCATTTCTTTATAGTGAGTTAAAGTGTATTGTGTTGATGTACCACCATTGTCATTTCACCCCTAGACACTAGTCACATCAGACACCAGCCACTAGAATAAAAATACGGACCGTGTGAGATCTAGGGAGGTAGCGTTAGGTTCCCTGATAATACTTCATCATCATAATCTTTTAGAGTCAGGGGCCTACAATTGCTTGACCTCACACGGTTGGCACAGACACAGCTTTCTTTCCTTTTATGTAACATCTTAACCTCCCCAGCAAATTACACTTGCTACAATCGTGACCATCGCACTATGCGACACTAATCTCCCTTAACACTGGATGACACAAGAGTAATGCTCCACAAAATATGTCAACAATTCAAAAGAGTTTATATCCAATGGATCCCATCTCACTGTAACGTCCCTGGATATAATGAGGTTGACAGATTTGCAAAGAAAGATGGAAAGCTACCTCAGCTTGATACAAGCATACCTTTCGAGGAGGCAAAAGGTTTAAATCAGAATCAGATACAGAAACAAATGGGATACAGAGCATCCAGGTCACACACAAAATGATGCATACTACCACTTCAACAGAAGAGAACAAGTGGCAATCGTCAGATTTCGCACGGGCTACAACAGATTGGGATACCATCTATTCATCAAACTAAAGATAAGACGAACCGATGAGTGTAACTGTGGCATTGATAAAATGACTTCTGAACATCTGCATCTGTGACGTATAATGGAAATATAGCCTACAGTATCTGACAGTCTTTCGTGACCTCGTTAGCGTTCTATGATTTGCTAGCAAAGCCAGTCATTTACAGCCTGTGTTTACTCATTTTTAATCCACGCCTCCTTTCCTTGAACGTAAACAAACGAAGTTGTTTACCAACTTCCGCGACCTGCCAGTCATAACAGGGAGCGAATCTGGTTTGTTTACCTGAGTTTCTCACGCAAGCTGATCTGTCAATCATCGGATATCAGACAGACCGCACGTGAATAACACCCCACCTTTTGAAGTGAGACGCTCGGGCAGAAATATTTCCCTGAGTACACTTTGATGTTCGTACACTCAGGGGGAATTAACTCTGCGATCTCCAGAAGCGGGCTAAATCTACGATAACTCGTTACACGGTTTTAAGTCTCTGTTGTCGATTAGCAACGCCCGACAGAGCGACTGTGAAAACCTTTTGTCTTGGGAATTTAGGTTTCTGATTCTCTGCTATGCATAATAGTGTGAAACTTAGCATCCTCAAGAGATCATAAACCATGATGATATATAAACTGTGAGACAAATAAACATTTAAATAGTAAATTTAACTGGACTATAAAACCCAGAAATATTTTGTTCAATGTTATCAGCCCACTGGGTTGTAAAAACAATAACATTTCTATCTGACTTTTGACAGTCGTATCAGCAGATTTATCCAGAAAGTTACGCTGTTTCAAAATCGGCACTCACCACAGAGCCAGCCGATAGGATTTACCATCAGTTATCAATTGTAACAGTTTAGCAACTGGATGTTTCCCAATACTGGAAGTATTTTCCTCTGTTTCCCTTGAACCCAAAATTTCGGTTTTTTCTACATTAACTATTCGAAGTGACATTTGTCCATCCAGAAATAAACCACCAAATTAGGCGTCCACCTTGTTAATATTATTTACTAAAGAATGGACTGCGGCCAATTTGGAAGATAAAACCACTGGCAAATTTATATTCAGGATAAATGTATTTCCAAGGTAATATCACCAAGAGTAGGAAAGGAGCGAGTGAATGGCCACGTATGACAGAGAGAGTGAATAGTTTCCTTTACAAGCACTGTACCAACTTTGATTTTGCTCAAAATTGTTTACTTTACTGGGTAGCATTTAGTAAGAACTTTTTCTTTACTGTCTATTCTGTAACGTAGTGTTAACCTTTGACCTTTGGGGTTATTAACTTGTGGGGTTCTTTTTTTTCTCAATAAGGGGAGGGCACATGTATTCTGTTATTTTCCTTTGTATGTAATTCTGATTTTATTTGATCTTTCTTTAGATGTTCGATGTTGTAAAGTTTAATGATAATAAACAACAAAAGAAACTTAACTTTGTGTGTTGGTCAGACCCATACCCAATTAACCGTAGTTTTCACTTTTGTGTGTCTTGTCGTCACATAGTTGTGTGTGTGTGTAATTAAACTCATATTTATCTGTATGGGGAGGGGAAGATTGTCTTGTACTAAAATATAGTCGTATAGATAGGCTGGACTAGAGAAACTACTTATTCCAGAGACAGATCGTCTCCTTAAACTATTCACTCGTGAAATCTATTTCTCACACAATTATTTCTCACGTACTTATCACCATCCACTCTACCCAGGCGGGACCATAAACATCGTTCACACTTATCTAAAATTACGACAGCATCAAAGATGCCCAACATATGAGAACCAGAGAAAGCACAAAGTGCCGTCACCGGTACCATTCGTGGAAAAGCACTACGGAGAGGCACATAGCCTCAAGCTAACTACTGCTTTCTTAGAAAACATTCAAGTAAACGTCAAAGAGTGTACAAAGAAGAAGAAGAAGGAGAAACTCGACCACCCAAGATTAAGGAAGTTCGAGACACAGCCTAGAAAAAAATAAACCAAAAGAAGTTTGGGCTGTTGACTCAATTTCTTTTTAATTCTTAGAGAATTTCCCATTTGGCACCTGGAATGTTCGAACACTAACGGACAAAGGAAGGCTATCCAGGTCGCAGCAGAAATAAAAACTAAAAAACTGACAACCAAATAATAATAATACAGCAGACACTATCAGCTTTCACTGGAAATAATGGAAATCAAAAGAAATCAGGTCCACTCAAAAACAATAATCTTCAACTCAAATGTCAAGGCAGTTTTGCTGTACGTCCCTGAAACATGGAAAACAAGGGAGAAAACAACAACCAAGAAGTTACTGATATTCATAAATCAGTGTTTGCGTTGAGCAGAAGGACACTTATGTATGGAAATATTACCAACGGGAAACTGATGGCAAGAACCAAACAAGTGCGAGTAGACCAAGAGCTGAGAGAACGATGATGGCTCTGGACAGGACACACACTAAAGAAACCTGCTGACATCATTATAAGGCAGTCCTTGTTCTAGAATAACAGAGTAACAGCAGTAGAGGGAGACTGAAAAACATAAAAGAAGACACCAAAAGATCTTAAATGGATGGCACAGGACATAGGGCTTGGCATGAATTTAGTGAAGGTCTTTATTCCTGAAAGAGGTAAAAGAAAGAAGAGTTAAATGAACACAAAAAACAATATAAACTTCTTATTACACAATTATTCAACCAGTTAAAGCCTAGATCTTGAACTTCCATTGTCATCACACGATTTAATTCCCAGTGGAACACAGGCCAGTAATTTTAATCTAACAATTCACCTTACAGTAAAAAACCATCCTACAAAGAAAAAAAAAAGAAAAATATGCTGTCATCTTCACTCCTGTTTTCTGCCAGCTGGAGGCAATAAGGAAAATAACCCCTATGTTGTAAAACAAATTACTGTGCCCGAGTTCCATAACCCGTTGCGGTTGTTCCACGACCAGCACGATGACTTTTCCGCAGTTTCGCTGAGTCTCTTGTTCTTGACTGTCTACATTATAAATCACAAACTACTTAACAATTTACCTTCCTGTTCTCTGGGAGGAACAAAATAACAATGCAGTTTTTCATGTCATGAAAGATAATTAATTCTGCACTAAAATTCAGTTATCATCTTCGTTTTCACTCCCTATGGAGCACAGAGCCTCTACTGCAGCTGGACCCCTTATAGAAGCCTGAACAAAGCATTCACATGTCACGTGCTCTTGCCGTGGAGATTCCCATATCAATTTGCTTTTCATGCTGAGCCCCGTGCTCAACAACCTAATAGTCACCTTGTACGACATGCCTGACCAAACAGTAGTTCTATTCTTTCTGTCTCATAAGAGACACCAGGGAAGATCAAGGGTCAAAAATTGGTCAGCTTTCAGATCTTCTGAGATTTTGTACCACAAACAAGACCGTTAAAGATTCATTAGAACTTAAAAAAAAATTTAAAAAACAACAACAACAAAATCACTTACGCTTGGGAAATTTTCCAAAACAATTCTGTGCTTATCATTGCTCTTTGTGTATTTCCAGTCAGGATCCAACAAGTTTTTATAGAATGACTTCAACATTGGCACCTTAACTTCAATGGGTATTGTCATGTCATCTTCAACTGTGTCCAGGGCTCGCAAAACTAGATAGAAAATGCAAACAGCATCCCTGTAATGTGAAATGAAATAAGCAAATACATTTGAGAAATGCTTTGTGAAAGAAAAAAATATCCGATGTTCAATTTTGAGAATATAATGCTGCATATGGAATTTTTTAACAAGTGCATCGCCAATTAAAACTTCTTGATAAAAGTGTATTTTCTCATTAGCACTGACAATGAAATTAAGTCAGTATGCTCAAGATGGAAGCGGGCTGTGAAGTTCCTTACGACTTCCACCTTACTGAAAATGGCAAAACCAAAAGATGCAAATTGCGAAAGACCTTGATATACCGCTGAATATGATTTTCACATTGTTCAAGTAAAAAAAACAAAAAACTACAGGGCAAAAGTGGATATGGACGGAAGTGAAAAATTTGCACAAAAAGTTGGAGGGACAAACAATGATATCAAAATAAGAATACAAAATCAAGAGGAGGTTTCATTGCATTCGGAAATATATGGAGATCACGAGAAATGAGCACGATAATAAGAATCTTCAACTCTGTTACGGGATTTGCCCCCCCCCCCCTCCTCCCTTTTGCTCTGCAGTAATGGTCCACCAGTGGCCAAAACGCAAGAGTATCTAAAATGGGTAGTCAAAGGTGTCTACCTTCGCACAAGATTACTCTTGGCAGAGTTGTAGATAGAAGGATAATGACGCTTCTATCTCAAGTGAGTTTTCACAAGATAAGTCAGAAGTCAAGAATAATGCTGCATAGGGCAGAGCACTATTAACATATCTGATCCGACACCTTTTGTGACGTTTGAAGCAATGGTTTGGCTTGTTCGAGCCCACAGTTGGTCTAATCCCTCGCAATTACTTTTATAAGTATTTTTGGCTCTATGGCTGTAATTATAGGTATTCCGTAAAATCTCGCGTATAATATGCACTCGTGTATAATACGCATGCTTGATTTAGCACAACATTTTCTGGTAAAATGGAAATTAGTGTATAATACGCACCATAATTTTTCCAGATTTTATTTTAGGAAACATTCGTTAAAAAACTGAAAGTATAATAACAAACAGAAATAGGCACGCAACACCTAAATTTTTGTACTTTGGACTACCTCGTCATCACTCTCACTAGAAAGAAGCTCGTCTAGTGTTTTCAAGTCAATGCCATTATTGATGCCATCATAATAAATATCGCCATCATCTTCATCCGATGACACCTGTTCTTTCTCCCACAAAACGTTGTCCTCGGTGACGTCAAGTTTATTCGAAATACAACATTTGAGGAAGCCTTGTGGAATTATAGTCTTATCTAATTCCTTCCAAGCAGCAAGTACCCATTTTGCGACATCTGTGAGAGTCGGTTGACGCATACGGCCACCAGCAGTATATGTGTGATTACCGTCGCTTAACCATGCATTCCATTTACGACGGATAGCATCTTTCATCGGCATTTTAACAGCAACGTCTAAAGGCTGCAACAGACGGGTCATGCCGCCTAGAATTATAACCAGATCAGATTTGATTTTCTTCATTTCCTTCTGGATAGAAGGGATCCGATGACACCGAAACGAGTCGAGCACCAACATGGAAGATTGTTTCGGAGACCACCTGGACGTGTTGCCCAAACACATTTTAACCAGTCAATGGTAAGTGCTTCATCCATCCATCCTTTAGCATGAACACGGATGTGTACATCTTTCGGAAATTGTACTCCTTTTTGTAGAATCTTTCTCTGAAAAATTTTGAAAGGCGGCAACTTTCCTCCATCTGCAGTACACGCTAACATAACGGTGAAGTGAGAATTATCGTGTCCAGTTGTACGTATAGACACAGTTTTTATGCCTTTCGTGACTACGGTCCTGTTGTAGGGCATATCAAAAGTCAGAGGCGTTTGATCGTCGTTTCCAATCTGTGCAAGGTCATAGATTTGTTCTGTTCTCAATTTGATTACGAACTGTGGGAACTCCAGGAGCTATTTGTTTCGTGGTCGTCTGGAAGATGCTGCGCGATAGTAGTTCTTCCACGAACTGAAAGACCATGTCGCTCCATAAAACGATAAGCCCATCTATATGACGCTTTAAATGCTGGTGTGCCTGTACGAGATTTTTTAAACACCGATGCCTTGTTGCCTTCTATCCACTACCCACTCCAATAATGTTTTTTCTAGGTCTGGAAGATCTGGTGATGACCCACGATTCGCCTGTTTTTATGCTAGACAACACTTGCAGTGCCATTTGTTTTTTCGCCAGAATCGAATGTTGCACTCGTTAATGGAAAAATGTCGACCTGCTGCCCGATTGCTGTTAGATTCTGCATATTTTACCACTAAGAGCTTTTCTGCAGCAGTACAGCATTTTCTCGAATTCATTTTTAGGGCTCAAAATAATAAAATGACAAACTTCACAACTAAGCTTAATATCAAAACAGATTGAAGACCAAGAGTGCGAAATGCCTTTTGCAACGATGTCTGACACATAAGAAAACACATGTCACATTCAATTTAACGCCATTTTCACTGTCAAATTGTGACAAAAACCTGACAAACTTTCCAATGTAGGTTACTTTTGAAATCGAAAATGACGTATTCTTTAGAATCCGCGTATAATACGCACCCGAGTTTTAGCGGGCAAAAATCAATAACAGTTGTGCGTTTTTTATGTGAGATTTTACGGTATATATATATATATATATATATATATATATATATATATATATATATATATATATATATATATATATATATATATATATATATATATATATATATATATATATATATATATATATATATATATATATATATATATATATATATATATATATATATATACATATATATATATATATATATATATATATATATATATATATATATATATATATATATATATATATATATATATATATATATATATATATATATATATATATATATATATATATATATATACCGACGTCTCTTCACCAATACAATATATATATATATATACAAGATGTAGAATAGTACACATATCTTTCCAGTAATAAAAACAAAGTTGTAGGGACAGACAGCGATATCAAAATAAGAATACAAAAAGCAAGAGGAGCTTTTATTGCATGGGGAAATATATGGAGATCAAGAGAAATCGGATTGAAACGAAAATAAGAACCTTCAACTCAAATGTGAAGTCAGTCTTATTGTATGGCTCTGAGACATGGAGAACAACAAAGACAACAACCAAAAAGCTACAGACTTTCATAAATGGGTGCTTGCGTAGAATAGAGGGATTAAAATGGTATGACAAGGTGTTACTGGGGTGTTGTTCCCAGTTGATGCGAGAGTTTGCTTGTTGATACAAGGGGGTCCTTAATGATTATTGTTTCAGACTGTTTATACTGGCTCTTCTATTTACGTTTACTTCCATTTATCCCTTGTCTTTCTCAGTCAATTATGATATCGTGCTAGTGATGGTAAATTACGCGAAGGTGGGATAGAATATTGGTCGACTTCATAATATAATCAAATTCCAACGTTAGAGACTTGATAAGTCATTCCTTGAGTCCACATACATTTATTATATCAATTCCATACACGAACAGTTCACATATGGTCATCATGAAGAATTATACATAATAAGTTGCAGTTCATACTTCATATATTATTCCTTTACAAATCAGTCCTTTGTCTCGTAGCTTGAAAACATAATAGTCAGAACAACATAACTGTATGCACGCGTGGTTGGTAATTCCAACGACCGACAGTGAGATTATGCGTCTGGCATTAGAATAACTAAAGCGGACTGTTAATCCATCTTGACAAGGTTTAGTCACTTACTAACCTGTAACTTCATCTTTCTTCATCATCACATTGGACTGACCCATGTCCATTATTTAATACAATATAATTGTGCGGCAATACATGCCCGGCAATATAACATTCCAAGGACACGTCTTCTCGGTTCGACGGTCGTCTAGAAAAGGGTCCCGTCTCTTGGTCACCGTGCGTGACTACTAACGCTGAAACGTCACAGCGTTCACTAGACTAATAATACTTTTACATTACATTACATGTTGTAACCCCTAAAATCGCATGCTGCTAACCTCTAGCAGACCATGCCAATTAATCTACCGTAACAATTCCCTGTCCACCGGGGGGAAAAAAATCTATTAGATAGATTTTTTTTTTTTCAAAAACCTATCTGAATGAATATCAAAAAATTTAACAATATCAAAAAATTTAACCAAAAATGCGGCATATGGACTACGATGTTCTGTCTAGAACAAATGTCGTGGTCATGTCGACTAACTAACAGTCATCTAATATATTAATGATCATATTATACATAAATGTTATACATAAATTTTATATAAACTAAAAGAGAGTGGCTAATGTTGATTTCTAATTAAATAATTAACTTAAAATATGTCGTAATGAAATGTCATGTCAGACTAATCTAAAGAGTTAAAATTAAACTAATTAATTATATTGAGTGTGTGATAAGAATAAAGTTGTTGAAAATCTAATGTAAGAGAAATGAAAGGATATGTTAAGGAGAGATATAAATAAATGAAGAATAAAGTAGCGAAAGAAAGTAATGTATAAATTTAACTTAGTTATGTGTGTTGGACATCAATTAAGTGTAGTATTAAGTTGTTAATACCTATCTAACTACTTCCAATAGTAATATAGTATGTAATGTATCAACATAATCTTTAACTATATAATATAATAGTTACATACAATAATAGTATATAAGAATCATGTGAGTTCTTATTTTTTTTTTCTTTCTTTCATTTTTTTTTTCAAATTTCATCTTTTTTTTCATATTCATCTCACTTTTCATTTTAATTTCCATTATTTTAATGTACTTAATTAAAATTAATTAAAGTTGGATATGATGATCCATACGTAGGCTTGATCCTTGTGAATTCCGATTAGAAGAAATGTTTATATGTTTTAGTTCATAAGTATCGACGTTTTTGACAATAGTTCATGTCGCATACTGAGTTACCTTGATATTGTTTTCTATTATTTTCACTTGATGCACGGAAATGTGTCCAATAGTTTTATCATAAATGGATATCAGGCAAAGTCATGGCGTAAGTACGAACATAGTTTCAATTGATTTTGTATTCACTATGTCTTTATTAGACAGATACGGGTGTTGAAGGCAATAGTTCATGTCTATGTAAAACAGTCAATATAATTCTACGTCTCTTGAGTAAGTATCTGTGACGATACTATAGTTCAGGAGTCGACATCAGTAGGATTTCGAGATAGAGTGTCTGCCAGGACGTTATCTGCTCCTGTTATGTATTCGATTGAGAAGTCGAACGGTTGGAGGAGAATAGCGAATCTGGTGAGCTTTGGACTTTTATGATTCGCCCGTCGTAGTGATGCTACGGCCTTCTGGTCTGTTTGTACTACGAAAGGGGCTCCTAACAGGAACTTCTCCAGTTTCGTTATCGCCCATACCACAGCTAAAAGTTCGCGGTCGACAGTCGAGTATTTGACTTCAGGTGGTTTCAGTTTCCGTGAGACGTACAAGTTTGGATGGAGGATGTCGTCATGATATTGGAGCAAACATGCGCCAATTCCGTAGTTACTCGCATCTGTGCGGAGAATAAACTTTTTTGGAAGCATCAGGTAGTCTTAAAATTGGTGGGTTTGAAAATATATCAATTATTTGACGGAAAATTCTATCACATTCATTAGTCCATGTCACCTTCACTGGCATGTCCTTCTTTAATAATGAAGACAAGACAGCCGTGATAGATGACAAGTTAGGTACGAATCTACTGTAATATTGGACTAGACCTAACAAGCTTCTAACCTGTTTCTTCGTTTGAGGAACGGAAATGTTTAAAATTTTTGAAACTGTACTGGGTAGTGTTCGGATATATCCTGCTCCAATAATGTGACCCAAAAAAGTTATTTCATGAAATGCCACTTGTAATTTTGTGGGTTTAGCAGTTAAATTGTTAGTTCTTAAGGTATCCAAAACGTATTCAAGACCCAAAAAATGTTCCTCAAAAGATGAACTAAATAAGCATATGTCGTCTATGTATGTAATAATGTCTGGTCTACCTGAAAAAATGTGTCGCATCATGCGAACAAAGGTAGCTGGAGCGTTAACAAGCCCAAAAGGCATAACATTCCACTGGTATAGACCTTGCGGAATGGAAAACGCTGTGTAGTATTTAGCTTTTTCGGTTAGTGGTATCTGCCAATAACCTTTAGTTAAGTCTATCTTAGTGAATATAGTTGCTGTCGATAGATGTGGCAGTAAGTCGTCGAGAAGTGGATGTGGTTCGCTATCAACTATCGTTTGTGCATTTAATTTTCTATAGTCGACGCATAGTCTAATGTTATTGTCCTTCTTTCGGACAATAACTAATGGAGAAGAAAATGGGGAATTACTAGTTTCAATAATTCCTAAAGATAACATCTGTTCAAGTTCCTTAGTAGTTTTAGTAAGAAAGTGTAGAGGAACAGAATATGGATGTACCCGAATTGGAGTATCATCATTAAGAGTGATGTCATGACTAATGACTGATGTGCGACCTGGAACGTCGGTCAACACATCTGGGTAAGATTGTAGAAGTTCAGCAATCTGTTGATGCTGTTGCGGTGTAACCGACGAAGAGATGGTTACGTCCCGCCAAGATTCACTAGCCTGTACTACAGGTACAGGTAATGCTAACTGTACCTCAGGAAAAGAAGATTCTTCTTCCTGGATAACAGACAAATTAGAATAGTGACATCTAGGTACGAAAGTGTCCTCTAGTTCATGAAAAATAGCTTGTAGATGTTCAGGTCGAGTATGAAATTGTTTGAGCATATTTATGTGAAATATTTTGTGATGTCCCTTAATGTCCAGGACATAATCAACATCAGAAATCTTATTGATAACCTGGTATGGACCGTTCCACGAGATGAGTAATTTATTATTGTTATGTGGCAATAACACATAAGCTTGATCTCCTGGAAATAATTGACGTAATCGTCTACTATTGTTTTGGAAAGTTCTAGCTTTCGCTTTAGCAGCCTCAGATGAAGCTGTTGCCATTTTACAGGCATCAATAATGTTATTCCGGAGATTAATTACATACTCATAAGATGACTGGGTATCCTGAGTCATCTCGGAGTCAATCAATAAGTCTTTTATTAGTCCCATAGGACCTCTTGGCGGAGCGCCAAAGACTAACTGAAACGGAGAGAAGCCAGTTTGTTCATGTGGCACCTCTCGATAAGCGAATAACACGGCTGGGAGTACTCTGTCCCAGTCCTGTGGATGGTTAACTGTAACTTTATGTAACATTTGTTTGAGTGTGCGGTTAAGTCTTTCTACAGCACCATTACTCATTGGGTGATAAATGCTGCTGAGATTTCTATCTATTTGCCAAGTCTTCATTACTTCAGTCATAGTCTCAGATATAAATTGAGATCCATGATCTGACAAAAGTTTTCTAGGAAAACCTACTCTAGAGAAGATTAGGTGTAGTGCATCAGCTACATCTGTGGTGGTGGTTGTTTTTAATGGGATGGCTTCTGGCCATCGTGTGCATAAATCGATGCACGTGAGAATAAATCTATGTCCTCTGGCTGATGGTAAAAGTGGGCCAATAATATCAATGGCCATCTTGTCAAAGGGTCTCACAGATATGTCACAAGCCTGAATAGGCGCCGTGTGAAAGGCTCCTCGTGCTTTCACTTCTTGGCATATCGTACAGGAGCGTACGTACTGTGAAATATCTCGTGATACTCCCGGCCAAAAAAAAAGAAGATAATACTCGCGAACGTGTCCGAGTATATCCCATGTGACCTGCGCACTTAGAATCATGTGCGTGTTGAAGTATGTACCGTCTAAAAGCAAAAGGTACCATGACCTGTTGTCTTACATGAGTTTTATCCATAAAACATCTTAATAAAATGTCATTTTTAATAATAAACCAATGATTATTATTATTGTTCATAACAAGATTGTCAACTTTGTTGACCAATGCAAAAAATTTTGTTAATGACCTGTCTTCCCTCTGTTTTGCAGCGAAGGATACTCGGTCAATAGCAGAATGAACCTCGATACTTTCATGTTTGTCTGTTTCCTTGTTTTCCGTGTCCATATTCTCTAATTGTTTTGTATGTGCTCTGGTTATTACTGCATTTCCTATGCATAGATTATCTTTTTCCCATTTGATAATATCTTCCGGTGTGCAATCTTTACTTCCGTGTATACATCCCACCATAAGGTCGGCAATTGGGTTTCTTAACATGCATGCTTTAACGTTGCCTGTGAAAAAAGGTGTATCAATATGTATAATGGCAGTTGGATAATATTCTATAGTTCCACCAAAGGTCATACACCTGACATGTTCTCCAGTTGCACAATTCGGATGAACAAGTGTCTGACGGATTCCGATCGTGGTCGATCCCGAATCTCTTAAAACTGAGACGACGGATCCATTAACTTTTCCTCTGTTGAAGATCAGCGAGCCTGTTCCGTCATTGACTGCTAGACTGACTTCTGGTAGAATGTGTCCGCAGTTCAGAACTGTCTCTTTTGCCTTCTGAAATATAAGATTACATGTTGGGCAACTATTTGCCACGTTATAATTCATTGCAAAACAAGTAGACGAAGACTGTATTTTGTCATTAGTAGATGAACTCTGAACCCCAGGGGTTGTAGCAGTAGTAACGGCTGCCCCTGTATTATGATTATAATTTGTCGATCTACGAGAATGAGAACGATGACGAGAATAATCAGTTGAATTATCCCGTTGTCCTCTATTGTAACTGTTATCTCGATGTCTCGAGTTATAATTATCGCTATTGTTCCACTTGTTACCATTATTATAATTATATGACCGATTATAACTTGAGTTACGTGGATTACTGTTGTATCTGGACTGAGGTGAATAATTTCTGTTTTGTGGTCTTCCTCTATTAAAGTTATTGTTATAACTATTACGCCCCTTATGAAAATTAATGTCATAGTTTCCTTTGAACCTACCTCTGTCCACACTGTGTGTTCTAGGTTTGTTATTACTATGATATGCCATATTGGAGGCTACAGGAAGTGGTTCTCTTATTAACGAGCCAGAAATGTTAGCATTCGGATGAGCGGTGCAGTAATTTAAAGAAATTTTTTCTAACTCATCAATAGTTTCTGGTTTCCGTTCTTGCAGATAAGCAAAGAATGGTGGGCTGACAGAAGATAACACTTTATCCCTCAATAACAAATCGACTAACTTGTCGTAAGATTTGTTGACACCTGCCAGTTCAACCCATCTGTTAAAAGTATTGCGTATGTTAGCAATAAACCCTGTAAAGTCTTTATTATTATCTGGCAACAAACTTTTGAAACGTAATCTACATGCCTCTTCGTTCAAATGGAAACGACGTAATAACAGCGTCTTAATGGCCTCATAGTCTGTGGCTAATGTCGGATCAATATTTTGTGCTGCACTTGCAGGTTCGCCATCCAGAAATTCCTTGAGTTTAAGTGCCCATGCTGTTTTGTCAAGGTTATTTACCTTACATATATCCTCAAAGCGCGCCAGCCATGATGATAGGTCGTCCACGTGTAATTTGAAAGGTGGTAGCTTAAAATAATAATTGCCCTTAAGTCGGTTGGAAGAAGATCCCGATTGAGCATTATCATTTTGGCTTGCTGCAGCACCCTGCGAATTAAGTTTTGCTGTTTCCAATTTAAGCCGTTGCAATTCCATTTCTTGCTGCAGTATGATTTCCTGTCGTTTCAATTTATTCTCTTCTTCAATCCGTAGGATTTCATCTCTTGCCACCTTTCTTTCTTCTTCTTGTCTTAATTCTGCTTTCTTTTCCGCCTCTTTTCTTTCAAGTTCTTCCATCTCTGCTTTAGCAATAGCTTTCTTCTCAGCCTCCTTTCTTTCAAGTTCTTCCATCTCTGCCTTAGCAATAGCTTTCTTTTCAGCCTACTTTCTTTCAAGTTCTTCCATCTCTGCCTTATATTTTGCAAGTTGTTGTTCAGCATATTCAAGGAGTGCATCTCCCTTTTTATTACAATCTTTTCCAATTTTAATGAAATGATCCAAGGTAAGCATTCTTGAAGTTGAATTATTTACGTATTCAATTACTTATGTATAGTAATCACTACTAGAATCTATGTCGATATTCTAATTACTTAAAGAATGGTTAATCAATATAAGAAATTGCAATATTCCTGTACTGTTATTTATAAGTTCAACAAATCTATAATATTTTGTAAAAATATTATATATATACCCACTAATATCTATCATAAATAGTTATGATAGTTAGTTATATAAGGTGCTGAAATTATATCATGCACTTAATATTAGTATCCAATAATTATGTGTTATATCCCTAAATAATTAGGTTATTTAATCTTAATAGTTATTAAGTTCACACTGTAGTACTGAGAAAGTGTACTAATTAACATTAAATATGTCTTAATATGTTATAAAGTTTTAATAATTAATCATTATATATTATGCCATAATCATGAGATATAAAGTGCATTGCCCATTTCTTGGACTACCACTGCAAATTGGTGCAAAGTCCCTAATTCCTCATTAAAACTCATAAAAATTTAATCATATTAATCTACACTCTTATTAATGAATAAATTATAGCATTAATATTAAATTATAAATGGATGAGATGAAAACAAACAATACAATGTGTTAACCAAGGATTACAGAACAGTATTACCATACAACAAAGACATTTTCACAATAAAACTGCATTAATAAATAAGGTGACTAAACCGGAAGTGAGAGATTAAAGAATGAACTGAATAGAAAGTTAAGCTGCGTACACAACAATTAATGACGTATACATGGACTCGTTAACGGTTGTACAAAAAAAAATTAAACTGAATGATAGTAAGGTCAGAAAAAACACGATAGGTTACAAACATTGTTACAAAACTGAATAAAAATTAGAAATAAATACACTAGAATACCCCAATTATAACTAGACTGGACATCTAACATGCAAGGTCAATTAATTGCAATTACGAACGAACGAAAATCATCGGAAGATCGTCGATGGGTTCTTCGTTAAAAGCAATTAACTAACGGCCTTAAGGAACATTCAGAATGAATATCGGCATCCTTAGAGCCATGTTATTCATTCCAAATCGCCACCCATCCATACCCACGAATAAAGGACAACATCAACGGACAAAAAAAACAGATATAACATCGATAAATAATTAATAGAGAGGACATGCCTGCAAAAAGACATGGACTCAGTATTGTGCTAATGAATGACAATCGTCCTAAGACTAAACTTATCTTTAGAAGGCTCCGGCGATGTCAAGTTCATCAACGGACTAGACTAGTGCCTAGTACTGTTTGCTCTCGATTGGTTGACAACCGTATTCAATCGTCCGGTCTTCTTGATAAGGTAAATCTTCATCAACTTGGAAGGCGTTGACGGTTGTACTTTCAGAGCGTGGCATCTGCGCATGATGTAGTGACGTCAGATTGGCATTTCGTAGTCATGCGTTGAACGTCGTTTTTAAGCATCATGTGACTTTCTTGCAATGGTAAACAGTCTGTAAAAGCATGTAAACAAGAAAAATTTTTCCTTCTTCTTTCGTCCCCGCGATGGCCAACCAGTTGTTACTGGGGTGTTGTTCCCAGTTGATGCGAGAGTTTGCTTGTTGATACAAGGGGGTCCTTAATGATTATTGTTTCAGACTGTTTATACTGGCTCTTCTATTTACGTTTACTTCCATTTATCCCTTGTCTTTCTCAGTCAATTATGATATCGTGCTAGTGATGGTAAATTACGCGAAGGTGGGATAGAATATTGGTCGACTTCATAATATAATCAAATTCCAACGTTAGAGACTTGATAAGTCATTCCTTGAGTCCACATACATTTATTATATCAATTCCATACACGAACAGTTCACATATGGTCATCATGAAGAATTATACATAATAAGTTGCAGTTCATACTTCATATATTATTCCTTTACAAATCAGTCCTTTGTCTCGTAGCTTGAAAACATAATAGTCAGAACAACATAACTGTATGCACGCGTGGTTGGTAATTCCAACGACCGACAGTGAGATTATGCGTCTGGCATTAGAATAACTAAAGCGGACTGTTAATCCATCTTGACAAGGTTTAGTCACTTACTAACCTGTAACTTCATCTTTCTTCATCATCACATTGGACTGACCCATGTCCATTATTTAATACAATATAATTGTGCGGCAATACATGCCCGGCAATATAACATTCCAAGGACACGTCTTCTCGGTTCGACGGTCGTCTAGAAAAGGGTCCCGTCTCTTGGTCACCGTGCGTGACTACTAACGCTGAAACGTCACAGCGTTCACTAGACTAATAATACTTTTACATTACATTACACGTTGTAACCCCTAAAATCGCATGCTGCTAACCTCTAGCAGACCATGCCAATTAATCTACCGTAACACAAGGTTACCAACGTGGAACTAAGGACAAGAACTAGACAAGTGCCAGTGGAACAAGAGATGAGAAGAAGACGATGGTGATGGATTGGACACAAACTGAGGAGACCTGTTGATAGCATTACAAGGCAGTCCTTGTTCTGGAACCCCCAGGGCAAGAGAGGCAGAGGTAGACAAAGAAGCACATGGAGAAGAGAGCTGGAAACAGAGGTGAAAATGATGTACTCTTTTAATCTCTCACGGATATCATATATCATATATATATATATACACCGTAAAATCTCGCGTATAATACGCACAATGTTTATTAATTTTTGCCCGCTAAAACTCGGGTGCGTATTATACTTACTTACTTACTTAGTCGTTCCCCTTCTACCGTGAGGTGTAGAGGTTTGGAAGAGAGAGCGCCAGACTATCCTATCGGCTGTCTTCCTCCTGGCCTGGTTCCATTCTAGTCCTCGATCCTTCAAAGATTGTCTAATGTTGTCCTCCCAGCGGACTCTGGGTCGTCCTCGGGGTCTGGATCCTTGGCGTATTATACGCGAATGCTAAAGAATACGTCATTTTCTATATCAAAAGTAACCTACATTGGAAAGTTTGTCAAGTTTTTGTCATAATTTGACAGTGAAAATGGCACTAAATTGAATGTGCCATGTGTTTTCTTATGTGTCAGCCATTGTTGCAATCAACTGGTGCAACATAAACGTCAAACCTAAGAAGTCTAGACGCCTATCAATCAGGAAAGAGAAAACATCTGAGGTCCCAGTCATGTTTTCATACCAAAGAATCCCAATTGTCATTGAGGAACCTGTTAAAAGTCTAGACATGGTTTATGGTGCCTAATTAAAAGACACAAGGGCAGTTCAATCGACAATAGAAATGGCAGGCAGAAAACGACAGATCATAGACCGAAGCAGACTAATAGAAAAGTTCAAACTGTGGTACCTCCAATTCAAGTTGATCCCTAAATTGCTATGGCCACTGCTTATTTGTGAAATAAGCACCAGTACAGTGGAAACTATAGAGCGTAAGGTCAACAAGTTCATAAGGAAATGGCTAGGAGTACCACGAGGTATGTCAGACGTAGCGCTGTACTGCAAGAAGGCAAAGCTTGTGCTTCCTCTCAAGTCAGCTGTGGAAGAATATAAAGCAGGAAAGGCGTGGCTCGCAATGATGCTGTCAATTCAGCAGATGACATTGTCATTCAGCCCACACTGAAAACTGTAAGGAAGTGGAAAGTGGATGAAGCTGTTGGTGCTGCCCAAGAATCACTCAAGCTAAAAGGTAACCAGATACACATAAACTAACAGACGGGTATTTGGACATACTGACATCTGCTGGTGACCCAAAGCATCAAACAGTGAACGCAGAGATACAGTAATTCAGGAAATTCGAGAGGTTGAAAATGAAAAGAGAATGCAAAACACCAGTGCAGCAAGCTCAACATAGTCGTAGGACTTCATGGGAAGGAGCTCTGCAAAGGTCTTTCACGTGGAATGATATATGGCACATCGTGTCTCTTAGACCCAGCTTCTTTATCAGATCAATGTATCACCTTCTGTCATCTGCTGCAAACCTTGTGAGATGGGGAAAGTCTGATGATGCTTAGTGTCCCCCCTCCCCACCATCCCCCATCCCCGTGTCATGGGATGCAGACACTTGAACTTTTACTCTCAGTTTGCGAGGTTTTATTAAAGGGAGATACACATGGCGCCACAACAGAGTGCTATTATATGAGCTGGCTGTTACAACAGACCTGGCAAAGGTGAAGGCGATTAGCAAAGTCAGACCGAGTACCACAAATACCTCCTTACTGAGAGCAGGAAAATCAGCACATCCCAAACCAAGTAAACCAAGCAGCAGTTTACCATCTATTCTTGACTATTGAAATGATTGGGAGATGGCAGTCGATCTACTTGGGAGAGGAACATATTCTGGAAGCATTAAGAGACCTCAAAGGTGACTTGATATAGTGTTACATTTATCATAGTCGCACCAGATTATAATGACTGAGCTGAGTGCCATTTGAATCCAGGTTGGAAGAACCAACACTTGATAGTGTGATTCGCTTCCATAGCTATGCGGGGGTGCCGCACGGAAGGTCCTGGGTTCGATTCCCCGGTAAGCAACTCACGTTTGTTGTTTTTCTGTTGTCTAGTTTTTTACTCCTTTATTATTCACGAGTGCCTGAAAACATACCGTCATGTGTGTGTAATATTTATTTACTGTTTACAGGCCCCCTTTTTTTCCCTTCTTTATGTGTTTAAAACGTTTGTTCAAAGTGGTCAAGTATAATGATTTGGCCACGGACTTGAGACACGACGGGATCATAGCGCGGGTCATGGCTGATGACAAATGAGCAAGAGGTCTTGTGCTGTCTCAGTGTTTTTTTTTTTTTTTTTTTTTTCATTTTTTTTTTTTTTTTTCATTTTTTTTTTTTTTCGTACGCCCGCTAATACTCGAGGCGAAATCTCAGGTTATTTTTCTAACCTGACATTGATTTTACGTGAGTATCCCTTTTCTTGTACAGAGACAGGTGTCCCTCGCCATTCAGGCAGATACTCGCCGATTTCGGAGGTACCCATTAGAGCTGGGTCGGCTCAGGAGCCGCCAATCCCTGGTCGACGACACTCCTTCAAATGTCCTCGCCAGGTCTCGAGTTAATCCAGTCCAAATCCCGGTCGACGAAAAATCCTCAAATGCCGTCGCCCGGGTTTGATCCTGAATCACTCGGTCGCCAGAGCGGTGTTGTAACCACTACGCTATCGCGGCTCCTGTCTCAGTGTATGATCTACTGAAACTATTGGCTTTGAAAAGACAGTCGTGGACAAGGGCACTTGAGAGGCTCATCGAAACTGCGGAAAGAGCTGTTGAACAACCGCAACGGGATATGGAATTCAGGACAGTAATTTATTTAAAATATAATGTTACTTTAACAATTGCCTCCAGCTGGCAGCGTGGATAAGTGTCGTGAGAAATTCTAATCCACATATATAAATTAACAAGTAAATGTAAAGCCTAACAAATGACTTCTATAAAAGGAAAGAAGAATGGTAAAGAACAGTGCTGTCACAATGACTGTACTCGAAATCTCCCTTGTTTTCTCCTTCGTCTGCAAATTGTAACGTTTCACGTTGATAGTAAAAGCCTTCTGCAGCATACACGCGTTTCCCCAACACAATAAAATGAGTGCTGCATTTCTAAGAAAAACCTTGAGATACGCAAGTTGACCTAGATTTAAAATTCCATTCATGTCATTTTATACACTACGTTACCCAAAAACGAAAGACAGATGGACTAAAGATAGAAAGAAAGGGAGGGGCTGAAAGCCGGAACACAGGCAATACTACCACAGTCTCGCGATACACAATTACTACCATCACGCGTGTAAGGCCACAAACACTAGCTTTTTTCAAATCGACAGTGATAAAAAACACTACCCATACGAGAGTTAGTTTTTAAAAACATGAATAATTCTTATTAGGAAATATGACATTATACTGGTTTACGTTTGAAAACATGACAGTACCCAGACACCACATCGTATTCGAAGTAAACAGGAGATAGAAGAAATTGCATATTTTGAACGCAGCCACTTAGCTCCTTTAAATTTGTATATTTGGGTTCCTTAGGACTTGCTGACAAAGAATATGTTAAACGTTACGCAACTAGTCTAGGAATTACCAAATTATAGCCAAAATAAAATAGTGAGGGTGTCAGACAACACTAGAATCAGAATCGCTCAGTGGCAGATTTTCACACCACCATTGTACGGGAAATGGGTCTCCATGTTAAATCTGATTTGATTGGAGCGCAATAAATGTAAGGCTAAACACGATTAGTCGGGCTATAAATACTATCTTTTGTTGTCAGGGGAAACGGGAGTAGGAGTACTTTTTTTCAAACGATTGGGTAAACATGGCACGATTGGTTAGACCTGCTAATATAGGCAATTAGGAGCGTCAGGTCACCACCACATTTTCAAATAAACTTACTAAAGAACCAGTGCGTTGAGCACCAGTGCATATTTTTCTAAATAAAAGCCTGGGACATCGGCAGATCGAAATTGTGCTATATTCTTTGCCAGTCAACGTAACTGTGTATTATTCCATGAATTGTGGTAAGCTTGATATATTCAATATCTTTTTAATGAAAATTGAATGTAAATTGATAATTTATGTCTGTATATATGTGAATTTCAGTAGCGAACGTGAGGTAAAGCCTATATAGTGCTCCAACCTGAACAGAAGGTGTCGGAGGAAAGTAAAACTACATGGAATTGCCAAACAGTACACTGACACCTATCTTATTGACTAGAAAGAAATAATGCTGGAATTGCAGAGGCGTAGTAACCATTAGGGAGGAATATACTGGTGTAAATTATTTCAGATGAAGCTGACAGTTGGCCTACCGCTCTGAACTCAGTGTTTGTTATGTCATGTGTTCAGTCTGTAAATAGATTATAAATTAGTTATGAAATAGGAGGTACAACCTTCTTGTTTCAGGGACCGTGGTCCTAAAGTTATTGAGCAGCACCTGGTCTGAGCTTTGCTGAACCTAGAGGCTGACAGCATACTCCTGGGTCCAGATAGTGACCAGTGAGGTGTCTCCAGAACACAGGGAGGCTATCGAGCAGAGGAGTCCTTTCCTGCCGCCATCACGAAAGATAAGCGTCTGTGGCCAGAGGAGCTCAACATTATGCCCCCCCCCCCCCCCCCCCCCCTCAAAATCTGACTTTATAATAAACCAGAGGGAAAATACAGTGTTTAAATTGAAAGGAACTGTGAACTTTTCCCCATACTATTTATAAGATAAACAAACACTTGAAGTCATGATGACAAATAACAACATAGCTTGAAAAAACAAAACCAGTATTACCTCATATTACTACTACACAACTGACACACATAGGATAATATTAATAAAATATGTCACTACAAGGTTCATATTGATAAATTCTGTACATATAAATTGTAATTAAATTGATTGTGATTCCTGGTTCACTTTGTAGTTGAATCAGGACATATATATTAATGAAAGAAATTAATACATATTGATATTTGAAAATTTACCAGTGACTCATTTAAGATAGTCTTATAGAATGTTACATGTGTGTGAGTGTCACAGTATTGTCAAGTGTGGTGGAATAAATTAAATTGTTTATCTGTCTGTTGTTGTTGTGACTTACACTTCATCATATACATACCCTAGACATTTAACGTAGTCATCACAATATTCCAGAATAATTCTGACTGAGGCATAATGTGGTAGCAAGTAAGGTTATCTGTAAAACACTACACCTATTAGATACAGATACCTTCACAGCTGATCTCAGTCAGTACACTAAGTCCCCTATAAATATTTATAACATCCCACTTTACCACAATAAGAATAGGAGTCATGTTGAAAGCTGCAACCAAGGTGGTGTGGGTTCAATTGCCAGCACAAGACAACAAGAGGCTGATACCTGGGAGTCATGAAACAAGTGGGTCCACACCTTCTTCGCCCGCTTCTTTTGAGTGTAAAAGAGATTAAAGGGCCAAAACACTTGGTCAATTCGAGACCACTTCTGATGATCAGACTTCCTCCTGTTGTGTCACTGTGTATAGTTTTCTTTCTTAGTCGTTCCTGGGCTGTACATATTTGTCTGAGAGAGCGCCATACTATTCTATCGGCTGTCATCCCACTGGCCTGGTTCCAATCTAGTCCTCGGTCCTAAAGATATTCTCCCAACGGACTCTGGGTCGTCCTGGAGGTCTTTATCACTGGCTCTTAGTTTCCCATATTTATACGACGGATAATCAATGGACGGTAAAATAATTCATTACCTGAGCTCACCATCTAATGCCGAAATCACTGCAGCAAAACTACGGCTGGTCTTGTTAAGGAGATCATAACACTGCCTCAGGGTTGGTGACATGCTGCCCTGTAAAACAGTTTTATCATGACATAATTAAAACTCTTGTCATAATGTCAGAAGGATTTACCCTTAAAATATACTGTTTGAATTTCTCAAGTCAACAAGTTTTACTAGGAAGAAATGTTTGGGGAAAAATATGCGTGTGTAATTTAGGAATCAAGAAGTTTCGTTACAATAAAACATGTCTGATAACACTGGACAACAAATTTTGACTTTTTGTGTGTATCTGAGATTAAACCAAGTTACCTTTATGTTGTTTGGGCTGCTGAATATGAAAATGGCCGTTAAAATACCAGATTAGCTCCAGTTTTTTTAAATATCTGTAAAACAAGTTTTACACATTTGCATATACCATATGATAATAATGCTCATAGCGGTAATGATTCACAGCGACGCCTTTTTGCCTGTCGCTTGTAATGACTTTCTGGAGCATCTCTCAGTTCCAACAATAGTCTGCTAGCATTGCTGCATTCCATTTCCCTTGGTACGTTTTTTCGATGGTAGTAATGTCCTGATGAAATCGTTCGCCATGCTCGTCACTGACAGCACCGCAGTTAGCAGGGAAGAAATCCAAATGAGAGTGTAAAAAGTGTAATTTCAAAGACATGTTGCACCCTAGTCTCTCGTAGCGCTGCAAGAGGGTTTCTACAAGCTCCTGGTAATTGTCAGCCTTA
Source organism: Oreohelix idahoensis (assembly GCA_024509875.1). Taxonomy (NCBI): domain Eukaryota; kingdom Metazoa; phylum Mollusca; class Gastropoda; order Stylommatophora; family Oreohelicidae; genus Oreohelix; species Oreohelix idahoensis. The sequence continues at coordinate 868,018 of JAMPIV010000784.1, forward strand.
TTGTTTCCTAGAAAGTTTGTGGCCACTTGCTGGAAAGCATTCCAAGCTAACTTTTCATCACCTGTGAGGATATCATCAAAACGCTGATCTCTGAAGAGATGACGTATCTGTGAACCGACAAATACACCTTCCTTGATTTTGGCCTCACTAAGTCTGGGAAATTTATCAGAAGGTATAAAAATCCTGATCCATTTCGATCCATGGCCTTAATAAAATTCGTCATTAGTCAAGTTTGATGTGGAGAGGAGGGACCAAGATCTTGTGGTAAAATGTTACCATTATGGAGCAGCACAGCTTTTAAGCTCAACTTCGACGAATCAATGAACAGCCTCCAATCGTCGTCCTTGTAGTTGATGTGCAGTGTTGCCATCAGACCCAGTATACCAACGCAAGCAATGAGGTTATCTGTTATTTTGAAATATGGAAGCAGACCTTTTTGCCGAGCACGAAACACAGACTCATGCACATTCTCTTCTAGATTCCATTGCTGCAGTCTGGACCCCAACAGCTCTGCTTTATTTTTTGGCAATTCCAGATCTCTCACTAGATCATTCAGTTCTTACTTACTTAGTCATTCCCCTTCTACCGTAAAGTGTAGAGGTTTGGAAAAGAGAGCGCCAGACTATCCTATCGGCTGTCTTCCTCCTGACCTGGTTCCATTCTAGTCCTCGGTCCTTCAAAGATTGTCTAATGTTGTCCTCCCAGCAGACTCTGGGTCGTCCTGGGGGTCTGGATCCTTGGCTCTTTGTTTCCCATGCTTGTCGTGGTAGCCGATCTTCTCCCATTCTGCAGACATGGCCAAACCATCTTAGTTGGGACTGTTCTACTTGGGTCTGCAGGGGGTGGGATTTAAGGCCTTGACGTATCGTCTGGTTGCGTACCATGCCTCTTCTTGTTACTTCAACCACCTTCCTCAGATACCTCATTTCTGAGGTTTGGATCTGGCTTTTGTGGGTTGTAGTCATTGCCCATGACTCGCATCCATATGTCAAGACTGGAACATAGATGGAGCGGTATACAGCCATCTTCGTTTTCTTACCAACCTCTCTCTTGCTGAGGAATCCTCGATTTATGGCCTGAAAAAGTCTCCCAGCTGCTGCTTTTCGAGTAGCCAACTCTTCTTTGATGCCTCCCTTTCGGTCTATAATAGCTCCGAGGTATTTAAAGTGGTCTACCTGCTCCAGGACCTGTGATCATTCAATTCACTCTGGGTAATTGTATGTGGCTGTACAGACTCTTCAATAGGCACGAAATCAGGATCTCTTGGTGTAGATGCTTTCCCGGGTGACGGATGTCCACTGGCCTTATTATCTTCTTCATCATCCAGAGTATAAGATTCTGGTGGGTCAGGAACAGGAAGTCCTTCCCCGTGAGTCATACAAAAGTAACAATCATTAGGATGGTTTGTCGGTTCCCTCCACACCATTGGAACTGCAAAACGCATCGATCGTCCTTTTCGGTTCAACCAGCAGCGCAGATTCGTTGCACAGGATTGAGAACATATATGTGGGGCCCAATACCGATCCTCGTCACCGATCTCACAACCAAAATAAAGGCTGTGCGCTTTCTTTAACCCAACCCCCCGCCCCCCCCCCCCCTTCCCCCGATCTTGAAAACTAGAGCTAATTCGCGATATTTAAGTTCATATTCGTGTTCAGCATGTCCAAATTAGTTAAAAATAGCTACTTTTGTCTCGGGTACATTTTGGCTGTTGTCCAGTGTAATTAGTGCTAGCTAACAAGTTAAATATTTTAACTACAATGAAGGTTGCAAAGGAGTGCTCGCTGCTCTAGCGTTAATTCCAGGATTAGATCTCTTAATGCCCGCTGCTCTTGCAGTAATAACTTAACGACAGAGCACAGATCAAACAAACTTACAAAGTCACATTTGGGCAAGACAACATCGCAGCCTCCGAACCTAAAGCGAAGAAGGGCCATCACTTCATCTGGGTGGGCAAATGATTTCAAAAAATCCATCTTAACTGCTTTTCAATTTTAAGTTCTTGAATGTATGTAATCTGAAAAATTAAAAGTTTTAAAAAAAGCAAATAACATATGGATTATCAATGGAACAAAAGGTGAGGAAAAGGCATTGTTGCTGGTCAGGACACAAATAGAAGATGCTAATAGCATCACAAGACAGACCTTGCTTTTGAATCCTCAGAGCACATGGAACAAAGGCAGACCCAAAAACACAAAGTAGAGAGATGGAGTCGAAGAGGGATAAAGAAGACAAAAAAGTAACTTGAGTGGATGGTGCAAGATAGGACTTCAAAAACTGCTGTGACTACTAGTCTGTTCAATTTTATAATTGCTATAAACGATGTATTACTCGGACTCGAGAGGGGAGCAAAGAATAGTAATGCTGTAACCACTCATACATATCGTAAAAAAGTCACTATGGAGGGTTGGGCATGGGGTTCGCTATCCCATCCTGTAGAAATGTTAAGCCACAAACAAACAAAAATAAAACAGAGCACAATCTTCAACAAAATATGGACAAGTCAATAAAAGAAAATAATTCAATACAGCCATCCAAGACAAGAGATGGTCCTCTGGTAAGAAGGCTCATGACATGATTAAGAGAAAACCTGAGGTGAGAAAGATATGCTGGCGAAGGGTAGGCCACAAAAAAGGGAATCTACCGATAGCATTGCAAGGCAGTCTGTGGCATAATTTGTGCTCTCTCTTTTCCTCTCCGGCAGTATTGAACTACATTTGTTGTTCGTACTGAATTATGTGCATTTTTATGTTGTTGGCACTATCTGTTTCCCTACTGTCATTGCTCACGTTTCGCGCTTCGATGCATGGCAAGGCCAGACAAGCGTGTCGCCCATCCCTGAGAGATTAATTGAGTCCCTAAAACATGATAATACCCCATAGACTCCAGGTAAATGCAAGCAAGAAATGTTTGCTAAGATTGCATAATTACATCCGACTCGACAGGAAAAATGTCAGAAGTTGTAACGTAAACATTACCAAGAATTGTCGGACGTAGCAACTCCATATACGGAGGATGACTGTTTGAAATTTTCAAACACATGAGTCATATAGAATACTACATGAGGAAAGGTTTTCATAATTTGAACTTTGAATGTACTGGCTGACATTTGAGACGTCAATAAACAACCACGCGATTGGAATATTTGTCAGAACGCCATGCAAGAAGCGTGGGCCGAGAGCTACGATATAAAGTATAAGATCTAGCATACGACACTACATTCCTGACATCTTCAAAGTAGACAGCTCGGACTTTACCACAGAAAAAAGAGTCAGGATTCTGAATTTTTAGGAACAGATTAGAGCATCTTTTATCCACTGGAAAAGAACACTCGTCAATCTTAATACGAAACCGGACTCCTACAGAAACTACTCACAAGTCATAGAGGAATTCTAGAATAAGAAATAACATCCCAGACGTGTGTTCGAGGCATGTGTGTTAAGTTGCCAAGACTATTTACCTGAGCAAGATGTCTATGATTTGACTAGTTACTAGGGTGAGTTCATTTTTTTATACTGTTGTTGTTGTTTTGAAGAGGTGATGGGTGGAGAGCGGGCACTTAACAGCTGACCGTTATTGCCTCTTCTCGTTCCATCTTGGTCTACTCTGTTCAACTTGAAAATTGGTTATTATTGAGGTATTTAGTGTCATTTTATTTACTAATTTTGTATTCAATTTAAATAACTATTGTCTTTTGCAGTTGCTGATTTTAATTTATATTAGTATTTGCCATTTTATTTTCTCTTTTGTATTGTTTATAGATAACTATTGACCTTTACACTTGGTTTTAATTTGTATTAGTATTTGTTCATTTTGAGTTGTTGTTTTTTTTAAACCTCGTTGTCTGTCCTTGTCCTATGAGTAGTTAGTAAGTTTTTTTCTGTACTTTTTACAGTGTATCAGGTTGTGGTCTAAGTCATTCTCTTCCTGCCATTCTTGGCAGTGTGGTTCCTCTATCATAAAGTATGCTGCACCGAGACGGAGACGCCACAGTGTTTTTATTCGATGGTATCTTTAATTCTTCTCTGACCTGGCACGTCCTTGTTGGTTCTTTAGCAGTTTGAACGCGTGTCTGCCTTTTCTACTGTTCTTCCATGTTGTCTCCCATTCCTCGTTTATAGTTAGCTTCACTTGGCTCTTGATCTCCCTTCCCAGTTCTGCACTTATATTGTTTTTACTTATTCTTCCATTCTTTGCGTTCTAGTCTGCCAACTCGTTACCAGATTTTTATACTTTGAATTCTACTGGCTTATATTAGCAAGGAGTGTTAAAGATTCATACGAGGATGGCAACCTCAACATGTGAAAAGGATACATTCATGAACCACCACAGCAAGCGCTGGTGATTGCTTCGTGCTAGTTCACACGGAAGAACCAAAAGCAGAGGTAATCAAAGACTCCAAGTGTAGAAAGGAAGTGGATGATCATGGCATCATATGTATATTATCATTTGTAATGAGTTGTACGTATATTAAAAAATTGTTCCTTCAGGCACAAGCCACTTGCTGCTGTCTAGTTAGAATTTTGTTCATTACATTAACTAAAAGAAAGGTGATAATGTTATCACATCTCCTGAATTATATGATATACACTCAGGAAGAGTATACATTCTGATTTTAAAAATCGGTGATGGACAACGGGAAAAGTCGCCTGATCTAAATCAGGAAAACAAATACTTAAGAGCGGAATTTATTCTTTTATTCCCTCTAACATTGGTGGTACGGACTGGAAAGACCATTTGAGGTTCTACCTACGTTACCAGCTGTACTAGTCTGTGGTTCGAAGCACCAACATTTCAGTAACTTGAAAGCTAAGTTATAAGTTTAGCACGAAACCTCAAAAGACTATATTTTCATCTCCCTTACCGAGATCTATGATGATCCAAGATGTCTCATAATTACCATTTCATATTTATTTACATTTGTTTAAAATTAATTGAGCATTAAATTGTTATAAGTTGATTTTGACAAATTCATAATTGAATTAATCATGACAGAGAGAAAGGTATATGCATGATCCAGAACCTCTAGTATATTTTCATTTATATATGTATATATGAATATATATACATATCCATATCGAGCTAATTTTAAAAAATTCACTGAATTAAATCAGCTGAACAAGCAAATCATTTATATCCATCTTCACAAAAGGCAGCGGTCAGATACAAAGTTAACGTGCTAAGACTCATTCAGCATTGTTCTTGACTTCTGAAATATCTTGTGAAAACTCCCCGAGACAGGAGCATCATTATCCTTCTACCTACAACTCTGCCAAGAGTAATCTTGTGCGAAGGGAGACACCTTTGAAGACCCACATTAGATACTCTAGGTTTTGCCCACTGTTGGACCACTACTGCAGAGCAAGGGAAGGCAACCCGTGACACAGTCCTTGTTCTGAAATCCCCAAGGTAAGAGAGTTACATAGAGACCAAAGACATAAGTAGTGTGTAAAGGGGGAAACATTACACTTGTTTTTTTTAAAATCTCATATATAAGTACCAGAGTAAAGGAGAAAGTTTAAAGTAACACAAAATACATAAACAAAATATTCACCACAAATGTTCATCACAAAAGTTTGATAAATTTCAAAACACTATAAAGTAGTGCATTCCTAAAATAAATACATGAGTTAATATCAAGGGCAATAAATAAGAAGATAGCATACAATAAATCCGAGAACAAACATTCCAAAACTCAACAGAGTGACGGGAGATATAATCAAAAACAGGGAAGATATTCACCAACAGATGTTAGAATACGCCACACCAAACGCCAGATAATCTGCAGTATGGAAAAACAACAAATGTAAGGAATTATATCGAAAAAAAGGAACACTATATATCCAAATTATAAGGCATATGGGGTTGAACTATTCCATGCACAAAACAAAATTCAATGGTTTGTGCAAAGTCCTAAATTCAACAACAACATGTCTGATGATACAGTTAGATAGGTGACTCAAAACACTTCATTCCTGGAGCGGCTAAGGTGACCATATGTTCCCGATTTTCAGAGGCAATCCATCTTCACTACCTCAACAAAAATAAACGTAATAATTACGCTCCTTATGAAAGTTGATATGCAGAGCAGTTTCAGCGTTCGCTTCTCAAGTTAAAGTCGTTGGGTTTAAAAGCTAGCATCATTACACTCCAGTTTACCCAGTCGTAAATAATTCTGCTCTTGAGTTAAAGAACCGATAATTGACGGAAATAACAATTCCTTTTATGGAAAGTGACTATAAAAAAAATCACGCAGAATTTTCCTTTGAGGAAATTGTTGGGATAAACCCATCATAACACGCATGATTGAAAACAATTGTCTGGGCAATTCTAGATGTTAAAAACAACATTTCTGATTGGAGCCTGGTCATACACTAACAACAACGTGCTGGGACGAAAGTTGCATTAAATCTGACACTTTCGCCGGTTTAGAGCACTGTGAAATTCACCTCAAGAAGACAGTCAGCTAGCTGAGTAACGAATAGAATGAGAATTCCATTTATCGGACCGGACCTTGTTTGAGCATCTTGTGAACTTATATCCCAGGAAAACTCTAACGCGGACAGCCGGAATCCTAGGAATCTGAACACAATGTCAGAGTGGGAGCCTTGTGTAAAGTAATACCACAAACCGCGTGTAAGAGGCATCTGAAACAAGTTGCCTTAACTATTTCTCTGAGCCAGGAGTCAGTATTCCCTAAGAGATTTTGGGGTGAGTTGTACATTTTTAAATTCTAAATTTTGCATTTAATAACATATGAAAATTGCTAGTGGATGTCTCAGCATATAGAATGATGGTTTCATGAACCACCACTGCAAGAGCTGGTTACTGCTTTATATGGGTTTCTCATAGAGAACCAAAAGCAGAAGTAATCCCATGATCCATATGGAGCAGGGAGTGGATGATGAAAGAACTGATGTTGATACGTATTATATTAACCTTTTAAACCAGTGCAAATGTAAATGGAAACATGTTCTATATAAATGCAATGCATGATTTCCGCTCACTGTGATTAATATTAATGCAGAGAGGGTAAAGTTCTTAGGCAAATCGAATAGTGGAATGGAAAAAAAAAGGGGGGGAGGGGGTGTCATCTGATGTTTTGTCAGGAAACCCAATACTGGGGAGGGTATTTATTTCTCTCTTAATTCATTATACTAGTCGGTGGTACCAGTTGAGGGTGCTATCTTTGGAACAAAGTGTGTGGTATAAGTGGCCTGCTGTCAACGCTAGACACCATGAGCAGATGGGTCTTGAAGACGCTGGACCAGCTTCGTGATTACTCCCTGATATTTCTTTGAACGTTTAGTTTGCTTGTTTGACCCCTGAACTAGGGCCCACTTGGTGTTTGTCTTGTGGGTTATAATGAGTGTATTTAGTGTATTCTAATAAAAAATATTAGAAAGAAAATGAAACAGGCCAAAGAAAAATGGGTAGCTGATCAATGTGAGTCCATTAATACGGGGCTAATAAAAGGTAACAGCAAGGCAGCTTTTGACACATTAGGTTGTTCGTCCATCACGGGTGATGAAGACCACTCTGTTCATCCAATTATTTAAGAATATGTTAGGTTAGTCTATGGGTACGAAGGTGACTGAAGAGCCCGATGCGGGCCTGAAAAGATCTTGGACAGTGTGGGCAGGGAATGTTTGCTTCATGTGAAGGTTTTATTTCACGGTCCTTTCTAGCTTGTCTCCGCTGTTCTGCTGCTGCTCTTCTGGATGATTCGCATGCTGCTGCACCTTTACGAAGAGATGTGCGCCAAGCAGTTCGGTCTTGCGCAGCAGCTTCCCATGTGTCTGGGTTTATGTCAAAGGTTTTCAATGACGTCTTTAACGTGTCTTTGAAGCGCTTCTTTTGGCCACCATGGGAGCGTTTACCCTTCTGCATCTCACCATAAAAGAGTATCTTTGGCAGTCGATGGTCTGGCATGCGGACTACATGACCTGCCCAGCGAATTTGTGACTGCATCAGAATAGTATCAATACTAGGGATACCAGCTCTGTCAAGAACGGCGGTATCCGGGATCTTGTCTTGCCATTTGATGTTCATTATCTTCCTGAGACAGACTGTATGGAAGTGGTTTAGCTTCTTTACGTGGCGCCTGTATACAGTCCATGTTTCACATGCATATAGCAGCACTGGAAGCACCGCAGCTCTGTATACCTTCAGCTTTGTCTGTAGACTAATGCCACTTCGATGCCAAACGTTGGTGTATAGTCTGCCAAATGTGCTGCTGGCTTTGGAGATCCTGGTGTTCACCTCATCATCAATGACAATGTTCTGGGATAGTGTGCTACCAAGGTATGTGAATCTGTTCACAACATTCAGTTTCTCACCATTAACCTTGATGACTGGCTCAGTATAAACTGTGCCAGGAGCTGGTTGGTACATGATTTCTGTTTTCTTCGTGTTGATGGTAAGCCCAAAGTTGGCGCAGGCTTCGGAGAATCTATCCACACTATGCTGCAGATCAGCCTCTGAGCCAGCATTGAGGGCACAATCATCAGCAAACAGAAGATCTCTGATGGTGTGTGATTTGACCTTGGTTTTTGCTTGAAGCCTCCAAAGGTTAAACAATTTTCCATCAATACGATAACTAATGTCGATTCCTGTGTCCCCGTCTCTAAAAGCATCAGTCAGCATAGCAGAAAACATGATACTGAACAGAGTCGGTGCAAGTACGCACCCTTGTTTAACTCCATTTGAGACGGGGAAAGGCTCTGATAGCTCACCGTTTTCCTGAACTCTAGCCTGCATTCCATCATGCAGTTGCTGCACTATTGTGATAAATTTCTTTGGGCAGCCGTATTTTGCCATGATCTTCCATAGACCCTCTCTACTGACCGTGTCGAACGCCTTTGTCAAGTCGATGAAAGCTGTGTACAGGTCACAGTGCTGTTCTTGGCATTTTTCTTGTAGCTGTCTTGCAGCGAACACCATATCTGTGGTTCCACGTTCTTTCCGGAATCCACACTGACTTTCAGGTAAAAGACCTTTGTCAAGATGAGCCGTAAGGCGATTCAAAAGGATTCTGGAGAATATCTTCCCAGCGATTGATAAAAGAGAGATGCCTCGATGATTGTTGCAGTCTTGGCGATTACCTTTACGTTTATATAGATGTATAATTGAGGCATCTTTGAGATCGTGTGGGATGGTTTCACTCTGCCACATTTGCTGGAAGATCATATGAAGTTTCTTGACACATTAAGAAGACTATCAAAACCCCAACAGCCCAGGGTAATTGTCATAGAAGATAGCAATGGGGCTCTGCTCAATGAAAAAACAGCTGTAATGAGAAGGTGGACAGAATATTGTAAAGAATTATATAACTGTAAACTTGACACTGACTTAGGCATATTAAACAACATTAAGTGCGAAAACAGGGAACTCGGAAATGCAGCAATATTACGGGAAGAAGTGGAAGAGGCTATATGTTCGATGAAAGGAGGGAAGTCACCGGGTGTGGATAATATCCCAGCAGAGCTCTTGAAATATGGAGGACCAGATATAGTAAAAATCATGACAACAATTTGCCAGAAGATATGGAGTACAAAAAAATGGCCAAAAGAATGGAAGCAGTCATTAGTAATACCGCTTCCAAAGAAAGGAAACCTAAAAATGTGCAAGAACTACAGAACCATTAGCCTTATTAGTCATCCAAGTAAGGTGATGTTAAGGATACTTTTGAACAGAATAAAACAGAAATCAGAAGAAATCTTGTCCGAGGAACAGGCTGGCTTTAGACCAAAAAGAAGTACCTCAGAACAAATCTTCAATATTAGATTATTGATCGAAAAACATCTCCAGCATCAACACCGATTTATATCATAACTTCATCGATTTCACAAAAGCCTTCGATCGAGTCTGGCATGAAGGCTTATGGCAAATAATGAGAAAATTCAATTTTGATACCAACATCATAGATATCATTGAAGCACTATACAAGGACGCAAGCAGTGCTCTTTTTGCAAGCAACGACATTGGAGAATTTTTCAAAACAACTGTAGGAGTTCGCCAGGGATGTATCCTGTCACCAGTGCTCTTTAATATATATCTAGAACATATTATGCAGGAGGCTCTCTACGATTATAAAACAACCATATCGATTGGAGGCCGACCTCTTTGCAATCTATGTTTTGCTGATGATATCGATCTGATAGCTGGAACAGAATCAGAACTTCAAGACCTTACCTCTAGACTGGAGAAAGTAACAAGAACGTATGGGATGGAAATTAATATAGAAAAAAGCAAGATATTGGTGAATAGCCATAAGAAACATGTTCCGACCAACATTACGTTAAATGGGCAAACGTTAGAAGAAGTTAACACCTTTAAATATTTCGGGTCCACTATATGTAGTGATGGAAGATCAAATAAAGAAATCAAGACAAGACTTGAGATGGTCTCAGCTGCCATGACAAGGCTGAATGTGATCTGGAAAAGTAACATCAGTTTTCCTGTGAAGATCAAATTATACAAATCATTTGTATTATCTATTCTCTTGTATGGGTGTGAGGGTTGGACACTCACTGCAGATACGGAGCGAAGGATTCAGGCTTTCGAGCATAAATGTTATAGAAGAATTTTGCGCATTTGCTATAAAGAGCACAAAACAAATGTCTATGTTAGAGAGAAGATAACCACCTATGCAGGCCACCAAGAACCACTTTTGTCAATAGTGAAACGTCGAAAGCTTGCCTGGTTTGGGCATGTAACTCGTCATGACTCCCTTTCGAAAACGATCCTCCAGGGAACAGTCGAAAGTAAACGGAGAAGAGGAAGGCAAAGAAAATCCTCGGCTGATAACATCAAAGAATGGGCAGGACAAGGTTTTTCCACACTTGTACGCATTGTTGAGGATAGAGAGCAGTGGAGGATCCTGTCTGCTGATGCTTCCACCATGGCACCCCTACGAGCCATTGACGGGTTACGGGTTGAGATGATGATGAGATGATTTAGTGTTCATGATTCTATATAGCGCATTATATTGTTGTTATTCTTGTGTGTTGGCTCTTCCAGGCTGTAATTTGTCTGCCGTTTGTTGTGGAATTGTTTATTGTATATGGTGTAAGTAATGTATCTTCTTCCATGATACTATATTGTTTTCTCTTGTTATTTACATCTTTTTAAATATATCTGCTGGGCGTTTGAATTGGTAGTTTTTTGTTTGTTTGTTTTTATTTTATTTTTAATTAATTATTGTACTGATATTGTATGGACATGTTTTTTCTCCTTGCCATTCTAATTTGTTCTGGTTGTTATATGTTGGTTCTTGTTTTGGTAATATAAAGTTTTATTACGTTGTGGCGCTCCCTGGGTAGGTCAATTTTTAATACAGTTTCTAGTGATGGTGATGGTGATGGTGAGTTTTGTGTTCTCAAGTATTCCATGAGTGGTTTTCTGTGCTGTTCATATTTCCTGCATGTTAGCACATAATGTGCTATGGTGTTTTTCTAAATACATGTTACACAGTAGGGTTCCTCAAACCATGAAATAGCTTGTTCCTAGTTGAAGTTTAGTCAGTTTTCTATTGCATGATATTTTTGGTTCTCTAGATATCTGACATGTCCGTGTTGGATCCTTTAGCAGTTAGCAATTTATAGGTATGTCTGTATTTTTTGCTTTGTTTAAAGTTTTCTCTCCATTTTTCTTATAAATATTTTTAATTACACTTGTGATCTATGTTGTACCAAACCCTTAAAGAATGGTACAGGATAGGCACCATATTTCCAATATATCTCAACGGGCGTGTAACATGATCCTTTACCCTACCTTTTACAGGATAGTTAGGCTTATTGTGAATTTTTGAAAGTTTCATACTCAACTTGGAGCTGAAGGCAGCAGTGGTGTCTAAGACTGTTGAAACAGCAAATACTGTAATAATTTGTTAGTAAGCCTGGCTACAGCTGTAGTTTTTGTCTGAAGTTTGCTACTTACTGGATTATTATCAGCTCATTTACCAGGGATACTCAACGCGGTGTCCGCGGGCACCATGGTGTCCGAGAAGATTTATTTTTATGCCCGCGGGTAATGTGCTAATGAGAGAATGAATATATAATTGTTCTTGCACTGACAGAATTTACATCTTACCATCTACTAATATTATTAGGTATTTAAAGTTAGTGGTTTCAATGAAATTTTAAAAACTTTCCCGATAGACACTCCTAACTATGAAGACTTTGCCAGTGACATGCAGTGCCAAAGATCACAATAATTAAACGTTTGACTCAAATAGTTTGAAGATTAATTATTATTTTTTTAATCATGAATAGTTCCTATACCATTAGATGCGTTTGCTCGGGCCTGTAAACTTTATTTTGTTGTAAAAATTGACTTTTTAAAATACACGAATCGCGATATTCGGTTAGTGCCTACCATCTTCTTTATAAATCTAAAATGTGCCAACAGTGCAAAAAAATAAATAAATAAATAAAAAGGTTGAGGACCACAGTTATATACTATTCAAGGAAATTAAATTCTTACCTCCGGCACACTGCCACACCTTAGCCTGAAGAATATATGCTGACAGATCTTGACAGATTAAATACTGCAACTGATAACGGTCAAAAATATTCCTTTCCGTACAACCAATCCCTTTATCCTGCAACTGATGCCGCCGCTACGAGCTCGTGTAAGAGTTTTAGGACAATGATTCCCATTGGTTAAATCAGTGACCTGCAACCGGTGTGCTCCGGGTGTCCGCCCAGTGTGACGTGAGACTAGGCACAAAACACCTGATGTACATACGTATTATACTAACCTTTTAAACCAGTGCAAATGTAAATGGAAACATGTTCTATATAAATGCAATGCATGATTTCCGCTCACTGTGATTAATATTAATGCAGAGAGGGTAAAGTTCTTAGGCAAATCGGATAGTGGAATGGAAAAAAAAAAAGGGGGGGGGGGGTATCTGATGTTTTGTCAGGAAACCCAATACTGTGGAGGGTATTTATTTCTCTCTTAATTCATTATACTAGTCGGTGGTACCAGTTGAGGGTGCTATCTTTGGAACAAAGTGTGTGGTATAAGTGGCCTGCTGTCAACGCTAGACACCATCAGCAGACGGGTCTTGAAGACGCTGGACCAGCTTCGTGATTACTCCCTGATATTTCTTTGAACGTTTAGTTTGCTTGTTTGACCCCTGAACTAGGGCCCACTTGGTGTTTGTCTTGTGCAAGAGATATCCGTTTCAACCCCATGTGGGTTATAATGAGTGTATTTAGTGTTCGTTATTCTATATAGCGCATTATATTGTTGTTATTCTTGTGTGTTGGCTCTTCCAGGCTGTAATTTGTCTGCCGTTTGTTGTGGAATTGTTTATTGTATATGGTGTTAGTAATGTATCTTCTTCCATGATACTATATTGTTCTCTCTTCTTATTGGCATCTTTTTAAATATATCTGCTGGGCGTTTGAATTGGTAGTTTTTTGTTTGTTTGTTTTTATTTTATTTTTAATTAATTCTTGTACTGATATTGTATGGATATGTTTTATTCCTTGCCATTCTAATTTGTTCTGGTTGTTATATGTTGGTTCTTGTTTTGGTAATATAAAGTTTTATTATGTTGTAGTGCTGCCTGGGTAGGTCAATTTTTAATACAGTTTCTAGTGATGGTGATGGTAATGGTGATGGTGATGGTAATGGTGATGGTGATGGTAATGGTGAGTTTTGTGTTCTCAAGTATTCCATGAGTGGTTTTCTGTGCTGTTCATATTTCCTGCATGTTAGCACATAATGTGCTATGGTGTTTTTCTAAATACATGTTACACAGTAGGGTTCCTCAAACCATGAAATTGCCTGTTCCTAGTTGAAGTTTAGTCAGTTTTCTATTACATGATATTTTTGGTTCTCTGGATATCTGACATGTCCGTGTTGGATCCTTTAGCAGTTAGCAATTTATAGGTATGTCTGTATTTTTTGCTTTGTTTAAAGTTTTCTCTCCATATTTTCTTATAATATTTTTAATTACACTTGTGATCTATGTTGTACCAAACCCTTAAAGAATGGTACAGGATAGGCACCATATTTCCAATATATCTCAACGGGCGTGTAACATGATCCTTTACCCTACCTTTTACAGGATAGTTAGGCTTATTGTGAATTTTTGAAAGTTTCATACTCAACTTGGAGCTGAAGGCAGCGATGATGTCTAAGACTGTTGAAACAGCAAATACTGTAATGATTTGTTAGTAAGCCTGGCTACAGCTGTAGTTTTTGTCTGAAGTTTGCTACTTACTGGATTATTATCAGCTCATTTACCAGGGATACTCAACGCGGTGTCCGCGGGCACCATGGTGTCCGAGAAGATTTATTTTTATGCCCGCGGGTAATGTGCGAATGAGAGAATGAATATATAATTGTTCTTGCACTGACAGAATTTACATCTTACCATCTACTAATATTATTAGGTATTTAAAGTTAGTGGTTTCAATGAAATTTCAAAAACTTTCCCGATAGACACTCCTAACTATGAAGACTTTGCCAGTGACATGCAGTGCCAAAGATCACAATAATTAAACGTTTGACTCAAATAGTTTGAAGATTAATTATTATTTTTTTAATCATGAATATTTCCTATACCATTAAATGCGTTTGCTCGGGTCTGTAAACTTTATTTTGTTGTAAAAATTGACTTTTTAAAATACACGAATCGCGATATTCGGTTAGTGCCTACCATCTTCTTTATAAATCTAAAATGTGCCAACAGTGCAAAAAGAAAAATAAATAAATAAAAAGGTTGAGGACCACAGTTATATACTATTCAAGGAAATTAAATTCTTACCTCCGGCACACTGCCACACCTTAGCCTGAAGAATATATGCTGACAGATCTTGACAGATTAAATACTGCAACTGATAACGGTCAAAAATATTCCTTTCCGTACAACCAATCCCTTTATCCTGCAACTGATGCCGCCGCTACGAACTCGTGTCAGAGTTTTAGGACAATGATTCCCATTGGTTAAATCAGTGACCCGCAACCGGTGTGCTGCGGGTGTCCGCCCAGTGTGACGTGAGACTAGGCACAAAACACCTGATGTACATACGTATTATATTAACCTTTTAAACCAGTGCAAATGTAAATGGAAACATGTTCTATATAAATGCAATGCATGATTTCCGCTCACTGCGATTAATATTAATGCAGAGAGGGTAAAGTTCTTAGGCAAATCGGATAGTGGAATGAAGGGAAAAAAAAGGGGGGGGGGGGTATCTGATGTTTTGTCAGGAAACCCAATACTGTGGAGGGTATTTATTTCTCTCTTAATTCATTATACTAGTCGGTGGTACCAGTTGAGGGTGCTATCTTTGGAACAAAGTGTGTGGTATAAGTGGCCTGCTGTCAACGCTAGACACCATCAGCAGACGGGTCTTGAAGACGCTGGACCAGCTTCGTGATTACTCCCTGATATTTCTTTGAACGTTTAGTTTGCTTGTTTGACCCCTGAACTAGGGCCCACTTGGTGTTTGTCTTGTGCAAGAGATATCCGTTTCAACCCCATGTGGGTTATAATGAGTGTATTTAGTGTTCATGATTCTATATAGCGCATTATATTATTGTTATTCTTGTGTGTTGGCTCTTCCAGGCTGTAATTTGTCTGCCGTTTGTTGTGGAATTGTTTATAGTATATGGTGTTAGTAATGTATCTTCTTCCATGACACTATATTGTTCTCTCTTGTTATTGACATCTTTTTAAATATATCTGCTGGGCGTTTGAATTGGTAGTTTTTTGTTTGTTTGTTTTTATTTTATTTTTAATTAATTCTTGTACTGATATTGTATGGATATGTTTTATTCCTTGCCATTCTAATTTGTTCTGGTTGTTACATGTTGTTTCTTGTTTTGGTAATATAAAGTTTTATTATGTTGTAGTGCTCCCTGGGTAGGTCAATTTTTAATACAGTTTCTAGTGATGGTGATGGTAATGGTGATGGTGATGGTAATGGTGATGGTGATGGTAATGGTGAGTTTTGTGTTCTCAAGTATTCCATGGGTGGTTTTCTGTGCTGTTCATATTTCCTGCATGTTAGCACATAATGTGCTATGGTGTTTTTCTAAATACATGTTACACAGTAGGGTTCCTCAAACCATGAAATTGCCTGTTCCTAGTTGAAGTTTAGTCAGTTTTCTATTGCATGAAATTTTTGGTTCTCTAGATATCTGACATGTCCGTGTTGGATCCTTTAGCAGTTAGCAATTTATAGGTATGTCTGTATATTTTGCTTTGTTTAAAGTTTTCTGTCCATTTTTTCTTATAATATTTTTAATTACACTTGTGATCT
This sequence comes from Oreohelix idahoensis, assembly GCA_024509875.1. Taxonomy (NCBI): domain Eukaryota; kingdom Metazoa; phylum Mollusca; class Gastropoda; order Stylommatophora; family Oreohelicidae; genus Oreohelix; species Oreohelix idahoensis. Next base: position 884,307 of record JAMPIV010000784.1, read on the forward strand.
ATGTTGTACCAAACCCTTAAAGAATGGTACAGGATAGGCACCATATTTCCAATATACCTCAACGGGCGTGTAACCTGATCCTTTACCCTACCTTTTACAGGATAGTTAGGCTTATTGTGAATTTTTGAAGGTTTCATACTCAACTTGGAGCTGAAGGCAGCGATGGTGTCTAAGACTGTTTAGACAGCAAATACTGTAATGATTTGTTAGTAAGCCTGGCTACAGCTGAAGTTTGCTACTTACTGGATTATTATCAGCTCATTTACCAGGGATACTCAACGCGGTGTCCGCGGGCACCATGGTGTCCGAGAAGATTTATTTTTATGCCCGCGGGTAATGTGCGAATGAGAGAATGAATATATAATTGTTCTTGCACTGACAGAATTTACATCTTACCATCTACTAATATTATTAGGTATTTAAAATTAGTGGTTTCAATGAAATTTCAAAAACTTTCCCGATAGACACTCCTAACTATGAAGACTTTGCCAGTGACATGCAGTGCCAAAGATCACAATAATTAAACGTTTGACTCAAATAATTTGAAGATTAATTATTATTTTTTTAATCATGAATATTTCCTATACCATTAAATGCGTTTGCTCGGGCCTGTAAACTTTATTTTGTTGTAAAAATTGACTTTTTAAAATACACAAATCGCGATATTCGGTTAGTGCCTACCATCTTCTTTATAAATCTAAAATGTGCCAACAGTGCAAAAAAAAAAAAAAATAAATAAATAAATAAAAAATAAAAAGGTTGAGGACCACAGTTATATACTATTCAAGGAAATTAAATTCTTACCTCCGGCACACTGCTACACCTTAGCCTGAAGAATATATGCTGGCAGACCTTGACAGATTAAATACTACCTCTGATAACGGTCAAAAATATTCCTTTCCGTACAACCAATCCCTTTATCCTGCAACTGATGCCGCCGCTACGAACTCGTGTCAGAGTTTTAGGACAATGATTCCCATTGGTTAGATCAGTGATCCGCAACCGGTGTGCTGCGGGTGTCCGCCCAGTGTGACGTGAGACTAGACACAAAACACCGTATAATGCATACAAATTCATGTTATGGTAAAATATTACAATACGAATATCACACGTATAATTTTAAAAATAATCAGTTGAGTTATAATCTACCAATCCATCACTATCCATCACATTTCTTCCTCATCATTTCCATTTCCGTTTCTATCTCTCGTCTCCATGTGTTTTTTTTTTTTTTGTTTTTTTCTCTACCTCTGCCTCTCTTACCATGGTGATTCCGAAACAGGGATTCTCTTTTAATGCTATCAACAGGTTTCCTCAATGTATGTCTTATCCATCGCGTACCTACTTCTCATCTCTTGTTCCACTGGCACTTGTCTGGTTCTTGTCATTAGTTCCACACTGGTGACTTTGTTGCACCATTTCGATCATTCAGGTCTACGCTAGCACCCATTTATAAATGTGTGTAGCTTTTTGATTACTGTTTTTTTTTTTTTTTTATTCCGTGTTTCAGAGCCATACAAAACGACTGACTTGACATTTGAAGATTCTTATTTTTGTGTTGGACTTGATTTCTTTTGATCTCCCGATATATCCGAATGCAATCAAAGCTCCTCGTGTCATTTCTATTTTTATTTTGTTTGTTTGTTATATCATTATCTGTCCCTCCCTACTTTGCCTATATTGCTGCCAAGACCTGAGAGTATAATTCTACATCTTGTAACGGTGTTTCTTCAAGTTCTGTCTTGTTATCATTTTCTGCATTTATTCTCATTGTCTATTTACTTAACTCCGCCTAGGCCGGACTCAAGCCCGGCTGAAAAAGGAGGAGGGCGGCCTACATTGAGGCCGTAAGGAGGCAGCCCCTCCACCATGCATAGGCTCAACAGGCCAATCACCTGTTTGCTTTAAACTTTCGATTACGAGAACTACAAGAGAGAAAACCGGACTGATTCTAAAAGCGACGAACTGGACCGGACTACGACTTATGGAACTTGGAACACAAGAAGTATAAATGGGAAAGAAGAGGAGCTGGTGGAAGAGATGAGGAAAGCAAAACTAGAAATCCTGGCTATAACGGAAACAAAGAAAAAAGGACAAAGGGTCATGGATCTCGATGGCAACACGCTGCTCTACAGTGGTGTACCCACAACTGATAGAGCTAAAGGGGGTGTGGGTTGCACTGTGGCTAAAAACCAAAAAGATAGTATCAAGGGATGGAACTTTGTCTCGGAGCGCATTATGGTTGTAAAACTAAAAGAAGGAGAAACCATAGTCAACCTTGTTATAGTGAATGGGCAAAATGAGGATGAGAGAGCATAGGTCAAGGAGGAATTCTTCGAGCTGCTTCAAAGGACAGTGCATGACTGCCTAGATAAAATTATCATGCTCGGAGATTTCAATGCCAGAGTTGGAAATGACCATGCTAGATGGGGTGGAGTTATCGGAAGATATGGAGAAGATACTCTCAATGACAATGAAAAGCGACTCCTTAGATTCTGCAGTGAGCAGAATCTGATCATTACAAACACAAAGTTCCCCCATAAGCGCATACATGCATACACTAGATGTGAACCAACAAAGAATGAGAAGTCAGTGATCGACTATGCCATTGTTAGGAGGAGCTCATTCAAATATGTCCGGGATGCTAGAGTCTGGAGGGGGCCAGAGATTGGAAGTGATCACTACCTGCTTACAATCAAAAGAACAACTGAAAGAGTTGCTCAGCCTAGGAACTGCCCAACATCACGCAAGAAACCAAGTAAACGAACGGGAGAAATGAGCATTAAGACCTACAAGCTGAGAGAGCCAGAAATTAAGACCAGATATCAGGGGCTTATTGCTACAGCGGTGAGAAACACAGAAGAACAACCTGATGACTTGGAAACCCTCTGGCTTAAATTCAAGGACATCATAAAGACAGCTGCTGCAGAAGCATGTGGTGAAGTCCGACTTGGGAACAAGAGAAAGAGGACACCTTGGTGGACAGAGGAAGTCAAAGAGAAAATAAGAGAGAAGAAAATGGCATGGAAACAATACTTAGGAGCTAAAAACACAACAGGACAAATAGAGAAATATAGAGAATATGTGACACTCAGAACAGAAGCAGAGAACAAGGTGCTAGCAGCAAAACAGAAGTCCTGGGAAGAATTAGGAGAAAAGCTAGAAAAAGATGCGCAAGAAAACCAGAAATTGTTCTAAAGAACATGAGGAAGGAAAAACAATGCCCTCTCAAATTTATAAAGGACAAGCAAGGCAAATTGCTTACTGCCCCGAAGGAAGTAATGGAAAGATGGAAAGAATATTTCTCAGAACTCCTGGATGGTGAGCATGGTGAAGCATCAGAAATGATAACCACTAGCACAGAAGAGAAAACCAATGATGGTGAAGATGACATAAAGATGGAAGAACTGAAGGCAGCACTGGAGAAAATCAAGATGGGCAAAGCAGCAGGGCATGATGGTATAACACCAGAAATGGTTAAGTACATGGGAGCATCAGGCGACCTATTACTCTTAAGGGTCCTACAGGCAGCGTGGTGCAACAAGACCATACCAAAGGATTGGGAGATTGCCATCATAACACCAATTTTCAAAAAGGGTGACAATCGACAATGTGGAAACCATAGAGGCATATCCCTTCTCAGTGTCCCTGGTAAAATCTACTCTAGAATCCTAGAGCAGAGACTCCGACGCCTAGCTGAGCCACAATTGGATGAGGTCCAGTGCGGATTCCGAGCAAACCGAAGTACTCAAGACCTAATCTTCACACTCAGACAGCTGAGTGAAAAGGCCCTTGAGTATAAGAGTGAGATCCATCTTTGTTTCATAGATCTGGAAAAGGCGTTTGACAGGGTCCCCTGGAGCAAACTTTGGGACTGTTTGGCAAGGAAGAACATTCCAGCACCTCTGATTCATGCTATACAGAGCTTCTACAAGTCTTGCAGAAATTATGTGAGGACAGCAAACCATAAGTCAGAAGAGTTCAGGACCACCACTGGTGTAAGACAAGGTGATATCCTGTCACCTTATCTTTTCATACTCCTCATGGACGATGTCATCAAGGCATGTAAGGAGAGAACAAGAAAGTATTCAGTGGGGTACTGGAAGATGAGACAGGTCTGTATTTCAGAGCTGGCATTTGCTGATGATGTTGCCCTGATTGCTAAATCAGAGGCACATCTCCAATCCAACCTGCAAGTCTGGAAGGAAGAGCTGGAGAAGAGAGGGATGGTCATAAGCAGCTCTAAAACAAAATCCATGGTGATATCACGAGAAGAAAGAAGACATCAGATTAAGCTGGGAGAACAGGTCCTGGAGCAGGTCGACCACTTTAAATACCTCGGAGCTATTATAGACCGAAAGGGAGGCATCAAAGAAGAGTTGGCCACTCGAAAAGCAGCAGCTGGGAGACTTTTTCAGGCCATAAATCGAGGATTCCTCAGCAAGAGAGAGGTAGGTAAGAAGACGAAGATGGCTGTATACCGCTCCACCTATATCCCAGTCTTGGCGTATGGATGTGAATCATTGGCAGTGACTACAACCCACAAAAGCCAGATCCAAACCTCAGAAATGAGGTATCTGAGGAAGGTTGTTGAAGTAACAAGAAGAGACATGGTCCGCAACCAGACGATACGTCAAGGCCTAAAATCCCATCCGCTGCAGACCCAAGTAGAACAGTCCCAACTAAGATGGTTTGGCCATGTCTGCAGAATGGGAGAAGATCGGCTACCACGACAAGCATGGGAAACAAAGAGCCAGGGATCCAGACAAAAAGGACGACCCCCAGAGTCCGCTGGGAGGACAACATTAGACAATCTTTGAAGGACCGAGGACTAGAATTGAACCAGGGAAAGAGGAAGACAGCCGATAGGATAGTCTGGCGCTCTCTCTTCCAAACCTCTACACCTCACGGTAGAAGGAGAACGACTAAGTAAGTAAGTAATTCTTTTTTCTTGCGTAGTTTTAGACCACTTGATGTGACTTCTCATCTAGTAATTTTATTCAGTCTTGTGTCTGATTACAGTTATTTGATAGAAGAGCAAAGTCGTCAGGAAAATCTAGATCATGCAACTGTTTAGTCAAATTCCGCTGAACAGTTTGCCAGTGACTTGCAGTGCCAAAGTTCACAATTATTATACGTTTGACCTTACAAGCCCGGCCCCACCCCCACAATCCCCCCCCCCTTTTTTTTTTCACGTACCAATTCACCCGATACTCATGTTTGCTTCTATTAAAATTTGAAAAGCAGCCGTTTATGGAATTCCAAGCTGCGTAGTGTCAATCATAAAAAGCCTTTATGCCAACTTTACGTGTAGCGTAGGGCAGAGCAACCTAACCTTTGAGGTGAAGACAGGAGTACGACAGGGATGCCCCTTATCAACCACTCTATCTTTAACAGTCATAGACTGGGTAATGCGCCAGACAACAGAGGGCAGTCCAAGAGGAATAAGATGGACTACATTTTCTACATTGGAAGATCTGGAGTATGCAGATGACATTGCACCACTAGCACATTCACATCAACACATCCAGGAAAAAACGGATAGACTTAATAAGTTTAGCCAGCAGGTGGGCTTGAACATCAATTTAAAGAAGTCAGAGGTCATGACGCTCAATGTGAGCAACCCTGAGCCCATAACAGTTAGGAATCAGCAACTGGTACAGACAGATACCTTCACATACCTAGGATGCATAGTAACACCAGACGGCGGGGCAGGCAAAGACATCAACAACAGAATGAATAAAGCAAGAACAGCCTTTTTTAGCCTAAACAACATCTGGAAGTCCTCTCGATACAGCACAAGCACAAAATTAAGATTAATATCAGAGATGTGTGCTTTCTGTGCTTCTCTATGGTGCGGAATGCTGGAGAGTTGCAGAGAGGGAGATGTCGAAATTGTCCTCTTTTCACACAACATGCCTAAGAAAAATTCACCGAATCTTTTGGCCGAATACCATCACCAACCAAGATCTGCTTACTCGGAGCAAACAAGAGGACATGCACACCATCATAGCTGGCAGACGCTGGAGTTGGGTTGGCCATGTCCTCAGAAGAGACCCCGATGCCATCACAAGAACAGCTATGCTTTGGACCACTGAAGGAAAACGAAAGAGAGGCCGACCAAAAACAACTTGGCGGAGGACTGTGGAGGCTGAGATGCAAAGAATGAACCAGAGTTGGGGCTCTGTACGAAGGATGGCCACCGATCGAGCAAAGTGGAATCAATTTGTTGTTGCCCTACAAGACGCCACTAGGCGTGATGGCAACTGACTGCTTTGACGGTTGGCGGCTAAGGATCAAAGAAGAAGAAGAAAAAGAATGCAGTGCCAAAGATCACAATTATTATACGTTTGACCTTACAAGTCCGCATCCCCCGCTCCCGCCCCCCTTCACGTACCAATTCACCCGATACTCATGTTTGCTTCTATTAAAATTTGAAAAGCAACCCGATTACAATGTGTGTGTACAAATTACGGCTTGCAAGTGAAATATTAGACAACGTTCCGTGTGACACCGACCGAGCTTTAGTAGATCGCGCTTTAATAAAAACAGTAGCGTTACGAAAAAGCGGCTTCCACAAAAGAGTGTCAACAGTTCCATGAGTACTCCAACGCAGCACACAGACAAGGATATCACTAGTTAGTCCTTCTTCTTCTTCTTCACTCGTACCATGCCTAGTGGCGTAGCTGATCATGTCTCTCCACAACTTCCCGTCTCCAGTACAATTTATCAATTCTGTTTTTGACCTCATTCCATGCCACGATATTAAACTGTCAAGTATGTGCTCCCTTTGTCTTCCTCTTTATCATTTTCCTTCAATTTTACCTGTGTTGCGATATATTCTACCTGTTCTCTTCTCATTACATGCCCACAAAAGTGGATTGCTTCTTTCTAACTTGTGAAATAAGTTTCCTTAGCGCATTGGCCTCTTTCATGACATCCTCGTTACTCTTTTTGGCTGTCCATGGTATTTATAACATTCTTTTATAAAACCACATCTCTATGGCCTCTATTGCTTTCTTTACTTGTTTACTAACTGTCCATGACTCACTCCCATACGTCAGGATTGGTTATATAGAACACTGAAGAACACTTTTTCTTACTTCCATTGACAACCGTTGTATAAAATACTCTTCATTTTATAGAATGTTCTTTTTGCCTGAGATGTTCTGCTCTTCACTTCTGAGATGCATCTTCCATTCGTTGTTATTAAGGGCATCCACAGCAGTGAAAATCGGGTATTAGGTATAAAATATCGATTTCTTTTACTTTTGAGCTTATTTTATTAAATAACCATCGAGGAATCGATTGAGCAAGGTTTTATGACATACAAAATGCATTTGCTGTGTCAAGAATTATATATTCGGCACTACCCCCAAGCTATGTTTTGCAAATTTGTGCCGAAAATGCACGATTTTTCTCTCAATAATACCTTAGTTACGCTGAGCGCATCGCGAAGTATTTGGTATCGCTGAAAAGGGAATTTCTTTGTCTCCCGGATTACAGCAAATTCGAAACCTTTATTTCACATACCCCTGCGTGATTTGGCATTCAAAAGTTTCCATCGTTTTACGCTAACTTCCTTATAAGGAGAGCTCACGCAGTGACCCCATTCTCTAAGTCAAGGCCCATTCATGAGGCATTAGTGTTTATCTTTCTGATTGGTCATAACAACGCGCTGCATTGTCTGCGAAAATCCGGAACTTCCGCCCGTAAACAAATAACTTTGTTCCATTGAACGTGGTACGACATTTGTCTCTTGATTACAATCTAAATCTCATTAAATTGAGTTCTATTACTTCAATATGGGAAGAAAAGGTAAGAAAGCAAAGCAACTTTCTGCCGCGAGAGCTCGTCGAAAGTGTGTAATTTCCAGCAATGGTACGACCGAATCAGCGGTGAATGATAACCAACCTGATGTAGGCTTATCATCAACGTATGTCTGCATACCAGTATCCGTTAGGCATATATTTCAAATCGCTGATCCAATAGTGCCTTTAACCGCTGGCCCAAGTCGATCTGATATAAAAATGAACTTGAGCGCGAGTAAGAATGGTGTTTCTCATAACACTGTCTGTGTTTGACCTAAACCTACGTACCTAACCATTGTGGACATTTCTTTTATCAACAATGTTCTCAGCAATGTGTGTTGCAATGTGTGCAAGCAGAGAACATTGCACACAAGAACTGAAACACCAAGTCAAAGGGGTTCTCCTTCTTCCTGGAAGTTTGGTGGGACACATATGAAAAAGCAATTTCTGGAACGTACACATTCAAGAGGGAACCAGAAGGCCGCGGCCCTCGGGGACGTGCAGTTAACAAATCTGCTGGTCTTGGTGCCCTCATATCTGGAATGGGCCCATCTACTTTCAATCTCTTCTGTGAGAACTTAGACCTCCCTGGCTTGCACCAGAAAACATTCCATAAATATGCAGATCAAATGTTTGATCATTCGGATACCATGCACAACTCTTCAGTACTTCAACGTGCCGTCAGCATCGTCCGAGCTAATTATGCTAAGAGTCAGCATCGTACTATTAATTTTTAAAAAAGTCATTGACATCACTGTCAGCTTTGATGCAACTTGGCTAACTAGAGGTCATAAGTCACTGATAGGTGTTGGCAGTGTTATCGCCATCTTGACTGGCACGGTCATCGATACGCACGTTATGTCTTCCTTCTGTCACATCTGCAAGACTACTGGTCAGTGGCAATTGAAAAACCAACCTAAAATTTTGAAAAATGGAAAGCAGAGCTTCTAAAGGGCTGCTGCCGTAATTATGAAGGGTCAGCCGGAATGATGGTGGTAAAAGCCTGTGAGGTTTTCTGGCTTCGTTCATTGGCAAATCGCAAGCTACACTACAATGTTTTGCTATCAGATGGCGTTTCCAAGGCCTACAACAGACTCTGCGACATCAAACCGTATGGTCCAGAAGTTGACATAACCAAAGAGGAGTGCGTCAACCATGTCGCAAATCAATTAGGTCTGCACTGAGGACACTCATTACTGCTTGCGGGAAACAAAAAGTCACCCTTGGGGGAAATGCCATGGTCGTCTGACTGTAGTAAAATCTGCGAGAATAATCGCTCATTTCAGTAAGATTTTAGTCATAAAATGATAATAAATAAACCCGTCCGATTGTGTCTGACGGTTGGCATCTTCGACGCCAGCAACACTGCCTTTCGTGCAGTGCTAAAGCCTATAGAACGATCCCACGGTAAAAATCTAACACGCGTTTTAGTTTCGGTTTCGAAAACGTACTACTAATATTTAACATTTTGCCAGATCTGCTGCATACACAATGCAGCCTAGCCTTATAATTAACGATTTGTTAGAAATGTAACGCCAAACTGCTGTCTGAAGTAACGTAATCTGTCAACAGTAACGCAAAATTTGGTAGTCTTTTGGACTTTTTCTAAGTAGCAATAACGAGACGACTGTAATACATTAACGCAAAATGCTACCAACGAATGCCAAAATCCGCGTCGTTCTGCACGCGAGATTAATAGTATATACACGCTGTGGCAAAGCTAACGGATATACACACACAGACAGTTTAAATTCTCGACGCGTAGTGTAGTTGTGACGTCACAAAAACAAGTTGGTTTATTTGAAAAATTAAAAAGTGAGACAGAAGGAGGGGGACAAGATGGTAGATTTATGTAAAAAGTTATAATTAACGATTGTCAGTGACAAAACTGAAAATCTAAATGAAAATGAATATAGTCATAAAAAATTATATATTCGTGTAGCTTAGTGTATTCTGAGCACAAATATGTTTTAATATTAATGGTAGTCAAATTATTAGCCAAGTTATTGAGAAAATACTAAATGTCTACGGACGCGCGACCAGACAGACTGTTGTTCCTGCTTGTTTTTCATAACGTTAGAGGGGACGGCAGCTTAGAAAAGAGGCATTGAGGTAAATTCAAATTCGCTTGGGTAACAAGAGTATAGGGGGAAAGGGGAGCGGTAGGAAAATTGTTACCCAAACTAACATCTTTTTGTATTGGCATAACAAAAGCAGACTGGCCAATCGACTACCAGACGCAGAGTTTGTTTGGAATTATTTTTGTTTTTCAAAAACTACATTTGAATTCTGGTAGTCGCAAGCTTTCGATTGGCCAGTGCTAATAAATATTAGCAAAAGGCTTTCACTATTCATTGCCAGTTGAACAAAACTTTTCATTCAAATACGCTGAGATCAGCTGTGTTAATTGTAAAATTAAATAAAGAAGTATTCACAGTCTGGACAGTGCAGAAGAAACTGAGGCCACTTCTTTGCAAGTCAGCGTCATTTGTTTATATTTCTTGAAATTTTGTGGTAAGAATGCTTTATGAATTCATATGTTTAATCCCACTGCCAAAGTTAGATACTGCTATTGGGAAAAGTGAAGGACGTGCCGGGAGCAGACATTGTTGAGTCCTCACATTGAACTGTATCTAACTGATGTATGTTGTCACGATTGTGTTTTAATATTATTGCATTAGAATATTAGTAAGCCTCCGTGTTCCATGAACACTGTTCAACATGCCTGAAGCATTTATATTTAAAAAGGAAAAGAAGAGAAAATCATACAAAAGGAAATGTGGTTACTCCACATTATTTTATTGAGGAAAACTATGTAAACGTACAGTGGCGTATCTGCCATAGGGACCTGAGGTGTGGTCACAGCAAGGTGGGAGTCATGTAAAATTAGGGGCGAGTGCACCTGTAATGCGCGCGAGGCTGACCCCATAGCACCGTAGGAAAATAATAAATATAATAAGTGATCAGATATAAAAGGCCAGGGTGTCCTTTTGTTGCAGAGGTTTTATTTCCTGTTGCCAGCCGGTAACAGGAAACCTGCTGAGTGAGAATAAAGCCATCAAGTCTCCGACCATTCGTTTATGCTGTCAAAAGATAACGGGAGGAGCTTGGGCCTTTTGAGAGATCGAGATTTTCTGCAACTTCATACTGTATTATCATTATACAAGGAATCCCAGGTGATGTGTTAAGCATCTGGGTATATCTGACACTTTCGTTTAATAAACACTTGTATTTCAAATCATACTCAGGAAATTTATGGGGTATGATGAAACTACAGCCCCTCATACACAGTGACTCTCCCTCTTAGATGAATAAAGTGTAAGCTGTGAACATTCCAACAGGAAAGATATATATATATATTAACTTTATAGTTAGTGGACAAAGAGTCCAGATATTTTAGTTGATCTTTTCTGTAAACTATCTTGTCCTCATTTTCAAAGACCTGTCCAAAAAGATATGGCTGGACAGGCAGATTAAATTGTACAGAAAAAAAAATTCATTTTTAAGAAAAACTTAACCACTGGTTTTATTCACTTCCTCGTAGAAAATACAGTGTTTTTGTGTTGTGTACCATCATTTCATTTCTCCCCTAGACACTAGGTACATCATACACCAGACACTAGAGCCAAAATAGTGACCGTGTGAGATCTAGGGAGGTAGCGTTAGGTTCCCTGCACATAATTCATCATCATCATTTATAGAGTCAGGGACCTACATGTGCTTGACCTCACACGGTTAATACAGACACGGATTTCATTCTTTTAGGATACCATCATAACCTCCCCAGCAAATCAAACTTTGCTACACTGACCCAAAATGCCATACAAAAACTATATATTTACTACACCAGGGCCATACGCAAGCAGAGTACAGCCCCAGAGATGAAACAAGCCATAATGGCTTCTCTCTACCATGGGTATTCAAGAAATGACAAACCCCCAACATAATTTATATGATCAGGACATCGAACGGTCCCGAAAGGTATTGGTCAGAAGGGACCCTTACCTTAAAACAAAGCTTTTTAATTTCCTTCGCTCGTTCTGTGACAAAATAGCCTCGATCATCATATTTTCCTATGCCATCCTCTAAATAATTCTGTACTCTTCACTTCCTTTTTTCATACCTCTGACAGTATTTGGAACCTGGATCTGCAGAGTGAAATGTGGTTTGCAAATGCGTAACACTCTTCCGATCAGACAAGAATGGGAGCGCCCGATTAATACGTAAATAAAGCTGAGATAGCTACCGTCAGTGTCTTATCACTGATAATATTTTCTGTCTGGCCGGGTTGTTGCTTGACAATTGTTTGCTAGACCAGGAAAATGATATAATCATTTCCGGGCAGTCTTGTTGTAGGCAATGTTTAAGCTCAGTTATCCATTTTGAAAGATATTGTCTATGGTAGATCTATAAAGTCTTGATTGTAAACATGATCGGTAACCAACGGAAGACGAAATATCTTATATGCGAAGTGACTTGTAAAAATCACATTGTGTGTGTCATGCAGAATTCTCCATCAGAGGGTAGTTGGGATATACCCCTACCAATATACGCAAATTGAATGCTATTGGTTTGGCATTTGAGATGTTAAAATATAACATCACTGACTGGAGCCTTGTCATATAGTAGCAATGTGGATGTGTGAATGTTGCTTTATAAATCTAGCGCCATTTCAGTCTACGGCACTGAAAATACAACTCGTAAGAGGACAGTCAGACAAGCCAGAATAAGGAATAGGTTTAGGATTCCACTTTAAACTACCGGACAAGGTGCCTGAGCATCTTCTGGAATTTCACACCAAAAAAAGTTACCTTTATTAACACGGAAAGCCCGGATTCCTAGAAACCTGCACACTTAGTCATAGTGGGATTCTATTTGCAATGTAATACCCCAGACTTGTCACATAATTGGGTTCGCTCTCTTTTCCTGGAGATACCAGTTTGTCGCACAAGTTGGAGATACCAGTGTGTAATACCAGCTTGATATGAGTCTGTGGATTCGGAGCTTGGGGTCTATGCTGGATGCCTGCCTTTGACGGGTTGTGAAAATCCTTGCATTAATGTTCGGAGCAGTTACCCCTGAAACTGGGACGTGCCGTCACCACAGAAGTCGATAATTGAAGGCCAGGTAACTAATTTTAAGCAGCCCATAGCTAAAATAATTCTTACCACCAATTCAAAACACCCTCACCAGTTTTCGATGTGGAATAACTCTATAGTATAAATTCACTCACATCACTTATGTATTTATTGGTGTTAAACAATAATTGATTATTAAATCGGTTATATGTATTTACAAATTAACAGTTCATTTAATTATTACAGCGAGACGTGCACACGTGTGAATCAGTTTATCTTTATATATATATATATATATATATATATATATATATATATATATATATATATATATATATATATATATATATATATACGTATATAACAGAGCTACTTCAGTAATATTTTACTGAATGATTCAGATGAGGGCTCAAAAACTAGTTAACATATCTTTAACTTCATAGAAGGGGCCGGCAGATGTAAAGTTCAAGACAGCCTTGATAAATTCAGCGTTGTGCTTGAAATTTCCTATGAAGACTACCTGAAAATAGAAGCTACGTCCTTTTATTTACAACTCTGCCAAGAGTAATTTTGAGCTAAGATAGATACATTTAAAGACCCTGATTGTATACTCTAAACTGTGCCTATTGTTGGACCATCACTGCTGAGCAGTGGAGGCAATCCCGTGACAATCTTTCACTCATATCCTTTTCTGATTTAAGTAAGGCTAAGTCTAACTTGATGTTTTTTAAGCTCACTTTACTTTTTTAAATGTTATTCTAAGTTTTCATAATACTGGTACATGGTCGCTGTTGCAGTCTGCTCCTTGCCAAGTTTTTCACATATTGCCAACTGTTTCTAAATCTCCTACAAATTAGAATGTAGTGAATTTGATTATGAACATTTGTAGCCGCGTATACCGTGGTTTTCTTCAGGTACAGACTATATTAACATATAAAATAAATTCTTATTAGAAACAGAAGATATTAATAAATCGGGACAACAGATGTTTAATTAGGCCAGCTCAGCTTTGAAACGCCAAGCATTAATCAGGTTAGCTTCGCTTACGCCAAGCATTTTGGTCATGTGATTTCCAACCAATGGTTAGGCTCAGTATTATTCAGCCGGCAGAAAAGTAGAATAGACGCGGTTTAGTCGGAACCAAGAATCCAAAGTTAACAGACGTTAGTCTAGTGCTGGAAGATTTGTTGAAAAAGATCATTCCAGGATGTGTAGTGATAATGTGTTTTTTCTTAAATACTGTAAGTATTTGACCATATAAACTTTCCCGTGGCTCATAGTGCACACAGCTATGATTACCGCAGATTTGGGTTCGAAGATTTATATGATAATAAAACCTGGTCTCGTGTTGAGGAAGAATGCTAAATGAAGTGGAGAATATTAAACATTTTGGATCCCTACATGATTCAAAAGGAAAACTCTTGCATAACGGATTTCACTGAAGAGCCAGCAGTATATTAGCAAGGACAAAATCTAAATGCACAACTTAAGGAAATAGTACAAACAAGGAGATTGACATAGGAGATAATGCAGATAGATTTAAAAAGATGCAAAGGAAATTTTGCACTCATGAAATGGTACCAAATGTTAACTGATGTATATATGCCTGTATCAAGAATTTGTGTTATTTGACCAGTTTATTTGTACCAGAACAGACAATTAAAAGTTATTTCTGTCAAAACCTTACGCTGTTTCAAGAATCGTATCTTTACAGTTGGCTATCAGAAGAATGAATCATTCTATCATAGGTCTATAGCTACAAGCATATCATAAACAAACAACTGCTCTAAAACAATAAAAGAAACAACTTAGAGGATATATCCCCGAACCTGGGAAAACAACATGTAAGACTGTAGAGAGCAATCCCCAACTCTAGCGGACTAGCTAGTCATCAAAACCTAATACTCTCGACATAAACAGCAACACCCACTACCCTACCCGGCCACACATTACTTATTTGATGCCGTATGACCAGTCCTCTATAAAAGAGCAGAAGCATTAACGAAAACTGGACCAATTAATGGAAAATTTCCAGCAACTAGAGGTAGAACAGCAGCAACAACAGGAAAACAGATCTGTGCAAGCACAACCGCTGCAGCCCCCAGTCAATCCAAATATGGAAGAACCCACATTGATAGCGCTACAGCGCTTTACTGAGAACTTACAAAAGAATAGCACTTATGCAAAATTATCCCAAGTCAGGTCCATAGTACAACCATTCGATGGAGACAAGAAGAAATTCAGGAGATGGTTGGCCGACATGGAAAAATTTGCGGCAATAGCAGAGGCAACAGCTGATGAAGAAAAAAAGAAAATCGCTCTGCTAAGCTCTGATTCGTTCGTGATTGATTTTCTAAGAAGGAGGTCCCAGCAATACCCCACAGAGACCTACGAGTCCCTTAAAAAAGAGCTCACCCAGAGATATGGAGAAATCATAGACAGAATGCACGCTTGGTCAGTCCTTAGACAAATGAAACAGGAAAGGGACGAATCTGTACAACTTTATGGCGATAGATTCCTCAATATGGCAGAAGAGGCGTTTTGTGGAGAAATACCTACCACACCTGACGTAGAAATACAGCTAGTAGGGATATTTGTCGATGGCCTTAGAGCAGAGAACATCAGAAGGCATCTCATTAGAAAAGACACCAAGACTATTGCTGAAACAATCCAAGCAGCAATACAGGAAGAAAATCTTCACCGAAGGTTCCAACAAAGAGTAAGTAGGGAACACCGACTAGACCATAGGGACTATACTGAACATGAGCCTATGGAAGTTGACCATGCCAGGAGGCAATGGACTCGCCCACGACAACAAGATGATAGACCTCGCAACTACAGACCCCCCACACAGAGGACAAATGACATTAATAACGTCAAGACAAATGGATGCTTTACATGCGGTAGGTTCGGACATAGTTACAAGTCCTGCAGAGAAAATTACAATAATGCACCATTCAGAAGAGAAGGAGGTTACCAACCACAACAACTCGCACCACCCCCACGTGATTACACCAGAAATCAGTATACCAGAGGCACACCTCAACTCCTCATGCGTCAGGGAAACGGACGTGCCACTCACTAAACAGGACCGTTAGTGAGGGCAACAATCATAGAAAATGGTCCAAAACAAAAGAAACAACACAAAACAGAGATCGTCAAGTGAACCCATCCAGAAAAATACATTATGAAGAAATGCTGAATGATGGAACCAGAATACATCCGGACCCCAGTTCCTGCATCATGGCTATACAGGGACAACAATATAGAGCACTGGTAGATACAGGAGCATCCATTAGTCTTATTAGGTTCCAGCTGTTCAAGAGGATCCAACACTTAGTACGATTTCAACCGTCCAAAACACACCTAGCTTCAGTCACGGGACAAAGACTAAATTCAGTTGGGACAGCATGGCTAAAATTTTCCTTAGGCGAAACAAATTTTGAACACCCATTTGTCATTACTAAAGGAATGTCTAGAAATCTTATCCTAGGGAGGGATTTCTTCAACAAACACAAAGTTCGAATATACTATGACCTCCAGAAAATCAAAGTCAACAATACATACATAGATCTCCAGGACGATATCCACATAGCGTCTTTGGTAAGGCTTGCAGCTCCCATAATGGTGGCTCCAAACTCCCTGGTCATAGCAAAAGGCAGAGTAAAAACTTCTGAGTACATAACACCAGGGCAATCAATCCAAATACAGCCCCTAGCAGAAGAAATCATTATTGATGACCCATTGTTACAAATTACAGAGGGAATCGCTGAAGTCTCGAAGTCCAGAGATTTCCCCATCATGATATTGAATATGTCAGGAAAAACTACCACTATAAATAGAGGCACAGTTATAGCGCAAGTGGATACGTCAACAATAAGACAGACTAAAACCAATAGAGACCATTCACAAATTGTCTCAACCACTCCCACTGGACATAGTACACGAAATCGCAGTACAAACAACCATGGTACACGAAAGGTAAACAGTTATAAGTCATATGCAGAAAATGGCAGAGATACTAGTCACAGTTATGTTACATCACAGCATACCCTACCCAGACCGCAGAAACAAACCAGTCCATGTATAAGAAGGAGAGAAATAATGCAGCCACGGTATGAGAATGACTATAATCGCTCATTTTTGCGCCCCAACACACCAAGAGAAAAGATGAAGTGCTGTATATCAGAAAGAAACAGAGAAACAGAAATTGTCTTGCCAGGAGGATATCCGAAGCGACAAGACAGAGATACATGCCCCATGGAGTATCAATATAACTCAAAAACAGGTGGATATGATAAAGTCCCAAAACCAATTGAATGTTCCGAAGAAAAGGAAGAATTCTTATACGACTCCACCACAGGAGAATACTATAGCAGCAAAGTTGGAAACAGAAAGAATGAAAAATTGTCGCCCAGGGAAAGACGACAGCCCTATAGCACAAACGGAAGAAATACAGTAACGTACGCGGATAAGCGCAGTTACGGCAGAAATAATCAGAAACAATGGCACAATAACGATTACCCCAGAAATAATACTAGAAACGTATATACAGTAAATGCAGTGACAAATGGAAATGCACACAGCACATGGCAGAGGAGACAATACCAAGCACAACCCAGCGAACGGCAAAGAAATACCCAAAAGAAAACCACATACCAGGAGCAGATGTTTTCACAAGATACAAGAAAAATGCCCCAATACTATGGGAGGGAAACGGAGGCATCGAGACAGACCAGAAATATAGTGGCAGATCATAAACACAGAGAGAGAATAGCTCAGTTACTTGCAACCCTGAATGCCACAGAAGATAATGAGCCACGCTTGAAAACGTTTGTAGAAAAGCACCAAGATTTATTCGCACTCAATGACATGGAATTAGGCAGAACTAACACTGTCACAATGGACATTCAAACAACCACAGAGGAGCCAATACACATGAAACCCTATCATACGCCCTTCAAAAACAGAGAACTCGTGGAAAGGTCTATAAATGAAATGCTACAGGCAGGAATCATCGAAAGATCCAGATCCCAATGGTCCTCCCCCATCGTTATCGTAACAAAGAAAGATGGGTCCAGTCGATTTTGCTGCGATTACCGAGCCCTGAACAAAATCACAAAAGTCATTTCCTACCCCCTCCCCAGAATAGACGATCTACTTGCGACGTTAGGAAAGTCTACCTATTTCACCACACTTGATGCAAGGTCAGGCTTTTGGTGCATCCCCATGACACCTGAGGCAAAACAGAAATCCACATTCTGTTCGCATATCGGAAGTTTTTTTTTTTTTTTGGAATGTTATGCCATTTGGTCTAAAAGGATCGCCAGCAACATATATGTCACTCATGGATGAAGTGTTAAAGGGTCTACATCCATTTGCCCTGGCATACATAGACGATATCCTGATACATACCGCAGGCACGATGGAAGACCACCTCCGCAAGGTTGAAACAGTGTTTGATAGACTCAGGCATCACCAAATAAAGTTAAAACTGTCGAAGTGTGAGTTTCTAAAGACAGAAACAAAATATTTAGGCTTTGTCATCAATAGACATGGTGTCGTGGAATATTCTAATCCACATATATAAATTATCAAGTAAATATAAAGCCTAATAAATACATATAATAAATAAAGGAAGAAGAATGGTAAAGAACAGTGCTGTCACAATGACTGTACTCGAAATCCCCCTTGTTTTATGCTTCGTCTGCAAATTGTAACGCTTTCACGTTGATAGTAAAAGCTTACTGTATTATTACCCGCTTTCTTCAATGAAACGTGTGCTGCATTTCTAAGAAAAACATTGAGAGGCCCTGCGTAATGACCTAAATTAATCCTAACATTAATTATATTACGTTACCAAAACGAACGAACAGATGGACTCAAATATAGAGAGAGAGAGAGGGGCGAATAAAATCGGGAACGCATGCAACACGCGTCGCGCGATACACAAATGCTGCCATCACGCGTGTAAGTCTACATGCACTAATTTTTTTTCAGACGGACAGTGATAAAATACACTACCCTTTCCCAGAGTTAGGTTTATAAATCATAAAAAACTCTTATTAGGAAAGACAACATTAGATGGGTTTACGGTTGAAAACATAACAGTACCCAGACAGCACATCTTCGATACAGGAGGTAGAAAATACATATTTTGAACGCAGCCACGTAGCTCTTTTAAATTGGTATATTTGGGTTCCTTAGGGCTTGCTGACAAATAATATGTAAAACGTTACGCAAATAGTCCAGGAATTAATAAATTATACCCAAAATANAATATTAGGGGTGCCTGACAGCATAAAATCATTTCTGCTCATAAGATTTTTTTTATAACGTGTTTGAAAAAAATTTACGTTACAGAATTAGCCTACCATGTAAACTCCAAATTGATTGGAGCGCAACAAATGAAAGCCTAACCACGATTGGTCGGGCTATAAATACTATCTTTCGTTGTTAGGGGAGACGGGGAAAGGTAACATTTTTTCAAACACTTGTCGAAACGTGGCTCATTGGCCAGTCTCGCTGATATACACACTTGGGAGCGTTAGTTCGAAACCACTTGTTTAAATAAGCTTGATAAAGCATCAGTGCGTTGAAGCCAGCTCACAATTTTGCTAAAATAAAAGCCTGGAACATAAGCAGATGGAAATTTGTGCCAGTAATTGTGCCAGAATTCATTGCTAATCAACGTATCTGTGTTTATTTCCATGAAATTGTGGTAAGCTTGAACCATTCAGTATCTTTTAATGAAAATTGAATGTAAATTGTTAATTTATGCCTGTATATATATGTGTAGTTCAGTGGCAAACAAGAGATAAAGCCTATAATGCTCCAGCCTGAACAGAGGGTGTCGGAGGGAAGTAAAACGGCATGGAATGGCCAAATAGTACACTGACACCTAGATGATTGACTAGAAAGAAATAATGCTGGAAGTGCAGAGGCGTGGTAACCATTAAGGAGGTAAATACTGGTATAAAGTATTTCAGAATGAAGCTGACAGTTGGCCTAACGCTCTGAACTCAATGTTTGTGCTGTATTGTGATCAGTGTAAAAGAGAGTATAAGTTAGTTATGAAGTAGAAGGTACATCCTTCTTGATTTCAGGGACAGTGGTCTTGATGGTACTGAGCAGCACCTGGTCAGAGCTTTGCTGAATCCAGTGTCGGACAGCATACTCCTTGGTCCTTTTAGCTATCAGTGAGGTGTCTCCAGAGCCCAGAGGAGAATTCGAGCAGAGGAGTCCTTTCCTGCCGCCATCACGCCAGATAAGCTAACTTGGCCAGCTGAGCTCAACATTATGTCCCCTCATCTTGAAATGACTTTATAAAAATAACATTCAGAGGGGAATTTAATTGTCTTAATATCAGGAACTGAGAACATCTCCAATACTAGTCCCAAAAGACAAACTATTGAAGTCATGATGACAAATACCAACAGAGCTTGAACAAAACAAAACCAGTATTACCTCATTTTACTACTACACAACTGACACACATAGAATATTTGTAATAATATATGTCACTACAATATTCATATTAAATACATTCTGTACATAACTTGTAATTTAAATTGATTGTGATTCCTGGTTCCCTTGTAGTTGAATCAGGACACATATTCATTCATGCCAGTAATGAATACATATTGTTATTTGAAAAGTTACGAGTGACTTCTTTAAGATATTCTCATAGAGTGTTATATGTATGTGAGTGTCACAGTGTTGTTAAGAGTAGTGGATTAAATTAAATTGTTTATCTGTCTGTTGTTGTGACTTACACTTCATCATACACATACCCTAGACACATAACGTAGTCATCACACTATTCCAGAATAATTCTGACTGAGATATATAGATATGTGGTAGCAAGTAAGGTTATATATAATACACTACTCTTATTAGATATATATACCTTCACAGCTGATCTCAGTCAGTACACTAAGTCCCCTATAAATATTTATAACATCCCACTTCACCACATATATTGGGGTCTCGTCCGGGATTTTGAATCTTTCCCTATTAAAAATATTGGGGGTAATTCACTTCAGGGAATATAAGAATTAAAAGGTATCCTTGGGTGGAATTAAATAAGGTTGAGCTCACGGTGCCTGTGTTGTCCATTATATATATTTAGAATTTGAATTGTTGGTTAGACATTGTAGAAATTTACCTGATAGACAATGGCGGACCTGGCCAAATTTCGATCTGCTGCGGTTCAGACTGCAAAAGAGTTAGGATTAGATGGGCAAGTTATGGTTGCCTATGTCACGACGGAATGTGACAAATTTATTGAACGCGAAGAAAGAAGGTTTGAAGCCGAAAGAAAGTTAGAGGCTGACAAGGAAATTAAGAAGTTACAGTTTGAAGCTGAGGCTGAGACTAAGAGGTTGCAGATTGAGGCTGAGGCTAAGAAATTGGAAGCAGAAAGAGAAGGCAAAAGATTAGCTGCAGAAAGAGAAGAGAAGAAATTAGCTGCAGAAAGAGAAGAGAAGAAATTAGCTGCAGAAAGGGAAGAGAGGAAATTAGCTGCAGAAAGGGAAGCAGAAGATAAAAGATTACAAAGGGAACATGAGTTACGACTAAGGGAGTTTGAGTTTCAAGGCCATGCTCCTGAAAATGGTGCCTGTCCCTTTGCCTCTGATGCTACGGTTACTCAAGGAGCCTCAACCTCAGCTATGAATTTTCATTTAGATCATTTTGTTGAGAAAGACGATGATATAGAGAGCTACCTAAATAGGTATGAACTATTAGCTACCACGTATGGGTTAGAGAGAGAAAGGTGGAGCTTAAAGTTATCTCAGGGACTTCGTGGGGCAGCTTATGAAGTTTTTGCAAAAATGAGCAGAGGTGATCAGGAAAATTATGACATGCTAAAGCAGGCTCTTTTGTTAAGGTATGAAAAGAATGCAGAATTTTATAGGAAAAAATTTAGGAATGCTAAACTACTGTCAGGTGAAACCTATCACCAGTTCTCTGCACGAATAGAGACATACTTGGAGAAATGGACTTCTCTGGGGAAAACCCAAGATCTTAAGGAAATGGTCCTTATAGAGCAACTAAGAGAGTCCATGGCTCCAGACCTGAGAAAGTTTCTCATGGAACAAGGTGCAGAGAGGCTGGGTGAGTTGCTAAATGTTGCTGAAAGGTATCAAGCAGCTCAAGCAGAGGTAACAGGTAATAAAAAGAAACAGGTGGATAACTTTAGGGCACCACAGAACTTTAATAAATTTGATCCTAAGGATCAAAATAAAGGTAAGCACCAATTTGATAGGCCACGGTATGAAAATAAAAATAAATTCCCACAATTCGATGAAAGGAAATATGATGAAAGAAAATCTTTCAACCAAGGAAAAAGGTGGTGTAAAAATTGTAAGATGAACAATCATGACACTGACCATTGTAGAAGGAAACCTCCTCATTTTGCTGCTATGACATCGGGGAAAAAGGAAAAGAAGGGCAAACCTGAAGAATTACAGGAACCATACCACCCCCCAGTGTGTGAAGATGTCATCTGTAATGGTGTCACTATAAGATGTTTATATGATACCGGTTTAGATTACGATTCCGTTGTGAGTTCTCACCTGGTGCAGGCCGATCAATACACCACAGAAACAGTGGAGATTCAAACTGCAACCAAGGATGTAGCTACCATGACACTTCCCGTCGCCCGAATAAAAGTGAAAACGCGATATGTGGAAGGAATCATAAAAGCAGCAGTGATAAATGAGCCAATCTACCCTCTAATATTGGGGTGTAGATATGTCTTCTTGGGGAATCCCAAGAGACCTGTGATATTGGCAACAGTGCAGACCAGATCACAGACAAAGAAGGAGGAGGATAATCCCATAAATACTCACCCAGATGAGATGAGGAAGGCACAGGCTGAGGACAAAACACTCAAGCCATGTTTCAAGAAGTTGCCCAAATCTCATACACCTCCAGGCAAGGGAGAGTTTTATATGAAGAACAAACTGATATATAGGAAGGCTGGATCTGAATCCAATGGTCACGGACAGCTGGTCCTTCCCACTTCATATAGGACTAAAGTGTTGGAACTAGGGCATGCGATTCCCTTCAGTGGTCATATGGGAATCAGCGCAACAGGACAGCGAATAGCTTGTCACTATTTCTGGCCAGGAATAACTGAAGATATCAAACGATATGTAAAATCCTGTCCAGAGTGCCAACGAGTAGCACCTAAACATTGGACTGCACCAGCAACTCTGGGGGAAATGCCCATAGTGGGAACACCCTTTGAGAGAGTTGCCGTGGATCTTGTGGGACCTCTCACCCGAACCAAGAGAAGGAACAGCTACATTCTGACTCTGGTGGACACTTGTTCTATGTGGGGAGAGGCAGTAGCCCTGTCATCGATTGATTCAAAACATGTGGCAGAGGCATTGCTCACAATTTTCACAAGGTTAGGCTTTCCCAATCAAATCTTGACTGATAATGGCTCTCAGTTCAAGGGGAAACTAACTGAAGAAGTTTTCAGGATCTTCCAGGCCAAACACTTCCATTGTAGTGTGTATCATCCCCAAGGGAACGGCCAAGTGGAAAGATTTAACGGCACATTGATGTCGATCCTGAGAAAGTTGGCACACGAAAAACCAGATACATGGGACCAGTACCTGCACGCCGCCCTCTTTGCTTATCGGGAGGTACCCCATAGTTCAACCGGTATGGCCCCGGCAACATTATTGTTTGGAAGGCCAATAAAAGGTCCACTTGAAGCTTTGTTAAGAACGTGGACTGATGAAAAGGCAGAGGAAAACATTACATCTTCATACCAATATGTGAATGAGCTGACCACTCGGTTAAAAACTGGCTGGAAACTTGCCAATGAAAAATTGAAACAAGCCAGGAAGAAACATGCTGCCTATTATAACAGGAAGGCGAAAGACAGAAATTTGGCTGTGGGAGAGAAAGTACTGCTTCTTTTGCCCGGGAGTCAGAATAAGTTACAAATTGGATGGCAGGGTCCATATACAGTTCTAGAGAAGGTGTCTAGAACAAATTATAAGATAGATAAGAAGGGGAAAGAAAAAATCTATCATGTGAATCTCCTGAAGAAATATTTGGAAAGAGAACATCAGGAAGAGACACACTTGTTGACCTTGTCCATCGCCATGGAGATGAAAAAGGAACCACTTTCATCATTTGAATATCCATTACACCCCTGTGAGACAGCAGCACAGGTGAAAATCAGTACACATTTAACGAAAACTCAGAAAGAGAGAGTGCAACAGGTTCTAAATAATCATGCAGAGGTGTTAACAGACCGACCAGGGCATACAAACCTATTGGAATATGATATGAAACTAATAGACTCCACACCTGTCTGTATGAAACCATATTCGATTCCGTTTGCTAAGGAGAAAGCTTTGAAGGAAGAGATAGACTATCTATTGAAGGAAGGAATTATTTCGCACAGTGAGTCTTCGTATAGTTCCGGTGTTGTACTCTTAAGGAAGCCCTCTGGAGAACATAGACTCTGTATAGATTACAGGAGACTGAATGCTATTACAGAAGGACAGGTGGATCCATTGCCGGATACAAATCAGCTGTTTGCCAGACTAAATAAAGCTAAATATTTCTCAAAAGTGGATCTGAGTAAAGGATACTATCAGATTCCAGTAAAGCCTGAGGTTAGACCATACCTAGCTTTTAGTACCTCAGAAGGACACTATGAGTTTAATAGATTGCCATTTGGATTGAAGAATGCGCCTAGTGTCTTCTCTAGAATGATGAGAAAATTACACTGACTAACAAAAAAAACTTTTTTTTTCTTTCTCTAACATTTCTATGTTTTTCTGGTCAATTTTAATGCGCTGTTTTTAAATCTGCAAACCGTTTTTCTCTATCAGGTCGGGATCTCTAGAAATACGCAATTGAAGTTTTTTAACAACGCATACAGTATTACAACATCATTCGTACAAGAAGTATAACAGTTATGTAGGCTTGAATTTCTTTGCAGTCGACTTTCGTCGGGGAATGGCATGGCATACATCGCGATGAAGCATCCAACAATAATCGGCAAGCATGGTCACACTCCACCGTCCTTGATAACGTGACTCCATTACGGCGATATCTTGATGGAATCGTTCTCCATGTTCATCGCTGACTTCGCCAAGGTTGTCAGGGAAAAAGTCAAGATGTGAATCGAGCAAATGGATTTTGAGGGACATGTTACAGCCCATAATTCTGTATGCATCTATGCACTGCTTAACAATATGCAACATAGTCAACAGATTTGTGATGTCCCAGAAAGTTATCGACGATCGATTTGAATGCCATCCATGCGCGAAGTTCACTACCATGTAACAAGTTCTCGAATTGTTTGTCTGCAATAACTTTCCTAATCTGAGGTCCTACAAAGATACCTTCCTTTATCTTTGCATCGCTAAATTGCGGAAACTTTTCTCGAAGATAAGTGAAAGCTTTGCTCGTTTTATCTAACGCTTTTACAAAATTCTTCATGAGCCCCAACTTTATATGTAACAGTGGTAAAATGAAGCTGTCTTTGTTAACTAATGGCTCGTGTATTACATTTTTATGCCCGAGCTGCATACGATCCCGGATAGGCCACACCTTTCTTGCATAATGTTCCTGTCTGTTGCGGCTGTCCCATTCACATCGGAAGCAACAAAATTTAGTATACCCAGTCTGCATGCCCGTGAGAATGCAATGACCTTAGGTCTCCACAAATCCGCCATTGGTAGTCATTGTACTTTATTTTTTCCAAACGTATAGCCATATTGTCATAAGTTTCTTTCATATGAACAGAGTAGGTGACTGGAATTGATGAAAATAAATTTCTGTTATGCAATAACACAGCTTTTAGACTAGTCTTGGAAGAATCGATGAAAAGTCGCCATTCGTTGACTATGTGCTTATGACCGAGGTGCACTATTAGACCGTTTACATCTTTGCAGTAGCAAATGTCATCATCCATCTCAAAGTATTGAACAAGTTCTCTGTGTCTATGACGAAATTTAGATATCGGAGTATTGGGCGCTAAAAGATTCCATTCTTTGAGTAGCGAACCGAGTAATTCCGCTTGTCCTTTGGTAAGAGCGAGATCACGTATTAGATCTGAAAGTCCTGAATGGTTAATTAAGTAAACACTATCATTCACCGGTATGTAATCTGAGTCAGAATTAGTTTCTAATGCAGGTAAACTATCACTTTCTGATGGTTCATTCACGTCCAACGGATTATGTTCTGGTGGTACTTGGATCGGACACGTGATTGGATCATGAGGCACTGGTTTCGAAACCAATTCAATATTTGAATAAACCACAGACTTTCTAGTTTTAAAAGTGAAACCATGGATATTTGTCAAGCAGAAGTACAATCAGTAGTGTGATTTGTATGTTCACGCCATATTACTGGCACTCCAAAAGGCATCGACTTATGCTTCAGCGATTTTCGTAACCAACCTGCCAATGTATCGAACAA
This sequence comes from Oreohelix idahoensis, assembly GCA_024509875.1. Classification (NCBI taxonomy): domain Eukaryota; kingdom Metazoa; phylum Mollusca; class Gastropoda; order Stylommatophora; family Oreohelicidae; genus Oreohelix; species Oreohelix idahoensis. The sequence continues at coordinate 910,654 of JAMPIV010000784.1, forward strand.
ACTGCATTTGGCTACCAAGATTTATTCGCATCATCAACTTTCGAATCGAAATAAAGTTCATATGCTTTCTTTAGTAATGGTGTAAAGTTTTTCTGGTCAACACGATCGGTAAAATATCTGCACACGTAACAGAACAGATCAGCCGAATTTCTACAACTTCTAGAAGCCATATTTTGCTCAGAATTATTTCAAAATACAGTAACTATTTGAAAAATCGCGTAACATATGTCATGCATCTTTTAGCAGTATAAAAAGTAGAATTATGTTGCTTTTTATTAATTTTTAATAAGTTATATAGTAAAAATGAAACGGAGCAAATAACGGTTTCCCAAAAATATATTTATTCACAAATATCTTAAGAACCCGACGTGATAGAGATAAACGGATTTCAGATTTGAAATCAGCGCAAGAAACTGACCTAAGAACACTTATTCTTATATAAGAAAGAAAAATGTTGTTTGTCAGTGTTATTGGATCCTCTGAATAATCCCTGTATAACAAATTTTATGGATGATATCCTTATAGCAACAGAAACATTTGAGGAACACATTGACTCTCTGAACATGCTGTTTAATCGACTTAGGGAGGCAAATTTAACAGCCCGACCAACCAAATGTTGCGTTGGATGTAAAGAATTGGAATTTTTGGGACACACAGTTTATCAGGGAAACATGACCCCTGACCCAAAGAATTTAGAGAAACTACAGAAAGCCCCGAGACCACAAACCAAGAAGGACGTGAGATCCTTTGTCTCATTATGTGGTTTCTACCAGAAGTATATCAAAAACTTTAATTCCATATGTGCACCGTTAACTGAATTGACACGTAAAGGACATCCAGATCGCATTACATGGACACCACAATGTGAAATGACGTACCAAGAGTTGAAGGAAAAGCTCACAAGTAAACCCATTTTGAAATTACCTGACTTAAGTCAAGAATTCATAGTAAGGACGGATGCAAGTAATATTGGGCTGGGTGCAACTCTACTACAGAAATCAGATGCATTGGATGGGGAATTAAGCCCAGTGGCATATGCTAGCAGAAAGTTGAATAAAGCTGAAATCAACTACTCAACTAGCGAAAAAGAATGTCTTGCAGTAATATGGGCAATAAAGAAATTCAATATTTATCTATATGGGAAGGCATTTAAGTTGCAAACTGACCACAAACCTTTATCGTTTCTAGCACAGGCTAAGCATGAGAACTCTAGGTTACTCCGATGGTCTTTGCTTCTGGCTCCATATAATTTTAGCATTGAGTATATATCTGGAAAAACCAATTTGGGAGCGGATTTTTTAAGCCGCCATCCGTGTGATGAGAATCACCGTAAACACCAGAAATAATAATGAATTTCTCTATGTGTATATAGAATAAAGGACTGACATATAATGTCTGTTTTAAGAGGGGAGGTGTCGTGGAATATTCTAATCCACATATATAAATTATCAAGTAAATATAAAGCCTAATAAATACATATAATAAATAAAGGAAGAAGAATGGTAAAGAACAGTGCTGTCACAATGACTGTACTCGAAATCCCCCTTGTTTTATGCTTCGTCTGCAAATTGTAACGCTTTCACGTTGATAGTAAAAGCTTACTGTATTATTACCCGCTTTCTTCAATGAAACGTGTGCTGCATTTCTAAGAAAAACATTGAGAGGCCCTGCGTAATGACCTAAATTAATCCTAACATTAATTATATTACGTTACCAAAACGAACGAACAGATGGACTCAAATATAGAGAGAGAGAGAGGGGCGAATAAAATCGGGAACGCATGCAACACGCGTCGCGCGATACACAAATGCTGCCATCACGCGTGTAAGTCTACATGCACTAATTGTTTTTCAGACGGACAGTGATAAAATACACTACCCTTTCCCAGAGTTAGGTTTATAAATCATAAAAAACTCTTATTAGGAAAGACAACATTAGATGGGTTTACGGTTGAAAACATAACAGTACCCAGACAGCACATCTTCGAAACAGGAGGTAGAAAATACATATTTTGAACGCAGCCACGTAGCTCTTTCAAATTGGTATATTTGGGTTCCTTAGGGCTTGCTGACAAATAATATGTAAAACGTTACGCAAATAGTCCAGGAATTAATAAATTATACCCAAAATAAAATATTGGGGATGCCTGACAGCATAAAATCATTTCTGCTCATAAGATTTTTTTTATAACGTGTTTGAAAAAAATTTACGTTACAGAAATAGCCTACCATGTAAACTCCAAATTGATTGGAGCGCAACAAATGAAAGCCTAACCACGATTGGTCGGACTATAAATACTATCTTTCGTTGTCAAGGGAGACGGGGAAGGGTAACATTTTTTCAAACACTTGTCGAAACGTGGCTCATTGGCCAGTCTCGCTGATATACACACTTGGGAGCGTTAGTTCGAAACCACTTGTTTAAATAAGCTTGATAAAGCATCAGTGCGTTGAAGCCAGCTCACAATTTTGCTAAAATAAAAGCCTGGAACATAAGCAGATGGAAATTTGTGCCAGTAATTGTGCCAGAATTCATTGCTAATCAACGTATCTGTGTTTATTTCCATGAAATTGTGGTAAGCTTGAACCATTCAGTATCTTTTAATGAAAATTGAATGTAAATTGTTAATTTATGCCTGTATATATATGTGTAGTTCAGTGGCAAACAAGAGATAAAGCCTATAATGCTCCAGCCTGAACAGAGGGTGTCGGAGGGAAGTAAAACGGCATGGAATGGCCAAATAGTACACTGACACCTAGATGATTGACTAGAAAGAAATAATGCTGGAAGTGCAGAGGCGTGGTAACCATTAAGGAGGTAAATACTGGTATAAAGTACTTCAGAATGAAGCTGATAGTTGGCCTAACGCTCTGAACTCAATGTTTGTGCTGTATTGTGATCAGTGTAAAAGAGAGTATAAGTTAGTTATGAAGTAGAAGGTACATCCTTCTTGATTTCAGGGACAGTGGTCTTGATGGTACTGAGCAGCACCTGGTCAGAGCTTTGCTGAATCCAGTGTCGGACAGCATACTCCTTGGTCCTTTTAGCTATCAGTGAGGTGTCTCCAGAGCCCAGAGGAGAATTCGAGCAGAGGAGTCCTTTCCTGCCGCCATCACGCCAGATAAGCTAACTTGGCCAGCTGAGCTCAACATTATGTCCCCTCATCTTGAAATGACTTTATAAAAATAACATTCAGAGGGGAATTTAATTGTCTTAATATCAGGAACTGAGAACATCTCCAATACTAGTCCCAAAAGACAAACTATTGAAGTCATGATGACAAATACCAACAGAGCTTGAACAAAACAAAACCAGTATTACCTCATTTTACTACTACACAACTGACACACATAGAATATTTGTAATAATATATGTCACTACAATATTCATATTAAATACATTCTGTACATAACTTGTAATTTAAATTGATTGTGATTCCTGGTTCCCTTGTAGTTGAATCAGGACACATATTCATTCATGCCAGTAATGAATACATATTGTTATTTGAAAAGTTACGAGTGACTTCTTTAAGATATTCTCATAGAGTGTTATATGTATGTGAGTGTCACAGTGTTGTTAAGAGTAGTGGATTAAATTAAATTGTTTATCTGTCTGTTGTTGTGACTTACACTTCATCATACACATACCCTAGACACATAACGTAGTCATCACACTATTCCAGAATAATTCTGACTGAGATATATAGATATGTGGTAGCAAGTAAGGTTATATATAATACACTACTCTTATTAGATATATATACCTTCACAGCTGATCTCAGTCAGTACACTAAGTCCCCTATAAATATTTATAACATCCCACTTCACCACACATGGCATCAGACCTGATGAAGATAAAGTCAAAGCCATAAGAGAAATGCCTAGCCCCAAGACGGTGAGACAAACACGCTCATTTATTGGTACAGTGGGTTACTATAGGCGCCACATCATCAATTTCTCCAGAGCAGCAGAGCCTTTGATAGCCCTTACCCGCAAGTATGCACGCTTCAAATGGACAGAAGACTGCCAGAGATCCTTTGAGTATCTTAAAAATGCCCTAACCACCATCCCACTGCTTGGACATCCAGACATTTCTCAGCCCATGATACTATACGCCGATGCCTCGAATAACGCAATTGGTGCTTGTTTGGTCCAACCAGTACTAGAAGATGAAACACCCATCCTACCAAACATCCCCAATGAGAAACCCATTGCATTCCTATCACACGCACTATCGAAGACACAGAAAAACTGGACCACCATTGAGAAAGAAGCATATGCCATACACTATGCAGTACAAAAGTTTGACTTTTATGTCAGAGGAACCAAACTCATTATACGAACGGATCATCAGCCCCTGGTTAACTGGCTCACCAAAACACAAGAACAGCCAAAGAAATTACAGACATGGGCAATGAATTTGCAGTCCTACGACACCACTATCGAACATATCCCAGGCGAAATGAACACCTGTGCAGACCTCTTATCCAGGATTAAATATGATGATGAAACTGAAGTGAAAACAAATAGAGTCAAAAATGATGGCACATCCTCAGAGATTGACGATAATGCTAAAGAAATTAATGAAATTACTTCATCAAGTCGAAGAAGTACCTCAGATTCCGCCACTCAAGTAGAAGAAGAAAGGCAAGATATGTTTGACATGAGAGTAGAACAAGCAAAAGATGCAGAAATTGTCAAGCTGCTCACATACGTGAAGGAAAACCCAACAAAAAGTAAAGATTTTACAGTACACCCAACGGATGGAGCTCTATACTATATTGATCATAAACAAGAAGGGACACTAAGAAAAGTCATTCCAGCACATCTAGTCCCAGAAGTATTGCTACAGTTTCATGATAACAACGGGCACATGGGAAGAGACAAAACAATTGATGTTATAAAGAAAAGGTATTATTGGCAAACCTTCTACAAAGACATTACAGAGTACGTGGCCACTTGCAAAACATGTAAATTGCGGAACATGAAGCCACATTTAATTCCCCTTCAAGAAATGCAACCTTCCCATTACCCCATGCAAACAGTAAGCATTGACTTATCAGGTCCTTACCCTCTCACCCAATCAGGCAACAAATACCTCCTGCACATAGTTGACCAATACTCTGTTTGACCAGAAAGTTACCCACTCAGTGATGCCACATCGCAGTCCATCACGCAAATTTTTTTACAAGAATTCATTCCCAGGCATGGCTGTCCAAAACGAATCATTTCAGACAACGGTAAACAGTTTATCGGTAACCCATTTAAAGCCACCTTACACCAGCTGAATATTGAGCATACTACAACCACTTATTATTGCCCAAATGCAAATGGCAGAAATGAACGCATGCACGCCACCCTACATGATATCATTAGCAAATATATCAAGGGGAACCACCAATACTGGGACCTATACATTAACCAAGCTCTTGAAGCCATCCGAGTAAACGTGAACGATACCACAGGAATGTCACCATTTTTCATGCTATACGGAAGAGAACCAAACTTTCCGTTAGACAACCTACTTCGCCCACAACGAAAATACATGGGAGAAGACCCCATCGAAATAATCCTTCAAGAAAAGTATAAAGCTCACCAGATTGCACAACGAAATACGCAGAAGGCATTTCACAAGAAACAGAAACAACATGATAAATCAGCCAAGCTACCAACGTACAAAATAGGAGACAGAGTATACTACAAGAAACATGTACGCAGCTCAAAATTCGATGACCGATGGTTGGATGGCTACAAAATCATGAAACAAACTACGCCCGTAAACTTCATTATCTGGAATGAAGAGAAACAACACCAAACAAAAGCTCACGTAAAACAACTCAAAATTGATAATCACCGACCCGTTCCGCCTCTGACGACAAATACAAGACCAGTCAGAAAGGCCACCCTAAATTATAATCCATCCAGTACAGATTCGTCTGACATATCAGAGTCAGAGACGACAGACTCTGAATCTTACCAAGACGACCACATACCCAGACCACCTACAGAGGAAATACAACGAGCAAGACAACAAAGGAATTCGTCAGTGACTTTGATTATAAAGTAATAATTCCATAGAGAATGGAGTCATTGACAATCTGTGTGTAATTTTTCAATTGTGTGTTACACCTTTCTTAAATTGTAAAATTTCATCATCATCAGTTGATTATCATGCCATTTTTCTATTTACAAAAAGATAAAAGAAGCAATAACTGTAGATACAATAAATTGTTCAATTGTACCCAGATCTTTGAGTAACTCATTTCAGTTTGATTTGATGTTACTTTTAATTTATTATTTTCCCTATATATATATATATATATTGTCACTTGTACTGACATTCACTGTGGCTTGACTGGAACTAACTGTTGTGAACCCTGTTCTTAACTTTTCAATTAGTCACTTGGTATTATGATTCTGTCTTTACAGATGTAATGATCTTAACAAAGTTTGGTTTCATCATCTGATATTACTATAAGTGTGGTAAACCATATATTTCGAGTAAACCTGGTAGCAGTTTACCATCTCTTCTTGACTGTGCAAACGACTGGGAGATGGCGGTAGACCTACCTGGACGAGGGGCATATCCAGAAAGTATCAGAAAATCGCGGAGACGGCCGGATATAGTGCTTCATTGTTCAGCAACGCTTCAGGTCATACTGATTGAACTGACCGTGCTATTTGAATCCAGATTAGACGAGCAACATTTGTTCAAAGCGGCCAAGTATAATGATCTGGCCGCAGATCTGAGACATGATGGGTTCACTGCAAGGGTCATGGCTGTTGAAGTGGGTGCAAGAGGGCTTGTGGCTGCATCAGTGTATGATCTATTGAAACTGTTGGGGCTGAGGGGACAGTCGAGAACAAGGGCACTGAAGAAGCTTAGTGAAACTGCCGAAAAGGCATCATGCTGGCTGTGGAACAACCGCAATGGTCAATGGAAATTGGGACAATGAACGCTGCGGTACAGAAAACACCAGGAAATTTTTCTAAGTCCACAATACGCTGAGTTTTTGGTGTACTAGTGAAAGGGCTGTGGCTGAGAGGCGACAGGCGGTGTATATTATAGAGATGTCAGTGTGTCAGAATTTCAGTGGCGAACGCGCAGTGGCTAGACTCGTCGGTTTCGCGATGGTGTCTCAGTGTGTGCGACGGAACGAACGGAATAATTTGTCTTCTCTTTGTTACTTTCCCAATTGCCTCCACGGCTGGCGGAGTTGTGGATTAAAGTTGCTACCATAAGTGAAATGGGTTCATTTTCGATACAAGACAACAAGAGGCTGAGACGCTTGGGAGTCATGACCCAAGTGGGCCCGCTCCCCTTAGAGTGTAAAGGGGTATATCGGGCCGAAACACTTGTCGGACGGGGGGATCTCTTCTGATGATCATTTTGCTTCCTGTTGTATCGCTTTGTAAAGAGTTTCCTATCATAATTACATGGTCAAACCAGTGACGATCGGGAAAAGACCGATTGACTTCTGGAAAGACAGATGACACTGGGAAAGACTAGAAACCGGCTGACCGGGTTAGCCCCCCGTAAGCTGTATTCAATTGCTACAGGACCCAAAAATGATAGATGCCCCCAGGATTCACCGAAAAAGGGGGGGGGGGGAGAATGATGAATCCACAGGCGCCTCATTGGAATCGACCAGACCCGTTACACGGACTTCGAGCTCTGAACAACGGCTGGAATTTCCATGTGCCTGTGGTAGGGAATTCTCTACTCAGAGAGGAATGAAAATCCACCGAACGAAAAAGGGGTGTGGGAGGTCATATGGGGGAGATCAACAGCGCTCTGTCTCGACGGATAAGACGTTAGAAGAACGCAGCCAGGAGTCAATCCACAGAGTGCTGAGTACATTCAAGTTGATCTGCCCGATGATGATCTCACACACTTCTTGGACGGGAAGAGAGATGCTGCCAGTGCAAAAGGGCTTTGGGAACAGCTGGACGAAGCCTTGGCAAAAGAGTTGGATAAAAACCTGAAGCAGATAACTTTGGAAAAGAAGCTGGAAATCTTCGGCGACATAATATATCTGCACTGTCGCAAAGTGTTCGGAGTGAGGGAGGCAAGGGAAAGTAATCCACCACGAAAAAGTAGAAGACAAATTAAATTAGAAGAAATCAGGAAACAGAAGAAGCATGCCCGAAAACTTTTAAAGAACGCAGTTGCCACAGAGAAGGAAGGGTTACGACAGGTTTGGGAGCACCTGAAAGGCCAACATAATGCCCTTTGTAGAGCAGAAAGGTTGTGCAGGAAGAGAAGGAAGACGCGAAGGGATAGGGAAAAATTCTTCAGGGAGCAATTCACGTTTGCCAAAGAACTGTTTGAGCAGCCACGGTCGGGTACGCTAAACATCAAGAAAGAAGACCTGGAAGAACACCTTAGAATGACATATTCAGATGGTCGCAGAGATGAGCCGCTCAGCAGCATGGCAGGCCTTAAATGGCCGAGTAAGCCAGGTGCTGAATTTAACACCAAGCCCCCAACGGTGCAAGAGATAGAAAGCATTGTCCAGAAAGCTCGGTGCAAGTCAGCTCCAGGTCCTAATGGTGTTCCATATGTGGTGTATAAGAGATGCCCTGAAGTGCTCAAACGACTGCTCCGTTTACTGAAGAATGCGTGGAAAACCCAGCTTGTAAGCAAGGAATGGAGAAAGGCGAACGGAGTCTACATCCCGAAGGAGCAAAATTCGACAGACATCAATTAGTTCAGGCCAATCTCACTACTCAATGTGGAAGGGACAATATTTTTCTCAGTGATGGCGAAAAGACTCACTACATACCTCGTGGCTAATGGGTACATTGACACTACCATTCAGAAAGGAGGTATCCCAGGTACACCAGGATGTCTAGAGCATGCCACAATGATCTGGGAAGCAATCCAAAAGGCAAAGTCTGACAGAACAAACCTCCATGTAATCTGGTTGGATCTAGCGAATGCTTATGGATCCGTTCCACACCAGATGTTGTGGCAGGCCCTAGAAATGTATCATGTTCCACAAGAGATTGCAGCAATGCTGAAGCTGTATTTCGCAGGGTTTGCTGTCCGATTTTCAACCAGAGAGTACACAACGAAGTGGATTGGCCGTGAAGTTGGAATTGCGATGGGGTGTGCCATCTCTCCGATACTATTCGTGATGGCTATGCAGGTAATCCTCAATGCGGCTGAAGGAATGGCTATAGGTCCAAAGGTCTGTGGAATGTGTCATATGCCACCGCTCAAAGCATTCATGGATGACACAACAATTCTGACATCAGATGAACATCAGGCCCGGAGGATGTTAGCACGCATGGATGAACTAGTCAGCTGGTGCAGAATGAGCTTCAAACCCAAGAAGTCGAGAAGCCTATCAGTCAGGAAAGGGAAGATAGCAGAGGACATATTCATGGTTTCAAACCAAAGAATCCCTACTGTCATTGAGGAACCTGTTAAAAGTCTTGGCAGGGTGTACGATGCCTCATTAAAAGACTCGAAGGCAGTGCAACAGACAATTGACATGGCAGACAGAGGGCTACAGATCATAGACCAAAGCAGACTCCTGGGAAAGTTCAAACTGTGGTGCCTCCAGTTCATGTTGATACCGAAGTTGCTGTGGCCACTGCTTATATATGAAATAAGCACCAGTACAGTGGAAGCTATAGAGCAGACGGTCAACAAGTTCATGAGAAAGTGGCTAGGGGTACCACCAGGTCTGTCAGATGTAGCACTGTACTGCAAAAAGTCAAAACTTCTGCTTCCTTTCAAGTCAGTTGTTGAAGAGTACAAAGTTGGAAAGGCAAGGCTTGCGATGATGCTACGCGAGTCAGCTGATGATGTGGTTAAGTCCATTCAGCCCACACTGAAAACGGGAAGGAAGTGGAGAGTGGAAGAAGCTGTTGATGCCGCCCGAGAGTCACTCAAACTGAGGGAGGTAATCGGATACACACAAACGAATAGACGGGGATTTGGTTATGGAGACATCCGCTGGTGGTCCAAGGCATCAAGCAGGGAGCGCAGAGACATGGAAGTTCAGGAGATACGAGGAGCTGAGAATGATAAGAGGTTGCAAAAAGCAGTGCAGCAGGTCCAACAAGGCCAATGGATTACATGGGAAATAGCCCTGCAGAGGTCCTTGACATGGAATGATATATGGCATATGGCACCTCTTAGGCTCAGCTTCGTTGTTAGATCAATGTATGACCTGCTGCCGACGGCCACCAACCTTGTGAAATGGGGAAAGTCGGATGATGTGCAGTGCCCCCTGTGCCAGGGGAGGCAGACACTCGAACACGTTCTCTCAGCGTGTAAGGTGTCATTAGGGCAAGGGCGATACACTTGGCGCCATAACAAAGTGCTAAATGTGCTTGCTGCGACAATAGATCTGGCAATGATGAAGGCGAATAGCAAACCCAGGCCGAGCACCGCAAATACATACTTTCTGAGGGCAGGAAAGTCAGCACACCCCAAACCGAGTAAACCTGGTAGCAGTTTACCATCTTTTCTTGACTGTACAAACGACTGGGAGATGGCGGTAGACCTACCTGGACGAGGGGCATATCCAGAAAGTATCAGAAAATCGCGGAGACGGCCGGATATAGTGCTTCATTCTTCAGCAACGCTTCAGGTCATACTGATTGAACTGACCGTACCATTTGAATCCAGATTAGACGAGCAACATTTGTTCAAAGCGGCCAAGTATAATGATCTGGCCGCAGATCTGAGACATGATGGGTTCACTGCAAGGGTCATGGCTGTTGAAGTGGGCGCAAGAGAAAACTTTTTGGCTAAGGTCGTAACATGTGACGAAACCTGGGCACATCATTTTGAACCTGAGACAAAAAGACAGTCAATGGAGTGGCATCATCCGCAATCACCACGAAGAAAGAAATTCAAGACAATTCCTTCAGCTGGAAAGGTCATGATCACTGTCTTTTGGGACATTGAAGGTGTGATTCGTGTGGACGTTATGCCAAGAGGAGAGACAATCAATTCGCAAGACATTGAAAAAACTCAATCAACGTTTTCGCAGAGTTCGGCCGCTCAAGAATCCAGCAGACAATGCGCGACCTCACACAAGTCTGGCAACACGGGAAGCAATCACCAAATTGGGTTATACTGTACTACCCCATCCACCCTATAGTCCCGATTTGGCACCCTCTGATTTTCATCTGTTTGGTCCACTTAAAAATGCACTTCGTGGGACAAGGTTTGAAGATGATGAAGGAGTGATTCATGCAGCGAAGAAATGGCTACATGAGCAAGACAAAATCTGGTACGGGCTAGGAATACATGCACTTGTTTCGCGCTGGCATAAAGCCGTACAAGTTGATGGGGATTACGTTGAATAATACCGATGTTTACATGACATATCCATGTATATTGTGTATAAATTTCATGCTTTTTGAATAAACAGCTCCTGAGAAAAACGATGTGGTGCATTACTTTCTGAACGCCCCTCGTACAAGGGTCAGAAGTCAGAGAAAGTTAGCAATATACATGCAAACATCTAAAACACACTCATCTCACGAACACCTAGGCATGTGTGCTTCATGGGCAAAAGCTAGCCACATGTCCACTAATGTCCGCAGGTTCATATGTGTCATCAGAAATCAGAGGTCTAGAGTCCAGATCAATCTGTGCTACCTGAAACAATACAGGAGCCTCTGCTATTGTCATCCGGACTTCATCCTCAGTCCCCAACAGTAGTTGGCGATCTAGAGGGAGGACTACACTGATAAATCTGTGCAATTCAAGTGAAGACAGACATAAGACTTGAAAGTTGAGTAAAGCATATGTTTAAATTCATGCAGCCAAATGAGAGCAGACCAGGACAGTGATTAGTTGATGATGAAAAACATTAGTCTATTAGCATAGCCAAGAGACTAGATTGAAAGAACATTTGAGGAACTTTATTTCAACTTAACTCTATTCGTTTCTATCCTTATAAAACCAGACAAATTTGGCAGGTAAATTCTCTTCTCTAGCTCTTCCTTCCAGACTTGCAGGTTGGAGTGAAGATGTGCCACCGATTTAGCAATCAGAGCAACATCGTTAGCAAATGCCAGCTCTGAAATACAGACCCGTCTCATCTTCCAGTAGCCCACTGAATATTTTCATGTCCTCTCCTTACATCCTTGATGATATCGTTCATGAGGAGTATGAAAAGATAAGATGACAGGATATCACCTTGTCTTACACCAGTGGTGCTCCTGAATTCTTCTGAATTATGGTTTGCCGTCCTCACATGATTTCTGCAAGACTTGTAGAAGCTCTGTATAGCATGAATCAGAGGTGATGGAATGTTCTTCCTTGCCAAACAGTCCCAGAGTTTGTTCCAGGGGACCTTGTCAAATGCTTTTTCAAGATCTAAGAAGCAAAGATGGATCTCACTCTTCCTTCCCATTCATACTTCTTGTGTTCCATGTTCCGTAAGTCGTAGTCCGTTCCAGTTCGTCGCCTTTAGAATCAGTCCGGTTTTCTCTCTTTCGCGTAATCAGGTTTTTAAGACAAACAGGTGATTGGCCTGTTGTGCCTTTTGCATGGTGGAGGGGCTGCCTCCTTACGGCCTCCATGCAGGCCGCCCTTCTCCTTTTTCAGCCAGGCTTGGGACCGACCTAGGCGGAGTTTATTAATGAATTTATGATATTTTTCTGATTTTCAAAAATCATATACAAAACTGAAAGTACTTTTAAATAAAAGCCACTGTTCTGTACATTTTACATTTGCTAGTTTTTTTTCCTTCTTTGAATATTTCAGTGTATGTAAATTTTTGTTATTTTTCGTGCATCAAATTCGGTAATTAATTTGTTACTACTCAACAAAGTTAAACAAAATCCAAAAATAACTACTACTGTACTAAAGTCCATTCATTTCCAAACACACTGATATATAATGTGTATAGGATTAACATATTTAACAACATTCTACATGTTTTTACAAAATGTCACCTGAAACCTACTCAAAAATCCTTCAAAAGTCAAGAATTGAATAGTTAAGTGGAAAAATTCAAGGAAATACATTTTAGTTAAATAATTAGAAATATAAACCATCATTTAGATTTTGTAAAATATTTTATTCATTGATTTCCATCATCATCCATTCATACTTTCACTAGAAGAAAAGATAGATGTACCGTACATAATAAGTTCAATAATTGTACTCAGCTGACTTATTAATTTTATATTGTTAAAGTTTGAGTTTTATTGAATTGTTTAATTATCATAGGTAGTTACGGTACATAGCTAAGGTGGCACTTTGGGGTCTGACTTTACTCTGAATACTTTCTGAAGCAGATACCTTCACAGCCGTGACTTTCATGTGATACCAGTGTTCTTCTCCAACACTGGGACTTCACTCATTTCAAGGCAGACCACTAATTCTGTTCTTTCAGTATCTACTTCTGACACTACACTTATAAAAACCTTACGCTGCAGCATCATAAGTCATATAGTGAATTTCACTGTATTAAATTTACTAAAATTACTACATGTAAACGTTAATCTTTTTTTTTTCTTTTTTTTTTTAAATTAATGAAGAAAAATATCCCGTTCAACCTCTGATGGGTTATAATTAGGATATATATTGTTTTCAATATCTCATATTCCCAGATCTAAGGGTCTTTTATATTTGGACATGCGCCCTAATATAACCGACTAGGTTGAACGGGGCGCGCCTCCTCAAAACGAGGCAAAAGTTTTACATTAAAATAATAATAATAATATGAACAACTGCGGATATGAAAAAGTGGCATCACATTTTTCAAATCATTGTAAATAGGTACAATCACAATTGTGCTTATACGTTAAATAAAAAAAAAACTTTCATCTCTTGTTTTGATTACTAGCTGACATAAATACCATAATAAACGTAGTTTCATTTTCGTTACGGTGAGTCAGGTATTCGTCTTTGCGTGCAAAGCGGATACATTTTGAAATGCTGAGTGGGGTATGTTTTTTAATAAAATGGCGTCGAATAGATATTACTGCGTCTATCACAACGCTTTTCACCAACAGAATGTGAACTAGGGTTGTTTATCAAAAGTGCAGACTTGTAATTTCATTATGCTGTCACCAAGCAGAAGCAAAGTAAAAGAATAAGTATAAAAACGTTTAGCCTACTTTTTAAATGTACAATTTGAGTTAGGCTACTCAAAGATAGATATTTCTCATCCTAATGTTTAGACCTAGGCCTATTTGTTGCCGTCACGGTGACAGATATAAATGAAGAGAAGTGGGGCGTGTTCTTCAATGTCACCAAAATAATACGACCACGTCGTTAGGTTTAGGATTAAGGCTAGAGTTTATGATTTCTAAACTAAACCGTTACCCTTTATTACCACGTTTTTGAATCATTTTTTTTTTGGAGGCATATCGAACACACGGCCCACTTCTTGTTTCCATTTCAACCGGTAACGCCAGTACTTTTGCAAGTAATTGCTTGATTTTACACACTGAGATCTCTTACCTAGTCTTTTCAATATTATTTCTATGGTCATGCTCGTTTCAGTCGTTCTTTTTACTGTGAGACTTTTTATGAAATGATGTCAGTAGTGTCCTATACGGGGTATTTAAAATGAAAATAACAAGAAAAACTATAGGGCCAACGCTCTAGATTTGGCTCTATTTTTTTATTTTCTGTAGCCTACTTTTCAGGAAGTATAAAATACTTTATAAGCAATTAACTCTCATTTGACCACTTTTAACTCTGCCTAGGCTGGTCTCAAGCCAGGCTGAAAAATGAGATGGGCGGCCTGCATGAAGGACGTAAGGAGGCAGCCCCTCCATCATGCAAAGGCACAACAGGCCAATCACCTGTTTGTCTTAAAAACCAGATTATGAGAAAAATAAGAGAAAACCGGACTAATTCTAAAGGCGACAAACTGGAACGGACAACGACTTACAGAACATGGAACACAAGAAGTATAAATGGGAAGGAAGAGGAGCTGGTGGAAGAGATGAGGAAAGCTAAATTAGAAATCCTGGCTTTAACAGAAACAAAGAAAAAAGGACAAGGAGTTATGGATCTCGATGGCGACACGCTGCTCTACAGTGGTGTTACCACATCTGAAAGAGCTAAAGGGGGCGTGGGTTGTATTGTGGCAAAAAAACCAAAGGGATAGTAGCAAGGGATGGAACTTTGTCTCGGAACGCATTATGGTCCTAAAACTAAAAGAAGGAGAAACCATAGTCAACCTTGTCATTGTGTATGGGCCAAATGAAGATGAGCGAGCAGAGGTCAAGGAGGAATTCTTTGAGCTGCTTCAAAGGACAGTGGACGACTGCCTGGATGAAGTAATCCTGCTAGGAGATTTCAATGCCAGAGTTGGAAATGACCATGCTAGATGGGGTGGAGTTATCGGAAGATATGGAGAAGATACTCTTAATGACAATGGAAAGTGACTCCTTAGATTCTGCACTGAGCAGAATCTGATAATTACAAACACAAAGTTCCCACATAAGCGCATACATATATACACTAGGTGTGAACCAACAATGAATGAGAAGTCAGTGATAGACTATGCCATAGTTAGGAAAAGCTCATTCAAGTATGTCCGGGAAGCTAGATTGTGGAGGGGGCCAGAGTTTGGAAGTGATCACTACTTGTTAACAATTAAAAGAACAACTGAAAGAGTTACTCGGTCTAGGAACTGCCTAACATCACGCAAGAAGCTAAGTAAACGAACAGGGGAAACAAGCATTAAGACCTACAAGCTGAGAGAGCCAGAAATGATGACCAGATATCAGGGGCTTATTGCTACAGCAGTGAAAAACACAGAACATCAACCTGATGACATGGAAACACTCTGGCTGAAATTCAAAGACATCATAAAGACAGCTGCAGCAGAAGCATGTGGTGAAGTTCAACTTGGGAACAAGAGAAAGAGGACACCTTGGTGGACATATGAGGTTAAAAAGAAAATAAGAGAGAAGAAAAAGGCATAGAAACAATACTTAGGAGCAAAAACACACCAGGAAAAACAAAGAAATACAGAGAATATATGATACTCAAAACAGAAGTAAAGAACAAGGTGCTAGCAGCAAAACAGAAGTCCTTGGAAGAATTTGGAGAAAAGCTAGAAAGCGATGCGCAAGAAAACCAGAAATTATTCTAGAAGACCCTAAAGAATATGAGAAAGGAAAAACAGTGTCCTCTTAAATTTATAAAGGACAAGCAAGGCAAATTGCTTACTGCCCCAAAGGAAGTAATGGAAAGAATATTTTTCAGAGCTTCTGGATGGTGAGAAAGGTCAAGCATGAGAAATGATAACCACTGACACAGAAGACGAAACCAATTGTGATGAAGATGACAAAAAGATGGAAGAACTTGAAGGCAGCACTGGAGAAAATCAAGATGGGCAAAGCTGCAGGACATGATGGCATAACACCAGAAATGGTTATGTACATGGGAGCAGCAGGCGACCTATTACTCCTTAGGGTCCTACAGGCAGCCTGGTGCAACAAGACCATACCAAAGGATTGGGAGATTGCCATCATAACACCAATTTTCAAAAAGGGTGATAACCGACAATGTGGAAACCATAGAGGCATATCCCTTCTCAGTGTCCCTGGTAAAATCTACTCTAGAATACTGTAGCAGAGACTCAGACGCCTAGCTGAGCCACAAATGGATGAAGTCCAGTGTGGCTTCCGAGTAAATCGAAATACTCAAGACCTAATCTTCACACTCAGACAGTTAAGTGAAAAGGCTCTTGAGTATAAGGGTGAGATCCATCTTTGCTTCTTAGATCTGGAAAAGGCATTTGACAAGATCCCTTGGAACAAACTCTGGGACTGTTTGGCAAGGAAGAACATTCCAACACCTCTGATTTATGCTATTCAGAGCTTCTACAAGTCTTGCAGAAATTGTGTGAGGATGGCAAACCAAAAGTCAGAAGAATTCAGGACCACCACTGGTGTAAGACAAGGTGATATCTTGTCACTTTATTCTTTCATACCCCTCATGGACGATGTCATCAAGGCATGTAAGGAGAAGACAAGAAAGTATTCAGTGGGGTACTGGAAGATGAGACAGATGTGTATTTCAGAGCTGGCATTTAATGATGATGTTGCCCTGATTGCTAAATCAGAGGCACATCTTCAGTCCAACCTGCACGTCTGGAAGGAAGAGCTGGAGAAGAGAGGGATGATCTTAACCAGCTCTAAAACAAAAACCATGGTGATATCACGAGAGAAAAGAAGACATCAGATTAAGCTGGGAGAACAGGTCCTGGAGCAGGCTGACCACTTTAAATACCTTGGAGCTGTCATAGACCAGAAGGGAGGCATCAAAGAAGAGTTGGCTACCCGAAGAGCAGCAGCTGGGAGACTTTTTCAAGCCATAAATCGAGGATTCCTCAGCAAAAGAGAAGTTGTTAAGAAGACGAAGATGGCTGTATACCGCTCCACCAATGTCCCAGTCTTGACATATGGATGCTAGTCATGGGCAATGACTACAACCCACAAAAGCAAGATCCAAACCTCAGAAATGAGGTATCTTCTGAGGAAGGTGGTTGAAGTAACAAGAAGAGACATGGTCCGCAACCAGATGATACGTCAAGGCCTGAAAACCCAACCCCTGCAGACCCAAGTAGAATAGTCCCAACTGAGATGGTTTGGCCATGTCTGCAGAATGGGAGAAGATCGATTACCACGGCAAGCATGGGAAACTAAGAGCCAGGGATCCGGACCTCCAGGACGACCCAAAGTTCGCTGGGAGGACAACATTAGACAATCTTTGAATGACCGAGGACTAGAATGGAACCAAGCCAGGAGGAAGACAGCTGATAGAATAGTACACCGCTCTCTCTTACAAACCTCTACACCTCACGGTAGAAGAGGAACGACTAAGTAAGTAAGTTGACCACTTTTATCATTATGAATGGGAGCATCATTCATCCTCATTTGACCACTTTGATTAATTACTTAACCTTTATAAGCAACTGCTACATTATATAGGCCTACTTTATTTGTCCCTATTTTTTAGGTATAATAAATATGATACTATAAAGAGTGTAGGGGCCTACAGTCTTGTTTGAGACACTCTGTATATTGGATGCAGGATGTAGGTCTTACAATTTCTCTGTCAACATTTCTCATTTTGTTTTTCTTGGTGACATTAATGGCTCTTCTCAAGTAGTTCATCTTGCATGATTTGGTTTCCTTCTCTTGTGCTCTGGGTAGGGACCATGTTTGACACAGATAGCAAAGAACTGGTAAGAATATACCTCTCATCTATTGCCATTTAATCTCCATACTGATATTTGGATCTTTGATCAGTGGAAGTCATGCACTGACTTTTTGACAATTTGTTTCAATTTCTCTGTCAGGTCTTTCATTTTCATATGTTATTTTATATATACTGAAGCACATTAAAAACGCACCACTATTATATATACTGATGCCGAGAAGCTGGAAAAAAAAAGTGTGGGAATGGATTTTCCCCGTGTTTGTCATGAGGTAGAGAGTGAATGGCTGCTGGAATGGAAAGTGCATGATTTAACCCACGGGTTTGTGTACAGACTACATGAAAACAATGAAAGTTACACGTGCAACACGATTCCCAACAGCTATGACCCTGAAAATGTGTATGCGTTGTGGCAGTATACTTGGTATAAAAAGGCCATTGAGACAAAACACCCAGTACATGTGCTTGAAATGCCACGACTATCTGAAAACAACCGCCAACGAGCCATTGGTATGTTGGAGACCGGAATGAGCTCACGGGCCATTGCCAGAAGGATGAATTGCCACCACAGCACTATTGTAAGTCTCAGTGAATGTTACGGAACCACTGGCAGTGCCCGGGATAGACTTCGGAGTGGCCAACCACGAGTTACTACCCCTGCGCAAGATCGTCATATTGTGCTGAGTCACCTAAGGAATCGTTCTCTCCCGGCAAGTCAAACAGCAAGAGCAATAATGGGTAGACGTGGGCAAGTCTCTCGAATGACAGTCATACGATGACTCAGAGATACAGGCCTTACTGCAAGACGACCTTATGTTGGGCCAAACTTGACTCACAGACATCGTCAGCAGCACCTGCAATGGGCAGAGCAACATGTCAGATGGAGTGGAATGCTGTCCTATTCACAGACGAGAGCAGATTCAACATATCCTTTGCTGATGGACGTATGCAGATTTGGCGACGGTGTGGAGAGCGCTTTGCAGATTGCTGTGTTCGTCAGCACAACCGATTTGGAGGTGGCAGTATTCACATTTGGGGAGGATTCAGTTTTCACCATCGCTTGCCTCTTCACGTCTTCCGTGGAAATGTTAATGCATTGCGCAGCAATATCTTCAGCAGCAGAACATTGTGACGATTGATTGGCCTGCCCTATCACCAGACATGTTTCCTATAGAACATCTGTGGGACGAGCTTGGATGCAGAGTCTACAGGCAAGGTTCTCCAGCTAATCTGCAACAGCTCGAAGCTGCTCTTACACGTGAATGGGACTTGATTCCCCGGAATTTCCTTCAGAGACTTGTGCGTTCCATGCGGAGCCGCTGCCAAGCTTGTTTGCAAGCACACGGTGGACATACCAGATACTGAGGATAGTGTGAATGAATTTTTTTATTGGTTGCATTTTTGGTTTTCTCCCTTGCCTGCACAGAATGCAATGAACTTCATAACAATCAAATGTACAAATTAATGACCAGCATGGATTCATAGGAAAATGAATAAAGATTCCAAATATGTAAACTTGTAAACACTTATATTTACATTTCACACTGTGTTCCTGGATTATACAGGTGGTGCTTTTTTAATGTGCTTCAGTATATATATATATATATATATATATATATATATATATATATATATATATATATATATATATATATATATATATATATATATATATATATATATATATATATATATATATATATATATATATATATATGTGTGTGTGTGTGTGTGTGTTAAATAACAGTGGTCATGGCACACCTGTGGTTCTGTGGTTATATCAAATGCATCAATAAAACCATTCAGTTACTTTTACTGCACTTTTAAATGCATGGTACAAAGCTCTCACTTTATCTACTAGTGGACCCTGTATTCCATAACCATACCAAAGTTTATTCCAATCCACTCTATTAAAGACCCTCTCCTGATCTATTACTTACTTACTTAGTCGTTCCCCTTCTACCATGAGGTGTAGAGGTTTGGAAGAGAGAGCACCAGACTATCCTATCGGCTGTCTTCCTCCTGGCCTGGTTCCATCCTCGGTCCTTCAAAGATTGTCTAATGTTGTCCTCCCAGCGGACTGGGGGTCTGGATCCCTGGCTCTTTGTTTCCCATGCTTGTCGTGGTAGCCGATCTTCTCCCATTCTGCAGACATGGCCAAACCATCTTGGGTCTGCAGGGGGTGGGATTTTAGGCCTTGACGTATCGTCTGGTTGTGGACCATGTCTATTCTTGTTACTTCAACCACCTTCCTCAGATACCTCATTTCTGAGGTTTGGATCTGGCTTTTGTGGATTGTAGTCATTGCCCATGACTCGCATCCATATGTCAAGACTGGGACATACGTTGAGCGGTATACAGCCATCTTCGTTTTCTTACCAACCTCTCTCTTGCTGAGGAATCCTCGATTTATAGCCTGAAAAAGTCTCCCAGCTGCTGCTTTTTGAGTGGCCAACTCTTCTTTGCTGCTTCCCTTTCGGTCTATAATTGCTCCGAGGTATTTAAAGTGGTCGAACTGCTCCAGGACCTGTTCTCCCAGCTTAATCTGATGTCTTCTTTCTTCTCGTGATATCACCATGGATTTTGTTTTAGAGCTGCTTATGACCATCCTTCTCTTCTCCAGCTCTTCCTTCCAGACTTGCAGGTTGGATTGAAGATGTGCCTCTGATTTAGCAATCAGGGCAACATCATCAGCAAATGCCAGCTCTGAAATACAGACCTGTCTCATCTTCCAGTACCCCACTGAATACTTTCTTGTTCTCTCCTTACATGCCTTGATGACATCGTCCATGAGGAGTATGAAAAGATAAGGTGACAGGATATTGTGACCGGCTGGCCTACACTAGCATTTATACGTGCTATAATGCTACATATAAGAATGACAGACATTAAAAGCAGATACGGCATTTTCGCACAAAACACAGTATCATTAAAGGTTCACAGCTCTGAGAGGGCAAGGTAGTGCAGTCCCAGAAAATAATAATGAATTGGTGTTATGCGCAGGAAGTGTGAAGTGAGAGTTGTGATCTTGGGTTTTTTCCAATTGTTAAGGTGGAAAAGAGAGGCGTGTGAAAAATGTCGAAAAACAGAAAGACGTGTGCAAAATGTCGAAAACAGAGAGACATGTGTAAAATGAGCGAGACATGTGTAAAATGAGCGAGGCATGTGTAAAATGGCGGGAAAAAGAAGGAGCTGTATAAAAGGTGGGAAAATGCGAGAAAAGGAAGAGATTTGCTAGGTATTCATTGTGTTATATTAGGCAAGCCAGATTTGAGTTTCGTCTTGGAGATTATGAAGATCAGTAGTTTTTTTCTTTTGGATATAACTCACTATTTTGTTTATTCGTAAGTAAACGATCATGTCATTGTGAAAATACCAGTGCTTGTCGAATGACGTTCAATAAACTTCTGGTTTAATTTACTGCATTGCTGTTTTTGAAACGTTACAGTTTGTCTTTTGGATATACCTTGTCATTTTGGGGCCCTTTTGCTTATCACTAAACCATAAAGGGTAAGAACGAACCTGGAAAGGAAAATTAGTAAAAGTCAAGAATCTCCATCTCTGGCGGAACGCCTGTAGCACTTGAACAACAACATATAAAGGATTAGCTCTGATTGAAAACAAAAAAATCAATATAAATACTTGCGCATTTAACTGACACGGGCACAATATCACCTTGTCTTACACCAGTGGTGGTCCTGAACTCTTCTGACTTATGGTTTGCTGTCCTCACATAATTTCTGCAAGACTTGTAGAAGCTCTGTATAGCATGAATCAGAGGTGCTAGAATATTCTTCCTTGCCAAACAGTCCCAAAGTTTGCTCCAGGGGACCCTGTCAAACATCTTTTCCAGATCTATGAAACAAAGATGGATCTCACTCTTATACTCAAGAGCCTTTTCACTCAACTGTCTGAGTGTGAAGATTAGGTGTTGAGTACTTCGGTTTGCTCGGAATCCGCACTGGACCTCATCCAATTGTGGCTCAGCTAGGCGTCGGAGTCTCTGCTCTATGATTCTAGAGTAGATTTTACCAGGGACACTGAGAAGGGATATGCCTCTATGGTTTCCACATTGTCGATTGTCACCCTTTTTGAAAATTGGTGTTATGATGGCAATCTCCCAATCCTTTGGTATGGTCTTGTTGCACCATGCTGCCTGTAGGACCCTTAAGAGTAATAGGTCGCCTGATGCTCCCATGTACTTAACCATTTCTGGTGTTATACCATCATGCCCTGCTGCTTTGCCCATCTTGATTTTTTCCAGTGCTGCCTTCAGTTCTTCCATCTTTATGTCATCTTCACCACCATTAGTTTCCTCTTCTGTGTTAGTGGTTATCATTTCTGATGCTTGACCTTGCTCACCATCCAGGAGCTCTGAAAAGTATTCTTTCCATTACTTCTTTTGAGGCAGTAAGCAATTTGCCTTGCTTGTCCTTTATAAATTTGAGAGGGCATTGTTTTTCCTTCCTCATGTTCTTTAGGGTCTTATAGAATAATTTCTGGTTTTCTTGAGCATCTTTTTCTAGCTTTTTTCCAAATTCTTCCAAGGACTTCTGTTTTGCTGCTAGCACCTTGTTCTGAGCTTCTGTTCTGAGTGTCACATATTCTCTATATTTCTTCATTTGTCCTGTTGTGTTTTTAGCTCCTAAGTATTGTTTCCATGCCATTTTCTTCTCTCTTATTTTCTCTTTGACTTCCTCTGTCCACCAAGATGTCCTCTTTCTCTTGTTTCCAAGTTGAACTTCACCACATGCTTCTGCAGCAGTTGTCTTTGAATTTAAGCCAGAGGGTTTCCAAGTCATCAGGTTGTTCTTCTGTGTTGCTCACCGCTGCAGCAATAAGCCCCTGATATCTGGTCTTAATTTCTGGCTCTCTCAGTTTGTAGGTCTTAATGCTCATTTCTTCCGTTCATTTACTTAGTTTCTTGCATGATGTTAGGCAGTTCCTAGGCTGAGCAACTCTTTCAGTTCTTCTGATTGTAAGCAGGTAGTGATCACTTCCAATCTCTGGCCCCCTCCAGATTCAAGCATCCCGGACATATTTGAATGAGCTCCTCCTAACAAAGGCATAGTCGATCACTGACTTCTCATTCTTTGTTGGTTCACATCTAGTGTATGCATGTATGCGCTTATTGGGGGAACTTTGTGTTTGTAATGATCAGTTCTGCTCACTGCAGAATCTAAGGAGTCGCTTTCCATTGTCATTGAGAGTATCTTCTCCATATCTTCCGATAACTCCATCCCATCTAGCATGGTCATTTTCAACTCTGGCATTGAAATCTCCAAGCATGATAATTTCATCTAGGCAGTCATCCACTGTCCTTTGAAGCAGCTTGAAGAATTCCTCCTTGACCTCTGCTCTCTCATCCTCATTTGGCCCATACACTATGACCAGGTTGTCTATGGTTTCTCCTTCTTTTAGTTTTACAACCATAATGTGCTCTGAGACAAAGTTCCATCCCTTGATACTATCTTTTTGGTTTTTGGCCACAATGCAACCCACACCCCCTTTAGCTCTTTCAGATGTGGGTACACCACTGTAGAGCAGCGTGTTGCCATCGAGATCCGTGACTCCTTGTCCTTTTTTCTTTGTTTCCGTTATAGCCAGGATTTCTAGTTTTGCTTTCCTCATCTCTTCCAAGAGCTCCTCTTCTTTCCCATTTATACTTATTGTGTTCCAAGTTCCATAAGTCATAGTCCGTTCCAGTTCGTCGACTTTAGAATCAGTCCGGTTTTCTCTTTTGTACGAGGGGCATTCAGAAAGTAATGCACCACATCGTTTTTCTCAGCTAATAATGAAGATAGAAGCATGAAATTTTGCACATTTCAAATATGGCGTGTGCCAATTGTGTGCACCAAATTGCACCGCAACCGGCCAAATAATACCGCTGCCCTAAACTGTTGAAATGGAGCGTGTTAGCAACTTGCGTTATAAGCAGCGAATTGTGATAGAATTTCTCGTTTCAGAGAAGGAAACTGTTGTGAACATTCACAAGCGTCTATGTGATGTGTATGGAAGTTTTGCAGTTGACAGGAGTACAGTCAGTCGCTGGGTTCAGAGAATCAAAGAATCAGGAAGTGGAGATACGGAGCTGCTTGATCGGCCGCGCTGTGGACGTCCTGCCACAGCCACCAACGTAGAAATGTTGAAATGCGCTGAGGGCATTAGCCTATTCTTACTGATAGGCGAATCACTACTCAACTATTGGCCTTACAGCTGTCAGTCAGCATTGGTAGTGCAAATGCAGTTATAAAAACTCTCGGATTTTCTCAGGTTTGCGCAAGATGGGTTCCTCGAAGTCTCACAAATGACCACCGATTGCAAAGGAAAGCAATTTCTTCTGAATTGTTGGAGCATTTCAGTGCTGATGGAGAGAACTTTTTGGCTAAGATCGTTACAGGTGACGAAACCTGGGCACATCATTTTGAACCTGAGACAAAAAGACAGTTAATGGAGTGGCATCATCCGCAATCACCACGAAGAAAGAAATTCAAGACAATTCCTTCAGCTGGAAAGGTCATGATCACTGTCTTTTGGGACATTGAAGGTGTGATTCTTGTGGACGTTATGCTAAGAGGAGAGACAATCAATTCGCAAGCTTACATTAAGACATTGAAAAAACTCAATCAACGTTTTCGCAGAGTTCCGCACAAGAATCCAGCAGACCTGCTTCTCCTTCACGACAATGCGCGACCTCACACAAGTCTGGCAACACGGGAAGCAATCACCAAATTGGGTTGGACTGTACTACCCCATCCACCCTATAGTCCCGATTTGGCACCCTCTGATTTTCACCTATTTGGTTCACTTAACGATGCACTCCATGGGACAAGGTTTGAAGATGATGAAGGAGTGATTCATGCAGCGAAGAAATGGCTACATGATCAAGACAAAATCTGGTACGGGCTAGGAATACATGCAATTGTTTCGCGCTGGCATAAAGCCGTACAAGTTGATGGGGATTATGTTGAATAATACCGATGTTTACATGACATATACATGTATATTGTGTATAAATTTCATGCTTTTTGAATAAACAGCTCCTGAGAAAAATGATGTGGTGCATTACTTTCTGAATGCCCCTCGTAGTTCTCGTAATCAAAAATTTAAAGCAAACAGGTGATTGGCCTGTTGTGCCTTTGCATTGTGGAGGGGCTGCCTCCTTACGGCCTCCAATGCTGGCCGCCCTCCTCCTTTTTCAGCTGGGCTTGGGACCGGCCTAGGCGGAGTTCTCTTGATCTATGTGTACAATATTTGTTGTCTGTCATAATTGATTGTTCTGTCAGTTAATTTTAAAATACAAGGGGATTGACATAAGTCTTGGGCCTGACCATGAAGGACATGTCACAGAGAGCTGAAATTTTGTATAGTGTTTATTCCTTTTCAATATAGCCACCATCTGAATTGACACACTTCTGCCATCTCTGCTTGACCTTGAAAAGACCTTGGGAGTAGAACACCCTATTTTTCAAACTAAACCAGTCATCACATGCCAGTATAACCTCTTCTTCGCTGTCAAAATGATTTCCTTTTAGCTGTTTTTTAAGATTTGGGAATAGAAAAAAGTCTGATGGAGCCAAATCTGGAGAATATGGTGGGTGTGGAAGAATTTCAATATTTAAATCGTTGGCTGCTAGCTGCACAAGCCGTGCTTTGTGATAGGGTGCGTTGTCTTGAAGCAAAGAAAGATTTTGAGTGCGCGTTATCCCTCGTTTCCTGGTTACAACCTTTCTTTGTTTTGTGAGAAGATCTGCATAGTACTGTCCATTAACTGTGTTGCCACGAGGCAGATAATCTTTCAAAAGGACACCTTTGCCGTCCCAAAAAACAGTCAGCATCACTTTTCCTGCAGATTTCTGCGCTCTCGGCTTGACAGGTGTTGGGGAGCCCGGGGTTTTCCATTGCATGCTGGCAATTTTGGATTCGGGGTCATAATGGTGTACCCAAGTCTCATCTACTGTCACCATGGTCTCCAGAAAATGTAGGTGTTTTTCCCTGAAACATCAGAAATTTTATCACAGCTCTGGCCTCCTTCTTTTCCATTGTTTTGTCAAATCTTTGGAGCAGCAGATCCGGTCAATAGGGTACATTGCGCCGTGCACCGTAGCGGGAAAACTCATTGAAGAAACAAACGCGTACTTTACACATTCAGTGCAAATATGATGAACTTTAAATGTGCCAAGTTTCATCTTCCTCCTGTGACTCCTTCATGGTCAGGCCCAAGACTTATGTCAATCCCCTTGTACAATTGTTGAAAGGTCACGTGTTGAAAGAGGGTTTTGTCAGTGATGTCGAATTCTTTGTAAAAACAGGTTTTGAATTTAGCATTTCAACAATTCCAGAACATGCCATTATTTTTAATGTTTTTTTTAATACAGTGAGGATTATAAATACTTTAAAAACAACATTTTTGACAAATTTTGACCTGTGCTGCTTGATAACATAGGAGCTAAAAATCATGTACATTAAAAAATCACAAAATGTGTATTTTTCATTCCTGTTTTGGTTTTTCCTGACCTTTGTCAAAATGAAGTACGCATGTCAAAAATGAGGGGCACAATCACTGGAATTGTTTTGTTGGCAAAAAACTTAAAGGCCTGAAAAAATTATTCTCTGTGAAAATGAATAACACGGTCGTGTAACTGTCTGACTGGTTTACAAATGTCTTTGTTTCAGGTCAGCCATAGGACTGCCTCAACTTCTTCATTGCCCTCTGAAAATACACCAGCACTGAATTTGAAATGGGAACCCATTGCTCCACTAGGACCTAGAGCAATGTTCCATGTTGGAGGAGTTTTAAATAACGTTCTCTACATCCATGGAGGAATTCGAGATGCTGGATCAAATCAACCTTCAAACCAGTTTTACAAGCTGGACTTAACGACTACATTTTGGGAAGAGATCCATACCACAGGCAGTCCTGCTCTAAGCCATCATGCAGCTGTAGTATTAGAAAATAGATATTTATTGCTTATTGGTGGATGGGATGGCAAAAAAAGGGGACCAGATTTGTATGTGTATGATACCAAAGAAGACAAGTGGTCACAACTGAAACAGTCAGGTTTTCCAGCAGGTGCAGGACTGAGTAATCACACAGCCAACAAGCTTTCTGATGGGAGTATCATAGTAATTGGCAGAGAAGGGAGCCTTCGGACCCAGCGGAGACATGGAAATGTTTATGTTTTATCAGGCAGTGCACTCTCAGGACAGTTCACCTATCAAGAATATAGTCATGATATAACATCCCGATCTGGGCACACAGCAAATGTAATTGGAAAGGACATATTTATCTTAGGTGGACGAAGTGATGTTATTTTAGAAAAGTTGGTTGGCTTTGAAGGTACAAACGCAGAAGAATGCAGTGTCCTCTCAGAATTGTTGAGTGCTGTAGAATCAAGACATCAGAACCCACTGCACCACTTTCCTTGTGGACGTAAAAATCATGTAGCTGTGAATAATAACAAATGTATCCTAGTACATGGCGGGGAAACATTTGATGGCCGAAGAGAGCCCATTGGAGAAATGTTTCTTATATTGATAAAAAGACCTGTGTGCATCTTCAAGCTTAATGGTGACATTCTCAAACGGGCAGGCCATATTTGTTTTGCTTTGTCTGACAGAGTGTTGCTTCATGGAGGTCTAAGTGGAAAGTCCAGTATTCATGCAGATTTGTATGATTTGAAGATCAAACCTTAGGTTTGTGCTATACCTTGCTTGCTGTAGAGAACAACGTTCACCTTAACTAATAGGCCAATCTACAATACTAGTTGAGTGTTTGATGTTTTTTTTAAAATGTTCCTTATTTTTAGTTAATGACATATTTAATATTAATATTTTTACATACAACGAAAGTAAATTTAAAAAATGGAAAGTTATGTTGAAAAAAAAATAGAAAACGGCTGCTGAAGAAAAATATGAAAATAAAAAAACTGTCCGAAATGGTACAAATTATAAAAAAAGACAAAATTCGGGGAAAGAAAAATGATAAAGAAAAAAAGGAAGGCACTGATAAATGAAACAGCTACCTGAGGGCAAAAATTAAATGAAATGGTGCTGGACATTCCGTCCACTGGGGTGTAGACAACCCAATTAAGAATCAATAGGTTTGTAAGAAGCATAAGTTTTAAGTAGAGCTAATCCTAACAGTGAGGTAAAAAAAAATGTTCACTGCGAAGGTGGAAATATGAGACATGAACTTGATAGTCTAGCAGGATTTAAAATTATTGACAAAGTCAGTAATCTGCTGAGATCCTCCTCAGACTTATCTGTGATACTATCATAAATGTACTGATTGTAGATCTGAGGAGTCAGGCCTTTATAACTTGGAAAAAAACCAAGTTACCAGGCTCCAGTTATCCATGCCTGTTCATGGGCCACCTTGATTGCTTGGTTTTCAAAGTTATAATGACCAGACTCCCTGAGTTTTACCATTTCACTTCTGTTTGCTTGTGGTCACCATTAGTTTATCACCATACATTACTTTGACATCAGACTATACTTTATTTGTTCTATTTATTTCATGTTTTATTCTTTCTGTGTTATTGCAAAGGTGCCGGGTTCGATTCACAGCATCGTCTCGCTTCAGTCTACCCAGTTGTAAATGGGTACCTGGCTTTTGCTTTTGAGTTAGTGAAGGAAAAGGCAATGAGGAAGGGAACTGGTCACCCTACCTCTTGATGCTGGACCTAGTATGGTGAAGTCTCTAACACTTCACTTCCCTGTGGCAGTATCTGATCTGGGGCTACCTTTACCAATACCTTTTTGTGTTATTGTAGTTTGTTTCTTTACGTTGATATTTCTATCTTCTTTAGTGTTCTTATTAGTTATTTAATTATATTTTTTTCCACATGTCTGCTGTATCCTTTGTTATTTTCTCATTGTCTTTCTGTAGTTCTTATATTTGTTTCCTGTTTGTGACTGCAGCTGTGCAGCTGATGAAGGGTAATCCTGAAATGTCCCATGTTTCTAGTTTATTTTTCAGTTTTAAAACTGACTCCAAAACCATATGTGTAACAGCAATTAAATTGCACGTTCGTTTTTGCTATGTATACTTCTTTTAAATTAAATGTGTAAGCCATATCCAGTATGACCATTTTTTCCCACGCCCCCAGTGTTCCCAAGAATATTATATTCTACAAACAGATAAAAATATTTTCTGAAGTACTCAACATTTACTCTTTTTAAATGGTAAAATACCTTAAGAGAATAGGTTACAAAATGTTTACACAGTGTGCCAGTGCATGGATGCATATCTGGAGCTATCTTTATATGACCAGCTATACACAATGCTGCAACATACATACGTGAAAGTGAACCTCTGTGAGGATAATTACACCCTCATTTACTCTTGAAATCATCCACACACTTCCAGGGATTCCCCCTATGGTGAAGTTTGTTGAGAACCCAGCATTACACACTAAGCTTGGAGAAGTCACTTGATCCCCAGACGTGATTCTTTGGCTTTGACCTGGTTGATTGCATGCAGGAGGATCTCACTTTGGACCCAGTGATAGGCTGGGGGAGCTGAGAAATGGCTCTGTGCAGGATGTGATAATTCCTGGCGAGAGCCCAGTACCAGAGCAGAGTATTTTAGCTCTGCATAGCTGGAGAGCCCCCATGGATGGCAGAGAATGCACAGTTTGCCACGTGCTTCATTACTCCTAGCTTGCGATCAGATGTGACGATCCTTTAAATGCAAGCCAAGCTGGAGAAACTGGAGCTCATGACTTCAACTCGGCACATTTCGGAAAGGCAGAAAAACCACAGGAAGTGCCTAGATCTACAGTGTAGATAATACCAAGGAGTCTTCAACTTGGTATTGGCTGCAAAAGAGCAAGAAGCTCAGAAGCCCTAGTTAAACAACAACAACAGCAACAACAACAAAGCGTGCACAACACATCTGTCATTTTCACATAAGAAATGTTAAAACTTCAAATATAATAGGTCTTTGTTAATTTAAAAATAACAGGAAGCAATGTAAATTGTATGCTAACCATTTAGTATTGAGAATCCATATTTTTAAAAATCTCAAGCTTTTTTTTTTAAAACATAACACCTTTCATTTTATGCCAGCTTTGACACCTGTATTAACACTATGACTTTTTTTTACACAATTAAATGCATTACGGTCCTGTGTGGTTCATGGGTGTCTCCGAGGAAACAAATAGAAAATAGGTCTACTGCTACCTCAATCAATCAATCAATACCCTTTAGCTCCCCGAGGAGCATAGGCCTTCAACAAACACATGCCAAGTCTTCCTGTCCTGTGCCATCCACTCAAGTTCTTTCCATGTTTTCCTCATCATTTTCACCTCTGTATCCAGTTCTCTTCTCCATGTGTTTTTTGTTCTACCTCTGCCTCTGCTCAAAAGACGTACCAGCTAGCCAAAATAAAACACTTCTTAGACGCAGACACTAGACTATTGTTCTACACCTCACATATACAGACACATCTAGATTACTGCTCTACACTATGGGATGGTTGCCCTGCTTCCACCTCAAAGAGACTGCACTCCCTGCATAAGAGAGCAATACGTCTGATCACCGATAATCGCACGATATCACACACAAGGACAGGAAAAGAACCCACAATACTGTCCCTGAAAAAACGTCTTCTCTACAACAAAGCCAAGCTGACCCACGCAATTCTATCAAACAATGCTCCGCCGTACCTACGATCATTGTTTCAAACCAGTAGAAGAGAGGGACTACAATTACATCAGTTACGTCTGCCCAAACCTAGGATCGACCTGTTCAAACAGAGTCTAGCCTACTCTGGAGCCTACTTATGGAACAGCCTTCCACACTACCTAAAAAGCCTCTTCTTCTTCTTCTTCCGTCCTTAGCCAACGACCGGCAAAGCAGTCAGTGGCCATTACGCCTAGTGGCGTCTTAAGGGCAACAGCGAATAGATTTTCTTTGCCGTTGTTCCCATCACGCCTAATGGCGTCTTTAGGGCAACGCCAAATCAATCCGTTTGTTGTTGTTTCCGTAATCAAAGTGACTGGCAAACGGGTGATCAGCCCGTTGGTACCTAAAAAGCCTACCTACACAATATTCATTTAACAAAGCACTTTTCAAACACTTCCTAAACACTGATTATCTACCCCCATAGAAACATCATTTGCCTGTCAACATCTCATCCATAGGTCAACATTTCTTTTCCTCTTCCGCTCGTTTTTAATGGGAATAATTTGTTTTATATCCATGTAATACTATTATATAATGTAATGTATGTGAGAATGTACCCGCATACCACTGTACTTTAGAGATGTGTATGTTTCCGTTTGTTTAAATGGGTGATGTACATGCAGATATAATTTTTTTTTTAAACTGCTGAAAGACTTTTTCTGCTACAGAAGTGCGCAAGAAAGTGTTATTATTATTATTTCAATTTCCGCCAAGAATGTATGGATGTAAGCGAGAATGTGTTTTTGTAATTTTTGTATTGAGGATTGATGACACATTCAAAAATACTACAGATTAGACGTTTTGACCGCATAAGTGAGTGTCGGTATACGTAACTTATTTATTTATTGTTTTGTTTATATTATTTTATTTTTATTATTATTATTTTTCTTCAGTCACTATCTTGTTTATTTAAAAAAAAAAAAACCTACTCATTTTTTTATTATGATTGTAAACTGTAAATGAATGCTGTTATGTTAACTTTATAATGTTGCATGCCTTTAAATTAATGCTTAAAGTAATACGTGGGAATAAAAGGATATAGTATGCAAGATTAATGAGAGTGAAAGGGCAGAATGTTAGACGGGCCTGCGCGCCCAATTCTCAACCCTTCGAAAATAAAGTTCGTTCGTTCGTTCGTTCTCTTTCCCTGGGGATTCCAGAACAAGGACTGCCTTGTAATGCTATCAACAGGTCTCCTCAATGTGTGTCCTATCCATCGCCATCATCTTCTTCTCATCTCTTGTTCCACTGGCACGTGTCTGGTTCTTGTCATCAGTTCCATATTTGTGACTTTGTCATACCATTTCAGTCATTCTATTCTACACAATCACTTGTTTATAAAAGTCTGTAGCTTTTTAGTTGTTGTTTTTGTTGAAGTTTTTGTGGTAACATTTTTTTTACGGGATGGGGTAACCAGCCCCATGCCCAACCCTCAGTCACTTTTTATGACATGCATAGTAGGGTACAGTGTTACTATTCTTTGCTCTCCTTTCAAGCCCCGGTAACTGCTACCTCGTGTATGGTAAAAGGCTGCTAATGTGAGGTTGTGCATAAATGAAAACGTATTCTAATGAAGTCACCATTGGAAGAGTGTGCTTTGACGTAGGCATCATACAATAGGCCAGCTGTCGAGGTGGCTGTATGCTGTGTAAAGGGGCAACAAAGGAAATACAAAAGCATTATGCCTCTAATATGTTATTGTTCATTATGTGCCTGTTTAAAACAAAGCAGAAAATATTACTCAGATTCATGTTTTTTCAAATAGTGTTTTAACATGAATGAATCAAAGATGTCTTCACATCTTTCCTAACAAGTCTGAAGTCAAGTTTCAAGAATATTAGTACAAGTCTTTAGTCCCTAACAGTAACTGTCAGCTCGATGCCCGATTTCTGTCTGATTTTATTATTTAAAACTATAGTCACAAGTACTTTAAATAATAAACTCTGTTGGCACATTTTACTTTATCGACTTAAACAAAACCACTTTCTGTTTCTCCATACGAGTAGTTGTAGTAGCCCCTTCAGTCATGGCTGACTATGGGAATGCACCCCTGAGGTGATAGCTCTCAGCTGCTTTTTTACATGGTGTTCCTTTCACCATGTTCTTTTCTCTTCTGCTTGTTGTGAGAGCTTCTTTTCACTCAGTTTGAGGTGGTGCCGCAAGGAGCATTGCCACTTGGTGCGATCGGCAGCTTCATCCTCTCAGGTTGCTGGATTTATGTCCAGCGCCTTCATGTCTCTCCTGCACACATCTTTGAACTGCGGTCGCTCAACTGTTCTTTTCTATCTGCCAGTTGTTCATAGAAGATATCTTTAGGATGCGACCATCTTCCTTGTGGTGGACATGGCCAAGCCAGCGTAGTTTGCGCTGTCTAAGCAGTGTATGCAATGAGTGCAATAAGATTAAAGACATGGAAGTTGGTTTGCCAAAAATAGCAGATCCCAGGTCAAGTCGAGTAGATGATAACAAACTCTCAAGTCAAGTCTAGAGTGAAGTCATTGTGGTGGCTTACTCTAGTACGAGTCCATCAACATGAGGCGACAACTTGCTGTGAATTAAAATGAAAGGACTCAGCTCATGCTATACAGTGCCCATTCCTGAGATACATCATGCTAGTTTTATTTCTGTTTATTCTCTGTGTGTGTAAAAAAAAAAAATCAGGTAAAACATTTATCCCGAGGGGGATTTTTGGAGGGAAATAAATGTGATTTGTCCTCACAAAATGAGGCTTATGGCATCTAGTCTGCTTTTGAACAGTGAAAAACATTGATTGGGTTGCAGATGTTGGTTGTGAGATGTTGGTCTTCTCCTGTTACCCCTTTTTTGCAGCGTCATGATTGTAGGACCACCATTGCAGGAAATCTGCACCACAGCATTTCATGTTCTTTTACAGTGATGATTTCTGCAGCAGTTTTTTTTTCATGACAAGACTATTACTGATAAATAGCTTGAGGCTCAAAAATTTAAATTGTTCATGCTGTAACAGATTTTAATAAAATCTTTGTCTGACAGGACCTAGGGAATGTGTATAGGACCTAGGGAATGTGTATGTACTACACACACACTGTTGTGAAGTTTATATTGTTTATGCTTGTGTATGAGGTATGTCCATTTGCTCACTGTCAGTATGAAGTATGTAAAATGTGAATAAAAGTAAAGAAAAAAAGAACAAGTGTAACTTTTTGATTTGTATGCTATATGGTACATTAACACATTTTTTGCCATTGTCATGTTGAGCTCCTTATACTTTTGTGTTAAATTAAATTTTGTTATACATTTTGAAATGCTGGATTGGGGAAGTTAATTTTTGATTGTCATCATATTGGGAAGTTAATAGTTTGACTTGTTATAATAAGGGAAATGGTAATAATTTAAATTCCATTTACACTGAAGAAATTAATTATTTAAATTGGTTGTATGTGGGGAAATTAAAATAGTCTAAATTATTATCGTGCAGCAGAAATTAACACATTTTAAAAATCATTCTTCAACAGCAGAGTTTAAAAAATATTAATTTTAAAAAGCATTAATTGTGTGTGAAACTGCATATTTAGTCCTTACCAAATCGGTCTGAGAGTTGTCATTGTAGATTTTACTTAGGTAGCTCAGTATTTTATGGTCTCCTCTGTTCTGCTGATGTGTGACATTTATAAAAGTTTCTGTAACTTAATGAAATGCACAGTAACTTTACAATGCATTGAAAAATGTTTAAAATCTCGAATTTTAAACAGTCAGTAATCTTGATTTCTTTTGCATACAGCCATTGTGATCCCACTTCCATTCATTTTGCTTTTCAGTCACTTCTGTTTCTTTCTTCATCTGTCTCTTCAAATTTCACGCGTGTTTCTACATGATATGCCTGTCCATGTCCACATCTCTTTTCTTACC
This sequence comes from Oreohelix idahoensis, assembly GCA_024509875.1. Lineage (NCBI taxonomy): Eukaryota > Metazoa > Mollusca > Gastropoda > Stylommatophora > Oreohelicidae > Oreohelix > Oreohelix idahoensis. The sequence goes on from JAMPIV010000784.1 coordinate 945,397, forward strand.
CGTTCTTCTTGAGGGATCTTGTTTCGTCTCATCCCAAAGATCTTACTTTCTGACTAGCTCATGCCACACAGATTTTAAGGATTTGTACGAATTTATTATCATTATCTATGTATTGTTCCACTTTTATCTTTGAGGTAATCCATATTTTTATTCATACATCAAAATGTTTAGAGTTCCAGGATTTCTCCTGATTGTCAGATGTTCTACATTTTTAATCTGTCAAATATTCACAGTTTATATTCACTAAAATATAAATGTTGCCACCAGACCTAGATTTTTTTAACACCAGTGTGAAGGTGGCACTGCTGTAATGGCTTAGACATGTGAAAAGTGACAAAAATAGTACATCAAACAATGCAGAAGTTTGTAAATAGAGGGATTCTTAATAAGGATTGAAAGAATAAGATTGTTCGCAGTGCATATTCTGGAGATAAGCAAAACACAAATCTATAGGACTGAGAATAAGATTGTTCCGAATATAGATTCTAGATATAAGCAAAACATAAATCTATAGAACTGAAAATAAGATTGTGCAGAATGCAGATTCTAGAGATACGGAAAACATAAATCTATAGAACTGAGAATAAGATTGTTCAAAGTACAGATTCTATATATAAGCAAAACATAAATCTATAGAACTGAGAATAAGATTGTTCAAAGTACAGATTCTATATATAAGCAAAACGTAAATCTATAGAACCGAGAGTTATTGTTGATTAACTTGGGCTGCTGAGCTCATCGCTCTTAAGAGGTCAATGCTAAGCTGAAGATATTGCATGTGTTCTGCAGCTGTTGACTGGTGCTGTATAGAGTGTTTGTGATTGTTGGAGAACCCGGCAATAGCTGTCGTCTCTCTGTGGAGAGTCCAGGGCAAGTGAGCAGCACATGCTGAACTGTCTCATACGGATGGGTACATTTGCGGCAATTAGGCACTTGTGTGGGGTTTAATTTGTTTAAGTGCTTGTTGAGTCCCGGCTGAAAAAGGAGGATGGAGGCCATAAGGAGGCAGCCCATCCATCATGCAAAGGCACAACAAGCCAATCACCTGTTTTCTTAAAAACCAGATTACGCGGAACACAAGAGAGAAAACCGAACTGATTCTAAAGGCGATGAACTGAAACAGACTATGACTTATGGAACACAAGAAGTATGAATGGGAAGGAAGAGGAGCTGGTGGAAGAGATAAGGAAAGCCAAATTAGAAATCCTGGCTTTAACAGAAACAAAGAAAAAAGGACAAGGAGTTATGGATCTCGATGGCGACACGCTGCTCTACAGTGGTGTCCCCACATCTGAAAGAGCTAAAGGGGGCATGGATTGTATTGTGGCCAAAAACCAAAGGGATAATATCAAGGGATGGAACTTTGTCTCAGAACGCATTATGGGCCTAAAACTGAAAGAAGGAGAAACCATAATCAACCTTGTCATTGTGTGTGGGCCAAACGAAGGTAAACAAGCAGAGGTTAAGAAGGAATTCTTCGAGCTGCTTCAAAAGACAGTGGACGACTGCCTAGATGAAATTATCATGCCCTGAGATTTCACTCAATGCCAGAGTTGGAAATGACCATGCTAGATGGGGTGAAGTTATCGGAAGGTATGGAGAAGAAACTCTTAATGACAATGGAAAGCGACTCCTTAGATTCTGCACTAAGCAGATTCTGATCATTACAAACACAAATTTCCCACATAAGCGGATACATACAAGGGGATTGACATAAGTCTTGGGCCTGACCATGAAGGAGTCACAGGAGGAAGATGAAACTTGGCACTTTTAAAGTTAATCATATTTGCACTGAATGTGTAAAGTGCGCGTTTGTTTCTTCAATGGGTTTTCCCGCTACGGTGCACGGCGCAATGTACCCTATTGACCGGATCTGCTGCTCCAAAGATTTGACAAAACAATGGAAAAGAAGGAGGCCAGAGCTGTGATAAAATTTATGATGTTTCAGGGAAAAACACCTACAGAAATACACAGGGAGATGGAACCAGTGTTTCGTGATTCTTGTTCTTCATATACTTCGGTAAAAAACTGGTATCAACAGTTTAAGTGCGGCCGCTCAAATGTTGCTGATCTGCCAAGATCTGGTAGACCAGCCTCAGAGTGCAACGATGAAAATGCAACAAGAGTGAAGAAAATCATTGACCAGGATCAAAAAATGACAATTGTGGAGATAGCTAGTAGAGTAAAACTAAATGAAAGAACAGTTTTTAGAATTTTACACAACAGACTGAACATGAGAAAAGTGTGTGCATGTTGGGTTCCGCAACTGTTGACACGTGAACAGAAGCAAACGAGGGTAAATTGCTGTCAACAATTGCTCAAAAAGTGTCAGTCAAAAAATTTTTGGAGACCATAGTGACAATAGATGAGACTTGGGTACACCATTATGACCCCGAATCCTAAATTGCCAGCATGCAATGGAAAACCCCTGGCTCCCCAACACCTGTCAAGTCGAGGGCGCAGAAATCTGCAGGAAAAGTGATGCTGACTGTTTTTTGGGACGGCAAAGGTGTCCTTTTGAAAGATTATATGCCTGGTGGCAACACAGTTAATGGACAGTACTATGCAGATCTTCTCACAAAACTAAGAAAGGTTGTGACCAGGAAACGAGGGATAATGCGCACTCAAAATCTTCCTTTACTTCAAGACAACGCGCCCTCTCACAAAGCACGGCTTGTGCAGCTAGCAGCCAACGATTTGAATATTGAAATTCTTCCACACCCACCATATTCTCCAGATTTGGCTCCATCAGACTTTTTTCTATTCCCAAATTTTAAAAAACAGCTAAAAGGAAATCATTTTGACAGCGATGAAGAGGTTATACTGGCATGTGATGACTGGTTTAGTTTGAAAAATAGGGTGTTCTACTCCCAAGGTCTTTTCAAGGTCAAGCAGAGATGGCAGAAGTGTGTCAATTCAGATGGTGGCTATATTGAAAAGGAATAAACACTACAAAATTTCAGCTCTCTATGACATGTCCTTCATGGTCAGGCCCAAGGCTTATGTCAATCCCCTTGTATATACACCAGGTGTGAACCAACAAAGAATGAGAAGTCAGTTATCGACTATGCCATAGTTAGGAAGAGCTCATTTAAGTATGTCCAGGATGCTAGAGTGTGAAGGGAGCCAGAGATTGGAAGTGACCACTACTTGTTAACAGTTAAAAGAACAAATGAAAGAGTTACTCGGCCTAGGTACTGCCTAACATCACGCAAGAAGCTAAGTAAACGAACAGGAAAAACGAGTATTAAGACCTGCAAGCTGAAAGAGCCAGAAGTGAAGACCAGATATCGGGGGCTTATTGCTACAGCAGTGAGAAACACAGAACAACAACCTGATGACCTGGAAACACTCTGGCTGAAATTCAATCAAAAAGACAGCTGCAGCAGAAGCATGTGGTGGTTCGTCTTGGGAACAAGAGAAAAAGGACACATTTGGTGGACAGAGGAGGTCAAAGAGAAAATAAGAGAGAAGAAAAAGGCATGGAAACAATACTTAGGAGCTAAAAACACAGCAGGAAAAAACAGAGAAAAATAAAGAATATGTGATACTCAGAACAGAAGCAAAGAACAAGGTGCTAGCAGCAATGAGAAGTCCTGGGAGAATTTGGAGAAAAGCTAGAAAGCGATGCGCAAGAAAACCAGAAATTGTTCTATAAGACCCTAAAGAATATGAGGAAGGAAAAACAGTGCCCTCTTAAATTTATAAAGGACAAGCAAGGCAAATTACCAAAAGAAGTAATGAAAAGAATATTTTTCAGAACTCCTGGATGGTGAGCAAGGTCAAGCATCAGAAATGATAACGAATGGCACAGAAGAGGAAATCAGTGGTGATGAAGATGACATAAAGATGGAAGAACTGAAGGCAGCACTGGAGAAAATCAAGATGAGCAAAGCAGCAGGACATGATGGCATAACACCAGAAATGGTTAAGTACATGGGAGCAGCAGGCGACCTATTACTCCTAAGGGTACTACAGGCAGCTTGATGCAACAAGACCATACCGAAGGATTGGGAGATTGCCATAATAACACCGATTTTCAAAAAGGGTGACAACCAACAATGTGGAAACCATATCTTCTCGGGCAATAAATTTGTCCACCTTTGAAGTTACATATTGGACCAACTTTGGTCCATCCATGCCCATCTCTTTAGCAGTCTGCACAGCGGCAGATCTGAACTTGGCTAAATCAGCCATTCTAACTCAAGCAGGTCTAATAAGGTTCCAAGACAATCTTAAACTTAACTAAAATAAATACTAACTATAATTAACTAATTACTGCTGGCTGTGACAACCTATCACTGTAAATCTCCTCTTAATTATTTTTATCTTCTTAGGGGGTGTTCCTAACCTCTAATAACAATAGTAATACAATCTTGAATTTATATACTACTGCTAATTTTTATTCCTGGAGTTAGTTAATATATGCTGTATGAGATTCCTATTTCAAACATTCATCTAACTATGCCAAATTCAAATCTCGGACTTAGAGACCCCAATATATGTGGTGTGTTTTGATGTTAAGAAGAATGGTGTGCATATAGTTGTACTTAAGTGAGGTCAACTGTGAAGGTCTCTGAGGTAAACAATGAACAACTGTATTACAGAGTACCTTCCTTGTTACCACATTACGATCTCACTCTAAGTTATATTCTTTTTTGACTAGCGTGACTGAAAGCTACATAAAGTGTCTAGGGTATTGTAAGAGTGTTGTTAAAGAATCTCAATACAAAAACATATACAAACATATACTAATTACTATGATAAACTCAACTAACTCCAGCTGTTAAATTTTATATTTAAAATATCTTTTGTTAAACTTTATTGGTCCTGAGCCTAAAGTTGTTTTGGTCAGGACTATAGTTCAATGAGAATCAATTTAGATGGATAGGTATATTTACAAATATATATATAAAGATATTTACATACAACAGACAATATGTCCATAGTACATTGTTACAAATTTTCAAGTTGATGTTAATTACTCTATTTAACTACAGGTACTGGGAAGCAGGGTGAGGATTGTCATCATCCCACTGTCTTTTGTTTCACTAGGATTGTTCATTTATTCTTTGGAGGAACGTTTTGTCTAGACAGGAGATTTTTCTTTGATCGTGATAAGTTGTCCCAGGCCAGATATTTCACTTATCTGGGTCCTGGAATCACAGCAGTTGTAGTTGGTTTGGCCAAACACTTCAGTCTCCTCTGGACTTGAACTTCTTTAATACAAGCAGGTGCCAGAGACTCTTTGAAATCGTGCAGACTTCTTCAATGAGCGAGTACTAGCACCAGACAAGTGCCAGCAGGAACCCCTGTCAATGCAATTTATGGTTCTGTCTTAATATCAAACTAATTCCTCCTAATGTACATGAAATCATACATACAAAAGAACATGGTCAGCTCTCTCTGACAACCCTGCTTCTCCCCTTTAGTTTGATGGAACAAATGGTACCAGTTTTCTTTTTCTCTTCCCTAATGGATGCTACGCCTCTGTCATTCCTGCAGTAATCTTGTCCATGCAATAAGATAGGTGTAATGTTCCTGTATGACCATCATATATATAGTCCTGTAGTTTTAAACTTCTTAGATAGTCCCTTATATGATGGATCAACATCTAGGCCATGCCTAAGTCTGCCATGGAACCATTTAATTACAATCTTTTACCATGGCCTTTTCTTACACCCAAACCTTTGTTTAATGAAAAGTCAATAAAATCAATCTTACCACATATCAAGGAAATATAAACAAGTAACGATGAATTAGGCAATCGAATATGGCACACTTTTATCACTGCCTTTGTTCAGACTGCTTTCAGATGGTAGTATTATTAATAAAAAAAGCACAAGTCTGCTCATCGCTTCTTGCTCCTCTGAATGTTTTGGAAAAATGGCAGCGAGTAACCTACTATTTCGATAAAGTAAAAGGCTTTGGCCAATGAGACCAAGCATCTCTTTTTTTGAATGAATTCTTTAAAAAAATATCTCAAACCACTATGCGTTACTACTACCAACTAGATTTGTATATTAGGTCAGCCAATAATATTACGGCTTCCTTCAAATTTCATCCAATCCCCTTCATCGTACCAACTTAGCCTTTCTGTCACCTACTTTTTTCCCCCAAAAAATATGCTATCCAATCTAAGCAGACATGACTTGACCTGACAGTATCTCCGATTCTCTATGTATTATCCCCAATAATTGATTATCTAATGGACTATTTAGGTAACTAACAACATATTCTTGGTCAGCAAGTCTTCAGGTACACTAATATATGATTTTTATGGGGCTAAGTGGCTTGGTTCAAAATTCCATCTTTGTTTCTATGTTAGTTGTTTATTTTTAAACTACCTCCTGTTCAATTCTTTTTCCATGTACTTTCAAGCTAAATACGAGAGTCTCTCGTAGTACGTGAGAATTTACGTCATTCGCAATAAGAGCTAAGCGTGTTTCCATGACTGTAGTGTCCACATTTTCTAACGTTTACATCGTAATTTGAAAATCGCCTAAGGCAACGCTAGCAAGTTGGTTTTATTTTTAGAAACAATGTGAGACGTGATTTGCGTTGGTTATCTATCCGTCCCTCTCCCTTCTACAGTGTATTCTAGGCAAATATTTCACTTGAACTTGGAAAAGTGGTACGTTTATCTCAAGGTTACCCAGTGTGTGAACTTCTAAATACAATATCTAAATTAGATTATAACAGTGGTGCATAAAGTCAAAGATAAGATAGTACTAAAAATTTTCGGCGAGAATCGTAGGTTGTCGCCTACGCCTTCAGCTTATTATTTGCTAACGCATAAGCCGAACAAAACGGTACCCTATTTTTCAAATTCGTCCTTGACATAAACGCCCCACTTTTCCTAGTTCTAAGAAATATTTGCCTAACTGCATTTGGGGAAAGGAGAGGCAAGGCTAGATAAAACACGCAAATCACGTCTCAAATTGGTTCTAACACTACAACCGACTTGCACGCTTTGCCCTAGGCGGGTTTCCCCAATATGATGAAAAAGTTAGAAATGTGGACACTACGGTCATGGAAACACGTTTAGCTCTTATTGCGAATGACATAAGCTCTCGTATTTAGCTTGAAACTAACATAGAAAAAAGATAGAATTTTGAACCAAGCCACATAGCCCCATAAAAATCGTACATTCGTGTACCTGAAGACTTGCTGACCAAGAATATGTGGTTAGTTATCTAAATAGTCCAATAAATAATCAAATATTGATAAAACAATACATAGAGATCAGAGATACTGTCAGGTCAAGTCATATCTGCTTAGATTGGATCGCATATTTTTTGGGAAACAATTAGGTGAAAGCTAGGCTAAGATGGTACGATGCAGGGGATTGGGTGGAATTTGAAGTGAGACGAAATATTATTGGCCGACCTCGTACTAAACATATATCACCCGAGTAACGTAGTAGAAAATTGAATTGTATTTTTGAATGACTTTGTTTACAAGTGAAATAAGGGTAATCATTGGACAGAGTAGTTGATATTGGGGAAAAAGCATTAGTTGGGGACGCCATTTCTAACAAAATTTTGACACGTAGCGATGAGATCAGGCTTGTGCAGTGAAAACCATATTTCTCAAAAGCCTGGACAGAACGGCAGATCGAAAGTGTGCCGTCATCGTTCACTGTGTATTTCATTGAATAAATGTGGGTCCTGGGTACTGACGTTAATGTAGTACCAAACGCTTGAGAACTGCTCGATTCAGGACTCTATCTGTATACTTCGAGCCCATGCTAGTGGCCATTGCCCATCAAAGGGTGGAAAAGATTGTCAAGCGAGCAGAGGAAACGTTCTACCTGTATTCTCCTGCCAAGATAAGTTCTTGTTCGGCACCTGGCAGCTCAACTAAAAGAACTTAACAGACTAGAAAGTGACATTAAAGAAAACTGCCTAGTATTAATATTTCCACAAGTGGCAAACGAAAACAGACTTAACTTAAAGGGAGTGATTATAACCAATAACCTATTGTGTAATACTAGTATTACCTCAAAGTAGAAGAATATAACCACACACTTATATTATAATAATACTGTATGTATGGACAGAAGATCCACTGTGTTATTGGAATGTTGTAAATGATTCTTTTGATTTCACTTTTGATTGTCAGTCCTGGTTCAAAATAAATTAGAATCAGGATAATAAATTGTACAAAATGTATTTACACAAATTTCAACCCCTGTCTTAAATAAGATAGCCTTTTAAAGTGTCGTTGGTATGTTATTGTTGTAGTACTGTTGGTGGTTGTGGATAATAAACTATTTGTTTGTATATTTGTTGGTTATTACACATTACACCCTACCTTCATAACCCTAGACACTACACGAAGTCATTTTAATAATAATACTATAGATTAATTTTGAATGAGATCAAAAGGGTGGTAGCGGAAAGGTACTCTGAAAAGTTTGCAATACTATTGGTTAAATTCAGGGACCTTCATAGCTGATCTCATTTAATACAATAATAATTCATAACATCAAAACCCACCATACCCAGAAGCATTTGGTACCTTTATTTCGGCGATAAGGCGTTATCAAATAATACGCTGAAGGCGTAGGCGACGAAAACAATGAAAATTTGTAGTACTATCCTATCTTTTACTTTATGCACTATACTGTTTTAATTTAATTTAGATATTGTATTTAGAAGTTCTTCTTCTTCTTCCGTCCTTAGCCACCGACCGTCAAAGCAGTCAGTGGCCATTACGCCTAGTGGCGTCTTAGGGCAACAGCAGATAGGTTTTCTTTGCCATTGTTTCCCATCACGCCTATTGGCGTCTTTAGGGCAACGGCAAATCAATCCATTTGCTGTTGTTTCCGTAATCGAAGTGACTGGCAAACGGGTGATCAGCCCGTTGGTATTTAGAAGTTCACCACAGTGTTATTAGCAATTCGTTGGGATTTTTCATTCTGATTTCTGCAGACCTGATCAAGGGCGTCCAGCAGTCTTTTTCTGATTGGTTAATTTTGTCCCTTTTTCTCGGCTTGTGCGTCACCAATTTCACTGGTGAGCGAGTATCTGCCATAGATACAGGAGAAACATTATAACTTATAATTTTAACTGGACTTACCATACCCATTAATTTTCCAATTTTACCAGCCCCTGATGTATACAAAAATAACATTTATTTCCGACTTCTGACAGTCGTATTCAAGCGGATTTATCCAGAAAGTTACGCAGTTTCAGATTCGGCGCTCTAACATAGAGCCAGCCGATAGGATTATCACCATTTATCAGTTGCAACATTTTTAGCAACCAGATGTTCCCCAATACTGGATGTAGTTTCCTCTTTTAACTGAACCTCAAGAACACGCTCCTACATCAACTATTGGCGATGACATTTTGTTCATCCAGGAAAAACCCACACCAGATTCGGCGTTCACCTCACTAGTCTTTTTGTTTTGTTAGAGGATGGACTGTGGCCAATTTGGGAAGTAAACCTGATAATACATATATTCAGGGAAATTGTATTTCCAAGGGATATCACCAAGAGTAGGTAAGAGTGAACTGAGTGGCCACTGTATGAAAGAGGGTGTGAGTATTTTTCTTTGTTTCATGGAATTTACCAACATTGGATTTGCTTAAACTTGTTTACTTTACTGGGTAGCATATAATAGGAACTTGGTTACTTTACTGTCAACTCTGTAACATAGTGCTAACCTTCGACTTTTGGGTTCTTTTCTCCTTATGGGGAGGGCGCATTTATTCTGCTATTTCATATGTATGTAAATCTGATTTTATTTGATTTTTCTTTAGATATTGGTGTTGTCAAGTTTAAATGATTATAAACAACAAGAAACTTAACTTTGTGTGTTAGTCAGACCTATACCAAATTAACCGTAGTTTTTCACGTTTGTGTGTGTCTCGTTGTCACATAACTGTGTGTGTGTGTGTGGCTAAACTTATATTTATATGCATGAGGAGGGCAAGGTTGTCTTGTACTAAATTACAGTCGTATAGATAGGCTGGAATAGAGAAACTTACCCAATTCCAGAGACATATCTTTCTCCTTAAGCTAAACCCCCGTGAAAATCTATTTCTCACACCTTTTTCTCACGTACCTATCACCACCAACTACTCAGACGGGCAAAAGATTAACTCACAACTTATCCGTACGACATCCGCAACCAAACGATACGTCAAGGCCTAAAAACCCAACCCCTGCATACCCAAGTAGAACAGTCCCAACTGAGATGGTTTGGCCATGTCTGCAGAATAGGAAAAGATCAGATACCACGGCAAGCATGGGAAACTAAGAGCCAGGGATCCAGACCTCCATGACGACCCAAAGTCCGCTGGTAAGACAACATTAGAGAATCTTTGAAGGACCAAGGACTAGAATGGAACCAAGCCAGGAGGAAGACAGCCATAGTATCGCGCTCTCTCTTACAAATCTCTACACCTCACGGTAGAAGAGGAACGACTAAGTAAGCTTGTTGAGTCTGGTGTGTTCTGTTCTTTGTTGGAAGATTGTGCTCTGCTCCTTACGTCATAGGTTATTAATGTTGTCATTTTTGTTGGGATGGGCCATTTCTTTATACAAGGCACGTCCAATAGATCCTTTTGCCCATCGGTTCAGCCATTCCTCTTTGAAGTTGTTTTGGGGTATTCGTTTAGCTGTCTGCATGTTTGCTGGAGTGTTTGTTTGAACCATGCTTGCTCCTAGTTTTGCTAGTCTGTCTGCTTTATCGTCGCCTGGTATGTCTGTGTGCCCTGGTATCCACTGGAGAGTGACTCAGATGTCATAGTTTGTTAACAGATTGTCAGTTGTTTCAGCCAGCTATATTATTTCTTTATTTTCAGTTTGGAGGTATTCTTCTAAAGCCTGAAGTGCTGATTTTGAATCAGTGAAGATTATGATATCTGAGGACATATGGATTTCTTGTTTGAATTGGCTGTCTATTGCTGTTAGTGTGGTGTTTATTGCTATAATCTCTGCTTGGTAGTTAGTACAGAATTCTCCGCATGGTTCACATATTTCTAGTGTGCTGCCATTTGGGTATTTCACATACGCTCCAAGTCCAGCATTTATTTTGGCCTTGAATGCTGAGCCATCTGTGTATGCATGTATAGCAGTGCTAGGGTAGCTATCTATAGTCTCTAAAGTAGCTGTTTTAAGTATTGTTGGGTTCGTGTGCTATCCGTGAGTGTGGTTTTTATTACTGGAAGTTTTAACTCCTTTCCGGGATAAATGACTGGGTACTGTTCGATTATTTATCGTGTCTGTGGGAGGTGGTGTTGTTCTGCTATAGTTGCTGCTACTTGTAGTGATGATTTTTGTTTTAGTCGACTAATGGGCTTCCAGTTTTCAACCAGTTGTCTGTTTGGGTGGTCTTTTCTTATTCTTCTATAGCGCTCTGTAGCTTCCAGAACAGTACATTTACGTCGTAGTTTCATTGGTTCTACATTTGCATCAATTTCACAAGCAGCTGTTGGTATGGTTCTCATTCCCCAGCATATGAACCTTAGAGCTTGGTTTTGTACTTTGTCCAACTCTGCTTGTGTGGTTTTGCTCATTGCCGACTGCAGCAAAAGGTTGTCATCCATGATTAATCAGACATATCCCAGGTACAGCTGTCTGCTCCCCAGCTAGTGCTTGCAAGATGTTTAACTAGGTTCAGGCGCCCAGTAGCATTATCTTTCATTTTGTGCATGAAGGTATTGAGGAGTAGCTGTCTGTCAAGCTCCACTCCTAAGTAAGCTGGATTTTCTTCTCTGGACAGTAGTTGTCCATCGAGTTTTAGTTGGTACACCTTCTTGCTTTCCTTGATGCTCCTGTTGAAAATTGTGCATAGTTTTCTGGGTGTTTATTTTTAGTTTCCAGAGCCTGCAATGCACAGCTATTGTGGCCAGGGCTCTGTTTAGTTTTGCTTGCGCCAATTTATGTGTTTTTCAACTGTCCAAATGAGCAGGTCATCTGCATACAGTGTTTTGATACCTTCAAGAAGATAAGGAAGAGGGTGCACCTTAGTGCTGACCCTTGCGGCAATCCCTCCTCCAGTGTTTTCTAGGAGGATTTAGTGCCTTCTACTGTTGTTTGTATTGTTCTGTTACTTATGAAGGCTTTAATCCAGAGATACATTTTTCCATGTATGCCCATACTGTTTCGTGTGCTTGCTGCAGATCAATGAATACAGCTGTTGTGTGCTTACCCTCTTAGAATGCATCTAAGGTTTTTTGCACAAAATGAAAGAGTTGGTCGTCTGTTCTGCAACCGTTTCTGAAGCCTGCCTGACTATCATTAATGACTTTATTACTTTCCAGCCACCAGTAGAGCCTGTGATTAACCATTTTCTCTGCACGTTTTCCAATTGCTGAGGTCAGTGAGACTGGTCTGTAGCTTCCAGGTTCTTCAGCTGGCTTCTCTTTCTTTAGAATCGGTTTGATATTTGCAGTCAGCCAAGCTTTAGGGAGTGTGCTTTCTTTCCCTGTTCTGTTAATAGAACTGAGAGGAAGATTGTTCAGAATGCAGATTGTAGATATACGGAAAACATAAATCTAAAAAACTGAGGATAAGATTGTTCAAAAGACAGATTCTAGATATAAGCAAAACATAAATCTATAGAACTGAGAATAAGATCTATAGAACTACAAATTTATTATCAAACGAGCCACTAACAATTAGTAAAGCATGGCAATGGCTGACATTGAACACCCACAGAAAAGGAGAAAAAGTAATGTCCTAAGCATGGATTAGTACTTTTTAACCTTTCAGTGATCCCACACCCCTATACAGTATCTTAAGATATCTTACTTACTTACTTAGTCGTTCCCCTTCTACCGTGAGGTGTAGAGGTTTGGAAAAGAGAGCGCCAGACTATCCTATCGGCTGTCTTCCTCCTGGCCTGGTTCCATTCTAGTCCTCGGTCCTTCAAAGATTGTCTAATGTTGTCCTCCCAGCGGACTCTGGGTCGTCCTGGGGTTCTGGATCCCTGGCTCTTTGTTTCCCAGGCTTGTCGTGGTAGCCGATCTTCTCCCATTCTGCAGACATGGCCAAACCATCTTAAGATATCTCGCACCCCAATATCTTCTAGCTCACAAAACATGTCTGTGTTCATTAGCGCTAAAGGAAGGCGTCCCAAATCAAGCTGTGTGTGTATAGTGTATGGGATGCATGGGTACACCTTTGTAAATAAAAATTGTTTTGTAGTTTACATACCTGTCAACCTCCTGAGATAAAAATCCTTACAAACACCCAAAAATCCTTACGCAAAAAATATTTATTAATAAATTATACACAATACAGTTTTAAAACAAGAAATGACATATACAAATCTATTAGCATTTGAATTAGTGTGGTATAAAACATGCTAATAGTCTCATGCTGTTCTTTACATATAAAAAAACTTAGTGATCGTGAGGTACTATTATTTCGAAGCACAGTGTTTTGTATTATAATCAACACATGCACTTTTAGCACTTTGCAGAATTGCATTTGTGGGCTTAAAGTCTGCACAGCATGTATCAATGTTAATCTTGCACTGTAAAAAAGAAGTGAATGTGTTTGCATTCATGGACCTCCTGCAGTTTGTGTGGACTTTTTTATTGAAAAATAAAGCATCGAAGTTTACGCAAACAAACTTTTTTTCTAGTTATATAGGGCCGACACAGAATTCTTCTTCTTCTTTGATCCTTAGCCGCCGACCGTCAAAGCAGTCAGTGGCCATTACGCCTGGTGGCGTCTTGTAGGGCAACAACAAATTGATTCCACTTTGCTCGGTCGGCAGCCATCCTTCGTACAGTGCCCCAACTCTGGTTCATTCTTTGCATCTCAGCCTCCACACTCCTCCGCCAAGTTGTTTTTGGTCGGCCTCTCTTTCGTTTTCCTTCAGGGATCCATAGCATAGCTGTTCTTGTGATGGCATCGGGGTCTCTTCTGAGGACATGGCCAACCCAGCTCCAGCGTCTGCCAGCTATGATGGTGTGCATGTCCTCTTGCTTGTTCCGAGTAAGCAGATCTTGGTTGGTGATGGTATTCGGCCAAAAGATTCGGAGAATTTTTCTTAGGCATGTTGTGTGAAAAGAGTACAATTTCGACATTTTCTTCTCTGTAACTCTCCATCTCTCCGCGCCATAGAGAAGCACAGAAAGCACACAGCTCTGATATAATCCTAATTTTGTGCTTGTGCTGTACTGAGAGGACTTCCACATGTTGTTTAGACTAAAAAGGGCTGTTCTTGCTTTGTTCATTCTGTTGTTGATGTCTCTGCTTGCTCCGCCGTCTGGTGTTACTATGCATCCTAGGTATGTGAAGGCATCTGTCTGTTCCAGTTGCTGATTCCTTACTGATAAGGGCTCAGGGTTGTTCACATTGAGCGTCATGACCTCTGTCTTCTTTAGGTTGATGTTCAAGCCCATCTGCTGGCTATACTTATTAAGTCTATCCGTTTTTTCCTGGATGTGTTGATGTGAATGTGCTAGCAGTGCAATGTCATCTGCATATTCCAGATCTTCCAATGTAGAAAATGTAGTCCATCTTATTCCTCTTGGATTGCCCTCTGTTGTCTGGTGCATCACTGATACCGAAGTGGTTTCAGTCTGAATGTTATATGCATAAATGTACTCGCATTCGCTAGCAAAAACACTAATCATATAATTTTCACATTGCATTAAATATATATAATACGGCCTGTCCACATCCTGGCCTAAACAGTACTTCAATACTCAATAAAGCCTGCACCACACGGCAGCTATAATAATGTTCATATGGCCTAAACAGTACTTCAATACTCAATAAAGCCTGCATCACACGGCAGCTATAATAATGTTCATATGGCCTAAACAGTACTTCAATACTCAATAAAGCCTGCATCACACGGCAGCTCTAATAATCTTCATATGGCCTAAACAGTACTCCAATTCTCAATAAAGCCTGCATCACACGGCAGCTATAATAATCTTCATATGGCCTAAACAAATCTTCACTACACCATAAAGCATGCTCACCCGGCAGCTATATTAATCTTCAAAATATGGCCTACAAAAGTACCTTAATACACAGCGAAGCCTGCATCACCCGGCAGCTTCATTAATCTTCAAAATATGGCCTACAAAAGTACTTCAATACATAGCAAAGCCTGCATCACACGGCAGCTATAATAATGTTCATATGGCCTAAACAAATCTTCACTGCAGTTTATCGCATAGGCTGTACACACAGCGAAATATATAAGTCGACATTTTCTCAAATCCTACGTAGGCATACATTATCCAAAAAACACTGGGACTCGACCTACACGGTCCACGCCCAAAAACACAACTCCCAAATCACACACTAGTCCCGCCAAAAAACCCCGTCACGAGATTCGGCTGTCTTGAACACCGCTCTCGATAACACATGCAGACTAGCTGCGGGCTATTCACATGACTCAAAACAGTACAGAATAAATACATTAAACAGCGTTCACACGCTTATCTGTACTCTGTCACCCGAAAAAATAGGAACAGATAATTCTATCCTAAAGTCAAACAAGTATCCGCTTAATCAAGCGTTGCAACTCGAAATTTAATTTGTTCAAAACATTCTAAAGATTACTTCCCCTTCCATAAGTTCCACTTGCAACAGTTACCACCCGCTCCGGGGAAAAAAAATGATTCTATCATTTTTTTGAAAAAAATTAACTCCCCAAAACAAAAAATTTAGAAGAAAATGAAGCTCTAACATATGCCTACAAAAAACACCTTATTTTAAATCAAAATTATATCTACAACAAATATCAGCATTAAAGTGTAAAGTAGCAATTAAAGCATACAGCATAATCAGCTAAGTATAAAAAGTAATTAGCTAAATATACCAATATGATGAGTTCCAAAATTAAGTTACGTATATTTAGTACAAACCAAACTGACAACAACCGATCGAAAAAGAAAACACAAGATCAATCAAAAGAAGAATGATCTGTAAAAAAAAAAAAAATAAGAACTCAACAATACTATATACTCATAATTAAGTTGGACAATTACATGTAAAATAAATACAACTATCATAAGTAGATATATTATATCAAGTCATATAAGCACTCCAACAATACAAAGAATAGAAGTATAAGTGTTGAAAGAAGACAAAGTATACAAGTAGAATCAAGTAAAACGAAGATGAGGTACGAAAGTATAAACAAGATATGAAATCCATACCGAAAAGACAACAGAAAAGAAGGAATGAAATGAAGAATAGTTACCAAAGACAGATAGAAAGCAAAGGCACGAACGCAGAGAAAGTCAATAACAATACATACTAATAAATGTTTAGATTAGACAACGTATTCAAAAATAAATATATAAACATGATCGAAAGGCACAACACAAAATATCAAAGTATATCTATACTAACACCACAAAAAATAATTTCCAACTAAACAAAACCTAATAAGTAATTTAACCAAGTTACAAGAGTTATACAAAACTAAAATAAATAAATTATAGGCATCGAACAAACAAGTAATAGCATTACTATAACTAATACGACCAACGCACAATCAAACGCTAAAAATAAAAAAATACATCATCATAAAAAACAACTTTTTACAAGAACTAATCAAACTACATATCAATGATAACACGAAGTCAAATGCTGGGCACACACAACAAAAAATTACAATGCCCAAAAAAAAATCATTTTTTTCAACAGTACCGTACAAACATATTTTTTTAAAATGATAAATTACATAAAAACATTGTTTAATCTTTAAGTAATTCAGTAATTCTTTAAGTAAAACCTAATAATGAAATCAATATTTTAACAAAATGAGTGAAATATAAAACAAAAATCCTATCTCGAAGAAACCTTTAAATCAACACATGTAAATTTAATTTATCCTTTAAGTTCTTTCTGCTGACAAGTACGTTCAGCTCAGTAAAATGCTATTTAGCTATAACTCTATCTCTTACTCAAATCGATAAGATATACATTATAAATAAATCTACACTTTGTTGTTACTATGAAATATAAAAAAGGTTCTATAAAAATATCTACAAAAAAAATATGTTTTTTTTTTGTTTTTTTTTTTAAATAATCTGCTAAGAAAATAATCTACATGTCTGACTGGCAAGAAAATCAAGTTCTGGAAAAATCGAAGTTTCACAAAAAGTTAACAAATCCAAATACAAGATCATGTATGATACATGCAAGCTATTTTCAAAATTACATTTCACAACATACCAGATAATACACATCTTCTCTGTATGTTCTATATATTAATTAACCATGACATCAAACTACTGACATAAAAATAACAACAAATCAAAAAAATTATGGCAATCAAATGATGCATAGAAATAATCATGACAACAAAATTATATGTTATTTCAAAACAACAACATGTCATGTACTAATATAGAATACAAAAATATTTACTATCTTCACATAAAAAAAAAAATCAGACGCGAAGTCTCCCACTCTCTTGTAAACATGCTTGACCTTCAGAAAGCAACACCTCAGATTTTTGTTTGACGCTGACAGGTTTCGGTTGACTACTCGAGCGGAAAGTTGACCTATATTTCTGACCGTCAATATGTCGCAGAAGCCTTGACTCTTATCGCAACGTAGCTTCTGTCAACAAATACAAAGAAAATTTCCATTTTACTCAATAGTGAAATTTAATGAGAAAAACAATAGAAATCACGTTTACAATTACCCAGCACCGGCTTGTGTAAAAACCCGGTCTCTTCACGATGTCACTAGCTCTCTCTATCACATGTAGATATCATAGAATTCTTGGGGACAACATGACCGACCTTGAATGTCGCCGCTGCCTTACGCTGAAACAAAGTCTCACATTCACAACAACAAGTAGAGCAAGCAATAGTATTCAAGCATCCACTGTTATTTTTACTCTGTTTACTTTGATTATAAATGACTCTGGGCTCATGTTGAACAAAATTAGCACAATTGCGCTTATTATTTGATCTATGATCAAAATACTTATTATTACCGTTGCCTTGTTTACAAATAATCACTTTAGTCTTTTGTTGAGGAACATTATTCTGGTGATGTAAAGCAACATTTGAAAAGCCATTATCTCTATTATACTTTCCAACATTCTTACAATCAAAACTTTGAGATTTGTTAAATTGTCTACAGTATCTAGGAGAAGGAAAATTATTATTTACTGATCTCCCTTGGTACTGTTTAATCTTGGGGTTATCTCTCTTTCTAGAACTGTTTTTCTTTTCCCCTATGGGAATATATTTACTAATCCCGTCAGACTGGCTGTGCTGAGTTTGACAAATGCCAGAAACAATAGCATCTCTATTGTTCCGCATATGGGTTTCGTTTTTGGAACAAGTAGTAATAGCCTCAACACCCGCTATTAATTTCTGAGTATTTCCAGTAGTAGAGAAATATTTGCTCTTATGAGTCTTGACCTGAAATTTATCACCTTTCTTTTCCTGACCAACATAACTGGCTGTTACACAAGAATCTTTGTTGGTCTGACGCCAAGAATTATTACTGGAACTATCAGTAATATTAGAACTTTTAAAGTTGTATTTACCACGAAAAGATCTGTCTTTACCATGAATGACCTCTCTCTGAGCAAAAAGTGTATGGGGCTGACTTTTCGCACCTTTCTGTCTATCATTGTCAACATTGACAGAAGAGCACCTTTTGTTTTTCAAAACCATATCTAGTAAGCCAAATATTCTTTCCCTTGCTTCCGCAATTTCATTATCTTTAAGTGAAATCGTTTCACTTAACCTTTTATTTAACTCCTTAACAGCCAAAACTTTGTCGCTTTCTTCTGCTAGCAAATTTTCAATTTTAGCGACCTTCTCTTTCTCCACAGTTAACTCTTCTAATTTCACCTTTTCATCCTTTACTTTGCTTGCTCTCCTCTGTCGCGCTAGTTTTCTCAATCTCATCTTTTGAACCTCTTCTATCTGTGGCTGAAGTCGAGCCACTTGAGCCTGAAGTCCTTGGATTTGAGCAGCTTGTGCCTTTAACTCATTCATATTCTCCGAGGATACATTACTCTTTTCTTTCAGTTGGCGACTGAGAATATCATTGTCATCCAACACATCCTGAAGCATATCTTTATAAGTCTTCTCACAGATATTTCTCTCAACCTTCAATTTCTCATACATCTCTTTCTGTTCTTGAAGTTCCCGCGTGAGATTACCTATCTGAGTTTCCAAGTCTTGGACTTTGCTTATAGCTGAATTTAATGTAGCTTGTGCACTAGAAAGTTCTGAGTTTGATTCAAGTATCTCACTTTTAAGCCTATACACAGTTGCCTGTAGTTCGTTCTCTTTAGCAACACCTTCTAGGAAATTCTCTCTTTGCTGTAGAGCACTTTGTTTGTTTACTTTTGCTTGTTTCTCAA
Source organism: Oreohelix idahoensis (assembly GCA_024509875.1). Classification (NCBI taxonomy): domain Eukaryota; kingdom Metazoa; phylum Mollusca; class Gastropoda; order Stylommatophora; family Oreohelicidae; genus Oreohelix; species Oreohelix idahoensis. Next base: position 964,730 of record JAMPIV010000784.1, read on the forward strand.
TTCTCAATTCCCTTTCCTGCTCATCAGATGTATGGTTGTGGATTATTTTGAACATGCTTTGCATTATATGTCCGTGTTCAAGTTCAATATACTGTTGTAAAAACACACGAAGGTGCCGTAGCAAATTCACCAAATCCTTGGCCATTACCAAATTGCAAACAAACTTAAAGTTGTGTTCAGCAAATAACTCCAGGGATGTTGACACATTAATCAAAAAATCATCCATTATCCATTCTCCAAGTCGTGCACCTCTCAATCCCTTACCATCTCTACCTACCACCAATGCAGACTCCAACATAGGCCTTATATATGTAGGGTACATATCTCGATCCATGGTGATTCACTTACTTAATCAACTATATATAGTAATCACTTATAGTTATGACAAATTACTGTCGCAAAAGGTTTGACAATTACCCTTCCAGCTCACAAAGTTAACTATTTGTCAAGAAATGAGCTTATTCCTCAATTCTGTATCACCAATTCCTTTTTATAGCACATTTATCAAGTCACATCATTATCAGAAAAATCGACATATGTCAACAGCCATTAACACCTATGCACAAAATCTTAATCATATGTCAAATTAGACATAAACAACAATAACAACAGAATGAGCAATTAGGGAGGCCCAGTGACATATATGAAGTGACACAATTTACACAAGAAAAAATCACTTATCTGTCAATGATTCTGCTTCTTTCCGCCACGACACTGGATATCACATAGACTGCTAAAACCTCCACTGCGGGAAAGCACTGGAAACTCGATTCGTTTCTCTTCAGGTAATTTCGTCAATCTGATATGTTCTTAACAATGCCCAAGTTGACAGGAACCATAATACAGCACACACTGCCCCTCTTGACTCTTCTGTAGTCTGAAATGTACACGGCAACTCCGTGTATCATAACATCATGAACTTGTGATGGTGACAACTGGCACAGGTAACCCGAATATTGCAGAAATCTGTGACAACCCGTACAAATGCTGGTACAAATACTGTCCAAGTCTAATAGAATGCTCTTGACCACTGCAGACGTTGTTGTAGTCTATAGGCATGAAATAGGACGTCAATTGCTACTGGTGTAGAGTTGCATACTACCCCGAATAAAGCGTGCGTTGTTTCTCAAATGCGCCACCCAGGCAGATAATATTTAGGTCACAGTTCTGAAGTACACCAGATTCAAGCCACGCCCACATAGAGCCAACCATAACAAAGTCAAGTATTCTACACTCTTGTCCCGTGAAAGTCATATGTATTCTTTCCACCTTGTAGTGACTGATCCTCTAGATATGTTATGGTCTGGTGGACAAAATTTGATTCACTTTACCCTCTTGCTTCAAGTACATATCACTGTAGAGGTAACAATTTCTTAATCGTATACGCCACTCAGGCACATCTTAAATGATATCCAATGATACGAAAACTACGCCACTTAGGCTATCGACGCGAATAGTCGTAGATGTCAGATCCTGTTAACTGAAAACCACCAACTGATACCGAAGTGGTTTCAGTCTGAATGTTATATGCATAAATGTACTCGCATTCGCTAGCAAAAACACTAATCATATAATTTCCACATTGCATTAAATATATATAATACGGCCTGTCCACATCCTGGCCTAAACAGTACTTCAATTCTCAATAAAGCCTGCACCACACGGCAGCTATAATAATGTTCATATGGCCTAAACAGTACTTCAATACTCAATAAAGCCTGCATCACACGGCAGCTATAATAATGTTCATATGGCCTAAACAGTACTTCAATACTCAATAAAGCCTGCATCACACGGCAGCTCTAATAATCTTCATATGGCCTAAACAGTACTCCAATTCTCAATAAAGCCTGCATCACACGGCAGCTATAATAATCTTCATATGGCCTAAACAAATCTTCACTACACCATAAAGCATGCTCACCCGGCAGCTATATTAATCTTCAAAATATGGCCTACAAAAGTACCTTAATACACAGCGAAGCCTGCATCACCCGGCAGCTTCATTAATCTTTACAATATGAACTACAAAAGTACCTTAATACACAGCGAAGCCTGCATCACCCGGCAGCTTCATTAATCTTCAAAATATGGCCTACAAAAGTACTTCAATACATAGCAAAGCCTGCATCACACGGCAGCTATAATAATGTTCATATGGCCTAAACAAATCTTCACTGCAGTTTATCGCATAGGCTGTACACACAGCGAAATATATAAGTCGACATTTTCTCAAATCCTACGTAGGCATACATTATCCAAAAAACACTGGGACTCGACCTACACGGTCCACGCCCAAAAACACAACTCCCAAATCACACACTAGTCCCGCCAAAAAACCCCGTCACGAGATTCGGCTGTCTTGAACACCGCTCTCGATAACACATGCAGACTAGCTGCGGGCTATTCACATGACTCAAAACAGTACAGAATAAATACATTAAACAGCGTTCACACGCTTATCTGTACTCTGTCACCCGAAAAAAATAGGAACAGATAATTCTATCCTAAAGTCAAACAAGTATCCGCTTAATCAAGCGTTGCAACTCGAAATTTAATTTGTTCAAAACATTCTAAAGATTACTTCCCCTTCCATAAGTTCCACTTGCAACAATCACCCAGTCTATGACTGTTAAAAATAGAGTGGTTGATAAGGGGCATCCCTGTCGTACTCCTGTCTTCACTTCAAAGGTTAGGTTGCTCTGCCCAATGCTACACGTAAAGTTGGCATATAGGCTTTTTATGATTGACACTATGCAGCTTGGACTTCCATAAGCCCTCAGTATTTTCCATAAACTGTCCCTATGTATACTGTCAAAAGCCTTTTCAAAATCAAAGAAATTAATGTACAGCTGTCTTTGCCATTCTGAGCACTGCTCTATAATGTTCATGATCTACACATATTCTGTTCTTTCTAAATCCTGCTTGTTCTTTCCTCAGTTTGTGGTCTACTGCTTTTGAGATTCTCTGTATAATTATCCTGCCTAGTATTTTGCTGGGAACTGAGAGAAGAGTTATTCCTCTCCAATTATTGCAGTCTGCAAGATCTCCCTTCTTGGGCAATTTGACAATTATTCCTTTGTTCCACTCTGTTGGTGTTGTCCCTGTTTTCCAGACTTGTGCAAATAGTGGTTCTAATAGTTCTGCTGCTAGCTCAGGGTCTGTCTTAAATAGCTTTAAGTTATCATGACCAGGAGCTTTTCCATTCTTTAACCCTTTGATTGCTGTGATGACTTCTTCTTTTCGTGGAATGTCTGTATTACATCTAGATCGTTTTCAGCCTCAGGAACATTCAATTGTGTCTCTGGTGGTTCCTTATTCAGAGTTTCTCTGAAATGCTCTGCCCATCTTGTTTCCTGTCCCTCTACTGTCGTGATGAGATTTCCGTGCTTATCTCTTACTAATGTAATATTGTTTGCACCTCGTTTTCCACTGATGATTTTAGTTATTTTGTATACTGTGCTTTGTTCATTTCTCAGTGCTGCCTCTTCTGCCTGTCTTGCAAGGTCATCCAGAAATGTCCTTTTGTTAGCACGGGTTTGACGTTTAACTTCCTTGTCCAGCTGACTGTACTGTTCACTATATATTGCCTTTAACCTGGGAGACTTAGCTTCTGTTTTCTTTCTTTTCATTTCTTTTCTCTTCGCTATGGTGTTTAGCGTATCTGGTGTTATCCAGTCTTGGCTCTTTCTTTCCTGGAATCCCAAGCATGACTTGCTGCTTTCCTTGTACAAGGGGATTGACATAAGTCTTGGGCCTGACCATGAAGGAGTCACAGGAGGAAGATGAAACTTGGCACATTGTGACGAAAGTACTGAGATTCTGTCTTTCAAATGGCCCATGTCTTTTTCTCCTTGCATTTTGTTCACTTTTTCTAGGAGGGATTACAGGTAATCCTTCTCCATGTTTCTTCTCCTTCTATTATTTACGTTTTTTCAGAGTGAGATCACGAGGGAGTTTGATCTCATCGGCTTTATGGTTCTTCTCTATGTGTTTAGAGTGTGTGTGTAGGAAATGGTTGCAGTATTATTCTAGATCAGATTTGCACCAGTTTGTCTTTTTAAAGATTTGATGGCAGGCAGCTAGACGCATTTTTCGGGAATTAAATTATTTTCGGCCATTTTTGCTTCAATTGGCAGTAGAGAGCTGAGTACGATATTCCGTTTCTTTGTCTAGCGGTAACCGATTGCATCAGTATTGTTTACAATTCTGATTGGCTGAGAGCTAACGGCATTTGCAATTATTGGGCTAGGAACAAAAGCCGCGTATATGACGTCACGAGGTCAGCGTGCTGTTTGTTAGATGATTATAAATAGGGCCGTAATTTAATTCTCGTCCTCTTAATGTAATTGCCAGCCGCGTGCCTGAGTCAAGTTGTCGATTGCCTTTCAGTGGGAAAATTCGAGATTTGCAGGTACCGGCTTTTGTGGGGAAGAGCAGAATTTTTGATACCACATAATTTCTCCCACGGCAAAGTTGTGGCATTCGCCGACACGCAAAGTCGTGCGTTAATTGCCAGTGGCGGACGGAGCGAAAGAAAATACGTTTTCCCAAGGCAGGGAAGACATTCTTCAGTTGAAAGGGATTTTGGTGGAAAATCCGGAGCTCTGATGCTCAATCTTCTTACACCCGCAAATCGGAAAGTTGCCAGCGTGGTTGTAAATTTATTTCGATTCGTCCCGGCCATAATAACGCCGAAGGCCTGACCCCAGAGTAGGGAGCGGGCAGGTAGATCCAGAGTGGTAGCAGCAAAACCAGCTTCCAAATCGTAGTTTTTCCAGAAGCCAGTGGTGAAACTTAGTCGTCATTTACAGAATTGTAGAGAGCAACAGGGTAAAAATCCTCTCTACAGATTTTAGAGCTGAGGACAGCTGCTGAAGTGTAGTCTACAGGTAGTAGACCAGAAAGACAGAACGGAGACATCGTTTTGTGAAGATCATAGCAGAGAACAGCTGTTGAAGTGTAGAGGTGCAGTTAGCTACGTGGCAGTGGTCAGGAGATTTCCAGGATAGGTTGTGTAGAAACGAAGTCTGTGCAGAGTTGGTGTGGACACTTCGTAGTAGATCCAGCTGATTGTGTATTTAGAGTTTATATTAGAGTTTATAATAGCTAGTTTGGAGTGGAGGCTCGGCGTCTGAGACCCCACCCAGGGCAGTGTAGTTTATTTCATTTAATCTTACCTTCTCTCTCCATACAGGTGAAACTTGTGGGTGAAGGGTTGGGTTTTGATGATACAACATTTGTAATTTTTCCTAAATTTGTTTGTTTCAGGAGTGCTTACACTGCAATTTTATGTATTGACATGTACATGAGTTTTGTTTATAGGTGTAAATAAAACTTGAACCTTTATAGTCTGGACCAGTCATTTCATTTACGTACAGTAGCTATCTGTTGTCTGTATCGTGGTGTATGTGAATCATAATTGAACCTTATCCCCTTAGAGTAGTTAAAGGTGGTCGAGGCCATAGCAATTAAGACGTCCGAAGTGGCGAGGGAGATTTAACTTCGGTTCTCAACCTCGAAGCCAATGGTCTCGCTTTCACATTTGCACTGTCATTTTCCATCTAAATCTATCATTTCAGTCTTTCTTCTCACTAATGTCTTGTCACTATATGTAGACAGCCTTAGTCCAAAATCCGTTTCGTGACACACATTTAAAGTTCATCATATTTGCACTGAATGTGTAAAGTACGCATTTGTTTCTTCAATGGGTTTTCCCGCTACGGTGCACGGCGCAATGTACCCTATTGACCGGATCTGCTGCTCCAAAGATTTGACAAAACAATGGAAAAGAAGGAGGCCAGAGCTGTGATAAAATTTCTCATGTTTCAGGGAAAAACACCTACAGAAATACACAGGGAGATGGAACCAGTGTTTCGTGATTCTTGTCCTTCATATGCTTCGGTAAAAAACTGGTGTCAACAGTTTAAGTGCGGCCGCTCAAATGTTGCTGATCTGCCAAGATCTTGTAGACCAGCCTCAGAGTGCAACGATGAAAATGCAACAAGAGTGAAGAAAATCATTGACCAGGATCGAAAAATGACAATTGTGGAGATAGCTAGTAGAGTAAAACTAAATGAAAGAACAATTTATAGAATTTTACACAACAGACTGAACATGAGAAAAGTGTGTGCACGCTGGGTTCCACGACTGTTGACACGTGAACAGAAGCAAACGAGGGTAAATTGCTGTCAACAGTTGCTCAAAAAGTGTCAGTCAAACAAATTTTTGGAGACCATGGTGACAGTAGATGAGACTTGGGTACACCCTTATGACCCCGAATCCAAAATTGACAGCATGCAATGGAAAACCCCGGGCTCCCCAACACCTGTCAAGTCGAGGTCGCAGAAATCTGCAGGAAAAGTGATGCTAACTGTTTTTTGGGACGGCAAAGGTGTCCTTTTGAAAGATTATCTGCCTCGTGGCAACACAGTTAATGGACAGTACTATGCAGATCTTCTCACAAAACTAAGAAAGGTTGTGACCAGGAAACGAGGGATAACGCGCTCAAAATCTTCCTTTGCTTCAAGACAACGCGCCCTCTCACAAAGCACGGCTTGTGCAGCTAGCAGCCAACGATTTGAATATTGAAATTCTTCCACACCCACCATATTCTCCAGATTTGGCTCCATCAGACTTTTTTATATTCCCAAATCTTAAAAAACAGCTAAAAAGAAATCATTTTGACAGCGATGAAGAGGTTATACTGGCATGTGATGACTGGTTTAGTTTGAAAAATAGGGTGTTCTACTCCCAAGTTCTTTTCAAGGTCAAGCAGAGATGGCAGAAGTGTGTAAATTCAGACGGTGGCTATATTGAAAAGGAAAAACACTATACAAAATTTCAGCTCTCTGTGACATGTCCTTCATGGTCAGGCCCAAGACTTATGTCAATCCCCTTGTATATTGTTGAGATGGTGTTGAATCTCTGGTCAACATCATCGGTCTCTGTTCTTTCCTGGCTTTTGATAATCTCATATCTTCTCTTTACGTCGACCACGAAAGCTTTTCTGGTGAGGGGATCCTTCAGTTTCGTGATGTTGTATCTTTTCTGTTTGACTGCAACTGGTCCAGCAGCTCTGAGTTTCACTTTCAGTCTTGCTACTACTAGGTGATGATCACTTCCCACATCTGCGCCTCTTCTTACTTTCACGTCTTGTAGTGCATGTCTCCATCTGCCATTGATCATTATGTGATCTATCTGGTTTCTGTCTCGTCCGTTTGGTGATTCCCATGTTAACTTGTGCACTTCCTTGTGTGGAAAGTGTTCTTCCAATGACCAGGTTGTTAATACTGCAGAAGCGTATTAATTTGTCCCCATTCTCATTTGCTGTTCCACTGCCGCATTTCCCCATTACTCTTTCGTTATAATTATTGTGTGCTCCCACTTTCGCATTTAGGTCTCCCATTACTATAATGAGATCGTATCTGGGTGTAGTTTCCATTTCTTTTTGTACCTGTTGATATAACTCCTCCTTGATCTCTTCATCGCTGTCATTTGTTGGTGCATAGCATTGTATAATTGTGGTGTTGGTGAACCTCCCTCTCAGTCTTGCTCTTATCAGTCTGTTGTTAATGGGTTTCCATTCCAGTAAAGACCTTTCCATTCCTTTCTTCAGGATAATGGCTACACCTTCGTTGTGCTGACCATCCTCTCTGCCAGAATAAAGTACTGTTTCCCCTGTAGCTGTTTTTATTCTCCCCTTACCTGTCCATCTGCTCTCTCTTATTCCCAGGATATGTATCTTGTAGTTCCTCATCTCTGCTGTGATTTGTCTCAGCTTTCCTGCCTCATTCATAGTTCTGACGTTCCAAAAACCAATTCTGGTTTCGTGTTTTGCGGTCGGGGCATCCGTTTTCATGCCAGTGGCTTCCTTTCGGCTTTCACCACTGTCAGTCATACGAGCCTGAGACTCCGGATGTCCGTCCCGCAGCAAAGTTTTTCCATTTATTGTTGTTTCCGTAACGTGCGATTTTTTTTACATAGACAGGGGTGTCAGCCCTGTGCTAAAACCCCCAACCTGGAGGACCAGAGTACCAGCTTTTGTCTGACCCCTACCCACGCAGACCAGTCCAGCTTGGTTGAACCTACCAGGAGTAAATCTCCCACTGGCATAGCTCTGGGGATTGTCAGGGTACACAAGCCGCCATACCGCTACAAGGTATAGGTACCATTGATGGCAGCGACACAGAATATTATGACATTAATTTATTGGAAATATTTATATGATCAAAATATAACTGGAAAGATTAAGAGAATGACCAAAAAAAAAACATACAACAAAGCAAAACAAACAGCTAACAGCAACAACAACAAAATTTAACAAATTATGAACAGAATATCAACTCTAGGATGAAAAACGTAGCACCAAAAATTTACAAAATTATTTAAGAGTTGGTAGCTTAGACCAGTGATAATAGATTGCCACTTTATTAAAAAATAAAGCAGCGAATCTCGACCGCTGAAATAAAGTAGGTAGGCCTACTCAACGCAAATAAACTTTATTTTTCTACTTTTATAGGGCCTACACAAAATTTTATGATATTAATTTATTGGAAATATTGAAATGGTCAAAATATGACTGGAAAGATTAAGAGAACGACAAAAATAAAATACAACGAAGCAACAGCAAAAAAAAAAATAAACTAAATTGTGAACAGAATATTAATCTAGGAAGAAAAAATGTACTACCAAAAATTTACAAAATTATTATTTAAAAAATTGATAGCCTAGACCAGTGATAATAGATCGCCGCTTTATGAAAAATAAAGCAGTGAATCTCGATCGCCGGGATAAAATAGGCCTACTCAACGCAAACAAACATTTTTTTTTTTTTTTAGTTATGCAGGGCCTACACAGAATATTATGATATTAATTTATCAGAAATATACTGAAGGGCAAGATTTAACTGGAAAGATTAAGACAGCGATTAAATTGCAACAAAGCAAAACAACAGCAATATTTAACTAAGTTATAGGTACTTAGCAATATAACAAATTGGCGTCGAAGTGTCTTGGCAAGCGTGGCTGATAACAGGTAACTTTAAAAATACGTCATGTCACGCTGAAAGCCGAAAGTGTTTGAGGCCGAATTCAAAGTTTTTGCCGAATTGTTGCGTATAAAACGATTTGATTAATTGCTGCGAGAGACTTCAGTTTAAAAACAGACGCCGAGATTCCCGGAATAAAACAATTGGTTTTTTAAAAAAAAAACTGGGCTAGAAAATATTTTCTGATTTAAAATTTTTAAAAACTTGGGTTGGAAAATATTTAGTAGAATTTAAAAGAAAAAAAAATTTCGATTTTTTTATTTGAGGGAATTAGGAAAAATCCGTACAACGAGTCTGTACGGCCGTACATTGCTAAAAGTATCAAAAATACGTACATTGTACGAAAACTTCATACACGTTGACAGGTATGAGTTTATCATAAGTGAAAATATAAATAGGGTCTGCCTATTTATGAATAAGCTTTGAAAATAATATATTCTTTTCCCTTTCCTGACATGTTTTGAAATTTCTAGTTTTTAAATGCTAGGGGCTTTTTTCATTCTGTTAAATTAACTAATTTCTTAGGATTTATTGATAAAATAATGTTTATACATTGTTTGAATATATTTGTGTCTGACATTTTGTGTTTTTCTATGGATATTACTTGATATTCACAAGGGGAGCAGCTCCAGAACAAGTAGATATATATATATATTTTTACCCACTATTCCATTGTGTTTGTATTCAGCATCCATTTTATTTTACACAACTAATAATGTTTATTGACAGAATTTTACATTATGGGCAAAAAGCTGTTACTAAAAGTCATTGTTCTATAGAACAACCACAACATTTTTGTGTAAATATTTTCTTTGCCCTCTTTCTCATGTAAACATAAATTTCCTGTTTTTACAAGCATGTGACCTGTTGTTATAACCTATGAAATTAACAACTTCCTGAGCGTTTGACTAAAAACTGATTGTGCTTTGTTAGAATACTTCTGTTTGTGACATTTTGAAAGTTTACCAATAATTCTAGAACAATGTGAGTATATACTTTTGTTCTAATGTTTTATCGCCTTATTCTTTCAGCCTTCATTTTACCTTAGATTACTATTTTTTCAATGAAAGCTTTTATACTTTATGCACTACAAGGATGCACAGCCATATACCTTCAAGTTCATATATAACAACAAGGGTATTAGTGAACATGAACATTAACAAAAAATTATTTGTAAAAGTCTACAATAAACACCCACTAGGGTGCCATCTTTGTTTGAGCCAAACCCACTTTTTAGTTTGGGACTGAAAGAGTTAAGGAGCGACTGCTATGAAAGAAACATTTACTGAGGCACATGACACTTAAGAAACCTTAAGGAATGCTATCCAGAACATTGCTTTTTTATTCCTAGAGTATGCAAATTCCAAGTTATGCTTAGTGTAACATGACAGAATTCAGTGTAGCGTTACAAATAACTAAAAAAAATATCTTTTGAAAGAAATGGTGTCATTATTTTTTTTTTTTGGGCATGCCATTATGAAGGCACAGAGTGATTGCATCTTATGCAGATTTAGCTTTACATGGTGTATTATCCAAGTGGCAAAATCATTTTAAAAACTTTCATTGCAAATTATTTACAGGAATTTTTGTTGTAAATACGTAAAAGATTATTTTTAAGAAATCTATTTATGGATTTATAAAAAATTTAAAACAAGGCCAAATAATAAAAAGAATATTCAGAAATAATGATAAAATGAAACACACTACCGAGCAAAAGTCTCTATATTCCTAGCCATCCAGATGTCATATTAACCTATTTGTATTGTTAATTTTAGGATGGTAGCAGACGTCTGGAGAAAGGAGAAAGTTTTCCCCAGTTCGCCGAGAGGCTGAGGAATTACCTCACTCGCTGGAGAGAGTTGTCGGGACTGGCGAAATCTTTCGAAGGACTCGAAGAGCTCATCATGTGCAAACAGATAAAGGCCAACATTTCCCCAGACTTAAGGAAGTACCTGGCAGAGCAGGGCGCCCAGCAATTGGACCAGATAATTCTATTTGCAGAAAGGTTCCAGACGGCACAGGCCGAAGTACTGGGCCAGAAAAGAAAACACCCTGACCTGCCAGCCCCGGACAAAGGAGCATCTTCATCGCATTCGCCTTCCTCTTCAGCTCACCAACAGCAAGGGCCGTCTCGAAAGGAGCCCCCTCCCAGTCATAACCTGCGCTCCCAGCCGCATAACAGAACACAGGGGCCGACTTCTCATGAACCCGCCAGGAACCGGGGAGATAATGAGAGATATTGTAGGTTCTGTCGGACTACCTCTCACTGGACAACACGGTGCCCAAACAAACAACCCACTCATCAGGTGGCTTGTTTAAGGCCTGTGGGGGTGAAACAAGGGAAGAAGTGGAAACCCTTCCAGTCAGAGAAGTTGTTTTCCAACAGCGGACCAGCAGAAGTGAACGGGACTGAGACTACATGCTTATTTGACAGCGGGCTTACATACCCCAGCATAGTCGCCCGACATCTGGTGAAGCCCTGGCAGATGACTAAGGAAAAGGTCAATATTGGTGGAGTTTTAAGGAAAGGGACTTCACAGTGCTTTCTGGTAGCCAATATTAAAGTGAAATGTAAGTTCGTGTCTGGCACTATCAAGGCAGCTGTAACGGCTCAGCCAGCCTATGACTTCATTCTCGGCAACCAATATTTAGTTTTGGGGACCCCGCCCACACCGATCCTTGCTGATGCAAGGGGACCTACTGCAGGCCAGATAAGAGGAAAAGGAGAATCCATAATTCACGGAGCCCCAAGCGAGCTCGAACAGCCCGGTCGTGCCAAGGAGAGGTTAGAAGCCTCTCAAGACAGTGGGATGTTATTTGCAGAGGCGTATTCGCCTGTCAACCCTGTTCAGCCTAAGTACCAAACAGTGGTGACGCCTCTGATTCAGGAAGTACACTCTTCGTTGTCGGGAATTAGGCCCTCGATGGTATTAGCTTCCTCAAGTGAGGGACATACTGACAAGAGCGGTATTACATATGTCAACGACCAGCGCCATCTTCATAGGGCACAAGATAGCGGTCTGAGCGAGCATATAGTTTCAACCAGCCCTGGAGCCCCATCCGACCAGCACTTTCCTCAGACGGAGGTGGACAGTGATCTGAGTGACCGTTTGCCTATAAACGGAGATGGGCCCCACAACTCGAGTATCTCGTTTACAGGAAACGACTCTTGTAACGAGGAGCCTGAGAGATTGGCTATGTTTTCCAATTTGTTTCAAGGAATATTGGAACAAGTCACTGAGGGCTTCATCTCAGATACTCCGCGATCTAACAGGATCTTAAACCGTTCAGTGTCACTGCAGGACACATGTCAACTAACGCCAGTAACTCTCGACGGGGAGGGCAAGGTTGAGAATTTTTTTAGAACCAGAGTTTCGGACGGAGGACTCTCTGGGACTACACGGGCATCTCACAAACTTTCCAGGCCAGGAATTAGTGAGGGAAACTGCCTTATAACTTCGCAAGGAGCTATATTGGAGAGCTCTGTTACGCTTCAGATTGGTAGGGGAAGAGCGAGTCCAGAACCACTGCCAGGGGCAGATCTTACCTACTTTTCTTCAAAGGTAGAAGCTATTGAGATCAGTGAGGACTCAATAGAAACTCAGCAATAAATCGGAGGCTCTACACCAGAGGAACCCGAGACGTTGCATCGTTCTCGCACAGTACCAGCAGTCACAACCCTGCTGACGCGCAGCGAGGAAGTCGCCATCGCCAGGCCACCACAACGCCAGCCGGTCACGTCAGCTGACCAAGGCAACCTTTTGACGGTCATAACAAGGGAAAGTTCAGACCCGCCATTAGACGGCACGGGTCCGAAGAGAGATCAACTCTCCCAACGGAGCATAGGAGCTCGTTCTAGGAGAGGAAGAAGGAGGAAACGTAAAAGAGGAGGACAGACAGCCGTAGACAGAGTTAAGGGCCAGTGTGTAATAGTAATAGTAATAGCCCCTTCAGTCATAACTGACTATGGGAATGCGCCCCTGAGGTGACAGCCCTCAGCTGTTTATTTTCCTGGTGCTCCTTTCGACGTTTTCTCCTCACCTCTGCTTCTTGTGTGAGCCTCTCTTCGCCCAATCTGAGGTGGCGCCGTAAATAGCATCGCCACTTAGTGCGATCGGCAGCTTCATCCTCCCATGTTGCTGGATCCATGTCCAGTGCCCTCATATCTCTCTTGCACACATCTTTGAACCTCAGCTGTGGTCGCCCAACTGTTCTCTTGCCATCTGCTAATTGTCCGTAGAAGATATCTTTTGGGATGCGACCATCTTCCATGCGGCGAACATGGCCAAGCCAGCGAAGTCTGCGCTGTCTAAGAAGCGTATACATACTTTGAAGGCCAGCACGTGACAACACCTCGACATTTGTCACTTTATCTTTCCACGAGATGCCGAGGATGCGGCGTAGACACCGCAAATGGAAGGTATTGAGCCTTCTTTCTTGCTTAGCATAGGTCGTCCAGGTCTCGCTGCCATATAGGAGTGTGCTGGTGACGCAGGCATTATATACCGCAGCTTTGGTCTTCATTGTGAGTTTAGAGTTTCCCCAAACACGCGATGTGAGGCGGGCAAAGGTAGCTGCAGCTTTGCCAATGCGGCTGTCGATTTCTGTATCCAGTGAGAGTTTGTCATTGATGGTAGACCCTAGGTATGTGAAGTGGTGCACCACTGCCAATTCATAGTTATCGATAGTGATAACTGGTGCAGCACCCACATCCTGACTCAGCACATTCGTTTTCTTTAGACTTATTGTGAGGCCAAAGTCCTTGCATGCTTTAGTGAAGCGATTCATCAAGCTCTGAAGCTCCTGTTGGCTTTGAGTGACGACTGCAGCATCATCAGCGAACAACAAGTCTCTTATAGTGACCCTTCTGATTTTTGTTTTTGCCTTCAGCCTTGAAAGATTAAACAGACGGCCATCTGACCTAGTGTGAAGGCATATTCCTTCAGTTGCATCTCTGAATGCATGTTTCAAGAGTAAGGCAAAGAAGATTCCGAAGAGGGTCGGAGCCAGAACACAGCCTTGTTTAACGCCACTTCGTATATCAAAGGGCTGTGACGTGCTTCCAGCATATTGGACTGTTCCCTTCATGCCGTCATGGAATGACTTTATCATTTCCAGCATTTTAGAAGGGCAGCCTATTTTCAGGAGGATTTTAAAGAGTCCATCCCTACTAACCAGGTCGAATGCTTTTGTGAGGTCTATAAAGGCGATATATAATGGTCTTTTCTGCTCTCTTGATTTTTCCTGAAGCTGGCGGAGAGAGAAGATCATGTCTGTTGTTGATCTGCCAGCTCGGAATCCACACTGTGACTCTGGATATATGCGCTCAGCTAACTTGTGTAGTCGCATTAAGATGACTTTGGCAAAAACCTTACCAACAATACTAAGAAGAGAGATGCCTCTGTAGTTATTGCAATCACTTCTGTCTCCTTTATTTTTATACAGTGTTACAATCTTGGCATCTCGCATGTCTTGAGGAATAGTTGTCTCTTCCCAGCACTGGCACAGCATCCTATGCAGGGGATGTAATAGCGTGCTCTTACAGCATTTGATTAAATCAGGAGGAATCCCATCACTGCCTGGTGCTTTGCCAGAGGCCAAGCTATCAATGGCCTTGCTGAGTTCCTCTAATGTTGGTTCGGCATCCAGCTCCTCCATAGTTGGCAGACTGTTGACACCATCAAGGGCTGCAGGCGTAACGGTATTGTCTCTAGCGTAAAGCTCAGAGTAGTGCTCGACCCACCTCTCCATCTGCTTACCCTTATCGGTTAGCTTCTCTCCGCTGATGGTTTTTAGCGGTGCCGTCTTACTTTTATGGGGGCCAAGTGCTTTCTTTATACCGTCATACATTTGTCTAATGTTGCCTGTTTGCGCTGCGATCTGGATGCTCTCACTGAGCTGGAGCCAGTAGTCATTTGCACAGCGTCGAGCAGTTTGTTGAACTTTGCTTCTCGTAGCCCTCAGGATCTGTAGGGTTCTGGCACTCGGTGAACGTTTGTATTCATTCATAGCACTGCGCTTAGCTTCAATGACAGGTGCCATCACATCTGATGAAGCATCAAACCAGTCATTTGACTTTGCTGTTTTCTTACCAAAGGTGGCAAGTGCAGTACTTTGAATGGTGTTCCGTAGATGCTCCCAGTTCTCTGTAATAGTATCACCATGCTGAGGGCTACTGAGCACTTTCTCGAAGGTCGCAGTGAATTGAGCGATCATGAAAGGGTCTGACATCTTGCTGGTATCAATGCGTGGTTTCCCTTCATGTCTGACACGATAGAGTTTTCTTGGTTGTGCTCTGATTTTGCAGCAAACCAAGGAGTGATCTGTATCACAGTCTGCACTATGGTACGAGCGCGTGGAGAGCACAGACCTGAGGAGTGGCCTTCTGACGAGAATCAGGTCAAGTTGGTGCCAGTGCTTGGATCGTGGGTGTCTCCATGACACCTTATGCTGGGGTTTTGTCTGAAAGTAGGTGTTGGTCACGCAGAGGTCATGGTGGAAGCACAACTCTAAGAGCCGTTGTCCATTTTCATTCATCTTGCCAATACCAAACCTGCCCAGACATGAAGGCCATGAAACATTATCGGCACCCACTCTAGCGTTAAAGTCACCAAGGAGAACAAGCTGTTCTTGCCTAGGTATGCTTTTGATAATTGCTGTTAGATTCTCGTAGAACTCATCTTTAGCTTCTGAGGCAGAGTACAGAGTAGGAGCATACACACTGACAAGGGTGATGGGACCTGTGCTAGTTTGCAGGCGGAGCGTTAACAGGCGTTCTGATCCATTCTCGCCTGGTTCAACCATTTTAGTTAGCGATTTTTTGACCGCAAAACCTACTCCGTGTTCTCTAGCTTTATTAAGATCTTTCCCTTGCCAATAAAATGTGTAGTCCTTCTCGCTCACCGTTCCAGAGCCCGCCAGGCGCGTTTCCTGAAGTGCAGCTATATCCACCTGAAGTCGTTTAAGCTCATCATTAATTATGGCTGTCTTCCTTACATCGTTTACATCCTGTAGGTTTTCGGATAGTCCAGTCAACATAGTCCGGACGTTCCAGCATCCCAATCTGAGAGTTTGCTTATTTCTATTTTTTCGATAATTGCTTGGTGCAAAATTTTCTGTCCACAGTTCGGGTTTGACCCTAATCCCCATGCACCCAATGGGGAAAGCAGACAGTGGCGGGACAACATCTTATTGACTGGGGGCTGCCCAGCTTGAAGCGGGCGGTAGCTGTCCAGTGAGATCCTAGAGTGAAACACAGAGATTTCAGTAATGAGATCGTTGCTCAATCTTCGAAGGTGGGAGTGATGTGACGAAAGTACTGAGATTCTGTCTTTCAAATGGCCCGTCTTTTTCTCCTTGCATTTTGTTCACTTTTTCTAGGAGGGATTACAGGTAATACTTCTCCATGTTTCTTCTCCTTCTATTATTTACGTTTTTTCAGAGTGAGATCACGAGGGAGTTTGATCTCATCGGCTTTATGGTTCTTCTCTATGTGTTTAGAGTGTGTGTGTAGGAAATGGTTGCAGTATTATTCTAGATCAGATTTGCAACAGTTTGTCTTTTTAAAGATTTGATGGCAGGCATTTAGACGCATTTTTCGGGAATTAAATTATTTTCGGCCATTTTTGCTTCAATTGGCAGTAGAGGGCTGAGTACGATATCCCGTTTCTTTGTCTAGCGGTAACCGATTGCATCAGTATTGTTTACAATTCTGATTGGCTGAGAGCTAACGGCATTTGCAATAATTGGGCTAGGAACAAAAGCCGCGTATATGACGTCACGAGGTCAGCGTGCTGTTTGTTAGATGATTATAAATAGGGCCGTAATTTAATTCTCGTCCTCTTAATGTAATTGCCAGCCACGTGCCTGAGTCAAGTTGTCGATTGCCTTTCAGTGGGAAAATTCGAGATTTGCAGGTACCGGCTTTATTGGGGAAGAGCAGAATTTTTGATACCACATAATTTCTCCCACGGCAAAGTTGTGGCATTCGCCGACACGCAAAGTCGTGCGATAATTGCCAGTGGCGGACGGAGCGAAAGAAAATACGTTTTCCCAAGGCAGGGAAGACATTCTTCAGTTGAAAGGGATTTTGGTGGAAAATCCGGAGCTCTGATGCTCAATCTTCTTACACCCGCAAATCGGAAAGTTGCCAGCGTGGTTGTAAATTTATTTCGATTCGTCCCGGCCATAATAACGCCGAAGGCCTGACCCCAGAGTAGGGAGCGGGCAGGTAGATCCAGAGTGGTAGCAGCAAAACCAGCTTCCAAATCGTAGTTTTTCCAGAAGCCAGTGGTGAAACTTAGTCGTCATTTACAGAATTGTAGAGAGCAACAGGGTAAAAATCCTCTCTACAGATTTTAGAGCTGAGGACAGCTGCTGAAGTGTAGTCTACAGGTAGTAGACAAGAAAGACAGAACGGAGACATCGTTTTGTGAAGATCATAGCAGAGAACAGCTGTTGAAGTGTAGAGGTGCAGTTAGCTACGTGGCAGTGGTCAGGAGATTTCCAGGATAGGTTGTGTAGAAACGAAGTCTGTGCAGAGTTGGTGTGGACACTTCGTAGTAGATCCAGCTGATTGTGTATTTAGAGTTTATATTAGAGTTTATAATAGCTAGTTTGGAGTGGAGGCTCGGCGTCTGAGACCCCACCCAGGGCAGTGTAGTTTATTTCATTTAATCTTACCTTCTCTCTCCATACAGGTGAAACTTGTGGGTGAAGGGTTGGGTTTTGATGATACAACATTTGTAATTTTTCCTAAATTTGTTTGTTTCAGGAGTGCTTACACTGCAATTTTATGTATTGACATGTACATGAGTTTTGTTTATAGGTGTAAATAAAACTTGAACCTTTATAGTCTGGACCAGTCATTTCATTTACGTACAGTAGCTATCTGTTGTCTGTATCGTGGTGTATGTGAATCATAATTGAACCTTATCCCCTTAGAGTAGTTAAAGGTGGTCGAGGCCATAGCAATTAAGACGTCCGAAGTGGCGAGGGAGATTTAACTTCGGTTCTCAACCTCGAAGCCAATGGTCTCGCTTTCACATTTGCACTGTCATTTTCCATCTAAATCTATCATTTCAGTCTTTCTTCTCACTAATGTCTTGTCACTATATGTAGACAGCCTTAGTCCAAAATCCGTTTCGTGACACACATTTAAAGTTCATCATATTTGCACTGAATGTGTAAAGTACGCATTTGTTTCTTCAATGGGTTTTCCCGCTACGGTGCACGGCGCAATGTACCCTATTGACCGGATCTGCTGCTCCAAAGATTTGACAAAACAATGGAAAAGAAGGTGGCCAGAGCTGTGATAAAATTTCTCATGTTTCAGGGAAAAACACCTACAGAAATACACAGGGAGATGGAACCAGTGTTTCGTGATTCTTGTCCTTCATATGCTTCGGTAAAAAACTGGTGTCAACAGTTTAAGTGCGGCCGCTCAAATGTTGCTGATCTGCCAAGATCTGGTAGACCAGCCTCAGAGTGCAACGATGAAAATGCAACAAGAGTGAAGAAAATCATTGACCAGGATCGAAAAATGACAATTGTGGAGATAGCTAGTAGAGTAAAACTAAATGAAAGAACAATTTATAGAATTTTACACAACAGACTGAACATGAGAAAAGTGTGTGCACGCTGGGTTCCACGACTGTTGACACGTGAACAGAAGCAAACGAGGGTAAATTGCTGTCAACAGTTGCTCAAAAAGTGTCAGTCAAACAAATTTTTGGAGACCATGGTGACAGTAGATGAGACTTGGGTACACCCTTATGACCCCGAATCCAAAATTGCCAGCATGCAATGGAAAACCCCAGGCTCCCCAACACCTGTCAAGTCGAGGTCGCAGAAATCTGCAGGAAAAGTGATGCTAACTGTTTTTTGGGACGGCAAAGGTGTCCTTTTGAAAGATTATCTGCCTCGTGGCAACACAGTTAATGGACAGTACTATGCAGATCTTCTCACAAAACTAAGAAAGGTTGTGACCAGGAAACGAGGGATAACGCGCTCAAAATCTTCCTTTGCTTCAAGACAACGCGCCCTCTCACAAAGCACGGCTTGTGCAGCTAGCAGCCAACGATTTGAATATTGAAATTCTTCCACACCCACCATATTCTCCAGATTTGGCTCCATCAGACTTTTTTATATTCCCAAATCTTAAAAAAACAGCTAAAAAGAAATCATTTTGACAGCGATGAAGAGGTTATACTGGCATGTGATGACTATTTAGTTTGAAAAATAGGGTGTTCTACTCCCAAGTTCTTTTCAAGGTCAAGCAGAGATGGCAGAAGTGTGTCAATTCAGACGGTGGCTATATTGAAAAGGAAAAACACTATACAAAATTTCAGCTCTCTGTGACATGTCCTTCATGGTCAGGCCCAAGACTTATGTCAATCCCCTTGTATATTGTTGAGATGGTGTTGAATCTCTGGTCAACATCATCGGTCTCTGTTCTTTCCTGGCTTTTGATAATCTCATATCTTCTCTTTACGTCGACCACGAAAGCTTTTCTGGTGAGGAGATCCTTCAGTTTCGTGATGTTGTATCTTTTCTGTTTGACTGCAACTGGTCCAGCAGCTCTGAGTTTCACTTTCAGTCTTGCTACTACTAGGTGATGATCACTTCCCACATCTGCGCCTCTTCTTACTTTCACGTCTTGTAGTGCATGTCTCCATCTGCCATTGATCATTATGTGATCTATCTGGTTTCTGTCTCGTCCGTTTGGTGATTCCCATGTTAACTTGTGCACTTCCTTGTGTGGAAAGTGTTCTTCCAATGACCAGGTTGTTAATACTGCAGAAGCGTATTAATTTGTCCCCATTCTCATTTGCTGTTCCACTGCCGCATTTCCCCATTACTCTTTCGTTATAATTATTGTGTGCTCCCACTTTCGCATTTAGGTCTCCCATTACTATAATGAGATCGTATCTGGGTGTAGTTTCCATTTCTTTTTGTATCTGTTGATATAACTCCTCCTTGATCTCTTCATCGCTGTCATTTGTTGGTGCATAGCATTGTATAATTGTGGTGTTGGTGAACCTCCCTCTCAGTCTTGCTCTTATCAGTCTGTTGTTAATAAGTTTCCATTCCAGTAAAGACCTTTCCATTCCTTTCTTCAGGATAATGGCTACACCTTCGTTGTGCTGACCATCCTCTCTGCCAGAATAAAGTACTGTTTCCCCTGTAGCTGTTTTTATTCTCCCCTTACCTGTCCATCTGCTCTCTCTTATTCCCAGGATATGTATCTTGTAGTTCCTCATCTCTGCTGTGATTTGTCTCAGCTTTCCTGCCTCATTCATAGTTCTGACGTTCCAAAAACCAATTCTGGTTTCGTGTTTTGCGGTCGGGGCATCCGTTTTCATGCCAGTGGCTTCCTTTCGGCTTTCACCACTGTCAGTCATACGAGCCTGAGACTCCGGATGTCCGTCCCGCAGCAAAGTTTTTCCATTTATTGTTGTTTCCGTAACGTGCGATTTTTTTTACATAGACAGGGGTGTCAGCCCTGTGCTAAAACCCCCAACCTGGAGGACCAGAGTACCAGCTTTTGTCTGACCTCTACCCACGCAGACCAGTCCAGCTTGGTTGAACCTACCAGAAGTAAATCTCCCACTGGCATAGCTCTGGGGATTGTCAGGGTACACAAGCCGCCATATCGCTACAAGGTATAGGTACCATTGATGGCAGCGACACAGAATATTATGACATTAATTTATTGGAAATATTTAAATGATCAAAATATAACTGGAAAGATTAAGAGAATGACCAAAAAAAAAAACATACAACAAAGCAAAGCAAACAGCTAACAGCAACAACAACAAAATTTAACAAATTATGAACAGAATATCAACTCTAGGATGAAAAACGTAGCACCAAAAATTTACAAAATTATTTAAGAGTTGGTAGCTTAGACCAGTGATAATAGATTGCCACTTTATTAAAAAATAAAGCAGCGAATCTCGACCGCTGAAATAAAGTAGGTAGGCCTACTCAACGCAAATAAACTTTATTTTTCTACTTTTATAGGGCCTACACAAAATTTTATGATATTAATTTATTGGAAATATTGAAATGGTCAAAATATGACTGGAAAGATTAAGAGAACGACAAAAATAAAATACAACGAAGCAACAGCAAAAAAAAAAAATAAACTAAATTGTGAACAGAATATTAATCTAGGAAGAAAAAATGTACTACCAAAAATTTACAAAATTATTATTTAAAAATTGATAGCCTAGACCAGTGATAATAGATCGCCGCTTTATGAAAAATAAAGCAGTGAATCTCGATCGCCGGGATAAAGTAGGCCTACTCAACGCAAACAAACATTTTTTTTTTTTTTAGTTATGCAGGGCCTACACAGAATATTATGATATTAATTTATCAGAAATATACTGAAGGGCAAGATTTAACTGGAAAGATTAAGACAGCGATTAAATTGCAACAAAGCAAAACAACAACAATATTTAACCAAGTTATAGGTACTTAGCAATATAACAAATTGGCGTCGAAGTGTCTTGGCAAGCGTGGCTGATAACAGGTAACTTTAAAAATACGTCATGTCACGCTGAAAGCCAAAAGTGTTTGAGGCCGAATTCAAAGTTTTTGCCGAATTGTTGCGTATAAAACGATTTGATTAATTGCTGCGAGAGACTTCAGTTTAAAAACAGACGCCGAGATTCCCGGAATAAAACAATTGGTTTTTTAAAAAAAATTGGGCTAGAAAATATTTTCTGATTTAAAATTTTTTAAAACTTGGGTTGGAAAATATTTAGTAGAATTTAAAAGAAAAAAAAATTTCGATTTTTTTATTTGAGGGAATTAGGAAAAATCCGTACAACGAGTCTGTACGGCCGTACATTGCTAAAAGTATCAAAAATACGTACATTGTACGAAAACTTCATACACGTTGACAGGTATGAGTTTATCATAAGTGAAAATATAAATAGGGTCTGCCTATTTATGAATAAGCTTTGAAAATAATATATTCTTTTCCCTTTCCTGACATGTTTTGAAATTTCTAGTTTTTAAATGCTAGGGGCTTTTTTCATTCTGTTAAATTAACTAATTTCTTAGGATTTATTGATAAAATAATGTTTATACATTGTTTGAATATATTTGTGTCTGACATTTTGTGTTTTTCTATGGATATTACTTGATATTCACAAGGGGAGCAGCTCCAGAACAAGTAGATATATATATATATTTTTACCCACTATTCCATTGTGTTTGTATTCAGCATCCATTTTATTTTACACAACTAATAATGTTTATTGACAGAATTTTACATTATGGGCAAAAAGCTGTTACTAAAAGTCATTGTTCTATAGAACAACCACAACATTTTTGTGTAAATATTTTCTTTGCCCTCTTTCTCATGTAAACATAAATTTCCTGTTTTTACAAGCATGTGACCTGTTGTTATAACCTATGAAATTAACAACTTCCTGAGCGTTTGACTAAAAACTGATTGTGCTTTGTTAGAATACTTCTGTTTGTGACATTTTGAAAGTTTACCAATAATTCTAGAACAATGTGAGTATATACTTTTGTTCTAATGTTTTATCGCCTTATTCTTTCAGCCTTCATTTTACCTTAGATTACTATTTTTTCAATGAAAGCTTTTATACTTTATGCACTACAAGGATGCACAGCCATATACCTTCAAGTTCATATATAACAACAAGGGTATTAGTGAACATGAACATTAAAAAAAAATTATTTGTAAAAGTCTACAATAAACACCCACTAGGGTGCCATCTTTGTTTGAGCCAAACCCACTTTTTAGTTTGGGACTGAAAGAGTTAAGGAGCGACTGCTATGAAAGAAACATTTACTGAGGCACATGACACTTAAGAAACCTTAAGGAATGCTATCCAGAACATTGCTTTTTTATTCCTAGAGTATGCAAATTCCAAGTTATGCTTAGTGTAACATGACAGAATTCAGTGTAGCGTTACAAATAACTAAAAAAAAATATCTTTTGAAAGAAATGGTGTCATTATTTTTTTTTTTTTTTTGGCATGCCATTATGAAGGCACAGAGTGATTGCATCTTATGCAGATTTAGCTTTACATGGTGTATTATCCAAGTGGCAAAATCATTTTAAAAACTTTCATTGCAAATTATTTACAGGAATTTTTGTTGTAAATACGTAAAAGATTATTTTTAAGAAATCTATTTATGGATTTATAAAAAATTTAAAACAAGGCCAAATAATAAAAAGAATATTCAGAAATAATGATAAAATGAAACACACTACCGAGCAAAAGTCTCTATATTCCTAGCCATCCAGATGTCATATTAACCTATTTGTATTGTTAATTTTAGGATGGTAGCAGACGTTTCCCTTCGCAGCATTTTATATGTTTGAAATAGCTGAAAATCTCTATTTTTGTTATCTGTTTATGACAGTTTTTTGGTTTCTGTTTTTGAATTTTGTTTTCTATGTATAATATATTTTACAATATATTTATTGAAATAATGTCAAATAGCTTTTATTTGAAAAATGAATATAGATGAAAATATCTATTCATGAGAGAATACGCAATAATGATCTTGAGTAATAAACAAGGATATGAAAGGATACACACCAAAGCAATCTATATTCAGACATTATTCTAACATTATGCTTACACAAAAGGGGGTAAACAGTAATGTGATAAGGCCCCCCCCAACCCAAACAACACCAACCACAAATGGTCAATGCTGTGATGGATCTGCAGGCCTTGGAAAGCATTATTTGTATAATGGGTACAACATAACAAGTACACATTATTATATGGGTATTTCACAGAACTTCGTCTCAATTGACTACTATTACTACTAATACACTAAACACTTCTGGGCTGGCATGTGATAAGTAATGACTGCTTCTGACCTGCCTAACATGTTCAATCATACATGCAAACTATCACTGAATTACTATTTTTTTTTTTTTTAAAAGAACTCTAGACTTGGACTTCAACAAACTTACCCTAACAGAATATCTCAGAAAACTTTTGACTCGCCACATGACTTTGAGTCTGACAAACAACATTACTAGTCTCAAAAGTAACTCTAAACTACAGATGACACACCACTTCTTCACTTCTCAAAAGTCCGCAACATCATCAACATCACCCTTCAGCTCCCCAAGGAGCATAGGTTTTCAACAAATGCTGTCCCAAGCCATCAGCTCGAGGTCTTTCAATATCTTCTTCATGTCTGTCTCTCTCTACCATGGGAATTCTAGAACAAGGACTGGCCTGAAAATGCTCAACAGAATTCCTCAATGTGTGTCCTATCCATCTCCAGCATCATCTTCTCATCTCTTGTTCCACTGGCACTTGTCTAGTTCTTGTCATCTCTTGTTCCACTGGCACTTGTCTAGTTCTTGTCATCTCTTGTTCCACTGGCACTTGTCTAGCTCTTGTCATCTCTTGTTCCACTGGCACTTGTCTAGTTCTTGTCATCTCTTGTTCCACTGGCACTTGTCTAGTTCTTGTCATCTCTTGTTCCACTGGCACTTGTCTAGTTCTTGTCATCTCTTGTTCCACTGGCACTTGTCTAGTTCTTGTCATCTCTTGTTCCACTGGCACTTGTCTAGTTCTTGTCATCTCTTGTTCCACTGGCACTTGTCTAGTTCCTGTCATCTCTTGTTCCACTGGCACTTGTCTAGTTCTTGTCATCTCTTGTTCCACTGGCACTTGTCTGGTTCTTGTCATCTCTTGTTCCACTGGCACTTGTCTGGTTCTGATGTTTGTTGAAGTTTTTGTGCTTTAAAATTTCTTTCACAGGATGGGGTAACAAGATCCATTCCCAACCCTCCTTAGTCACTTTTTACAACATGCATGGTAGGGAACAGTGTTACTATTCTTTGCTCTCCTTTCAGAACCCGGTTACACAGTGACTCAATTCCCTTCTCGACTCTTAACTCTCGAAATCCATACCCCTCTCAAATCACACTTAATCACTGTTCACTCACAAAGACTCACTACATGAGTACTAATTAGATACTGTTTGTGTACAAACACAAAAACATTTCCTGCATACCCTCAGTGTTTATTTAACACAACAGTCAATCAGATCAGTACATCTTAGTTCCCTATGGAGCACAGATTTTCAACAACCACATTATTTGTTTTTATCTATTCCAAACAACCCCTGGTATAACTATACAGGTCCATTTCCAAGAATCCAAAATGCTTGGGGACAGTCATATTTTGGAAATCAGATTTTTTTTTTTTTTGGTTTCAAGATATCGCACCAGTTGCCCAAAAATCTGTTTGAAAATCTCCCAAAAGTCAGCCAAAGAAACTAGATTTTCTGAATATTTCGGTTTTTTGGGTGTTCGGATTCTGGGATATGAATCTTTATAAGCAATATTGTCATCATCAGTTTGCTGTCTACGGAACCACTGCTGTAGTTGTCCCCCTTTCAGGAAGCTTGCACATAGCATGTATATGCTGTTGCAGTAGTTGTTTCTGTTTCAATTTGTTGTACATGATGATGTTGCTAGCCCCATGCACAATCTCATATTAGTTGCCTTGTGCCGAGGGAACAGCAGACGTATTCTTTCTTTGTCTCATAAGACAGCCCAGAAACTACATGTGGCAATATTCAAGATGCATCAAAGAAATGACCAACTTTTCCACTGCAGGATATATCTTCTATATTGCTTGTGTAGTGTCATCACTAATCTAGATCTTTGTGTAAGCACAATGTTTAGCCTTTTGTAAAAAGCTGTGGATAGATTGAAATGTGTGTCCACACTGGTTTATGCACCTGAAGCATAGCAATACATTACTGGTATACTGACTTTTGACTTTCTTTCTCTTCAAAAAAAAAATGTGACATCTTTGCTACTTTGTTGTTGTAAAGTTGAATTTATTTGTGATAATAAATTGTACATATTAACTATAATTTTTTCTTTTCCACATGAAATTGGATATATTAGCCACAAATTTTATTAAAATGTTTAAAAGGTTTTTCAATACATGGCAGTGAATATAAATATCTCTTATTTAGTACTGCTTTGGGAGGGAAAAAACACAGAAGTTTGAAAACACTATAACAGGATAACCCCGCTTCATAGTTCCTGGAGTCTGTGAACAGACAATGAAAGATCAGGCTACATGCCCCCTCAGGTATGTGTTGTACAATGTAAGGTTGTGCATGGGACTGGCAACTTCATGTAAAACAAACTGCCATACAAATGACAGCTGTAAGATCATGTGACTGCTTGATGCAGGCTTCCTGCATGGGGACCAGCTGCAGTGGGGGCTCCATGCTTCATAAAAAGAGCAAAGGAAAATGATGCTGATAATAGAAGACCACGAATCAATTCGTTTTTATTATGCCATTGTTGACATATATGTCAGGGTCCAAAGCTAAAGAGAGTGTCGCTAGTTATTAAAAACAACAATCAAACTATTCTCAATAAAACGAGAAACAAAACACATAACAATAAATTGTCAGTCAAATCATTCACAATTTATAAACATTAAAATGAAATAATAAACTGTGTAAATCAACATAAACCCAAAACTAAGACAACACCTTGTAGTAATTCTTAAATAAACATGCTGGAATGAAGATAAGATATATATATATATATATATATATATATATATATATATATATATATATATATATTATATATAAATATTATATTTATAAAATATACTATATATATATATATATATATATATATATATAACTTTTTTTTTAAACATGACATTGTCATAGTAAGGAAACGTTTATGTAACATATCAACATATGGATTTATGTGAATGTAACAAACATAATCTTACATCAGATATAACTGTTGTAATAGGATGTTTATGTGGCAGCATTTACATCATAAATAGTTGTAAAAAGGATTTTTTTTCATCACCATACATCAGAAACAGCACATCAGAAACAACTGTTTAAACAGGATATCCATGTGACATCAGCACACTTCAAATATAGATGATGTAATAAGATGTTTATGTGGCATTATATATATCTTAGTGTCAAGCCAGTCCTATTGTATAGCTCTGAAACATGGAGCGAACATGAACTAAAATCTATAGAGCTTCATAAATCAGTGCTTGCATAGAGCAGAACAATTGAAGTGGTATGACAAGGTCCACTATTGTAGAACCGATGACAAGAACCAGACAAGCACCAGTGGAAAAAGAAATGAGAAGAAGATGCTCAAGATGGATAGGACACACATTGACAAAACCTGTTGATATCATTACCCGGCAGTCCTTATTATGGAACCCCCATGGAAACAGAGAGAGGGAGACTAAGGAACACATGGAAAAGAGCACTAAAGAAAAAGATGAAGGGAATGAAGAAGATATGGAAAGAGCTGATGGCAGGGGACAGGAAGACTTGGCAAATGTTTGTTGAAGGCCTATGCTCCTTGGGGAGCTGAAGAGTGATAATGATGATACATGTCATAAACAGTTGTTGTTAAAAGGTTGTATCACTATTGTACATCAGAAACAGCTGTTTAAACAGGACATGTATGAGACATAATCATACATCAGATTTAGATGATGTTTATGTGGAATAATTTACGTGGTAAAGTTGTTGTAAAAGGCTTGTGCCATAATTGTACATGACAAACAATTGTTTAAAATAATACACCTGTGTGACATCATCACATTTCAGATATAGGTGTTATAATAGGATGTTATAAAGTATTTATATTAAAAAGTAAAATGGTATTTTAGAGAATCATCTCATTTCATTTTCTAAATGGGTTGCCTTTCTCCTGATGGTCTAAATGTACATCATCATTTTGCTTGATATTTTTTGGTTTTGCATTTTTCTTGCTTTATTATTGCTCTTTTCCCACCCATCACTTTGTTGTTTTCTCATCCTATTATGTGTTTGCAGTGTGTAGAGATTTTTTCTTTAACTTGTCTATATTTCTTGTCCTTGTTGCTTGTTTGTAAGCATTGCTGACGAAGGATAATACTCGAAACGTCCCATGTTTCCTGTGTACCGTTAATTTGCATAAACTCATTCAATACCATTATATTTTTTAATATATATATTTACTTCCTTACCAGTTTTACAGCTGCCCCCTTATTTTTTTGTTATAAAGTATGTAAAGAGTTGTTTTAAAAGGGTTGTGTCATCATCATACATCAAAAACAACTATTTAAACAGAACATCTGTGTGACACCATCACACTTCACATATTCATGATATAACATGTTTATGTGAAATAATTTGTCATAAACAGTTGTTGTACAAGGGTTCTGTCATTATCGTACACTAGAAACAACTGTTTAAATAGAACATCCGTGTGACATTATAACACTTCGGATATAAATGTTGCAACAGGATTGTTACACAATAGTATAATACCTCTGATACACCCACGGTAATGTTAATGTTAATCAGAATCGACTTCATTGCACTCCGGGCAAACCCATAGGTACTCAGTCTCCCTCAGCAAATGTCGAAGGGTATGAATGCTAACTGTTCCTGTTGCACACTGGTTGTATACACAGCGAATGCATCCTCTCATAGGTCCATCCTAGATGGTCTTACGTTTGATGCCAAACTCCAGCAGTCTTAGCCTTCATAATTCATTGATTGCAGTGCCATTCTCTAATAGATAAACATGAATTGCCCTCAGTATTTCTTCCTTATCCATAGCCAATGCACCTTTTATGGGTGCTCTTGAAGCTAGTCTGTCAGCTCTTTCATTGCCACGTACCCAGGCATGACCAGGACAGTAGATCCATATCAGTTCTTGAAGATTTGATGCTTTTTTGGAGGTTTTCCATTCATGTGGAATCCAACTGTTTTGGACCTTTCAAAGCATGGATTGTGAGTCTGATACAATAACTGCCTTTGTTAATAAAGTCTCAGACAGCCAACTTAAGGCAGCAGTAACTGCCTCTACCTCCATTCTCATGCTGGAGGTTGTTATCATGTAAGCCCCACTATGTTCAGTGACGGTTCTGCCCTTTACTCTAGCAGAGAAGCCCAACCCTGATTTATTACCACAGATTACAGACCCATCAGTGTACACAATGGCATCATCATCCCCAGCATTATCATTTATAAGCTGATCAATTTGCAGTTCTGCATTCTCTACCAAGGCTGATGATAACTTGCTGATAGTTCATCCAGCTCTCATCTGACTTACTCCACTCTTCTCCCTTGAATATATTTTCAACTGGGGTCACCTGTCTAATAGTCTCCTCTCCCTGCACCATCAATGACATCCCCCTCTTTATTTTTGCTCCTTTGATTACCTACGGTAATACAACTTTTATAACTATTTCTGGAGTAAAACTGATAGGATTATGTAAGAGATGGAATAGTATGGATGTCAATTTAACAATTGGAACAACGAAAATAATAAAACTGAGATTTTTAGTAAAACCCTTCAACAAACAAGACATGGATAGTTGTTGCAATATATCTATACAGTTCTTCTTTTGATCCCCAGAGACTTCAGTTTTCACTCTTTATACCCTTTTGCATCTGATGTACATTCCAGGCCTTGCAGACCCAGAGGGTTTCCCCAACTCAGCAGGCATAACACTGGTGGGTGATGCAATGCCAAAAGTTGGAACGTCCTATATCCTAGAGAGCATCTTGCAGAGAAACACTGCCTCGCTACCCGAGCTGGAAGACCCCGTTGCCAGGAACACCATATGCAGCCTTGCATGGCAGCTTACATCATTAATATTGAAATTCAGGTTGTGATCTACCGTATTAAAGAATTAAACACAACACCAAATTTTATGTCAAAACACAACAAAAATGCTGGCCAGACACATAAATCAATTAAGGAAAACGTGCATTCACAATTAAAACAGGTTTGGTGAATCATTAGGTGCATTGTAACAGCAATGCAGATTAATTCTTCCGAGGTAAATCAAAACAGTGAAATAGATCTTTGAAATATTGCACATAATAAAAAATATAAGATTAAAAGTTAGTGTTATGTTATAACGGAATTCATTGAAATACTAAATACTGACATTATTTAATAGTGGAGTTCATTTAAATAATTAATGTTAATGTTATTTTGCAACAGCCTGATCTAACTAAAATAGTTTACTTGCTACCATTCGGATTCATACACAAGGAGTAACAGATATATTATACTGAATGGTAATGTCTTTTTACAATGGATCAGTCCAAGTTTCATAAAAGTTACTGTTATTTTAACAGTGAACACTTTGCGAGAAATTCAATCATTAGTTTTAAAAATTGTAATGGAATTCAACCAATTTCTCAGAAGATGCTGACATTATACAATAAAATTATCATTGCAATATATAATGAATTATTAATGTATGGAATTTTACTGCTGTGTTTTCACAAAGTTCATTCAAACAGACAAACAAACAGATGCCTGACAAGATAACTAAAGGTCACACTTGAAAGAATAAAATATTAAGATTTCTTTTAAATGTAAAAAAAAAAAAAGATAAAACACCACAAAATATGAGGTATACAATTTAACAATGCAAACAATGTTCTACCTATTTGTCAACTGTCTCCATCAGGAGCAAATCCCTTAAGAGTAGCAATCAAGATTAGTGTATTATAAGCAAATGAAAGATGACACACTAGATAACAGAAAAGAGAGAGAAGTATTATGCACGGCAGTGATTTAACAATGCTGTCACTCACAAGGATTGTACTAACTTCTCCAGAATGCCTTATATTTCTTTCTTTTCTGCTGACATTTTGTTATAGGTAGTCCAACTGCAGATACTGCTGTAGGCTAGCGATGTGTTAGAGACTTCACTATACTAGGTCCAGCATATATACACATGCATATATACATACTCAGGACCTTGAATCCGAAATGCTCAGGGACAGCCGTGTTTCAGAAATAGGACATTTTTCTGTTTTCAGATGTTGCCCAAAAGTCGCCCAAAATTGCCTAAAGTCACAGAAAGTGTGTTTGAAAATTTTAGGAATATTTCGGTTGTTCAAACTCAAGGATACGGACTTCATCAGGTGGTGGAATAAATAAATACATAATATAAATGAAAGGGTGAACTAATCTAGATGTATATAAAGGTGAAAGTAGTCCCATAGCCTGTTTTTAACTGTCATAGACTAGGTGATGTGCCAGACAACTGCAGATGCACCAAGAGGAATAAGATGGACATCATTCTCTACACTGAAGGACCTGGGTTATGCAGATGACATTGTACTATTCGCACACTCACATCAACATATCCAAGAAAAAACAGACAGACTGAATAAACATAGCCAACATATGGCACTAAACATTGATCTCAAGAAGACAGACGTCATGACTCTATGTAAGAAATCCTGCACCTATAAAAATAAGGGACCAAGAGGCTAGAAAATACAAACACATTTACATCCTTAGGAGGCATAGTAACTCCAGATGGCGGAACAAGTAAAGACATTAGAAGTCAAATGAATAAGCCAGAAAAGCCTTCGCCAATCTATACAACATTCTGAAATCTTCCCAGTACAGTTCAAACACTAAATTAAAAATATATGACAGCTGCGTAATTTCTGTACGGTGCAGAATGCTGAGAGTAACAGAAAAGGAAATGTCCAAATCATCATCTTTCCACACAACCTGCCTAAGGAAAATTCTTAGAATTTTCTAGCCGAACACCATCACCAACCAAGAACTGCTAACTCAGAGCCACCAGGTAGACGCTGGAATCGGGTTGGCCATCCCCAGAAGAGACCCTGACACCATCCCCAGAACTGCCATGCTATGGGCTCCAGAAGGAAAGTGAAAGCAAGGTCGGCCAAAAACCAAATGGCAGAGAACTGTGCAGGCGAGATGCTGAGCATGAGCTAGGGCACCACATGAAGGATGGCTGCCGAGCGAGCAAAGTGGAGACAGGATGTTGCTGCCATGCAAGACGCCACCAGGCGAGATAATCACTGATTTCTTTGTCACCCAACAGCCACGGAGCAAAGAAGAAGAAGACCCATAGCAGATACTGCTGTAGGGGAGCAATATGATCTTCACTATACTAGGTCCAGCTTTGAGATGTGGGGGTGACCAGTTCCCTTCCTCACTGCCTTTGCATTCCTTAACTGAAGAGCCAAGTCAAGTATCCATTTACATCTGTGTAGACTGGAGCATGACATCTCCGTGCCTCAAACCCGATACCTTCGCCATGACAGGCCAATTGGCTGTACCTAGATGCATACATTAAGAAAAAGAATTTTTAAAAAAAGATATTACTCAAATACATTTTCTCAGCCAAATCCTGCTGAAATAAAACATCCACATGCAAATACCCAGACTTTAAAATGATATAGTTCACAGACTTCAATATTTCTAAACTGATGATGTTAACAGATATTAATATATTTAATATCATCATTTTCTTTTGTGCTCCGTATGGAGCACAGAAGTACAAACACTAAATTAATAATATATGAGAGCTGCGTAATGTCTGTACGGCGCAGAATACTGGAGAGTAACAGAAAAGTAAATGTCCAAATTGTCATCTTTCCACACAACCTGCCGAAGAAAAATTCTTAGAATTTTCTGGCCGAACACCATCACCAACCAAAAACTGCTAAATTGGAGTCACCAAGAGGACATGTGCACCATCATAGCGGGTAGACGCTGGTATTGGGTTGGCCACATTCTCAGAAGAGACCCTGACACCATCAACAGATCTGCCATGCTATGGACTCCAGAAGAAAAATGAAAGCAAGGACGGCCAGATGCCACTTGGCAGAGAACAGGGGAGGTGTAGATGCTAAGCATAAACCAGAGCTGGAGCACCACACAAAGGATGGCTGTTAACTGAGCAAAATAAAGACAATTTGTTGGTGCCTTACAAGACGTCACCAGACGTGATGGTCACTGATTGCTTTGTCAGTCAGGGGCTAAGGACCAAAGAAGAAGATGGAAAATAGATCTACCACAGCAGCTGATCCCCTTGCAGGATGTCTGCACCAAACATTCATATAAGCTTGTAGTGATGGTTTCTGTTGCAATTTGTTTTACATCATGAGATTGCCAACCCCATGCCAAATACATTAAACATAAAGTGGTTGAATTCAGGGGCTTTGTTACCTCTATTAAAAACTAGTATAGTTTACTGACCTCTAGGTCTATTTCTCTAACATAAACTTGTATTGTTTACAAACATCTGCGTTTCTACTGCCAACAAGTAGCACTCTCTGACTTCAATTCCTCAACTAAAATCTGGTATAACACTATAACTCAGACTATAATTACTATTCCATGAACTAGCACACAGATTTTCTCCTTTACAAACTGATACGGTTTGCATATGTTCGTTACAACATTCATCATCTCAACCCATAACCCGTCATGGGTCGTAGGGGTGCCATGGTGGAAGCATCAGCAGACAGGGTCCTCCACTGCTCTCTATTCTCAGCAATGCGTACAAGTGTGGAGAAACCGTGTCCTGCCCATTCTTTGATGTTATCAGCCCAGGATTTTCTTTGCCTTCCTCTTCTCCGTTTACCTTCGACTGTTCCCTGGAGGATCGTTTTCGAAAGGGAGTCATGACGAGTTACATGCCCAAACCAGGCAAGCTTTCGACGTTTCACTATTGACAAAAGTGGTTCTTGATGGCCTGCATAGGTGTTTATCTTCTCTCTAACATAGACATTTGTTTTGTGCTCTTTATAGCAAATGCGCAAAATTCTTCTGTAACATTTATGCTCGAAAGCCTGAATCCTTCGCTCCGTATCTGCAGTGAGTGTCCAGCCCTCACACCCATACAAGAGAATAGATAATACAAGTGATTTGTATAATTTGATCTTCACAGGAAAACTGATGTTACTTTTCCAGATCACATTCAACCTTGTCATGGCAGCTGAGGCCATCTCAAGTCGTTACAACATTAAAAATAATAAATAAAAAGACTTCTAAATGCACCTGTACTGTATGTGAATAAGGTAATCAGAGTATAGTTAACAAAGTTTAGATTTTATCAGAGCCTGTTAACAATAAACACAACAACAACAAAATGCACCTTTCACAAAAACTTGAGGTTAAAAATCTTTTTGCAACTCCAATGATATTTGAAAGATCCTTTCTAATGATACCTGTATATCATTATATTAGAAAATATTAAGAAAATTAGTTTTACATTACATTTTAAAACATCTTGATAAATGACTAACCTTGCTTTTTTTTTTTTTTTTTTTTTAAAGAAAACCTTAATGACTAATCTCATCTGTCTTTTCTAAATACAAAACCTGAAATATCTCCCTACACTATTTAAAATGTAATAAAAATCACTAAATTTTAAAAAATACACAGCATACAACTATTCTTGTGGTAAAAAAAGGATCCCGTTACATGCCCATTGAGGCATATCGGGAATATGGTGTTAGGCCCATATTTTCTTGACCATCAGCACACTAGGGGTGATGTGATCAGCATCACGCCGGCCGCCTTAACCTTCCCAGAGTTGCTCTGGCACCCAATTGGGGCTGGGTCAACCCAGGAGCCATTTGCGGCCTAAGAAAATCCCACCTCATCTGGGGATCGAACCATAGACCACTGAGCTAGGAAGCCAGTGAACTAACCACTATGCTACCGCAGCTCCCCTATTCTTGTGACTGTTATCAAATGTATGGCTCTGAAACATGAAGAACAACAAAAACCACAACCATGAAGCTACAGACTTTCAAAAATGAGTGACTGAATATAACAGAAGGAATGAAATGGTATGACAAGGTCACCAACTTGGAACTGATAACAAGAACCAGACAAGTGCCAGTAGAACAACAGATGAGAATATGATGATGGCAATGGACTGGACACAAACTAAGGAAACCTGCTGATAGCAGTCCAACATTCTGGAAACCCCAGGGCAAGAGAAATAGAGGCTGACCCAAGAACACATGGAGAGGAGAGCTAGAGACTGAAATAGAAATTATGATGACGACTTAGATAAAATGAGATGATGGTGCATGATGGGAGGACCTGGCATGTGTTAGGTCAGGGCTTATGCTATTCTTGCTGCAAAAGAAAATTTGAACAAATAATTCATTTCCACATACGGGAGCCGCGCTAGCGTAGTGGTTACAACACCGCTCTGGCGACCGGGTGGAGAAAGGAGTAACTCTGTTTAGAGTGTATTTTTATTGAAGTATGCAAGCTTGGAATGTGACATTTAAAAAAGCTCACTGTTAGAAGCACGTAGAGTATGGTTGAAGAATACTCAGAGGCGTTCATGTGTGAATTGAGGTTTACAGGACATGAGAAAAGCGTGCGAAGTGAATGAAGTTAGCATACGTGTCAGAGAAGAATACTGAGTTGTTAAAGGGGAGTCTGTGGCCATCCGTCGTGGGAGACGGTCAGTGTTTCTAGAGTATGTGAATAATGTATGTGATTTTCATTATAACATATTGGATGTGACGCGATGATGTTTCGCATAAGGTGTATTTACAAGGCCTTTATATATTATTATTTATAAGCGCGTTGTGGGTTTCCCGCGCTGTAAAGTTCAAGAGGAACTTAGATGCCTGGTGATTAGACCAGAGGTATAGATATATGTGCGAGGAGTGAATGCCGCACTTTGGATTAAAAGACACGTCGTTTTCCCGTGTCAGAAGGAGGTCTATGGTAAGACTATTATATGTTATTATGTGCGAGGAGTGAATGCCGCACTTTGGATTAAAAGACACGTCGTTTTCCCGTGTCAGAAGGAGGTCTATGGTAAGACTATTATATGTTATTATTTGAATGCGCGTTGTGTGCTTTCCCGCGCCAATAGGAGGTCTACGTAAGCGCGTTGTGGTTTTCCCGCGCTAAGTTCTGGAGGACTTGGATGTCTGGTGATTAGACCAGAGATAGAGATATATGTGCGAGGAGTGAATTCCGCACTTACATTGAAAGTAGGACCACGGAGATATATGTGCGAGGTGTGAATGCCGCACTTACATTGTATACAGACCATATAGAGATTTATGTGCGAGGAGTGAATGCCGCACTTACATTGAATGCAGTTGTTACCAGTACGTAAGGATGACTGTACTACATATTCTAACTATGCAAGTATTTGTACTATTGTTGCTGATGTCCAGGACTATGCTGTCGATATTATATGTATGGAACTGTGACCAAGACTTCTGTCAAGTTATTTCATTCGCGTATGTACTGTCTTGAGTGTCAGTCCAAGTTATATTCCATTGCAACAGTGGTGGCCTCGACTTCTACAGTGGTGGTTTCCAGTGATTTATAATTAAAACGCTTTTCAGCGTTAACATTTGGTGGCCAGTATCATCAAGCCATCGGAAAAGAAGTGAATAAACAACACATCTGGAACATCGGTCTACAGTCAAGATCAACGAACCATATGTATTAAAGATACGTATTATTTCTTATTAATTTGTATTAGAAACTGTGTGATTAGTGTATTGTTGTGCGTAGTATTTTTTTTTTTCTTTCGTTGTGCTGCAATTTGTCTTGTTTGGTTTTGTTTCGTTTCGTTAGTACTAAATCTTATTCTGTAGCTTTCGTATAACTGACCTCTTTTACTGTATTGTGTGTTTTCGTGCATGTGTAAGTTCTAGTGCTAGTTTCTGCTGTGTATATTAGTTGGTACTGTGTATATTATATATTAAGGTTAATATTATAGATTAATTATCTAGCCTAATTACAACCGTAAGAGTTTTTCTGTTTAACATATTAGTCTAGTAGTTTTTTTAAATAAATATGAATAGGCGTATACTGTATTAGCCTAGTTTTATTTGTTTATTAATCGTAAAGATTATTTCCTAGGTCTTTTCTATTATCTGTTACAGTTTATTGATTTATTATATTCGACTCTTTGTTAAGCCTTCGTAATTATTCGGTGTTATACTACTATTAGCACTATTCTTCTGTCATCTGATAGAGACTATAGAAGCTTATATTTATTTATTTTTTTCCTTTTCATCCTTACATTACTTTTAAGTATCGACTTAGATATTTTATAAGTATTTATTTCTTGTAAGTTTGTATTAGGATTAGTGTTAGTCTACATCATATTTAAGTGTTTCTAAATGTGGTTATTAGTTTAATGATTATGGCAATACTTTTGAGGAGTTATTTACATTGTTTTGTATCTTGTACAGAATATGCGAGGTTGAACATCAGTGAGACAAGCTTGCTGTAGTGCCAGCGATATCAACACAGATATCCTTCAGCTGTAGATCTGCATTATCTCGGTGGAACCATAGACTGTAATCAAGACATACTTAAGATAAGTCACAGTTTATGCCATTGTTGCACTTCTTTGTTCAGATACCATTCTACTGACATTCCTGATGGTCATTCATTTGTATTCGTTGTTGTGTTAGCGTTTTATATTTGTGTTACTTGATTATATATTATTAATACTTTGTTCTTCATTAGAAGGAATTGGTATTAATCTATTCTGTAGGTTGTTTTTTTTTTGTAAAATTAATTCCAGAGTCTTGGAGAGACTCGGTAGCTAATGCCCGTGGAATTCTTTGACATTTATTGGTGTTAGTTGTTATAGTTTGGTTTGTGTAATCATTGTTACATAATTTAGTCTCTTTTGTCATGTTTACTTGTAGTTTTCTTGCGTTAATTTTCTACTATCTTGTAAATAAGTTCATTTCACAGCTCTATTGTTTTTGGTTGTTGGTTTTGCAGGTGTGGTAGTTTAAATCTATAACTACTTCATTACTTTCTTATTACTTTCTTTATCTACCTATATACTTTCTTGTATTATCCCCCCACCTGTCGGTTGTTGTTCGTTTGTTTATAGTTTTAGTGTCACCGGTGTATTTCATTATTATCATCATTCACTGTGTTTTGGTCCTGGTTATTAGTTACAAATAGTTTGTATGATTACTGTGTTAGAATCTAAGCATTGTAGATATGATGGTCAAAGTATATTGAGGATCAGTGTGTTCAGCTACACGTCTTAGTCTAGACATAGGTGGATCTGATTATTATAAGTGACTGATTTTAGGGTTACTTGTGTGTATTATCTTTAGAATTATTGGTGATTTGTTACTGTGTTATTGTAGTACCTATGTAGAGGTATATTAATACTGATAATTTAGTATTTTAGTGAATATACTTTCTTATTTTGGGAATCTAGTCTGAAAATCTATAATCATGTCAGATTGTTCAAGAACAATTAGAAACAGAAAGAAAAGAATAGCCTTAAGAGATTTTATTTTGGCTATCAGAGATTGTGAGTCTTATGAATTGTTTAACACTATGGTAAAAGTGGATGA
This sequence comes from Oreohelix idahoensis, assembly GCA_024509875.1. NCBI lineage: Eukaryota > Metazoa > Mollusca > Gastropoda > Stylommatophora > Oreohelicidae > Oreohelix > Oreohelix idahoensis. The sequence continues at coordinate 1,002,987 of JAMPIV010000784.1, forward strand.
TAAATACAAGCCACATAGAGCAAAGGTATATCTGCTAGAGATTAAGGAAATAAGAGAAGTTACAACTGGAATTGCATTGCCAGTATTGGATGATAGCAAGAGACCAAAACTGAATTTAAAGAGGAAAGCTAATATAGCAGATGATATGGTGAAAACTGAAACTAGGAATGTTTCTGTTCAAAGTGAGAAGAAAGAAGTCACTGTACAAACAGATAATTGTTGTGAAGACTGTTCAGTCTCAGTTGGGAAACTGAATGTGGATCAACCACAAAAGATTATCATCAATGATGAGTCAGTTAGGAGTAAAACTAACTTGTATTCTATAAAAGGAAGATCAATAAGTGTTAGTAAGAATGCAATGTCTACAAAAGCCTATGAGACAATGACAAGTCCAGTGCATGATGAAACATACCATGCACCTCAAGAAGTGTTGTTACCAAAAATGGGTTTTTGGTGTGACAAGGATCAGTTAAAGATAGACAAATTGATTCAAGAAGAGGGAACCTTCGATGAAAAGTGTACAATATTAGAAGGAAGATTCAAGACTGTTGAGCAGTTATTAGAAAAGGAATACAAAGAGGGTATTCAAAGATTAAATGATGAATTCAAGGTGGATAGGAACAGGATATTAACTGAGTGTAAGGGTAATACTCAAGTTAAAAAGGAACATTGCAGGGTCCTGTCATCTCGGTGGAAGGAGAAAAGTAATGCGTTAGAAGAGAGTTACTTTGTTAAATTTGAAGCACTAGAAGAGCAATTTAAGGCAGCTAAACAAAGATTACAGCAGCAAGCTGAAGCATTGAAAGATCAAGCTAAGTCTACGGAGGAGAGACATGAGGCTGCGCTTGGTACAGATCAATCAGATTGGAAGAAGGAACCTTTAGATGCTCAAATGCAGTATAGGAGGGTGAAGATGAATGATGCTACTTCTGTTGCCAAGAAAGTAGTACTTGAAGAGACTGAAAATTCAAGGAAGGAAGTGTGGAAGACTGTGATGGATGGTCTGAAAGGAAATTGTGGTGGAGTTACAGACCAGTTAGAGTTAATATTATCTTTCAATTTCAAAAACAGATACATGGATAAAGGAAAAGAACCATTGAAGTTGTTAATGTTCAACGCCATCAAAAAGTTACCACCAGATAAGTGGGACATAAGTGATCTGTTTGCTCTACTAAAGATACTGTGCTATTTGGAAATACTTTTGTGATCAGGGTAATGATGATGATGTATTCTGGATTGGAAATAGTTTTGATGCTAGTTGGAAGAGATTGGTACTTGTTATGACTCAGCATGAGAGGTTAATTGTTACTGTGCATACAACTAGGCTGAAAGCTATAACTTTCAAGAATGGAAATTTGACAGAGTGTATATAAACAACAAATAGTGAACAGGTGTACAGTACAAGTCAGTAAAACTAGGTGTTTTAGATTGACTTATTTCATTAACTAAAGTGGTAAAGCTTAATTGGGAAGTACAGGGTGTAGTATCTAAGGTCGCTGATCACGAAGACATATGAAATGGGTATATCATCCCTTAATTTATTATTTTGTCACCCCACTGGGAATGTTTAGTGGAATGGGGTGGACATAGAAGGGTATATGATATGGCATAATGTGATACAAATTTTCCAAGGCAAATGATTTTATTCTTGCCTAATTTTGTTTATCCATAGGAAAGTATGCTATGCCATGAGATACCAGTGTTGTTGGTGGAATTGTCTATCATTACAGCAGCTGATGGGTGGTCATCAGCAGGCTTGCTCACCGATACTTCTTCTTAGACATCAGTCCTTTACTCTGGATTTGGAGCAATCAAGAAATGAATTTGCAGATGGACTGCAGCATTTAGTATAGATTGTTTAATATTTATGAAACATTTCTGTTAGCTTGATAAGTTGTAAGTGTTAACTTATAATGTAATTATATTATTTCATGAACAGTGCTGATGAACCTTTTGGTTCACATATGTATTTTTGTATGGTGAATCCACTTATGATTTGGTTAATATATTAATTGATGCACACATTGTTAGAGTTGCATCCAACACAGTTTAATGTTGTATAGGATGAAATTGTGTTTGGTTTGCGAGTAGAGTATAATTGCTAAGGCAAAGCCTACGTCACCTTTCCTGTGCCAAAGTTAATGTGGTAACCTTTTGGTTCACCAATATATTTCCATCCCTTTTTGTTGTTTGGTATGGCTTGGCATATTTCACCGACCTCACACTTTGGTTTGATGTAATGTTTAAAAAAAAAATGATATCATTTTTTTTCCCCGGGGGTCGGTGTAAACTGTTAAGTCATATTCGAAGTTACAGTTAGGTGTTAAGGATTTTTGTGTACGGTCCTGAAGTTTGTTAGTAAGTAGGTTAAGGTCATGAGATACATGACGTGTATATACATGTGTGTGGGTGGAGAAAGGAGTAACTCTGTTTAGAGTGTATTTTTATTAAAGTATGCAAGCTTGGAATGTGACATTTAAAAAAGCTCACTGTTAGAAGCACGTAGAGTATGGTTGAAGAATACTCAGAGGCGTTCATGTGTGAATTGAGGTTTACAGGACATGAGAAAAGCGTGCGAAGTGAATGAAGTTAGCATACGTGTCAGAGAAGAATACTGAGTTGTTAAAGGGGAGTCTGTGGCCATCCGTCGTGGGAGACGGTCAGTGTTTCTAGAGTATGTGAATAATGTATGTGATTTTCATTATAACATATTGGATGTGACGCGATGATGTTTCGCACCTTACAAGGCCTTTATATATTATTATTTATAAGCGCGTTGTGGGTTTCCCGCGCTGTAAAGTTCAAGAGGAACTTAGATGCCTGGTGATTAGACCAGAGGTATAGATATATGTGCGAGGAGTGAATGCCGCACTTTGGATTAAAAGACACGTCGTTTTCCCGTGTCAGAAGGAGGTCTATGGTAAGACTATTATATGTTATTATTTGAATGCGCGTTGTGTGCTTTCCAGCGCCAATAGGAGGTCTACGTAAGCACGTTGTGGTTTTCCCGCGCTGTTAAGTTCTGGAGGAACTTGGATGTCTGGTAATTAGACCAGAGATAGAGATATATGTGCGAGGAGTGAATTCCGCACTTACATTGAAAGTAGGACCACGGAGATATATGTGCGAGGTGTGAATGCCGCACTTACATTGTATACAGACCATATAGAGATTTATGTGCGAGGAGTGAATGCCGCACTTACATTGAATGCAGTTGTTACCAGTACGTAAGGATGACTGTACTACATATTCTAACTATGCAAGTATTTGTACTATTGTTGCTGATGTCCAGGACTATGCTGTCGATATTATATGTATGGAACTGTGACCAAGACTTCTGTCAAGTTATTTCATTCGCATATGTACTGTCTTGAGTGTCAGTCCAAGTTATATTCCATTGCAACAGTGGTGGCCTCGACTTCTACAGTGGTGGTTTCCAGTGATTTATAATTAAAACGCTTTTCAGCGTTAACAAGGATCAAACCCGGGCGACGGCATTTGAGGATTTTTCGTCGACCGGGATTTGGACTGGATTAACTCGAGACCTGGCGAGGACATTTGAAGGAGTGTCGTCGACCAGGGACTGGCGGCTCCTGAGCCGACCCAGCTGCAATGGGTACCTCCGAAATCGGCGAGTATTTGCCTGAATGGCGAGGGACACCTGTCTCTGTACAAGAAATAAAGGGATACTCACGTAAAATCAATGTCAGGTTAGACATAAAATAATAACCTGAGATTTCGCCTCGAGTATTAGTGGGCGAACGCAAAAAAAAAAAAATCCCACATACACAAGCATGACAAATAACTAATCTCACTAAATAAAAACAAAACTAATCTTATTAGACCAAAAAAATGACTGAATTCAGTAAATTATAAAACTTGTCAAACGACCAATCACACCAAGAAGACCTCAAAATAAATAACACTTTATTAAAAAATGTAGCAAATGATTAATCTCATTCCAGTTGCTAAAAAAAACTGATGAATCTCACCACAATAAAAGAGAAAAGAAAAGAACTGACAAATACCATAACACATAAAATCTGACTAATGACTAAAATGAAATATGATATCACATATTCTAAGCCAAAGTTATTGCCATGAGCTATAATTATCTTTTGATCCATGCTGATAAAAAAGTTATTACGTCATTGTTTAGTATGTTTCACGTGCAATATTAATTTTTTAAAAGTAAACAAACAAGAAAATATGTGCAATGACTAGGAGTTTGTGGGATAACATTATCATTAAAAAAAGATACAAAAATGCATAAAAGAGATTGTAAAAACAAGTCTGACCAGAATCAATTAACATTAACATAGAAAAATATGATTTTAGCAAAGTGAGGATAATGGGAATTTCGCTTTTACAAAAACAAACATAAAATACATGTCATGAGTGCCTGTGGTGGTAACGTGCATAAAATATATATATATATTAAAATATCTCAGTGGTCCATTGTTGGACTGCGATCGTCGTCTTGCCTACTCCTGCTCCAGATACCTGACATGTTCTTGCTGGAGGTCTGAATAGTTTATATACATGTCTTCCTTTAGATTTTTATCCTGTACTACTGTCCATTCATCTGTTATTATTCTTTTAATTAAGCTTTTGATCTCTACTCAGCACAACATTTATTCAGTTTTTAGCCAATAAAAAATATTCTGCCTTTTCATTTCCTTCTATACCATATGTGATGGTAATTTTAACAAAAGTATGTAAGGACTCGTTTTACATAGCACAAGCGGGGACAAAATTCCATTTTATTATCTTGAACCTTCTTCAGGGAACAAGTCATATGAAAACAACATAAATGATTAATACATTTATTTGAAAATAAAAGCTTTGATGCAAAGCAGGAATGAAGCAATAAATTAATGTGATAACAAACTGAGCTCAGAGGTACTGGATGTTGGGTAATTTTATAATCAGTGCAGGTAAACTTTAGAATTACATTTTCTCCTTTAATCAGATTTAACTGTCTTAAAAATCTTTGTGGTTATACTGCTAAGTCTCATAATCAGAAACTGAGTGTTATTCATCAGTACTTTTGCACTGATGTTACAGCTTTTTACATTACTTTGTTACTTCATTCGTGCTTTGCTTTAAAATGTAAATTATTTGTTTAATGTCCAATTTGTTCATCTTCTTCCTGATAAAGGTTTATGGCCATAGCATGGATACTTTGTCCTTATTTCTCTGTAAAACTGTTTTTGTTTTTTTTTAAAATATAAGTCTGCATTGTATTTGACTACTGTTATACAGACCTAACCCATTTACCCTTTTCCATTCCATAACAATCATAAAATTACAAATAATTATTATACTACAGAGATTCAAACAGTTTATCAATCAGTATATAAATATATTATAGGAACACTCTTCGAAGATTGCTGAAAAAAGTTTGGTAAAATAACCAATACATCAATACACAAGATGACTATGTGTTACACAGGATGACTATGAGTTACACAAATTGACTGAGTTACACAAGTTGACTATGAGTTACACAAGTTGACTATGAGTTACACAAGTTGACTATGAGTCATACAAGATGACTGTGTTACACAAGTTGACTATGTGTTACACAAGATGACTGAGTTACACAAGTTGACTATGAATTACACAAGTTGACTATGTGTTACACAAGCTGACTATGAATTACACAAGTTGACTATGAATTACACAAGTTGACTATGTGTTACACAAGTTGACTATGAATTACACAAGTTGAATATGTGTTTACACAAGCTCACTATGTGTTACACAAGATGACTATGAGTTACATAAGTTGACTATGAATTACACAAGTTGACTATGTGTTACACAAGTTGACTATGAATTACACAAGTTGACTATGTGTTACACAAGTTGACTATGTGTTACACAAGTTGACTATGAATTACACAAGTTGACTATGTGTTACACAAGTTGACTATGTGTTACACAAGTTGACTATGAGTTACACACGTTGACTATGAATTACACAAGTTGACTATGAATTACACAAGTTGACTATGTGTTACACAAGTTGACTATGAGTTACACAAGATGACTATGAATTACACAAGTTGACTGAATTACACAAGTTGACTATGAGTTACAAGTACTGTCATAATACTGTTTCAATTTAAATGCATTTCCTGGTTTCAATGTAAATGCCCTCTCTGCTTATTTTATGTGTGAAAGTAAATCAATTTACAGGACAATGAATGTCAGAGTTTTTATTATATCTATGCTACCATACATATATTTTATTTTCCATGACTCCAAACAAGAGGTCTTTTCTCTTAAACAAACACTGCCTTCTGGTTGCCATTTGCAAACACTTTTTCCCCAAAATGTCAAAATAGGAAATGTTGCATCGAAATGTCAAAGATGATACAGTCTCATATCAAATTAAGTAAACTGAAGCAATATTGTACAAAATTTTCAAAATTGAGAAAGTTTTGCATTAAACTCTGAAATGAGGCAATTTTGCATCAAACAGTACAACAATGAGGAAATCTTGTATCAAACTATCCTCAGTGGGGTAATACTGCATCAAATTGTTAAAACAAAGCAGTTTTCAAAATCAAGAAAGTTATACATCAAACTGATAAAATCTCACCTCAGATCCTCAAACTATAGATTTTACTTCAGTACTTAACACATTAACTACCGAATTGAAAAACACACTGGCCGAATTAAATTTTTTATCCTGTAGGTGTTTGCACAAAGTAAGCGGTTGTTTTCGTAATTGTTTACAGATTTTTATGAATTACACGTCATTTTAAAGATAAATGAATGTACTATTACAATAAGTACCATTTGTAACTCTAATAGAGGTTGTTGCTATTTAACGGCCCTCTGATGGCCGAGGACTTGCAATATTTTCACAATTATAACTGCTTGCGCCCCATCTCCATCAAAATCTTTATTTCAATCAATGTGCACACCGTTTTCACTCTTGTCCTCGTCGCTAGATCTATCAGTCAATTGTTGAAACAAGTTTCTAGCCTATTCAGCCGTTAGACAAGATGTACAAGCATTTTTTGTGGTCCTATCACTAGTTGCCACGGTAAACAGTTTTACACGATTTGGTAACTAACCGAAAACGCTGAAAAACATGAACATAATATCAATTTTCCAGTGTTCTACAACAACCATGCTTTGGTAATTTGTTTTCCGGTAGCAACTTAAAATTTCGAACTAGATCAGAAAGTTTTTCAGTACATTTTTCATTCATTTTATTACCAAAATTAGATCGATGCTCTGAGCGGCTTGCGGTCCAAATGATAGGATTTCAAAAGCCGGTCCCACCGGCTTGCGGTAGTTAATGTGTTAATCAAAATAGTTTTGTCCTGTAAGAATAATCCAGAACAGTATGCATACTTGTTCTATGCTACTGGATGCTTCTCGATTATGTTACTTTCATTAAATTTCATATCTCAAGCATTGTATGTCCATATTCTCCCCAGCTATGTTTATTCTGGTACCTTCACTTATATTCTGTATTGTCAGGATTTTTCATAGGTTACAGTTCATGTTTTTTAGACATATCTTGAATGTCATGTCATTTGTTTATTTTCTTAGAAGCCATTGTAGTTAGCCATTTGTGTAAAGAATAACGGAGAACAGATGTTTCTGATAAGGTATCAAATACTCTTAAAGCTTGAGTTAATAAGAAAACATGGATATTAGTTTTTTTTCAGATTTAAGAGATGGTAAGTAATCAGAACTGCTTTACCATAAGCGATTGCTGTATGTATTGTTCACTGTCATTAGTAATATGTGTTAAATACCGTTTTTGCACATTTGTGCTGCTGAATCTGCTTATTGAGTTACTGCAAGTTTTTCACAGTGATCCTGTGTTCTGTATTATGTTTACTAAGAGTATTTCAAGACTTTTTTTTCACACACTGGGACAACACTTCGTGCAGATAATGTCTTTGTAGCTATGTCATTTTCTATTCTTTTCTCATCGTCAAACAATCTCAGAATGTTTTCGCATCCACACTTGCAAATCCTTGGTTCACACATCCGTTGTCAATCATTTATTTGAGTGACAAAGCTAAGTGGAAATAGGCCTCGCCGTTGGGGCTGTCCTTCAATTTCACCTTCCTGCAAAAGAAAAAATGTAATGCAACTCATCATAAATGATACTTAAAGATAAAAAACACAGTTGCTTTAAAATAAGAATACATAAGACAAGAGGAGCTTTCACTGCAGTGGGAAATAATTGAAATCACAAGAAATCAAGTCCAACACAGATATATGAATCTCCAACTCAAATATCAAGTGTCTTCTTGCATTGTTCTAATACAGGACGAATACACTTTCAGGAAAGTGAAACCTGAAGGCTTCAGACTTTCATTAATGGCTGCTTGTGTAGAATAAAATGAAGGAAATAGTATGACAAGATCACAGATCTGGAACTGACCCAGAGGAACAAGAGATGGGGAGAGAGAGAGCTGGCACTGGATAGGACAAACACTGATGACATCAGGTGAAGGCTTTACAAGGCAGTACATGTTCTGGAACCCCTAAGGTAAAAGAAATAGAGGAAGACCTAAAACACATGGAGACCACAACTGGAAGCTACAATGACAGGGATTTAAAAAAAAAAATTATCGTATTTCTTTGTCCTCTCTAACACCTTTTTTCATCTATTGTTGTTACAATGCACTCTAACTTCATGTTTTCTTAAAACATGCTTCATGAAAGTGAACTGCACCTATCTAATCTAAGTAATGATTTTTCTCTGTCAGGACATCTTTATTTGTCCTTCGATTTAATTACAATTTGTCTTATCAACAAAGTCTAACTTTAAATTAATGACAAAGTCTAGTTCTATAACAACTGGTTAACAAAATTATCTTAAGTTCAAAGGGATCCTTTTTCTTTACAAGACTGAGAATCATTGCTCAAATTAATTGAATCTATTTTTGGTAAGTGGTATGACAAGGAACAAGACAAGAGCCAGTAGAACAAGAGATGAGAAGCAGATGCAGGCAATGGATAGGAGGATACACACTGAGAAAAAACTGTTAATAGCCTTAGAAGGCAGTCCTTGATCTGGAATTCCCTCGGTAAGAGAGGTTGAAGGAGACTGATAAACACACGGAAAAGAGAACTGGAGACAGAAGTAAACTTCCTACTTCTCAACTGGATAAAAAATACAAATTCAAACTCATCATTAACTACTCTTTAAAAGAAGTCCTCAATGATCCTAAGCCTAGTTCCATCAGCTTAACTGGGAAACTATGATCATCGTTGGCATACTGCAAGTTGCTCTTCCACATCTCTTGCTCATTTCATTCAGTTACATCAAGCTGATGTTGTCACTGTACACCCATGGCATTATCTTGCATGTACTTTTCCTCCAAGGCTCACACAACCTGTTGGTCTATATCCATCCCAGCAGTTCTTTATTATATTCCTCATCATCATCATCACTTTCCTTTTTGCTCCCAATGGAACAGCACTGCAGCTAGCCCACTTGCCACAAGCCTACACCAAGGCATATGTGATTTTGTAGTGATAGTTTCTGAAGCAATTCGTTTTAAATGATGAGGTTCCCAGCACCATGCACAACCTAATATTTGGTGATCTTCTTACATTCTTTTCCCCCTCTAATGCACTGCAGTTACACGCCACTGGGGTTTTCTACTCCTTCTTGCATTTCCTCTCCCTTGTACCAATTGTAGACAAATGTAGTTCACCATGAACATTTAAAATAGCAGGAAAACTTGATCTGATCAGTACAGTGGCAAGGAAAATGAATCTATGAATCATCATCTCATCTCAACCCCTAACCCGTCATGGGTCGTAGGGGTGCCATGGTGGAAGCATCAGCAGACAGGGTCCTCCACTGCTCTCTATCCTCAGCAATGCATACAAGTGTAGAAAAACCGTGCCCTGCCTATTCTTTGATCAGCCCAGGATTTTCTTTGCCTTCCTCTTCTCCGTTTACCTTCGACTGTTCCCTGGAGGAATCTATGAATAAAACAGTTTAAAGTCTTATTTTAATGCAGCCAGTAGTGGGAAATGAAAAAAAAAAATTGTGGTCAAAACCAACAACCGGGAAACTTTGACTCGATGAGTTAAAATAAAACATGAAAACTTAATCTAGTTGACGAGTGGAAAATTTAATATTGTCTGCGCCAAGGAAAAAACTAAAACTTCATCAGGGTCTAACACTAATAACAGGGAAACTTCATGTGATCAGTAAACATAAGAAAAAGGTTTGTCACAACTGTGTCATTAGCTACAGCTGCAAAACTTAACCTGATCAATACCCACAGCAGAAAAAACTTCATTTGGACTTTAGCAACAATGTGATCTGTACTAAATGCAGGAACAAATGAAAAAAAAAAATTAATCTGATCATAAGCGAAAATAGAAAAACTTAATCGGGCCATTAGCAGCGATCTGGCTAAAAGCTACAACAGACAAAAAAAATAATTTCATCACTAGCATCAAAAGCAAAAGAAATATACTAGTCATTACCAACAATATGATCAATGCTACAACAGAAACCAAAAACTGATTTGGTCATAAGGCAAATAGAAGAAAACTATCTAGTCAATACCAAATAAGGAAGCTCTTGATTGGTACTTACCCACCATTCCTCTTCCTCCTCATGTATAACCACAATTATCTCCCCTTCTCGGAATGTCAACTCATCTTCGTTATCTGCCTCACAGTCATACAGAGCCCGGTACTTACGTTTAACCTGTGACTTAAAAACAACAGACACATATTCAGAATAAAATACTAACATCTTATTTCTGACTGCCTTTATGCTTATCATTAAATAAACTATATAGGATACGCGTACCAGTTGCGGCCACGAGTGAACTTTCCTGTCTCCTGACTCATCATGTAATGTTATAACAACTGTGATCGATAGAAACAGCCACGTGTGGCCATGCTCTAGTCTTGTAATGGTGTGGGCACGATAGCTGTTATTATAGAGTGAAAATGTAGTAGTATGCCCGTATCCTAAAAGTACCATGGCGCAGCCATGTGCCCTAACCGCGGCCAACATCGTGACAAGGCGCTGCCAGCGTGCCCTCACCACGGCCTTTGTACCAGGTTTAGCGCAGCCAAGACTAATACTAGGCTATAAGTCTAGACTACTCTAGACTAGACTAGTCTAGTCTGGATCTAAATTCATTTGCGAGAAAAGTGGTAGCAACAAGAAATATGACAATACCTTCAAGAACAAAGAAGACAAACAAACAAATATATTCAAATGTAAACAATCAAACATTTTTAATACAGTAACTCAAACACAACAGATATTAGGCTATATCTAAACCTAACTCTCTATCTCTCTCTCTCAGCCTCTCTATATCTCTCTCTCTCTCTCTCTCTCTCTCTCTCTCTCTCTCTCTCTCATAGAAGCCTAGAGTTCTTGTTCTTGTCTCCTTTCTTTTGTTACATTTTTTCTCTTTTGACTTCTGCTCTTGTTCTTTTCTTTTTTTCTTCTGCCTTCCTCTTTCTTGTTTCTTTGTGCATACGAGTGTCCTCTTTGTTTTTGTTTCTTCTCGTTGTTTTATTCTCTACTCTTTCTTGTTTCTTTGTGCATACGAGTGTCCTCTTTGTTTTTGTTTCTTCTCGTTGTTTTATTCTCTACTCTTTCTTGTTTCTTTGTGCATACGAGTGTCCTCTTTGTTTTTGTTTCTTCTCGTTGTTTTATTCTCTACTCTTTCTTGTTTCTTTGTGCATACGAGTGTCCTCTTTGTTTTTGTTTCTTCTCGTTGTTTTATTCTCTACTCTTTCTTGTTTCTTTGTGCATACGAGTGTCCTCTTTGTTTTTGTTTCTTCTCGTTGTTTTATTCTCTCCTCTTTCTTGTTTCTTCGCACATACAGGTGACCTCCTGTTTTTGTTTCTTGTGTTCTTCTCGTTGTTTTATTCTTTCCTCTTTCCTTCACTTCTTTTCTTCAGCTTTCTTCTCTCTTCCATGGCAACTTTTGCACTGGGGTTTTCTGTTTTCTTCTTCCTTCCGTGCTTCCTCTTTCTGTATAAGGACTTCTTTGAATTTGCCACCACTGATGACATTGGGCAGTTTCATTATTTTCCCCTAGGTCTTTCGATTCAGTAGTGGGATTGTCAATGGATCTGTTTTATACCTACTTTGTAGACCCGAATCTCGTGTTCTAGGTTGAAGTGATACAATTTGTTGGTAGTAGGCCTTCCATAGGCCAAAAACTGCATCATTGCATCCTTCTCCAGCCTCGTGCATGTTACGACACGTTTTAACAATGTCGTCTGCTACAGTTGTGAGCACTTTTAATGTTGCACATTGGATGCTTGAGATGGTTTTAAAGATAGAATGTTTTTTACGCTTCACGGTATTTTATTGAACGCGAAGTGTATAGTAACTTTATGACGTGTCAGGGTTGGTATGGTCCCGCTTGACTACGTTTTACGTTTACCCCTTTGATTATAATCTCCGAACGAGGAGGACGTATTCTGTTTACTCCCAGGATATTTTATAGTGCAAGTATTTTATTTGAGAATTTTGGCCAGAGGGTCAGGCCTTTATTATGATGAAGTAAGAATGGTTATGGATAACCATTAATTATTGAAGTTCTAATTACGGGAGTGATTGATCATTTTTATAATCCAAGTTCGCAAGCTGGTAGGTCTCGTTATCGACTGACTGCATCGCAGCAGTGCGTATATATAGTCTACCATGTTTTGTCGACAATAATCATTGATATATATGTTCGGACTAGACTGCACTAATAGGAGATGAAGATATGGAATGACGAAGATTATTATGCATGAAATATTATATGAACAGAACTGTAACGTTAATAAATATGTTGTTTTTGTGGACTCAAAAGGAAGGAGTTGCTTCATTGATGACCTTCAAGGTTGGCTAACCAGTTGAGCCCCTTTTATTCATTCATTGTATGTTATGCACGATTGCTTATCAACAACCATAGTATTTTGATAGATGGGTGGGATTCGAAAGGAATAACCCAATGACACCCAAGATATATTAACTTTGAACAATCGCATTGAAGCAAATGTTGAACAGTAATTTAACCAAGAACCCACGCCCTCAACAGTGCAGTACAAATTCAGGGTCGTTCCCCCGATTTGAGAACAAAGCATAGCAAACTTCCTCAGCATTGATGCCAGGTTTAACTCTTTGACTCCGCAATTAATTTCCATCCTGTGCCGTAATTATTTATCCGTGATAACTAAAAACAACGCTCAGAGCGTTGTTACGGCACGGGTGTCAAATCTGACCAACGCTCTGAGTAGAGGAAGTTTGCTACACACAGCACACCTAGTAGTGTCGCCACTCCTGCTACACATAGCAGCATCACCACTCCTGCTGCACATCGCACACTCAACAGTGTCACCATCACTGCTACACATGGCACACCAAACAGCATCATCTGTGTTCCTGGCACAAGTTCTTCCTCCTCTACTGCAGTAAGGTAGGTTTTTCCTGTTTCTTCCATTTTTCTTCTCCCCAAAATCTTGTCGCAAAATGTACCCCATGAGATACCACATGTATTTGCTGCCTGCCTTTTCCCCATCCCTTGCTTTACTGCTTCAATTGCACGGTTCAGGGACTCCAAGGTCCATTTTGGACAATGTTGATTTTTTGCCATCGTTATCTGATAAGGAAAAAACGAAGTTGGATCTAGACTAATCTAAATGCTTTTAATTAATAGTAATTTTCATTCATTCATAACCCTCCACTCCCAAAGGAGCACAGGCCTTCAACAAACACATGCCAAGTCCTCCTGTCACGTGCCATCATCTCAAGTTCTTTCCACGTTCTCCTTATCATTTTCACCTCTGTTTCCAGCTCTCTTCTCCATGTGCTTCTTGGTCTACCTCTGCCTCTCTTGCCCTGGGGGTTCCAGAACAAGGACTGCCTTGTAATGCTATCAACAGGTTTCCTCAGTGTGTGTCCTATCCATCGCCATCATCTTCTTCTCATCTCTTGTTCCACTGGCACTTGTCTAGTTCTTGTCATCAGTTCCACATTGGTAACCTTGTCAAACCATTTTAATCCCTCTATTCTATGCAAGCACCCATTTATGAAAGTCTGTAGCTTTTTGGTTGTTGTCTTTGTTGTTCTCCATGTCTCAGAGCCATACAATAGGACTGACTTCATATTTGAGCTGAAGATTCTTATTTTCATGTTGGATCCGATTTCTCTTGATCTCCATATATTTCCCAATGCAATGAAAGCTCCTCTTGCTTTTTGTATTCTTATTTTGATATCACTGTCTGTCCCTCCAACTTTGTCTATATTGCTGCCAAGATATGTGTACGATTCTACATCTTGTATTGGTGCTTCTTTAAGTTCAACCCTGTTTTCATTACCTGCATTTATTCTCATTATCTTTGTCTTTTCCCTGTGTATTTTCAGACCCAATTGCTGTGACCTCTCATCGAGTGTTTTCAATTTGTCCTGCATCTGATTACGGTTATGGGACAGAAGAGCCAAGTTATTAGCAAAATCCAGATCATCCAACTGCTTAGTCAGAGTCCACTGGATTCCATTTCTGTTGTGTGTTGTTGATGTTCTCATAATCCAGTCTATTGCTAATAAGAAAAGAAATGGAGACAAGAGGCATCCCTGTCGCACTCCTGTTCTTATCCCAAATGGTTCTGTAATCTGTCCTTCATGAAGAGCTCTGCATGTCATGTCTTCATATATTTTCTTTATTAATTAATGATCTTCAGGGGAACTCCATAATGCCTCATCAATTTCCAAAGTGGTTCTCTGTCTACACTGTCAAATGCCCTTTCGTAGTCCACAAATCCGATATATAATGGTGAATTCCATTCCAGACTTTGTTCAACTATTATTCTCAAAGTGGCTATCTGGTCTGTACAAGATCTGTTTTGTGGAAAACCTGCTTGTTCATCTCTCAGTTTCTTGTCTTTGGACTCTTTTAATTTCTCAAGGATAATCCTATTTAATACTTTTCCTGGCACTGATAGTAACATTATTCCTCTATAATTTGTGCACTCTTGTAAATTTCCTTTCTTAGGCAACTTAACCAGATATCCTTCCTTCCATTCTGCTGGTATCTCTTCCTTTTCCCAGACTTTACCAAGTAATTTATATAACATTTCTGTAGCCGTGTCGATATCTGCTTTGATGGCCTCTGCTGGAATGCCATCAGGTCCAGACGCCTTTCCATCTCTTAGAAGCTTTATGGCTTTCTTTATTTCTTCCTTCGTTGGTCTTTCACCGTTAATTTGTAGCTCTTCTTCTGCTGGCTGGATGTCCGGGGGGTTTTGTGGAGCTGGTCTATTGAGAAGGTCCTCAAAATATTCTGTCCACCTCTTCATTTGCTCTTGTATATTGCTGAGCAGTTTTCCATTCTTGTCTTTTATGAGGCAACTTGTTTGCTTGTATTTCCCTGTCAGCTTCTTTGTGCTGTTATACAGTTCTCTCATATTTCCTTTGGCTGCACCATCTTCTGCCTCTCTTGCCAACTCCTCAATATACTTCCTCTTGTCTCTTTTGATACTTCTTTTAACTTCTTTGTTTGCTTCTGTGTACACTTCTTGAGCCTTGGCTTTGGAACTTCTGGTTTTGCTTGTGTTTAAATCTTTCTTGTTTTTTCTGTCTTTTATCTTATTGATGGTTTCTGTTGTTATCCATGCTTTTTGTTGTCGTTCCCTTTTCCCCAGTATTTCTTCACGTCTCATTCCATACCGTTTTGATTTGCTGCCAATAGTCTTCTGTATTCTCTACATCTTCCAGCTGTTGCAGCACTTGGAATTTGTTGGATATTGTGACCGCAAATTTGTCTCTTGTTTTCCTACATTAAATTGTTGTCTATAATTTTGCATTGTTGCATATCTCTTGAGTTTAATTTTTACTTTGGCTATCAGAAGGTGGTGATCTGATGCCACATCTGCTCCTCTATATACCTTTACATATGGAGCCGTGGTAGCATAGTGGTTAGTGCACTGGCTTCCTAGCGCAGTGGTCTATGGTTCGATCCCCAGATGAGGCGGAAAATTTTTAGGCCACAAACGGCTCCTGGGTTGACCCAGCCCCAAATGGGTACCAGAGCTACTCTGGGAAGGTTAAGGCGGCCGGCGTGATGCCGACCACATCACCCCTCGTGTGCCGATGGTCAAGATAATATGGGCCTAACACCATATTCCCAATATGCCTCAATGGGCGTGTAACGGGTTCCTTTACCTTTTACCTGCAATGATGATCTAAACTTCTTGTTTATGCATATATGATCAATCTGATTTTCTGTTCTATGGTCTGGTGATATCCATGTTGCCTTGTGTATTCTCTTATGTGGAAACATGCTTCCTCCTATAGCCAGTTGATTTGAAGCACAGAAGTTAGAGAATAATTTCCCATTTTCATTCATTATTCCTAGCCCCTGTTTTCACGACTTCTTCAAAGCCGGTGTTGACTGTACCTATCTTTGCATTCATGTCAACTATCAAAATTGTGATGTCTCTACTTTTTACTTTTTCCATAATTTCCTGTAGTCTAGTATAAAAGAGCTACGTATATCTTGGTCATATAATAACAGAAGATGGCAGATGTGAAACAGAAATCAAGAAGAGAATAGGAATGGCCAAGGCTACATTCAACAACATGAAACATATACTGACATCAAAACAGTTATCTCACAAATTAAAACTGAGAATCATAAAGTGTTATATATATTCTGCATTTCTGTATGGGGCAGAAACATGGACGATGTATAAGCATTTGGAAGAAAGAACTGAGGCTCTTGAAATGTGGATATATAGAAGAATGGGGCGTATCTCATGGAAAGAGAAGAAAACAAATAAGGAGGTCCTAGAAAATCTAGGTATGAAAAGAGAACTAATGAGGGAGATCAAAGTTCGGCAGCTAAAATACTTTGGCCACATAAAAAGGCATAACACCTTGCAGAAGACCATAATAGAAGGGAGAGGTGAAGGCAAACATGCAAGGGGAAGATAGTGCTATAAGTGGGAAGATAACATCAAGAGATGGACAGGGAAGAGCCTATCAGAGTGCACCACCAAGACAAGAGACAGAAGACGTTGGAGATCCTTTACAGCCAACCTTCGTTGTGGAGATGGCAGCTGATGATGAGTATAAAATGCTTCTTTCACAGGCTCTTCTTTGTCATTAGTTGGTGCATAACATTGGATGACATTTACATTTATTTTCTTTTTAGCTGTTTTAAAAGTAGCTGTTATTATTCTGGATCCAACGGCTTCCCATTCAATGAGTGCTTTCTGTGCTTCTTTAGATAACATAAGAGCTACCCCTTCACTGTGGTGTGAACTTTCGTCTTCATGTCCTGAGGACAGCACCAATTCACCTGTGATGAGTTTCTTCCTGTCTACCCCCTTCCACTTTGTTTCACACAGTCCCAGAACCTCGATTTTATATTCCCTCATCTCTGCTGCTACTTGTGCCACTTTCCCTTGTTCGTTTAATGTCCGAACATTCCAGGTGCCAAATCTAGAAGTTCTCCTAGAAGAAAGAAGGTTAGTCAGTAACACAGACTCCTTTCGGCTTTCTCTGTGTTGCATCATACGCCTCCCTGCAAGAGGATCTTCCCCTGTCTTGGATGGCTGTGTTTTATTTTCTTTAATTGACTTGTCCATGTTTGTTGAAGTTTTTTGTGGTTTAAATTTTTTGCAGGATGGGGTAACCAGCCCCATGCCCAACCCTCCTTAGTCGCTTTCTACGACATGCTTGGCAGGGAACATTGTTACTATTCTTTGCTCCCCTTTCGGGCCCCGGTAACACACGGGTGAATAGTAATATAGAGAGAGAGAATATATATATATATATAAAGTAAAGGATCCCGTTTACGCCCATTGAGGCATATTGGGAATATGGTGTTAGGCCCATATTTTCTCGACCATCGGCACACTAGGAGTGATGTGGTCAGCATCACGCCGGCCGCCTTAACCTTCCCAGAGTTGCTCTGGTACCCAATTGGGGCTGGGATATATATTATATAAAGACTAAAGCTAGTCTAGAACTATGATTCATTTAGAAGATAGAGACCTAGAATCTAATGCCATACATAGGTTCATTATTGTTTTTTATGTTTGTCCTCACCGCCACCATGGCCAGTCTGGCCGCCGCTGGGCAGATATAAAAAAATAGCCCTCCCTGACCGCGGCCACCCTGATATTTTAGGCCATTTTAGCATGAAACAGTCTTTCCCCAATGAATACAGAGAAATGAGATTCATTTGGATATATTAATCAAATAAGTACTTAAATATGTTCATAAAACAATGAGAAACGTGTTCAAAGTACCTTACCTTGAAACTTGCAAGGTGATCTTTTCCTCACGAAATGTTTCAAAGTTGTGAAAACTTTGTGAACGGCGGGAAATCAACTCGGAAGCAAGCTTAACTTTGCGCTATAACCCCAAGGGAGGTTACTCTCAATTCAAACGTAGTCAAGTGCACGTGGAACAGTCACTTTCAGCAATTGGCCGTGCTCTGGGCATGGCCGCGCACTGGTACGTGTACTCTATGTGTTTTCTTACTCACTTATTATACTGGTAGCCATCCATGCTGCCTTAACCTACCCAAAATCATCAGCAAAGCATGTTGCCAAAGTATTTTGTTGCTAACATATTGCCAAAGTATTTTGTTGCTAACATATTGCCAAAGTATTTTGTTTTTCCAAAGTATATTGCCAAAGTATTTTGTGGCTAACATATTGCCAATGTATTTTGTGGCTAACATATTGCCAAAGTATTCTGTGCTGAGCATACTGCCAAAGTATTTTGTGGCTAATATATTGCCAAAGTATTTTGCGGCTAACACATTGCCAAAGTATTCTGTGCTGAGCATACTGCCAAAATATTTTGTGGCTAATATATTGCCAAAGTATTTTGTGGCTAACATATTATCAAAGTATTTTGTTGCTAACATACTGCCAAATGCTTGAACTCTTCTACTTGTTACAGTTTGATTTTACCAACTTAACATTTTTGCTCTTTCTAGGTATTTTACATAATTAATCTTTCTTTCTTCCCTGAGCAATCATTATGTTCTGCTTTATGCAGCTATAGTAAAGAAGATTTATATGTAAGTCTTATCTGTAAAATATAATATGTGATAGTATATTGATATCAAGTTTACCTGTGATCTAGGCTGGGCTACTTGCATTGATGGATTGTCTAATCTGAGCTCACGTTTTCTCTCTTCTGCAACAAAAACAAATAAAAAAACAGGAAAATGCGTACAGCAAAACTGTACAAGTTCTAACATGAACTTCCGAATAAAAAACATAAATAAATACAAAATAAAACTCACGTAGAGCTGGGAAATTTATGGAAATTAAAATAAGTCAAGTATGACACACACACAAAATTTTCTACTAAAATGTCAAGGTAGTGCTGTTTTATGGTTCTGAAACATGGAGAAAAACAAAAATTATAACCAGAAGGATAGTGACTTTCATAAATGGGTGCTTGGTGCAGGATAGGAGAGTTGAAATGGTATGACAAGTTCAACAATGTGAAACTGATGACAAGTTCAACAATGTGAAACTGATGACAAGTTCAACAATGTGAAACTCATAACAAGTTCAACAATGTGAAACTGATGACAAGTTCAACAATGTGAAACTGATGACAAGTTCAACAATGTGAAACTGATGACAAGTTCAACAATGTGAAACTGATGACAAGTTCAACAATGTGAAACTGATGACAAGTTCAACAATGTGTAACACATGACAAATTCAACAATGTGAAACTCATGACAAGTTCAACAATGTGAAACTCATGACAGGTTCAACAATGTGAAACTCATGACAGGTTCAACAATGTGAAACTCATGACAGGTTCAACAATGTGAAACTCATGACAGGTTCAACAATGTGAAACTCATGACAGGTTCAACAATGTGAAACTCATGACAGGTTCAACAATGTGAAACTCATGACAGGTTCAACAATGTGAAACTCATGACAGGTTCAACAATGTGAAACTCATGACAGGTTCAACAATGTGAAACTCATGACAGGTTCAACATTGTGAAACTCATGACAGGTTCAACATGTGAAACTCATGACAGGTTCAACAATGTGAAACTCATGACAGGTTCAACAATGTGAAACTCATGACAGGTTCAACAATGTGAAACTCATGACAGGTTCAACAATGTGAAACTCATGACAGGTTCAACAATGTGAAACTCATGACAGGTTCAACAATGTGAAACTCATGACAGGTTCAACAATGTGAAACTCATGACAGGTTCAACAATGTGAAACTCATGACAGGTTCAACAATGTGAAACTCATGACAGGTTCAACAATGTGAAACTCATGACAGGTTCAACAATGTGAAACTCATGACAGGTTCAACAATGTGAAACTCATGACAGGTTCAACAATGTGAAACTCATGACAGGTTCAACAATGTGAAACTCATGACAGGTTCAACAATGTGAAACTCATGACAGGTTCAACAATGTGAAACTCATGACAGGTTCAACAATGTGAAACTCATGACAGGTTCAACAATGTGAAACTCATGACAGGTTCAACAATGTGAAACTCATGACAGGTTCAACAATGTGAAACTCATGACAGGTTCAACAATGTGAAACTCATGACAGGTTCAACAATGTAAAACTCATGACAGGTTCAACAATGTGAAACTCATGACAGGTTCAACAATGTGAAACTCATGACAGGTTCAACAATGTGAAACTCATGACAGGTTCAACAATGTGAAACTCATGACAGGTTCAACAATGTGAAACTCATGACAGGTTCAAGAATGTGAAACTCATGACAGGTTCAACAATGTGAAACTCATGACAGGTTCAACAATGTGAAACTCATGACAGGTTCAACAATGTGAAACTCATGACAGGTTCAACAATGTGAAACTCATGACAGGTTCAACAATGTGAAACTCATGACAGGTTCAACAATGTGAAACTCATGACAGGTTCAACAATGTGAAACTCATGACAGGTTCAACAATGTGAAACTCATGACAAGTTCAACAATGTGAAACTCATGACAGGTTCAACAATGTGAAACCCATGACAGGTTCAACAATGTGAAACTCATGACAAGTTCAACAATGTGAAGCTTACACATCATCATTTTCCTTTGTCCTCCTTACAGAACATGAGGCCACCACTGCCCCTGGTTGCCCTACAACAAGCCTGCAACAAACATTCACATGAGCTTGTAGCAGTGTTTTCTGTGACAATTTATTTACAGGACAAGGTTGCCAGCCCCACCCACAATCTCATATTAGTTGTTTTGTATGACGTGCCTAAGGGTGTAGCAGTTATATTCTGTCTTTGTCTCTCCAGAGACCCCCATTAACTAAACAGGACATTTACATCCATTTAAAATAAGTCAACCTTTCTTTGTCTCTCCAGAGACCCCCATTAACTAAACAGGACACTTACATCCATTTAAAATAAGTCAACCTTTCTTTGTCTCTCCAGAGACCCCCATTAACTAAACAGGACACTTACATCCATTTAAAATAAGTCAACCTTTCTTTGTCTCTCCAGAGACCCCCATTAACTAAACAGGACACTTACATCCATTTAAAATAAGTCAACCTTTCTTTGTCTCTCCAGAGACCCCCATTAACTAAACAGGACATTTACATCCATTTAAAATAAGTCAACCTTTCTTTGTCTCACCAGAGACCCCAAGTAACTAAACAGGACATTTACATAGATATAAAATATGTCAATCTTTCTTTCAATTTCCTTTTTCTACTACAGTGAGATCCAGAAAGAGCATGTCAGTCAGAGGACACAATATCAACACTTTGAGATGTGTTGATGATACAGTCTTGATAGCAAAGAGAAAAACAGTTGCAAGAAGCGTTCTTTACAATAGTGACAGAGTGTGAGAATTAAGGCCTAAGCCTAAATAGCAAAAAGACAGAAGTAATGGTCATTTAGAAGAAAGTTACATCTTCAGAATGCCCTATCAAAGTATATGGAACAGTTTTAAAACACGTCAATAGACTCAAATACCTTGGCACAATATAAGATGGAAGATGCATCTCATAGCTGAAGAGTGGAATAGTCCAACCGAAAGCAGCTTTCCATATAATGAAATGAATTTTATGGAACAATCTTTATCAGTGAAAGTAAGAAAGAGAGTACTTCAGTGTTATACAGAGCCAAATCCTGACAATGGAAAGTGAGTCATGGACAAAGAGCACAATAATATCTCATTCCACCCTGGAGTTCTGGCACATTTTTGTTCCCCAACCTTAACCATGGGGACGTAACTCTTTACCACATGACATGTAATCTTTGAAAGCATATTTGAGCATGCAAATATTCACCAATTTCAATGAAATAAAAATGAACGAACTTTCAAGAAATGTATACATTTATATGACTTTAGAGGTAATTTATTTTTAGAAAAATTTTAAAAAACTGATTTCCAGTAGGAGTCTTGCACACCTTTAGTTTCCTGCCGCTGCTCAGCATATTTGTTTGTCTGTTCCACAAATAGTTTGATTATTGTAACTGGAAAGAAGAGGCTAGAATAGTCAAATGGTGAGCTATTTGGGTCCTGATTATGAAGGGCGCCTTGTGTTTTGGTTAATGCACCCAATTTGTCACTGACAGTGTTCAGCGTCAGACCACTCCAGGTCTGCTTCTGTTTCACCAATGCTGTCACTAGTTTCACTGTTATTTGTTACTATCAAATAAATCCACTGCCTCATCATGTAAGTCAACATCGGACTCGGACTCTTGGTTGTTATCGTCAGGATCATCATTATCAATCAATGACTGAATAAATTGAAAGGCCATTCTGCCGTTGACTGTTGATAAAAAAGGCCTCAACACACCGCACACACTGGTCTGACTTCAAACGTCTATATAATCCGAACGAAACCACATAAAAACATCTGGTTTTCAATGAATCGAAAGTGAAACTCTCTAGTTTTTTTCTGTTCTCATCGGATATCACTCAATACGAGAGTTCCATTGCTAGATGCTTACAAAAAGGGCCGGTCGCTTTATGTTGCATCAGGGTGGAATGGGTAATGTCGCATTTAGTTGCAACAGGGCGGAATGAGATATGGACCACTAAAACGAGTAATGAGGATGTCCTGAAAGAAGCTAGAGAGCAAAGGAAAATTACAACTCACATCAGAAGGAAGCAGTTCACTTTCTTTGAGCATGTAACGAGATGAAGAAAGCTGGAATAAATAAATCATGACCACAGGAAAGACTGAAGGCAAATAGAGACAGAGGACGACACAAAGAATGAATCAACGAACTTTATTTTCAAAGGGTTAAGAATTGGGCATGCTGGCCCATCTAACATTCTGCCCTTCCTCTCTCTCTCATCTTGGTTACTGGATCCTTTCATTCCCACACATACTTTAACCATTAATTTTAAAGGCATGCAAAATTATAAGGGTAATGTAACATCATATATTTATAGTCCTGACACACAATCATAGTAGATAAGGTACTAGATCATTTGGCATCATGGCTTGGAAGTAGTTCAACAACAGAATTGATAAACAGTTAGGAGACAGGAATTGTGGTGAGACATAACCATCTATGACACCAGTACATGAAGAAGACTGACTTTACCCTAAAGAGTTGCAGGCTGGGTCAATTATTTCTTTCCAATCCAGTTGTATGTGCTACCAATTTAGTTCACACTCTATAGCCTAGTGTGATGTCATGCTGTTTTTCTGCAAGATATCTGCAACCCCTTCAATCCACCTTCTTTTGGGCTGTCCCTGTTCTTTCACCATTCTAAGGTTACGCTGCTGGCTGACCATAGTTTCACCCTCACAAGATATTTACTGGTCCTCTATCTCTCACTAGACTCTATTACTCCTATTGTTCATATGATTCTCATGCATTCTTTGTTTCTTCTGTATTTGTCTTATATGTTGATAATGAATAATGATCCAATCAAATGAAGAGAATTCCCCATTTAGTTCCTGGGGGGGTCGATGAGAAGTCTGAGAAAGAACAGGAATGCTGCTCCCTCAGACATGTCATAAAGATGACATATAAGGTTGTGTATGAGGCTGGCAACCTCAGACATGTCATAAAGATGACATATAAGGTTGTGCATGAGGCTGGCAACCTCAGACATGTCATAAAGATGACATATAAGGTTGTGTATGAGGCTGGCAACCTCAGACATGTCATAAAGATGACATATAAGGTTGTGCATGAGGCTGGCAACCTCAGACATGTCATAAAGATGACATATAAGGTTGTGCATGAGGCTGGCAACCTCAGACATGTCATAAAGATGACATATAAGGTTGTGCATGAGGCTGGCAACCTCAGACATGTCATAAAGATGACATATAAGGTTGTGCATGAGGCTGGCAACCTCAGACATGTCATAAAGATGACATATAAGGTTGTGCATGAGGCTGGCAACCTCACCATGTCAAACATATTGCTACATAGACCACAGCTGCACGGGTCTCCTCAAGTGGGTCATCTGTAGTAGTGCTCCATGTGGATTACAATAAGAAATGATGATGATGAAATTATGAGAGTGGATGAAGGAAAGGAAGATAGAAAAAAAAGACTCATTCTGACAAGAGAGAGTTATCAACCAAAACTGTAGAAACAATGTTACAAACAGTGGAAATAATACAAAAATATCTCAGCAGACACATCACAAGTACAAAAAGCGTTATATAAATGATACAAAAAATTTTGAGTAGTCATATCACAACTACAAACAGTGCTCTAGTAATGATACAAATATATCTGAGCTTACACATCAAAACTACAGTTCTCTAGTAATGATACAAATATATCTGAGCTTACACATCAACACTACAGTGCTCTAGTAATGATATAAATATATCTGAGCTAACACATCAAAATTACAGTGCTCCAGCAATGATGCAAATATATCTGAGCTTACACATCAAAGCTACAGTGCTCTAGCAATGATACAAATATATCTGAGCTTACACATCAAAGCTACAGTGCTCCAGCAATGATACAAATATATCTGAGCTTACACATCAAAACTACAGTGCTCTAGTAATGATACAAATATATCTGAGCATACACATCAAAACTACAGTGCTCTAGTAATGATACAAATATATCTGAGCATACACATCAAAACTACACAGTATGGCAAGGAGGAGACAGAGTTGGACATGATCTGAGAAGAGAAAATAAGATGTTGTTAAAAGCTGAATGCATAGAAAGACAAAAACTGATAATAAAAGGAAGAACTAAAATGTTTAAAGGATCACACGCCAACATGTATGCAAAGATTTTACCTTGGCCTGTGGAAAACCTTCGACCCTGAATGGCCTCACTGCAGACAGAAACAAATGAACCAAGTTTATTTGTGATATTGTAATATAATAACAATCATCAAACAAATATTCTTGTATCCCATGTGTGGACTGGCCAGTGACTGCACACTTGTCTTAATTCTTTGACTCCAGAACAACGCTCAGAGCGTTGGTCAGATTGGACACCTGTGCCAAAACAACTCTCTGAGCGTTGTTTTTAGTCTAACACGAATTGAAATTATGGCACAGGGCGGAAAATAATCGCGGAGTCAAAGAGTTAAATCTCTTCACACTGTCTTATTCACTCATTAACCATCCCCTCCCCAGGGAGCATAGGCCTTCTAGAAATCTGTGCCAGCTCTTCCTGTCCTGTGCCTTTCACTCAAGATCTTTTCACATCATCTATATCCTGTTCATTTCTGTCTCCTGTTATTTTCTCCATGTGTTTTTTTGGGTCTCTCTCTCTCTACCTCTTTTACCCTGAGGATTCCAGAAAAAAAACGTACCTTTTAATGCTATCAAAACGTTTCCTCGTGTGTGTCCTATCCATCACTAACATCATCACATCTCCTGTTCCACTGGTACCTGTCTGGTTCTTGTCATCAGTTCCACACCGATGACCTTGCCGTATCATTTCAATCCTTCTATTCTACGCAAGCACCTATTTAACCCTATAACTGTCATAACAGCTGATCAACGGCTAAATCAGCCGTTAGTAAAATCGTAATTACAAATACAAATCAACGTTTTTCCGTGTGCACAGGGGAAATAACAATGGTAAATAGATTTTCCTTCCTTTCCGGTGTTTGCGCGTGGTGTAAATATGCGTATTTAATCGCTTTGATTTGCGTTCAATCGGATTGAAATTTTTTCACACTGCCATCATGTCTGACGCTGTTGAAGGTTCATCAGGACTAGGAAATAAATCTAGACCGCCATTATTTGAAATTTTTCAAATGGAAAATAGTGATTCCGACGATGATTTTGTAGACATCCCACATGCCAGTGATGAAAAAA
This sequence comes from Oreohelix idahoensis, assembly GCA_024509875.1. NCBI lineage: Eukaryota > Metazoa > Mollusca > Gastropoda > Stylommatophora > Oreohelicidae > Oreohelix > Oreohelix idahoensis. The sequence goes on from JAMPIV010000784.1 coordinate 1,029,293, forward strand.
GATTGAGTAGTAGTGAAAATGAAGCTGAATCTAGCCCTGGGTCTAATGTTGTCACTGACTAATTTGGATGGCAAAAGGTGGACAGTGAAAACAGTAGACTACGATCTGATCCAAATTTTATTGTAAGAAATCCTTACAGCTCCCAAAATATAGGCTTGGAAAGGTGCACAGAGCCTTTTCATTTTTTTTCTTTGATTTTTGATGCTGAACTTATGAACAATGTGCTGCAAGAAAAAAACCGACATACTCAACATTTCCTGAAATTGGAATCCACAGTTGCATGGATGGAGGCACACCCTAACAGTCAGTACCATAAAATAGCAGAAAATGGTATCACAATGGAGCAACTGAAAAAATACCTAGGCCTACTGCTAAATATGGGTCTTATTGGTAAACAAAAAAATTAGTGATTACTGGTCAAGTAGGCCTGCACTGATGACTCCATTCTTCAATGACACGATGAGTTTCAATACCTTTTCACTCATTCATAGAATGCTGCATGTCAATGACATTACATTAGAAAAGAAAAAAAAGAGAATAAGATCAGGTAACTCTGTATCGGTTTTGTCCATATTGTGAAGAAAAACACCAAGAAAAAGAAAGTAGTCAGTTGAAACATATAATTTTATTTTGTCATTTTTGGAAGTGGGTAGAAAAGCTTTTTTTAGGTCACAAATGAAAAAAATTCACCAAAATTAGTTTTCATAATAAAAACTTATAACTATTCATTTTCTTAAATAATATTGTTTGCAGTGTCTGAAAAACTTATTCAGATGAGAAATAGAACCAAACAGTCAATGTGGGGGTAGGTTGAAAGCTGATGAAGAGTTACATACTTAATTGTATTCATTGTGTAAAGGTCAAAGTCACCATACATAATGCTCAGATACCTTAAAATTAGAACCATATGATTCCTTATTCAATATACTTTCAGAAAATGTATACTTCTATGGACCTCTGACTTCATTTTCTATATGTTTCTGGTATTTTATTGGAACTAGTCAAAATTCTCAAAATAGCCATACACCACAGTACAAATGCACTTGACAGTTGAAGGGTTAAGAAAGTCTGTAACTGCTTTGTTGTTTATTGCTATTCTCACTCAAGGAGCATTTTCTACCCATCTGTTCTGTCAGTCTTTTTTCAGTGTGTAACTTGATGTTATCATAATCCTCTTTCTCTGTGGGTTCTATGTCAGTACCAAATGCTAGAGGTTTATTTCTGAATTGGCTATTCACCAAGTGCCTTAGGAACAACTGTTTCCATTCTTGTTTGAGGTGTGTTGCTCAGGGTTGAACCGTCCATGGCATGTTTCATTAGAATTTCATTAATCCCATCCATCCATCTTCCTCTCAGGGACTCTTTGCCCCAATGCCAGCTCTTCTGCTATTGAAGGCTTATAGTAATAGCTGCTTTTTTCCTGCTTTCTAATCAGAATTACCAAAATATTTCATTTTCTATGTAGCTGATGCAAGTTGCTGCTCTCACCAACTTACTGATTTCTTCTTTTGTCGCTTTGTTTCTTGTGGTTATAATAGCAGCTTTTCTCAGGCATTTTATTCCACATATTGGTATCTTCCTATCCTGTTTTTCCTTTGTATCATTTCAAATGTTTATGAAATTCACTGCTAGTTCTCAAGACTTGTCCCAGTTTCACAGTTAACCTAACAAAATATGCAACTATCTCAATAATATATTTTTTCCCCATAACTGATGACTGAAGATTTCTGTTGTGATTATCTTTTATAACCATGAGATTCTATGTATCCTCCTACATCTCAAAGGCATCTAGCTAAAATCATTGAACTTATAAATAGAATATTTCATGAAAGCATGTGGTTAGTATCTTCTATTTACACATCACATCATATTTTTTTTTTTTAAATTATTATGTATTTACCATGGTTCTCACTTTCTTCATTTTGTGTTTTTGTTCGTTTGTTCCTGATGAAGGCCTTGTGGCCATAACATAGGCAATTCCTTTTGTCTTTAGTCCCAGTAAGTTATATTATCTATTTTTGTTTACCCACTATTAAAAGAGAAAGAATTTTGTGTGTACGGCAGAAGTCAGAAGCCATTAAAACTGTTCCTTGGCTTCTTTCTCCTACTGCATATAAAATAAAGCATAGGAAGGCTATTTTATTTATATATGATCATAAAGTGAGGCCTGGCATTCTGCCATATCTTATTTATTTAACGTATTTATTGTTGCCATCACTTGATCTACCTTCTTCCCCATCCGTCCTTTAACAGTTGCCTTTATTCTAAACAAAGAAAATCCTTTATTTTTCTATTTGGTCCTTCATGACTACTGTTCCAACCATGTTTCAGATCTTTCTCATTTGTTTTTTTAATCTCTTCGTGTCATACTGGTTGCTACAACATTCTTGTTTTATATAAATTTTAAAAACAATTCTTGCATGTTTTTGATAATATTCACATCATATTGATAGCATGGTGTGCATAAAAATATTATATTTAAAGAGATCCACTACTTGCATAAAATAGTTCCAGGGTTCTCTGAGAAGATAAAAACAAAAAAGAACAGGGCTACTTCTAATTCAGGCATGTTGTAAAGGTGACTAATACGAGGTTTTGTATGGGGATGATAACCTCATCACATAAAACAAATTGCTACAGGAAGAATAGATGTAAGAGCACATGAATGCTTTCATGCAGGTTTCCTGCAAGGGAACCCAGGAGCAGTGTTGGTTCCGTGCTCCATAGGGAGTGAAAAAGGAACATGATGAAGAAATGACAACTATGCCATGACTATAGTATTCTTCTCACTGCCTCATCAGCTGAATCAAAACAACAGTGAGCACTTATGTACCAACTTGGACAGAATACACCTCAATACTGTCAAATAAACACTTTCACAATAAAGACAATGACACAAAACACAACAAGCAATTCACAACTCTAGACTGTGAATTCAAATTTATCAGATTTGGATTTGGACTCAAGTTTGAACCAGGTGGAGATTTGCAGTGAAGGTTATGTGTTCAAAAAAGAAGCAAAACAGAACTAAGCTAAAGTTGCTCATCACTAAAAATGTTTAGATTTTCATGACATGTTGGAACCTAACTGCCATAGTTCATGGCTGTTTACAACTTGATCTAGCTCAACTTTTTATGTGAGATTTTAGTTTTTGTCATAAGCTAAAAGTTTCTTCATCCAAGTGTACTTATCAAAGTAAGAACAAGATGTTTAGAGTTAGAGTACTTACCTCCTCTCTGGATTACAGTCCACTGATGACTGCTTCACAATTGGTCCTGAATAAACAGTGAGATGGAATAAACGGATTAGTCAGATATAATATTCAATTAGCAATGGTCACTTAGGTAATTTAGTTTTTCCCATTAATAAATAAAATCTACATGTCTGTCTCCTTTTAAACAGAACACCCGAAAACTGAAATATTCTGAAAATCAAAAATTTCTTTGGGCGAACTTTTTCTAACACAATTTGGGTGATATCTGGAAACCAAAAAGATCTGGATTCTGAAACTAAGGATTTCTGAAAGAAGACTAAATGAAAATGAAATGTTTCATCATCATCATAACCATTCAGTTCCTCAAGGAGTATAGGCCTTCAATAAGCTTAAGCCAAGTCTTCCTGTCCTGTGCCATCAGCTCAAGGTCTTTCCATGACTTCTTCATTCCCTTTATATCTGTCTCCAGTTCTCTTCTCCATGTGTTCTTTGGTCTTCCTCTATCTCTCTTACCCTGGGGATTTCAGAACAAGGACTACCTACTAGTGCTATCAACAAGTTTCCTCAATGTGTGTGTCCATCTCCAGAAATACTCCTCAAGATCACACTTTAAAAATTAAAAGACAGTGAAATCAACGAAGAATAGTTCTATCCCATACAGCAGAGGAGCAAACATGGAATATTCTGTATTAAAATGACAGCAAAAAAAGGATACAGAGATCCATACAAATATGTATGCATTTCAGACCACAGATAACGATACAGCCTGACAAACTGTAGCACTGAACTTGACAATAGAATACAAGTTACAATACCTGGATTTGGAATAGACGATGTTTTGATGATATCTGCAGGTCGTGGTGGAGGTTCAGATATTGTCCTCTTGTGAGTCAAAAGCACCACTTCAGTTTCAACTCTGTTAAAGATAGGCTTTTGTTTACGTTAGTTATAAATGCCTATTTAAAACATGACATAATCTAGATGATCATGTATTAGAAACCTTAGTCTTCAATGTAGATCCTGGGCCTAATACAGGATATCAAAGAATAGGACCACTTCCTCATATGTGGCCGTGTACGGACTTGTCACGAGCGCCAATTATGTTATATGTGGCCACTGATGATTTGACTTGTCTATTATTTCCTACTTCTACTTGGTTGATCACATAGGTTCATATCTCTGCCATAAACAGTAGGCTACTTGTTTATGATAAGAAAACTTCTTTCTCTCAGACGATGATGTTGCTCATACCAACAGTTGATGAATGATTATACGATAACAAGCTTCAAAATTCAACGTGGAAACTTCATTTACATGAGTCGTCAAAAACGTAAAATAATATGCCCAACATTCCATCTGAAGTTGGCAGACTTGTACAACAAGATTCAGTAGGTAATAATTCAGTGTCACTCTCTCTTTCTCTCGCTGGTTCAGTTATCATACTTGCCGCTAGTGGTTATTGGGATCACACCTTGAGAACCACTGTTGTCATAATTTGATCTGCCATTTATTTCTCCATATATAATCTTTTGTCTCTCTTATGTTCTGACAATTTCTTATGTTTCTGCTTGGTGTATCTTAATGAAACTGGCCTCACCACCAGGGATGTAAATTTACCAAGTCTATCTTCTACTCGCTAGCCTGTCAGCTTGTCTACTGTACTTCACTACTAGTTATAGAACTCATAATGTTCGATGTACCTGGTTTTTTGAAATACACACATTTCTCTCATTGGGAACACTGACAATCTTGTCCTTCAGAATATATAAACAAACTGTCGTACATAACTGTGGCAGATAATGCGAGATAAATGTCTGGGCGATAGTCACTTTTTTGCCACCACAAAATCAACCAAAACCATTGGCATATCAACCTGATAAAAACTTCTACTTGCTGCCACTTCTAGAAGCCAACTTTATCACATCTCGAAAGCAAACCAATGCTAACTCTATCACATCTCAGAGCAGACTGACTTAATATAAAACATCGATTTACAATGATAACTATTTTTGAACACTTTGTTTGACAAACTCACCGGACTATTCAAACCACGTGAAATTACGATCATGTAGCCGAGCTCACCAGACAAAAACAAAACACTGCAAAACTCAACCAAGGGATGTAAGCACTACTCTTGACCCCTTCTTCTCATTCTATCGATTATTCCCCTTAGACTATAAATTATAAGTCAGTCAATCTCCATCATAAAACTTAATCTCATAAAAGTAATTCTATCCAAATTTTCCTCTTAACAACTCTAACGGTTACACATATCAGGTACAGCAAAGGCAATTAGGAAGAGCAGGGCATAGTGCCGGTGATGCGTGATGCCATATGATGATGGATGGTATCCGCATGTCTGGTTTTGTGTAGTGTGCAGATGTGTTCAGTCAAACAATGTTCATACAAAATAACAGGGCAATCCACATAGGACGTCAGTAAACTCACGACGTATAAAGTCAATGATGCTTGTAACAGCTAGACGTTTTTCTGTATCATTTATTGTGGACGCCACAGTGACAAAATGTATACGCGAATATGTAGGTACATCAGACAGTCATTATCACAGCAGCAATGTCAGTATAGCAATGGACGGTAGACAGCATCATAATAAAGGTGATTCACAGACATGTCAATACATTATAAGGCTGTAATGTAGTCGGGAAAATTCTCCATCCCTTTCTATCTTAGCCAGAGGTAACCAGATGTATGAGATCAGTTCACTCTCCTTAATCTGACTTCAGCAAGACAGACACGTCTGCCGAAGTATAAATAATGTCCTCAAAAATATCCTCTAGTTAACAAAGGTTTTCCAAGCCTAGTTCATTTAACAAAGTAGCAAGTAATGGTCCTTGGGACATGCATCAACCGATGCAGTACAATACAGCGACATGTGAGCTGGGAAAAACATCTCGTGACGACGACTTTCGAAGACAGGCTATGAATCGAAATCGCTCACGACCCAAAAATCGATAGAGTTAATGGAAAGTCAATTTACCTTGCCTTCAGGAAATACACAGAAATATTATGCCTCCCGGCATGTGCAAATACACTAGAGGTATTATCTCGAATAAACGAAATATCCATAAGAGGACTTTCACATTCCTGACAGAACAAAAAATAGCGGAGATCCTCTTTCAGCGAGGCATCTTTCTCGCCATTCAAATCGCTCACTCCACTGGTGGGCGGAAATCGATCGACCAAGAAGCAAGACCAGTCATGCGCAGTCCAGCGCAAAATGACCACAGCTCAAAACTTAACTGCATTCAATACCAACGCGAGAAGACAAATGCTTACCGAGAAAAGTGACTATAAATTTCAAGCAGTTGTTGCCCTTGCATTATAAAATAGATATTGTAATAAAACGATGTTGCGAGAATTTATCACGCAACATATCACCACCTCCTCCCGATAAAAAAAATGTGGAACATATTTTTTTTTTAAATATCAAAGAGCATGCGATAAGCGGCTCAAAACGCACGAATTATGCGCTGATAATTAATTAAATTGCCTAACATGAGGCTAAATATAGAGTGTCTGGTGAGGATATACCTCAACAGAAAAATAAATATGTCTCAAAAAATATTCAGATCGGGGAGGTGTCACCAACACACATCACGTTAGCATGTAAACACAATATACGTATGCAAGTTACTATAATCATCATTAAACAGCATACTCTAATATTGTCTTTAAAAATGGATGTACAAATCTGATAGGAAAATTTAAATTGTACATTCTTTGACATGTAATGACATAAGTACATAGTAAAGTTAAACTACATGACGATCCAGGACATATGCTCTGGCATTCCGAGGGTAAGTACACAATCTAGAACTCGTCATGCTTGATACTAGTAAGGTAAGTCCTCAGCTCATCAATGACATTCTGAGAAAGTACAAGCATTATAATGCTAATTAATAACTAATATGCTTCATAAGGTACAATACATTATTAATAATTGTGGCTGTTTAGTAAACTAACGGCCCTTATATTAACTACTCAGTCCTCCTCTATCATCTTAAAAAACGAACAGAAGAAGATGATAACAAAGCACGATAGTGTGTACATATAAAGTGAGTACAGATGTGCTAATCTATTGTAGTAATATAGGTGTGTTATGACTCTGTAATATATAGGAATATAGGACAGAAGTATTAGTTGGAGTCATGTGGGCATCTAGACAAAATGTCAGCCATCACATTATCCGCACCACGGATAGCTCGTACCGTGAAGTGAAAAGGTTGAAGAGCTATAGCATATCGAGTGGATCTCGAACTCTTCAAATTCTTAGTCTGAATAGCTGTAAGAGCTTTCTGATCAGTCTCTAGAATGAAATGTGCGCCCAGGAGGAATCTTTGTAGTTTTAGAATTGACCAAACCATCGCTAACAACTCACGGTCTAAAACCGAGTAGTTCCTCTCTGCCGCATTTAGTTTTCTAGAACTGTACATAACAGGATGCAGAGTATTTGCATATTCTTGCATCAGTGCTGCTCCAATCCCAGTGGATGAAGCATCACTCCGAAGAACAAAAGTCCTATCAAGAGTAGGTAATCTTAAGATGGGAGGAGAAGAAAATATATTCTTGATTTGGTCTAGTGAAGATTGGCATTCTTCAGACCAACGGACCAGATTAGGCGAACCTTTCTTCAACAATGTTGAGAGAGGTGCCATGATCGAAGATAAATTTGGAATAAATCTCCCATAAAATTGAATTAAACCTAAGAGACTCCTAACTTGTTTCTTCGTTTTAGGAACAGAGATGTTCAGTATTTTGGAAGTATTGTGGTCTTCTGTCTTCAAGAGACCATGACCAACACGATGACCCAGGAAAGAGATTTCACCAAAACCAACAAAAGCTTTAGAAGGTTTTGCTGTCAAATTATTCTCACGTAGAGTGGACAGTAAGTCATATAACCCTAAATAGTGATCTTCCCAGGTATCACTGAAGAGACAGATGTCATCTAAGTATGCGATGACATCCGAACGATGTGACAGAATTCGACGCATCATGCGAACGAAAGTGGCAGGGGCGTTCATGAGACCAAAAGGCATAACATTCCATTGAAATAGACCCCTAGGTGTAGAAAAAGCAGTAAGAGGTTTGGCATGCTCTGCTAAAGGCACTTGCCAATAACCTTTAGACAAGTCAAGTTTAGTGAAGAATCTAGAATTAGAAAGTCTAATCAGTAGATCTTCTAACAAAGGCATCGGTTCAGCGTCGAACTTTGTGACCTGATTCAATTTGCGATAATCAACGCAAATTCGTATGTTCTTATCCTTCTTCCGGACAATAACCATGGAAGAAGAATATGGTGAAGTCGATGGTTCAATTATATTTAATTGAATCATTTCATCCAATTCCTTTTCCACTTGCGACTGAAAGTGTATAGGAATAGGATACGGCCTAACCCTAATTGGATTATTGTCGGTAAGAATTATGTCATGTTCTATGACATCTGTGTGTCCAGGAATGTCAGTGAGAACATCCTGAAATGTTTGTAACATCGACGAGACTTGTCGATGTTCGTCACCAGAAAGATTAGGAGAAACAGAAACGTTTTTCCAAGATTCCGTGGAATGTAATGGAACCACTGGAAGGGGAAGGTTGACATCAGAGAAGGTAGCTTCCTCATCCTGTATGACAGACAGGGATGAATAATGACCGTGAGGTGCAGGAGCATCATCCGTTGCCTGGAAAATAGGCAGCAAATAGTCCGGACGTTCGTGAAATTCCGAAAGCATGTTTATGTGGAAAGTTTTATGCTTTCCATCAATATCGACCACATAGTCAACATCGGAAATCCGAGAGACTATTGCATACGGACCTTTCCATGCAATAAGAAGTCTATTTTCCCTACTGGGGAGTAGGACGAATGCTTTGTCACCTGGACAAAGTTGTCGTAGACATCTATTCTTGTTAGCAAACTGCCTTGCCTTCTCTTTAGCAATTTCTGATGAAGCAGTTGCTAGCTTACATGCCTCAATGATCTTTTGTCTAAGAGCAATGACATACTCATATGAGGATTGAGTTTCATCGCTAATATCATCGGCAGTGATGAGATCGTGTAATAAAGACATAGGGCCGCGTGGACGCGCGCCAAAGACAAGTTCGAAGGGAGAAAATCCTGTGTGTTCATTAGGGACTTCTCTATAGGCAAAGAGAGCCGCGGGTAAAACCCTGTCCCAATCTTGAGGATGATCTTCAGTTATCTTACCAAGCAAAGTCTTGAGCGTTCTATTCAGACGCTCAACTAACCCATTAGACATAGGATGGTAGATACTACTGAGAGATCGTTCAATATGTAAGGTAGACATTACCTGTGACATAGTGTCAGATATGAGTTGAGTGCCATGGTCTGACAATATTTCTCTGGGGAACCCCAAGCGAGAAAATATCAACCAAAGAGCATCTGCGATATCTGTAGTAGATATGCTCTTAAGAGGAATAGCCTCTGGCCAACGTGTGCACATATCGACACATGTAAGGATAAACTGATGTCCTCTGGCCGACTTGACCTTAAAAGGGCCAATAATATCTATGGCCATTTTCTGAAACGGCCGAATAGGAATGTCAGCAGCCTGGATAGGCGCAGCATGTCGTGGTCCTCTAGATTTGACCTCCTGACATACCTTGCATGATCGGCAGTAAATACGAATGTCCTTATTGACAAAAGGCCAAAAGAAAGCCGCAAGGACTCTCGACTTCGTACGGGCAAAACCCATATGTCCAGCACATTGCGAGTCATGAGCATGTTGTAATATTTGCACTCTCATGCTCTTGGGAACAAGAATTTGCGAATGTGCCGACGTAGTCGAATCTTGTACCATACGTACAAGTACGCCGTTTCTCATTGCAATCCAAGATTTTCTATTTGTATCCTGATTCGGATCACCTTTCTTCGCAAGAACGAAGAATTTTTTTAAAGAAGGATCTTCTTCTTGCAATTTTATGAAAGAGTCACGAGTGATTACTAAGTGACTATCTTGGCTATCAACTTCATTATCACTATTCAGTGAAGTTTCGGGTGTTTGTAGAGCTTGTGCTCTTGTAACTACTGCATTTGTAGCTTGCATGTTATTATCTTCCCAAGCAGCAATCTGCTGTGGGGTACACTCCCTAACTCCGTGAATACGACCAATAATAAGAGGTCCGCAATAGGATTAGGTAAGAGACAAGCATGCACATCTCCAGTAAAGAAAGGAGTGGCAATGCGAATTACAGCAGTAGGATATTTTTCTAGAGTGCCGCCAAATGTGACACATTTAATAACCCTTCCTGTAGCACAAGATGGATCTACAAGCGATTGTCTAACACCAATAGTGGTGCATCCGGAATCGAAAAGTAGTGAGACCGGAGTATCATTAACAAGACCCTTATGTAGAATTAAAGAACCCCTCCCGTCATGCGCAACAGCAGCAGGAAGAGCGGGAAGTGGGTGACCACAACTCAAAGTAGTTATGGTACCCGGTTCGAATAAAGTACTGCATTGGGGGCATTTGTTTGCTCTCTCAAAGTCAAAAGCAGAACCAGTGACAGCGTCAAAGTTTTTACTATCAACAACATGATTACAGGCTCCCTCAGTTTCCTGTTGTACAGCATTAGCCTGCTGATATCTCTTTTTTTTGTGTTGAGATCTACCCCGACTATTATTACCTCTGAAGTTATCAGAGTTATTATTATCTCTGCAGTTATTATTGTCTCTATTGTAATTGTTATCCTGGTTCGAATTCCAGTTTCCACGATTACTATCATGTTCACATTGATGCGAACATCTATTTGTTTGGTTCTGAGGTCTTCGGCAGGAATAACCTCTATTACCATATCCTCTTTTGAAATGCTTATAATTATTAGGGTGATAGTAACGACCACTATCAGGTTGTCTCCAATTCTTCGAAGAAGAATCACCTTGAAATTGGTTTCCATGATTTTGACAGAAATTACCGCTACTCTTTCTATCAAAATTTTGTTGGAATCTACGAGCAAAGTTTTGGCCATACGGAGCTGCCGAAGCAACTGGTAAACCTTCTTTCACCTTAGAGTTACCCATGGTTATGTGTGGGTGCGCAGTTACGTATTGGCAACAGAAATCTTCCATTTCTTTTATTGTTTTAGGTTTACGTTCATGAAGGAAAGCAAGGAAAGACTCATTGACAGACGACATGACTTTGTCTCTAAGTATTAAAGTCCATAAGTCCTTCATAAGTTTTTTCCGTCTTAGATAGTTCAACCCATCGTGAGAAAGTAATGCGTATTCTTGCAATAAACTCGGAGAATTCAACTCCATTTTCAGGTAACATGTTTTTTAAATTGTAGACGATAGCCGTCTTCGTTAAGCTGATATTTCTTTAACAAAGCGGCCCTGACAACCTCATAATTGTTCTTGTCAGGTTCATCCACCATATTTAATATACTTAGAGCTTTACCTGTCAGTATCCCTGATAACTGATAAACATATTTTTGCTTTGTCTATGTTATGAGCTGTACATGCTTGTTCAAATCTGTCCAGATAGAACATTATGTCATCACTGGAAGGACTAAAAGTTGGCAACTTAATCTTAAAAGTATCATTATTAGCCTTACCAGAAGATGAACCCTTGTTTGAATCATTACCATTACTCATGTTCATCAATTTCAATTTTTCCAACTCTAAAGCTAAGACCTTTTCTTCATGTTCCATTTTTGCTTTCTCTTTCCTCTCATCAGACTCTCTCTGTAATCTTCTCTCCTCAGCCTGAGCCTCTATTTGAAGTCTTTCAGCTTCTTTCTCAAGTCTTTTATTCTCAGCTTCTTTTTCAAGTCTTTTATTCTCAGCCTCTTTTTGAAATCTTTCAGCTTCTAGCGGGAGTTTTCTTTCCTCATCTTCTGATTCTCTTCTAGCTTTTTCTTTCCTCAGCTTCTGATTCCCTTTTTTGTTTTTCCATTTCCATTTGGAATCTTTTTTCATCCACCTGCATCTGCAGTTTCTTTTGTTCAGCTTCCATATGCAGTTTCTTTTGTTCAGCTTCCATTGCTTTATCATATCGAGCAGTTGCAAATTCTTCTAACTTATCACCAGTCTTCCCAAGCAATTTACCCTGCTCAATAAAGTGCTCAAATGTAGACATGTTGTCTAACATATGAGTCCAAAACCTGAAATAATTAACTAATTTATTTCAAACCTAAGTGTAACAAGTCTTAATTAAGCACTTGTATATTCACATCACCTTATATTATCCCAGTCTCTGTGGGAAACAAGTCTCCAATCAAAGAACTTGTATATGAAATATCAACAATCAATTCTTGATCATAAGTGCACTTCTCATTCAATAGTGCACGACACTATTCATCATTCATTTATCATCAGTGTAGTAGTAACAGTGCATTAGCATAGCCCATTAACTAATTACTATAACTGTAAACAATGACTATGTAAACACATGCAGAATGTAAACATTGAAAATGTAAACAATGCAAACAATGTAAACAATAACAATGTAAACAATAACAAAGATCAGCAACAATACAAAAACGTTCGCAGAAATCAACTAAAAATAAAGCAGAAATTAATGAAATATCACAAAAAATGTGACGATATCTGCGATATAATTAAACAAAATACATGACACCACAGTGTATAAACAAAAATGTAGTATGAAACTAAACTGTAGTCAAGAGTAGGCTAACAAATACAAACAAATCAAAACAAAACTAAAGAATGCGAAATAATAACGAAAACAATATTAAAACATGTCATCACAGCTAACATAAATAGCAACAGAAGTCGCTTAGCAAATTCCAGTATCGGAAATTTGCTCACCCTACAGAAAACGCTCACAATAGACGACCTCTATGACGTGGCATAATCTAAGGGAGACACCACCCAACCGAGAACCCGCTGAAATATAAACATATAAATATACGAATAACATATAAACATATAACATATAGAATGAGATGATACACAGAAGACTCAGCAGAAGTATAAGGGCACAGTTTACATACAAACAGGCCACTTAACTTATAGGCTTCCAATCGTAGAACAGCAGAAAAAACGGATGTCAATCAACGTCCTAAAGAGCGAAGCTCCAACGATGATGGCACATCTGAACTGCTTCCACTGCTAACACGATGGTACTTGAGCTTCTGACATACTGTATGTTGAGTTGTTTGGCACTTGACCTTCTAATCCAAAAGTAAGTTGATGGAAATCGGTACTTGGCCTTCTTCAGAAAACAACCCGTTTCAACCGGCACTTGACCTTCACAAAAACGACAGCACTGGAACCTTGACAGCAGCAACTTGCTTGACTTGCGTAAAAGATAACAGCAGTCCGAGTTATCCGGCAACATGTAACAACGCCGGGTACTGTCAAATTCTTGTTTCCGTCAAAAAGTTGAAATTTTGACTTTTACCGGGCAACGCCGAGTACTTTGAAAATTTTGAAGATGTTGACTGTCTTGAAGAATGTTAATTTCTTGAAGGATGCTGATGAATTCTTGTTGAAAATGAAGTGGGTAAGGGACCCCGTGTTTGCTGGTACCAGAATCAAACCAGCTTATGGCCACCAAATGATGCGTGATGCCATATGATGATGGATGGTATCCGCATGTCTGGTTTTGTGTAGTGTGCAGATGTGTTCAGTCAAACAATGTTCATACAAAATAACAGGGCAATCCACATAGGACGTCAGTAAACTCACGACGTATAAAGTCAATGATGCTTGTAACAGCTAGACGTTTTTCTGTATCATTTATTGTGGACGCCACAGTGACAAAATGTATACGCGAATATGTAGGTACATCAGACAGTCATTATCACAGCAACAATGTCAGTATAGCAATGGACGGTAGACAGCATCATAATAAAGGTGATTCACAGACATGTCAATACATTATAAGGCTGTAATGTAGTCGGGAAAATTCTCCATCCCTTTCTATCTTAGCCAGAAGGTAACCAGATGTATGAGATCAGTTCACTCTCCTTAATCTGACTTCAGCAAGACAGACACGTCTGCCGAAGTATAAATAATGTCCTCAAAAATATCCTCTAGTTAACAAAGGTTTTCCAAGCCTAGTTCATTTAACAAAGTAGCAAGTAATGGTCCTTGGGACATGCATCAACCGATGCAGTACAATACAGCGACATGTGAGCTGGGAAAAACATCTCGTGACGACGACTTTCGAAGACAGGCTATGAATCGAAATCGCTCACGACCAAAAATCGATAGAGTTAATGGAAAGTCAATTTACCTTGCCTTCAGGAAATACACAGAAATATTATGCCTCCCGGCATGTGCAAATACACTAGAGGTATTATCTCGAATAAACGAAATATCCATAAGAGGACTTTCACATTCCTGACAGAACAAAAAAATAGCGGAGATCCTCTTTCAGCGAGGCATCTTTCTCGCCATTCAAATCGCTCACTCCACTGGTGGGCGGAAATCGATCGACCAAGAAGCAAGACCAGTCATGCGCAGTCCAGCGCAAAATGACCACAGCTCAAAACTTAACTGCATTCAATACCAACGCGAGAAGACAAATGCTTACCGAGAAAAGTGACTATAAATTTCAAGCAGTTGTTGCCCTTGCGTTATAAAATAGATATTGTAATAAAACGATGTTGCGAGAATTTCTCACGCAACAGCCGGCTACCAGATTCACTAAACAAACAAATTAGCTACAAAAACAGAAATTTTCATGGCAAGGACACAACAATAAGTCAGAATATTTATGCCTGCAACTTCAAAATTTGATCAACTCAAAGTCTGGCTTAATATGAAACTTTTCAACAAAATGAGGCTAAACTTATGTCTTGAGATCTTGTATTATAAGAAGGGTCAGTTTATAATATCTGCACTGAAAAGAATTTTTTTTAGTATTAAAATCTTATAATTTGGTGAAACAATTATGTGAGCTGGAGACAGTAAGGATTTAAAGCTAACAGTTAAATGACTGCCTGTGTGTTACCGCGGTCTGAAAGGGGAGCAAAGAATAGTAATACTGTACCCTACCGGGCATGTCACAGAAGGTGATTATAGTGCTGAACACAGAATCAGCTACACAAACCTTTAGAAACTTAAAAAGCCATGAAAAAAAACTTCAACAGCTTGAACAAGTCAGCCAAAGCAAGTTTTTCAAATAACTCAACTCAGCCGTCCAAGATGAAAGATCTTATATTAAGGAGGGTTTTTAGGACACAGTCTAGTATAAGCTGACAGCATTTTGAACTGCTTATCCATTTTCTTTTTTCTTGTAAGAAAATCTCCAAATTGGGCATCAGAAATATTTGAATACTAAATAAACAAGGATAAAATGCACAAGCAGCAGCAGCAATGAAAACCTTTATTAATGATATTAAAGCTTCTAAGAGACACGGTGTTATAATAGCAGCTTTTCTCAGGCAGGAAGGTGAAATTGAACTACAGGTGCAGATGGCATTCCAACAGAGGACCTCAAGATAGACACTGACAATTCTACAAAGACATACGAATTACTAGATAACGTCTGACCGGCAGAAGTCATATCAAAAGACTGGAAGGAAGGATAACCCATATTGACACCTGAATCTGTAGAGTGAAATGTTGTACCACATTTACGAGCAGACCGTGTGTAGGAGAGACCGGGTAAATGAGATAACCATTTCCGGACAAGACGGGTTGGAGAATAATTATCCATCACGAAATAGAGATTACCTGTGATAGATTATGAAGTCGTGAGTGTAAACATGACTGTATAATCGGTCAAGTTCCCAAAGAAGGGAGATTTGCAAGAGTGCACAAATTATAGAGTGCCAGGAAAAAATATTAAACATGATTATCCTTCAGAGATTAAAAGAGGCCATAGACATAAAAAGCAAGTTTTTAAAAAAAAACATACTGTACAGACCAGACAGCCATGCTGCACATTAAAGATGAACAGAGCTTGAAACTAAACTCACCACTTTACACTGGATTTTTAGACTATGAAAAGGCTTTCAACAGTTTAGACCATGGGTCTGGTTGGTCACAATCTATAGGTAGATCGCAGGGAATAATTTGGTAGATCTTTATGTGAAGAAGAAAAAAAAACAAGAAAGAATTTTTATGCTAAGTAAATGTCAGACCAGCCCTTTCCTGAAAGCATATTAAAGCTTGGTGTCCCTAGGATTAACATGGTACAAGGCAGCCATCACTTTTGCCAAGAAAGGTAATGCTGAGACACTTTAAAACTCTTCATTTTACAACTGAAACTGATTTTTCACTCAACTCTGCCGACACGATTTTATCAAAGTAGATCGTTAGACAGCTCAGTGTTTCTAAAGTAGATTACCACAGCTCCTTGGTTACCTACCAGTGATTAAGACAATCACTCAGGAAACTGATCAGGCATTATCGAGCCATTGTTAAGTTCATTAACCTAATAAAGAAAACATATGAAACATAAAATGCAAAATTCTTTCTGAAGGGCAATTCATAGAACCACTTGAGGTCTGAATGAGTGTGGCAGAATGTCTCTTGTTACCATTTCCCTACTTACTGGCTACATACAAGGTTATGAAAATGATGACATCAGTCAACAGAAATGAAATTCAGTGGACTCTCACAAAACTATCTGGTGATCTAGATTTTGCTGATGACCTGATTCTTCTGTCTCATAACTATAATCAAACACAAAACAACATGAAAATACTTGGTGAGGTCACAGTAACTGGGTATAAAAAATACACAGAGAAAAGACATAAACTACAGAATAAATGCAGCAAATAATAGCAAAATCACACTTGCAGAAACATCCCTATAAGATGTATACTCATAACTATAACATGGCAGCATCACTAAGTCACAGGAAAGGACAGTGCTTTCAAAATAAGAATATAAAACACAAGAGGAGCCTCCATTGCACTGGAAATAAAAAGAAATCAAGTCCAGGCTAAAAACCAAAAGGACAGCATCAAGGGATGGAACTATGTCTCGGAGCACAATATGGTGCTAAAGCTAAAAGAATGAGAAACCATAGTCAACCTTGTCATTGTATATGGGCCAAATGAAGATGGGCGAGCAGAGGTCAAGGAGGAACTCTTCGAGCTGCTTCAAAAGACAGTGGATGACTTCCTGGATGAAATTATCATGCTCTGAGATTTCAATGCCAGAGTTGGAAATGACCATGCTAGATGGAGTGGAGTTATCGGAAGGTATGGAGAAGATGCACTTAATGACAATGGAAAGCAACTCCTTTGATTCTGCACTGAGCAAAACCTGATCATTACAAACACAAAGTTCCAGCATAAGCGCATACATGCATACACTAGATGTGAACCAACAAAGAATGAGAAATCAGTAATCGACTATGCCATAGTTAGGAAGAGATCATTCAAGTATGTCCGAGATGCTAGAGTCTGGAGAGGGCCAGAGATAGGAAGTGATCACTACATGCTAACAATTAAAAGCACAACTGAAGGAGTTGCTCGGTCTAGGAATTGCCTACCATAACACAAGCTAAGTAAACGAACAGGAGAAACGAGCATTAACACCTACAAGCTGAGAGAGCCAGAAGTTAAGACCAGATATCAGGGGCTTATTGCTACAGCTGTGAGAAATGCAGAAGAACTACCTGATGACCTGGAAACCCTCTGGCTTAAATTCAAGACATCGTAAAGATAGCTGCAGCAAAAGCATGTGGTGAAGTCTGACTTGGGATGAAGAGAAAGAGGACACTTTGGTGGACAGAGGAAGTCAAAGAGAAAATAAGAGAGAAGAAAAGGGCATGGAAACAATACTTAGGAGCTAAAAACACAGCAGGACAAATAGAGAAATATAGAGAATATGTGATACTCAGAACAGAAGCAAAGAACAAGGTGCTAGCAGCAAAACAGAAGTCCTGGGAAGAATTTGGAGAAAAGCTAGAAAAAGATGCGCAAGAAAACCAGAAATTGTTCTATAAGACTCTAAAGAACATGAGGAAGGAAAAACAATGCCCTCTCAAATTTATAAAGAACAAGCAAGGCAAATTGCTTACTGCCACAAAGGAAGTAATGGAACGATGGAAAGAATATTTCTCAGAACACCTTGATGGTGAGCAAGGTCAAACATCAGAAACGATAACCACTAGCACAGAACAGGAAACCAATGGTGGTGAAGATGGCATCAAGATGGAAGAACTGAAGGCAGCACTGGAGAAAATCAAGATGGTCAAAGCAGCAGAGCATGATGATATAACACCAGAAATGGTTAAGTACATGGGAGCAGCAGGCAACCTATTACTCCTGAGGGTCTTACAGGCAGCTTGGTAGCAACAAGACCATACCAAAGGATTGGGAGACTGCCATCACAACACCCATTTTCAAAAAGGGTGACAACCGACAATGTGGAAATCATAGAAGCATATCCCTTCTAAGTGTCCCCAGTAAAATCTACTCTAGAATCCTGGAGCAGAGACTCAGATGCCTAACTGAGCCACAAATGGATGAGGTCCAAGGTGGCTTCTGAGAAAAACCGAAGTACTCAGGACCTGATCTTCACACTCAGACAACTGAGTGAAAAGGCTCTTGAGTATAAAGGTGAGATGCACCTTTGTTTCTTAGATCTGGAAAAGGCATTTAACAAGGTCCCCCGGAGCAAACTTTGGGACTGCTTGGCAAGGAAGAACATTCCAGCACCTCTGATTTGTGCTATACAGAGCTTCTTCAAGTTTAGCAGAAATTATGTGAGGACAGCAAACCATAAGTCAGAAGAGTTCAGGACTACTACTGGTGTAAGAATGGACGATGTCATCAAAGCATGTAAGGAGAAGACAAGAAAATATTCAGTGGGGTACTAGAAGATGAGAAAGGTTTGTATTTCAAAGCTGGAATTTGCCGATGATGTTGCTCTGATTGCTAAATCAGAGGCACATCTTCAATACAACCTGCAAGTCTGGAAGGAAGAATGACGAACACATACATTCTGTTCTTACCTATTATGCCCTTGCACAATGAATGGTGGGGGCGGAGCTGGCCTTTTGCTTCTTGGAGGTAGAGGAGGCAACATTGCTCTCTTGGTTCCTTTATGAGGTAGCTGAACACTCCCTCCTGTAACCACAAGGTTGTGGCCGAGTGATGTACTGACAGGGCTGCTCTGACCATTGCCGAGAACACTTGATGCAACTGATGAATTACAACAGTAAAAAGACATTTACAAATGGCAAAGCAAGGAAAGTACACTGATCTCAGCAGAATAAAACAAAAATTAATTTATGTACAGGTATGGGACCATTTTTCCAGCATGCTTGGGCCAGAGGTTTACCAGATGGGGGTTTCTGCAGAATGTGGGACGCAAGGTCTAAAATGTTTTTTTTTTTAAAGCCAACAAACAAATAAAAATATAAGAAAATATGAAACATATACACTGAGATGAGATGATTCATATCAATTACATGGCATCATCATCATCAGAGGAAATATTTTCAGAAATATCTTGATAGATTGGGGATGATGTCGTTTATGTCATAGACAACACCAAAAATTGAAGGCTGGGGCACAAGCAGACATATACCTCTAGAGATTTGCTTGGAAGCCAGTTTCTGAAACACATATTGTAAACTACGTTGTTTTTTACATTTTGGTTGTTGTTTATAAACCATTTTTGAATTTTATAAAGAGACATTTTTGGCAGCCTTTTGGCAGTCTTGCCACTCAGAGATTTTTCTACAGGCCTTTTTGACATAACGATCATGGGTTTATATGAACAGTGCTAAAAAAACAACTACAAATGTGAGAAAAAATCATGAGAATACAAGCCTTCACCATCATAATAATAATAGCCTCTGCAGTCATAACTGACTATGGGAATGCACCCCTAAGGTGACAGCCCTCAGCTGCTTAATTGTTTGGTGTTCCTTTTGACATTTTCTCCTCTCTTCTGCTTGCCCTGAGAGCATCGCCACTTGGTGCGGTCAACAGCTTCATCCTCCCAGGTTGCTTGTTTTATGTCCAGTGCACTCATGCCTCTCTTGCACACATCTTTGAACCTCAGCTGCGGCCGCCCAACTGTTCTTTTGCCATCTGCCAGTTGTCTGTGCTGTCTAAGCAGTGTAAGGCCAGCACATGAAAACATCTCAACAGCTGTCACTTTGTCCTTCCACGAAATACTGAGGATGTGGCATAGACACCATGGAAGATATTGAGCCTTCTTTCTTGCTTAGCATAGGTTGTCCAAGTCTTGCTGCCATATAGTAGTGTGCTGGTAATGCAGGCGTTATATACCACAGCTTTGGTCTTTGTTGTGAGTTTGGAGTTTCCTCAAACACGCGTTGTGGGGCGTGTAAAGATAGCTGCAGCTTTGCCAATGTGGCTGTCAATTTCTATCAAGAGAGAGTTTGTTGATGATGGTAGACCCCAGGTGCTAATCTGTAAAAATGGAGTTACTGTAGAACTTCAATTATCTGCCAGTCTCTGTTAACCGTCAGGAAGAAACAAAAGAAATTGACCAATTTTTGTGTGGAAAAGAAATATAATTATGTAACGCTGTTTTCTTTTAAATTTCTTTAATGGCATTAGAACAATTTTGTATGTGTAAAATGTTGTTTCCTTTTATCTCCTTTAATTTTATTTCCTTTAATTTCTTTATGTTATGTGTAATGTGTTATATATTTAGGTTAAGAATAAAATAAACAAGTTAAAAGACCCGGTCTATTGTATGTTTAAAGGTCTATAATGTTTTTAATACACATATTCTATTATTCGTCCATTCGATTATCCGTTATGGTCTCAGTCCCGTAGTTGACGGATAATCGAAGTTCTACTGTACCTGTATTTACTAATCAACCTAAAAATATAAGTGCATGTACAGAGCTAATATGCTATGGTGTAACCACAGTAAACCTGTAAATAGTATGAATAGAGTTAATTTTTACTAGTAGAAGCAAAACAAATGTATAACCAGGATGAAGAGAGTTCGACATTTATAAAAAAAAACACTAAATCTCTAAATGGCATGAACAAATTCCTAAAATGCCGGCCATTCTGAAATCAGATTAAACTAGAGTAACAACACTCAGTCTTCGTTGGATTGGCTGAGAACTTGTAAAACTATGACTTGTGCTTTTATGGTTTCCTACAGAAATTTTTTCTTCATCAACATCATCTCCACTTGGACCGTCTAAATAAACAAAGAATACATTACATGGTTCATACTGTTAAAACAAGTCCAGGATTACTATTCGTTATTTTTTTTTTTTTTTTAATTTAAGATGTCTGCTACTTTCCTTTGTGTAGCATGGCCTATTTCAACCATTTACCATATACATGGAACTATTGGTTATATCAGGATGTACTTTCCATTTAGCGTGCTATTTCCTTGATTATGTTTATTATACATTCTGTACTGTATTACTCCATACGATGGAGTTTTTATTTTTTCTTTAAAAGTTCAGTTTATTGTGTTGTTTAGGAGCATACTTGTGTCTATACCAGCATGGATTTAATATTGGTTTGGAGTTTATTTATGTACTTTTTCTACTGTGTTGTGTTATTCTTTTCTGATGACATAACTTTGTTACTACTGTTAGCGATCTAAGATAATTACAAGTTTATTTAGAATATTATATATATATATATATATATATATATATATATATATATATATATATATATATATATATATATATATATATATATATATATATATATATATATATATATATATATATATATATATACAGGGTGGCGCCGAGCTGACTGATGCATTTCAAAAGGTCATAAATAATTGAATTCAAAACAGTAGAAATTATTTATACCACCTATCAATAGATTAAAACATGCCATTTACTACCATATGCTTAAAAACTTATTTCTTGGCAATTATATCGGTGAGATGGAACCTGACCATGCCGATCAACATTAAAATGACATCTAAACTGACGCTGCACTTCAGTCACAGATTTTGTCTCGCAGTAAAAACGAATAGCGGTGGTGCGATGCAACACAGTCCAACGATCCATTGTGACTGAGTCAGTATAAAATCGTGTCTTTTCCTCTTTCTACTTCCACCTCACCGACCACTCTACGTCATCGGTGGCCGCGACAATTCAAATTTAAAACATGTCAGTCTGCTCGGCGCCACCCTATATATATATATATATTTGTGTCATTCCTCCTGTGGACTTTTTAATTATTCTTAATTTATTAACTGTACAAAAGGTAGTCCCACAGCAGACACTTCCATAGAGGAGTGAAGTGTTAGAGACTTCTCTATACTAGGTCCAGTTTAATGCGATGGGGTGACCAGTTCTCTTCCTCACTGCCTTTGCCTTCCCGTACTTGAGTACAGGGTCAGGTACCCGTTTAAAGTTGGATAGACTGGAGCATGACGATACCTGGTTTTAATCCCATAACCCAGCAACTTTGCCATGAGAGGTTAGTGCTCTAACCGCTCAGCCAATCGAACGCTCAATAACTGTATACAAATGTAAAAAAAAGACGGTGTATATAGTGTGCCATCACCTTTTTTTTTTAATCAACGTTCAGTGGGTTTTCTCTGACTGACTAATTAGACTTTATTATCACAATCACATTTCATTTGGCTATAAGGGAATTCTTTATTAAAAGGCCATTTCATCATCACATGTGGCCAACTATCACTGGCAATGAGCTATTTTAGAATATCCATACTTAACACTACTCCATCATCATAAACGTTTTTTTTTTTTACGACAAAGGCATGAAGTACATTTTTTTTAAAAAATGTACTTCATTCTTGCACAAGTATTCTTGTTCAATACAACTTTTAAATTCAATTTCGAACAAGAAAAAGTTCTGAAGTTCAAAAGCAAAGAAAGATGAATTAATCCAGAAATCTGACAATATTTAAAAATATTCAACAACAAAATGAAAATGAAGCATTCTTTAAAAGAAAATATTCTGAAATAAAAACAAAAATTGTAACTTATAAACTCAGCTTGAGAAGAAACAGTGCAGAAAGCCAAAACTGAACAGGCTATACATTTAACATCTTAAAACCACTAATTTGTGAGGTCTGATTTTTCTGAATCTTTCACTAAGCAGAAGATTGTTTCTTTCAATCTGCACACATACACCCTTCCCCCTTTCCAAAAATTTGTGCAACTAAACAAAGCAACACACTTGAGTGAAAAGTCAGTACACTAAAATTTAAAGCACTTTTAATTAACTGAACCCAAATTTAACTTCCTAAACAAAGTGTGTAAGCTAGAAAATCAAGAATTTTACAAATGGATTACTAAGAAAGTACAGGTATTATAATTTCATAAAGTTACTGAAGGACAGAATAATGATTTTGTGATGTTTCCACAAGGTGATTCAAGGAAAAATTCTTCTGGGCACAAAGGAGGGGAAACAAACTTCTCAATGTAAATAAATTAATTTTGTTACATCAAATCAAGAGGCAAAAGATGAAACAAAACAACAAGTAATCAAGTGCATATATTTTACTTCATAAAATCAAGAGCCAAAAGATGAAAGAAAACATAAAGCAATCAAGTAAAATTTATTTTATTACATAAGCATAAGAGGTAAAAGATTTTTAAAACACAAACTCAAAAAATTTAAAACACAAGCAATCAAAATAAAAAGTTCCTAGTGGAACACAAACTCAAAATATTGGATGACTAATTACCAAGTACAGGGAAATAATGAACATTCAGATATAAGAAAGATGATTATAAAAGATTACACTCAACACCTAAAAATAAAGCATACATTTGAATCTGGACCATTTACAACTCACCAGACTTGATGGATGCTGTATCACTATCAAGAGAGGAATTTGAAAAGTCCACACTGCCCCCATGGTTGGTGAGTGACAGTCTTTGTTTGCTGTTAAGGCTTAAGCTTTCTGAGAAACATAAATTAAGATCAAGTGCTTTGTCAGATTTTAAAACCAAGATGCTACTTCCACATCTGAATGTCAAGACACCATTTTCAGATTTGAATATCAAGACAGCTATGTTTTGATTTAAATACTACAACAACTACTTTCACATCTGAATGTCAAGACACCATTTTCAGATTTGAATACTAAGACAGTTATGTTTTGATTTAAATACTACAACTACTTTCACATCTGAATGTCAAAACACTACTTTCAGATTTGAATACCAAGACAGCTATGTTTTGATTTAAATACTACAACAACTACTTTCACATCTTCTTCTTTTTCGTTTGTTCTGAAAAGGACGTTGGTTGCGTTGTGTCCGTTTACAGCGAAGCTGCAATATTTGCGCCTTTCGGCCGACACATCCGACTTCAGCACGGCATTTCTGGGAACGGGTTAGCCTTCCCTCTTCAATCCCTACTCACTCAGCCAGACTGCAGTGATGCAGCCTGTTTCCAGGACCACCTCTTGGAGGTGGAGTAGGGTCTTGGTCAGCTCTGGTTCGCTGACCCTGACGCAAACAGTCTAGCTATGGGTCACTATATGCATTCCTCACTGTTGACGTGTCTTAGGTCCCACTTTCACATCTGAATGTCAAGACACTACTTTCAGATTTGAATACCATGACAGCTTTGTTTTGATTTAAATACTACTACAACTGCTTTCAGATTTGAAAAAAAAAAACATGATAACTATTTGTTATTTGATTACTAAGGCACTACTTTCATAAATGATACCAAGACACCTATTTTTTTAAATTTAAATACTAAGACAACTGCTTTCAGATTTGAAAACAAGACAACTATTTTCTTATTTAAATCTCTCTCAACTTGTAACCCGTCATGGGTCGTAGGGGTGCCATGGTGGTAGCATCAGCAGACAGGGTCCTCCACTGCTCTCTATCCTCAGCAATGTGTACAAGTGTGGAAAAACCGTGCCCTGCCCATTCTTTGGTGTTATCAGCCCAGGATTTTCTTTGCCTTTCTCTTCTCCGTTTACCTTCGACTGTTCCCTGGAGGATCGTTTTCGAAAGGGAGTCATGACGAGTTACATGCCCAAACCAGACAAGCTTTCAACGTTTCACTACTGACAAAAGTGGTTCTTGGTGGCCTGCATACCAGTTTATTTTCTCTCTAACACAGACATTTGTTTTGTGCTCTTTATAGCAAATGCGCAAAACTCTTCGATAACATTTATACTCAAAAGCCTGAATCCTTCGCTCCATATCTGCAGTGAGTGTCCAGCCCTCACACCCATACAAGAGAATAGATAACACAAGTGATTTGTATAATTTGATCTTCATAGGAAAACTGGTCGGAATATGTTTGTTATGGCTATTCATCAATATTTTGCTTTTTTCTATATTAATTTCCATCCCGTACGTTCTTGTTACTTTCTCCAATATAGAGATAAGGTCTTGAAGTTCTGATTCTGTTCCAGCTATAAGATCGAAATCATCAGCAAAACATAGATTGCAAAGAGGTCGGCCTCCAATCAATATGGTTGTTTTATAATCGTACAGAGCCTCCTGCATAATATGTTCTAGATATATATTAAATAGCACTGGGGACAGGATACATCCCTGACGAACTCCTACAGTTGTTTTGAAAAATTCTCCAATGTCATTGATTGCAAAAACATCACTGCTTGCGTCCTTGTATAGTGCTTCAATGATATCTATGATGTTGGTATCAAAATTGAATTTTCTCATTATTTGCCATAAGCTTTCATGCCAGGCTCAATCGAAGGCTTTTGTGAAATCGATGAAGTTATGGTATAAATCGTGTTGATGCTGGAGATGTTTTTTGATCAGTAATCTAACATTGAAGATTTGTTCTGAGGTAATTCTTTTTGGTCTGAAGCCAGCCTGTTCCTCGGACAAGATTTCTTCTGATTTCTGTTTTATGCTGTTCAAAAGTATCCTTAACATCACTTTACTTGGATGACTAATAAGGCTAATGGTTCTGTAATTCTTGCACATTTTTAGATTTCCTTTCTTTGGAAGTGGTTTTACTAATGACTGTGTCCTCTTTTGGCCATTTTTTTGTACTCCATATCTTCTGGCAAATAGTTGTCATGATTTTTACTATATCTGGTCCTCCATATTTCAAGAGCTCTGCTGGGATATTATCCACACCCAGTGACTTCCCTC
The DNA here is from genome assembly GCA_024509875.1 of Oreohelix idahoensis. NCBI lineage: Eukaryota > Metazoa > Mollusca > Gastropoda > Stylommatophora > Oreohelicidae > Oreohelix > Oreohelix idahoensis. Next base: position 1,055,510 of record JAMPIV010000784.1, read on the forward strand.
CTTTCCACTTCTTCACGTAATATTGATGCATTTCCGAGTTCCCTGTTTTCACACTTAATGTTGTTTAATATGCTATAGTCAGTGTCGAGTTTACAGTTATATAATTCTTTACAATATTCTGTTCACCTTCTCATTACAGCTGTTTTTTCATTGAGCAGAGACCCATTGCTATCTTCTATGACAGTTACCCTGGGCTGTTGGGGTTTTGATAGTCTTCTTAATGTGTCGAAAGCTGCCTTGCTGTTACCTTTTATTTGCCCCGTATTAATGGACTCACATTGATTAGCTACCCATTTTTCTTTGGCCTGTTTCATTTTCTTTCTAATATTTTTATTCACCATACTGTATTGCCATGCTGCTTCAGGAACCTCTTTCTTAACCTTTTTCATTTCCCGCCGTGTATCACATAACTTCAGAATGTCATCTGTAACCCATGGTTTGTTTATTTTCTTTCTTTTACCAAGTATTTCTGTTGCTGATTCAATGAGCACGTCTTTCATGTTCTCTGTGATTGAGTTGATATCATCCTCCAGAAAGTTGAGAGCTGCAAATTTTCTTCCAACAGTTGCCTCAAAGATTCCCGCGATTTCTGGATCTTTATTTAAATACTAAGACATTAATATCATATCTGAATATAAAAGACAGCTATTTTTTTTTTTTTTTTTAATTTCAATACCAAGACAACTGCTTTCAGATTTGAAAACAAGACAACTGCTTTCATATCTGGATATGAAGATAATTTCTGATTTGATTATTAAGGCACTACCTTCACAACAGAATACCAAGACACCAATTTTGTTATTTAAATAAAAAGACAACTGCTTTAAGATTTGAAAACAAGACAAATATTTTCTGATTTGAATATTAAGACACTAATTTCATATTTGAATACCAAGATAGCTATGTTTTTAGTTAGATACTAAGACAACTGTTTTCAATTTTAAAAACAAGATAAGTGCTTTCTTATCTGAATATCAAGACAACTATTTTCTAATATGAATACTAAGACACTACTTTCAGAATTGAATAGCAAGACAACTATTTCTTTATACCCAAATACCAAGACTGCTTCAACTACTTTCATATTTGAATACAAAGGTAACAACATTCAGAAATCAATAACTAAAGTACATTATTACATGTATACAGATAACCTATAAAATTAACAAGCCACTAGCTAATGAACATAATCTAATTTCTTCCACAAAATGATATCATACAACATCAAGTGACAGAGTGGTTAGAGCACTCACATCTCAGGGCAAAGTTACCGTGTTTAATACCTGGTAACATCACGCTCCCAGCTGTAAACTGGTACCTGACTCTCTTGAGTTAGTGTGACAAACCAGCCCAGTCTTCTCTAAATTTTATCATTCAATCAATCAATACCATTTAGCTCCCCGAGGAGCATAGGCCTTCAACAAACACATGCCAAGTCTTCCTGTCCTGTGCCATCCGCTCAAGTTCTTTCCATGTTTTCCTCATCATTTTCACCTCTGTTTCCAGTTCTCTTCTCCATGTGTTTTTGGTCTACCTCTGCCTCTCTTTCCCTGTGGATTCCAGAACAAGGACTGCCTTGTAATGCTATCAACAGGTTTCCTCAATGTGTGTCCTATCCATCGCCAGCGTCTTCTTCTCAGCTCTTGTTCCACTGGCACTTGTCTGGTTTTTGTCATCAATTCCACATTTGTGACTTTGTCACACCATTTCAGACCTTCTATTCTACGCAAGCACCCGTTTATAAAAGTCTGTAGCTTTTTGGTTGTTGCTTTTGTTGCTCTCCATGTCTCAGAGCCATACAATAGGACTGACTTGACATTAGAGTTGAAGATTCTTATTTTCGTGTTGGAATTGATTTCTCTTGACCTCCATATGTTTCCCAATGCAATGAAAGCGCCTCTTGCTTTTTTGTATTCTTATTTTGATTTCATTGTCTGTCCCTCCAACTTTGTCTATATTACTATCAAGATATGTGTACAATTTTACATCCTTTAGTGGTGTTTCTTCAAGTTCAATCATGTTGTATATCTGTAAAGTATTCTACATTTTCTCCTCACAGTCAGACACTATTTTAGACTACCAACGGGCACAATAAAACAGGGTACAAAGAGTGGCTTTAAACCAGTAAAAGATAGCGCATAGTATAGTGACCAGTGAAAGGAGAGTGATCCAACTGGTTCACACTCACCTAAAACCAGACTTAGCACAAACCAATGTGACTTTTTCCCACGGGTCTTAGGGTCAAGAGTTCACATGGGTCTTAGGGTCAAGAGTTCACATGACGTCAGGCCACCAGGGCCAAGTGCTTTAAAGTTAGAGTTAGTGTTAGTAATAGTAAATTCACTTGCATTCAGAATGTTGGCAAAGGCGATATTTGCATTTCAAGACTCAAACTAAAAATTAAAAGTCCATCTCTGAGTAGGTGAGTGGTACCTCCTTAGTTTAAATAGTATTTTGTTAAATTGTGTAGTATCTTGTAAAATAGGCACAGTGATGGTAGGGGATTCAGTTTTGCTTTATGATTGCATCTAGCCACATGGCTACAGCATGATCTTATATATTATATTATTCCACTGCAATGGTGCTGTACAAATTGTTCAGACTCATTTTACATGCACTCTGTATTAATTCATCATATTTGACATGACTATTAGGGAAAAAACAAATAACTAGAATACTGTCGCCAGACAATTCTATATTAATTCATCATATCTGGCATGACGATTAGGGAAGAGGCAAAGAACTAGAATACTGCCGCAGACAATTAGGGGCAGGAAAAATACAATAATAAAAGACAGAAAAAAAAAGGAAAACTTGTTTTCAAGAAAAGGTTTTAGACATATGACATCATGGACAAAATCTGATATGACTGGCAGACGGACAGTGTAGGAAAAAAGATCATTTCCTCAAGCTAGAAAACTAATGAAGCCATATTTGACTTCAGTCTGTTGGGAAGTTCTGCATGACAAACCAATCTCAGCCCAAAGAATAGGAAGTTGAGTGCAATGCAGACAGGCCAAAACCTAGACCTTATGTGTGAAGGCCGACCCCTAAAATTAGAGACTGTGGATGTTCATAACCCCAGACCAACGCTACCTGATGCAACATCACTCAAGTCTTGCACAAGACCACAACTAAATATAGAAGGACAACCCTGACCACGCTGCATTTCAGCCTGGGGCTGAAAAGATAAGTGTTCCATCTTAAAAGGAGTAACGCCAAATCAATGCTACAGCCAGAGCCAAAAGTCATAATGATGAAATGAACTTGAAACTGTAATAAGACCTAGTGCACACATTTCACACATAACTTCATAATCGCTCAATTTTCACATACCATTTATAACGTATTTTTATTAAATCATTTGAGTGTACCTAAAGAATTTTTCCTTTATTCCACTTTAAATTGTCTAATGTTTATTTTCTTTTAGAAGTGGGGGCTTGTAACTATATAAAATAATAATAGTAATAACTATAGGAATATTATCATCCCAAATTAAGGATAATAACAGTAGATTATAGGAGGGGGGACTATAGTGGCGAGAGACCAAACATCTCCTAATAATTATGAGAGTTTACACTCTTTGTCTCCCTCCAGATCCTTTGGAGGACCCTAACTGGACTTCTTGAGCCAATATTCCTCCGGATGATCCTTCCAAAACCTTAACTTTGGATTTACCTCATATCCTTTACCCACTACGTGACAGTTAGGGAAGACAAAGCAGTGAGGAAGGGAACCTGTCACCCCCACCTCATAAAGCTTAGATCTAGCATTGTGAAGTCTCTCAAATATTCCTTCCTTACTGTTTTAAACGGATACCATAAAAGCAGACAAACTTACACAAATTTCCTCTAAAAACATTGTAAAGGAAGCTGACAAGAGAAGTTTGCCATTTGGAATTAATGGACAGTAACAGAGAGAGTTAAATAAAGTATAGAAGAAAGTGCAAAAGTAAAGAATAACCATAGAGAAGATATGATGAATGGAGTAAAGCAGGATATACAATATTTGAGAACAGAAAATAAACTGTACTGAGATTATCAGAAACAGAAAAATCCTATATATTTGAAAATATAAATGAAAAATACTTGTCAATATAATCACAAAGGAGATTGTGAGGAGTTACTGTGATTTTATTTTCCACAGGCCCCATTCTTTCGTTCTCCCTATAATTACGTTCTGTAAGTACTTGAGTTTGGTCTTCTTCTCTTGGTAATTTATTGCGCTTTCAGGAGGGATGATGGTCGGGTAATTTTAAGATTTTTGCACCAGTCTTCTTTTCTATAAATTAATTGCGAACACGTAGGCTTTTCTTTGTTAAAATAATCGCTGTCATTTTTATTGCACTAAGCGCGTGAGTATTATTTGGGCTGGGTGAAAATTTTCCGACGGTAAATAACCCCTACCCAGTAAATTGGGGGTGGGTGTGAAAAAGCACTACCCAGTTACTTAAAACTGGGCGCTTCATCGAATCAAGTTATTTTGCTCACGCGGGCGATGTAACATTATTTTACATGACGTAATTGGAATGAAGCGGGTTACTCTTACGTTCTAATAATAGCGCACGAGCACAGGATATTTTTAGATTTTGCTGGAATATTATTGGTTTAAGAGCGACGCCAAGCTATGATGTAGGGCGTGGGTTCTGGCGTGGGGATTTCAATTATAAATACCAGAATATTTTAATTAGCGCTCTGTTGGTCTCCAGAAAATTCAGCCGTGAAAACTACGCCTATCAATTGCTCCAACGAGATATTTGGTATCTGAGTATGTCAATATTTAATTTAGCGTCGTACTCATAGTTCGTGTTAAATAGAATCTTAGCCCGATTTAGTTAAGTTTTCTTTTGGGAGTTTAAAATAATTTCTTAAATGAAAGTGCCATCAATTACTATCTTATAGAAATAATAATAATGTCAGTGTGCATATAATTGTTTCTATGATAAGCTAGTGCTGTCTAGGATTTGTGTAAAGGATTTTTGAGATATTCATTGTGTAAGGTTAAGCGCTAAGATAAACCGGAGCTCGGTAATACGTAGTAGTTAGTTGGGACAAACGCAAGTTACTTCTGATAATTTACAAGTGTATATATACGAGAGAGTAATTATGTATTTTATTTTCATTGAGGATTTAATTCTGATACATTTACAAGTGTATATACGTGAGCTTAGTTGTGTATTCTACTTAGTGGGGGCTTGATTTAGTTGTGCCAATTTGGTAATGCAGTCGGATGGTAAGAGATGTAATTTATAAGTGAATTTTATATTACAATAGAGGAGTAATTAAAATTACTGAGAGGGGAGTGAATCTTTCCAAATCTTATATCGGAAAATGTGATAAACATCCGGGCCAGTGTAGAAAGTAGACCTTAGTATTTTAGTACAGGAGTTCCCCTCAGTTTGAATTGTTGTGACTCCGTGGCTAGACGGGCGTAATAAAAGATTTAGGTCAGCTGCGTTTGGGGTTTCCTAAACAGACAGGTTGAAGTGGGGTAGTTTTGACCTTCAGATAGGAAGGTTGTCTATCGCTGTGCATAGTTGAGGATGGGGAAGACGGGAGTTGTATTTACTTAGGGTAGAGGTAATTATTTAAGGGAGTTAGGTGTTAGAGATATGATTAATTGAAGTTGTGTACATTAGTTGTCATTTCTTTTGTTTACAGCAATTTTTCACGGCACCCAGGGAGTGGTGCAAATTTGCCTTACAGCTTGCCAAGATATTCGGCCATAGAAGGGTCGAGGCATCGCCAGGGGTGAAATAGATTTGGTGACACGGTAGTTACCGGCACCAAGTACATGTGCACCAGAAATAGATAGCAGTTTTTTTTTTCAGTGAAGCCCCATGCTTCAGCGGGAACTGGTCTATCTTATAAAACCCAGAGCTCTGAGCTCATTATACCACTCCAAAAAGGCGCATGGCCTGGAGGTTGGGTTGGGTTGTGTTTATTTAAATTCGGTCATAATAAAACCGACAGCCCTAAACCCAAAGAGGGGTAACTGGGCAGTAATTTAAGCATCGTCAGCAGTGAATCAGCTACCTTCCAAGTATGCAGTCTAATAACCCAAGTCATCAGCTACAATATTCGTTTGGAGGAGATAGGGTCAAAATTCCTTTCAAATGCACTAGAGAGAGAGAAGGGGCGTAGCGGAGAAGCCTGTCAGTAGAAACCAGGAGTGTCAGACAGACACTGAACATAGACCAAATTATAAATTAGTCATTCAGTTCGTGTAGGACTTTAAAAAATTCCATCAGCTTTCGGTGTGGACAGCGGTGTTAGTTAATGGCGTGTATATCGCCTAAAGCGTTGAAGCTGTGTAGGCAGTTCACTTAGTGACGTCTGCAGACAGACAGTGGAGTTAGATTTTGTTTAATAATATATTAGGTTAGTTAGGAGTGGTGGATCTGATGTTAGAGAACCCACCAAACAGGTTGTTGTAATCCTTAACTTTCTTCCCTGAAGTTTGAGGGGAGGGTGACATTGTGGGTTTACCATTTGTATGTCATTTTAATTGTTTTGGATTCTGTTTCAGGTGTGCGAACACGCACTTTATTTATTTGATATGTACTATTTTTTGTGGTGTAAATAAACTATAAACGGTAGTCTGGATCAGTCACTTTCTTTAACTATACTGTACATATATATTTGTCTGTATAGTGTGTCTGTGTTCGTTAGTTAAACCTTATCTCCTTTAAGGGTGTCAGAGGTGGTGAGTCTATAGCTATCAAATACGTCACAAGTGGCGAGGGAGAGTCAATCTCGGTTCTCACCCCTCGAAGCCAATAGTGTCATCTGTCCACATTCACTATCATTTCTCATCTAAATCTATCTTCTCAGTCTTTCTCATATTAGGGTCTTGTCTAAACACTCAGACACACTCTAAACTTTAATCCACTTCGTGACAGAGTGGGGGCTCGTCCGGGATCATTCTGGGATCTTATCTAGATTCGTAGATTGTTTCTGTAGAAAGTTCTGAGAATAGATTTTCTTTAATTTTCCCCTAGACTTTGAGCTATTAAAACTGATCCAGCTAAAGGTTTTTTTTTCCACAGAAAGTTTTTTCCACAGAAAGTTTTTTTCCACAGAAAGTTTATCCACATGGTGCATTATAATAGAGACTGTTGTAGTTGTATTTTGTAGATGACTTAGAGGTAATTGATGGCTAACTGAAATTTTTTCTCTAATAGGAAGGTAATTTCAGGTTTTAGGTAGCTGCTTAACCAATTTTTTTCAGGTAGTAGTTATTATTCAGATTGGTGCTAGTCTGAGTTCGGGTTTTTGCGACAACGGTCATAGAGAGATTATTTCCTAGTGGGTAACAGGTAGTTCCTTCCTTTTTTACTTTCTGTCCATTCTCTGTATTGTTAGCTTACAGCAGTTCTACAGGTAAGATGGTGGATATCGCCAAGTTACGGACTGCCTGGCGTGAGGCAGCTAAAGATATGGAAATGGGTGAGGCTGAGACTAAGGCCTACATGATAAGGGAAAACGATAGGCACATCCAGAAAGAGGAAAAGGCCCAACAGGCCCAGATGGAACTTCAGAAAATGGAAGTAGAGAAAGAGGCAGAGTTGGAAAAATTGAGAATTTCGGCGGAAAAGGAGGAAAAGGCCTGCAGGCAGAGGAGAGGACAGCAGAGAGACAGCACGAACTTGCCATGCGGTCTCTGGAACTGCTAAGTAGATCTTCGGAAGGCAGTTCAGCGAATGGAGATTTCCCCAGAGCCGGGGCGGCAGACCCGTCAGGAAACGGAGGCCCCCGGATGGCAGCCATGAATTTTTTAATGGACTCTTTGCCTAACGGGAATGAGAAAATTGATGTATTTTTGGAAAAATTTGAACGGTTGGCAAAGGCATACGGGTTGGATGAAAGTCTTTGGTGTCTGAAATTATCGCAGTCGCTGAAAGGGCATGCTTACGACATTTACAGCAAGATGCTCATCGACGACCAGAATAACTTTGAGGCCCTTCGTAACGCACTGTTACAACGATTCCAGTGGACCCCCTGTAAGTGCCAAGCTATGTTCAGGGAAAGCCATCCGGAGAAGGGAGAAAGTGTCCCCCAGTTCGCAAAAAGGCTGAGGAATTACCTCACTCGGTGGAGAGAATTGTCAGGACTGACTAAAACCTTTGAAGGACTAGAGGAACTCATCATGTGCGAACAATTAAAGGCAACCATGTCTCCCAACTTGAGGAGGTATCTGGCAGAGCAGGGCGCTCAGCAAATTGACCAGATAATCATATTTGCTGAAAGGTTCCAGATGGCACAGGCGAAGTACTGGGACAGAAACGAAAACACCCGGACCTGCCATCGACGGAAAAAGGAGCATCATCATCACCGTCGTCTTCTTCTCTTGCTCACCAGCAGCACGGGCCTCCTCGCAAGGAGCCCCATTCCAGTCATCACATGCAACCCCAGCCTCCTAACCGATCACAGGGAGTGACCTCTCATGAACCCGCTAGAAACAGGGGAGAGAATGACCGGTATTGTCTGGTTTGTCACACCACTTCCCATTGGATGTCCAGGAGTCTGAACAAACCACCCTCTCATCATGCAGCTTGTTTAAGGCCTGTGAGAGCGACAAAAGGGAATAAATGGGAACCCATTCAGTCAGAGGAGTTGTTCTCAAACAGTGGACCTGCTGAAGTGAATTGAACGGTCACTACTTGTTTGTATGACAGCGGGCTTACTTACCCCAGTATAGTCGCTCGCCATTTGGTGAAACCCGGGCAGATGACAGGAGAAAAAGTCGATATTGGTGGAATTTTGAGGAGAGGGACCTCACAGCGTCTTCCCATAGCCAATATTGAGGTGAAGAGTAGAGGTGGGCAAATCGACACACTCAGCTGTTTCGAGACATTCGAAACAGTGATTTAAACTGTGTCGACACACTGTTTTGACACAACGGCACAGCGGCACTTTTGTCCGTATCGGGGAGAAAGAAGTCTCTTATAGACAGTATACATGAACTGTGTGAGACAATCTCTGTTTTTTCTTGTGCGCTACTGGCGTGTGTGAAAATCTATGGTGTTTCGTGTGACCACAATTCAATATTTTTACACAAGTCTTCATTATGATGAAATAAATCGGAGATATGATGATAGCTGCAGTATAAGTGAAAATAATAAAAAAACAACAATAATAATAACAGTAATAATAACACATGATATCAAACTATAGTAAGCTAGTTTTGGTAGATAATGATTCAAATCCACAATGAGTACACAGATATCAGCAGAGCTAATAAAGTGTCCATTACATTTATACGAACACACGGACACTTTCAACTTTAACATAGTGCCTAAAACATTGACAACTGCAGCACTGACACAATTTCCAGTGTCTATAACTTCTCAGCAAAAATAATATCACTTGTAAAATCAAGTCATCATAACACATCCCTGAAAAATATGACATGTTTGATATTCCATACTAATGTCCCGGACGGTTGACTCAAATTTTACATAGGCCCACGGAAGGTGAGACAGTGAGACAGTGTGCCTCTTTGCAAAACAGCGAGGCAGACAGGAACTGAAACTGTTTCGAAACAAGAAGCAGGCTATGTGTCGAATCTGTCAGGCTCAGCGCTGTTTCGAAGCATTGTTTCGACACACACACACAGTAGCCATCTCTAGTGAAGAGTAAATTTGTGTGTGGCACAATCAAAGCTGCTGTAATGGCACAGCCAGCTTATGACTTCATCCTCGGGAGCCCATATTTAGTTTTGGGAACCCCACCTGCACCGATCCTTGCTAACATAAGGGGGCCAACATCAGGCCCGGTACGTGAAGAAAAGGGAGAGCACCTTATTCACGGACCCCAGCGAGAGCACACACATCCATGTCTTGCTAAGGAGAGGTTAGAGACCTCTCCAGACAGTGGAATTGTTTTAGCAGAGGTGTATTCGCCTGACAGCCCTGTTCAGCTAAATAGCCAAACAGTGGTGACGCCTCTGATTTTGGAAGTACCTTCTTTGTTGTCGGGAATTAGACCCCCGATGGTATTAGCTCCCTCAAGTGAGGGAAATACTGACAAGAGCGGTATGACGTATGTCCACGACCAGCGCACACTTCATAGGGCAGAAGATAGCGGACTGAGCGAGCATATGTTTCCAACCAGCCCTGGAGCCCCATACGACCAGCATGTTACTCACAAGGACGAGGACAGTGGACTGAGCAACAGTTCGCCTATAAACAGAGATGGGCCCCACAACTCTAGTATCTCATTTACAGGAAAGGACTTGTAACGAGGAGCCTGCAAAATTGGCTATAATTTCCAATTTGTTTCAAGGAACTTTTGAAAAAGACACCGAGAGCATTATCCCGCAGACTCCGCGATCACACGTGATCTTAACCTTTAGCACTCTGCCGGCGAGACATATCGCCGAACGCAACCTATGTTCTGCCAGCTGGAGGCGATATGTCTCGCCTTGCGGCTGTCACCGTTTCTAGCATGAGGACTTGTGTACACGTGATTTTCAGCCCCGGATGTTAAGTTGTAATTTTATTTGCAAGAGAGTTAGCTTCCGTTTCCGATCTTAAAAAAGTGATGGGTGTATCCGCGTTTATTTTTTGTAAATTTTTTAAATCGAAATGAATCGGCATCAGACACGCGGCCATTTCGCTCTAATTTTATTGGATTCTGACGCCATGCGGTGGGGATGAAATTTTTGTCTTTATAAGCGCTGAAATCGGTTCTCAGAATATGTTTGATGGCTGAGATGGAAACGAAAGTAAAATGGCCTTTCAAGTATGTATAATTTTCGGGGTTAGGATTAGGAATATCGGAAAAAAATAGGATTACGGCCGAATGTCACGGCTGGCTAGGGAGTTTGTTGCTTTGCTACTGATGATAGGTGTAACGAAAAGATCATCATTTGATTTGTATTGCTCTATTGGTCAAATGACTTTCATTGAGATGCAAGGGATATGGACTCTTCGTTCGTTGGTCATTTTTAAAATTTTTTTTTAAATTTTAAAATTTAAAAAAAAAATTTTTTTTATTTTTTTATTATTTTTTTCGTTTTTTTCATCTTTCCTTTCCTCTCTTCCTATCACATCTAACATGTACACAAACACATTTTATATCATCAGATTCATCATTCATTCATTTCTATACAATCTAAAAATTAGAGCAATTGACCAAAAAACAAAAAAAACTATAGAATTTACAAGTCACCCACTATAAAAATGGGGCGTTGTGAAAAAGAATGCAGTGGTTGGGCAAGTTTTCTGAATTTTTATGCAGCGTGCTAAAGGTTAAACTGTCCTGTTCTTGACTTGAAGACTACAGAGCTGGTCGCTCCGGCAGTAGATATTTCATTGCAGAACACTTTCCAACTGATGCCATTAACTCTCACAGGGGAGGGCAAGGTTGATGTTTTGGGTTGAACCAGGGTGTTAGACGGAGGACTCCCTGGGTCTCCACTTGAATCTCATGAACTTTTCAGGCCACAAAACAGTGAGAAAAGCTGCCTTACAAATTTGCAAGGCGCTATTTTTGAGAGCTCTGTCCCTCTTCATGTTGGTCGGGAACCACTGCCAGGGGCAGATATTACCTACCATTCTTCAAAGGTAGAAGCTACTGAGATCAGGGAGGATTCAGTAGAAAACCCGCAAGCGATCGGACATTCCATGCTAGAGGAACCTGAGATTTCGTACCTTCCAAGCAATATACCAGCGGTCTCACACCCGCTGACGCGCAGCACCGTAGTCGCCATCGCCAGGCCTCTACAGAGCCAGTCGGTCATTTCAGCTGACCAAGCCAGCAGTGTGGTGGACACAGCCAGGAAAGTTCCAGACCCGTCATTGGACGGCACAGGTCTGATGAGAGAACAACTCTTCCACAGAAGCATGGGAGTAGGTAAGAAGAGAAAGAAGAAGAAACATGTGCACGATTCTTTGGCCAGTGTTCAACAGTTACGCATTGTTACGACGATTTCTGACAAAGTCAGCCAGCCAGAAACAGTTCACCAGGAGGCCGTAACATTTGGTAATCATAATTTACTGTGCGCCGTCAGGAAACTACGTGGGAGAACTCGCAGAAGAGGAAGAGGTAGCAACAGCCAGGTCTCTGGACATAGATAGGGGCCAATGTGAAATAGAAAAGTTACAGTAAGTAAATCGGGGTGCCCCGACTTCGAAGAGGGAGGTAATGTGAGGAGTTACTGGGATTTTATTTTCCACAGGCCCCATTCTTTCGTTCTCCCTATAATTACGTTCTGTAAGTACTTGAGTTTGGTCTTCTTCTCTTGGTAATTTATTGCGCTTTCAGGAGGGATGACGGTCGGGTAATTTTAAGATTTTTGCACCAGTCTTCTTTTCTATAAATTAATTGCGAACACGTAGGCTTTTTTTTGTTAAAATAATCGCTGTCATTTTTATTGCACTAAGCGCGTGAGTATTATTTGGGCTGGGTGAAAATTTTCCGATGGTAAATAACCCCTACCCAGTAAATTGGGGGTGGGTGTGAAAAAGCACTACCCAGGTACTTAAAACTGGGAGCTTCATCGAATCAAGTTATTTTGCTCACGCGGGCGATGTAACATTATTTTACATGACGCAATTGGAACGAAGCGGGTTACTCTTACATTCTAATAATAGCGCATGAGCACGGGATATTTTTAGATTTTGCTGGTATATTATTGGTTTAAGAGCGACACCAAGCTATGACGTAGGGCGTGGGTTCTGACATGGGGATTTCAATTATAAATACCAGAATATTTTAATTAGTGCTCTCTTGGTCTCCAGAAAATTCAGCCATGAAAACTTCGCCTATCAATTGCTTCAACGAGATATTTGGTATCTGGGTATGTCAGTATTTAATTTAGCGTTGTACTCATAGTTCGTGTTAAATAGAATCTTAGCCCGATTTAGTTAAGTTTTCTTTTGGGAGTTTAAAATAATTTCTTAAATGAAAGTGCCATCAATTACTATCTTATAGAAATAATAATAATGTCAGTGTGCATATAATTGTTTCTATGATAAGCTAGTGCTGTCTAGGATTTGTGTAAAGGATTTTTGAGATATTCATTGTGTAAGGTTAAGCGCTAAGATAAACCGGAGCTCGGTAATACGTAGTAGTTAGTTGGGACAAATGCAAGTTACTTCTGATAACTTCTTCTTCTTCTTCCGTCCTTAGCCACCGACCGTCAAAGCAGTCAGTGGCCATTACGCCTAGTGGCGTCTTAGGGCAACAGCAGATAGGTTTTCTTTGCCATTGTTTCCCATCACGCCTATTGGCGTCTTTAGGGCAACGGCAAATCAATCCATTTGCTGTTGTTTCCGTAATCGAAGTGACTGGTAAGAGATGTAATTTATAAGTGAATTTTATATTACAATAGAGGAGTAATTAAAATTACTGATACGGGAGTAAATCTTTCCAAATCTTACATCGGGAAATGTGATAAACATCACGGGCCAGTGTAGAAAGTAGACCTTAGTATTATAGTACAGGAGTTCCCCTTAGTTTGAATTGTTGTGACTCCGTGGCTAGACGGGCGTAATAAAAGATTTAGGTCAGCTGCGTTTGGGGTTTCCTAAACAGACAGGTTGAAGTGGGGTAGTTTTGACCTTCAGATAGGAAGGTTGTCTATCGCTGTGCATAGTTGAGGAAGGGGAAGACGGGAGTTGTATTTATTTAGGGGAGAGGTAATTATTTAAGGGAGTTAGGTGTTAGAGATATGATTACTTGAAGTTGTGTACATTAGTTGTCATTTCTTTTGTTTACAGCAATTTTTCACGGCACCCAGGGAGCGGTGCAAATTTGCCTTACAGCTTGCCAAGATATTCGGCCATAGAAGGGTCGAGGCATCGCCAGTGATGAAATAGAATTTGTGACGCGCTAGTTACCGACGCCAAGTACAGGTGCACCAGAAATAGATAGTTCTTTTTTTTTCAGTGAAGCCCCATGCTTCAGCGGGAACTGGTCTATCTTATAAAACCCAGAGCTCTGAGCTCATTATACCACTCCAAAAAGACATTGTGGGTTTACCATTTGTATGTCATTTTAATTGTTTTGGGTTCTGTTTCTGGTGTGCGAACACGCACTTTATTTATTTGATATGTACTATTTTTTGTGGTGTAAATAAACTATAAATGGTAGTCTGGATCAGTCACTTTCTTTAACTATACTGTACATATATATTTGTCTGTATAGTGTGTCTGTGGTCGTTAGTTAAACCTAATCTCCTTTAAGGGTGTCAGAGGTGGTGAGTCTATAGCTATCAAATACGTCACAAGTGGCGAGGGAGAGTCATTCTCAGTTCTCACCCCTCAAAGCCAATAGTGTCATCTGTCCACATTCACTATCATGTCTCATCTAAATCTATCTTCTCAGTCTTTCTCATATTAGGGTCTTGTCTATACACTCAGACACACTCTAAACTTTAATCCACTTCGTGACAGAGATATACAAAAAGGAGTCAAGTATATGCAGTAAATAAAATAAAATTGTAAATAGCCAAATAAGCTACTACAACACTTCAACAAAAGACCAGCCTTCAAGACAAAGGACCTCTGAAAGGTAGGTGGACAGACAGTATTAATATAACCTTAAGGAAAAATGGAATGAGGCCAGCCAAGGCAAAGACACATCACACAAGAATTGAAAGATAAAGTTTGCCACAGAGTCTTCTGGAAAGTGGAAGGAAACAGAAGCATTACAGAAAAGGTGAAGAACATAGAACAACTCAGTAAGAAGGTATCATTAGCAAAAAGCCAAGATGAAGTTACAGATGTGGAATAAGATGATGATAATGGTGATGATCATGATGATGATACTGATGACGATTAAGGTTATGAATGACAAAGATGTTGAGGATAATGATAATGATGACAATTATGTTACCAATGCTGCAGTTGAAGACAATAGTGATAATGATGATGAACATGATAATGTCAGTAAAGATAGAAATGATGAGGATAATGGTTATAATTGCAATTATCATTTTCCTTTTTGCTCCTTACAGAGCATGGAGCCACCACAACAGCTGGTCCCCTTGTAGGAAGCCAGTACAACGCATTCACAGGAACCTACTTAAGTTCTAACTCTAAGGGATGTGTGTGTGTGTGCGTGTGTGTGTCTCTCTCTCTCTGTTTTCCTATGACAGAGTACTTTTTCAGCTTTTTATCATTCCTGGCAGTTTGTTCAACTCTTTTTCTTCATACTTGTCACCTGGCTTGTCCTAGATGCTTAATTTATTAACCAAAATAATAATGTTAAAGACTCACTTAATGCTTTAGGTTTTACTGGTCCCACATCTGGGCGGTCTTTGTTGATGACTGACAGGGCATCTGGTATCACAATCAGACTGGATGGACGTGACCTTGCTTTTAACTTATCAGGGGTACCCTTGGTTAAAATAAGGTGGAGAAAAAGAAAAAAGCTGTCATTAAACTTAAGATGACATGACACATGAAGAAATAAAAAGCAGAACTATGCCATCAGTACATCCTCTAGATATCCAGTCCTAAAGTATATCAGAAAAATAAAGAACAGGGAGAAAAAGAAGAGTACAAAGAAGGAGGCGAGAACAGAGAAGAGGATGGAGAAGGAGAGGATGGAGAAGGAGAGAATGGAGGAACAGAGTTATGACAAAGGAGGGGAGAAAAGAATGAAATAACAAGAGGAAGAGGCAGACAAAAATGGTAGTGAAAGAAAAAAAAGAGAGAAAGGCATCAGTAACAGAAGGAATGATAGTGGAGAAGGGTGACAAAAAAAAAAGAATAGAATACAAAATGGCAATCAAGACAGTGGTGATAACTACAGTAATGATGGTGCAAAGAAAGGGGAACACTACAGGTATGCTGTTATATGGCCTTGATCACACCCTCTGAGGCAGACACTGCACAGGGATGACAGTAGCATGAAACAGTAGCCCACCTACTTCATGAGTGACATTGATGTGGTTATAAGTGAACAACAACAAAGAAGTAGTATCTATGTCATTTCCTTCTCTATATTTTTTTTTTCCAACTGTACCTTTTTCTTAAGCGTTCGATTAACAAAAGTGGTGTTAGAGCACTGGTCTCTCGAGGCTAAGGTGCTGGGTTTGATTCACAGTATCAACACGCTCCAGTCTAATCAGCTGTAAATGGGTACCTGACTTTGCTTTTGAATTAGGGAAGGAAAAGGAAGAGAGGAATGGGAACTGGTCACCCCACCTCTCTAGTATAGTTAAGTCTCTAACACTTCACTCCTCTACAACAGTAACTGCTATGAGACTACCTTGACCTTTTTTTTACTGTTGCAGGACATGATGTGCCAACATTTCTACACTTCTCTTATCTTACATCTCATCGCTACATTCTTCAAAATGTGAGTATATTTGGTGTTTTTTTTCTGTTCTCTTCTGCACCTGTTTCTGACATTTTCATACTTGTTTGGCCATGTGACAGCCATGTTGACAGCCATGTTGACTAACATGTCAACACCAGTGTCATGTTATTCTGTAAATATGCTCCTTAACTCCTTCTGTCCCAAAAACTTTTTAGGTTGTACTTAGGTGCCAAAATCTAGTGTCCGACTGACAGAGTGGTTAGAGTGCTGATCTCTCATGGCAAAGAAGCCAGGTTGGATTTACAATATTGCCACCCTTCATTCTACCCAGCTGTAAATGGGTACATGACTTTGTTCTTGAGTTAGGGAAGGAAAAGGCAGAGTGTAAAGGGAACTGGTCACCCCACCTCTCGATTTATGGACCTGGTATTGTGAAGTCTTTAACACTTCATTCCCCTACAGCCATACCTGTCAACCTGTACGAATTTTTCGTACAATGTACGGATTTTTGATACTTTTAGCAGTGTACGGCCGTACAGACTCGTTGTACGGATTTTTCTCCCCGCCAAAAAAAAAAAAAATTTTAAATTCTAAAAATATTTTCCAACCCAAGTTTTTTAAAATTTTAAATCAGAAAATATTTTCTAGCCCAGGTTTTTATTTAACTCTTTCAGTCCCAAGCAAAAAAGCGGGTTTGGCCCAAGCAAAAATGGCCACCCCAGTGCGTTTTTATTGTTGTTGTTTGGAAATAATTTTTTAAAATGTTCATATGCATAAATAACTTTGTTGTTGTATATGAAACTGAAGGTAATTGGATGTACTTTACTCTTGTGCTACAAGTATAAAAGCTTTCATTGAAAAATGATTAGTTATTCAAGGTAAAATGGAGGATATGCGCTTAAAAAAAAATGATTAGTTATTCAAGGTAAAATGGAGGATATGCGCTTTAAAAAATCGCTTTAAAAATCTAAAATAAATATCTCAAAACAGAAACACGTTTACTCTTAAACACGTGCGGTATTTAAAAGAATGTACTTGCAGTTGGAAATGACGTTTTGGGTGGTTTGTGGGTAGTTATAATTAGAAACAGTCTCAAACAGAGGCACATATACTAAAGGCTTTTTAAAGTCGATTGGGCGAAGCGCGTCTAACCCCTGAGCCTTTATAAAGTCGATTGGGACTTAAAGAGTTAACCATTTTTTTTTTTTTAATTCCGGGAATCTCGGCGTCCGTTTTTAAACTGAGGTCTCTCCCAGCAACCAATCAAATCCTTTCATTCCCAACAATTCGGCAAAAACTTTGAATTCGGCCTCAAACGCTTTTGGTTTTCAGCGTATTATGGCGTATTTTTAAAGTTACCTGTTATCAACGACCACGTTTGCTTGCCACCACACTTCGACGCCATTTCGTTTAAAAAAGCTAAGTACTTATAACTTGGTTAAATATTGCTGTTGTTTTGCTTTGTTGCAATTTAATTGCTGTCTTAATCTTTCCAGTTATATCTTGCCCTTCAATATATTTCCGTTAAATTGTCATAATATTCTGTGTAGGCCCTACATAACTAGAAAAAAAAAAGTTTGTTTGCGTTGAGTAGGCCTACTTTATTCCAGCACTCAAGATTAGCTGCTTTATTTTTTAATAAAGTGGCAATCTGTTATCACTTTAAGCTACCAACTCGTAAATAATAATTTTGTAAATTTTTGGTGGTACGTTTTTTCTTCCTAGATTTGATATTCTGTTCATAATTTTGTTTATAATTTTGTTTTTGTTTTTTTGCTGTTAGCCGTTTGCTTTGTTCGTAGTATTTTTTAATCATTCTCTTCGTCTACAAAGATTATTAGTTGAAATATTTCATCCACTGAATGATGGCTGAGCCTAATTCAAAGAAACAAAAGCTTGCAGGTCATGGTAAGTTTCAGGTCGAATGGGTTAAACTCTTCCCTGGCATTGTAGATGCATCCAAGTTAGGATCAACCCATGCTTTTTGTAGATTATGCAGCAAAGATATTAAAGTAGTAGCTTCAGGATTATATGATCTGAAAGTACATTTTAAATCGAAATTGCATGAACAAATGTTTGCAATGAAGAAGGGAGCATCTATTAAGACCTTTTTTGCTCAGCCAAAGCAGGAAGAGGGTGGCATTATAAGGGCTGAAGTTTTATTTGCCAATTTCATTGCCCAGCATAACTTAACTGCATCTGTTGCTGATCACTTTTGTGACTTGGCACCTGTAATGTTTCCTGACAGTGATATTGCCAGAAAGTTCCAGTCTAAGAGGACAAAGACAACACTTATCATTAAAAACTGCCTGGCTCCATCTGCAACAGAACCAGTGATAAAGCTGTGCATGGAAACACCCTTCTCATTAATGGTTGATGAATCAAATGACAAGAAAACAGAGAAGCGGTTAGCTATTATGGTGAGAGTTTTTGAAGAAGGATTGGGACCAAGAACGAGATTGTTGGACATGCCTGTATGCAGTGGTGGAACCAGTGAGGCGATATTCAGTGATGTTGATAATCTGTTCACAAAATTTCATATTCCATGGAAAAATTGCATCGGCTTTGCTAGTGACAACTGCAATGTCATTGTGGGGAAATCAAACTCAGTACTTACTAGGATCAAGCAGAGGAACCCTTATGTTTTTAGTATTGGGTGCATTTGCCACCTTGCAAATTTATGTGCACAAGATGGAATCAAACAGTTGACTGTGCCAGTAGAAGACCTTTTGTTAGACATGTACTATCATTTTGAGCACAGCTCAAAACGACGAAAGGCTTATAAGTTGTTCCAACTATTCACAGAAGCAGATGACCTGAATATTCTTAAACATTGTCAGACTCGCTGGCTGTCATTGCAGAAGGTAGTGGATAGAATTATTAACCAGTATACAGCTCTCTCATCTTATTTTGAAAGCCACAATGATGTTGAAAAGCCTGGCAGAGTCCAAAACATCCATAAACTTTTAAAAGCACCACTAACCCAGCTGACCCTTCGTTTTCTGAGTTTCATTCTGCCACTGTTAAATGAGTTTAATAAACTCTTTCAAACAGATGAGTCGCAGATTGGTGGCATGATGGAGGAGATGAACAGATTGCTTAGAAAATTTTTAGTTAAATTTGTGGAGATGAAGTATGTTAAATAGGTTGTTGACTTGAGGCATATCAAATTTAGTGATCGTGGGGTGCAGCATGATGACAGCATACTGGCAATTGGCCTCTCGAACAGAGCATTTATTGAAGAAATGGAGTTTGATAGTGGAGTAAAGAGTTCATTTTTTGAGGATGTCAGAAATTTTTACACATCAGTGGTTAAAAAAATTACTGATAAATTTCCCTTTGACAACCAGGTTCTAAAGGACTTAAAAGTGCTAGATCCAAGCACTAAAGATAATCTCAGGTATCCAAACATCTGCACATTGGCAGATGCTTTTGCCCAAGATCTTGATCAGGAAGCACTGAAAGATGAGTTCGATGACTACTGTATGTTGTCTGATGTGTGTGTGCCTCTACTAACAGATAGTGGTCAGAAAAAGAGCTTCTGTAGCTATTGGCTGGAAGTTGTTGACCAGAAAACTAGTACTGGTGCCATCCGCTTCCCTAATTTGAAAGTCATCATTCAGCGACTGCTGATACTCCCTCACAGCAATGCTGACTGCGAAAGATCATTTTCAATGATGAAAAAAATCCACACAGACTGCAGGAGGTCCATGAATGCGGACACACTCACTTCTATTTTACAGTGTAAGATTAACATTGATACATGCTGTGCAGACTTTAAGCCCACAAATGCAATTCTGCAAAGTGCTAAAAGTGCATGTGTTGATTATAATACAAAACACTGTACATCGAAAGAACAGTGTACATCATGATCACTTAGTTTTTTATATGTAAAGAACAGTTTGAGGCTATTAGCATGTTTTATATCACAATAATTCAAATGCTAATAGATTTGTATATGTCATTTCTCATTTTAAAACTGTATTGCGTATAATTTATTAATATATTTTTTGCGTAAGGATTTTTGGGTGTTTGTAAGGATTTTTTTGGTCCGGCGTACAGATTTTTGTCTCAGGAGGTTGACAGGTATGCCTACAGCAGTATCTGCATTGGGACTACCTTTACCTTTTACCAAAATGAATGCCAGTTTTTTCCCCCCAAGCATGACACTTTAAAATAAACAGTAAACATATTCATTAATTGTCTTCATTTCTTTTTTTTCGTACGCCCGCTAATACTCGAGGCGAAATCTCAGGTTATTTTTAATGTCTAACCTGACATTGATTTTTACGTGAGTATCCTATTTTCTTGTACAGAGACAAGTGCCCCTCGCCATTCAGGCAGATACTCGCCGTTTTCGGAGATACCCATTAGAGCCAGTCCCTGGTCGATGACACTCCTTCAAATGTTCTCGCCAGGTCTCGAGTTAATCCAGTCCAATTCCCGGTCGACGAAAAATCCTCAGATGCCGTCGCCCGGGTTTGATCCTGAATCACCCGGTTGCCAGAGCGGTGTTGTAACCACTACGCTAGCGCAGCTCCTTCATTTCTTTGTTTTGGTCCCTATGGACTATGGAGCCACCATTATAGCTGGCAGCCTTGTAGGATGCCTGCACCCAAGTCAATATTCTCTTGTAGCGATGGTTTCTGTAGCAGTTTCCTTGACAAGGTCAGGATTCCAACCCTATGCACAACAGGTTTCCCCAAAATGCATCCTATCCATCTCCAGCATCACATTCTCATCTCTTGTTCTACTGGCACTTGTCTAGTTCTTGTCATCAGTTCCACATTGGTGTCGTTGCTGTACCATTTCAATCCTTCTACTCGATGCCTGCACCCATTTATGAAAGTCTGTCATTTCTTGGTTGTTTGACTTATCTATACTGTTTACTGATGTTTTTGTGGCTTAAATTTTCTACAGGATGGCATTGTCAGTCCCATGCCAAAGGTTCCTTACACACATTTTACAACACAGAAAGTTAGTTTTACTATTTTTTGCTCCCCTTTCGGGGCACTGGTAACACACAGGTGAGCATTAGTGAAAGGGAAAACTAAAGTGACAACAAAAATGAGCACTTAAAATATAAATCATACAATGGTTCTGTAGTGGATTTGATGGTATTGTATGATTGTGATATTACCTAGTGTGATGCATGAGGTCAGCTGTGAAGGCTCCTGAGATAAATGTAGCTGTGAATTTACAGAAGGCCCTTCTTGCTACCACTACAACCTCACACCTATCTTTTTTTTTACTAATGAATGTGGCTACGTTAAAATCTAGGGTACTGATATGTAATGTGTTGTGGTAGATTACATACACACACACAGATATTTAATGTCTAATAATATTAATAAAATGTTATAACACACTGAACTAACTCAAGCTGTGTAAAATTTTGATAGTAAATTTTCTTTAAGTTTATTTGTTCTGAACCAAGGTTTTATTTTGGTCAGAACATATGAAAGGTTTTGAAATTAGGAATGAAATGCATGAATATATGGCATAATAAATGAAAGGTGTGTACATATGTATTTTACAAGACTAGTTAATATTACTACTGTTTATAGTTGTAATTTATCTGGGAGAACGATTAATGGATGTGCTGTTGTGGTGGCCTCATCACTCCCTGTCTATGGCTACTAAACATTGTCCATTTATTGATGGGAATATAGTTGGTGTGTTAGAAAATAAGTTGGTGAATGTCCAGCAGGCCAGACGCTCACGTATCTTGAATGAGTAGTTCTGGTGCTGGAATCTGGTGGCCCCACCTCTCCGTGCTTGGGGGCAATATAAGGATGCTCTGCCAAAATATTAGACTGCACGGTCCCACTCTTGTATTATTCAACACATCATTTGACACCACATTGGTGCCAAATAAAAACTCACAGTTCAGAATTATGAATAGAGAACACAGTTATATGCTAGCAAAACTCAGCTGAGCTGCTGGCTCTAGTATGGCGTCCCTCTAAATATTTCAATTAGCTTCTGGGAAATACACCACTGAATTATTACTGTGTCTACTACTGGACAACTTATGATGAATGGCAAAAATGCGCGTCTGAGCGCCGATAATATGTTTATCTGTGGCCAATCACCGCCTTTTTTCCTTTTCAAATTCAAACCTCCTACCAAAAGTCAATTCAGTCATACCTCAGTCAAGTATGTATTATTGTCTGTTGGTCCGTCTGTCTCTACTTGCGTTTCACAAAAAAAAAAACACTTGTTTTTTGAGCCAACTTTGCCGTCCCCTACACAAATTTGCCTTTAAAGTTATTTTTAGCCACAATTCTCCACCACATTCCCTCTCTTTCATTCCAACTGGATTTTAGCACTTGAGTCTCAAGGCCGCAATTTTTGAAAATTAGTGACATTTTTTGTTTCAATGCAGTCGCTCGCTGATATGAACAACACAGTCTTTTGTCAATATCTTTCTTATTATCTATCCGTCTGTATAAATGAAAGCATATTATTTCACTGCTCAAGATGGGCCATCAGGCCAGCTAGGTTTTATATTCCTAACATTATTATTAAGAAAAAGTTACTTTTCAAGGTTAGTTGGTTTTTTGAAATATTTTCGAGCATCTTCTGTAATGCGTTTGTCGCTGAATTCAAATAAACGGACTAAGTTATCGCAAAAGCGTCCAAGAAATGACTGTTGCGTATAATAGCTAAGGTCCCTTTTGTCGATTCCTTTACCTTGTGTCAACTTGGGGACGTGAATTTTTTTCCTTTCCCCACCAATTGCGTCTTTTTAGCCTTGCTAGTTTCAAGCACGTGTTCAGTCATATTTTTTCTTTTTGATCTCCGTTCTCATCCCGTTCCAAGGGTAAACGTTTTGCCTTCACGTCTAACAAGTTAGTTTCCATGGCGGGTGGTGACCCGCGGCGTGGGCGATCATGTCGTCTAGTAGCTTACGCATTATTTTTATCCCTACATTTTATCTTTGGAGATATTTTAACGTTGTATCACGGTTAATTTTATCACAGGTTCTTACATCCAAGTCATCATCACTCAGTTCCATATCGTAGTATCTCTCATCCTTGAGGAAGAAACAAATAAAATCAGTTATCGTTGTTTGTTAACAAAAAAAAAAGAACAACAGTCAAACATGGCATGCCAGTCTGCAAATTGGATGACACACATTAATCAATCAATCAATCAATACCATTTAGCTTCCCAAGGAGCATAGGCCTTCAACAAATGTATGCCAAGTCTTCCTGTCAAGTGCCATCAGCTCAAGTTCTTTCCACGTCTTTCTCATCATTTTCACTTCTGTCTCCGGTTCTCTTTTCCATGTGTTTTTCTGGTCTACCTCTGCTTCTCTTTCCCTGGGGATTCCTGAAAAAGAACTACCTTATAATGCTATCAACAGGTTTCCTCAATATGACACAAATAGCAACAAATTATTGCCAAGGCAAGTATAATATCATGTCAATCATTTATTACCCTTCAGCTCCACAAAGAGAACAGGCCTTCAACAAATCCATGTCAGTCTTCCTGTCCACACCATCATCTCAAGGTCTTTCTATGTCCTCCTGTCCACACCATCATCTCAACGTCTTTTCATGTCCTCCTGTCCACACCATCAAGGTCTTTCCATGTCCTCCTGTCCACACCATCATCTCAAGGTCTTTCCATGTCCTCCTGTCCACACCATCAACGTCTTTTCATGTCCTCCTGTCCACACCATCAAGGTCTTTCCATGTCCTCCTGTCCACACCATCATCTCAAGGTCTTTCCATGTCCTCCTGTCCACACCATCAAGGTCTTTCCGTGTCCTCCTGTCCACACCATCATCTCAAGGTCTTTCCATGTCCTCCTGTCCACACCATCAAGGTCTTTCCATGTCCTCCTGTCCACACCATCAAGGTCTTTCCGTGTCCTCCTGTCCACACCATCATCTCAAGGTCTTTCCATGTCCTCCTGTCCACACCATCATCTCAAGGTCTTTCCATGTCCTCCTGTCCACACCATCAAGGTCTTTCCGTGTCCTCCTGTCCACACCATCATCTCAAGGTCTTTCCATGTCCTCCTGTCCACACCATCCTCTCAAGGTCTTTCCATGTCCTCCTGTTCACACCATCATCTCAAGGTCTTTCCATGTCCTCCTGTCCACACCATCAAGGTCTTTCCATGTCCTCCTGTCCACACCATCATCTCAAGGTCTTTCCATGTCCTCCTGTCTACACCATCAAGGTCTTTCTATGTCCTCCTGTCCACACCATCATCTCAAGGTCTTTCCATGTCCTCCTGTCCACACCATCATCTCAAGGTCTTTCCATGTCCTCCTGTCCACACCATCATCTCAAGGTCTTTCCATGTCCTCCTGTCCACACCATCATCTCAAGGTCTTTCCATGTCCTCCTGTCCACACCATCAAGGTCTTTCCATGTCCTCCTGTCCACACCATCATCTCAAGGTCTTTCCATGTCCTCCTATCCACACCATCATCTCAAGGTCTTTCCATGTCCTCCTGTCCACACCATCGTCTCAAGGTCTTTCCATGTCCTCCTATCCACACCATCATCTCAAGGTCTTTCCATGTCCTCCTGTCCACACCATCATCTCAAGGTCTTTCCATTTCCTCCTGTCCACACCATCATCTCAAGGTCTTTCCATGTTCTCCTCATCCCTTTCATTTCTGTCTCTAGTTTTCTTCTACATGTGTTTTTCAGTCTCTCTCTACCTCTCTAACCCTGAGAATTCCAGAACATTGTTATTGTTATACAGAATCATCATTGCACTCTGGGCAAACCCATAGGTGCTCAGCCTCCCTCAGTATACATCGAAAAGTGAATGCTAACTGTCCCTGTAGCTCAATGGTTATAAACACGACGGATGCATCCTGTCATACGTCCATCTCTGCTGGCCTGACGTCTGATGCCAAATTCCAACAGTCTTAACCTTGATTATTCATCTATTGCAGTGTCATTCTCTAACAGGCAATCATTAATTGTTCTCAGTATCTCTCCCTTATCCATATCCAGTGTCCCCACTGTTGGTGCTCTTGATGCTAGTCTGTCAGCTCTCTCATTACCGCGTACCCCTGCATGACCAGGACAGTAGATCCACATCAGCTCCTGCAGATTCGAAGCTTCTATGGAGCTTTTCCATTCATGCCTTAGCCAACCATTTTGAACCTTTCGAAGCATGGACTGAGAATCTGACACAATGACTGCCTTTGTAACTGAAGTTTTAGTTAACCACCTTAAAGCAGCAGTAGCTGCCTCTACCTCCATTCTCATGCTGGAAGTTGTTATTTTGTACACCTCACTATGTTTAGAGATGATTCTGCTCTTTACCCTAGCAGTGAAACCCCAACCTGATTTCTCACCACGGATCATTGACCCATCAGTATACACAACGGCATCATTATCCCCGGCATGATCAAGTATCAGCTGATCAATTTCCATTTCCGCTTTTCCATTGCCCCACGTTCTACACTCTCTGCCAAGGCTGATGATGACTTGCTGGTAGTTAATCCAGTTCTCATCTGACATACTCCACTCTTCCCCTTTGAATATATTTTAAACTGTGGTCATCTGCTTGATCGTTGTTTCTGCCTGTGTCATCCATGATATCCCCCTCTTTATTCTTGGTCCCTTGATGTCAGCTATGTTTCCATGCAGAGGGTGCCATTTGTCTGTGGTTATTCGCATATAGGCTTTTGCCTGGGCCATCGCATATCTGGATCTAATCGACAGCACTCCTAGCATGTACCACATTGTCACAATGGAGGTATCACACATACAGCCCAAGACTATAAGCATCCCTTCATTCTGAATACGTTCTAGTCGTTCACACTGTGTTACTGACAGCATTAATATTCCCAGCCCATACTTAATGACTGATATGACGAGCAGATGATAAAGAAGAAATAGTAATCTTTGCTCCAGATGCGCAGCTGCCATTATTTTCAGGGCTGCCAGACCTCTCCTGCATTTCTGTATGATGTGATCAACATGGTACTTAAAAGATAGCCAGCGATCAAATGTAATTTCAAGGTATTTCAGTTTTTCTTGCCTTTCAATTTTCTGTCCAGTGAAAGAAATATCTGTTTTCACTATGGAGTTGTTTAAGGAGCACCACATCACACAGGCCTTGTTGAGATTGACTTTGGAGCCAGTTTCCTCGCACCAGTGAAACACCTCCTGTGGTGTCCCATGTATGTTATTAACCATTTCCAGTCGGTCAGACCCAGTTATGTAAATGAGTATGTCATCAACAAAAGTCAATATTCGCCCCAACCCAGTTGGCTGAATGGTGACTACTTTTGCTGTATAGATATTAAACAGCACCAGTGATAGTGGAGGCCCAATGGGCTGATCACCCGTTGGCTTGTCACACCGATTACGGAAACAACGGCAGATGGATCTATTTGTTGTTGCCCTAAAGACGCCGCTAGGCGTGATGGGAAACTACAACAGAGAAAATCAATCTGCTGTTGCCCTTAAGACGCCACAAGGCGTGATGGCCTCTGACTGCTTGGTCGGTCTTTGGCTAAGGACGGAAGAAGAAGAAGAAGTGATAGTGGAGAACCCTGGGGTAGTCCTGGGCAAATGCGCACTCGGTCTGATGTCCATGTTCCCAAGCGAAACACCACTGATCTTTCAGTTAAGGCAACTGCTATCCATCTTGTTAGCAAGGGTTAACACCGCAAGCCATTTCACAGTTCATTAGTGTTTCAAAGTTCACACTGTTATAAGCATCCTCTAGATCAATTGTGACAGCAACCATGTTCCCCATGTTACTTTCATGGGCCTTTACCTTCCGAGAGTATCAGGTAGGATCTGTATATTTTCGAGGTGATTCATTATTTTCCATGCTACTATCTTTTCTAGTAGTTTACCGTAGACATTCCAGAACAAAGACTGGCTAGTAATGCTAGCAGCAGATTTCCTCAATGTGTGAGCTATCCATCGCCAATGTCTTCTTTGTATCTCTTGTTCCAATGGCAAATATCTGGTTCTTGTCATCAGTTCTACATCCTATTTTACGCAAGCCCCCGTTTATGAAAGTCTATAATTCTTGGTTGTTGTTTTTGTTGTTCTCCATGTTCCACAGCCATACAATAGGACTGACTTGACATTTGAGTTAAAGATTATGATTTATATGCTGAACTTGGTTTCTTGTCATTTCCAAATATTTCCCAGTGCAATAAAAGCTCTTCTTGCCTTTAGTATTCTTATTTTGATATCATTGGCTGTCCATCCACCTTTGCCTACTCTGCTGACAAGATATACGTATGATTCTTCATCTTGTAGCGGTGTTTCTTCCAAGTGGAACCTTTTTATTGTTTTCCTCATGTTATGCATAAAACATAACATACTCAAAGACAGACAAATTGAGGTACAAAGAAGTAATAATTGTAAGAAACAATGAAAGTGCACATGAGAAATGAAAACAGCAAGTTCAAGTGATACATTTTAAAGTGAAGGTTATCTAGGGGTGTTGTGGTTGGTCATTTAGAGTGTTCATTGGCTTCCGAGCTTGGTGGTCCATGGTTCGATCTCCAGTTGAGGTGGGATTTTTAGACCGCAAACAGCTCCAAGGTCAACCCAGCCTCATGAATTGGGTACCAGAAGACTCTGGGAAGGTTAAAGGCAGCCAGCATAATGCTGACCACATGACCCCTAGTGTGCTGTATTGTCAAGAAAATATGGGTCTAACACCATATTCCCAATATGCTTCAATGGGCATGTAACGAGATCTTTTACCTTTACCTTTAGAGTGTTGTCACTATTTTTCACTTCCTTTTTTAACAATTAATGTCGACTGGCAGAGTGAGTAGAACCCTTGCTTCTCAGGCATAGTTAGCACTGTTGAAATCAGGTAGCATTACACTCCTTTACCCAGTAGTAAACAGGTACATGACTCTGTTCTTGAATTAGGGAAGCAAAGGCAGTAAGGAAGGGGAGCAGTCACCTCCACCTCATAAAGATGAGATCCCATACAGTAAAGTCTCCACTACCCACTGAAAGCATCTGCTATGGGATTACCTACTTTTTTTTTTTTTAACTATTTCTCTTGCATTTTGCTGTGAGCCATGTGCCTACCAAATGCTTGTCTTTACAAATATCTGTTGCTGTATTAGTCTTGTTAATTGGAGCTAAAGGTTATTATTTGTATGGAAATGTATGATCAACTACCACCAAATCACAGAAGTCAGAAAATTAGATGGTAATGGAAAAACACTCAAGATTTTACCAAAATATCTGACTGTGTGAGCAAACAGGAGACTTACAGTATAAAGGTCCCAGTCAATGTTAATATGAATGAAAAGATCCTTTTTTCCTGACAGAGCTGCAGTGAGCTGAAATATAAGTTTACAATTATAAGCACTAAGTATACATACATGCATGCATAGACCAACAGACACAAACACATAATATGAAACTGGTTTGATGTATACTTGTGAAATGTTTCACTTCATTTATATACCTAGATCTAAACAATAATATCAAAGGCAAGAGCAGCCTTCACTGCATGCAGGAATATATGAAAATCAAAAGAAATCAAGTCCAACAGAAAAATCTGAATCTTTAACTCAAGTGTCAGTCTTATTGTATGGCTCTGAAACATGGAGAGCAATAGAAGCAACGACCAAGAAGTTAGAGACTTTCATAAATGGATGCTTGTGTAGAATAGAGGGATTAAAATGGTATGACAAGGTTACCAACGTGGAACTGATGACTGCAGATGAACAACAGATGAGAAAAAAAATGCGGGAGACGGAGAAGACACACACTAAGGAAATATGCTGACAGAATTACAAGGCAATCCTTGTTCTGGAATCCCTGGAGTAAGGGAGGTAGGGGGAGACTGGAAACACATAAAGAAGTAAAATAGATAGAGAAATCTCTCCGAAGATGGCGAGTATCTGCCTGAATGGCGAGAGGACACCTGTCAGCATACAGGGAAAATAGGATACTCACGTAAAATCAGTCTCAGGTTAGACCTGAGATTTTGCCTCGAGTAATAGCGGACGTACGTTTGAAAAAAAAAATACAGAAATGAAAGGAATAGAGAAGACAGGGGTTTCTGTTGTAATTTGTTTTACATGATGAGATTGCCAGCCCCATGTATGCCTGAGGGTGCAGTAGTCTTTGACTCTTCAGAGACCCTTGGGAACTAGGCAGAAAACAAGTTTTAAACACTGAACAGGAAACTTGACAAAGAAACATAAATTTGATAAGCCCTACATGCCAAGAACAAGACAGACCATCAGTGACAGAAGCAAATACATGGAAGATGGGTAAAAAGAAAAAGCAGGACAATAAACCACCAAAGTAATGCAGATTACCAAAGTGTATTGAAGCAAGACTGGAAGTTATAAACTTCAGGAGTTAAAATATTGACGGTGAAAGTACAGCAGAAGAGGGAGAGGAGAAAGATGAGCAAGAAGATGAGGAAGTGTAAAAAAAAAAGTAAAAGGACTAAGATAAAAATGGAACATTAAAAAAAAAAAAATCAAAGAAGAAGAGGGCCACATCAAGTTCCTGGAGGTCTCGGAGGAGGGAAAGAAAAGATAGGACTACTGTTCCTTCAGGCTTGTCATAAGTGGTAATGAATGTGACACTGTGCATGGGGGGTGGCAACCTCATTTTGTGAAACAAGTTGCCTCAGATACTACAGCTGTAAACTCATGAAGGCTTTGGTGCAGACTTTCTGCAAGTGACCAGCTGCAGTGCTGGCTCTATGCTACACTGCAAGTGAAAACGAGGAATAATTAAATGAAGAAGAAGAGGAATATGATGGATAATGATAATGCTAAGCAATTTAATGAGATCAAGGGAAAAAAACAAGATTTCTTACAAGATCAACACAAATCTCAAACTTGTTCTTCCTAGCAATGTCCAAGGGTGTTTTTCCTGCCTTGTTTTCAACTTTTGCAAGATCTGGTCGTGTCCGTAGCAGAAGTTTCATACACTCTGTTCTATTTAGCTGTGCACACAAATGTAGTGCGGTATCTCCTGATTGTGTTTTCCTGTCCAGGCTGACTCTGTTTGCATGTTGCATGTGGAAACAAAAAAAAACATATTTTTACTTTTAATTATAGTCACATTAACTTTTGTTAAGTGTAAAAAAATATACCTCAACTGATGTTCTAATTTTCTTTATGAAAGAAAAATGAGGCAACAATGCACATTTTTTTAATTATTTAAATAAAAAAGAAAATTGATTAGAGTCAACATCCCTGCACTCTGGGCTAACCCATAGGTACTCAGTCTCCCTCAACAAACAGTGTATGAATGCTAACTGTTCCTGTAATGTGCTAGTTGTATACACACAGGATGTATCCTCTTGTACATTCATCTATAGTCTTATGTTTGATGCCACATTCCAGCAATCTTAGGCATGCTGTAATAGGAGTTCTGTAGCAGATATTGCCATTTAGAGGTATAATGTCAGAGAATTCATTATACTAGTTTCAGTTTTTAAAATTGGTGTGGGGGGTAGAGAATGTGTGACCAGTTCCCTTCCTCACTGCCTGGCACTTCTGTTTGTCCCACCACTATAATCAGATGCAAGACAAAATGAAAATACTTGATGAGAGATCACAGCTAGTGGGTCTGAAAATACAAGGGGAGAAAACAAAGATAATGACAAAAAATGCAGGACATGATAACAAGATTGCATCTGAAGAAACATGACTACAAGATGTAGAATCATATCTTTGGCAACAATATAGACACAGTTGGAGGGACAGAAAATGATATCAAAATAAGAATACAATATACTATAGAATTGCATTGGGAAATTTATGGGGAAATAAATCAAGTTCAACACAAAAATAAGAATCTTCAATTCAAATATCCAATCAGTCCTATTGTATGGCTCTGAAACATGGAGAACAACAAAAACAACAACCAAAAAGCTACAGACTTTCATAAATGGGTGCTTGCATAGAATAGAAGGATTGAAGTGGTATGACAAGATCACTAATGTGCAACTGTTCCAGGCAAATGTCAGTGGAACAAGAAATGAGAAGAAAATGCTGGAGATGGGCAGGACACACTTGATGAGACCTGTTGATAGCATTACAAGGTAGTCCTTGTTCTGGAATCCCCATAGCAAGAGAGGTAGAGGGAGACCAAAGAACACATGGAGAAGAGAACTGGAGACAGACATGAAGGGGATGAAGAAGTCTAGGAAAGGTTTTAAGCAGACGGCACAGGACAGAAAGAATTTCATAAGTTTGTTAAAGGCCTATGCTCCTTCTGGAACTGAAGTGTGATTATGATGATTCAAACATTTTGCAAGTCAGACCACAAATTTTTTTTTTAACATTGTTTGCCTTGAATAGCCCCATCTGCATCCAAAGAACTGTTGTAGACTGTACTAGACACATGACGCTTCAGGTGAAACTTACAAAGGACATTGACGTACTGTAAATAAGCTATAGATACTGTATTTTTTCAAACATTTTTCAATTCTTTTGAAGTGTAGTAGTTGATTATGTAAGTTACTAACAGTGTAAATATCAGTGATTTTGTGCGTTGTGGACTTTTCCCACTTATTACTGGATATATACCGGATAATTACCCAGAAAATTGCACTGCATGCCTTAGAAAATCAGAATTTTATGATAAGTTAACAAGTTTAAAGCATTTTTAATGCTTTTTTATCTGCAAATCACTTTATATCAGTTCTAATATCTACAATAACTTACACTCGTTTAGTTTGTTGTAACAATACATTCATTTATCTTCAAAATGATATATCATTCATGAAAGTCTGGTAAAAATTGAGAAAATTACAGCTTATTGTGTACATAAATGTATATAAACCTTGAGGGTGAAAATGAACAAAAATTATTTACGATGCAGCATGTTTTTCAATTTTGGTAGTTACTATGACCTATTACTCTTAAAGGTCCTACAGGCAGCATGGTGCAACAAGACCATACCAAAGGATTGGGAGATTGCCATCATAACACCAATTTTCAAAAAGGGTGACAATCGACAATGTGGAAACCATAGAGGCATATCCCTTCTCAGTGTCCCTGGTAAAATCTACTCTAGAATCCTAGAGCAGAGACTCCGACGCCTAGCTGAGCCACAATTGGATGAGGTCCAGTGCGGATTCCGAGCAAACCGAAGTACTCAAGACCTAATCTTCACACTCAGACAGCTGAGTGAAAAGGCCCTTGAGTATAAGAGTGAGATCCATCTTTGTTTCATAGATCTGGAAAAGGCGTTTGACAGGGTCCCCTGGAGCAAACTTTGGGACTGTTTGGCAAGGAAGAATATTCCAGCACCTCTGATTCATGCTATACAGAGCTTCTACAAGTCTTGCAGAAATTATGTGAGGACAGCAAACCATAAGTCAGAAGAGTTCAGGACCACCACTGGTGTAAGGCAAGGTGATATCCTATCACCTTACCTCTTCATACTCCTTATGGACGATGTCATCAAGGCATGTAAGGAGAGAACAAGAAAGTATTCAGTGGGGTACTGGAAGATGAGACAGGTCTATATTTCGGAGCTGGCATTTGCTGATGATGTTGCCCTGATTGCTAAATCAGAGGCACATCTCCAATCCAACCTGCAAGTCTGGAAGGAAGAGCTGGAGAAGAGAGGGATGGTCATAAGCAGCTCTAAAACAAAATCCATGGTGATATCACGAGAAGAAAGAAAACATCAGATTAAGTTGGGAGAACAGGTCCTGGAGCAGGTCGACCACTTTAAATATCTCGGAGCTATTATAGACCGAAAGGGAGGCATCAAAGAAGAGTTGGCCACTCGGAAAGCAGCGGCTGGGAGACTTTTTCAGGCCATAAATCGTGGATTCCTCAGCAAGAAAGAGGTTGGTAAGAAAACGAAGATGGCTGTATACCGCTCCACCTATGTCCCAGTCTTGACATATGGATGCGAGTCGTGGCCAATGACTACAACCCACAAAAGCCAGATCCAAACCTCAGAAATGAGGTATCTGAGGAAAGTGGTTGAAGTAACAAGAAGAGACATGGTCCGCAACCAGACGATCCGTCAAGGCCTAAAATCCCATCCGCTGCAGACCCAAATAGAACAGTCCCAACTAAGATGGTTTGGCCATGTCTGCAGAATGGGAGAAGATCGGCTACCACGACAAGCATGGGAAACAAAGAGCCAGGGATCCAGACCTCCAGGACGACCCAGAGTCCGCTGGGAGGACAACATTAGACAATCTTTGAAGGACCGAGGACTAGAATGGAACCAGGCCAGGAAGAAGACAGCTGATAGAATGGTCTGGCGCTCTCTCTTCCAAACCTCTACACCTCACGGTAGAAGGGGAACGACTAAGTAAGTAAGTAAGGTAGTTACTATGTTACAAAAGATAACCTGAAGAGGACCTGGCACATAACAGAAGAGTTTGGTGTCAACTGACTGAATGTCTATACTTTGCAGGGAGCTGAAAGGTAATGATGATGATAATGATGATTCTTTATCAAAAATGTTTTCTTTAGACACAGCTTTGTGAAATATGGCAAATATGTTCTGCTAAATTTAGGATAAAGCTGCCAATCGCACCAAGTGGAGATACGCCGTATGGTGCCACCTCAGATTTGGCAAAAGGAAGCTCTTACTACAAGCAGATGAGAAAACGAAATCCCAAAATGAACAGGCAAAAAAAAAAAGCACCTGACAGCTATATCCGTCAATGGCTCATCATCCACATAGTCTGTTCAAATAGAGGAGGCTACTAACTAACTAACTAAATTCACAGTTGTGCTACACATGGCAGAAGACAGCCTTAAATAGATATCAGTGGTAAGTAACACTTGCAACCCTATGATCCACATGGTGCAAAAATAACTGACTGTCCTATTTGGCAAGCATGTCCTGCTGACTTTATTCTATGTTCTATATGTAAAATGTGTTCTAACTTTAAATTACTGAGATCTAAGAAATGCATTTTGGTATAGCTGCATAACTGTTGCACTTCATCGTCTG
Organism: Oreohelix idahoensis; assembly: GCA_024509875.1. Lineage (NCBI taxonomy): Eukaryota > Metazoa > Mollusca > Gastropoda > Stylommatophora > Oreohelicidae > Oreohelix > Oreohelix idahoensis. Next base: position 1,089,720 of record JAMPIV010000784.1, read on the forward strand.
GCACAGCTGTGCTTTCTCTAAATAATTAATTTAGATGTAACTTTGTTTTGTAGGAAACATACATATTATAATGTATTACTTTGTGTAGTTCTTGTGGAGTGTGGGGTGATAAAGAAAGAATATGACAACTGCTAACTCAGGAATGCTATTGTTATTTTGATTAGAGTCAACATCACTGCACTCTGGGCTAACCCATAGGTGCTCAGTCTCCCTCAACAAACAGTGTATGAATGCTAACTGTTCCTGTAATGTGCTAGTTTTATACACACAGGATGCATCCTCTTGTACATTCATCTATAGTCTTATGTTTGATGCCGCATTCCAGCAATCTTAGGCATGCTGTAATAGGAGACTAACATGACACTGGGGGGCGCTGGCAGCCTCATCATATAAAACAAATTGCTAGAGAAACCAGTGTATCAACAGCACATGAATGTTTTAGGGCAGGCTTCCTGCCAGCAAACCAGCTGCAGTGGTGGTTCCATGCTCCACCTGGAACAAAAAGGGAAATGATGATGAAAATAAATGTACTACACTGGCACTTACACAGCTGTATTTTGTATAAGGAAGTCTACAATTGGCAGAGATGTCCCATCATCCTCTTGTATAGCCAGGTGAAGAGCTGTTTCTCCATTTTCCTACATTTAAAAACAACAATTAATGTTCTAAAACTGAAACAACTACAAACTTTCCCGAGACATAAACAATTATTTTTTTTTTTTAAAGCTGAAGTAACCTTCCCATTTATTAAAGTTGAAACAACAATTCACTCTGTGGAAGCTTGTATTTTCTTATGATGAAATATTTATTTTCTGAAGTCGAAACAATCATTGTTAAGTTGAATTATGTTGAAGCAATCTTTAGCTTGGGGGGCTGAGTTGATTTATATTCTGTATTTGACTTGTCCATGAAGGTCCTCTGGTAAGGAGGCGCATGAAGCAACCCAGAGAAAGCCGAAAGGAGTTTGGGTTGCCGACTAACCTTTTTTCGTCTAGGAAAATCTCCAGGATTGGCACCTGGAATGTTCGCACTCTATGTGAACAAGGGAAAACTGCACAGGTAGCAGCCGAAATGACAAAATCTTTAGCTTATTGTTGGAATAAACATCAGGGGGGGGGGGACCCTACATTTCTAACACTAGCAATAACTGTTATTTTCCTAAAGCTGAAATACTAATATTAAATTTGTTTCCTCAATTTTCAACAATTTTTTTTTCCCAAAATCAAAAACAAACTCTCTTCCTTTTTTTTCAGCTGAATTAATACAAATAAAATGTTTAAACAATTTTTGTCTAAATTTATTAATTTTCTAAATTTGATGAACAACAATAACTTACTTTTCTAAAGCTGATTCAACCACTAACTTTCTTAATATTAAAGCAACAATCCAAGTTTAAATAACCAACATTTTCTAAAGCTGAAATCAACGTTTTGTCAGAAGTTGAAATAATCATCTATTTCATTAACATCAAAATAACAACCACTTTTCTACTTCATGAATTACTAATTTTCTGCAACTGAAATAAGCATCCTTTACCAAAAGCCAACTTACGAGATTATCCTTTTTTTTTTTTTCATAATAATAAATAAATGACATGCAAGCTCATTTTTCAGTAAGTTGTCCTTTAGTGGGGAAAAAAAGTATAATGCTTCTTGAATTGTCCTTGAAATAAGATGTTTCAGCTGATACAGTAGCCCTTAGCACAACTCTCCTCTTTTGTTATGGCCACGGAGTTCAGTTTTATCAAGTGCCAAGTTTCTATTCCTAACACTTTTATTTTACAACTTTACTGTTTTAACTTTATTTATCTTCTTTACTTGACCACATGAGGTGAGTCCATGCTGATATTTGTTAAGCAAGGAAATCTAAGTGTTTGATTAATCTGTTTTCCTTCATTAAGTCATCTGATCTTCTGCTGGTCCTCATGCCTTTTATAATATCCTTGGCTAGATGGCTCTTGCCGTTGCCTGGTCCTAAATTTGCTTACTTAATCTCCTGCTCCAGCAGAACATAAAATCTTTGACTGACTGACTCTATCTGGACACAGTGAAGTAGGGAGATGATATCATATTTTGATATCGGAAATAAAAATTATTATCTTGAATTAATTATATGATACCCCCTAATTGTAACCCATCAAGGGTTGAACAGGACATTTTTCTTTTAAAAAAATAAATAAAATATTGACAACTCTTAACTAGATTTTATAATGAGCAAGTTTTGAATTACTTTGCTCCTATTCATCTTAAGATTTGACACTGCATATTTGCTTGAACACCTGTGGTAAGAGTGCATTAGACTTCAGGCTTGACACTCCGTATTACTGTGGCCTGCTGAGTACCCTCCAGGGTTCTCCTTGCAATATTCCGTTTGAGGAATTATAGTGTATGTATTTAAGTTTGGCCAGTCACACACAATCTCCCTGGCCCGCACCTCAGGTACTCATTAATAAGGCCCAACTTCTTGGCACGATTCACAAATATTTATTAGCACATTACTCCATTTGAGTATGATATGACATCGTAGCTTTTACTAGCACATGTCTCTACTGTCCTTGAGTCTGATACTCTCCATTTTAATGGTACAGTCAACTTACGTGCCCAAGAATTCCATACACACTGCTAAGACTAATCTGACATTATACTGTTAGATGAAAGCATAAGGCAGTGATGGTAATCGATCTTGCAGGTGAAATATAAAGATGCCCAAAGGCAATTAACACATTTTAAAAGCAGGTCCTACTGGACACATTCCTTGCATACTGGTCAAACGACACAAGCAGACTGCCGGTTAGAGACGCTAGCTTGTCCCAAATCGAAACTCACGTCTGCTGTCAATTCAAAGCAGGAGTCAAGACGTCACTTCCTGCAACCACGGGATACCGTGTGTAAACAATATATATCAGGAAGTGATCGAATACAAAACATGATATGATATTTACTCATATCATTTACTCCCCCCCTGGATTAAAATAATGAAAAGGAACTTTTCATTATTTTCATAATACAATCTTACAAGGTCACTGGAGAAACCATATGACAATATCCAAATACTCAACTGTCATCATTATGATAGCACCTAGAGGCGTGCTCCATAATCGACAATTTAACACACAAGGTGTGGTATTTAGTAATAACATAACTAAACCCATTATCGTTAGCAGACGCTCTTTTGACACAAATGTGAGGTAACTATATTAAATAGAAGGCAGTGAAGAAAAGTCAATATGTCAGTCATGGCACTCACACAGCATACCATGTCAACAAACGCCCTAAGTCGTGTCGGTATGTAAGTCTACCTATCTATCAAATGAAATGCATAATAAGCAATCAAAGACAGAATAGAACAAATGAGGCAGACAAGTTAAAATATAAGTGGTGACTGTGACAATATGTCAAAATAATTATTAACATTTGTATGTATGCAATGTCATGTGGTGAATGACAATGTTAATGAGATGTCATATGAAGATATATTACTTAATATCTACACATATGAAAGATATCGGTTATCTAAGTGGAAGCACCACTGTAATTCACTTCATATAATAATACACTAATGAACCAATGTAATATTCCGAGTGTTATTAAAACTGGTCATGTTAGACCATACACAGTTCTTCCTGTAGAGGTATTTAAACGAATTAAAGTTTCAGTGAGTCAATAGTTCGCACAACATTGTTATTGATCCTTAGTTAAGTATATATGGCGGAAAGAAAATGTTCATTGAAGAAAATCCATTTTCCATCTATGTTGGTTGTCGATGTTTGTCTTCCATGGAATAGCATATACAGCACAGATACTATTGTTCATTCTGTACTTGAGAATTTCATACGTATATGATGAAATGTAATTTCTTGGTTATGTCCCTTTTTGAACTTTGTAGTCAGTAATTTTAGTTACTTCCCTTTTTACACAACGTTTGAGACAGTTAATTAGTGCAAAAAGTTTTGGAAAATGTAGCAAAGTATCTGAATTGCACCGACTTGGATTGTTATACTGCCAAAAGTCATTGTACAACGTGTATGAAGTAACGAAGTATTGTTCTTGAGCAATTGCATTAGACATCATATGACGAACGCTTGAATATATATCTTGATTTTGGATGAACAGTAATTCATCATCATCATGTTGCTTGGCATAGTGTCTATAGTTTTTCAACCGGTTTAAGTGCATGACGAAGCAATGTGGTTGTAATATCTGAAGTATGCACTATATGAGTTAAAAGAAGGCATGTGCCTTAGTTCATGATGCTACCTTTGCGAAATAATTCCTGACTTGTCCCAAAGGAAGTAGTGTTATCATTGAGCATCAAAGTTGGATTGAAGCAGCATTTGCGGAGACAACTGGCGATAGCGGATGCTTCACACATCTGGATAGCACATCGGCCATCACGTTCAACTTTCCTGCGATGGGTTTAATCTGGTAATTATAGGGTTGAAGGGCCAGTGAGGCACGCGCTGCTTTAGCATTCTTGAATCTCGCTGTTTTCAGGTAAGACAGTGCCCTCTGGTCTGTCTCAAGTGTAAAAACTTGCACCAAGCAGGTAACGTTGCAGTTTAGAGAAGCAGAACACAAGAGCCAGTAGCTCTCTCTCAATGACCGAGTAACGTTGCTCCGTCGGCGTTAGCTTCCTGCTAACATAAAGTGTTGGATGTAAACAGCCCTTCCATTCTTGCAAAAGCGAACCTCCAATGGACGTTTTGGAAGCGTCTACTGTAAGAGTAAAATGTTTAGAAGGATCAGGCAATCTCAATATAGGCAACTTGGAAAACAGACATTTTAATCTATTTAAAGCAACATGAACATCCTGACTATAAATACACCTATTTGGTGACTCCTTCTTCACCAGTGATGACAACACAGACGTATACTCTGCAAAATTAGGGATAAACTTACGATAAAAGTTTAGGAGCCCTAGAATACTTCTGACCTGTTTTTTGGTCTTAGGTATATCAAGGTTTAGAATCCTAGAGATGGTAGTATCATCTGTTTTCAAAAAAAACTCCTCCTACTTTATAACCTAAAAATGAAATCTCCTGAAATCCAATCTTAGTCTTAGATGGACGTGCAGATAAATTATGACGACGTAGAGTGGTAAGTAAGGATTGAATACCCTTCAAATGTTCATCCCATGATTGATGAAACAGACAAATGTCGTCGATGTAAGTAATAAGGTCGTCTCTGTCAGAGAAGAGTCGTCTCATCATGCGAACGAAGGTCGCAGGTGCGTTAACTAAACCAAAAGACATATAGTTAAACTGAAAGAGTCCTAATGGGGTTGCGAACGCAGTATAAGGCTTGGATCGTTCCGTTAATGGTACTTGGAAATAGCCTTTAGATAGATCAAATTTAGAAAAAAATGTAGCTGTAGCTAGTCTATCTAATAAAGATTCCAACACGGGTAATGGTTCCGCGTCGTGGATGGTGACCGAATTTAGACGTCTAAAATCTATGCATATACGTATAGATTTGTCTTTTTTCCGGATCAAAACCATCGGAAAACTATAAGGGGAATGAGATGGAGAAATGACATTTAATTTCACCATCTGTTCTAGTTCCTCTTTAACCTGACATTGTAAATGTATAGGAATAGGGTAAGGTTTCAACTTAATGGGTTGAAAGTCTGTCAGAATGATATCATGTTCGATGATATCAGTGTGTCCTGGGACATCAGTAAGGACATCAGTAAAAGAACGTAAGATTGAAGTAACCTGTTCTTTCTGGGAAGAAGATAGAGTTGGTGATATGTCAACATCTTTCCAACTTTCAGTAGACAAGTAGTGAAGACTAGGTAATACTAATAATGAGTCATTACCATCAGTCAAATCCGAATTTTCTTCCTGTATGACAGCCAAAGAAGAATGACGACAGACAGATTGATCAAGAGCTTCAAAGACTGGTCTCAGATATGGTGGACGTGTATGAAACTGCTGTAAATATATATTGATATGAAAAGTTTTTTTCTTTTCCCTCTACTGAGACAATATAATCAACATCAGACAGTTTCTCCACAATCCTGTAAGGTCCTCTCCATGAGACTAATAACACTAGTCAACAACCAAAATGTACCAGAAATGAAAATAGCGTTTCCATCTTTTAAATTTGGTGTGCTGCAAAACACGAAAATGGCAGAAACACAATGTTGAAAAATGTGCTCTGTTTTTCTAATAAAAACCTTGAAATATGCAAGTTGACCTATTTATTTAATTATTCATGAATCAATTTTCTATTGGGGGATTATTGTTTGTGAGTGAAACGATTGGACAAAAAGGATAAAATTTTTTTTTGAAATCAGGAACCCATGCAACACGCGTGTAGCGCGATAGTTGTGATGCTGCCATCCTACGCTTGTAAGTCTACATGCACCTTTGTTTGTACCAAATCAGACTTATCTCTTATAAAAAATTTTGCCAAAGTTAGTGCATTCCCAGAGTAGGTTTATAAATCATAAAAAAAAGAATTAGGAAAGACATTTGTAGATGGGTTTACGTAATAATTTCTGTTATTTACCCAGACAGTGGTTTCGAAACATGGAGGTCTAAATTGAGATAAACGCAAATACGCTCCTACTAAAGTGATTAAGTTTTTATTTTTGCTGCAAATAGTTAGATAAGATAAGAGCGCTATAAATTGCCAAACAATATGCTGCAATATTTGTGGTTGTGTCACATCCTGAAAATCTGTGGTTGACTGGCTAAATAATTGAAGCTTTGCAACTTTCTATGTTTTTTTTAGTCCAAATGATTTGGAAAGAAAATCCCACTTACGTTACAGAAAATAGCAACAACTGTTACTTTTGCATGGTTGGAGCGCAACAAATGGAAAGCCTATATCAAAGAATCGAACTAAAATACTATCTGGAATATCCAAATATCCCCTCTGCAATTCAAACCACTTGTAAACGGGGCGATTGGTCCTACCCTGAGTTCCCACTTGGGAGCGTTTGTTCAGAACCACTTTTTAGCTGCTTCCATTGATAATGAAGAAGTGCGTTTTTGGTGCCTGAACTTCAAAATACAAGCGACCCAGGATAAGCAGAGCTGGAACTTTGTGGTTCCACTTTGCCACCAATTAAATTCACCCAAGGTGAACATTGAATAATCTTGTAAGAGATCTCGTATTTTGAAGGACAAAGCTTGAACTTTTTTTCTCTTTTAAATAAAATCTCGCTGGCAGAATGTGTCCCAATTTTGAGGATATTTAATTTGTAACCTTATGTAGCATTGTTCAGTGGCAAACAGTGTTTGGAAAGAGTAAAGCCTGTAACCCAGCTGAACAGAGGGTGTCTGAGAAGTAAAACGGCATGGAATTTGCTGGTTTACAGTACACTGCACCTGGAAAATTATTAGATACTAATGAGTGGAGGCTTTTCATTGATAACATTAAGACGAATACTGGAAAAGTGTTTTCAAATGAAGCTAATGGCCTATGTGTTAACCAATGTCAATTCCAGCTTGGTCACGACAGTCAGTTAACAAGAAAGTTTAAGTTTATGAAAACATTAAGCAGCTTTTGCATCCTTAAACTGATCTCAGGGTCAGTGGTCACTGATGGTACTTAAAGCAGTGGTCAGAGCTTTGCTGAATGCTGAGGACTACAGGGTGGATACATCAAGTCTGGTTGATTTTAGCTTTCAGTGTGAGGTGTATCTCCTGAGCACGAAGTGACCGAACAAGACATTGGCCAATAAAGTCAGTGCAGTCATTGCAGCCTGGCAGTCAAGAACGCCTGAATTGGACTTTGTGGAGCAAAAAACAAACAATCTATCATTGTCGACACCAGCAAGATTTTGTTGCCACAGGGTTGCACTTTAATGCTGGGTCTCATGAAAAACTTTGTCAAGGCAATGGAGAAAACAGATGATGCTTTCAAATACCTCATCAGAAAATTTCCAAGACTGAGTGAAGCTAAAATAAGAGAGAACATTTGTTGGTCCAATTCGAAAACTTAAGCTAGAATGACGAGTTTCTTTTGCGTTTTGCAAAGGGAAAATGCAATGGCTATCATTTAAGTCAGTGGGGAACGCACTTTTGCTTGAACAAAACAAAACCAGTATTACCTCATACTACTTTTACACAACTGACACACATAGGATATTTTTAATTATGACAAAATACCAGATTTTCGTAACATTCCTTCTGTACATAATTGTAATTAACATTGATTGGATTTTGTTTTGGATTTGTCTTTACAGGACAACATGGGGAACATTCAATGAATACATGTGCATGTATTGAAAAGTTTCACGAGTGTCAAGCCTGTACATAATCTGTTTCTTATAAGTATGAATTAGCAAATTGATAGTTTCTTACTAAAAACCTGTTTTTGAAAACGATTACCAGTATGGACAAGTTTAAATTGGATTCAATGTTGCTGATTGTTGTTGGACTTACATTCACCTCATACTCATTGACCCTACAAAAGCAACAAAGAGATCCAGAAAATAGCTGACTGAATAATGAAAGAATGGTAGCAAGTCCTTTTTAAAACATTATACTGAACTTTAAATAATGTTTTTCATTTTGATTCTATCATTTTATTACACTAAATCCCCAATTAATTGATATATGTAACATCCCACAATTTTTTTTCTAATGCTAAAGTACAGAAAGACTATCTTTCAAAGAGGTCTCAGCATACATTATTTGTATTACTGTAAATGAAATGCTTTAAACATAAATATGAGCCAATTGGTGAATTTTTCATTTCCCTTGAACTCAGCAATATAATCAAATCATGTTTCAATAATCCTGGTATAATTAATTTCCAAGAGACAAAAAAGTGTCTTTTGGGTGTTTGTTGACTAGTGTAATTTGTTATCTTTCCTGGGTAATAATACGTAAGCTTCATCACCAGGCCAAAGTTGGCGTAATTTGCGGTTTTGGTTAATAAATAACCTCGCCCTAAGCTTTGCCTTTTCAGATGAACCTACTGCTATCTGGCATGCGTCTATTATTTTTTTCTCTCAAATTGACTACATACTGATATGAGGTCTGAACCTCCTTGTTCATCTCAGCACCAATTAAAAGTTGTTTTAATATAGACATTGGGCCGCGTGGTCGGGCGCCAAAAACTAATTCAAATGGACTAAAGCCTGTATGTTCATTTTTTATCTCTCGATAAGCAAATAAAATAGCTGGCAGGACTCTGTCCCAATTTTGAGGATATTTAATTGTAACCTTATGTAGCATTTGTTTTAAGGATCTGTTGAGGACTTCTATTTTCCCATTAGACTGAGGATGGTATATAGAACTAAGGGATCTTTGAATCCCAAACATATCCATAACCTGTTTCATAGCATCTGAAACTAACTGAGTTCCTCTATCAGACAGTATGTTTTCAGGAAAACCTATTCTACTGAAAATCAAAAATAATGCATCAGCAATATCTACCGTGGTGATGGTTTTTTAAAGGAATAGCTTCTGGCCAGCGTGTGCACATATCTATGCAGGTCAACACATATTGATGACCTCTGGCTGATGTTACCTTTAAAGGGCCAATAATGTCAATGGCCATCTTTGCGAAGGGACGCAAAGAAATATCAGATGCTTGAATGGGCGCATCATGTTTTGGTTTTCTGGTTGCTACACTTTGGCAGATGGTACATGTACGACAAAATAATTTGACGTCTTTCGTAATTCCTGGCCAAAAAAATATGACAAAACTCTTTGTTTTGTTCTAGCAACACCTAAGTGTCCTGCACATTCAATGTCATGTGCATGTCGTAAAATGAATGGTCGAAAACAAGCTGGTACCATAATCTGTTTCTTTAAGGAATTAGCAAATTGAGGGTTTCTTACTAAAATCCCATTTTTGATAGTATACCAGTGTTTTGCACAGTTATCTATCATTACATCATTCAAATGAGCAATATGAAAATATTTTTTTAAGGAAGTATCATCTTTCTGTCTTTGTATAAAGGTTTCCTTATCAATGAGCGCCATCTGAAATAAATTGTCATCATCATTATTCACATCATTGATTACCTTAATATCATCATTATTTTCCTGTTGATAATGACTTATATCATCATAATTATTTTTCCTTTTTCTTCTTCATCTTCTGAAGTGATATCTTCAGTTATATCTTCAGGTAACACATCAATGACTGGTTTGTGATGATCATTGTCCATGCGAGACTGAGCTCTGGTAGTCACAGCATTTGAACATAACAAGTGTTGTCTTTCCCATATTTCAATATCTTCCTGTGTACATTCATGCAATTTAGGTATGTTCCCCATAATAATTCCAGCAATTGCTTGGATTGTCCAAGAGGCATACCAGTGTTCGTCCTGAAAAATAAGGTGTGTCCAAAAATACCTCTGCTGTGGGGTAATATTCCACAGTTCCACCAAAAGTTATGCATTTCACTTGTTTTCCTGTATAATCCACCTTATCAACCAAGGCCTTGCGCACACCAACAGTGGTTGCACCCGTGTCTCTGAGTAAAGATGCTAACTTATTATTGACAAAACCTCTGTTCAAGATCAATGAACCAGTACTTTCAAAAGATGACATGACTGGGAGAGGGTGTCCGCATAATAATCTTGGCACTCCTTGAGGCTGAAATAAAGAATTGCAATTAGTGCAGTTATCACTATTTGCTAAGTCTACACTGCATGAATTTGCATGTGCTACAATATCATTAGGTTCTGATTATTATCATGAACAATGGCATTGGTACGTTCAGTGTTTCTTGATTGTCTGGAAGTATTGTTATGATAAGATCTTTTATTTGCATTTTGATCATTTCCTCTATAAAATGATTTCTGACCTCTATTTGCTTTTGAGTTATATTCTCCTCTATTTTGCCAGTTATTGGACTTAAATGAGGTTTGTGGATAAAAGTTATCCTCCTGATATGAATTCCAATGTCTTTGAGGTTGGTATTTATTAAAATTGTATCTACCTCTATTTTGACTGTAATTATGTGATGGTTTAAATCTTTGATTCCTATCCATGCAGTTTGATCTATATCTAGGTGCATTGTCTTGGAATGATCTGGCCGATGCAGCTGGTAATGAGTCCCTTACATTGTTTTTGCTCAATACTCTATTAGGATGTGCAACTTGATATTGACGTCCTAAGGTTTGTAATTTAGTCAGGTTCTCTGGTTTTCTTTCCTGTAGGAACGCAAGAAAATCAGAACTAATCGATGACAAAACCTTGTCTCTTAGAATCAAATCTGACAAACCCTCAAAAGTTTTTTCAGTTTTGGATAGTTCAATCCATCTAGAAAAATTCAGTTTAACAGCTGAAATAAATTCAGTGAAATCTTTTCCAGAATCAGGGTACAAAGATCGAAATTTCTGACGATAGCCCTCATCATCTAATTGATACCTCTGCAATAAAATGACCTTAACAGCTTCATAATCCTTTCTAGTCTGGTCATCCAAAGTGGAGACTACAGTTAATTGTTCACCAACCAATAAATTCATAAGTCTACATGTCCATGTAGATTTGTCAATCTTATATTCTTCACAATAAGTTTCGAACCTATTTAGGAAGCATGAAATGTCATCTATGGATGCGTTAAATTTTGGCAAATTAATCCTTATGGCAGTAGTATGATCTTTATTTTTATCTTCACCTACCCCAGGATGCAACAGTGGTTGTTGTAATTTTAATTTTTCCAGTTCAATCTCAGCTAATCTTATAGCTTGAGCTTGTTGAGATCTGATCTCTTCTTGAGATCTGGCATAGGCTAATTTTTCTCTTTCAAGAGCCAACTCTTCTGATCTCCTTTTTTTCCTCCAATTCTTCTTTCTTGTTTGTGCAGTTCCTCTTGTCTCCTTTTTTCTTTCAATTTCTTTTTCTTGTTTGTGAGTTCCTTCTTGTCTCCTTTTTTCAGCCAATTCCTTTTTTGCGAAGTTCTTCTTGTCTGTTTACTTCTTTATCAATATAAGCTTGCAAAGCTGGACCTTCCAAATTAAGTTCCTTCCCAATCTTCAATAAATCCTTTAATGAAGTCATGGTTGCTTATTCTTGTGTTTATCAATAATACACAATATTTTAACTTTTATGTATATGAATATGTCAGCTATATTCAATATTCACTCCACCAATCTCAGATCAATTTATAATTGCAATAGTAGATGTATTCAGCTATACAATATGGAGTAATGAAAAAAAAAAAAAATAGAACCACAACAGGTAAGAACAGCAAGACAGGGTTAGAGCAACTAAAGGCAATACAAATGGGAAAAACAAAGGAATAACTATAAAATATACATGAATTAATTTAAACTAATGCTCTATTACAAATAGACAAGACAAGACGCATATCACAACAATTATGACATCTATGAAATAAATGATAGTAAGATGAGGCTAGACAATATTACAAACAATAATGCAACGAACTAAATAAAATATAACAATGACAGTACTTATGAGAACAAACAATAGATAAACATGACTACACAGCTAACAAAAATGGATCTGTTAAATTCAATAGAGGCAAACTTTTATACAACCAGCAGAGTATGCTGGGTCCTCTATCTGAATCACACAGATACTGCCCTATAGAACGCTTGATTTGCTCATTCGACCTAGCTTTCGCGGTATTGAATGATCACAAACCAAGTCCCTCCATCCAGCCCGCTAGTTACAAAACCAAAAACACGTAATGAAAACACATATGGCGAAGTCAGATATCAGGCAAACAGATTATATTCACAGCCAAGCTGTATGTAACAATAAATAGACTTATCTGTTGCCAAGAAAACAATCCCTCTTGAGACTTCGACAAGGAAAGGATGTAGTGATGATAATAGCCTAGTATCTGGTTAGGCTTAGAATTGCTTCATGCTGACATCGAAGGACATCGATATGGTCCATGATTTTTGATAAAATACTTGCTTCTTGAATGAAGATAGTCAGTTCCTATGACTTCTGTGTAATAATAGGTCACTTTTATAACTTAGTGACAACTTGAGGCACATTCATGATGATGGAAATCCCTTCCATTCATAAAAACTTTTGGCAGACGATGCGTGCCGCCATTTTGAAAAAATAGTCCTAGATTCGTTAGGCGCTCTTAGGCTTGTAAGGCATCCAATGGCTTTGGCCCCCAGAAACTGGTACGGGTAAATTTTAAGAATGTTTATTATTTCAGGAACCGTCCTCCCGACGTCCTGTGGTAAGAGTGCATTAGACTTCAGGCTTGACACTCCGTATTACTGTGGCCTGCTGAGTACCCTCCAGGGTTCTCCTTGCATATTCCGTTTGAGGAATTATAGTGTATGTATTTAAGTTTGGCCAGTCACACACAATCTCCCTGGCCCGCACCTCAGGTACTCATTAATAAGGCCCAACTTCTTGGCACGATTCACAAATATTTATTAGCACATTACTCCATTTGAGTATGATATGACATCGTAGCTTTTACTAGCACATGTCTCTACTGTCCTTGATTCTGATACTCTCCATTTTAATGGTACAGTCAACTTACGTGCCCAAGAATTCCATACACACTGCTAAGACTAATCTGACATTATACTGTTAGATGAAAGCATAAGGCAGTGATGGTAATCGATCTTGCAGGTGAAATATAAAGATGCCCAAAGGCAATTAACACATTTTAAAAGCAGGTCCTACTGGACACATTCCTTGCATACTGGTCAAACGACACAAGCAGACTGCCGGTTAGAGACGCTAGCTTGTCCCAAATCGAAACTCACGTCTGCTGTCAATTCAAAGCAGGAGTCAAGACGTCACTTCCTGCAACCACGGGATACCGTGTGGGATATTTATAAAGTCATGTGATGTAACTCATCCATGTCTTACAAAGGCCCAAAAGGGGAGCAATAATAGTAACAATGTTACATGTATATCGTAAAAGGCGACTGGGGCGAGTGGGGGGAAGGGGGAGGAGGGGGGGGGGGGGGCTGGGACCTGGGGCACTCTAACTCATCCTGTAGAAACTTTAAGTCATAAAGATGAGAGGAAGACGCTGGATAGGATATATACTGAAAAAATCAATAGCATTACAAGGCAGCCCTTGTTCTGAAATCCCCACGATAAGAGAGATAGAGGGAAACCGAAAACCACACAGAAAAGAGAACTGGAGACAGAAGTGAAAGGGATGAGGAAGACATGGAAAGACCTTGAACTGATGGCAGACGACAGGAGGATGGCACAGGACAGGAGGATGGCACAGGACAGGAGGTGGCACAGAACAGGAGGATGGCACAGGACAGGAGGATGGCACAGGAAAGGAGGATGGCACAGGACAGGAGGGTGGCACAGAACAGGAGGGTGGCACAGGAGGATGGCACAGGACAGGAGAGTGGCACAGGACAGGAGGATGGCACAGGACAGGAGGGTGGCACAGGACAGGAGGGTGGCACAGGACAGGAGGATGGCACAGGACAGGAGGATGGCACAGGACAGGAGGGTGGCACAGGACAGGAGGATGGCACAGGACAGGAGGGTGGCACAGGACAGGAGGGTTGCACAGGATGACAGGAGGATGGCACAGATGACAGGAGGATGGCACAGGACAGGAGGATGGCACAGGACAGGAGGGCGGCACAGGATGACAGGAGAATGGCACAGGACAGGAAGATGGCACAGGACGACAGGAGGATGGCACAGGACAGGAGGGTGGCACAGGAAAGGAGGGTGGCACAGAATGACAGGAGGATGGCACAGGACAGGAGGATGGCACAGGATGACAGGAGGATGGCACAGGACGACAGGAGGATGGCACAGGACAGGAGGATGGCACAGGACAGGAAGGTGGCACAGGACAGGAGGGTGGCACAAGACAGGAGGATGACACAGGATGACAGGAGGATGGCACAGGACAGGAGGATGGCACAGGACAGGAGGATGGCACAGGACAGGAGGATGGCACAGGACAGGAGGATGGCACAGGATGACAGGAGGATGGCACAGGACAGGAGGATGGCACAGGACAGGAGGATGGCACAGGACAGGAAGGTGGCACAGGACAGGAGGGTGGCACAAGACAGGAGGATGACACAGGATGACAGGAGGATGGCACAGGACAGGAGGATGGTACAGGACAGGAGGGTGGCACAGGACAGGAGGATGGCACAGGACAGGAGGATGGCACAGGATGACAGGAGGATGGCACAGGACAGGAGGATGGCACAGGACAGGAGGATGGCACACAGGACATGAGGATGGCACAGGACAGGAGGATGGTACAGGACGACAGGAGGATGGCACAGGACAGGAGGATGGCACAGGACAACAGGAGGATGGCACACAGGACAGGAGGATGGCACAGGACAGGAGGATGGCACAGGACAGGAGGACTCAACATAAATTCGCTATTCTCCTTGGGAAGCTGAAAGGTAAGGAGGACAATGATGCTGTGATGAAAATCTTACCATGTCAGACAAAGGGGTGGACAAATCTAACCCCTCGGCATACACCTGCAACAGAGCCATCAGTTCCTTGGACTCTGTGGCTTGCTTAAGATCCTGCTTCAACTCCTCTCTGTCAGAACATGTGATGAAGGCAAATTTGTGCTGCTCATATTTAGATTTGATGAATTCTCGCCTTTCATTCCTGTAGAAAGATTTAAACTTTATTCTCAAACCTTCCCTCCAGCAAGAATTTCTCCAATTATCCTTAATTAAAACAAATTAACATATATATTAGATTACATCTTTCGCTTTCAGTTACACTCTTTCAACCACCAACTGAAAGTATGCTTTACTAAAGGCAGAAAGAAGACACCATTGAGATTTTGAAAATGTGTAATGCATACTATTTCAAGAATCAATGAAAAAAAAATGTACTGAAATACATTTACTGAGGCTGAATTTAGGTACTGTGATGAAAAAAAATATAAATAAAAGTCTGCTTCCCTTTTCTTAAATTCACAAATACAAACAAATTATTTTCAATGTAATTAAAATTGTGTAAAATTAATTAATACTTTTTGAAACTTCACTGAAATACTTACTTTAAAAACATAATTTTCTCAAAAACCAACACGTCAGACATGTATTTTCACAAAATAATTGTTCATTAAATTAACAGGATTTTAAAAAAAATCCATGTCAGTGATCTGACAAAATATTTTCTTTTCATTAAAAAAAAATAATTGATGAAAGTCTAAAACTGATGGAAGCCTTTGTTTATTTAACAATGATATGTACATCCTGCCTCATATACAAGTTAAACATCTTAACAAAATCAGGCTTATTTTGGTATCTTATGACACTGCTATAACAAGAAAGGCTGTTTTAAGATCTTGTGATGATTTAATTTAATGAAAAGGTATGTGTGCTAGAGAAGATTACATCTCATATGTCTGTATATGAGAAAATCAGCTTTAAAGTTTAGTATTGTAGTTAAGTTTCCAAACAAGTCCTACTATGAAATCTTTTTAAGTAAATTGAAGATATTTTGAAATGAATTTTAGAAAAGATTGTGACATCAGGCATAAACTGATGGAAATAGAAATAAAGAATGACAAAGTGAGATGGCACCAACATGACAAAGCAGACAGACAAGAACACTAGAGATCAGCAGCTGCAGAGAAACATGATCACATCCAGCAGTCAGTGCAGCATGTGATAATGACAATGAAGTGTAATAAATGCTTTCACTTCACTATTAAAGCAACATGTGATAATGACGATGAAGTGTAATAAATGCTTTCACTTCACTATTAAAGCAACATGTGATAATGACAATGAAGTGTAATAAATGCTTTCACTTCACTATTAAAGCAACATGTGATAATGACAATGAAGTGTAATAAATGCTTTCACTTCACTATTAAAGCAACATGTGATAATGACAATGAAGTGTAATAAATGCTTTCACTTCACTATTAAAGCAACATGTGATAATGACAATGAAGTGTAATAAATGCTTTCACTTCACTAGTAATACAACATGTGATAATGACAAAGCAGTGTAATAAATGCTTTCACTTCACTAGTAATACAACATGTGATAATGACAAAGAAGTGTAATAAATGCCTTCACTTCAATATTAATGCAACATGTGATAATGACGATGAAGTGTAATAAATGCTTTCACTTCACTATTAAAGCAACATGTGATAATGACAATGAAGTGTAATAAATGCTTTCACTTCACTATTAAAGCAACATGTGATAATGACGATGAAGTGTAATAAATGCCTTCACTTCACTATTAAAGCAACATGTGATATTGACGATGAAGTGTAATAAATGCTTTCACTTCACTATTAAAGAAATATGTGATAATGACAATGAAGTGTAATAAATGCTTTCACTTCACTATTAAAGCAACATGTGATAATGACAATGAAGTGTAATAAATGCTTTCACTTCACTATTAAAGCAACATGTGATAATGACGATGAAGTGTAATAAATGCTTTCACTTCACTATTAAAGCAACATGTGATAATGACAATGAAGTGTAATAAATGCTTTCACTTCACTATTAAAGCAACATGTGATAATGACGATGAAGTGTAATAAATGCTTTCACTTCACTATTAAAGCAACATGTGATAATGACGATGAAGTGTAATAAATGCTTTCACTTCACTATTAAAGAAATATGTGATAATGACAATGAAGTGTAATAAATGCTTTCACTTCACAAGTAATAATGCTATCCCACATAAGAGTTTAAAAAAATAAAAATCCAACAATTTGTCATATTTCAAGCTTTTAAAATCATCGTCAACATGTTTTCCTAGTACAAAAAATAAAATTCATAGAAAGGCTTAGGAGATACTCTGGTTTGAATGAATTAGTGAAAATTTCAATGTTTTTTTTCTACACACACACCCCTTGAGTTTGATTTGCAATAGCAACCAAATGTTTATATAGTTTTGGATACCATGTGAAGAATAATGACTCCCAACACATGGAAAGGTTGGCGTAATTGGTAAAACAGTGCGAAAATTATAATTATACTTGAAGGCAACAGGAAAAAGATATTTATAACTTTTTTCCAAGGAGAATCACTCAATGATTTCTTATGAAATTTTTCAAAAGTGTGTATCTAGAAAGCTTTTGAAGAACGTAAATTTCAGCTTTTTGTTACATGCATTGTGCATTTCCCCCACATCAACTCTATTTATTGCTAGTTTTATACTGATTCTGTATAATAGTAGTTAGCACAGAGCCTTCTTTTGTTTACAATGGGAAATAAGACAACGTAAGGTCCTAGGAACTCGGTACACCAACAAACCGTTGCCGGAAAATGAGACACCTATGTCGCTAGTGACGCTATAAAGCCTCTGTGCTCCGCAGCAAAGAAAATAAAGGACCCAAGAAAGTGAAGGACAAGCTAAAAAATGACAACAGAGGAAATGTGGTTTATAAAACCTTATGGATGTAAAACTGCTGTTTGGGTTTTATGCGCTAACTTTTAGATGTGACAAATGTTATCAGTACTCACTGACCTGTGAGATCGTCGAAGAGACTCGGGATGGCTTTTGTCATGAAATCAGTATCAAGTGCACAAACTGTGGCGAATGGAATGCCAATTTCAATACTTCTGATGTTTTCATCTTTAGCTACTCAAAACACAAAGAAGTAAATGTGCGAATGGTGGCATTTGTGCGTTCTATTGGGAAAGGCCACCGCGCATTGCAGAATTTTTCGATATCGGGGCCTACATGAACACAAGTCAACCCATGGCAAAGAAAGCCTACAGGAGAACACCGCACAGGATCTATTCAGCAAGTAAGCACATTGCAATGGAAAGACCCTAAGAGCACCGAAAAGGGGATTCATAGACACTGCAGCTGCAGTTGAATGAGACCTTTATTCAACAGGAGCTCATTAAACTTCATTTTGTGAGTTCTTTTTCTGTTTTTCTTCGATTTCTCGGAATTGTCTTTTTAACATAATTGGTGATCTTTGAAACAAGATATCTCTGGATCTGTACATTCAATTGACATGAAAATTAACACAGTTGGTTGTCATATAATCTTACAGATTTTGACCTAAAATGGATACAATTGAATTCAAAGTTTTAGTTTTATGACCATCATGCATATATAATGAGGCACAAATATCAAACATTCCAGAAATATAAATTTTGAAAATTCATTAAAAATTAACCTTTCTGTCAATCTCTGTCATTTTAGGTCATGACGTCACGCTATATATAATGATTCAATTTGCAAAGTTTCAGTCAGATCCTTGTATAAATAACATAGTTATGATGTTTTGAAAAAGGTGTATAATTTGTTCACTACGGCGGCCATATTGGATAGCTAATTTGCATAATTAATGAGGTCATTATGTGGACAAAAATTTTAAGTCCATACTAACACTATACCCATGGTTGTTTGATTCTGAAAGGACAATTTGAGTTTTTTACCCTATCAAGGTAGCCTACTACCTTAAAGCAACATGTGATAATGATGATGAAGTGTAATAAATGCTTTCACTTCACTATTAAAGCAACATGTGATAATGACGATGAAGTGTAATAAATGCTTTCACTTCACTATTAAAGCAACATGTGATAATGACGATGAAGTGTAATAAATGCTTTCACTTCACTATTAAAGCAACAAGTGATGCTTTCACTTCACTATTAAAGAAAAATGTGATAATGACGATGAAGTGTAATAAATGCTTTCACTTCACTATTAAAGAAAAATGTGATAATGACAATGAAGTGTAATAAATGCTTTCACTTCACTATTAAAGCAACATGTGATAATGACGATGAAGTGTAATAAATGCTTTCACTTCACTATTAAAGAAAAATGTGATAATGACGATGAAGTGTAATAAATGCTTTCACTTCACTATTAAAGCAACATGTGATAATGACGATGAAGTGTAATAAATGCTTTCACTTCACTATTAAAGAAAAATGTGATAATGACGATGAAGTGTAATAAATGCTTTCACTTCACTATTAAAGCACCATGTGATAATGACGATGAAGTGTAATAAATGCTTTCACTTCACTATTAAAGCAACATGTGATAATGACAATGAAGTGTAATAAATGCTTTCACTTCACTATTAAAGCAACATGTGATAATGACAATGAAGTGTAATAAATGCTTTCACTTCACTATTAAAGCAACATGTAATAATGATGCTGAAGTGTAATAGATGCTTTCACTTCACTATTAAAGCAACATGTGATAATGACAATGAAGTGTAATAAATGCCTTCACTTCACTAGTAATGCAACATGTGATAATGACAATGAAGTGTAATAAATGCTTTCACTTCACTATTAAAGCAACATGTGATAATGACGATGAAGTGTAATAAATGCTTTCACTTCACTATTAAAGAAAAATGTGATAATGACGATGAAGTGTAATAAATGCTTTCACTTCACTATTAAAGCAACATGTGATAATGACGATGAAGTGTAATAAATGCTTTCACTTCACTATTAAAGCAACATGTGATAATGACAATGAAGTGTAATAAATGCTTTCACTTCACTATTAAAGCAACATGTGATAATGACAATGAAGTGTAATAAATGCTTTCACTTCACTATTAAAGCAACATGTGATAATGATGATGAAGTGTAATAAATGCTTTCACTTCACTATTAAAGCAACATGTGATAATGACAATGAAGTGTAATAAATGCTTTCACTTCACTAGTAATGCAACATGTGATAATGACAATGAAGTGTAATAAATGCTTTCACTTCACTAGTAATGCAACATGTGATAATGACGATGAAGTTAAATAAATGCTTTCACTTCAATATTAACTCTTACTATACGTGAGCTAAAACCGAGTTTTTACGCGCTAGTTTAGCTATTGTTACCATCGCGCGCCACTTGAACTGGCGAGCCGTAAAATTGGTACTAAACCCGCGCCACTTCACGGGGCTTGCCGGATAGTAAGAGTTAATGCAACATGTGATAATGACGATGAAGTGTAATAAATGCTTTCACTTCATTATTAATGCAGCATGTGATAATGACGATGAAGTGTAATACATGCTTTCACTTCACTATTAACTCTTAGTATACGAGCGGCCTTTTAGAAAGGCCGATGATCGATCCCCGTCAATAGCGAAAATGTATAGGTGAATGCATGTTTAAAACCACTGAACAATTTAGTTACGTGCATGATATAGGGGTTTCATTTCTTCATAGTTTGATATATAACACTTTATGTTATCTTTATAAATAAATTATTTAGTGCAGATCGATCATCGGCCTTTCTAAAAGGCCGCTCGTATACTAAGAGTTAATGCAACGTGATAATGACGATGAAGTGTAATAAATGCTTTCACTTCACTATTAAAGCAACATGTGAAAATGATAATAAAGTGTAATAAATGCTTTCACTCCACTATTAATACATTCTTACATATTTAGGATTAAGCAGTAATAAAACATATACTTACATATGACTAGAAGGTTTGGGCTTTATACTGTGTATGGGGTCATTTGGGTCTAATTTTGCCTCCATAATATCATTAAAAGCTGAGTTGCCAATGACTCGTGCAAGCTGACAGAAAAGTGTAATGAAAAATTGTGGGTAAACTTTATGGTAGCCACCAGTGAATTACAAACGATAAAAGATAGTCTCACAGCTGATATTGCCGTAGGGAAGTGAAGTGTTACAGCATTTGATATATTAGGTCCAGCTTCTAAAGGTGGGGGGACCAGTTCCTTTCCTCACATGGTTATATACTGACAAACCTTAGGCTGGTAGCTAACATGGTTATATACTGACAAACCTTAGGTTAGTTGTTAACATGGTTATATAGTGAAAAACTATAGGCTGGTAGCTAACATGGTTATATACTGACAAACCTTAGGCTGGTAGCTGACATGGTTATATACTGACAAACCTTAGGCTGGTAGCTGACATGGTTATATACTGACAAACCTTAGGCTGGTAGCTGACATGGTTATATACTGACAAACCTTAGGCTGGTAGCTAACATGGTTATATACTGACAAACCTTAGGCTGGTAGCTAACATGGTTATATAGTGACAAACCTTAGGCAGGCTGGTAGCTGACATGGATATATACTGAAAAACCTTAGGCTGGTTAGCTGACATGGTTATATACTGACAAACCTTAGGCTGGTAGCTGACATGGTTATATACTGACAAACCTTAGGCTGGTAGATGACACGGTTATATACTGACAAACCGTAGGCTTGTAGCTGACATGGTTATACACCGACAAACCTTAGGCTGGTAGCTGATATTGTTATATACTGACAAATCTTAGGCTGGTAGCTGAGATGGCTGTATAATGACAAACCATAGGCTGGTAGCTTATATATACTCACAAACCTTAGGCTGGTAGCAGATATGGTTCTATACTGACAAACCTTAGGCTGGTAGCTGATATGGTTCTACACTGACAAATCTTAAGCTGGTGAGTGAGATGGCTGTGTAGTGACAAACCTTAGGCTGGTAGCTGAAATGGCTGCATACTGACAAATCTTAGGCTAGTAACTGAGATGGTTATATACTGACAAACCTAAGGCTGACACTGATATGGTTCTATACTGACAAACCTTAATGCTGATGGCTGAGATGGTTCTATACTGACAAACCTTAGGCTGACAGCTGAGATGGTTCTATACTGACAAACCTTAGGCTGACAGCTGAGATGGTTGCATTCTGGCAAAGGGCTCAAATCAATATTTTTATATTCCTTTCCATGTAGCTGATACACGGTGTCATTCCCACATACTTCCAATTTTTTTTTAACATCTGTTATGGTGACAGCAGCTTTTTCGATCAGAAATTTATCTGACATGTTATGATCACCCTCCCCTGAAAACACACTAAAAGTGTTAGTGATGAAAGAAAAACCAATTACCAAAAGCTGAGAGGTACCCAGTTCATCAATAACAGTGCTCTGAGTTCGTGATATATGTACACCCAGTTCTCTATGTATACCGCAGCACTCCAAGCAAATCATCACACCAAGGTTTACAGACAGCCATTCTGGGTCTGAAAAGTGTAACAGGTGTTCATTTAGCATCAACAATCTCTCACGATTTTTCACATCTTCTTCTTGTGGTCCTTGGCTACTGCCTGACAAAGCAACCAGTGACCATCACACCTGGTGGCATCTTGTAGGGTAGCAACTGTCTCCACTTTGCTCGGTCGGCAGCCATCCTTTATGCGGTGCCCCATATCTCTGGTTCATGCTTTGCATCTCTACCTCCCCAGTTCTCTGGAAGGTAGCTTTTGGCCGACCTCGCTTTCACTTTCCTTCTGCAGTCCATAGCATGGCAGTTCTGGGGATGGTCCCAGGATCTCTTCTGAGGATGTGGCCAACCCAATTCCAGCGTCTACCTGCTACGATGGTGTGCATGTCTTGTTAGTGGCTCCAAGTTAGTTCTTCTTTTTCACACAAAATTTCCCAAATACTTCTATAAAGTCAGGCTTCTGGGATGTTATACAACATTGGTTATCTAACCCTTTTTCAGTCCTGCACCTCTTTAATTATGGCCAACTGCCCCATCCAAATGAAAAGTGTATTGAGTTTTAACCTAAAATAAATATTTACAAGATTTTAAAAAGAAATCAGTTGCATTGCAAGAAATATTCACATACCAGATTTAGTACCAACAATCCAAACTCTTCTTCACTTATGAAAGCATCAATCAACTAATCAATACCCTTTAGCTCTGTGACAGGCAGTGCGAAGGCAGTAGAAAATAGAAGTGAAGAGATTGGGCTTTAGGAAATTTGCATAAAGAAGTTGTAACAGACTATATAACTTTGTTAAGGGGTGGTGAAATGAGCAGGAGTGTTTTGAGTAGAAGGGAGATAACTCCGTAATTGCACCTGTGGAGATTGAGATGGGCATTTAGTTTATAAAGTAAGATCAGTCTGAGATTATGGTTCATCTATTTTGCATAGTACTGTTAAAGTTATAGTAAGCAGAGAAGAATCTTTCACTTTTAGTCATAGTTAGCAAAGGGAGACAATTTGAAATTACGTCTCATGAGTGTTTTGAGTTTGAAAGTAGCGTGCAAAGGGAAAATTGGCTAGCATGAACACTTTTTAACGAGGAAAAGTTGAACGAGAAATCGGCGTAAAATATTAAATCAGTCAGGTTTTGAACGCGATTAGCGCTAGGACAAGCAAAGTTCTTGCTGTGTTAAAATGTTACAGTGGTGAGCGAGGTCTAGAATGGTACGTTCGGGTGGACAAGCCACTGAGGTGGTTGGGTTTTCTGTGGTCACAGAAAAAGTATCTAAACTGTATGCCTAGCCATTTAGCAGCTCAGTACATCACTCTCCAGTGTAGATTTTGGCTGGTGTCAGCTACAAGTATTATTTCGAAGGGCAAGGGTGTCAGGATATGCAGTCCATGATGGGTGAGAGCGCCGAGTCCAGCAGGTATGTGAGGTGGCCTCATAGAAGTGAAATATGATAGACAGCTACTAGTAATGAAGTACAGTATGATAGACAGCCACTAGCAGTGGTGAAATATGAGACAGCTAATAATGAAGTACAGTATGATAGACAGCTACTAGTAATGAAGTACAGTAGGATAGATAGCTACTAGTAATGAAGTACAGTATGACAGACAGCTTCTAAAGTGAAGTGCAGTAGGATAGACTGTTCATATGGTGAAGTAGGGAAGTATAGAATGTGGTGGAAATTTTCACCCCTGGCGGTTTAGGCCAGTCTTATATCCAAGATACGCTACAACAGTATTCCCAATAAAACAAATCAAGACAGAGTTGAAGTTAGAGACAGCCAAATGTTGAGTACAAATGAATAGCGACATAGACAGAATGCAAGGAGAGAGATGTGTCATATGCAAATCAGATGAATATAAACCTGTAAATAAACATTTGGATTTGAGTTCACCGCTATCAGCGTCAGGTTTATTATCAAATAGTTAAAGAAATCATCAACCATCTGTACTGTCTGGTTGTTGTGGTCAACAAGGTTTTCATCCAAGCATTTATCATCACCACCTGCAACTATCCTTGTTTAGGGCAGTGATCGAACCACTATACGACACATTTATATCAACCTATCAACACACACTGCCACAAGCTCCCAAGGAGACTAGACCTTCCACAAACACATGCCAAGTCCTCCTGTCACATGCCAAGTCCTCCTGTCACATGCCAAGTCCTCCTGTCACATGCCAAGTCCTCCTGTCACATGTCAAGTCCTCCTGTCACATGTCAAGTCCTTCTGTCACATGTCAAGTCCTCCTGTCACATGTCATCAACTCAAATTCTTTCCATATCTTCCTCATCATTTTTATTTATGTCTCCAGTTCTTTTTTTTATAGTCTATCTTTGCGTCTCTTACCCTGGAGATTTCAGAACAAGGACCATCTTGCAATGCTATCAACAGGTTTCCTCAATGTGTGTCCTATCCATCATGTCTTCTTCTCATCTCTCGTTCGATTGTTCTTGTATGGTTCTTGTCATCTGTTCTACACTGGTTACTTTGTCACACAATTTCAATCCTTCTATTCTACACAAGTACCTATTTATGAAAGTCTTAGTTTTTCTGTTGTTTTGTTGTTGCCTATGTTTCAGAGTGATTGCTATCTTGACATTTGAGTTGAAGATTTTTATTTTTGTGTTGAACTTGACTTCTCCTGATCTCTATATAATTCCTAATGCCTTTTGTATTCTTAATTTGATATCAATGTCTGCCTCTCCAACTTTCTGCCAAGATATGTGCATGATTATTCATCTTGTAGTGGCGTGTCTAAGTACAATCTTGTCATCATTTCCTCAAATGTCAGCATTTATTCTCATTATCTTTGTCTTTTCCCTATGTATCTTCTGGCCCACCTGCTGTGACCTCTCACTGAGTATTTTAATTCAGTTTTGCATCAGATTATGGTTATGGGACAGAAGAGCTAAGTTGTCTGCAAAATCTAGAGATCATCATGCTGTTTGGTTAGATTCCACTGGATTCCATTCTTTTGGGTGAAATCAATGTTTTCATAACCCAATTTAAAGCCAGTAATAAGAGAAATAGAAACAAGAGGCATTCTTGTTGCACACCAGTTTTTATTACCAACGGTTCTGTAAGCTGTCCTTCATGAAGAGCTCTGCATGTCATGTCTTCATACGTTCTCTTTCTTAAGTTAATGATCTTCAGGGGTACCGCATAATGCCTCATCAGTTTCCAAAGCCATTCTCTCTCCATGCTGCCAAATGCCTTTTCACAGTCCACAAATCCAATGTAACGAGGCGACTTCCTTTCCAGGCTTTGTTCCACTATTATTCTCAATGTGTCCTGAAGTCCAGCTTGGAATTCCATGACGCTCAATGTGAGCAGCCCTTAGCCCATATCAGTAAGGAATCAGCAACTTGAACAGACACCTTCACATACCTAGGATGCATAGTAACACCAGATGGCAGAGCAAGCAAAGACATCAACAACAGAATGAACAAAGCCAGAACAGCCTTTTTTAGTCTAAAAAATATCTGGAAGTCCTCAGTACAGCACAAGCACAAAAATTAAGATTATATCAGAGCTGTGGGCTTTCTGTGCTTCTCTATGGTGTGGAATGCTAGAGAGTAACAGAGAAGGAAATGTCAAAATTGTCCTCTTTTCACACAACCTGCCTAAGAAAAATTTTCCGAATCTTTTGGCCGAATACCATCACCAACCAAGATCTGCTTACTCGGAGCAAGCAAGTGGACATGCACACCTCCATAACTGGCAGATGCTGGAATTGGATTGGCCATGTCCTCATAAGAGACCCTGATGCCATCACAAGAACAGCTATGCTATGGACCCCGGAAGGAAAACGAAAGAGAGGCCGACCAAAAACAACCTAGCGGAGGACTGTGGAGGCTGAGATGCAAAGAATGAACCAGAGTTGGGGCACCGTACGAAGGATGGCCACCGACCGAGCAAAGTGGAATCAATTTGTTGCTGCCCAACAAGATGCCACCAGGTGTAATGGCCACTGACTGATTTGACGGTCGGCGGCTAACGATATAGGAAGAAGAAGAAGTCCTGAAATCCTCAATTTTTTTGGGCCCAGTTTTGATCTCTGTTTTTCAATTATCTTTTGTTTGTTTTGAATGCTATGCCACACTGCATTCTTAAATTTGCATACATTTCAAGGGTCTGAATTATTTCTTCTAACTACATATTAATAAAAAGTTTATGAAGCCTCACTCCTGCACTGTGAGAACAAGTAGCTTAGCGAAACATCAATAGTTTTTTTTTATCTGAGAAGACACTGTGAACAAAGACAATCTTTATAACAGATTTTTTTGTTTTCCTTTAGTATGCTTCCACTTCATTAACATCTGAGAAGACACTGTAAACAAAGACAATCTCTATAACAGACATTTTTTGGGGAGCCGCGGTGGTGTAATAATTACCACATTGCGCTGGTGATCAGGTATTCAAGGTTCAAGCCCGGGCGTGGGCATTTGACAGAGTGTCATCGACCGGGATTTTGATTGAATAACCTGAACGGCTCTTGAGATAAACCCTCTGTGGATGGGAAGGAGCAAAGCTCCTGACCGGGTTGAAAGGAAAGTCCACAGGCTCCCCAAGATGTGATTGGGCCGAAGGGCTGAAAGCCCAAGTGCCGCTGGTTAATTCATCATCATCTCAACCCATAACCCATCATGGGTCGTAGGGGTGCCATGGTGGAAGCATCAGCAGACAGGGTCCTCCACTGCTCTCTATTCTCAGCAATGCTTACAAGTGTGGAAAAACCGAGTCCTGCCCATTCTTTGATGTTATCAGCCCAGGATTTTCTTTGCCTTCCTCTTCTCCGTTTACCTTCGACTGTTCCCTGGAGAATCGTTTTCGAAAGGGAGTCATGACGAGTTACATGCCCAAACCAGGCAAGCTTTCGACGTTTCACTATTGACAAAAGTGGTTCTTGGTGGCCTGCATAGGTGTTTATCTTCTCTCTAACACAGACATTTGTTTTGTGCTCTTTATAGCAAATGCTGGTTAATTAAGAAAGAAAAAAACAAGGAAAAAAAAAACATTTCTGTCTTTCTTTCAGCATGCTTACACGTATTGAACATCGTAGAAAACAAAGTGAACAAGGACAATCTTCTGTAACATACATTTTCATCTTTCTTTCAGTATGCTTTCACATCATCAACTCCTGAGACAACACTGTGAACAAGGACAATCTTCTGTAACATACATTTTCATCTTTCTTTCAGTATGCTTTCACATCATCAACTCCTGAGACAACACTGTGAACAAGGACAATCTTCTGTAACATACATTTTCATCTTTCTTTCATTATGCTTTCACATCATCAACTCCTGAGACAACACTGTGAACAAGGACAATCTTCTGTAACATACATTTTCATCTTTCTTTCATTATGCTTTCACATCATCAACTCCTGAGACAACACTGTGAACAAGGACAATCTTCTGTAACATACATTTTCATCTTTCTTTCAGTATGCTTTCACATCATCAACTCCTGAGACAACACTGTGAACAAGGACAATCTTCTGTAACATACATTTTCATCTTTCTTTCAGTATGCTTTCACATCATCAACTCCTGAGACAACAATGTGAACAAGGACCAGTGAGCAAAGGTCTTAAGTTTGTTCCTCTTCGTTCTAATTTTGACAAATATTCTCTGCTTCAGGATGTTCACAGCTTCCATCGCCGCATGCGTCTCAAATATTACCATCGTAAGGGTAATGATTCTACCAGGGTTTCCGATACTGATGAAATCTTTTGTCGTTTCGGCAAACCTAAACTAGACTGTACTCCAGCTCCAGGAGCTTCTCGTGCTCTGGATTTATATATTGCCAATACTTTACATGACATTGACGAGCTTACTATATGCCGTCTCCGTCGATCTAACCTCACGTCTTCTGAATGGCGGGCATTGTCACGCCTTAGAAACCGTGATGATATTGTTATCAAGCCGGCAGACAAAGGTGGTGCTGTGGTTGTTTGGCGTAAGGACCTATACATTCATGAAGGAGTTACACAGCTAGGTAACACCACCTTTTACTCACCTTGTTCTGGTGAAGCTACAGTCCGGAATAATCTTACTGTTTATGAGACTATCCGGGGCCTTGTCCATGATGATCTTCTTCCTTCTGGTGCTTTATCTCTCCATATATTTGATAGTAGTCTTGGTAAGCCTTCCTTCTACATGCTTCCTAAGGTGCATAAAATTGCTAAACCTGGTAGGCCTATTGTTTCAGCCTGCTCTTGTCCCACTGAACGTATTTCTGAATTCCTTGATAGTATTTTCCAGCCTTTGGTCGCCAATCTGCCTTCTTATTTGAAAGACACTACTCATGCTATCACTACCTTTGATTCGATCAGATTCACGCCTGATCGTACTTACCGTCTTTTCCTCCTAGATGTTTGTTCCCTTTATACTTCTATTCCACATGCTGATGGTCTCAAGGCACTCCAATTTTTTCTCGACCAGCGTACTGATCTTACTATAAGTACAGGTCCGCTTCTTCGCCTTGCTGAGCTGGTTCTTAATCTCAACTCTTTTGAGTTTAATGGCCAATTCTTCAACCAAATCAGTGGTGTTGCTATGGGTACTAAGATGGGCCCTAGTTACGCTTGCCTGTTTATGGGCCACTTTGAATATTTGGTCTTTCATAGTTACGATGGACCAATACCCAAATTTTACCGTCATTATATTGATGACGGTATTGGCATTACAGACATGTCTGAGGTAGACCTCCGTCGATTCATTGACTATGTTGGAAATTTCAATCCTGCCATCAAATTCACTTCTGAAATTTCTACGACTTCAATGAACTTCCTTGACATCACTGTGACTATTAGCCCTACTGGTCTTAAAACGTCTGTTTATTATAAGACTACTGATGCTCACGGTTTCCTTCTTTATACTTCATCGCATCCTCTTAGTTGTAAAAATGCCATTCCCTTTTCTCAACTTCTTCGCTTGCGTCGGTTATGTCACGATGACGATGATTTCCATCAGCGAGCTCAAGAGATGCTCGAGTTCTTTCGCCAACGTCTTTATCCAGAACATGTTTTATCTGATGCTCTTTATCGTATCACACGCGTCACTCGTCAGATTGCACTCACTACTAAACCTTCTGTCCAATCTGACAGACTCAAACTGGTTCTAACTTTCCATCCTCACTATCTGGCGGTGAAGAGAATTCTATTTCGACATCTGCCTATTCTCCACTCTGATCCTGATACCAGAGAGTTGTTTTGTGATACACCTTTGGTAGCATATCGTAGGGATAGGAATTTTAGGGATATTCTTGTACACAGTCGTCTGCGACATACTAGCCCTTCATACTTTGGTACTAAACCGTGCCAACGCCGTATATGTAAGAGCTGTCCGTTTGTACTCCAAACTCAGACAGTCACTTTTCCTAAAGGAAAATTTATCATCGGAGAGTCTTTCACGTGCGAATCCAGAAACCTTATTTATGCTATCATCTGCAAGAGGTGCGGCATTACCTATATTGGTGAAACCTAAAATGCCACCCCCTACAGACCCAAGTAGAACAGTCCCAACTAAGATGGTTTGGCCATGTCTGCAGAATGGGAGAAGATCGGCTACCACGACAAGCATGGGAAACAAAGAGCCAAGGATCCAGACCCCGAGGACGACCCAGAGTCCACTGGGAGGACAACATTAGACAATCTTTGAAGGACCGAGGACTAGAATGGAACCAGGCCAGGAGGAAGACAGCCGATAGAATAGTCTGGCGCTCTCTCTTCCAAACCTCTACACCTCACGGTAGAAGGGGAACGACTAAGTAAGTAAGTAAGCTTTTCTCTCTCTTTCAATCTTCTTTATTCGTTGTTTTTTCGATCTATCTTCTTATGTTTTGGTTTTGGTTCGTTTCATATCCTTTTGTATCTCTAAAAATTGTCGCTATCTTATACGTCACTTCCTTCGAGATTTCTTGGAGAGAGTACAGTGATCTTGTGTATTCCTAGCATTTACAGTTCTAGCTAAGTGACTTGTTCTGAAGTTTTGTTCATTCTCTTTTTTTCGTTTCGTTTATTATTTAATTTCTTGCTTCGGTATTTCTATTAGGTTTTTTGATTTTCTTGTGTTATCATTGTACTTTTTCCATCTGCTTGTATCGCTCATTTTGTATTGTTTCTTATCATCGTATGTTTTTGTAGTACCTATTACTATATGTAATTCTTGTCTTTGTCACCTGTTTGTGGCTGACGAAGGGTAAAACCCGAAACGTCCCTTGTCTCATGTGAACTGTTATTTGTAAAACTGATTCAATACCGTTTTATTAGTTTATAAACTTATGAACAAGGACCAACAGACTATTGTGTCTTCTGTTTAGTATGCTTCCATTTCACCACTGGGATCCTTGCCAGTGCTATGGAGTTTGTGCACTGTGCTAAGATCCTCCTTATGTGATCTAAGGGAGGAAATCGGAGCACTGATGGAGTTGTCCATGTGCAATGAAGAAGGTCCTTAAAACCAAACCAACTACCAACACTGCTCCCAAAAGAGTCTCCACTTTCCTGAACAACAGGAACACAATGAAGAACACCAGAGAAGATTCTACTCTTAGGAATAAGAGAAAACTGGATATACAGTGTAGATGCACAAATGTACAGGATGTGTTCCTGAAGATCTTGCACAGTTCAAGACTTGCATAATTCAAGACTAGTTTTCTAGAAGTAGTAAATGTAAAACTGGGCTTGGCATTTTTTAAAATGTAGCACATAAAGTGAGACTTTATTAATATTTTTTTTATACTGCACTATTTCAAATTTGTATAGTTCAAATTTACATAAAGTTTCACAACACTGTAATTTAACAAATGGTCTTTAACACACACACTATGAGAAAAATGAAATCAGGTCCAAGAAAATGACATTTTTATATTTCATTTAAGTTTAGTAGTGAAATCATTATACATCTCCAGTCGTTTCTTCACCGCTTTGTCTCAAAATAATTCATCATCTTTTTTCTTTTGGTTCCCCATGGAGCTTGGATCTACCATTGCAGCTGGCCCCCTTGAAAGAAGCTTGCACAAAGCATTCATATGCTCTTACATTGATGGTTTCTGGACCAATTTGTTTTGCGTAATAAGGTTGCCAGCCTCACGATTAAATAGTTTAGAAAATACAATAAAATTCAGTCAAATAAATTAATGTACATAAGTCATTCTAATGCTTTCTATACCTGCAGCACCGCAGTCACAGCATTCTTTGTTGCCAGGCAACCGATGAATCCTGTCCATTATGCTGGAGGTCAGTTCTCTGACACTCTGGTTGAGACCTGGTGTGTTGGAACTGTTTTTAAAAGCTTTCATCAGAATTTCCTCTTTTGCATTGTTGAGCACTGAGATCCACCTAAACAGTAACACAAAGTGATAAAATGATGCATGTGGTGAGCTAATGTGGCAACTGCTTGGAGTGCCGAAGTTCAGGGGCACTAAATGGTGAATCTGAGAAATGAAAAGTTGTTACCTTTATGGCTGGTTTTGAATTATCATATTTCCTCAATATTGTCAACAACAACAAAAATAAGGCAAATAAATACAGTTTGTAGTTACTAAACGTTCGTTTGTACAGGTTCCCTACCCAGACAACGCTACCCAAAGCAGTCTGGTATCAAAACTAAGGACTGACACAAAACAGTAGTGGATTGGTTTGGTGCACCCATACCCCAAAGCAAAGAATAGCAGATGACAAGATCAGGTTAAAAAAAAAAAAAAGATGTGTACATTGTACATACAACAACCAAGCTGGCCAATAGAAATGCTTTCTAATGATCACAATGGGCAGTAATGTTAGCTTGAACATTTGAGATGCTGGACAAGAATGGTGGAAGAGAAGGCAAGGTAGCGGGGATCTCCTGGACACAGCCAAGAAAGATGATCCAAGACAGAAATCAGTGGGGAGCAACACTTACAGCCCCATGATCCTTATGGAACAAAACGGAATGATGTTGATAATGATGCACTGTATTTGGACGTTTGTCTTATGCCATATTTCATCAAAGATCCATAACCCAGACTGAAAAATCCAGATAACGTTCGCTGCTTCAGCCCTTGACACAGGTAAGGTTTCAGCTACACGTTTTTAATAACAATAGATAAATTAAATAGCTTGTGTCCGGGTAAGAGATATATAAGTGTTTCATAGTTCTCAGAGGTGTAAGTGTGTGGGGGGGGAGGAGAACTAAGCAGAAATAACCGTGACTGTACCATGGATCTTCTTCTCTGATCCATAGCCGCCGACCGTCAAAGCAGTCAGTAGCCATCACGCCTGGTGGCGTCTTGTAGGGCAGCAACAAACTGATTCCACTTCGCTCGGTTGGTGGCCATCCTTCGTACAGTGCCCCAACTCTGGTTCATTCTTTGCATCTCAGCTTCCACAGTCCTCTGCCAAGTTGTTTTTGGTCGGCCTCTCTTTCGTTTTCCTTCCAGGGTCCATAGCATAGCTGTTCTTGTGATGGCATCGGGGTCTCTTCTGAGGACATGGCCAACCCAACTCCAGCGTCTGCCAGCGATGATGGTGTGCATGTCCTCTTGCTTGCTCCGAGTAAGCAGATCTTGGTTGGTGATGGTATTCGGCCAAAAGATTCGGAGGCAGGTTGTGTGAAAAGAGGACAATTTCGACATTTCCTTCTCTGTAACTCTCCAGCATTCCGCACCATAGAGAAGCACAGAAAGCACACAGCTCTGATATAATCTTAATTTTGTCCTTTTGCTGTACTGAGAGGACTTCCAGATGTTGTTTGGACTATAAAAGGCTGTTTTTGCTTTGTTCATTCTGTTGTTGATGTCTTTGCTTGCTCCTCTGTCTGGTGTTACTATGCATCCGAGGTATGTGAAGGTGCCTGTCTGTTCCAGTTGATTCCTTACTGTTATGGGCTCGAGGTTGCTCACATTGAGTGTCATGACCTCTGTCTTCTTTAGATTGATGTTCAGGCCCACCTGCTGGCTATACTTATTAAATCTATCCGTTTTTTTCCTGGATGTGTTGATGTGAATGTGCCAGTAGTGCAATGTCATCTGCATATTCCAGATCTTCCAATGGAGAAAAGGTAGTCCATCTTATTCCTCTTGGACTGCCTTCTGTTGTCTGTCGCATCACCCAGTCTATGACTGTTAACACATTAACTACCACGAGCCGGTGGGACCGGCTTTTGAAATCCTATCATTTGGACCGCGAGCCACTCAGAGCGTCGATCTAATTTTAGTAATAAAACGAATGAAAAATGTACTGAAACACTTTCTGATCTGGTTTGAGATTTTAAGTTGCCACCGGAAAACAAATTCCCAAAGCATGGTTGTTGTAGATGACTGGAAAATTGATATTATGTTCATATTTTTCAGCGTTATGGGTTAGTTACCAAATCGTGTAAAACTGTTTACCGTGGCAACTAGTAATAGGACCACAAAAAATGCATGTACATCTCATCTAACGGCTGAATAGGCTAGAAACTTGTTTCAACAATTCACTGATAGATTTAGCGACGAGGACAAGAGTGAAAATGGTGTGCACATTGATTGAAATAGTGATTTTGATAGAGATGGGGCGCAAGCAGTTATAATTGTGAAAATATTGCAAGTCCTCAGCCATCGGACAGCCGTTAAATAGCAACAACCTATATTAGAGTTACAAATGGTGCTTATTGTAATAGTACATTCATTTATCTTTAAAATGACGTGCAATTCATTAAATTTATGTAAACAATTACGAAAACTACAGCTTACTTTGTGCAAACACCTACAGGATGAAAATGGGAAAAAAATTTAATTCTGCCACAGTGTGTTTTTCAATTCGGTAGTTAATGTGTTAAAAATAGAGTGGTTGATAAGGGGCATCCCTGTCGTACTCCTGTCTTCACCTCAAAGGTTAGGTTGCTCTGCCCAAAGATACAAGTAAAGTTGGCATAGAGACTTTTTAATGACTGACACTATGCAGTTTGGAATTCCATAAGCCCTCAGTATTTTCCACAGACTGTCCCTATGTATACTGTCAAAAGCCTTTTCAAAATCAATGAAATTAATGTGCAGCTGTCTCTGCCATTCTGAGCACTGCTCTATAATGTTCCTGATGGTAAATATATGATCTGCACATCTTCTGTTCTTTCTAAATCCAGCTTGTTCTTTCCTCAGTTTGTGGTCTACTGCTTTTGAAATTCTCTGTCTAATTATCCTGCCTAATATTTTGCTGGGAACTGAGAGAAGAGTGATTCCTCTCCAATTACTGCTGTCTGTCTGCAAGGTCTCCTTTCTTGGGCAATTTGACAATTATTCCTTTGTTCCACTCCGTTGGTGTTGTCCCTGTTTTCCAGACTTGTGCAAATAGTGGTTCTAGCAGTTCTGCTGCTAGCTCAGGGTCTGTCTTAAATAGCTTTGCATTTAAGTTATCGTGGCCAGGCACTTTTCCATTCTTTAACCCTTTGATTGCCATGATGATTTCTTCCTTCCGTGGAATGTCTGTATTAACATCTAGATCGTTTTCAGCCTCAGGAACATTCAACTGTGTGTCTGGTGGTTCCTTGTTCAGAGTTTCTCTGAAATGCTCTGTCCATCTTGTTTCCTGTCCCTTTACTTTGGTGATGAGATTTCCTTACTTATCTCTTACTAATGTAATATTGTTTGCACCTCGTTTTCTGCTGATGGTTTTAGTTATTTTGTATACTGTGCTTTGTTCATTTTTCAGTGCTGCCTCTTCTGCCTGTCTTGCAAGATCGTCTAGGAAATTCCTTTTGTTGGCTCGGGTTTGGCATTTAACTTCCTTGTCCAGCTGACTGTACTGTTCGCTTTATAGTTGCTTTAACCTGGGGGACTTCGCTTCTGTTTTCTTTCTTTTCATTTCCTTTCTCATCGTTATAGTGTTTAATGTTTCTGGTGTTATCCAGTCTTGCTTCTTCCTTTCCTGGAATCCCAAGCATGATTTGCTGCTTTCCTTATATATTGTTGAAATGGTGTTGAATTTCTGGTCTATATCATCAGGCAATGTATTTTCCCGACTTTTGGCATTTTGATATCATTTCTTTATATCAGCCGCAAAAGCTTTTCTGGTAAGGGGGTCCTTCAATTTGCTGATGTCAAACCTTTTCTGTGTAGTTACAGTTGGTCCAGCAGTTCTGATTTTCACCTTCAGTTTTGCTACGACTAAATGCTGGTCACTTCCCACATCTGCACCTCTTCTTACCTTCACATCTTGTAATGCATGTCTCCATCTAACATTAATCATCATGTAGTCTATCTGGTTACTGCCCTGGCCATTTGGTGATTCCCATGTTAATTTGTGAATTTCTTTGTGTGGGAAAAGTGTTCCTCCAATGACCAGGTTGTTAATGCTACAGAAACTTATTAGTTTATCCTCATTTTCGTTTGCTGTTCCGCTGCCGCATTTTCCCATTAAGTTAGTTGCTTATCCTTTACAGGACGTGGCAATCAACCCCAGCTTTTATTGGCTGTTTGTGATTTTTCTAGGTAATTTTTTCATTCAGTAGTTTGCCATTGCTTTCTGAACGGTACGGCGCTGATCTTCTTCTTCGATCCTTAACCACCGACCATCAAAGCAGTCAGTGGCCATCACGCCTAGTGGCGTCTTGTAGGGCAACAACAAATTGATTCCACTTTGCACGGTCGGTGGCCATCCTTCGTACGGTGCCCCAACTCTGGTTCATTCTTTGCATCTCAGCCTCCACAGTCCTCCACCAAGTTGTTTTTGGTCGGCCTCTCTTTCGCTTTCCTTCAGGGGTCCAAAGCATAGCTGTTCTTGTGATGGCATCGGGGTCTCTTCTGAGGACATGACCAACCCAGCTATAGCGTCTGCCAGCTATGATGGTGTGCATGTCCTCTTGCTTGCTACGAGTAAGCAGATCTTGGTTGGTGATGGTATTCGGCCAAAAGATGCGGTGAATTTTTCTTAGGCATGTTGTGTGAAAAGAGGACAATTTTGACATTTCCTTCTCTGTGACTCTCCAGCATTCCGCACCATAGAGAAGCACAGAAAGCACGCAACTCTGGTATAATCTTAATTTTGTGCTTGTGCTGTATTGGGAGGACTTCCAGATGTTATTTAGGCTAAA
The DNA here is from genome assembly GCA_024509875.1 of Oreohelix idahoensis. NCBI lineage: Eukaryota > Metazoa > Mollusca > Gastropoda > Stylommatophora > Oreohelicidae > Oreohelix > Oreohelix idahoensis. Next base: position 1,126,685 of record JAMPIV010000784.1, read on the forward strand.
GAAGGCTGTTCTTGCCTTATTCATTCTAATGTTGATGTCTTTGCCTGCCCCACCGTCTGGTGTTACTATGCTTCCTAGGTATGTGAAGGTATCTGTCTGTACCAATTGCTGATTCCTTACTGATATGGGCTCAGGGTTGCTCACATTGAGCATCATGACCTCAGACTTCTTTAAATTGATGTTCAAGCCCACCTGCTGGCTAAATTTATTAAGTCTATCCGTTTTTTCCTGGATGTGTTGATGTGAATGTGCCAGCAGTGCAATGTCATCTGCATATTCCAGATCTTCCAATGTAGAAAATGTAGTCCATCTTATTCCTCTTGGACTGCCCTCTGTTGTCTGGCGCATCACCCAGTCTATGACTGTTAAAAAAAAGAGTGGTTGATAAGGGGCATCCCTGTCGTACTCCTGTCTTCACCTCGAAGGTTAGGTTGCTCTGCCCAACACTACACGTAAAGTTGGCATAGAGGCTTTTTATGATTGACACTATGCAGCTTGGAATTCCATAAGCCCTCAGTATTTTCCATAAACTGTCCCTATGTATGCTGTCAAAAGCCTTTTCAAAATCAATGAAATTTATGTAAAGCTGTCTTTGCCATTCTGAGCACTGCTCTATAATGTTCCTGAGAGTGAATATATGGTCTACACATCTTCTGTTCTTTCTAAATCCTGCTTGTTCTTTCCTCAGTTTGTAGTCTACTGCCTTTGAAATTCTCTGTATAATTATCCTGCCTAGTATTTTGCTGGGAACTGAGAGAAGAGTGATTCCTCTCCAATTATTGCAGTCTGACGGCGCTTATACCATTGTTAAAAATCCACACAAAGCGATCTGCTACCAAACCGCCTGCAGCAGGTTTCGAACCTGGTATATCTGGATTATAAAACTGTGTTCATATCCATTAGGCCACAGACGCCAACATTACTCTTTCATTATATGTATTGTGTGTTCCAACTTTCGCATTGAGGTCTCCCATTACTACGATAAGATCGTATCTAGGTGTGTCTTCCATTTCTTTTTGCAGTTGTTGATAAAATTCATCCTTGACCTCTTCGTCACTGTCATTTGTTGGTGCTTAGCATTGTATTATTGTAGTGTTGGTGAATCTCCCTCTCAATCTAATTCTTATCAGTCTGTTGATGGGTTTCCATTCCAGTAATGACCTTTCTATTACCTTCTGTAGAATAATGGCTACACCTTCATTGTGCTGTCCATCCTCTGCCAGAGTAAAGTACTGTTTCTCCTGTTGTTTTAACTTGTCCTGTCCCTGTCCATCTGCTCTCACTTATCCCTAGAATGTGTAATCTATAGTTTCTCATTTCCGCTGTTACCTGTTTTAGTTTTCCCGTCTCGTTCATTGTCCTGACATTCCAAAATCCTATTCTTGTTTCACGTTTTGCGATCAGGACGTCCGTTCTCGTGTCTGTGGCTTCCTTTCGGCTTTCACCACTGACAGTCATACGAGCCTCAGACTCCAGATGTCTGTCCCACAGCAAAGTTTGTTCATTTGTTGTTTCCGTAACTTCGTTTTTTTTTTTACATAGACAGGGGTGTCAGCCTTATGCTAAAACCCCCAACCTGGAGGACCAGGGTGTCTGCTTTAGTCTGACCCCTACCCACGCAAACCTGTCCAGCTTGGTAGAACCTTCCAGGAGTAAAACTCCCGCTGGCATAGCTCTGGGGGTAATCAGGGTACGCAAGCCGCCATACCTCGACACGGTATTGACACCTGCGATGTACCATGGATAACGAGGGACAATTAGTAAACAATAAGGAAAAACACTGGAGGCCACAGAGATGTGGCTTAACAGAAGAATGTTAAAAATGCAATGGACAGCTAAAAAGAGTAATGACAATGTCCTGAAAGAAGCCAACGAGCTAAAGAAGTTTATTACTCATGTTAGAAGGAAACAATCCACTTTCTTTGGGCACATTTTGAGAAGAAGGAAGCTGGAATATATTGTGAAAACAGGCAAGACTGAAAGAAAAAGAGATAGAGGACAACAGAGAGAAACAACACTGGACAGTCTGACATTATGGCATGGAATTAAGTAAACAATAGAATTAATGAACAGTACTGGAGACAGGAAGTTGTGGAGAGACATGATTGCCTAAACCCCCAGGCATGGTACAAGAAGAGGAAATAACCAAGGGTCATGAAAGAAATTATATTTCCTAATTTTTACAGTTAAAAATGGATAAATCAAACTGCACCAGTATTTGGCAGTCATCATTTTAGTGTAGCACACAGTATGATGATGCCTGATATATAAACTTATTTGTGTTGCCTTCACATTTTAAAGCATATTTTGTTGAACAATTGTATTGTGTACAATATTTTTATCTTTCCTAGTAGGCTGGCCTATTGGATAAAAACCATCTGGCACCAAATATTGCAAGAGGAAGGCTCAACAAGGATTCATTCCTGAATGACCTTTCAGCTCCCTATGGAGCATAGGTCATTAACGTGCACTGACCAAGCCTTCCTGACCTGTGCCCTCTGTTCAAGAGTTTTCACATCTTTCTCTCTTTCATGTCTGTCTCAAATTCACCAGAGCACATGTGAGCTGTCATTCGTCTATGACACATTTTTTTCCATTATGATTTCATTTTCTACTTCCTCGTCCACTCTCAGGCGTCTACTGGCATATCTTTAAAGAAAGCAGTGGTCAGCTTGAGGCTGTTTGTATTTCTACAGTTTTTTCCATAACTCGCCATATGTGCTTTCCCTGTTGCTCATATGTTGGGCATCTTTGAAGCAGATGTTCAGCAGCTATTTTATCTATGCCACAGTTACCCTCATTGGTAGTTCCTATCTTTAGCTTGTTGAACTGATGGTATCCCAATCTGTTGTGGCCCGTGCGGAGTCTAAAGATTACCACTTGCATTATCATTTAACACTATCAGTTTTACTGCAGTACCAATGACCTGTACCATTTTATTCAAAGTCAATAAAGCAGGAATCAACATCATTAAGCACCATGTTGGGTGGCACAGGCAATCATTTCTCTCTACAGCCCTTGTCTCTGGTGATGCCTATGAGTTCCACTGCTGACTTCCTTCCATGACACATAGTCAGCCTATCTAGTATTTTCTCTGTCTTCTGCATCCCTTTTTCCCTCAGTCTTTCATGTTGCTAATACAACAGGCATTTTAAAAAATGAACAAAGAACCTTTCCTGAAAGAAGATGTATGAAAAACACACATAATAAAGCAGGAAATGACCTAGCAAGAAACAGAAAGACTGGGACATCTTTTGAACAGCACCTGTGCAGAGGACAACCCAGGAAAAGATGGACTGATGGAGGGGGGAGGGGGTGTGTGTGTGTGACCAACATGACAGCACACCTGGTTGCAAAATGAGCACTGGGTGTAAAACTAATAATCTACCATAACTGCACTGATTCACAAGGGTAGATAATTAAGATGAAAGATGAAAACAGCAAGAATAGAATTTTTTCTTCTCTTAGTGTTCCTAGCTAGTTATAGATACTTATAACTTGTGAGTAAATAAATAAGGGGGCTGCTGTAAAACTGGTAAGGAAATGAATATATATCTTAACAAATAAAACTTGAATCAGTTTTACAAATTAATGGTACACAGGAAACACGGAACGTTTCGGGTTTCTCCCTTCGTCAGCCACAGTTACAAACAGGCAACAAGGACAAGAAATATAGACAGGTTAAAGAAAAATATTACAGGCACTACAAACACGTAATATATATATAAATATGAAATATAACAACACTTGTGACACTGCCTGAGAAAAGTTTCTAGCAACAACAAAAGATATTTTTATTTTTAAAGTCTGAACCAGACTTTCGCTTTGATTACACACAGAATAACATGATTAGACCATTTTGTTTGGAAATAATTCTACCTGACTAAAAACAAAAAAATGATTAAATAAAAACAGCTGTGAAACCAGATACTTCAAATACAAGAGGAATATGTAGTAGTAAACAAATGTCAAGAAGAGTATAAGATGAAAACTCAAAACTATACATGACACTATTTGGTAATGTGAGGATGAGATATCATCTCCCTTTCAGCTCCCTAAAGAGCGAAGGCCTACAACAAACTCATGGCAAGGCCTCCACGACCTGTGCCCTTAATTCCAAGTATTTCCATGTCTTCCTCATCCCTTTCACTGCTGTCGCCAGCTCTCTCATAAACATTCCAGGTGTTAAATCTGGCAATTTTCCTACAAGACAGAAGGTGGGTCATCAACCCAGACTCAGAATGAGAGATATACAGTGAAAAACAATGCCAGCACTCCTGACCAAAAATAAAAGATGTTCAATTAAAGTGTTAGTGCCTTCACTCCTGAATATGGAAAACTAGATGAGTACTTACGTATTCATTTCTTTTGTGTCATCAGCCTGGAAATGGTAAGTTCTGTTGTCTGTGTGAAAAACAGAAATGGATGACTGATGAACTTCCATTTTTTTCATCATCATGAGGTATCATCATTATCATCTTTCTCCTTTTCTCTCTCCTTAGGGAACACAAAGCCACCACTGCAGCTGGGCCACCTTGCAGAAAGCCTGCACAAAGACACTCATGCACCCTGGCAGTGGTAGTTTTGGTAACTATTTGTTTTAAATGATGAGCTTGCTAGCACCATGCATAACCTCATATCAGTCACCACTTACGACATGCTCCAGGAAGCATAAGTCCTATTATTTCATGATCTCTTCAGAAACCCCCAAGAAATGCACAGGGTGAATTTTCATTCAGTCCTGGTAAATGAACAAAGACAAGTATATACATATATTGTATAAATATTTCTTATACAAGGTAATAGGATAAGGCCTGGTACCATTTTTACTTTGGTAACTTTCACACCTGGTTTAACTTTATTTGCATTATAATTTTGGTTTAGAGAATGCTTTATCGTAGACTGTATATTTTATTTATTGAAGTTCTTTACTAATTAATCTAAATTACTTATCAAGCTGAGCTTCAATTTGGCAGAGTGGTTAGAGTGCTTGCCCTTCAAGGCAAAGTTAGTGGGTTCGATCACCTCGCAGCACCACACTCAAGTCAACTCAGCTGTAAATGGGTACCTGACACTGCTCTTGAGTTAGGAAAGACAAAGGCAGTGAGGACGAGAAATGATTACTCCACCTCATAAAAAGCTGGACCTGGTATAGTGAAATCTCTGATGCCGCCCTCCCTCCCCTGTGGCAGTATATGCTATGGGACTATCTTTTCTACTTTTATTGATCTCCTTATCTGATATCATTATGATCTGTCTCTTTGGAGCTGTTCATTTGAAAAAAAAAATATATATATATATATACCTGTCACAAAAAGTAGGGGATATTTTAAGATGGTATGTATTATTTTACAAAAGAGTGGATTTCGTATTTTAATGGTTGTATGGAAATATCGAGCACGCTCTTCTCCACTCTCATGTGCAATATCATGTTGACCTGGTGACTCGTGATGAGTAAGCCAATCCCAAGAACAGAGGTGGGGCCCATCCGTAAAGTTCACACATTATTCTTTTCACAAAAATGTGTGTATCTCGGGTTTGATGAACACTACTCACCATGGACAGGTATAAAAAGACTCTGCAACAGATAACATTTCTTTTCTTCGTCATGGAACGTTTGACAGAACAGCAGAGATGGATAGGCATAGGCATGTTGCAAACCGAAAGTCGGCAAGTGGATGTTGCTCGGAACCTCAATGTTTCACAGTCAGTTGTCAGCAGACTGTGGAACAGGTATCAAAATTTCCGCACAGTGGCTGATCTGCCTCGGACTGGCCGCCCAAGAGTCACTACTTGCTGCCAAGATCAACTTCTTGTTACTCAGGCCCTCAGAACTCGGACTCTAAATGCTACTTAACTTCAACAACACCTTCAACAGACCGCTGGGATCCGGGTCTCAACTCAGACAGTACGAAACCGTTTGCACCAAGTGCAACTGGCCTCATGCAGACCGTTTGTAGCTTTGCCCATGTCACCACAACACAGGTGAGCAAGAATGGATTGGTGCCAACATCATCATCGGTGGACCAATCAACAGTGGGCATCAGTGATGTTTTCTGATGAGTCCCGTTTCGTTTTGGATTTTCATGATCGTCGAATACGTGTCTGACGATGGCGAGGTGAGCGTTACCAGCCTCCTGCAACTTTTGCACACAACCGTTATGGACGTGGCAGTGTAATGGCGTGGGCAGGCATCTGTATGAATGACAGGACCGACCTTCACATATGTCAGGTCAATATCACAGGGCTCTACTACCGTGACAACATCATCGAGCCTATCGTTGTGTCATTTGCTCAACGGCACGGACCAGATTTCATCTTCCAGGATGGCAATGCACGTCCTCACCTTGCTCGCGTCGTCCAAGATCACCTTCAGATGCAGCATATCCGAACGTTACCGTGGCCGCCGATGTCCCCCGACCTGTCTCCTATTGAGCATTTGTGGGACCTATTGAATAGACTCGTCCAACCACGTCCAGCCGCTCCACAGACTCTTCAGCAGTTAGCCCAGGCCGTTCAGCAGGAGTGGCAGAGAATTCCTCAAGACAACATCAGAAGGCTTATTTGCAGAATGAGACGTCGTTGCAATGCATGTTTAGCGGCAAACGGGGGCCCTACACGTTTTTAGAAATACTGGAATATTTTTGTGAAAATGAAGTACCTACCCCGCCTTGGTTGCCTATATATATGCTACTCAACTTGATATCAAGTAAGGAAGTGAAATATACAATATAAACACAAAACATAAAAAATTTGGCACAAGCAATAATCCTAATATGATCTGTATGGAACTAATGTGGCCCATTACTACACACTTACGCTCATTTCTGTTAGCAACTGACACTACTCTGGTGTATACTGAATCCTTCAAGTCTAACCTCTCCATGTGATTGATAATCATCTGGTCAATGCCTGGCAAGTTACAATGGAAGATGGTCTTCTCATTGCAGGCCCAATCCACCTGTTTACATTTTTGTTACCTGGTGCTCAACTTTCTTTTGCTTTCTTCTGCCATATCACATTTCCACCCATGTGTTACCAGGGCTCAAAAGGGGAACAAAGTGTATTAACGCTGTAATCTACCAAGCAAACCATAAAAGGTGATTGAGGAGGGTTGGGCATGGAGTCAGATACCCCATTCAGTAGGATACTCAAGGCAAAACAAAAAACTTCAACAAATATGAACAGTCATCCAAATGGTATTAAAAAAGCACCAGTATGGAACCTGAAAGAAGCCAGCAGAACAAGAAATGAGATGACGACAGTGGCAAGGGACAGGACAAGTAGGACAAACACCAAGGAAACCTTTTGATAGCATCACCAGGCAATCCTTGTTCAGGAATTCCCCAGAATGAGAGAGGCAGAGGGAGACCAAAAATACAAATGGAGAAGAGAACTGGAGACGAATGAAAGATATAAGATATGGAAAGACTTTGAGTGGATGGCACAGCACAAGAAGGCTTCGCATGATCATGTTAAAGGCCTGTGCTTCCTTGGGGAACTGAAGAGTAAGGAAAGAATGAATTAATTTCCAATTTCAGAATGTGAGAAAAAAATAATACATGAAAACACCTCATTCATCAAAATAAAAGAGGCAAAGAGTTTTACCACAATCAGATATATCAGACTCCGCACGAGCCACAACAGATTGGGATACCATCAATGCAACAAGCTAAAGATAGGAACTACCGATTAGTGTAACTGTGGCACTGATAAAATGATTGCCGAACATCCGCTTCAAACATACCCAAAATATAAGGAACAGAGAAAGCACATATGGACTTCATCAGTACAATTCTTGGAAAAACTCTATGGAGATGTAAATAGCCTCAAATTGACCATTGCTTTCTTTAAAAATATTCAAGTAGATGTTTGAGAGTGTACGAAGAAGAAGAAAACAGAAACTGATTTTTTAAACTGAGCAAACATGATCATTCAAAAATGAAAGGTACAGTATTATTCCATAACACTGTTTTTCACAAAAATAGGACTGTTCAATGAAGTATTACCATCATTTACACACTAATGAACACACATGCATATGTGCATTCTCAAACATGTCCATGCATACAAATACATACAACTTACTGAGAGATGAAACAAGGTCAAAGCATTTCTTGCCAAGGTCGTCTGGAACTAGCTGGAGATGAAGTGAAGAAACAGAAACCTGAATTTTGCATTTCAGTTCTGAGAATACTAATTGTTTTTTATTTTTAAAAACATTAGGTTTCTTTTCCCTAAGCAACTGATTGCAGTGTTCACTCAGGCAACCACTCAATTCATTTATATTTTATTCAGGAATAATTCTGAACTGAAAATTCAAATGCCAGTGGAACAAGAGATGAGAAGAAGACGCTGGAAATGGATAGGACACACACTGAGGAAACCTGTTGATAGCATTACCAGGCAATCCTTGTTCTGGAATCCCTAGGGCGAGAGAGGTAGAAGGAGATCAAGGAACACATGGAGAAGAGAACTGGAGACAGACATGAAGGAGATGAAAAAGTTGTCATATGGACAGCTTTTAAGCTGATGGCACAGGACAGAATGACTTGGCATAAGTTTGTTGAAGGCCTATGCTCCTTGGGAAGCTGAAGGGTGATGAATCAATGAATTCTGAATAGTAAAATGAAATAAACATTTAGATTCTCTTCTGATGATCAGATTACCTCCTGTTGAATGTTCTGTATAGCTTCCTATCCTGACCATTAATAAACCAAACACGAAGATATTTTACATGTCGTCATGTGTGTTGCACAATGAGTGTCCTTTGTTCAAAGAAACATGAAGCCACCATTGCAGTTAGCCTCATGTATGCAGCCTGTCAAAGCATTTAAAATGCTCTTATAGTAACCATTTCTGTAGCAATATTGTTTTACATGATGTGGCTGCCATCTCAATACATATCCTCAACTTAGTCATTTCTTATGACATGCCTGGTGACAACAGCTGTCCTATTTCTCATCTTCTCAGAGACCATTTGGATCTGTACAGGCCGTCTCTGCTGTATCTGGTGACGAGTTTTCCTTTGCACTCCTTATGGAACATGGAGCCACCACTGTAGCTGGTCACCTGACAGGAAGTCTGCACCAAGTAGTCACATGCTCTTGCAGCGGTAGTTTCTGTGGCAATCTGTTTTACATAGTGAGGTTGCCAGCCTCATACACAACCTCATGCCAGTCACCTTGTGCCTGTGGATGCTGCAGTCATTTTCTGCCTTTGTCTCTTCAAAGACCCCTGGAACTGTACTGGGCAAATGATATGGTTTAATTAACATAGATTTCAAGATTGGGAGATAATATAATTTATAGAAATTATTTTCAGAGCCAGTGATCCTACTTAATATCACACTCTCCCCTGGTCTCCTGGGCAGTGAGATGGGATGCCTAGCCTTCTCAGATAAGGGTGACAAAAAAATTGGAAGTCCTGTGTGCAAGTTGCACACGTTAAAAATCCCATGGCAGTTGGAAATCATAAAGAGTAGGTTGTAAGGTCGCTGCCCTGGCAAAATTTGAAAATCCGAAACCAACCCACCACAAAAATATTTATAGAATGTGAATTTCCTATATACACACATTGGGATTCTCGTTGGTGCTATAGAGTTCACGTACTGTGCTGAGATTCTCCTTATGTGATCTAAGGGAGGAGATCAGAGCACTGATGGAGTTGTCCATGTCCAATAAAGATAGTCCTTAAAACCAAACCCAGTTTCAAGATAACAGTGTACATAAAAAAATTAGTTAACTTTTTCTCATACCTTGACTTGACAAGTCAGCAAATTTAGTTTGACTGGGTCTTTACTCTCCTGGAAGAAAAAACAAAATATTAAATCATACACAAATTTTAAGCAATAGTTTTATATATTGACAAAGACACAAAAACCCACATTTCTGCCACAGAAGACATCATCATGGAACAAGGCGTGCAAAATGTAAACTTTCCCATTAATTTCTTTCATTTATTACTCCATTTCTTTTCGCTGTTTGTTTCTTAATTTTGATTAGGGTACTTCAGTCATAATGATGTGTATATTTACACTTCATCATGTAAGAGCCCTAGTTCCTATGTCCAGGCTCCAAGTCTTGCTACACATCTAATATGTCTTTATCTCTGCCAGATTTGTTTCACTGACTGGTACTGAGCTTGGCAGCAGTTCATTACACACGCATAATACACTTGATGGAAATCACGTTCGATGATTTCTCTTACTACTCACATCAAGATGACAAATATATTACTACATCATGATGAGGAATATAATCACATCAAGCGACTAAAAAGGAAAGCGAAAGCAAGGATGGCCAAAAGCCACTTGGCGGAGAACTGTGGAGGCGGAGATGCTAAGCATCACACTGGAGCACCACACGAAGGATGGCTGTTGATCAAGCAAAGTGGAGACAGTTTGGCACTGCCCTACAAGATGCCACTAGGCGTGATGATCCCTGATTGCTTTGTCAGTCAGTGACCCAGGACCAAAGAAGAAGATGCGACTAAAATATATTATGATGACCAATTCATTTACTCCATTACAACTAAATTATATTATGATGATTCATGTACTCACGTCATGATGAGCAGAACACATCATGATGACAAATGTACATAAATCCTGATGATTTACTTATGTCAATGATCATCATTCATCATCACTGTCTACTTATGTCAATGATCATCATTCATCATCACTGCCCTTTAGCTCCTTAAGGAGCATAAGCCTTCAAAAACTTTTGCTAAGTCCTCCTGTCCCGTGCCATCACAACAAGGTCTTTCCATGTCCTCCTCATCCCTTTCATTTCCATCATGTTCTCTTCTTTATGTGCTTCTTTGGTCTACCTTTACTGTTCCTACCCTGAGAGCATCACAATCTGAGGTGGCGCTGTAGAGAGCATCGCCACAAGGTACGATCGGCAGCTCCATCCTCCCAGGTTGCTGGATTTATGTCCAGTGCCCTCATGTCTCTCTTGCACACATCTTTGGTCTACCTTTACCAAATGAGATTCCAGAAAAAGGACTGCCTTGTAATGCTATAAACAGGTTTCCTCAACGTGTTGTTATGATGGCTAATGTAAATTATGATGACTAAAATACTTAAACTATGACAAAAATGGTACTTACATCATGATGACTAATAAACATGCAACCATTCCGAATGCTACACTTCCTTTTTTGCCACACCCTTCGCATTCTTCCTTCGGACTTCTTTAGCAGGTTTCCTGTTTTCTCACAGCCATGTGACTTGTCCCCAGTCAACTGATGTAAACTGTAACCTGCTGGAGTAGAGCTGACTGGTGTCTGGTGAATATACACAAATCCAACAGGTAACTACCACAAATCAAAGCAGGAACTACCACAAATCCAAGCTGTAACTATCATACAAATCCAACAGGTAACTACCACAAAAAATGCGTAAGTTAACACACACCCGTTATCTGATAACTGCTCATTCTGTATCTTCTTATGACACATTTTTAACAATACCATATGGTGAATAAAATTAACAAACTAACACACTAAACCAAATGAAATTTTGTTTCTGATTTATGAAAAATGATCATTTTTTTCATTTTTCAGCTGCAAGATCCCTCAATCTTTTCAGTACAGATGAAAATGACACAAACTTTGTTTACTGTGAAATTGCAAGATAACTGACTTTTCAGATAACTGACATTCTATTGCACTTGGTCAGTATGTCAATTCACTTCAGCATCAGAACAATATCAAATCCAGAAACAAAGCAAATCAAACAGGAAACTACTGCAAATTCATAGACATGATGCAAAAAAAAAAAAGAAACAAACAAATATTTTATTTTCTGGTTTTTGCAACTAAAAATACTGAGTGCAAGCAAAAACGTGTTTTAGTTATTACATATGAACTCTTTGAGCTTCATGCTTTTATTCCACTTAAACCATCTTCCCAAAAATGCTGTTACAGAAATTCAATTAATACTGCATTGATTACAATGTTTATTTTCATAAGGAAAATTGGCCTAAATTATACTACTTTCTATTTGATATCATCATCATCTATCCAGCTGCTAAAATACTATTTTTGTGTGAACAAGCACTCTGACATCAAGTGAAACTTCATCAACTATAAACAGTGTTTATTTCTATAAGGCAAGATGAAGATTGGTAGTTCACGCCAAGTTTTTATATTCATCATCATTTTGTACTTTGCTGCTAAAATAAGACTTTTGTGTGAACAAGCCCTCTGACATCAAGTGAAACTCCAATGACTATAAACAATGTTTATTTCTATGAGAACAGATGAAGACTGGCAGTAAATCACACCTGGTTCATACTCATCATCATAAACTTTGGTGCCAAAAAAAAAGACTTTTGTGCGAACAAGTCCTCTGACATCAGGTGAAACTCCACTGAATACAAACAATGTTTATTTCTAAGAGAGCAGATGAAGACTGGCAGTAAATTACACTTAGTTCATATTCATCATCATCATTGTCATAGCTACCAAAATATTACTTCTGTTTGAACAAGCACTTTGATATCAACTAAAACTCCACTGACTATAAACAATGCTTTTTTTTCTATTATAACATTTGAAGACTGGCAGTAAATCCCACTGTTCATATTTGTCATCCTCATTATCCCCATCATCATCATCAATGACTTCTGTGCATGACTTCTGTGCAGACAAGCACTCTGACATCGACTGATTTATAAACAATATTTATTTCTGAGGAAAGATGAAAACCAGCAGTAAATCAGCCCAAACCCATATCTGCCATTATCATGTTCCAAGCAGAGTGTGGCAGGCCATAACTTCAGTTCAGAACTCCCATTACCATGTTCCAAGCAGAGTGTGGCAGGCAATAACTTCAATTCACAACTTCCATTACCATGTTCCAAGCAGAGTGTGGCAAGCAATAACTTTAATTCAGAGCTTCCATGATCATGTGACACAACACTGTACAAACTGCACCACTTCCAAGAAAGCAGTTTTTAATTTCTATCAATGAGTTTTTTTAATCTCCAGCAACCTTTCTTCAAGCTCTGGTAACTAAATATACACCTTACATTCATTATAATGAAAAACCATTCTGGTCATCTTAAATGAAATAGCCTAGCCTGTCCTGTCCGCTTTAGCTTCAGAGAATTGATGCAATATTGTTTTGTTGTTGTTTAACTAGGACTTCTGAGCTTTTTGCTCTTTTGCAGCTAAGACCAAGTTGGAGACTTCTTGGTATTATCTACCTGTAGACCTAGGCTTTTCCTGTGGATTGTGTGCCATTCCGAAACGTGTTGAGTTGAAGTCATGAGCTCCAGTTCTCCAACTTGGCTTGCATTTAAAGGATCGTCACATTTGGTCCCAAGCTAGGAGGAAGAGGCATGTGGCATACTGTGCATTCCTCGCCATCCAAGGGGGTTCTCCAACTATGCAGAGCTAAAATACTGTACTCTGGTTCTGAGCTCTCCCAAGGAATCACCACGTCCTACACAGAGCCACTTCTCAGCTCCCCCTGCCTATCACTCAGTTCATAGTGAGATCCTCATACATGCAGTCAACTAGGTCAAAGCCAAAGAGTTACGACTGGGGCTCAAGTGACTCCTCCAAGCTTAAAGTACATTGCTGGGTTCTCAACAAGTTTCACCACAGGGGGAATCCCTGGAAGTGTGTGAATGATTTCAAGAGTCAATGAGGGTGTAATTAGCATCACAGACTGAGGTTCACTTCCGCATATGTATATTATAGCACTATGCACAGCTGGTGGTCATACAAGGATGACTCGAGATATGCCTCCATGCATTTGCAATATCTAGCAAAAGGAAATGCAGGTGTTGTCTGCTGTCACTTCAGCTTGTCTTTCTGGGTGATGTAATCCAACATGTATCAAGTGTATTCATAGGAAACAAGTGATAACTCACTATCTGATGACTGTTCACCTGAAGCCACCAAACAAACTGCATGCATATCTCTACAACAAAGTCATGAAATGTTCTATAATGCTTGCCTTCTCTACATAAAGTCCTTCTCAAGGGTGTTTCCTCTTCAAAGAACAATCTATTTCTAAAACAAAGGGATATTATTTACTACTTTTCTAAATAAAAAAAATAGCACAACCGGTACAGGTCATTATAACACAATTAAAAATCTTAGGGAAACTTTGGGATATGCCTCTGATCCCACTTAGGGTTAAGTCTCACCATCCTGCTTTAGTGCCACAGTGGGCTCACATGGTTAATATTCAATCAATACCCTTTATTTCCCCATGGAGCATAGGCCTTCAACAAATACATGCCCTCCTCATGTGCCATCTGCTCAAGTTCTTTCCATGTTTTCCTCATCATATTCACTTCTGTATCTAGTTCTCTTCTCCATGTGTTTTTTGGTCTACCTCTGCTTCTCTCTCCCGGGGGATTCCAGAACAAGGATTGTCCTGTAATGCTATCAACAGGTTTCCTCAATGTGTCTTCTATCCATTACCAGCATCTTATGGTTAATATTAAGTGCATCAAAATTTGTAACAAATATAACAAAAAACATGCACATGCACAACAGAGCACTGCAAACTAAATGTGCAAAAAGCAAAGGCCCAGTTATTGCAAATTAAAGTTCATAATATGCAAAAAAATCCACATTTACTGCAAATTCTTTACATATGTTAAGCAAAAAAAAGTCCCCAGGTCGTGCAAAAAATTACACAACGTTAAAATATAATGGTGGTTTAAGAACAAATAAGTATGGAATAAGAACAAAAATACACTTCTTGCTAGTTAAAAGGAAGATGTGCAAAAACGTACCAGTTATTGCAAATATGCCATGTGTGCAAACAAACTGTTTAAAATCCATATATTTTCAAGTTTATTATAAAGGATACACACAAAAACAACATACAGTAGGGCCGCATTTTACGCGAACTCAAATCACGCGGTTTCAAGTATACGCGATTGGAGATCGAGGAAAAAAATAAGGTAGAAAAATACGGAAAATATACATTTTAAATTGAGCGCCATATCTGTTCCATTTCCAAAACGCCGTTAAAGTCTCGCACCATCTCGTACCATCACGGTATTTCCCGCTCTGGGTAGCGTCACTGTGAGTCATTCCATTGTTTACGCCAGTATCTCGAAACCTTCTGCATTCCCTGTCCGGAGTTCTCGCTTGTAACACGTGTTTTTGTGAAAGTATTTTTCCTTTGTTTTATTATCAACGCTATTTTCTGAGTAATAATGGCCCCAAAGCGCAAGAGTAGTGATGCTGGCAGCTCTGAAAAGCCTAAGAAAAGTCGTAAAGTGCCTACTATAGAGGAAAAGATCAAAATTTTAGATTTAGTGAGAAAGGAAAAAAGTCTACATCGGAAGTTGCCAGGATGCTAGGTAAGAACGAATCTTCGATACGTTCGATATTGGATAGAGAAAAGCAAATTCATGCTAGTTTTGCCGTAGCACCTCAAACTGCTAAAGTTTCAGCGTTTGTGCGTGATAAAGCATTAGTGAAAATGGAAAAGGCATTGAATTTGTGGATAGAAGACATGACGAGAAAACGTGCCAATTGACGGCAACGTGCTGCAGGAGAGGGATAAGATGCTATATGAACAATTTAGCAAAGATGATCCTGATGCAAAGACATTCAATGCAAGTAAAGGTTGGTTGTACAGGTTTAGGAATAGGTTTGGACTGAATAATATACAAATTACAGGCGAGGCAGCATCTGCCGACGAAGAAGCTGCTGCCACTTTTCCACAAGAATTGAAGAGAATCATTCGGGAAGGGGGATATGATCCAAGGCAAGTGTTCAACTGTGACGAGACTGGAGTTTTTTGGAAAAAAATGCCTAGTAGAACATATATTCACAAAAGTACAAAGCAGGCACCAGGACATAAAGCATGGAAAGAAGGGCTGACTTTGGTACTATGTGGCAACGCTGCGGGTCACATGATCAAGCCAGGCGTGGTGTATAGGGTGAAAAATCCTATTAAAAGACAAGTTAATGGAATACTATCCTCTGGGAGCCACGCTAGTGTAATGGTTACCACATTGCGCTGGTGATCAGGTGTTCAAGGTTCAAGCCTGGGTGTGGGCATTTGAAAGAGTGTCATCGACCGGGATTTTGACTGAATAACCTGAACGGCTCCTGAGTTAAACCCTCTGTGGATGGGAAGGAGCAAAGCTCCTGACCAGGTTGGAAGGAAAGTCCACAGGCTCCCCAGCCTCGCAATGACATATCATTGGGCCAAAGGGCTGAAAGCCCAAGTGCCGCTGGTTAAGAAAAAAAAAAAAAAGTACAATGCTCTCATGGAGTGCAACATCAAAGTCATTAGAGGAACAACAGACGTAATGCAGCCTGTCCAGCAAGTCTTTGATGAGCTAAAAAGAAAGAAACAACAGCTACCAATCACGATGTTCTTCCCAAAGGTAGCAAAACCCTCCACTATAGTGGATCCCCAACCGTCGACATCATCAGCTCCTGACATTCAGCGTCATCGTCAGCTTTCCAGCCATCGACTTCAAGATGGCCGACCGATGAGACTTCATCACCAGTAGCAGACGATCCTTTTTCTGACATACCGTTGGAAGGTGACGAGTTGCCTAACGCTACTAAACAATGCCTACTACATCATCCACTTTCATTTCACCAGTAGGCATTGTATCATCATCACCACCACAGTTTCAAGAAGATGGCCGAAGAGGAGGGTGAGTACAATAACATGTATGAATGTTGAGAGAGAGAGAGAGAGAGAGAGAGAGAGAGAGAGGAGAGAGAGAGAGAGAGAGAGAGAGAGAGAGAGAGAGAGAGAGAGAGAGAGAGTAAGCTAGTACTGTATTGTTATAATTATATTTTAAATTCCTTTTATTATTACAGTATTTTACTTTAATAATTGTTACTATAGGGTTCCTTTACCTTATTTATAGGAAAAATGTGTGACAGGTATTAACATATAGGAAATACACGTATACTGTATATGGGGTGCGCTATTATACGCGATTTTCTGTTTACGCGAGGGGTCTTGGAATGTATTGGTCGCGTAAAAGAGGCGAATACTGTACTTCAAATTAGTAAACAGGATGTAGAAAAAAACAAACAAAGAAAAGAAAAGTATATGGGAAAAATATATACGCACGATGAAAGTAAAAAAAAAGTGTTTTTACTTGCAGCATGTAATATTCAAACTGTGAAAAAATATTAATGATATGGCAAATCTATACAAGGCATGCACAAAAAAGAACAGGGTACCTAAAGCAAGAAAAATGAGTATTTGTTGTTTGCAGCCAAGTGAAAACTAACACACATGAGGCCACTATAAGGTAGGTAATCCAATGGCAGATAATGATGTAGGGAGTGAAATGTTAGAGAATTCACGATACTAGGTCTCAGGTTCATGAGGTAGGGGTGACTGATTCCCTTCCTCGCTGCCTTTACCTTACTCATGAGTATGGTCAGGTACCCACTTACAGCTGGGAAGACTGGAGCCCAACACTACCTAGTTTTGAACCAGGTAACTTTGAATTGAGAAGCACGCAGTCTAACCACTTTGCCACTTGAAGCCCAGGCCATTATAAACATGAGATTTTTTTCTAAATTGCCTGGCAATAAGACGACCCTCAACTTTCTTCTTTTTCATGTGTAAGTAGACTACCCACTATATTGTGCAGCATTGACACATCACAATATTTTGTGTTCAGTAGCGAGTTGTATGATCAATATGGCGTTTTGCACATCTTATAAAAAAAATCTTAAATGATACAAAAACAACATGCCATATAATTTAATCCAAAAATAATAATTTATACCAAGAAAAGGATAAACAATAATACATGTACATACAAATAGTATTCACACATTTAACTGCTCAACTAAAATAGTTAAAAATAAAAGAAACAAATATTAAGTACCCATCCAGATCCTGAGAAACGATTGGCCTGAGAGGCATTAAGTTGTAAGGAAAAAGATAAAACCATTAAAACTCATATTCATATTGATATCTATGATACAAATGTTGTAACACTTGAAGCAATGATAATGCTGGTACTTCTATGAAGGATCGCTCAAAGGTATTAGCAATGGTAAAGATTGTAACAACCATTTTACGATGGTAAAAACTGAAATAATCCGGTGTGATTGATTCAAAGATGCTGAAAGATGATGCACAGAATATTCAAATAGTGCTTGAGCTGAACAACAGATGCAGAGATGCTGCTAGAGTGGATGTGATATAGAAAGAACCTAGAAAGTGGAAAGTCTAAAATTCAGGTTTCCTCTAATGTCAGTTTCAAAACAAAAATCTAAAATGTAAGATGTCATAAACAAGCACACCATGTAAAAATTGCTATTATAATTTTTTTTAATTCACCACTTTATTCATAAAATTTTAATTTTATTACGGAATATGTGGTGATGGTTCTGAACCTGCTAATCTTCCATTAGGCTGCTAAAGAAAGTTATAAAATAGTTCTTCAATTCTTATTCACGATGGAACATTTTCTTAAAATTGAATATGAACATCTCAAACAATATGGTAAAAACAAAATAATAATTTTATTTTAAAGCTGACGTTCTTCAAGTTTTGTAAAACTCTAAACAGTTCTCTAAGTTTTTAACAACATGTCATCTTTTTCCTTTGTGCTCCTTATAGAGCATGGAGCCACCACTGCTGCTGGTTTCCTTGCAGGATACCTTCAAAAAAAGCAGCCAGATGCTTTTGCAGCAGTGTATGACATACATTTCCACTTTTATTACACCACCACATTTCTAACTTCACTGACATATCCTAATTTCCACTTCATTTGGCCAAATTAATTTTCCAATTTACTTGATAACTTATTTCCAAGTTTTTCAATAATACAACCCCCACAACTTCAATTTAATATAAACCTTCTTTATATCAGTGCTCACCTCTTTATAGGATGTCATGGAACTTTTCAATGCCTCCCTCAGTTCCACCAGCTGTCTTTTTTCTGCATCCTGTCTACTTTTTATTTTTTGAATTTGCTTCAGCAACTCCTCCACAAAGTCATGGAAATGTTGAATAGTTCGCAAACCATCTCTAAAAAAGCTATATTAGAAGGAAGAAAGTAATACTGTATAAGTTGTATGAGATGAGACACAACAGAACTGAATATCAATTTTGTAAAGCACTGAGATACTGTTATAACAGGCATAATCAACTCTGGGCACCAGGACACCTATAACTTTCAGCATGGCTTCTAAAACTTTCTGTACCTTTAAGACTCTTTGTTTCTTATGCATTCTGCTTCAATTTATACATATTCATGATTCTTTCTCTTCCTTGTGCGATTCACAGCTCTTTCAGGATTTCTATGCTGTCTATTTAACTTCTTGAATACTATTTGGTTTGTGCCTTGAATTGGCTCAGTATGTACCTGTTGCACTTCACATCTTTCACTAGTCTCCGCTTGTATTTGTTCAACGTGCCCTAGTCATCCGAGGTTGTTTAAACTCATGATGTTGATTGCTGGAAGGATTTGCATAGGCAAATCAATTCACTAGCTCTTTCAGGATTTCTATGCTGTCTATTTAACTTCTTGAATACTATTTGGTTTGTGCCTTGAATTGGCTCAGTATGTACCTGTTGCACTTCACATCTTTCACTAGTCTCCGCTTGTATTTGTTCAACGTGCCCTAGTCATCCGAGGTTGTTTAAACTCATGATGTTGATTGCTGGAAGGATTTGCATAGGCAAATCAATTCACTATTCATTTTTTTTTTAAATCTACCACTATCAACATCAAAGACTAGACTACAGATTACTAAAAGTACTTCGTTTTCAAAATAGTGAGGTTTATATTTTAGATTTTATTTTTTACACCTAATTTTATTTATGTTGTCATTAATACTATGTTACAGTAAGCAAATGGAAATCTCAGTGTATGGATTCCACAGTCTGATGCTGTGAATTAAAGAACAGCTAGTGCTCCCTAACAAGCACAACCTCAATTTTGCATTAAAGGTATTACCCAATCATAAGCAAACAATGGCAGCATCATTATTTACAAAAATGCCTACATTAACATCCACAAAAACTTACTTGGCCTGGACTTGATAATACTCTGCCAGGGACTGCAGCAGATCTGAGCCCTTCTTGGTTCGGATTTCATTCACTTTTATCAAATACTATGAAGAAAAGTGAAACGTTTATTATAGCAACACCACCACAACCATGTTCACCACTACTACCACCATCAGCATTATCACAATAACCATCCTGACGACAATCATCATTCCAACCATGATCACCAACACATCCAATGTGAACATCACCATTACTCCTACAACCATCATTATCACTACCATAACCATCATCTCCACTACCACACCTACCATCACAACTATCATCAAAACCATCATCATTACCCAAACTACCATCATCTACATCACATTAGTTACCATCAATACCACATTAATAATCTATAAAACTACAACCCCCAGAGCCACAACATCACCACCATCATTGCCACAACCATTTAATAAATAACAGTCAGACAAAAGGTACTCATTACCTCACACATTTGTAACTGGAATATTTTTCGTTCTTTCTCCATTTCTTCTGCCAACTGCAAAATATAAAACACGCAAAAATCAAACAATGATGAATAATATTAAATTACACTGTATATTTCACACGTGATGTGATGAAAGGAAATATAAACATTTTAAGATATCCCAAATTTATACTCTCTCTCTCTTCCTCCCTCCCCCTCTCTTATTTTGATATCGCTGTCTTTTCTCCAAATTTATTTATAGTATTGCCATTACATATGAATGACCCCTTTGTCTAAACAGTTAGATGCGTTCCATATTCTACAGATTAAGCATAAAGTGGGGAGCTCAGTTCCAAGCTCTAATCTACTATTATGTGCAGTGCAGCTGTCTAGTGTGCACTCAATCTGTTTTTTCCTCGCTTCCTGGTCTGTGTATAGCCTCTTAATCTCTCTATTATGATTCTGTTCAATATTTTCCCTCACAACGAGGAACTGATTCAAAAATACAGATTACTTGTAGACGTTTTGACCG
This sequence comes from Oreohelix idahoensis, assembly GCA_024509875.1. NCBI lineage: Eukaryota > Metazoa > Mollusca > Gastropoda > Stylommatophora > Oreohelicidae > Oreohelix > Oreohelix idahoensis. Next base: position 1,147,682 of record JAMPIV010000784.1, read on the forward strand.
CATGAGTGAGTGTCGATATACAGAATTTATTTATTTATTGTTTTGTTTATATTATTTTATTTTATTTATTTATTTATTATTATTTTTTTTCTTCAGTCACTATCTTGTTTGTTTAAAAAAAAAAAAACCTACTTATTTTTTATTATGATTGCATGCTGTAAATGAATGCTGTTATGTTAACTTTATAATGTTGCATGCCTTTAAATTAATGCTTAAAGTAACATGTGAGAATAAAAGGATATAGACACGGCTGTTTGCCAGCGATCTTTTAGTTATTTCCCCTTTTTCACCGACCGCGCTATTTATAGCCCACTTGACAGAGGTCACGTGGTCAACTTCCTTATGGGGAAAAACATGTGGCGATGTTTACTTTTGATAGGGCTTAATTAATGCTTTTAGGCTACTTTATTATTATAAATACCGGCTTTAATTTTGCGTAAAGCTAGACTAGAAATGTTAGAGTAAATTTTAGAACAAGAACAAACATTTTATCACAATTAGAACAGAAGATATAATAGTCTGAAATAGTGTAAAATTTACGTTTTTTTTATATTTTGTTATGGTTTGTTTATAATGCAATTTTCACTAAATCAGTCACAATCAACATGCATAACAAATTACAGAAATCAAAAGTAGAAAACCTGCAGAAAATGGATATCAAAGTTTTGTTTTGGTTTCATGCGTCAAACATTAATTATTGAAACATTAAATTGCAAGTCCACATTTATTACCTTAAAATAACACACCCAATTGTCCCCAAAAACATGAGAGCTAACAATTATCTCAATCATACATCACGATGGTCATGTAAAAATGAGTATGGTCATGAGTAAAACGAAATGTTCAATTTAATAGATAAATAGGTGTATTTAATAAATACATCTATTAAATGATTTCCACACTCTGTTAATTCTGTCAATCTCAAGCAACAACTGCCATAATTTGCTCTAGCCCCAAAATTTCGCTCAATTATCATTCACACTTCCTTTTTTTTTATAGGATGAATCTGTACATTTACAGATGGAGAAATTTGTAACAAATGAGTTTCCATTATAAATTTTAATTGTGAAGTTATATTTTTAATACCGCTGGCGCGTCTTTCAATTTTCAATCTTCTCTGTTTTCTCTCCTGTGCCCACGTAAGACCTACTGTTTCCTTCATAGCTATTGCTAATTCTTTGGATATTCTAACTCTACTTTCAATGCCTGCTTTCCTGCAAATTTCCTGACTTGACGTTTCTGAACAGCGTTGTAGTTCATGTGCCTGCTGCAGGTCTAATGAATCAGTTGATGTTCCAGCAATATGTTTTCTAACAGTGTGGAGCAATTGAGATCGCTTACGTTTTGTTGGCGTTCTGGTGACTGATGTTTCTCTTCTATGTTTAATTAGTTTTTGTAGTACAATAGGCTGTCCTCTGGTTTTGCATTTTATGATATTACTTTTTGCTGTTTCTAGTTTTTTTTCTAACAATGGATGTGAATAGGGGTTCTTCCTTTTGTGTTAGTGGTTGTGAAGGTGGCTTAGCAAGTAACTGTTGTACTGTGATGTCGCTTTTGAAGACAGGCGAGGTGGATGTACTTGTCGTATGTATAACTGACTTGGTAAGTGTAGATGTGGCAACAAAAACTGGCCTGCTAAGGTGAGTAGTGTTATCCACCTCCAAATGAATAATGGTATCGCCTTTAATGTGAGCTGGCACATCAACCTCCAGTTGAACAATATCATCACTAATGTGGGCAGGCACATCAACCTCCTACTGTACAGAGCTATCCTGACTACAGCTAATTGACTGACTACAAACTAACTGACTGACTACAGCTAAATGACTGACTAGACATGGAGGGGTCAGAAAGAACATCACAGGGGATAGAGCAGCTTTTTGTTTTTAAAACACCAAAAGATGTCTTTGCAACATAATTGCACTGTTGACATTCACTTATAGTTAAATTATGGTTTTAGTCTTTCCAGATGTGCTGACTGTTTTCCGATAGTAACTTGGCTGTTTCAAGACACTTCTCATTATGCCTCCTTTTTGAGTTTTGTATTCGTAAGTAACACTTCTTACAAAATATAATCGAATGCTATGTGGGTTTATCATCTGATACGTTAATTCCAAACACAAAGAACAGATCATTAACGTAATTAGAACAGTTCAGTGCTTTCTGAATTGAACGTGTTGTTTTGGAAGTTAATGCTCTCTTGCCACAGGCTCTGCACAGTGCACTGGCACAATTCATATGATGCAAAACAGTATGTTCCATTTCGTTGTTATGTAGTATAGTTTACTTGTGTATGTAGAAAGATAGAGGAATATTTGGGACTATCAAGTCTAACACCAGGATGTAGAATGCTTTATCTGTGAATGAAAGAAGATATACAAACAGTTACTTAGAATTCTTTGGCAGCCGTCGTGTGCACAGGATTGTCTACCAAAGAACACTAATGGAACAGTCCTTATCTCACACACAATTAAAAAAAAAAAATTCATATTATAAATACAAGATTAACAAGACTTGAAAGATAGAACAAAGTATGTGGAAGTAATCTATCTATAGATTTACATGTTTTCTGACGCTTATATACGTAGCTAAATATCATTATAAATTAATGAAAATGCAAAAACAGATGGTGCTTTACAAAAAGTTATTTTTGTACAACCTTATTTAAGATTTGTGAGTATCAGGAATGCGTTTACAGTAATTTAAATGCTATAAAATCTGGTGACAATATGCTTGTTCTTGTAATGCCAAACTCACAAAATTGACTACCACACATTCTCAAGATATAAAACCAAAAACAAAAGTATGTGGAAATAATCTTTAGCTTCCCTTCGAGAAGTCTTTATAATTATAAACTCAAACGAATGGGCCGATTTTTAGATATTAAATTAATAAAAAGATTACTTATTTTATGAATTTCCTCAACTCCGCCAATGCCGGTCCCAAGCCCGGATGAAAAAGGAGGAGGGCGGCCTGCATGGAGGCCGTAAGGAGGCAGCCCCTCCACCATGCAAAGGCACAACAGGCCAATCACCTGTTTGCTTTAAATCATGATTACGCGAACTACAAGAGAGAAAACCGGACTGATTCTAAAGGCGACGAACTGGAACGGACTACGGACTACGACTTATGGAACTTGGAACACAAGAAGTATAAATGGGAAGGAAGAGGAGCTGGTGGAAGAGATGAGGAAAGCAAAACTAGAAATCCTGGCTATAACGGAAACGAAGAAAAAAGGACAAGGAGTCATGGATCTCGATGGCAACACGTTGCTCTACAGTGGTGTACCCATATCTGAAAGGGCTAAAGGGGGCGTGGGTTGCATTGTGGCCCAAAATCAAAAAGATAGTATCAAGGGATGGAACTTTGTCTCGGAGCGCATTATGGTTGTAAAACTAAAAGAAGGAGAAACCATAGTCAACCTGGTCATAGTGTATGGGCCAAATGAGGATGAGAGAGCAGAGGTCAAGGAGGAATTCTTCGAGCTGCTTCAAAGGACAGTGGATGACTGCCTAGATGAAGTTATTATGCTCGGAGATTTTTATGCCAGAGTTGGAAATGACCATGCTAGATGGGGTGGAGTTATCGGAAGATATGGAGAAGATACTCTCAATGACAATGGAAAGCGACTCCTTAGATTCTGCAGTGAGCAGAATCTGATCATTACAAACACAAAGTTCCCCCATAAGCGCATACATGCATACACTAGATGTGAACCAACCAAGAATGAGAAGTCAGTGATCGACTATGCCATTGTTCGGAGAAGCTCATTCAGATATGTCCGAGATGCAAGAGTCTGGAGGGGGCCAGAGATTGGAAGTGATCACTACCTGCTAACAATCAAACGAACAACTGAAAGAGTTGCTCAGCCTAGGAACTGCCCAACATCACGCAAGAAACCAAGTAAACGAGCAGGAGAAATGAGCATTAGGACCTACAAGCTGAGAGAGCCAGAAATTAAGACCAGATATCAGGGGCTTATTGCTACAGCAGTGAGTAACACAGAAGAACGACCTGATGACTTGGAAACCCTCTGGAATAAATTCAAGGATATCATAAAGACAGCTGCTGCAGAAGCATGCGGTGAAGTCCGACTTGGGAACCAGAGAAAGAGGACACCTTGGTGGACAGAGGAAGTCAAAGAGAAAATAAGAGAGAAGAAAATGCATGGAAACAATACTTAGGAGCTAAAAACACAACAGGACAAATGGAAAAATATAGAGAATATGTGACACTCAGAACAGAAGCAAAGAACAAAGTGCTAGCAGCAAAACAGAAGTCCTGGGAAGAATTTGGAGAAAAGCTAGAAAAGATGCACAAGAAAACCAGAAATTGTTCTATAAGACCCTAAAGAACATGAGGAAAGAAAAACAATGCCCTCTCAAATTTATAAAGGACAAGCAAGGCAAATTGCTTACTGCCCCGAAGGAAGTAATGGAAAGATGGAAAGAATATTTCTCAGAACTCCTGGATGGTGAGCATGATGAAGCATCGGAAATGACAACCACTGACACAGAAGAGGAAACCAATGATGGTGAAGATGACATAAAGATGGAAGAACTGAGGGCAGCACTAGAGAAAATCAAGATGGGCAAAGCAGCAGGGCATGATGGTATAACACCAGAAATGGTTAAGTACATGGGAGCATCAGGCGAGCTATTACTCTTAAAGGTCCTACAGGCAGCATGGTGCAACAAGACCATACCAAAGGATTGGGAGATTGCCATCATAACACCAATTTTCAAAAAGGGTGACAATCGACAATGTGGAAACCATAGAGGCATATCCCTTCTCAGTGTCCCTGGTAAAATCTACTCTAGAATCCTAGAGCAGAGACTCCGACGCCTAGCTGAGCCACAATTGGATGAGGTCCAGTGCGGATTCCGAGCAAACCAAAGTACTCAAGACCTAATCTTAACACTCAGACAGCTGAGTGAAAAGGCCCTTGAGTATAAGAGTGAGATCCATCTTTGTTTCATAGATCTGGAAAAGGCGTTTGACAGGGTCCCCTGGAGCAAACTTTGGGACTGTTTGGCAAGGAAGAATATTCCAGCACCTCTGATTCATGCTATACAGAGCTTCTACAAGTCTTGCAGAAATTATGTGAGGACAGCAAACCATAAGTCAGAAGAGTTCAGGACCACCACTGGTGTAAGACAAGGTGATATCCTATCACCTTACCTCTTCATACTCCTTATGGACGATGTCATCAAGGCATGTAAGGAGAGAACAAGAAAGTATTCAGTAGGGTACTGGAAGATGAGACAGGTCTATATTTCGGAGCTGGCATTTGCTGATGATGTTGCCCTGATTGCTAAATCAGAGGCACATCTCCAATCCAACCTGCAAGTCTGGAAGGAAGAGCTGGAGAAGAGAGGGATGGTCATAAGCAGCTCTAAAACAAAATCCATGGTGATATCACGAGAAGAAAAAAAACATCAGATTAAGTTGGGAGAACAGGTCCTGGAGCAGGTCGACCACTTTAAATATCTCGGAGCTATTATAGACCGACAGGGGGGCATCAAAAAAGAGTTGGCCACTCGAAAAGCAGCGGCTGGGAGACTTTATCAGGCCATAAATCGAGGATTCCTCAGCAAGAAAGAGGTTGGTAAGAAAACGAAGATGGCTGTATACCGCTCCACCTATGTCCCAGTCTTGACATATGGATGCGAGTCATGGGCAATGACTACAACCCACAAAAGCCAGATCCAAACCTCAGAAATGAGGTATCTGAGGAAAGTGGTTGAAGTAACAAGAAGAGACATGGTCCGCAACCAGACGATCCGTCAAGGCCTAAAATCCCATCCGCTGCAGACCCAAATAGAACAGTCCCAACTAAGATGGTTTGGCCATGTCTACAGAATGGGAGAAGATCAGCTACCACGACAAGCATGGGAAACAAAGAGCCAGGGATCCAGACCTCCAGGACGACCCAGAGTCCGCTGGGAGGACAACATTAGACAATCTTTGAAGGACCGAGGACTAGAATGGAACCAGGCCAGGAAGAAGACAGCTGATAGAATGGTCTGGCGCTCTCTCTTCCAAACCTCTACACCTCACGGTAGAAGGGGAACGACTAAGTAAGTATGAATTTCCTCAAATGATGACGCTGTTTTCAAAAGTCTGTAACTCCGTCAAAACTAATTTCAAACAAATAAAAATGCAATCAAAAATAGAGCAGAGAACAAAGTTATAGTACACAAAAGAATTTTAGCGCTGTGTTTATCCAGAACGAGTGTGTAATGATTTATATTTTACAGATTTTACACACACAACAGCTGATTTTCCCCGCCAAAAACTTAAATAGTCTTTTACGGTGCACACGAAAATTTTATACCCAGTGTCAGAATTCCGGTCACCGAAACTAAAAGAGCGCTCTGGTATAGGGCACAAACAGCCGTGTAGAATGCAAGATTAATGAAAGTGAAGGGGCAGAATGTTAGACGGGCCTGCGTGCCCAATTCTTAACCCTTCGAAAATAAAGTTTGTTCGTTCGTTCTCTCGGTAAAAGGCTGATTAGAAGTTAATTAGAAGTAACAGGCTGATTAAAAGTTAATTAGAAGTAAACAGAATTCATAACAGAAACAATTTATCCCTTTTCTAAGTAAAGTTCATTTTCACAAAAACAAAAAACACATGCTGACTGCTAGTGCCAATTAATGTCACACCAGAAATAATATATTAATTCACAGTATCAACTAATTTCATGAATGAAAAAAGTTCATTGCCAAAGAATAACATTAGTAACAGAGTAATTGAGATCTGCATTATTTCCTCTATATTTGCTTCCATGCATGCATATGTATGTGTGTCTGCATGCATCCAGGAGACACAAGGACAGAATAGGCAAGTAGGAAATTGACTGACTCTAAATGTCAACAGAAATTCTGTCACGACAGAAATGAAGGCCAACAAAGAGGCAGAATAAGCCACTGGACTAGCGACTTTGCTAAGCTCTGAACACATTTAATAATTTTTTTAGCCTAACTTATAAAGATCCCTCCACAGTTTTGTTTCCCAGAAATGCAGCACCACTTCCCCTAAATGCCATGGCTGAGAACAACAAAGCCAATAAATTTCATGACTGAAACAATCTGCTGATTCATAATGTCACTGAATTACAATAAAATAAATATAAGAAAACTAACTCTTTAACAGCCAAACATAACTAACTCTTTAACTCTTTGACTCCAGACCAACGCTCTGGTTTTTAGTTTATCACGAATAAACCCTAAAAATCGTCCGCTTAATGCAGTTCATATATTAAAACTCATAGAATGACTTCCGCTACTATTTAAACAACTAATTTGACGTTAGTTAATCAGCACATGTGCGTGTTTTGATGTTATTATCACAATTTTTGTGAAGATTCGCGTGTTTACGTTTTTCGTTGTTTTTGCTAGAGAAATATGTCACGCTTTATGTTTACATTTTCTAAGTCTCCTAAGCAAATAATTGTGTCAAACTACTTTGAAACATTGCTGACATTGATGATGATTGTTTGGTAGTCACAGTTTGTTGTCAAAATACGGAATATATGCAGAAAAGCTAGACACACTAGATTTAGTTGATGAGTGGACGTAGTCGTATTCTGGCCGATCAAAAAGCAACAAAACTAGACCTACCGTAACATCTAATCGTTAGTTCTTGGTAGAAGATGAAGCTAGGGATACTATTAAAACATTAAACAAGAGTAAAAAAGTATTTATATGACGTTATTCTTATTTGTTTGAAAATTACGTAATGCACGACTGCATAATTTATTTTTTTCTTACAAAGAACCACGGAAAAACTGGTGCGAATAACACTAAATGTACTAATTTTGGCCATAAGGATGTTTTTTTTACTTTGTATATGGATTAACTTGACGTTTGAAGACTAAAAAGAAAGTTTTATTGTCTACGACAGTAATTTGTCTTTGGTAAGATCGTATTCTACAGTCAACTTTTTAGCGTTTTTCAATTTTACATGCAAAATGATTAAATTATACCGAACATACTTGGGTTAATACTACCACAGACATTATACATTTGAATTCTCTATCCATTTCCCTACAGTTTGGTATATAATAAGTACATGTTCAAAGGAAAATTCACAAACAAATTTAGACTGAAAGATGAACACTTCACTCTATAAAATTCTGCCCACAAACAAAGTCTGGCACAGCGTGCAAAATAACTCTGGAATGAATGAGTTAACAGCCAAACAAAACTAACCCTTAACAGCCAAACAAAACTAACTCTTTAACAGCCAAACAAACCTAACTCTTTAACAGCCAAACAAAACTAACTCTTTAACAGCCAAACAAATCTAACTCTTTAACAGCCAAACAAACCTAACTCTTTAACAGCCAAACAAAACTAACTCTTTAACAGCCAAACAAACCAAACTCTTTAACAGCCAAACAAAACTAACTCTTTAACAGCCAAACTAAACTAACTCTTTAACAGCCAAACAAAACTAACTCTTTAACAGCCAAACAAAAGTAACTCTTTAACAGCCAAACAAAAGTAACTCTTTAACAGCCAAACAAAACTAATTCTTTAACAGCCAAACAAAACTAAACTCTTTAACAGCCAAACAAAACTAACTCTTTAACAGCCAAACAAAACTAACTCTTTAACAGCCAAACAAACCTAACTCTTTAACAGCCAAACAAAACTAACTCTTTAACAGCCAAACTAAACTAACTCTTTAACAGCCAAACAAAACTAACTCTTTAACAGCCAAACAAAACTAACTCTTTAACAGCCAAACAAACCTAACTCTTTAACAGCCAAACAAAACTAACTCTTTAACAGCCAAACAAAACTAACTCTTTAACAGCCAAACAAAACTAACTCTTTAACAGCCAAACAAAACTAACTCTTTAACAGCCAAACAAACCTCAGCACCAGAAATTTCTGCTCTGATCATCCCTGCCTCTTGAGCTTGTTTCTTCTTCTCTTTTTCTGTCTTGGAACTGATGACAGAAATAGAAATTTGGATACCAATGAAACAGACAATTCATGATTCTTTCCCAAAATACTTAGATTTCAGGCCCACAATACTTTGTCACCAGTCCTAGTTCTCAAGATCAGCCATGGGCAACCATGATGCCTGAGGACTTATACACACTGATACACATGTAAAGTACACAGGTATTGCATAGTTCCAGAAAATAAATAATGAGAAGGATGAATGAAGTGTACATCTTTGACAAGGACTATGTGAATAATGTATGTTGTTTACTTAAATGTCTGATTTATAAGCACAATGGGATTTACACAATTATATATGAAACTGAAGTTAGTATGCACAACTTATGCAGGAATAGACAAAATTTTTCTTTCTTTTTTGTGATGGTGGGGAATATATAAGTTTGTATTGTTTGGTGCAAGAGGCTTAACTAGCAGATTATTAGGGCAAATATTTTGACACATAAATGTAAGAATTGAACTCAAAATAATACTTTGTAAGAATGGACGAGAGTGTAGTTCAAAAAGCTAAATTGTTTGCAAGACATGAGATAGATGTAATAACGGCAATAAATGCAAACATTCAAAGATGATTTTGTGTCACACGACCACAAGTTTGAAAGATTGGAGGTTAGATTGGTCATTGACAATTCAGTACAAACTCAGTTTTCAGAGCAGACACTTGTTTGTTAGTATCTACAGTATGTGGTCTCTTATGTCAGCATAAATGCAGTGTGAAAATATGAAGCCTAGAGAAAAACAGTATTGCAGAAACATTTTCAACATATTAAAAAGTTTCCTCAATTATGTTACCAAGTAGGCCACATGCAAATCTTCACTGATGCTCTGTATTCAGCTAGAGAACAATGTAAGTAGTATGAACTTTATTATTAGTATATGATGTTCAAATCATTAAGATATTCTCCCAGAGTTGCTAATTTCTTACTGATAGAACAGACAGCATCATTCAGTTAAGTCCATCTGGCCTTTTCTTGGCCAGTACAAAACTGAAGTATTGTTGTATAGTTAACAAAGTGTTATATATAGTACTGAAGAATTAAAGACACTTGTTGAGATGAAAAGCATGGAGAAATTTATGAAGATTTTTTTATATTTTATGTTATCATCAACCACTGTATTTCTTCATCTGTATACAAAATTTCATTACCACCAAGTTATATTCTATGAACAGTTTTGTTCAGTCATTTGATCTGTTATGTCCATCCTACATTCGTCACATAATCCACTAATGACCCACATGTAACCACCAATTTCAGTCACTTTCCTTTTCATGCCCTTTGCAGCATGGATCCACCACTGCAGCTGACCCTCTTGCAGGAAGCCTGCACCAAAACATGCATGTGCTTTTACAGTGCTGGTTTATGCAACAATTAGTTTTACATGATAAAGTTGCCAGCCCCTTGCACAGTTTCATATTAGTCACCTCTAATGACATGCTGGAGGTAGCATGTTCTTTCTTTGCCTTCTCAGAGACCCCTGGGAACTTTATGTGGCAATTTCACAAATAGGAGAGGGATATAGCCATTCAATTAATAAAAATAATGGAATGAAAAAAAAATGATTTTCTCCCTATTTCTGTGATTTAGAGTGTATTAATGTGTCTGTGAATGTTTGCACTGAATGCCTGCACACACGTTTTGTGCATGACTAAGTGTGTATCTGCATTTATGTGCAGTCTCCTTTTTTAACACCCCTTAACTTCACTAATTTACTTATCCACACAGTGTTACCTATTCCACACACAAAAACCTCTAATTGAATAACAACAGAGAATTTTTTCTATAAACAAAGAAGAAAAAAATGATTCTACTCACAACTTGGTCTCATAATCTTTCCAGGCCTTATCAAAAGGTTTCTTCAAGTCTCCTTTGGTGCCTTTCAAATCACCTTTCAGGAAGGAATCCAAAGGAAAAAGGACCATGTTGTACAGGCCATCCATCTATTAAATCAGATAAGTGGAAGTCACAAGTTTGCTATGTTGTACAGATCCATCTATCAAATAAGATAACTAAAGTCACAGTATCTGCTATCCCATCATTGCAGGTCAAAGGTTACAAGTGGCATAACCACTACTACAGATATATGACTCCAAGTGGAATAATTATAACTTCAGGCATGAAGTCTGTAACTTCTTGGTTGTCGCTTTTAGTTTTTTTCTCCATGTTGCAATGACACAATACAGGACTGCCTTGACATCATAGTTAAACATTCTTATTATGGCGTTGGACTTATTTCTTGTGCTTTATATATTTTCCCAGTGCAATGAAAGCTCCCTCTTGCTTTCTGTATTCTTATTTTGATATCGCTGTCTGTTTTTCCAAATTTATTTATAGTATTGCCATTACATATGAATGTGATGCTGTACTGTAATTCTGTCTTTTTCAACAGGCCCAGTTTTCTTCTCTTTCTAAATTATTATGTGTTTGGTCTTTTTCTGTAGGTATTCTATTGCGTTTTATGACGGTAGGTTTAGTTTATACTTGCACCAGTTTTATTTTCTTTAAAGTTAATTTGCGATCACGAGGGCTTTCTTTGTTAAATTAATCGCGATCTCGTAGTCCCAGTTTCTTTATTAAAGAATTATCAAGGTCAAGTCTTTGTTTAACAGCGCGTGAGATATTCACGGGGTGGAAAGTTTCCGTTGTTTGGCTCACGCAATATGACGTAAGAGGGAAACGCGCGCGGTCGGGATAAACAGGTCATGACATGCTTTCAAATATATTGGTGTAGACCCCGTTAATAATTTTGTAAGTGATTCCATTGGGTTAGTAAGAAGCTATAGTTATGACGTAGGCCGAAAGTCCGCAGGGATTTTCTTGTATATAAACCCCAGCGGTCTGTTATCGGACCCCCTTTGTCTGATGAAATTCACTACCGTGAATTTAGCATTTATCGTTCTGCTGCACGCGGAAGAAAAACGCGATAAACTGGTATGTTCATATTTTATTAGAGTCTTAATAATAACGGGTTCATTAATAGAGTCGTAGCCTGATTAATGAATGGTTCTTCGGGAAGTTAACGTAAAGTTATAAACATAGTGCCATCCATTACTATCTTGGTAGAATGATGTAAATGTAAAGTGTGCATAATTCTTTCTAGGATATTGGCAGTATATAGGAGTGTGAAGTTTTAAGATATTCACTGTGTGAGGGTTAGCTATTAATACATGGGCGCTCTGTAGTATGTAGAGGGTTGGATAAACCACCATTAATTTCTGTATACTTTCAAGTGTAATTTTATTGGGCATCAAATAGTGTGTATGTGATTTTATTGTGCCTTAAATGTTTGGAAATGCAGTAAGAGGAGTAATTTAATTGTTGGGTTAAGCAGGGAAACCTCATGTGAAATGTTAAAAAGGAGACCAAGGAATTTCGGACAGGAGATTTCCCTAGTTTGAATGTTTTTGACACGAGGTTAGATTCACGTAACAGAAGATTAAGGTCAGAGAGTGTCGGGAGGTTTGTTTACGTACCCGAAAGATTTTTGTTGAAGCGGGGAAGAGAAGGAGCGTGAGATTGAGAGACACATGGTTAGGAATTTTAGGTATCGTTGTGCATAGTGGGAGAAGGGGAGAGTAGGGATTAAGGGAGCTATATGTTAGAGATTGAGTTATGGTTGAAGTTGTTGTACATTAGATGCATTTCTTTTATCTACAGCGGTTCACGGTACAGTGGAAGAGTGGAGTTTGTCCTATACAAATTTCCAACGGTAAAGTTGGCAATTGTAGGAGCCGAGAGCTCGATATCGCTAGAGGCGAAAGAAATACGATAGCAGTTCGCATGCAGCGAAGCCCCTTGCTTCGGAGGGAACATGTTCATCGTTAAATAAATCCACAGCGAGTAGCTCGTTATACCACTCCAACAACGGCACGTGGCCGGGAGATTGGTCTAGAGTTATACAGCCAGAAATCAATGCTGTGTTCCCCTAAATCCTGAGCGGGTTAACGGGGCAAGTCAGAGAAGCTATTCAGCAGAAGAGGAGCTTCTATATTTTAGTCAAGTACCTTGTGCTTGATAATCAAGTCATCATTGCAGGAGTCAGAACACCGGAGAGATTGACCATTCTGGGTTCTGACAAGTCAATGAGAGAAGGTGTAACGGAGACGCCACCTCAGCAGATGTCAAGAGTGTCAGAGAGACACTGAAGCAAAGAGAGAGAGGAGAGAGACGGGACTAGTAGGGTCTGATGATATATCCTTAGAGGATAGCCTTTGAGTAATAGATGTTATAAAAGTCTACTAGTGTAGCAGTCCAGTGTTTAGTTAGCGGCGCTTATCGCCTAACGAGTTAGAAGCTGTGTAGACATTCATTTAGGCCGAGTCAGCAGGACAGAGACAGTAGCAAATCATATAGTAGTAGACAGTGGAGGCTTAAGTTGAGGCCTCACCAGTTAGAGTGTGGTTACAATCACTAATCATTCTATTTTTCCCCAGCAGGGTGACTGAGTAAATGTGGTTGTGGGTTTTATGTGTCTATCTACTCAATTGGTTCTTTGGTTTTCAGGTCTGTGCAACAGTGCACGATATTTATTTCTTTGCTGTATGATGACATTTAATGTTTTATTGTGTAAATAAAATATCTGTATATTGTAGACTGGATCAGCTTCTATACTATACTGTACCTAAATGTTGTCTGTATAGTGGTGTCTGTGGTCGTTATTTACACCTTATCTCTGTGTGTTTAAAGGTAGTTAGAGGAAGGTGAGGTTATAGCATAATTTTAGTCACAAGTGGCAAGGGAGAGTCAATCCAGGTTCTCACCCTTGAACCAATAGTCTCATCTGTCCACAGTCACTGTCATTTTCATCTAAATTCTATCTTCTCAGACTTTCTCATACTAGGGTCTTGCCTATACTCAGGCAAACTCTATAAACTAAAATCCACTTCATGACAATGAATGACCCCTTTGTCTAAACAGTTAGATGCGATCCATATTCTACAGAGAGACAAGGGTGTCTCTTGGGTGTCAGCGAGTGTAGATGGACGGGGAAGGGCATAAAATATATTTCAGAAGGAAAAAAGCAAATTATATACTCTGGTAGTAATGATAATCGTCACACAGAGGGAGTAGCCATCCTAATGACACAGAAAGCAGCAGCATCGCTTATCAGCTGGGTACCTATCAATGAGAGGCTAATATTAGCTAGATTTCAGACACGATTTTTCAAGCTCTCAATTGTACAATGTTATGCACCAACTAACGACGCTCTTGATACCACAAAAGATGACTTCTATGAAGCACTTCTAAGTACCATCAACACAATACCCAAGCATGACATAATAGCAGTCATGGGTGATTTTAACGCCAAAGTAGGTGACAACAACGATGGAGTACAAAGATATCTCGGTACTCATGGCATAGGCTGTATGAATCAAAATGGCGAAAGACTTCTAGAACTTTGTGAAATATCAAACCTCGTTGTGGCAGACACCATCTTTCCACATAAGAATATCCACAAGATAACATGGAATTCACCTGATGGCAGAACTAAGAACCAGATAGATCACTTCTGCATAAGCGCTAAATTTCGCTCATCAGTTCAAGACGTCAGAGCATACAGAGGTGCAGAGATCGGAAGCGATCATAACCTCTGCATAGCTAAAATGAGAATTAAACTGAAGAAGTTATACCAACCGAATAAAAATAGAAGAATAGATGTACACAGACTGCAATCAAATGATATAAAGAAGGAATATAATGTCAAAATGAACAACTATTTCGATGCTTTAGGCAAAATTGACAACGATATCACCACCAAGACAATCGATACTAAATGGGAACAACTGAGAACAGCAATGACAGAAGCAGCTGTAGCGACCACCGGATACCTAGTACATAAAAAGAAAAAATGGATGAGAGAAGATACTTGGGATAAAATACAAGAAAGGAAAACAGCAAAACTTAAACTACTAGCGGCAAGTACACATAATGCAGTTGAATCTTGCAAACTAACTTATAACTTGTTAAATAAAGAAGTGAAGACAAAAACTCGAAGAGATAAAAGACATTTCATCAATGAACTGGCCGTAGAAGCTGAAAATGCTGCAAGAACTGGTAATAGTAGGTGCCTTTATCAAATTACAAAACAACTATGTCACCAGCCTACTGCTATGGAAACACCTGTTAAAGGTAAATTAGGGAATTCTATACCAACAGAAAAAGAACAAATGAAGAGATGGGCTGAGCACTTCATGGAGGTGCTAAACAGACCACCACCAACAGTAACACCTGATTTTAATAATGAAACATCCACAACCACTTTGCCAATAACTTGCGATGAATTCACGCTGGACGAGATCAAACAAGCCGTTAAAAGATTAAAAAATTTTAAAGCTGCTGGAGTTGACGAAATTTCAGGGGAAATGATTAAAGCAGTTAATGACAACAACCTCTTGAGAATTTTAGATATTATAAATGAAGTATGGAGAGAAGAACAACCACCACAACAATGGAAAGACAGTATTATTGTAAAGTTACCGAAGAAAGGTGATCTATCAGACTGTAATAACTGGCGTGGTATATCTCTATTATCAGTACCTGGAAAATTATTATTTGCATGATGTTAGAAAGACTTAAATTGCATGCTGACGAAAAGATCAGAGAAGAACAAGCGGGTTTCAGGCCGAAACGATCATGTATTGATCAAATATTCACACTAAGAACAATTATAGAAGAATCAGTGGAAAGGCAATCGCCACTTATTATCACCTTCGTCGATTTTCAAAAAGCCTTTGATAGTCTACACCGCCCATCATTGTGGAAGATACTTACAATCTATGGTTTTTCCAACAAAATATGTGAATATAATCAAAGCGCTATATGACAATGCAAGATGTTGTGTTAGAACAAATAAAGGGAATACAGAATGGTTTACAGTAGAAACAGGGGTGAAACAAGGCTGTATTATGTCACCACTACTTTTTGGAATAGCTATTGATTGGGTTATGAGAAACTATACCCACAATGAACAATTGGGTATAAAATGGACAAATGGAAAATTCCTGGGGGACCTGGATTTCGCAGATGATGTAGCATTCTTAAGTTCAACACCAAGACAATCCCAAGAAGCAATAAATAATTTGTGTCATCTCTCGGTTAAAATTGGTCTCCAAATAAATGCCTCTAAAACTAAAGCTATGAACTTTTCTAACGAGACCTTTGATATCATCTTGAACGGGGAAAAACTACAGAAAGTTGAAAGTTTCAATTATTTAGGCAGTAAAATGACTCAGGATGGTGACACAACAAGAGAAATCCATACTAGAATTGCTTTGGCAGCTAGCGCCTTCAATAGATTATCTAACATTTGGAAATTACGATCATTGAATATACATACCAAGCTTCGTCTGTTTAATTCAAATGTTATCTCAGTGTTAACATACGGCTGTGAGAGTTGGAAAATAACAAAATCATTGGAGAACAAGCTGAATACATTCGAGAACAAATGTCTTAGAAAACTCATGAACATCAGTTGGAAAGAATTCAAGACTAATCGACAAATAAGAGAAGACTCTAGGCAGAAATATGTCTCCGACTATATAAGGAAAAGACGATGGTCATATATCGGTCATGTCCTACGAATGCAAAACAACAGAATACCACTACAGGCGCTCACTTGGGTTCCTGAGGGTAAGCGGAAAAAAGGAAGACCAAAAGAAACACTCAGAAGAACAATAATAAGAGAAGGAAGAACGTTGGGCCTAAATAATGTGCAAGAGCTAAGAGGAGTGGCGTCACAACGAACAACCTGGAGAGCACTGGTTTCTGCCTTATGCGCCGTGTTTGGCGCTTAAAGAATTTATTATTATTATTATTATATTCTACAGATTAAGCATAAAGTGGGGAGCTCAGTTCCAAGCTCTAATCTACTATTATGTGCAGTGCAGCTGTCTAGTGTGCACACAATCTGTTTTTTCCTCGCTTCCTGGTCTGTGTCTAGCCTCTTAATCTCTCTATTATAATTCTGTTCAATATTTTCCCTCACAACAACAGTAACATAACTGCTCTTATAATTTGTGCACTCTTGCAAATTCCCCTTCTTTGGTAACTTGATCTGATATCCTTCCTTTCAGTCTGCTGGTGTTTGCATAATATCTCAGTATAAGTGTCCATGTCTGATGGGATGGCTTCTGCTGGAATGCCATCTGGACCTGCAGGTTTCACTTCTCTTAGAAGCTTTATGGGTTTCTTTATTTCTTCATTATTTTTTTTTCTTCACAATTAACGTGTAACACATTTTTGCTGGCTAGATTGTCACAAAGTGGCTTTAAAGTTTAGAGTCTGTCTGAGTACAGAGACAAGACACAAATTATGAGAAAGTCTGAGAAGATAGATTTAGATGAGAATGACAGTGAATGTGGAAAGATGAGACTTATAGCTTCGAGGGTGAGAACCGAGATTGACTCTCCCTCGCCACTTGTGACTTATGTAATAGCTACTGTCTCACCACCTCTGACTACCAGAAAGGAGATAAGGTTTCACTCAGTTCCACAGACACAACTATACAGACAAGCATATAAGTACAGTATAGTTAAAGATAAACTGATCCAGTGTACATTTTATAGTATATTAAACAACAAAATCAAATCCACAGTAAACAAAATAAAGTGCAAGTTCGCACCACCTGGAAAGAACAATTTAAATGGAAGACAATATAACCAAACAATTCCACCCTCTCGTTCACACCTGCATGGGAAAAAAATAAGGATTAAAAAAAATCTACTTGGTGGGGGTCTCTAACTAATAGCCTGTCTACGCTATATTTACTAACTAACACTCTATCCCACTGAAGGTGGATACTAAATAACTACTGTCTCAACCGTTCTAGGCTGTCCTACACAATTGACTAATACACCACGAGCACTGCTAAACTAATTGACTTTGCAGCGCTAACTCAGAGGCTGTCCTCTAAGTCTTTTTTCTGCATCTACGGTTCCTCTCTAAACTCCTTCCTTTCGCCTCTGTCTCGGTTCAGTGCCTCTCTGACGCTACCGTCTTCATCTGAGGCTCAGATGAGTTGCTTCTCCGTCACACCCCTCCTCTTGTTAGCATTTGGGGAAGGTATGTTTTCCCTCTCTCCTTTCCTGAATGCTGATAAAGAGGGTCTGGTTCACTACAGCTATACGTTGTTGCCGAGGGCTGTAGTTGGTTTCACTGCTGATGACAATTCTTCAGATGCCAAGTTAACCCTCTTCGGGTTTAGGTTTTACTGCGTTATTGTGGCAGTACTATTAAGCACCAGGCAACGCGCCTATTTGGTGTGCTTTAACGAGCTAAGAGCTCCTGATTTAAAGAACCCGTTCCCGCTGAGGTATGTGCCTCACTGTATGAGAACTTCTTTCTTTCAGTGTTGCCGACGTACTGGGCGCTGGTACAGGCGCTTTCCCCAGTTTTCTTCACTTTCGGCTATGTCTTGTGCCTCCTTCTTGTTAGAAGGCACCGCCCGTGGTAGAATTTTGGCTATCACTAAACTCCACCACCATCACTACCAACAATACAGAATTTCTCAGACTGAGCAGACTGCAAATGGCACTTCTTCGCTTAGGGCTACCTACACCCTCCACCACCAACAAGCCGTGACTGCCAATAAATATAGAATATCTCGGATTGAGCAGACTATATGATGGCACTTGTGTCACAGCTGAATTTCTTGGGACCAGAGAGCGCTAAAAGATTTTGATGCTAAATATATAGTGTAATATTCTGATGCAATAACAGACGCGGTGAGTCATCGCGTCTGATACTAGCTATCGGGAACTGCTTTAAACCAACCTTTGACCTATTTTGATACCTGCACATAAATTAAATCTGACCCCGTCCAATCATATCATACACTAACCTATGACTCATCGTTTACCAAACAGAAATCGCAGATTTGTTTTGCTCCTGCACAGAAATAATACATAATATTAAGTAACCCGCTGACCTTCTGCCTTCCGGAATAATTTTATTGGTTACAGCGCTGAACCTGGGTCGTGCTTCTCCCCATCCCTACAAATAAACAGGGTAGGTGCGGGTGTTCAGATTTTCTCATAATGACCATAAAGTTAACCTAGACTAATAACTATGAACTCGACCGCCTAATAACAATAAAAGAATGCAAAAAATTTAGATGGAAAATAAAAATGGGGCGAGTTGAAAATAAAAAATACAGTAACCCATCACAGATGTCTGAGGGATCTTGTGGAGCTGGTCAATTTAGAAGTTCCTCAAAATGTTCTACCCATCTCCTCACTGACTCTTTTATGTTAATAAGCAATTTTCCATTTGTTCCTGTGACAAGGTCACTTGATTGCTTATATTACCTGTAAACTACCCTGTTCTGATGTACAGATCCCTCATACCACATTTGACTGCATCTTACCCTTGTCTCTCTCAGCAACTCATGTTTCCTTCCTGGCTCTGAAACTTTGTTTTGTTCCTCTTTAAATATGCTTCCTTATTTGTCATTCTTCTATCTTACTGATGGTTTTACTTGTTATCCATGCTTTGTACTGCCATTGCCTTTGTCTAAGAACTTCTCCACAACTCCATAAATTTATTCTGTTGCCATAGTCTTCTGTACTTGCTTTGTTTTCTAATAGTAGAAGCACTAGGTACTTACTGAATACATCAGCAGTAAGTTTTTCTTTTGTCTCATGATTTCTGAGATATCCCAAATTCAACTGATGTCTGTAGTTATGTGTTGCTGTGGATCTTCTGCATTTCAGCTTTAACATCATTAAAGAAAATGGTGATCTGATGTCGTATCAGTGGCCCTATACATTTATTAAATAATCTGAACTTCTTGTCTATGGTGTATCTGAATTTCTGTCCCTTGTGAACTGGTGACACCCAGTGCATGTGGTAACATGCTTCTGCCTATAACAAACTGATTGAAATACAGAAGTTTATAAATATTTCTTCATTTTGATTCACTGTTCTAAGTTTGTGTTTCCCATGATCTCTTCAAAGCTGTTATTGTCAGCACCTGACTTTGCATTTAGGTAACCCATCAAAATTGTAATAAATTAACCTCTCTTTTTATCCATGATATTTTGAAGCCTGGTACAAAATTCTTCTTTCGCATATTCTACTTTGGCATTAATTGATGCATAATGCTAGGATGATATTCATCTTTATTTGCATTTTGGCAGTTTCAAATGCTGCTAATATTAGTCTGAGTCATACTGTTTTCCGGTCTATTAGTGCCTTCTGTGTTTTCTCTCACATCATTAGAGCTGCACATTGGCTATGAGGGGCACTTTCTTCCTTTACTCTGAGAGTCACACTACTTCTCCTGTGTTCAATGTCTTTCATCTTGTTTCTCGATCCCAGGATGTCAGTTTTATGGTGTTTCATTTCTGCTGCTACTTGTGCAATCTCTTTCTTGTTCAATTAGTGTTCCAACATTGCAGGTGCCAGTCTTAAGATTTTAGCAGATAACAGATGAGTCAGCAGTCCAGACTTCTTTCAGCTTTCTCTGAACTGCATCATTATCCTCTTTGCTGGAGGACTCTCTTTCATCATGGACAGCTGAGGAGTTATTTGCTTTCGATGCCAAATGTTTTGTGGCTTTAAGTTTTTACGGAACGGGGTAACCGATCCTACAAACCCTCATTAGTCGCCTCCTACAACATGCCTGGTCTGCCATCACCGGTGTCAATACCTTGTCAAAGTATGGCGGCTTGTGCACCCTGATTACCCCCAGAGCTATGCCAGCGGGAGTTTTACTCCTGGAAGGTTCTACCAGGCTGGACAGGTTTGTGCGGGTAGGGGTCAGACTAAAGCAGACACCCTGATCTTCCAGGTTGGGGGTTTTAGCATAGGGCCGACACCTCTGTCTATGTAAAGAAAAACGAAGTTACGGAAACGACAACAAATGAACAAACTTTGTCGGCGGCTAAGGATCAAAGAAGAAGAAAGAAGAATGGGGAAGTGCGGGAGCAGAACAGTAAACGAGAATGGGGATAAATTAATAAGTTTCTGTAGCATTAACAACCTGGTAATTGGAGGAACGCTTTTCCCACACAAAGAAATTCACAAATTAACATGGGAATCACCAATTGGCCGGGACAGAAACCAGATAGACCACATTATGATTAATGGTAGATGGAGACATTCATTACAAGATGTGAAAGTAAGAAGAGGTGCAGATGTGGGAAGTGATCACCACTTAGTAGTAGCAAAACTGAAGGTGAAACTCAGAATTGCTGGACCAATTGTAACTACACAGAAAAGGTATGATATCAGCAATTTGAAGGACCCCCTTAACAGAAAAGCTTTTGTGGCTGATATAAAGAAACGATATCAAATTGCCAAAAGCCAGGAAAAGACATCGACTAATGATATTGACCAGAAATTCAACACCATTTCAAGAATATATAAGGAAAGCAGCAGATCATGCTTGGGATTCCAGGAAAGGAAGAAGCAAGATTGGATAACACCAGAAACATTAAACACCATAGCGATGAGAAAGGAAATGGAAAGAAAGAAAACAGAAGTGAAGTCCCCCAGGTTAAAGCAGTTATATAGCGAACAGTACAGTCAGCTGGACAAGGAAGTTAAACACCAAACCCAAGCCAACAAAAGAAAATTCCTAGACGATGTTACAAGACAGACAGAAGAGGCAGAACTGAGAAATGAACAAAGCACAGTATATACGATAACTAAAACCATCAGCGGAAAACGAGGTGCAAACAATATTGCATTAGTAAGAGATAAGCCAGGAAATCTCATCACCAAAGCAAAGGGACAGGAAACAAGATGGGCAGAGCATTTAAGAGAAACTCTGAACAAGGAACCACCAGAGACACAGTTGAATGTTCCAGAGGCTGAAAATGATCTAGATGTTAATACATACATTCCACGAAAGAAATCATCACGGCAATCAAAGGGTTAAAGAATGGAAAAGCTCCTGGCCATGATAACTTAAATGCAGAGCTATTTAAGGCAGACCCTGAGCTAGCAGCAGAACTATTAGAACCACTATTTGCACAAGTCTGGAAAACAGGGACAACACCAACGGAGTGGAACAAAGGAATAATTGTCAAATTGCCCAAGAAGGGCGACCTTGCAGACTGCAACAACAGGAGAGGAATCACTCTTCTCTCAGTTCCCAGCAAAATATTAGGCAGGATAATTATACAGAGAATTTCAAAAGCAGTAGACCACAAACTCCCAACGGGCTGATCACCCGTTTGCCAGTCACTTTGATTACGGAAACAACAGCAAACGGATTGATTTGTCGTTGCCCTAAAGACGCCATTAGGCGTGATGGGAACAGCGGCAGAGAAAATCTATTCGCTGTTGCCCTTAAGACGCCACTAGGCGTAATGGCCACTGACTGCTTTGCCGGTCGTTGGCTAAGGACGGAAGAAGAAGAGACCACAAACTGAGGAAAGAACAAGCAGGATTTAGAAAGAACAGACGATGTGCAGATTATATATTTACCCTTAGGAACATTACAGAGCAGTGCTCAGAATGGCAGAGACTGCTGTACATTAATTTCGTTGAGTTTGAAAAGGCTTTTGACAGTATACATAGGGACAGTCTATGGAAAATACTGAGGGCTTATGGAATTCCAAGCTGCATAGTGTCCATCATAAAAAGCCTCTATGCCAACTTTACATGTGGCGTTGGGCAGAGCCCCTAACTTTTGAGGCGAAGACAGGAGTATGACAGGGATGCCCCTGATCAACAACTTTATTTTTAACAGTCATAGACTGGGTGATGCATCAGACAACAGAGGGCAGTCCAAGAGGAATAAGATGGACTACGTTTTCTACATTGGAAGATCTGGAATATGCAGATGACATTGCACTACTCGCACATTCTCATCAACATATCAAGGAAAAAATGGATAGACTTAATAAGTATAGCCAGCAGGTGGGCCTGAACATCAATCTAAAGAAGACAGAGGTCATGACACTCAATGTGGGCAACCCTAAGCCCATAACAGTAAGGAATCAGCAACTGGAACAGACAGACACCTTCCCATACCTAGGATGTGTAGTAACACCAGACGGCAGAGCAAACAAAGACATCAATAACAGAATGAACAAAGCAAGGACAGCCTTTATTAGTATAAACAACATCTGGAAGTCCTCTCAGTACAGCACAAACACAAAATTAAGATTATATGAGAGCTGTGTACTTTCTGTGCTTCTCTATGGTGCACAATGCTGGAGAGTAACAGAGAAGGAAATGTTGAAATTGTCCTCTTTCCACACAATCTGCCTAAGAAAAATTCTCTGAATCTTTTGGCCAAATACCATCACCAACCAAGAAATGCTTACTCTGAGCAACTATGAGGACATGCACACCATCATAACTGGCAGATGCTGGAGTTGGGTTGGCCATGTCCTCAGAAGAGACCCCAATGCCATCACAAGAACAGCTATGCTATGGACTCAGGATGGAAAACGAAAGAGAGGCAGACCAAAAATAACTTGGCGGAGAACTGTGGAGGCTGAGATGCAGAGTGAATCAGAGCTGGGGCACTGCAAGAAGGATGGCTGCTGACCGAGCAAAGTGGAAGCAGTTTGTTGCCACGCTACAAGACACCACCAGGCGTGATGGCCACTGACTGCTTTGACGGTCGGCGGCTAAGGATCAAAGAAGAAGCTATTCCATTCTCCTAAATTGTAGTAATGGTAAGGAGACACATACAAACACATAACTTTTCTCTGCCTAACTTGGAGTTTGTCATTATGTTACATGGAAATTTAATTATGTAGTAGTTTATGCAAATTAAGCATTACCTATAATAATAGCCCCTTCAGTCATAATTGACTATGGGAATGCGCCCCTGAGGTGACAGCTTTCAGCTGCTTTATTTTCCTCGTGTTCCTTTTCTCCTCTCTTCTGCTTGCCGTGAGAGCTTCTTTTCGCCCAATCTCAGGTGGCGACGTTGAGAGCATTGCTACATGGTCGATCGGCAGCTTCATCCTTCCAGATTGCTGGATTTATGTCCAGTGCCCTCATGTCTCTCTTGCACACATCTCTGAACCTCAGCTGCGGTCGCCCAACTGTTTTTCTGCCATCTGCCAGTTGTCAATAGAAGATATCTTCTAACATTACCTATGTAGTCTTAATAGCTACTACAAATTTGCGCTCAAAAATAGAGGTACAAATGAATTAATTATATTCTCGCTTACCATATTTTTCATCATAGATGAAAGGTCTTTGTTCACGTGGGAGAACTTTAAAAATGCGTCTCCTGAAGAGAGAAAAAAGTTTTTTCTGTGCTCTTATTTTTCATGTCTCCACCAATCTACCCATCACTCATTAACATTTTTTTTAAACATTCATAGATACTAGAATGAAAAATGGACAAGAAGGGCTATCAGGAAAGACAGAAATGGAGATGGACTGTGTTTGCAACAAACAAACTTAGGGCTCAAAATTCTGAAGCAAAAAATATTAAGAAAACCTTTTAAGCTGTTGTTTCCCTTGTTGAAGAACATTTCACTTTAGTAAACAAATAAAGATTTGAGGAGTTTATTTACTGTGTTGTTAAGAATGACATTTGAGCTTATTTACTATGGTGTTAAGAATAACTTTTGAGGAGTTTATTTACTATATTGTTAAGAATGACATTTGAAGAATGTATTTACTCTGTTGTTAAGAATGACATTTGAAGAATGTATTTACTATGTTGTTAATAGAAACATTTCACCTGAGTAAACATACAAAGATTTCAGGGGCTTATTTACAACATTGTTTAGAAAGAAACTGCACTTTATCAAACATATAAAGATCTGAGGAGTGTATTTATTATGTTGTTAAGAAAGAAATCACACTTCAGTAAATATATAAATATTTGAGTGTATTTAATGTGTTGTTAAGAAAGACATTTCACTGGAGTAAACATTTAAAGAATTAAGAAATTTACTTACTATGTCAAAGAAGAACATTTCCCTTGACAAACATATAAAGATTTGAGTTAATTTACTATATAAAGATTTGAGTTAATTTACTATATCAAGATTTGAGTTAATTTACTAAATAAAGATTTGAGTTAATTTACTATATAAAGATTTGGATTAAATTACTGTATAAAGATTTGAATTAATTTACTATATAAAGATTTGAGTTAATTTACTATGTTGACAAAGTTGATTTACTAACTTTTTGTTTGAGTAAAACATGATTTATAAGAGTTTATCTGCTCTTTTGAACTTGAGCAAAACATAAGGGCTACCGAATCGTATTTTACTGTTGTTGAATAGGAACTTATTCCTTGAGTTTAATTACTGAGATGAAGTGGACATAGCCATGCTGATGTTGCTAGTTAATATGTATATTTAACCTTTCAAATTTAGCTCATCCATCACCATGTTTTCATATTATTTTCTACAGGATCAGGTAAATGACCCCATGCCTAACCCTCCTTAGCCACCTTTACAAACCTACATGCTTGGTCACAGTGTTACTAATCTTTGTCCCCCTTTCAAGCCCCTGTAACACTTGGGTGATATTAAAGTTACATTGAGTTTTTTCTGAAGAAAAACAGATGTTCAGCCCATCATTGAGTCACTGTATGTATGTTATTAATGAGAACCAATCCACAAAACACTTAACATCTTGAATGATTCTACTACACTATATGATATTATCATTTTGAACAAGACAGATGAAATAAGAGGAAAAAAACACCTACCAATCTCATACTCATGGTCCCTGATTTTAGAAATGGTCCCCAGTCTCTCCAAGTTCTCTGCCACAATTGCGTCGCTGGTCACGTGGGCTGCAAATATGATGTACTTAAATAACTTCTGCCAGCCGTTAACATTAGCTCTTAGTATACGAGCGGCCTTTCATGACTACCATTACAGATTTTGCAATAAATAATTTATTTATAAAGATAACATAAGTGTTATATATCAAAATGTGAAGAAATGAAACCCCTATATCATGCACGTAACTAAATTGTTCAGTGGTTTTAAACATGCATTCAGCTATAAATTTTTGCTATTGACGGGGATCGATCATCTGCCTCTCTAGAAGGCCGCTCGTATACTAAGAGTTAATATTAAATATTATCAAAATATACGTTAAAATGCTTAGAATTCATCACACTTCAGCTCCCCACAGAATATAGGCCTTCAACAAACTCATGCCAAGTCTTCTTCCCAAGGACTGCCAGGTAATACTATCAGAAGGTTTCCTCAATGTGTGTCCTATCCATCTCCAGCATCTGCTTCTCATCTCTTGTTCCAATGGTTCTTGTCTGATACTTTTCATCAGCTCCACATTAGTGATCTTGTTACACCACTTCAATCCTTCTATTCTATGCAAGCAGCCATTTATCAAAGTCTATTCAAATGCAAAGTATGGAACACATATAATTTAAACCGAGACTAACAAGTCCTGGATAAAGTGGGAAAAAAAAAGTTATGAAAAAGATTTTTATCTGAACAAAAATTACATTATGGGATCAATTTCAACTGCCAATATTACAAAATGTGTGTGTGTGTGGCTGACAATGTAAGCATGTAACACAAATTGTGCAACTGAAACAAACGCTGCGAGGGCAGATGAATGCTTTGATGCAGGCTTCCTGCAAAGAATGGCTGTTCTGGTGGCTCCATGCTCCATAAGGAGCAAAATGGGAAACAAAAAAGAATATTATTTGAAGGATGGTTTCACAAAGCTGAATACAGACTACCAACAAATGTCTTCATATACTTGCTAATAAAGGCTGGTACAACAGAGGCAGACAGTTTAGTGTCAAGATCTGAGCTGGTGTCAAGATGAGATAAAGTCTATCATAAGAGGAGCTTAATAAAGTCTGTCACAAGAGTTAATATCTAAGATCTGAGCAGATAATCAAATGCTGTCATGGCTGGATATTAAGTCTTGAGATGTGAGCAAACAATCTGCTAGAGGCATGAAATAATAAGATGCAAGCAGATTATCTACTCATATCAAATACCATGCCAGCTGGCACAGGTGACCATGTCGCCCCACAATTTCCTGGTCCCAGTGCTCTTTATCAATTCTGCTATGGACTTCTTTCCATGACATGATGTTAAACTGTCCAGCATCCTCCCACATTTCATCCTCTATCACTTTTGTTTCAATGTTTCCTGATGGCACAATATATTCTGGTTTTCCTCTTAGCACATGACATGTCAAAGACTGCATCCTTCTAAAATAAGTAAGGTTTCTTTTCCTTTGTGCATTGGCTTCTTTCAGGACATCCTGATAACTCTATTTAGCTAGACATGGTATTCTTAGCATTTGTCACATTTTTTGTGACCTTAAGGATTTTCTTGCAGGTTTACCGATTGTCCACAACTCATTTCCGTATGACAGATTGGTTTTATATAGCAGATAAATATTTGTTGCATAAAATACTCTGCTTTTTATGGAAAGCTGGGCTATTCTACTCTTCACCTCTGAGATGCATCTTTGACCTCATGTTATTAACATGCCCAGGTATTCGGATCTACAGGGTCATTGAAAAGTCACTGTCTGTTTATTAAACTGTTATATTGTCACTTGTACCCACTGGATATACATGAAACAAAAGTCAAAACAATGAGTAATAACTGCCATTTGACAAACAAGTTTAATTTTTAATAGCTTATTCCCATAAACAAAAGTGAGACAAAATAAAATCTAAAATTGGCCAGCAAACCGGCGCTATAATAGACAGCATGAATTGCTGCCCGCCAGTGGCTTACTAAGGGGGGTACAAGAGTGGCGGTCAGCCCCAGGTGACAGCCAGGATGGGGTGCCGTTGGACATTATCATGATAGTATTTACTGCTAAAAATATACTTGCAAGTGTTTTCCTTCATAAGGAGGGGATAGAGGATCCGCCCCGGGGGTGCTAAAAACTTCAGGTTGACAGAATTTTATGTAATAAAATGGCAGTTAATAGTCTTTAATTTGGCTTTTTTTTTTTTAAATATAAATTAGTTTGATAGGAATGAAGAAACAGCAATTTAAAAATAAAAAGTGACTTTTCATTCACCTTGCATTGACTTGTTTTAAAACTGCTCCATTTACTTTAATGATACATTTAAAAAAAGTACATTTCTTGAAATTAACCATTATGTATTTTTTGTTATTTTAGACAAAGGCCTTCATTTTTCACCTTCAGTCACTATTTTATAAATTATTTCCAGTAATCCTTTCTCTATAATGATTACATCATCAGCGTTTCTCAAGCTGTTATATTGTGTCCACTAACTGATATTCCTGGTATATCCTCTATTAATCTAAATACATCTTCACAGTACACAAAGATAAGATAAAAAGAAAGCACCTTCACGGTACAGAAAGAAAAGATCAAAGGAAAGCACACATCAGTGACTAACACTGTGTTTTATCTGCAGAAATTATATTTAGAGACTGGATGTCTAATCAAGATGAAATGAAAGAGTCCAACATGTAAAGGAAAAACATGCAAAGATCTGAAAATGGTGTTCGTGTATACTAGCTCATCCTGAAAAGATCAAATTTACATACATGCCACCCCTTGGAGAAGAAAAACCTGTACAAAAAATACAAAAAACCTCTACAAAGACACAAAGCCTGTACAAAGACAGAAAAAAACATATAAAAAGAGTTAATTCATGTAAAAATCTTTTCAGTTCAGTGGGCTGCATTATAATTGAGACATGCAGACTTTGCCAAATCTAATGATGCAAATATTGGCTAAGGTGTGGCGCAAGATGATCGAGTTATATATATATATATAACGGGACAGTAAAATCTAGCCCGTGATATGGACATTTTTCTGTCCGCAATACACGGAGTTTTTCGTTGTATTGGTGAAAGGACGGCGGCTCTACAGGTAACCTGCGGTGCATATTATATGAGGTGTCAGGTGAAATTTCAGTTGCCAGCTCGTAATGGCTTCACACTTCGTCGGCTTCATGCATGCGTGCCAGTGGTGTGCTGCGGAACGACAGCAATAATTTGTCTTCACTTTGTTACTTTCACAATTGCCTCCGGCTGGCGGAATTGTGGATTTTAAAGCTGCAACCAAGGTGGAATGAGTTCATTTTCTGCACAAACAACAGGAGGCTGAGACACTTGAGAGTCATGACCCAGGTGGGCCCGCCCCCCTTAGAGTGTAAAGGAGAACAAAGGGCTGAAACATTTGATCGATGGGGGGGGGGGGAACTTCTTCTGATGATCAGATTGCCTCCTGTTGTATCGTTCTGTATAGTTTCCTATCATATATATATATATATATTCCCCTTACCTGTTTAACATTTATGCCGAGAATATCATGAGAAATGTAAGAGATGACCAAGAACACACAGAGTTTGACTCATTTAACATCGGCGGGTACCAGATCCCGGAAATCAGATATGCTGACGACACAGTCCTCCTATCGACCAACCCAGAAGGACTTGAACAATTACTTCTGTCCACCAAAAAACACAGCGAGGTCCAGAATCTATACCTAAACACCAAGAAGACCAAAGTATTGACAACAGACAAAGTAAAGACCAAACCAGAAATTGAAATTGATAACGAAGAACTGGAAAGTGTTAATGAATTCGAATACTTAGGATCAATCATCAACAGCTCTGGCGACTGTGCAGTAGAAATTAAAAGAAGACTTGCAATTGCTTCACATAAACTAATACAGATGAAAAACCTATGGCAAGGCACAAGCAAAGAAACAAAGTTACAGCTGATCAGAGCATGTATATTCCCAGTGGCAACATACGGCTGCAAGACTTGGACACTCAATAAAACAGTTGCAAAAAAGATTACATCATTCGAAATGAAATGCTACAGAAGGATGTTGAGAATACCCTGGACAGAAAAAAAGACCAACAGAGAAGTACTGCACTCACTAAACGTACAGGAACATTGGCTCCTAAATACCATCGCAATAAGGAAGCTGAAATTTTTCGGCCATATAAAAAGACATAATAGCCTGGAAAAAACAGTGATGGAAGGCATGGTCCCTGGATAAAGGGGAAGGGGTCGACCTAGACGACGGTGGACCCAGAACATCACAGTTATTACTCATTGTTTTGACTTTTGTTTCATGTATATCCAGTGGGTACAAGTGACAATATAACAGTTTAATAAACAGACAGTGACTTTTCAATGACCCTGTAGATCCGAATACCTGGGCATGTTAATAACATGAGGTCAAAGATGCATCTCAGAGGTGAAGAGTAGAATATATATATGATAGGAAACTATACAGAGCGATATATATATATTTGGTGGTATCTGTCTATCAATACAATCTGGTCTGCCCATGTAGTTCCTGGTGGTATCTGTCTATCAATACAATCTGGTCTGCCCATGTAGTTCCTGGTGGTATCTGAAGAGACAAAGAAAGATTGCACCCTCAGGCATGTCACACAAGTCGAACAATACGAAGTTGTGCATGAGGCTGGCAACCTCACCATATAAAACAAATTGTCACATTAAACGCAGCTGCAAGAGAATATGACTGCTTAGTGCAGGCTTCAAGCAAGTGGTCCAGTTACAGTGATGGTTCAATGATCTGTAAGGAGACAAAGAAAAATGATGATGATGACAATGGTCTAATAAAAAAGTAATGCCTACTAAAACGAGAGTGATCTGACTATGGGCTTATGAAAACAAGCTTTAACAAAAAAAATGCATACTTTGTGCCTACGGGATAACGGGACAAACTTACTGTTTCCTGTGTTGTAGAGAGCTTTTACTGACTTCTTCATTTTGGTCAGACTGCTTCTGTATATATCCAGTGTCTGAAATAATGAAGCTAAAGTAAGCACAAAATGTATTGCAGTCAATGTTCCCACTATGATGTGTACTTATGTGGCCATACACTGAACTGACAATGTACAGCAGAGGTTTTAATTATTACAGTATACTGTTCACTCTTTAGGTATTGCCACTCATCAAGCATCATAAATTACTCAGCAACATCATCATTTTAGAGGTAATGTTACTTACATTGGTCTTTACCTGCTGAGAGTTAAATTTATTTAGTTATTTTTTTCCACCTGTGCAATCAAATATTAAGAGGTCACAACAAGTGGGCATGAAAATACAAAGGGAAAAGATTATGAGAATAAATGCAAGAAATGATAAAAAGATTGAACTTGAAGAAACACCACTAAAGGATGTAGAATCGTACACATATCTTGGTAGTAATATAGACAAAGTTGGAGGGACAGACAATGATATCAAAATAAGAATACATAAAGCAAGAGGAGCTTTCAATGCATTGGGAAACATATGGAGAACAAGAGAAATCAAGTCCAACACGAAAATAAGAATCTTCAACTCAAATGTCAAGTCAATCCTATTGTATGGCTCTGAGACATGGAGAGCAACAAAAACAACAACTAAAAAGCTACAGACTTTTATAAACAGGTGCTTACGTAGAATAGAAGGACTGAAATGGTATGACAAAGTCACAAATGTGGAATTGATGACAAGAACCAGACAAGTGCCACTGGAACAAGAGCTGAGAAGAAGACGCTGGCGATGGATAGGACACACATTGAGGAAACCTGTTGATAGCATTACAAGGCAGTCCTTGTTCTGGAATCGGGAAAGAGAGGCAGAGGTAGACCAAAAAACACATGGAGAAGAGAACTGGAAACAGAGGTGAAAATGATGAGGAAAACATGGAAAGAACTTGAGCAGATGGCACAGGACATGAAGACTTGGCATGTGTTTGTTGAAGGCCTATGCTCCTCAGGGAGCTAAAGAGGATTGATTGATTGAATCAAACATTATGCATGCAGCTTCCATTAAGAATATGCGGTGAACTGCACAGGTTGACCGTACTATGACACAAGCAACAATATAACATCATATTTTTACCACAAGGGATGGAACACATGAAAATAGTACAAAAAGGGTTAACTAATCATAATGTATGCCTATTTATGGTTTTTAATTCCAAGTCAAGCTGGAATCTGTAGATAAGTGGGATTTCTTCACACATTTCCCATATTCTTTTACTGATTTTCTGTTCTATTTTAATGTGTTTGAATTTGTTAAATTGTTCCTTTTCACACTGTCTCAGACTCAAGACATTGTGACCACAACATGAGATATGTTGTTGTTTGTGTGATCAAAAGACTGTCCTCCAAACCTACATCTGGACAAGCAGATTTCATTCCTAAACAAACCTTGTGTTTGTTCCAGATTTAATCAGCATTGTCTACCCATCTTCCTTTCATGCATTACTTTGCCATGACACTACAACCTTGGAGGAGCACAAGCTTCAATTACTTCATGCCTAGTCCTTCTAGAAATCTGTTTGCGTCATTTACTTCATGCCTAGTCCTTCTAGAAATCTGTTTGTCATTTGTTTAAGTTTTGTTTTCAGTGTTTTCCTTATACTTATTTTATGTCTCACTTTTCTTCTCCAAGTTTTTATGGGTCTTCACCTACTTCTTTTACCCTGCAGATTTCAAAACTTAGACTGCCGTGAGATGTCATGAGCTGGTTTCCTTACTGTATGTCCTACCCAGCAAAGATGTCTTTTTCTTATTCCTTGTTTCATGCAATCTGTCAAACACATCCTGCTGTGCTACTGTAGTCCTTCCATTACATGCTAATATCCATTTATGAAAGTCAGCAGCTTTTTTTGGTAGTTAGTTCTGTTGCTCTCCACATTTCACAACCACATATTTAGACTGCCTTTACATCTGAGTTTAAAATTCTTTATTTTGTGTTGGACCTGATCTTATTTGATTGCCATATCTCTACTTGCAATAAACGCCTCTCTTGTTTTCTGTATCCTTATTTTGACATCACCATCCATTCCTCCAGCTCTGTCTATGTTGCTGCCAAGATATATTAATGAGTCATTATCCTGTAGGTATGTCTCCAAGTACAATCTGATTTTATTTGATGCATTTATTATCATAATCTTCAGATTTTCTATGTGAATTTTCAGAACAGTTCCTATGACCTCTCATCCATCATGCTCATTATGTCCTGCACCTGACTTTGGTGACAGGGTCAAAGGGCACAGTTATCAGCAAAGTCCAGATTGTCAAGGTGTTTCATCAGAGATCACTGAATGCCATTTCTGGTGTTTGGCTTAATTGTTTTCATAATCTAAATTATAGCCAGTAAAAAGAGTCATGGTGACAAAACATCCCTGTCACACCCCAGTTCTTACCTTAAACCAACCGCTACTGCAACACATTAATAGTTATACACAAACAAATAACATATTTTCTGTGTCACATAAAACAAAGTTATGATGACACTGATTACATTAATTAGACGAGAGAGTTATTAATAGAAAATTAATAAAAATATTTCAGAAGACATTCAAGCCAAGTCAACTTCCATGTCAGTAATACCTTCCCCAAACAAATCAATTAGAAGAGCAAACAGTCAAAATATGCAACTATTTTAAAATTAGACATAAACACTTTATACAATTACAGAAACTAAACAGTTATTGTATTAACTAATTAGACTTTGTGGTTTCCAGGGATCTCAGAGGAGGCAGAGAGAGAACAGGACCATTGGCCCCCCCCCCCCCCCCCCCCCCCCCCCCATGCATGTTCTAAGAGGTGATTAATGTTTGGTGTCACAGGAGGCTAGCAACCTCACCATGTAAAAACAATGCTACAGAAAACACCAGTGCAAAAGTACATAAAGTACTTTAATGCAGGCATCCTGCATATGGTGACCCCCATGCAGGACCAGCTTTAAGAACTGCAGTGCCCCATTCAAACAGTTTTCACGGGGCCCCAGAAGGGATTCATTTAAATAAAGAAACATAAAAAAAAGGTTCAATTTTTTTGCCTGCACTATTTACTTTCTATGAGTATATAAATTTTAACAGAATTATATATTACGTACACTGTGCTATATATAATAAATATAAAAATGGTTTTTAAAAAACTGATTGTACACCTCACCTATGTGTTTTTAAAATCAATTTTCTATGCTTTTTGTTCTGCAAAATCTTTTAGTATATTGCCTCACTCGAAGCTCTTCATTACTTCGTATTCAACTGACATGACTGCCATTCTGTTTAACTGCTCTTCCTGCATTGCTGATATAGTCTAATCAGATTTAGTTTTGAGAAGCTTCACTCTCCTGAGACTAAGGTTAACAAGAATTGGCTTTAATGCATCCAGTTTTCCTGCAATGTAGTCAGTTACGTCAACTGATTTTACTACTAAATCTTGTTCATTTTACTGTACTAGTTTCACATCAGTCCATGTTATACACTAGTGCCTTCTAGGTGCAGGGGCCCTTGCAGGTACAGGGCTCGATTCAGAGGAATCGGTGGAATC
The DNA here is from genome assembly GCA_024509875.1 of Oreohelix idahoensis. Classification (NCBI taxonomy): domain Eukaryota; kingdom Metazoa; phylum Mollusca; class Gastropoda; order Stylommatophora; family Oreohelicidae; genus Oreohelix; species Oreohelix idahoensis. Next base: position 1,181,896 of record JAMPIV010000784.1, read on the forward strand.
GGACTACAGCCTGGCCTGGTCCTATGCTCCTTCAGGTCAAGGAGGCACTCAAGAGGAAGGTGAACAGTTAACATTTAAGAAATCTCAGGAAACATTGCAAGACATGACCAAAGCAACATAACTCATGCAAGAACAAAAACTGTAAATAAATATTAGACAAACATAAAGATATGTTTTCAGGCACTCGTAAGAAATAAAGAAGTAGAAAACTAGACAACAGAAAAACAACAGACGTGAGTGGCTTACCCGGGACTCGAACCCAGGACCTTCCGTGTGACAACCCCGCCTAGCTATGCAAGCGAATCACACTATCCTCCCTGCCATCTAGGCATCACCAAAAAATGATGCCTCAATGACGGGTCACCAGAGCAACCCGCAACACATAACACCGAAAATTTACCATGGGCAGTCCAGCCTATTAATAACGCAATCACTTCTGCTGTTCCTTATTCCCTTCCTTATGTGTTATAAATATCTAGGAACAAAAATCTCCTCATGACAACTAATGGCACAAGTAGAAAGAAAAAGAGAGAAAAAGATATCTCATCACACAATATTAGACTTTCATAAATGGGCATCTACCATAACAAAAGAATTGAAATAATATGATAAGATCATTAACATGGAACTGATGACAAGAACCAAATGTCAGTGGAATAGGAGATGAGAAGAAAACATTAGATAGAACACAGATTGAGGAAACTTGTTAGCAAACACAGACCATTATTTTTATGGCATCTCCAGAGTAAGTGAGGTAGAAACACATGGAGAAGAGAACTGGAGATGGATATGATAGGGATACAGAAGACATGCAAGACCTCCAATGGATAGAACAAAACAGGAAGGCTTGAAATGAATTTTCTGAAGGCCTAGGCTCCTTGAGAGCTGAAGAGTAATGATGATGACACACCATTAACATTAACACATTAACTACCACGAGCCGGTGGGACCGGCTTTTGAAATCCTATCATTTGGACCGCGAGCCACTCAGAGCGTCAATCTAATTTTAGTAATAAAAGGAATGAAAAATGTACTGAAACACTTTCTGATCTGGTTCGAGATTTTAAGTTGCCACTGGAAAACAAATTCCCACAGCATGGTTGTTGTAGAACACTGGAAAATTGATATTATGTTCATATTTTTCAGCGTTATGGGTTAGTTACCAAATCGTGTAAAACTGTTTACCGTGGCAACTAGTGATAGGACCACAAAAAATGCTTGTACATCTCGTCTAATGGTTAAATAGGCAAGAAACGTGTTTCAACAATTGACTGATAGATCTAGCGATGAGGACAAGAGTGAAAACGGTGTGCACATTGATTGAAATAGTGATTTTGATAGAGATGGGGCCCAAGCAGTTATAACTGTGAAAATATTGCAAGTCCTCGGCCATCGGACAGCCGTTAAATAGCAACAATCTCTATTAGAGTTACAAATTGTGCTTATTGTAATAGTACATTCATTTATCTTTAAAATGACGTGTAATTCATAAAAATATGTAAACAATTACGAAAACTACAGCTTACTTTGTGAAAACACCTACAGGATGAAAATGGGAAAAAATGTTATTCGGCCAGTGTGTTTTTCAATTCGGTACATGTGTTAAGATTATTTATAATTACTTAAGGTTTTAAAATAATCAGGTTTTAAAACAACAAACATCAGTTACATCTGATGTGTTAGGAATGACAATATTATAAATAAGTTGTAATAATCCAGCTCTATTACTGGACGAGCACAGTGGGCTGATCACCTGCTTGCCAACCAATCTGATTACGGAAACAATGATAGATTGTTTGGTCTGTTTTTGTTCCACAAAGACGCCACTAGGCGTGGTGGAAACAGCGATAGATTGATCAATTTGTTGTTGCCCTAAGACGCCACTAGGCGTACTGGCCACATACTGCTTTGCCGGTTGATGGCTAAGGATGGAAGAAGAAGAAGAAGAATTACTGGACGAGATAGAAGAGAAGATATGAAGAATACAAGACAGAACACGTATTCAAGACATATGCTGGAACAACTGCAGAGTGGGAAGTTCTATTGCAAGAGTCATGAAGAGAACAGAGAATTATTATAACAGTCTTTTTTTTTTTTTTTATGTAATGATGAAAAATATCCAGTTCAACCTCTGATGGGTTATAATTAGGATATATATTGTTTTCAATTCCAAATAATATGAATAACTGCAGATACAGGAAAGTGGTATCACATCTGTCAAACCATTGTAGATAGGGCAAATTAAAATTACCAATTTTGCTTGTAGCCTATGTTAAAATAAAAACAAACAAACCAAACAAACAAACATGAGATAAAACAAACAAAAACACAAATTATATTCACGGGAAGAAGTATAAAGGCCTGGTGTTTCCAGTTAGATATTTATTATTAACTTTTATTCTTGTTAAATACTGTTTGGCTATATTATGCAGTTCCTAGGCCTGTAGGCCTACTCTTAACACCTCTTCTATACCTATTTAGAGGCCTAGGTAAATTTGATGCCGCAAATAATCTGATATTGGGATTCTCATTTGTTTTCGATTCTGGAAATTTACCTCAATCAGGCCATAAATGTTTTTCAATCCTAGCACTGAACTTTATTTTCATTTAGTATAAAGGCAGGAGAAACTTCTGAATTCATGTCACTCTACTTGATTTTACCAAACTCACCTCCTCCAGAGATGCAACCGTCTGACGACAGACGCCCATCTTGCTGGTGAATGTTGAAGTAGTAGGAGAATTGAAGTCGTCCCATGTTTCTCGCACAAAATCCTGTACTGTTATCATCTCATCTATCTGTTCTAACGAACGAAGGAATGTATATATAATATATTCTTCCTTCTCCCTTTCTTTCATCTAGTGCAGAAATTGTCTGCTAGAGGGAAGTCAACTTGCAGCATTCGCGCATTTGTTTTGTATTCAATATGGTAGAATTTTAATAGAGTCGCTTCCCCTGACAACTCAATAGATTCGTGCAGCAGAGAAAATGATAATATTCATTATTTTTTTTATTATTATTATGCTTTTCAGTTTCCGTTTCAGCTCTTTTTTTCTTCTTTTTTTTTTTTTAAATATTCTCTTTTCTAAATATCACATTCGCCGATATAGTCGCTTGTTCTGAACGTTGTTCACTTCTGTCCATCAGTATTACACGATTATGACCGACTTATTTTGTGGCGCACCCAGTTTTCATTTGTGAGTATGCGCAAATGTGTATATGCGTGAGTGAGTGAGGTGTTTGTGCGTGGGAAAGTGTTCGTGCGTTTTAAGTTCTTGTTTTTCGATTATCTTACAAGAATATGAAGGGCTGAGACAGATGTCCAGGTGGAGGCTTGATGATTATTCCTTTTGATTATCAGACAGATTACAACCTATTGCAGTGTTCGAGAACACTATCAATGTTATTTATCATTTATTGCAAATACACCATGATAATTTCAACTATCCAGAATCATCGCGGGAGCTACGGAGATCGTGCTCTGTCGTCGATACCTGCAGCAAATGAAATGAGGAAATACAAATGCAGAAGGAGAGGTAGGGGAGAGAAGAGGAGAGAGGGAAAAAGAAGGGCAGGAAAGAGAAGGTTCAGAAAGAAAGCTGATCGCATCTCGATGACATATGTGCGCATAGGATACTGGAATTGTTGAAGTGCCAATCAACGTGGAACCATTATACAAACGGTCATCTACAATTTCGATATCCTCATGATCCAGGAGACAAATTTAAAAGCCAATAGTGTTATCAATTGCCCAGGCTGCAGGTGTTACTCCAACCCATGTGGGCCTGGTGGACAAGTGCAAGCTATATATGTAAAATATGAGCTCCCTCATACGTGGCTGGAAACAAGTTCCCAAACTAGTGAGGATGGGGAATTGCAGGAGATTGCTGTGAATATAGGCTGTCGGGAGTGGCGAGTCTACAATGTATATGCTCATGTCGACCATCTTACAGCAGAGAGTGCTTGGAATTTTGTGACGGAATTGTCTGAAGATGCTAACATAAGGTGTTTAATTTCTGGCGATTTCAATGATAGATCCAAGGAGTGGGGGAACATCACGGAAAATAGGCAGGGTATAGCTGTGAGTCAGGTATTATTTAACATGAACCTTGCCATCCTGAATGATGGACGCCCAACTAGACTGGCAACTAAACCTGGGGATACAAATGGTGTCATAGATCTGGCATTCATCTCTAGTGCTGCCACCACCATGGCACGTTGGGATGTATTAGGTGCACAGAGAAGTGATCACCTACCTTGCGTCATACTCATTGCAAAGGGTAGGACCACCAGACACAGGAAATCTAAATAGACCTTCAAGTATCCTACAGGCCCACTCGACTGTAACAACCCGTTACACACATTGCGTCAAAATGCCAGACAAAAGACAACGAGAACACCTTTCACCAAACCTCCCTGGTGGAATAAGACAGTGGAGGAAGCATGGATAGAAAAGGAAAGAGCAACAAAGGAATGGCGTATAATGATGAATGAGGGAGAGGTTGAAGAAATAAAGGAGAAAAAGCAAAGAGCTGTTAATAGATTCAAGAGCTTGGCAAGGGAGGCCAAGGATAAAGTGTGGGAGGACTTTGTGACACAAGTGAGCACGGAAAAAACCTACAGAAATTCTGGTCCTTACATCGAAGAATGAATAGGAAAAGTGCAAGTCAACCTATAGTAATATCGGCCACTTCCTAAACTTGGCAAAGACCCCCACACTGCCCAACAGCTATCGAATTATCACACTATAGAATGTCTATGGTAAATTACTTGAAAAGATAGTTGCAACACAAGTAATGAGCCACCTCGAAAATGCACACATCCTTCTTGATACCCTGGGTAGCTATATGCCTATGAAAACAACATGGGGTAACGCTGGAACGTTTGCGTACGATGTGTACCAGGGATTCCAGAGTAAAAGAGAAACGGTGTCTGTCACAACTGACCTAGAGGATGCTTATAACAGTGTGGACTTTGCAACCCTAATAGACAGTATAATGACATATGGTGTAAACCCTTGGATAACAAGGTGGATAGCAGCTGCCTTAATGGAGAGATCAGTTGCATTTCGCTTGGGAACGTGGACATCAGAACCAATCAGACATGTTGCACAGTATGGTTCCTCTACTATAAAATAGTATGTTCCTAGTTGAAGTCTAATCAGTCTTCTGTTGCATGGTATTTTTGGTTCTCTAGATATCTGACATGTCCGGGTTGGATCTTTTAGTAGTTTAAAGGCATGTCTGCCTTTCTGGCTCTCTTTCCAGTTTTCTTTCCATTCCTTTGTTATAATATTTCTAATTATACTTTTGATCTCTGTTGTGCCTAACCATGAGTTTGGGCTGCTTCTTCCTGTTTTTGCTTCCTTGTTGGCCAACTCGTTTCGCTCTATTCCCACGTGAGAGGGTATCCATGTTAATAATACTGAGCAGCCCCTATTATTTAGGTGTGTACTAAGCTGCAACACTTCTTCTGCTAAGCCTGGTCGGCTACATTCATGTGGGTTTCTTAGTGCTTGAAGAGCTGACAGTGAGTCAGGATTGTTAGCTTTTTTTTTGGAAGGGGGGGGAGCGGGGGGGGGGGGGGGGGGGGGGGGGGGGGGGCCTCAGCAATTATTTCAAGTGCTTTTGCTATTGCCGCCATTTCTGCCGTGAATAATGATGCGTTTTCAGTTAAACTAAAACTTTTCTTCAGCTTCCAGGCTGGTATGTGTATTCCTATTCCAAGTTCTTCATTTTCTATCTTAGATCCATCAGTGTATACTTTCAAGCTACTTTTAGTTATCTGTTCTACATATTCTCTGGCTATGATTTTAATATCGTTTTTTCTTTCTGCTGTTTTATTTATTATATCTGAAAGATGAGAGTCAATGTTTGGTTTCTTGAGCATCCAAGAGAGAATCACTGGTGTGTATTACACCATAGCACATTATGTGTTAACATGCAAAAAATACGAACAGCACAGAAAACCACTAATGGAATACTTGAGAACCCAAAACTCGACATCACTGTCACTGAAAATGTACCGAAAGTTGACCTACCCAGGGAGATACACAACATAATAAAATTGTATATTACCAAAACAAGAACCAACATATAACAACTAGAACAAATTAGAATGACAAGGAAAAACAAAACAAAAGTCCATTCACTATCAGTAGAAGAAATAAATTTGTAAAAAAAATAATAAAAAACAAACAAACACCACCAATCCAAAACCAACAAAAGCCCAGCAGATAAAAAGATGTCAATGGCGAGAGAGAGCAATATGACATCATGGAAGAAGATACATTACAAACACCATAGACATTAAACATTGCCACAACAAACGGCAGATAAATTACAGCCTGGAAAAACCCACACACGAAAAACAACACAGCAATACACTATATGGAATGATGAACACTATATACCCAAATTATAACCCACATGGTGTTGAACCTGGTATCCATTGCACACAAAAAACAGAAGTTTTCAAGTGCGGGGTTTATAAACCAAACCAAACATCAGAACCAACGCGCATTTGCCCGGGACTACCTCAGAGTTCTCCACTATCACCAGTGCTGTTTAACATCTACACAGCAAAATGAGCAACCTTTCAACTAATAGTCCTGCGACGAACATTAACGTTCGCAGATGACATACTCATGTACAGAACTGGCTCAGACAGACAGGAAATGGTCCAAGGCATACAAGAGACACTACAGGCAGTTTCTAAGTGGTGTGAGGAAAGTGGACCAAAGGTCAATCCAAACAAGGTCTGTGTGATGTGGTGCTCTTTGAACAACTCCATAGTGAAAGAAGACCTTCCAGACATCACTTTCAATGGCCAGAACATTGAAATTAAGACAGGCTGTAGTACCTGGGAGTAACGTTTGATCGTGGGCTATCATTCAAGTATCACGTCGAACTGATCATACAGAAATGCAAGCTAGGACTGGCAGCCTTAAAAACAATGGCTGCTGTGCGCTTGGAACAGAGACTATTGTTTCTCCTGTATCATCTGCTCGTGATTTCAGTAATCGAGTACGGGCTAGGAATACTCACACTGTAAGTGTCACAATGTGAACGACTGAAACGCATTCAAAATGAAGGGATGCGACTAGTTTTGGGCTGCACGCGTGATACCCCCATTGTGACAATGCGATGCATGCTCGGATTGCTATCGATTATATCCAGATATGTGATGGCCAGGCAAAAGCATAAATGAGGGTAATCACGAGAAAAGACAACCCCTACATGAGAATGTAGCTGGCATCAAAGGAGCAAGAATCTTCTTCTGCGTTCGTCCTAAAAAGGACGTTTGTTACGTTGTGTCGCAGTTTACAGCAAAGCTGCGATATCTGCGCCTTTCGGCCCCACACATCCGTTTTCGGCATGGCATTTTGGGGACCGGGTTAGCCTTCCCTCTTCGATCCCTACTCTCTCAGCCAGACTGCAGTGATGCAGCCTGTTTCCAGGACCACCACTTGGAGGTGGAGTAGGGTCTTGGTCAGCTCTGGTTCGCTGACCCTGACGCAAGCAGTCAAGCTATGGCTTACTGCATTCCTCACTTTTGATGCGTCTTCGGTCCCGAGCAAGAATCAAGAGGGGGATGTCATGGATGGCACAGGCAGATGCTACGATTGGTCAGGTGACCAGGGTTGAAAATGGATCCAAAGGGGAAGAGTGGAGTACGTCAGGGGAGAATTGGATAAACTACCAGCAGGTCATCATTAGCCTTGCCAGAGAGTGCAGATTTTGGGGCAATCGAAAAGCAGAGCTAGAGATTAATCAGCTGATAAGTGATCTAACTGGGGATGATGACGCCATTGTGTACACTGATGAGTCTGTAGTGCGTGGTGAGAAATCAGGATGGGGCTTTTCTGCGAGAATAAAGGGCTGGGCCGTCGCTGAACAGAGTGGAGCCTACATGACAACAACCTCCAGCATGAGAATGAAGGTAGAGGCAGTTACTGCAGCACTGAAGTGGCTGTCCGAAACTCCATCAACCAGGGCAGTTATATTGTCAGACTCTCAAGCCCATGCTTCGGAAAGTTCCGATCGGATGGCTGCGGCAGGAATGGAAAACATCAATAGAATCCTCAACTCTTGAAGAACTGGTGTGGATCTACTGTCCTGGTCATGCAGGGGTACGTGGCAATGAGAGAGCTGACAAACTTGCCTCGAGAGCACCCATAGTGGGGACATTGGACATGGATAAGGGAGAGATAGTAAGGACAATTAATGATCGCCTGCTGGATAATGACACTGCAATGGATGAATCAACAAGGCTGAGGCTGTTGGAGTTTGGCATCAAACGTGGGACTAGCAAAAATTGAAGTGAGAGAGGATGAATCCGGTCGTGTAATTTTAAGCGCGAGTGGGGGAGAGAATGATGATAAACCTTACAAAGAAACAGAAAAGATTGTGTTCCTAACTCATGCAATTCACGAATATATTTTAGTAGCCAGCTCGAGAGTTTTCATTGGGAGTGCGAAAAAAGTACATTTGATCCCCTGGGACAGTGACGTACTAAGGAAGTGCGGTGCACCCCGGGTGACAGCCAGGAGGGGGTGCCACCGGACACGAATATGATAGTGCTTACTGTTAAAAATGTACTTGCAAGTGTTTCTTTAGACGGGGATGGGTGCCAACGGCATGATCAGCCCCATGTGCCAAATACGCCTCTGCCCGGGGACATCTCGATTTTGAATGCTAGAGGGAGAGGTCTAGTCCGAAATTTTCTTAGTTTATAAAGTCTTTCTTCACCAAAGTGCCCACATGATCTACCAAATCGTGCAATGGGATTCACCGGTAGATTGGGATGGACTGGCTGCCGACCCCATGACATGTTTGGCGAGGCGACCATATTAGGATTAAGGATATAAAATAAACCACACAGGTACACAATGCAGACATTCTAATTTATTTACAATAATTGGACGGAAGATATGGCGCAATGTTTGCGTGTCGTCTTTTGAACATATTATATGGACACAGAGACACTATATATTCTAATTATAACTCAGTTGTGTTACATTTTTTGATTGCAAGCTATAAACTCCATGAAAAATTATTTGTGGCTTTTTAGTGCATTAAAAGCGGGTGTTTAAAATATTTTTTTTAATATTCTTCTTCTTAGTGTTATGTTTTTTTTTTTTTTAAATTTAAGTCAAATGTAATCGATCCGCTAATGACATCATCAGTTTGCGATAAACGAGTCCAGGGCACAGGAGGTGGATTTCATTATTCAGTATATTACACGGAAAGCTAATATTTTGATAAGAGTTGTAAATTGCATTTTTTAAAATGTATTTGGCAGTTGTGTTTATGTCTGTGCACGCCCGTGCGATAGTGTCTGCGTGGAAAGAGGGGGGGAGGGAGGGGGGGGGGAAGAAGTTTCAACATTTCTCTCAAGAGAGACAATCTTGTTGGAAAAAATACACCTAGATTATTTGCAGTTATCACCCATTTCCGTGCTGATGCAATACAAACAAAAACATTATTAATTTTAATTTCATTATTTTTACGACTGATTATTGTATTGCCTTGGGTAATACACAATTATGCCAAATTTCAGAGCTTTTGCTAATCTTGAAGTGATTGAAAGATCGATTGCAAGATTTGAAGGTGACAAGAGTGACATACAAGGCAAGTTAAAGAAAAGTGTGTTAAAAAAAAAAAAAAAAGAAGGTAATCCGGAGTGTTTTTTTTTCCTTGCAAGTTTTCTCTTCTTGAGGCATATTCGTTTTAAATATTAGACAAACATAAAGGTATGTTTTCAAGCACTCGGAAGAAATAAAGAAGTAGAACACTAGACAACAGAAAAACAACAGACGTGAGTGGCTTACCCAGGATTCGAATTCTGGACCTTCCGTGCGACAACACCGCCTAGCTATGCAAGCGAATCACACTATCCTCCCAGCCAGCTAGGCATCACCAAAAAATGATGCTTCGATGACCAGTCATTAGTGCGAAACGCAAGACACAACACCGGAAGTTTACAATTGGCAGCTTAGCCTATTAATGACGCAATCACTTCTGTCGTTCCCCTATTATACAGTATATGTCAGTCCACACAAGATTATCATGTCCCACTCAACTTACATATCATTTTAGCTAAATAGACAATGTAGAACTAGACACGTTATCACTCGCTGGCCAGACCTTTACAGAAGCACTAGCTTTATTGAAATCTTGTTATAGATTTTCCCCTGGATTTTATATATATTTGCAGTGATTTCTATTTCTGTGCAAAGCGGTAATATATATTGTGTAAAGTGATCAGTGGTCTAGCTCAGTCATTCTATTTAAAGGGATTCTGTGTTAATTTAAATCTATTTAATTAAACCATCTCAAGAGTTCCAGTTTTAAATATAATGATCTATCTATTATATTATTTCAAAAGATAATAGATGCTTAAATTAACTTTTAAAGTCGCGAAGGACTTTATAATTAATAAATTCAGTTAAGTCCTAGTTTTATAGATGTGTGTTTTTAACCACTAGAATTCGCGCAGTGTTTATTAAATACATAATTAAATACTCGAGTGTATTATAGGCTTAACGGGAAATTCATCGCGCTTTAGAAGGTTATTTGTTTTCGGTATATTACATGTCTTTTTTTTCTTTCATACAGAGTGATCGTAACCTGTGCGATCCAGCATTAAGAAAGCAATAAAGAAATCAATCTAAGCAAAGCAAAGCATAAACAGTGTGTAGAGTTCCCCTGACGCAGAACTTGTTGAGACTGTGTAAATTTTTAATCTTTGAGGCGATTCTATGTTTGGAATTCCGCTATCTAACTTATAGCAAAGAAAGCACACCCAAAGACAAATTTAACGCACCATCAAACAACTTAAGTCGTAACGGGAAGAAGAACACTGGCCCGAGCTTTGTTAGTTTACTGACACAGAGAGATAATTCATAATTTCCTGAACAGTGATGTGACTAGTTTTCTCACTGGACTTAAACCATACCTCACGGATAAAAGTGTACCAGCACGCGTAAGAATTTTATTATCCGCGGCATAGTCAAATAGACCACACCATCCTCACCCCGGTATCAGAGACCGTGCCCTCCCATAGAAACTGTTATTAAGAAAAGAGACACAACTACAGATTCATTTTCCAGCGATTACGGGACCCTTTTATGTGCTGACCGCCTACCCGATAATCTGGGGCTAGAACTTGAACAAACACTCATACATTTAGTTGAGGTGTAACTGCTGTTGTGTTATTCTATGGAGTGCAAGATTTTTTCACAATCGGTAAGTGAGAGCAAGATGAGTGAAGGCCTTTGCTAGCGCGTGTATGAATGACAGGAAATTAATTCTTTTGTGTGACCATTTTGTTAACTTGCTTACCTGGTAACATATATCTTTTCTGTATACCCTACATTGTTCCTTTAAGTGGGATAGTTGATAATTTGTTAACTCTGTTTAAAACCACCTCCTTTCCATTTGCTTAGTAAAGGGAAGAACAGCTGGGAAGAACAGGTTTTTTTTTTTTTCTATCACTTATACCTAACTTGGTAACACCTCTTTCAGAGTAATTAACTTTACTGTTAGGTTAACGTACCCGTGTTCCTGATATTATCTATCTCTGGACTGGGTTTGTCTTTGTCTAATGAGCGGGAAGGGCTTAGTCGATACCAATCTTCTTCACCCCCTCCCAAACTTGTTATTTGCATTTGTGTACTTATGATAATTTATGTAATATCTGATATTAGTGATTGATGTTTAAAGTGAATAAAATCACCTAAAATCATTTAGTTCTGTGTGTTGGATATACCCAAAGCCCAACATTTCCCCTATTCGTTTAATATAGTTTGTATCAACGTCGTGTGTGTGTTTGAAAACACCGAATCGGTGTGCGCGCAGATGCGAGTCTGGAAAACTGGCAAATATTTGTTTGACCAGGAGAGTGAAAGAGAAGATTGAGAGACACGATTTGTCGTAAATAAGTCTGTCTTTACTCTCCTCCAGCACGCTGTGAAGTAACTATTAAATCTCTACATTTTCTATCACTGAGCTTTCCATCATCATTTTCCACTCTAAACCGGACCACTATTTCTACGACTCTTTTCTCTCAAAATAAATTTACGACAATATTTGGCCGGCTCGTCTGGGATAATTTTGAGATACATTTGATGCACACATATTTGTGGGCTGGTTCTGGGATCTTGAGCTACATTTGAGGCAATCGCATAGCCGGGTTAAAGATATTTTGAGTCTGATTTAGTCTGGGTCTAACTAGGTAGAGTGTGAATGATTTGTCTTTGTGAATTAGGGAAATAAATAAATAATTACACCCCTAGACAAACGTTCTTTAAGTATTTGGGTTGTCCACACAGCATATTTACAGGTTGTTTTCTCTCCACAGCAGTAGAAAGTACAGATAAACAAATATATTTGCTATTTTAATTATCCTCTGGCGGAGATAATTATATTTCTTTCTTTATAAAAGTTGCTGGGATTGCGTGATTGTTTTACAGTCACTAAGGTTTTTGAAGTTAAGAAGAGTTGAGCTTAGCTAAAGACGGATTGTTCTGATTTTTAAAAATTAAGTTAACAACGTCTCATCTCAATAATTGACTTTAGGGACGGAGTTTGTTGTTAGAGATTTAAAATTTAGGGGAAATTTTTTTTCTTTTAAATTGTTTTAATATAAATTTTTCTCTACTGTTAGTAAAAGTAGATTCTTTTCCAGTGTAACTTACCATTTAGTGGCATAGTCGCTTGCGTTTAGAGCCTTAATTGCCAGATAATAGCAGCGATAAGTTTGCACAGTACAGGTAGGAGGTAACACAGGTAAATTTGTACTTGTGTTTTTTTTTTCTCGTAGCGGTTCAGAGTTCCTCCCTTTCGCGTTTCTTCTTACTAGTTCTCTAGACATACTTCATCTTATTCTTTAACAATGGCAGAGAGGATAAAGATGAGGTCCATCTTGAGGTTGGAAGCGAAAGAGGCAGGATTAGATGCAGAAGCTGCAAACGCGTTTATTAACCAGGAATTGGAAATATATGACGCGGAGCAACAGAGAGCCGAAGCTGAGAGGAAGGCGAAGCAACAGAGAGCCGAAGCTGAGAGGAAGGAAGAGAAAGAAAGAACAGAGAGGAGAGAAGCCCAGGAGAGGGCAGATAAGAAAGAAGCAGAAGAACGTCTTTTGGAACAGAAGAAAATTGAAGCAGAGATGGAAACTCGCAGAGAGAGAGAGAGAGACAAGGAAAGACAGCATCAACTGGCGCTTAAGGCTCTAGAGAGTCGGGGCGCCTCTACTTTGACTAACGGAGAGCCGTCTTCGCCCCAGTCTCAATCAATGGACCTCTCCAGTACTCAATCTGCCCAATTGACTGCTATGTCGTTTTCTTTAGAATCTTTTCCTAGCCCTAACGAAAAAATTGACAGCTACCTAGAAAAATTCGAGAGACTCGCGAATCTTTATGGGTTAGAGAGTACCCACTGGGCGCTCAAACTTTCAACGTCACTGAAAGGCAATGCTTATGACGTGTACACAAAGCTGGGACCGAATCAACATGATTACGACATGTTGAAAAAGGCCTTACTACAGCAGTTTGAGATGACTGCCCGAAAGTTTCTGCAGTTGTTCAGAAACAGCCGAAAAGAGAGCACGGAAACATTTCCACAGTTCTCTTCACGTCTCACGGGTTATCTGACAAAGTGCATTGAATTATCTGACCTACCTCTTTCATATGAGGGACTCCTCGAACTTGTTCTTGTGGAGCAGATAAAATCCACTTTGTCGAATGAAACACGTAGATTTTTGGCTGAAAAGGGGGCAGTCAGGCTTGAAGACATACTCAATAAAGCCGAACGCTATAGCAATGCAATGGCCGAACTTCCCAGCACTAAACGTAAACCCACCGATGAGCCATCTCGAAAACAGAATCTAGAGCAGGCATCCTATTCTTCCACTTCCTCTCAACATTATAACCAACGAGATAACAATACCCAGAAACCTCCCCAGGAAAAATCGAAATTCTACAAAACCCGATACCCCCCCAACAAAAATTCTGATCAACCCAACAAGCCTACGTGGCAGCGCGGCCACCAAGGTCAAGGAAAAGGGAAGACCCCTACACCAGGAACGTCTGATCAGGGCAAACAAACCGGTGCAAACCGCATTGGATGTTTGCATACAGCCTCGAAAGGTAGAGTCAATGTCAGTGATTCTCAACCTGAGGGGGACCAACCCTCAACTCGAGGAACTGTAATTTTGAACGGTACCTCTACTACTTGTCTTTTTGACACTGGATTAAGTTTTGATTGTATTGTCGCTAGGCACCTAGTCAAACCCGGTCAGGAGACAGAGGAAACTGTCAAACTTAGTGGAGTTTTCAGGAGTGATGCACCCAGGACGCTTCCTATCGCACTGGTAGAAATACACTCTGACTTTGTCAGAGGAGTTATTAAAGCGGCCATAATGGATGATCCGATCTACCCAGTTATCCTGGGATGTAGATATGTGTTCATTGGGAAACCTAAGGAGCCGATTGTGGCAGCGGTAACCACAAGAGGGCAAGCCAAGAAGGAGAGGGAGCCTGCGCCAAACTTGTTGCCGAATGAACTGAAGGAGGCGCAACAAAAGGACCCTACTCTGGCGCCCTGCTTTAAAAAACTGCCCATGGCTAAGGACCCCAGACACAACGGAGACATCTTTTCTAAGGATGGTGTATTGTATCGTAGAACGGGCAACCCGGACACGGGGAATAACCAGCTCCTAGTACCGACGCAGTACAGAAACCAGATCTTAGAAATGGGGCACTCTCTTCCCTTTAGCGGACACATGGGACAAAACGCCACTATTCAGCGAATAAAAAACCACTATTGGTGGCCAGGAATGAACTCTGACATTGTCAGGTACGTGAAATCCTGCGCCCAGTGCCAACGGGTAGCACCCAAGCACTTGACACCCCCAGTACCTATGGGGCAAATGCCAATAGTAGGGACTCCATTTGAACGGGTTGCTGTCGACATTATTGGTCCTCTGGAAAAGACCAAAAGAAGGAACAGGTTCATCCTGACCTTAGTTGACACTTGCACTATGTGGGCGAAGCCGTACCGCTACCATGCACTAATTCCAAGCATGTCGCAGAAGCCCTTGTGCAAATTTTTACACGGTTGGGATTCCCTCAACAAGTTTTGACGGACAATGGATCCCAATTCCGTAGCCTGTTAATGGAGGAGATCTTTAAGATCTTGAGGGCCAAACATATCCACACAAGTCCCTACCATCCGGCCGGAAATGGGCTCGTGGAACGTTTTAACGGTACCCTCACCATGATGTTACGTAAGCTGGGTCAGGAGAAACCGGAAGACTGGGACCAATATATATCGGCTGCCTTATTCGCCTACCGAGAGGTACCCAAGCGTCTACGGGTTTTGCGCCAGCTACACTTTTATTTGGCAGACCTATTAAGGGGCCACTAGAAGCCTTACTTCGGTCCCTGACAGACCAGAAGGCTGACGAGACAGTCGTCTCTGCAAGCAAGTATGTATCTGAGCTTAAGGAAAGGCTAAAGCTAGGATGGGATCTAGCTACTACCAACCTTAAGAAAGCCCGCGCTAAAATTACTAAAAGATACAACAAAGCTGCAAAAGAGAGAGAACTACAACCAGGGGAGAAAGTCCTATTGCTACTTCCAACCGGAAGCAATAAACTTCGCATCGGATGGCAAGGACCGTTTACCGTCCTTAAAAAGATCTCACGTACCAACTACAAGATCTCCATAAAAGGAAAGGAGAAGGTCTTCCACATAAATCTGCTAAAGAAATATTTGGAAAGACCGGTGCCATCCTCCGAGCATCTCCTGGCTGTCGCCATAGCAACGGAAGACGAGGAAGATGATGATGGTTGCATGGAGTATCCATTGCAACCCACAGAATCCTTTAAAGATGTCAAGTTCGGCGACAATCTCTCACCAGAACAACAAACAGAAACTAGGGCTCTACTAAAACAGTACAGTGCAGTTTTAACGGATGTACCTGGTCGAACAAATCTCATTGAATTTGATATGAAATTAACAAACGAGACCCCTGTTCAAACCAGAGTTTACCCCATCCCGTACGCTAAAGCTGATGCACTTCGCGGAGAAATAGACAAGCTGCGTCAGGCAGGAATTATCAGTGAGTCTACATCTCCTTACAGCTCGAGCGTAGTGCTGTTGCAGAAGCCCAATAAGGAAGTTCGGCTGTGCATTGATTACAGGTTGCTAAACGCTGTAATGGAATTCCAGCCCGAACCTCTCCAAACTGTTTCTGAGTTGTTCACCAAGCTCAGCAAAGCTAAGATCTTCTCCAAGATTGACCTCAGCAAAGGTTATTATCAAATACCAGTCAAGGAGGAAATTAAACCTTTGTTAGCTTTCAGCACTAGTGAAGGACATTACACATTTAACGTGATGCCGTTCGGTTTGCATAATGCACCAGGAGTGTTCACCAGGATGATGAGGAAGCTTCTAGAACCTTTGCAAAGTCCCCATATCCATAATTTCATGGATGACATCTTAATTGCATCGGAAACCTATGAAGAACATATTGCTACGGTTGCTATGCTCCTCAGGAGACTACAGGAAACGGGTCTCACAGCCAGACCTAGCAAATGTCTCATCGGGTTTGAACAGTTAGACTTCCTGGGGCACACTATTTCTCACGGATGCAGTTGGCCTATTAAGAAGTACGTGGAGAAAATAGTGGCAGCAAAAAGACCCCGAACGAAGAAAGACGTACGTTCCTTCATATCGCTATGTGCATACTATCAGAAGTACATCCAGAACTTCAACGGACTGACTGCATCTCTGACTGACCTCACAAAGAAAGGTTGTCCTGATAAGGTCATATGGGATCAAAAGTGCGAACACGCGTATAGCACTTTGAAAGGACAGTTGTCTGCATACCCCATTTTGAGGTTGCCTGACTTCAAGAAACCTTTTGTACTGAGAGTCGACGCGTCAGGTCAGGGCATCGGGTCAACACTGCTTCAAGCCGATGACAGTGACCTGAACATGCTATTTCCAGTTGCCTATGGCAGTCGGAAATTAAATAAAGCGGAACGGAACTACAGCGTAGTTGAAAGGGAATGTCTTGCTCTGATTGACGGTATCAGACGCCATCATGAGTTTCTTTATGGTACATCTTTCACGGTGCAAACAGACCACGCTCCGTTAGCATTTCTTGGTGCCAATAAAGAATTTAACGCAAGGATCATGCGTTGGGCACTTCTTTTAAGCGTTTATTCTTTCAAAGTGGAATATATTCCGGGAAGACAGAATGTCGGGGCTGATTTTCTGAGTAGAAACTGGTCTACCGAGGAAGAAGAGCAAACTGAAGATACCACTCATCCTAAAATCACCAATCAGGTCACCTCCATTGTCAAAAATGAAAACATGAAAAATGGTTTCATGTCTAAAAGTGGGGACGATTGTGACGTACGTCTAGTTTGACAAGTGAATTTTCCCTGATATGATGGATGATTTAAAGGGACCCTTAGCTTTTCATAACATTAGAACCCCTGAACATTTGTTGTAACTTTTCGTTTGCCAGAACTCATTCCACCGGGACTCATGTAGGATACAGCGACGAGATCAAAGAGACAGACCGAGGGATCTTAGGGGAGACTATCGGCGCTATCAAAGACAGTAGTTTTCCCTGATACGAGACGCAGTTGCTTGCCGCTAATTTCGCGTCTCGGTGTCAATCGAGGAACCGAGCGAACGGGGGAAAGCGAAACGGGCAGCAGCGAGCGGATACGAAGACCAGGGGGCGGCTTCTTCTCTTGATTTGGCGGTCAGATCCCCAAAAGTTCGTGAGATCAAATAAGTTGTCAAGTTTATCATGTCCCACTCAACTTACATTCCATTTTAGCTAAATAGACCATGAAGAACTAGACACGTTATCACTCGCTGGCCAGATCTTTACAGAAGCACTAGCTTTATTGAAATCTTGTTATAGATTTTCCCCTGGATTTTATATATATTTGCAGTGATTTCTATTTCTGTGCAAAGCGGTAATATATATTGTGTAAAGTGATCAGTGGTCTAGCTCAGTCATTCTATTTAAAGGGATTCTGTGTTAATTTAAATCTATTTAATTAAACCATCTCAAGAGTTCCAGTCTTAAATATAATGATCTATCTTACTTACTTAGTCGTACTTACTTACTTAGTCGTTCCTCTTCTACCGTGAGGTGTAGAGGTTTGGAAGAGAGAGCGCCAGACTATCCTATCGGCTGTCTTTTTCCTGGCCTGGTTCCATTCTAGTCCTCGGTCCTTCAAAGATTGTCTAACATTGTCCTCCCAGCGGACTCTGGGTCGTCCTGGAGGTCTGGATCCCTGGCTCTTTGTTTCCCATGCTTGTCGTGGTAGCCGATCTTCTCCCATTCTGCAGACATGGCCAAACCATCTTAGTTGGGACTGTTCTATTTGGGTCTGCAGCGGGTGGGATTTTAGGCCTTGACGCATCGTCTGGCCGCGGACCACGTCTCCTCCCGCCACCTCAACCACCCTCCTCAGACACCCCACCTCCGAGGCCTGAATCTGGCCCTTGTGGGCTGCAGTCACTGCCCACGACTCGCATCCACATGTCAAGACTGGGACACAGGTGGAGCGGCATACAGCCATCCTCGTTTTCTCACCAACCTCTCTCCCGCTGAGGAATCCCCGACCCATGGCCTGATAAAGTCTCCCAGCCGCTGCTTTTCGAGTGGCCAACTCTTCTTTGATGCCCCCCCTTCGGTCTACAATAGCTCCGAGATATTTAAAGTGGTCGACCTGCTCCAGGACCCGCTCTCCCAACCCAATCTGATGTCTTCTTTCCTCTCGCGATATCACCATGGACTCCGTTCTAGAACTGCCCATGACCATCCCCCTCCTCTCCAGCCCCCCCCTCCAGACCCGCAGGCTGGACCGGAGATGTGTCTCTGATTTAGCAATCAGGACAACATCATCAGCAAATGCCAGCCCCGAAATACAGACCCGTCCCACCCTCCAGCACCCCACTGAATACTTTCCCGCTCTCTCCCTACATGCCCCGACGACATCGCCCACGAGGAGCACGAAAAGATAAGGTGACAGGACATCGCCTTGTCCCACACCAGTGGTGGTCCTGAACTCCTCTGACTCACAGCCCGCTGTCCTCACACAATTTCTGCAAGACCCGTAGAAGCTCTGCATAGCATGAATCAGAGGTGCTGGAATGTCCCTCCCCGCCAAACAGTCCCAAAGTTCGCTCCAGGGGACCCTGTCAAACGCCTTTTCCAGATCTATGAAACAAAGATGGATCTCACTCTTGTACTCAAGGGCCTTTTCACTCAGCTGCCTGAGTGTGAAGATTAGGTCTTGAGTACTTCGGTTTGCTCGGAATCCACACTGGGCTTCATCCAATTGTGGCTCAGCTAGGCATCGGAGTCTCTGCTCTAGGATTCTAGAGTAGATTTTACCAGGGACACTGAGAAGGGATATGCCTCTGTGGTTTCCACATTGTCGATTGTCACCCTTATAATGATCTATCTATTATATTATTTCAAAAGATAATAGATGCTTAAATTAACTTTTAAAGTCGCGAAGGAATTTATAATTAATAAATTCAGTTGAGTCCGAGTTTTATAGATGTGTGTTTTTAACCACTAGAATTCGCGCAGTGTTTATTAAATACATAATTAAATACGTGAGCATATATATAATAGGCTTAACGGGAAATTCATCGCGCTTTAGAAGGTTATTTGTTTTCGGTATATTACATGTCTTTTTTTCTTTCATACAGAGTGATCGTAACCTGTGCGATCCCATCATTAAGAAAGCAATAAAGAAATCAATCTAAGCAAAGCAAAGCATAAACAGTGTGTAGAGTTCCCCTGACGCAGAACTTGTTGAGACTGTGTAAATTTTTAATCTTTGAGGCGATTCTATGTTTGGAATTCCGCTATCTAACTTATAGCAAAGAAAGCACACCCAAAGACAAATTTAACGCACCATCAAACAACTTAAGTCGTAACGGGAAGAAGAACACTGGCCCGAGCTTTGTTAGTTTACTGACACAGAGAGATAATTCATAATTTCCTGAACAGTGATGTGACTAGTTTTCTCATTGGACTTAAACCATACCTCACGGATAAAGTGTACCAGCACGCGTAAGAATTTTATTATCCGCGGCATAGTCAAATAGACCACACCATCCTCACCCCGGTATCAGAGACCGTGCCCTCCCATAGAAACTGTTATTAAGAAAAGAGACACAACTACAGATTCATTTTCCAGCGATTACGGGACCCTTTTATGTGCTGACCGCCTACCCGATAATCTGGGGCTAGAACTTGAACAAACACTCATACATTTAGTTGAGGTGTAACTGCTGTTGTGTTATTCTATGGAGTGCAAGATTTTTTCACAATCGCTAAGTGAGAGCAAGATGAGTGAAGGCCTTTGCTAGCGCGTGTATGAATGACAGGAAATTAATTCTTTTGTGTGACCATTTTGTTAACTTGCTTACCTGGTAACATATATCTTTTCTGTATACCCTACATTGTTCCTTTAAGTGGGATAGTTGATAATTTGTTAACTCTGTTTAAAACCACCTCCTTTCCATTTGCTTAGAAAAGGGAAGAACAGCTGGGAAGAACAGGTTTTTTTTCTATCACTTATACCTAACTTGGTAACACCTCTTTCAGAGTAATTAACTTTACTGTTAGGTTAACGTACCCGTGTTCCTGATATTATCTATCTCTGGACTGGGTTTGTCTTTGTCTAATGAGCGGGAAGGGCTTAGTCGATACCAATCTTCTTCACCCCCTCCCAAACTTGTTATTTGCATTTGTGTACTTATGATAATTTATGTAATATCTGATATTTTTAGTGATTGATGTTTAAAGTGAATAAAATCACCTAAACTCATTTAGTTCAACATTTCCCCTATTCGTTTAATATAGTTTGTATCAACGTCGTGTGTGTGTTTGAAAACACCGAATCGGTGTGCGCGCAGATGCGAGTCTGGAAAACTGGCAAATAATTGTTTGACCAGGAGAGTGAAAGAGAAGATTGAGAGACACGATTTGTCGTAAATAAGTCTGTCTTTACTCTCCTCCAGCACGCTGTGAAGTAACTATTAAATCTCTACATTTTCTATCACTGAGCTTTCCATCATCATTTTCCACTCTAAACCGGACCACTATTTCTACGACTCTTTTCTCTCAAAATAAATTTACGACACATACCTTTATGTTTGTCTAATATTTATTTACTGTTTACAGGCCTCGGGTTTCCCTTCCTTATGTGTTACAAATATTCGTTTTAACCTAGACGTTGTGTCAGAGTACATTGCCATTCAAAAATAAATGACTTATGTTAACTGGAGTACTTTAGTTTCTGTTTCTTCTTCCTGTTTCGATTGCAAGAGTTCACTTCAACCGGTGTTCGCCAACACTGAGGAAGTACAGCGTAGCTGGCGAGTCCTTTTCTTTATGCAAGCAGATGGATGTTAGTCCTTTTCAGTTCTTAGTATCCATCAACGCTTTTCAGGGCTACTTCATGCTAGCTGATATATACTACTCGTATTTTCTTTGATCCTTAGCCGCTGACCGTCAAAGCAGTCAGTGGCCATCACGCCTAGTGGCTTCTTGTCTTCTTTGATATATACTATTAGTCCTTTTCAGGGCAAGAGTTTTTCAACACATCGCTTCAGTTAACATTACTTATTTTTTAATGGCAAATTGCGCTTTGATATAACCAAATGACGTAAGTCTTGGATGAAAGTCACGTGCCTCGCCACAAGAAGGCAAAACCCGCACACACACAAAAGAACTAATAATACCTATTAGCATGATGATGCCCTGAAAAGGACTGCCAGATACGCCAACGCTTCCCGTACCTCATGTAAAAAATACATCAGCTACAGAATTCACCACCACTAAAGTATAAATTCTGCAAATCAGAGGTGAAAGTGCCAATCTACACTAGCAGACACTGGATTACAGTGTTATTCTTTTGTCCACTCAGAAGTCTAGAGAAGCAGACTGTCCTCTCTGCAAGTGCGTCGACTGGATGGTGGAACTACATCTTGATACAGAGGTTTGCTGTGAATGTTTAATAAGCAGGCGATGACAGCAATACAGATGGTTGCTAATTATAACAAGATGGGGTAGCTGTGCAGGGCCAGTCTTAATATATGCGGGATCTGATTGGCCCATTTTGGTGTTGTCCCCTGGACTTTTAGATTTAAAAAAAAAAAAAACATTCTCAACGTATGTGATTACATGTTGTCTATTAGCATATGTACTGACATAAAACTTGTTCAAACAAAATTATATTTGTAAATAAATATTTCTTTCTTTCTGTTCCACAGATTGGCTTAAAATTTTGTCGAAGATTGCATTTTTTGCTTCATCACATTCCATGGATAAAAGTGCAAGTAGGGTTTATCTTGAAGCATGTTTGATCTTTAACAAGATTTGCTCAATTTTAATTCAGAAACGCTCATTTCCTCTGATGCCAGTGGAACAGTAATTTAATATCCTTAAAGCAATGCATAATTTGAGGATGTGGCCAACCCAATTTCAACGTCTACCCGCTATGATAGCGCGCATGTCCTCTTGTGGGCTCTGAGTTAGCAGTTCTTGGTTGGTGATGGTGTTCGGCCAGAAAATTCAAAGAATTTTCTTTATGAGACCCTTTATGTTGCTGGCATATTCCTGGTCTCAAGCAAACATATAAAGTAAGAATATATGAGTGTTGCATACTTTATGTATTGATAGGATGCTGGACAGCAATAGAAAAAGAAATGTCCAAATTGTCGTCTTTCCATCTAAGGACAATTCTTGAAATTTTTTGGTCCAACACCATCACCTACCAAGAATTCCTTAACCACAGCAACCTAGAAAATAACAGGTAGATGCCAGAACTGGGTTGGTCATGTTATCGGAAATGGATGAACTAGAGTTGTGGCACAGTACTAGGACGTCCATAGACCAAGCGAAGTGGCGAGAGTTTGTTGCTGCAATCAGATCAAACACCACAGCAAATAAACAAACATTTCAGCACCCAAGTAACCATAAGACATTTTCTCACTGAATTTAGATTTTAATTCAACACTGAACATCAATTTAAACACAGATGAAATTCATGAGCATCCAATTTAGTAATCTTCACCTCTCATTGTGCCTTATAGGTCGGATAATTAACTTAGCAATAAATATGGCACCATATAGTTATCAGATTTAAAAAGAATAACAACAACTACTTCAGGCATGTCGTAAAAGGCAACCAATATGAGGCTGTGCTTAGGGCTGGCAACCTTATCACATAAAACAAATTGTTACAGAAACCATTACGTCAAGCACGTATAACTGCTTCATTGCAGTTTATGTGTTTGGGTCTGAAAAGCTCCCTAAATTTTTATGTCTGAGTATCAAGTGGTTAGAACACTTGCTACTCAAGACATAAGAACTTGGTTTGAAACCAAGTAATGTCACCTCCAGTCTATCTAGCTGTAAAAATGGGAACCTGACTCTGCTGTTAAATCTGGGAAGGCAAAGGCACTGAATAAGGGAATTGGTCATCTCACCTCATAAAGATGAATATAGCACATTGACATTTCTAACACTTCACTCCCATACAGCAGTATATGCCATGGACTATCTTTTCTTTCTTTTTTTTTTTTTTTTGGTGTGTCTAACAGAGTTTTTGTTCCTGCCAAATGCTGACAAGGCCTCCATGTGTGTTATCAGATTTTGTCTTTTACTGTAAGTCTGTTGTCCACCTTACAATCCCCTGTTTATCTAATGCTCTGTTTAAACAAGTCAAATATAAAAAATATTGAAAGATGTATTGTTACAATAACAAAATTCTTACAAGCTCCATTGGTTAATTGGTTCCACAATTGTTTATAGAACTCATACTATGTCAATCCAAGACTGCTAGTCACAGCATAATGCTCTAAAACTTTTTACCATACATCAGTTATTTATGTAAAACCTTCAGAGTTTTTGGCCATGAATTCATACCATTCTCAATTTTTTTTTAGCAATGTCTTTGCACTATCGCCACACTTTTTTTTGCCACTTCCAGGTAGCACTATTGCTATTTATTAATAATTTTCTTCTAAACGTTTTTAACAGTTCATTCAAGTTCGCCTGAAATCACCTTGTGTAAAGGTGATTACTACCATTACTACCAATGGTTGTGTACCACTCTTTCAAAAGCACTGTTGCTTATATTAAAAAAGCTGTTGTTTGTATATCAAAATTATACCGAACAAGAATAAAATCTATAAAAATACACAAAGACATGCAAACAGGTAACACCTAGAGGTTCACTGTACAGAAAAACTGTCATCAAGAATATCAGTGTTTATCAAACTATTCTTCTCTAGGGCCATTATGTCTTTGTCAGTATTAGGATGCAATGAAGTTCACCTTTGCAGATATACTGTAGTCTGTTTAATTCAAATGTTATCTCAGTGTTAACATACGGCTGTGAGAGATGGAAAATAACAAAATCATTGGAGAACAAGCTGAATACATTCGAGAACAAATGTCTTAGAAAACTCATGAACATCAGTTGGAAAGAATTCAAGACTAATCGACAAATAAGAGAAGACTCTAGGCAGAAATATGTCTCCAACTATATAAGGAAAAGACGATGGTCATATATCGGTCATGTCCTACGAATGCAAAACAACAGAATACCACTACAGGCGCTCACTTGGGTTCCTGAGGGTAAGAGGAAAAAAGGAAGACCAAAAGAAACACTCAGAAGAACAATAATAAGAGAAGGAAGAACGTTGGGATTAAACAATGTGCAAGAGCTAAGAGGAGTGGCGTCACAACGTACAACCTGGAGAGCACTGGTTTGTGCCTTATGCGCCGTGTTTGGTGCTTAAAGAATTTATTATTTATTATTATTTCTTCATTCCTATGCATTCGTGATCACCTCAGTTATCTCTTCCCAATTTCGGTAGGTCAATTCTTCCCTCATCAGACCAACTTCTCCACATCTATTTTTTTTTTTTTTTAAATCAGTACCTAAATTGTGTGATCAGCTTTGTCCTTTATATGTGCAGTTTAATATGATAAATAGAAGAGTTATTTGGCATTTTATGTGAAGTGGTTCATGATTTATCTTCTTCAATTACACATTATAGCCACACCCTCAATCCATCCTTTTCTGTCATTTTCTTCTATTCCCGTTTTCCTCCTTATGGGGCATGAAGTCACCATTGCACCAGATTCCCTTGCAAGAAGCATGCATAAAAGCATTCACTTGCTCTTGGAGTGATAGTTTCTGCAGCAATTTGTTTTATGTGACGAGGTTGTCACAGCCAGATACTGGTCACATTTCTGTCTTCCTCATCTTCTTCTTCTTCTTCCGTCCTTAGCCACCGACTGTCAAAGCAGTCAGTGGCCATTACGCCTAGTGGCGTCTTAGGGCAACAGCAGATAGGTTTTCTTTGCCATTGTTTCCCATCACGCCTATTGGCGTCTTTAGGGCAACGGCAAATCAATCCATTTGCTGTTGTTTCCGTAATCGAAGTGACTGGCAAACGGGTGATCAGCCCGTTGGTGTCTTCCTCATGCACATATATATATAAAGAAAGGGAAATCACCAGGATGCGATGACATACCAACTGAACTAATTCAAGCAGGAGGAGAGGCCAGCGTCCGTGTTTAGCATGCACTATGTGTGAAGATCTGGAACAGTGCAGTCTGGCCCAAAGCATGGAAGCGATCAGTGTATATCCCTCTCCCAAAGAAAGGCAATTTAAAACTGTGTACCAGCTATCGTACTATTGCTTTAATAAGTCATGCCAGCAAAATCCTCTTGCGGATTATTATGAAGAGTATGGAAAGGAAGTTAGAACTTGAAATACATGAAGTACAGGCTGGTTTTAGACAAGGCAGAGGTACGAGGGACCACATTTTTAATGTGAGAAACTTCTTCGAAAAATGCAGAGAATATAATGTAGACCTTCACACCTGTTTCGCAGATTACATCAAAGCCTTCGACTGCATACAACATCAGAAATTGTGGAACATCATGAGAGGCATGGGGTTTCCAGTGCATTTGATCCATCTAATCGAAACACTATATCACGAACAACAAGCAGCTGTCAGAGTAGCGGGGAAAACATCAGGATGGTTTGAAGTGAAATGGGGAGTAAGACAGGGTTGCATCCTCTCTCCATACTTGTTTAACATCTGTGCAGAAAATATAATGAGAAATGTTAGGAATGACCAAGAATGTGAAAATTGCGATCTGTTCACAATTGGTGGAAATGCGACCCCAGAACTCAGGTATGCAGATGACACAGTTATTCTTTCAAACAGTGCCAAGGGACTAGAACAGTTAATCCTGTCTGTCAAGACACAGTGAGGATCAGAACCTTTTTCTGAACATAAAAAAAAACAAAGATAATGTCCACTGACAAAACAAGATGCCAACCAAAAATTACCATCAATGATGAGGAAATTGAAAATGTCACAAATTTTGAATATCTTGGCTCCATAATTAACAACAATGGAGACTGCTCAAAAGAGGTCAGAAGGAGACTGGTCATAGCAACGCAGAGGTTAAATAAAATGAAGAACCTATGGCATAACACCAGAAAATTAATAAAAGTAAAACTTCTGAGAACGTGCATCTTTCCGGTGGCAGCTTATGGATGTGAATCATGGACCATTACACAAACATTAAAGAAAAAAATTGTATCTTTCGAAGCAAAGTGTTATAGAAAAATTCTCAGAATATCGTGGACCAAGAAGAAGAAAAATATAGACATCCTACGACCTGAACATCGAGGAAAACTGGCTCATAAACAATATCATGTCCCGGAAACTGAAATAATTTGGCCACATTAAACATCATAGTGGTTCAGAAAGAGCAGTGATGGAGGGTATGGTACCTGGAAGGCGAGGCAGAGGCCGACCAAGACGACGGTGAACACAGGACATTGAAGACACCTTGAATATGATAATGGAGGAGGCAGGAAGGCTGGCTAGAGATCGGGTCTTTCAGGCTGGCTGTGATGTGAGCGACGTTCTGCAAAGGACATGCTACATGATGATATATATATATATACATACATTTATACATATATATATATAGACACACAGGAAGGAAACCATTGCCTAAAATGTTAAGGAAGAAGTAATCCACTATATATGTATATGATTTCTCTACTCTCCTTGGCTATTTGCCTTTACTTTTTAAAATATTTTTATAAAAGGCGTTTTGTCTTGTATGGGGATGCACATTTTGTTTAACTTAGACATAAGGTCTGTTTGTTATATTAGGGCACATATTCAAATATAAAAGACCCTGTTATCTGGTAAATTACAACAGCAATTTTGTTTGCCTTCAAACTTTTCCCCTTTAATATGGTTTTTTAACAAAGGGTTATAATCCTGTAGTGTTAAAAATATTCTACTTGACTTATTTATTTTTATTACTTCTCTCTGTGTTATTTTTCTTTAGTTTTTCACTTTCGTGAAATAAGTCCCATTCTTCATAATTACTGCAGTTTGGCAACAAACAAGCAAAAAACAAACATCAAAAAACTCGTCATGGCCTGCAGCACACAGTACTATGTAAGCCTCGTCTTCTCTGACTTGCAGAATTTTTGAATCCACGTGTTATGCACTAGGTCACATTATCTTTCTTATGAAATGTATTGAAATATACATTCATTTATCAAGCCATTTGTATTAAATCCACATCTGAAAATGGAGATATCACATTACAATCACTGTGGAATAAATGTTTAAACTTAAAAATCAATAATCAAAATATCAAAGCACAAAGTTATTCATATAAAATGCATAGTAAACATACAGGATGCAATTTTTGCTTCAGAGATGGTTTAGTTAAAAATAGTAATACACTGATGGAAAAAAAGGGATAGAGGATGACAAGGAAAAAAGATATTTTCAGTTTAACAACATGCATGTAAGAAAGTCAAAACTGATAAATAACACCAGAGATGCGAAGTTGTGCACAGACATGATAATCTTTGCCAGATGGCATGACACTTCAAAAAAGGGATTATAATAATCACACATCATTTACTCTTTGTAAATCTTATAGCTAAGACGGGGGTGTCCAACCTACGGCCCTAGGGCTGGGTTCTGGCCCACTAAGGGTTCAATCTGGCCCATCAATCACTTTTAAAAACTCCAGTCCAAGCAGAAAAATACTAGCACTCCATCTAATCTATGAAAATTCTAAACAAAGCACAGAAATATTAGTTATTTATTCATTAAACAAACAAAAAAATGGCATCAAGTTCTAGTAAGAAAAGGAAAATTGATGGTGGTTGACGTACTTTCAAATCAAGTTGGACAGAGATGTTTTTTGTTGTTGTGAGCAGGGGATGTGCTTTATGTCTGATCTGTCAAGAAACAATAGCCGTATTCAAAGAATACACTATAAACAGCCATAGCACCCTGAAACACTCGACCTAATATGATGGTCTAATCAGTAAGTTTAGTGCTGATCAAATCAACTCTCTCAGACAAAACACTTTTGTACAGCAATCATTTTTTAAAGTATCACATCAGAGTTCAGAAGCAGCAACTAGATTAAGTTTTGTAATAGCTGAAGCAACAGCAAGAAGATGCTAATCATTTTCCGATGGTGGATTTGGGAAACCTTGCTGACTTTTTTTTTCACACATACATCAAGATAATAACTCCGTGGTTGAGAAAATCAGCTTTTCACGAAAAACCATATGAAAAACAATAGAGAACTTGACATCCCATACAGAACACTGATTTAACAAATTAATGCCTGCCAAGCTCATAGCTTAGCTATTACTGATATTAGAGACTTAACCCAGGCATAAATATTTGTAACCCGAGTTACACAAAATCTGATGATTGTTGAACAGCTGCTTGATTAATGTCCAATGGATATAACATGTCAAAATATTTATGATCAAGTCAAGTGTGTGTTAGATAAATTCATTCTTTCAGAGGACAAACTATGTGGTTTAACCACTGATGAGTCTCTGCCGTGCACAATGGTTTCATCATCCTGATGCAGACATTTTTGCCCCATGAAATTATTTTACAACATTGCATTATTCATCAACAGCAGCTGTGTGCCAAGATTATGGATTTGAAACATGTCATGGAACATGTTTTGTAGCAGTCAATTGTGTTCAATCCAAGAGACTCAATCAGAGACAGCTTCAATCCTTTCTTGAATAGGTAGGATCTAATTATAATGATCGTATGTACTTCAGTCAAGTTTGTTGGCTAAGTAGAACTGCAACACTGGCCAGATTCTGGTATCTCCATGATGAAATCAAGGAATTCATGATGGTTAAAAAACAAAAAAAAAGTTAACTTTCTGTAAGATGTGGAATGGATGAAAGACGTGGCATGTTATGTTAACATTACAAAACATGTTGCAGATTATTAATTTAAAATTATACGGTCAGGATAAGCATGTTAATAAACTCTCTGAACATATTCAAGCATTCAACCAAAAGCTGAAACTGATCCATGGGCAGATGAGTATGAAGAAACATTAACTTTTTTTCTACCCACATTAGCTACAAGAACTTCGCTATGTTGAACATTGAGAAGTGTTCTGTCATGTTTAATAAACTGGCAGATGACATTTTTGCGGATTCATTTAATGCCCCTGACTTTGTCCAGATGGAACTTGTCGATATTCAAAATAGCAGTGACCTGAAGAATGTGTCCAATCAGCAGGACCTTCTGACATTTTGCAGAAAATGTATTTCTCCTGAAACATATCCTAAGATGTCTAGACCGATATACTTCACTTTTTTGGAACACTTATTCTTGCAAACAAGAATGAAAAACATCAAAACGAAATGAAGATCAGCACTAGCAGATGAAAATCTATCTAGAATTCTTCGAGGCACCACATGAACTGACATGCTGACATTGACAACTTGTGTAAGAAAAAACAATGTCAGGTCTCTCATTAAATACACTATGTCTAATCAGTGAGACTTTCAAATCACATTTAATATAGTTTTAATATAATCTTTAGGTAGCCAAATTAAAATAATTGGTATTTTAATTATTTATTATTGTGTATACTACTTCTTCTTCTTCTTCTTCTTCGCACACTCTCAGACGTCCACTTGAATGTTCTCAAAGAAAGCAGTAGTCAGTTTGAGGCTATTTGAATCCCCGTAAAGCTTTTCCACGAAAGGAGCTGGCGTTAGCGATATGCACTTTCTCTGTACCACATATAAGGGGCAACTTTGAAGCAGATGTTCAGCAGTCATTTTATCAGTGCCACAGTTACACTGATCGGTAGTTCCTATCTTTAGCTTGTTGAATAGATGGTATCTCAATCTGTTGTGGCCAGTGCGGAGTCTGTGTATACAAATAACTACTTCTTTAGTTCGGAGTTTAAATTTGTACAAATGATATCTTAAATGGTTACCTGTGTGTCTCAACAATTTTATTTAAGTGTGGTCCTGGGCCCTGCCAAAAAAGGCAATGCGGCCCATGATTTTAAAAGGTTGGACACCCCTGAGCTAAGGGAACAGGATGATATTTAACTGGGAGTAAATCACTCAAAAAATACAGTACTGTCAATTATACTGATAAAAGGTTGTCATGATGAAATTAAAGACATTTGAACAGGAAATATAGTGGTTTTACAACTTTTCCTACCCCGAGTGATATATCGGACTAATGCTTTTTTTCTCTTTCTTTAAAGTATGTGTTGCTTTACTAATTGAGACTACGGACACATTAAATTGTGCCTGTTATGTGGATGGTTTTAGTTTGCAATTTTTTTTGGTTTCATTAATTAATTCTCTAATTATCTTTCAGCTCCCTGTGAAGCACGGGCCTTCAACAAATACAGGCCATACCACGACTTTCTTCTTTATCCCCTTCATTGTTATGTTTAACCCCCTTCTCCGTGCGTTTTTTAGTTCTACCTCTATTTCTCTCAAACTGGGGTGCCCAGACCAAGAACTGCTTTGTAATGCTGTTAACTGGTATTTTTTATGGGTGTCCAATCCATTGCCAGCGTCTTATCCTCATATTTTCTACTACTGTTATATTTTCTTCACATCAATTCCACACTGGTGATCCTCCATTTTAACGGCCATTAATTTTACACCCGCAGTTTCACAAACATTAGCTTTTTTATTTTTTTTTAAAATTTACTTAAATATTCTTTCCATGAATGCTATTTAACAATGGATTAATTTTAAAAAAAATTCATTGCTGCAGAAAATGTTAAACAGCATAATGCTGAAGAGGTTAAAAGATTTCATTGCCCACTATAACAGTCAATAAAACAGTATCACCCTTGATATCTTATGTCAGCTGTAGTTTCTAAACCTTCCAGGAAGAGTGGAACCCTTGAGAGGTGCCCCAGCAACAACTCCAAATAATAATCACTAAAAGTGCTGCTAGCTCTTGTATTCTTCTGTCAATTAACCAATGAAGAAACATGAATAAATTGGTGCAGTCATGTAACATTCAGACATGTTAATATATATGCAGGCATTCATTCAGATTAATTTCCAACACAAAATTTGAAGAACCACTCATCCATATACAGGTACTTAATCTACCAATTTTCGTATACATTATGCAATGTAGTATTCCACAGAACTATAAAATCATTGGTCCTCACCTACCCCACTTTTTGACATTCATTACTTGTCCTTTCCATTCACTATAGAACACAGGGACCATCTGTTTCACCTGTGTATTAAGCCCTAGCTGTTTTTGCTTAGAGATACGTAAGGACCAAGAAAACTTCTCCATCTGATTTGTTCCTGGCCACTGTCCCTGTCTCAAACTTTTTTGTTTTATTTCACTATAAAGTTCTGCTTCAAAGGTTTGTCCTCTCCAGTCTCTGGGTCTACTTTCTCCTCTACGTGCATTTGAAGTCCTGTCCACTGCTTGGATGCTTTTTTATGCAAAAAGCACCTGATTCATTTTCACCTTCTTTGTTTGATACATAGATTACTCTCCTTTAATCCACTTACGTGTTCTTGTATATCCATCACAAGATACTCACAGTATATTTTGTGCATTTGTTATTTAAAACTTTTTTTTTCTGCTCTAAGTTTAATAACCATTTCATTATTGCTAATATTTGAAATGATTCACCATGCAATATCAATACCACAAAAACTCAGCTGTACTGTATTAACAACCTCTTGCATGATGAAGAATGTTTCCAGTTCTGATTCCAAGTCAAACCACCGCTTTCATTCTATATCTTTTTTTTTTTTTTCAATATTAATTTCAAATTAAAAAAAAAAAAAAACATTTATTACTAGTGTGTTACCTCTACACCTCACGGTAGAAGGGGAACGACTAAGTAAGTAAGTAAGTAAGTAAGTGTTACTGCACGAAGAACTTAACTGAAGGCCTGATTTTACAGAACAAAGTTACATTATCTTCATTCACTCACCGTAAGCTTAATAGTGACATGATTTAAATTTAAATCACAGGTCAATGTCTATGTCACTCAAATGAACTTGCACCTAACTGACAGTAACAATGAACCCTCAAAGCGAACATAGGTTATCCTTTCTATGATCCTAAGGAGTTATTATATAAAGAAAGACGAATCCAGACAAATATGATTAATAAAATTATCACCAAAGAAATCTACATATCATGGGGGAAAATAGTAAACCCACTGGGTAACTGCATTTGCCAAATATAACAAATGCTGATCAATATCCAAAACCATCAGATAGCTGCAGTTTTATCTGTCCCGAGTGAGCCAGCTAAGAATTTTCCACATGAAATAACCCAAAATAAGTGGATACATGACCAGCTCCCTGGTTGCTCTTTTCTGGTTGTCTTCCTCTATAACATGAACCCGTCTTGTCAATTTTGCCACCTGAAATAAGAAATATATAAACTGTCTGACAAAACAACAAACTACAACTTAACAAGTCCCACTGATTTTGTAACGTTTTGTTGAGTCCATCAACAACAAAAAAGCTATAAGCCAAACAAAAGCCGGGACCCAAACATGCAGCAATAGAGAATGCAGTCAGCGACCCATAGCTTGACTGCTTGCGTCAGGGTCAGCGAACCAGAGCTGACCAAGACGCTACTCCGCCTCTACGTGGTGGTCCTGGAAACAGGCTGCATCACTGCAGTCTGGCTGAGAGAGTAGGGATCGAAGAAGGAAGGCAAACCCGGTCCCAAAAAATGCCATGCTGAAGTCGGATGTGTCGGCCGAAAGGCGCAGATATCCCAGCTCCGGTGTAAACAGACACAACGCAACCAACGTCCTTTTCAGGACGAATGAGGAAGAAGAAACAAAAGCCATTATAAATAATAACAAGTTTGTTATCGAATCCACCGGTAACAAACTATAAACCAAAAAAAAAACAAGAGTGCTTTGTAGTAAGTACATTATTAATTAAGTCCGTCAACAAAAACATATGAGTTAAACAAAAGTCGCCATAAGCAAAAGCTGCCATAAACTTCAGAGCAAATGTTACCGTGCCCATCTATAAACTATACAAAAGTTTTTCCCATCTGGACGTTTCTGGGCAAGCCAGTTCAGACCTTGTGAAGAAACACCTTGCTGGTAAGTGATTTGCAATCAATACCAGCTCCAGAGGCTCGATAATGGTTACTTACATGATAAGAACAATGCCTTGATGTCTCAGTGATAAAAATGCTGACAAGTCTAATGGTTATGTGTAAAAGAATTATGTCCTAAGGTATATTATGGGTAACATGTTTCCAATGTTTTAATAAATTTATTCAAATACAGGTCATGCTACCTCATTGTTTGAAACATTCTATGATAAATTTATTACCTGGGTCCTGAGCAACGTGGCCTCACTTTCCTCATTAAGTAACACTGAATCATGGAGATTCACTCCCGGGTCATAGGGAACAGGGCCATTTCTAGAAATAAAAGTAGACAAGATTTACAACTTGTCCCTTTCAGCTTATGTCAATGCAGACCTAGTTCAACCATGATACCAAGTCTTGCCAGTAATATTAGGTAATTATTCTCAATAATCTAAATCTGTTATTCTGTTAATAGCAGGTACTTAAAAAATATTTTATAATGTTCACATTTACCGTGTAGCAATGTCCAAAAAAATTATCCACCAATAAGTAAGTTAAATTGTACCCAGATGAAGTTATAGATCTTTTTAACCTCTAGACATTTATACATTCTAACCGTATTAAAACTAAGATCTTTAAAACAGCCCATCTACAAATCTGTTATTTCTACAGCAAGCAGTAGATATTTTGAACTCTCCGGAAACATGTTCATGTTTGTCATGTTGACCAACAAGTCTTTTAACAAGATACACATAAAATATATACAGTGGTTCTCATGACGCTCCACAGCTCCTTCATTTATTATTTTTTCAATCACATTTTAAAAAATTACTTATTGATAATTTTTTTCATGGCTTAGTCAGTACAATATGAATATTGAAAATTTTCCCATCTTTTGTTAGCAATAATCTCCCCCTCATTCTTTGTGCTTTACGTTATACCTAACCAAGTGATACAATTTTTCCCATCTACTGTCAGTTTAATCCATCACTTACATATGACCATTGATGGCTCTGTGATCTTTGCCAGTCACATTTCCATGCGCTGCCATCATCTTGTGGTCGTCCGTCTCCTCAACAACTGGGAATCTCTCCTCAAGAGTTAAGGTTCTTGGTGGGGTAATTAGACCAACATATGATAAACTTTCTGTGGTCGCAGACGAACTACCTTGCAAGTCAAGAATAAAGTCCTGCCTTAAGGCTATATGATGGTTGTCTCCTGTGATTGGAAAGCAACTTTTAAAAAAAAAACTATAAATAATAACAACAACCACAAGAGATGAATTTCAATATCTAATTTAAAGCAATCACCTGAGTATATTTAATATCTAACTTGCAAAATGAATCATATGAGTTAATTCAAATTCATAGCGAACAAGTGAATGAAATCTTTATTTAATCAGGGTAAAGAAATAGGCATTATTGCATTTTTACATTTCTGCACTGCAATAACACAGTTCTAGAAGTTATTCAAATTAATACATTCTTAACTTCAACAGTAAGTAGTTAATATTAATATTGCATCCATCAATGTTAACACACACACATACATAACATTAGCAGCAAGTAATTAAAATTAATTGCATGTAACACACACTCATACATACACACACCTAAATGAGTCAAACTGAATGATTGAATTATGGCAAGGAAATCAGTTGAGTCAAAGTCTAATTTATAGCAACCTGATACACGTAAATCTCTTTAACAACTTATTTGAGAAGTAAATCTACTCAACATATAATTTAAAACAAAGAAATGTACTCAGCATTTATTTTAAAGTAGTCTCAAGACCTTATCAACAACTCATTATGGCAATCATATGTATAAATATACAATAGATTTCAAAGAAATCATGTCAGAAATCCAATCTGATTTAAAGCAATGAAGCTATAGGATTCTAAGCAAATATGCAAAGTATCAGCATTTTTTTAACTTAGAAAAATTACATCATATTTTGTTGTTTTCATATAAACTTCATGTCTTCTTGAAATATGTTTAAAAATTATAATCTGACCCCAAGAACATACAGAACAATTCAATGGCTTGCAATAACATCATCATAAGTTAAAAGAAATACAGCAAACAAAAAAAAAAAGTTTCCAACTAGATTTTCATTGTGAATAAGAGATAAAAGCCATCCCCCTGCCCATGTTGTAGGAGACAGCAACAGTGCATATACTGGAATTGCCAAGTGTTGGTTATTCCAAGAGGCTGTTATGGCAGCCATGGAGGTCGACTCAGAGCAGCCTGAAAAGTAATAGCTATGGGGACTCTGGTGAAACTGTGACAGTACTAGCAAAGCGGTTGTGGATTTTATATTGCTCTGGCACAAACATGACCAACAAAATGGACCGATTTAATGAATAAGTGGACTAGAAACATAACTAGGGGCATCAGCCATGGTAAGCCATTCATATATATGGAATGTCTGTGTATTCAAAGTTAAAGAATTAGAAACAGCTGAATCAATTAAATGTTCGCTATTGAATACAAGACTTACTTACTTAGTCGTTCCCCTTCTACCGTGAGGTGTAGAGGTTTGGAACAGAGAGCGCCAGACTATTCTATCGGCTGTCTTCCTCCTGGCCTGGTTCCATTCTAGTCCTCGGTCCTTCAAAGATTGTCTAATGTTGTCCTCCCAGCGGACTCTGGGTCGTCCTCGGGGTCTGGATCCTTGGCTATTGAATACAAGACTACAGGAAGAAAGGTCTTTAAGCTTACTAAAGATGGAGAATTAGATAGAGACACAAGAATTTAAAAAAAAAACAGGTGGCTTTTATTCTCGCTCCAAATTTTGAAACACTCAATGATCCAAATGACTACACAGAAGAAAATGACAAAATACAATATTAATAACATCAACACTGTGCTATCAATGTTGGATCTGGATGCTAACCATGGAATAGGGCATAAAATATATAACTACAAAATAAGATGTCCGAGACAAAAAAGAAATAAGAAAAGGCCAAATGAGAAACAAAAAAGATTGTTGAAGCAGCTCAGCAAAGATATATCTCGAGAAGTAAAACATAAGTTGGTTTGTACATCTAATGATAATGAAATATAATAAAGTAGCAGCGTGAATGTAGCATAAAAATGCAAGAAACCAGGTACAGAGGACAACACTTGAGAAGAAGAATAGAGAGTGTGACTTTTTCTTAAAAAACCCAACATGACATCTCAGCTAGCACTGGACTGGAAGCCAATAACCAACCCCTACTTGTTACATCTCATGGTGAAATAAGCATGTAAGGTAAAGATGACGTATGTTAAAACACTGCCACATGCAGCAAAACATAATTTGGACTGTTGTTTTTCTAAGACAAAATACCTGACACTACAGGGTGGTGAAAATGTCACTCCAGCTCTTTCATATAGAAGTTTACATTCCCTAGTCCTTAAATCTATTAAAACATTTTAATAAATGTCCCATTTTTTTACTCCCCAGGGAGGAGGAAATCAGCATTACAATTGGCTCCTTTGCAGGAACAGGAACAACAGAAATTCATATAATTTTGCGGTGGTGATTTCGTAGCAATTTGTCTTGCATGTTGAGTTTGCCAGTCTAATCATTAACTTCACCTGTTAGGACATGTCTGCAGGGTTCATAGCAAATTTCTTCAAGCATTTTCCAGGCTTTTTCCAGGTCCAGCACGTGATTTTCAAGGATGGGAAACTCTAATATTTTCCTCATCTAATTTTCTCAGATATAATTATCACTTTGCTGACCAGCAATCCGGAGCATTACCGTCTCCCATTACCAAGGGTGTTTGCAGATTTCTTTAAAAAGAACTGTTTTTTTTTTTTAAATTCATAAAAGATTGAAAAAAAGACATCTTTTCCAAGTTTTTAGTGAATGTGTTCAACATCAGCGCAATAAAATGTTAGTGACATGGAAAGTAATGAATTTTCAGCTACTGTTCCAAATACACCAATCTGAATTTCAGGTCTTGAAATAAAGATGAAGGCTGAATCAAAACTACCACAGAAGAGAATATGTCCCTTGTTGCGTATGAAATTTGAATTAAAATTATGGTGACTTTTCACTGAAAAAAGAGTCCAAATAATCTCAGCTCTGATAGTTTTTTCCTTGGTCACAAATGGTGTCACATCTGTAGGTCTCCTAGTAGTGTTAGACGATTTTGACGTGTTCGAGGGAGTAGTGTTAGATGGTTTTGATGTTTCTGAGGGAAAAACTTCCTTGGGGTTGTGTTCTTTTCTGTTTAAAAAAAAAAAGGAACACACAAATAACTTATGAGTAGGCCTAAGCTATGTATATTTACCAAGTCAAAATTCTAAACGCATACATAATATAGTCAAACAATATTTAACTAGAACAAAAAGTAATATATAGTAATTGGGAGGGTAATACTTATGATAAGTGAAAATCTATTAAATATCTAACTGGAAACAGCAGGCCTTTACACACACCCCCCCCCCCATTTTTGTTTTGTTTGTTTGTTTAGATTTTTTTTTAAATTTAATTTAATTTTTTTTTAAAATAACATAGGTCTATGCTTAAAATTGGTGATTTTCATTTATCCTAATTACAGTGATTTGACAGATGTGATGCCACTTTCGTGTATCGGCGGTTATTCATGTTATCTGGAATTGAAAACATGTAGGCCTATCCTAATTAGCTTATAACCCTTCAGAGGTATAACGGGATAAGTCTTTTCATCATAAATATAATAAAAAAAGCATTCAAAATATATTTATTTCCCAAAAATGTGGTGAAATGAAGTGGGACATGGGTCTGATAACAGGGTATGCTATAGGATATGGAAACGCCATCAATTTCTATTCCTGACCATCTTAAACTGTGTCAAATATATTCCCGTATGCAGATGTAAACCAAGAAATTTCGTTCAAACGCTTGCCTATAGGCTAATTTTGGCCATGGTTAAAAATAAAACTGTAAATAGGCCTACATTGTAAATTACAGACGCAAGTACAGTAGGCCTATCTATAAACTGGACTTATTTAAATAGGTTTTATAAATGAATTTATTACTTACCTGAGTTGAAATGAACGATTTAATTCAACTTGAATGAAGTTCTTGGTGTTTTTCCCAGTAGCAATCGAGTAACAACAGACTCGACGAGCGCTAACAATAAATCTGCGTTTATGTCATTAACGCGAAGCGCCGAAAACTTCTGGAAATGGATTTAGTGCGCAAAGGGAAGTAAAAATTGTACGGTAACTGAAGTTACCGTACAATTTTTACTTCCCTTCGCACACTAAATCCATTTCCAGAAGTTTTCGGCGGTTTCGTTTTTGGCGCTTCGCGTTAATGACGTAAACGCAGATTTATTTTTAGCGCTCGTCGCGTCTGTTGTTGCGAAAAATACCATCAATAACCGAAAAATGGACGCAAAGTAACGAACTTTTGATTTCGTATTTTTTTTTCAAGGTCCGATGAGGAAAATTCAAGGCTTTTAGCCATTTTTCCAGGCTTTTCAAGGCCTGGAATTTTTTTTCTTCGTTTTCGAGGTTTTTCAAGGGTTTTCCAGGTCGCTACGAACCCTGTGTCTGGTAGAAGCAGTAGTCTAGTCTTTGTTTCATGTGGGGTCATATAAACCACAGGGAGCCGCGCTAGCGTAGTGGTTACCACACCGCTCTGGCGACCGGGTGATTCAGGATCAAACCCGGGCGACGACATTTGAGGATTTTTCGTCGACCGGGATTTGGACTGGATTAACTCGAGACCTGGCGAAGACATTTGAAGGAGTGTCGTCGACCAGGGATTGGCGGCTCCTGAGCCGACCCAGCTCTAATGGGTACCTCCGAAATCAGCGAGTATCTGCCTGAATGGCAAGGGACACCTGTCTCTGTACAAGAAAAAAAGGGATACTCACGTAAAATCAATGTCAGGTTAGACATTAATAATAACCTGAGATTTCGCCTTGAGTATTAGCGGGCGTATGAAAAAAAAAAAAAAAATATAAACCACAATGAGGTACTGGCATTTCTGACTATGAATAATCCTGTGACTGCAAGATGCAGTCAACATCTACAACTCAAAGGTCATTTGACGTGACCCCTACAGCCTAAAGAAAATCTTTACAACATATAGAATACTCGAGCTAAACACCAAAAAGATAATCTAATCTTAAAAGAAGCACATAGATGCAAATTTCAGCCAAACAACTTAAAGAACATTCAAACTGAACAATCAAAATCACTTTTCACCTAAAAGAATGGAAAAAATAATTAAATGAGAATATTTGAAATAACAAATTAAACAATCATCATAAATGTAAATAGTTTGTGGCTGATGAATTGTAACCCTAAACTGGCCAGTGTTTTTAGTGCACTGTTTATTTGTAAAACCGACTCCAATATAATTTTTCATGTTTAAAAAAAAAAAAACTATTATCAGTCTTATAGCCGCTGCCTTTATTATATTTATACATACTGTATTGCTTCCACTGCTGCTATCTTGTTTTGGGTGCATTTTGTTTGTAGACTGTGCTCGTGATTTATTGTCATGTCTTGTATTTTCTAATGCATGGAGGCATATCTGCTATCCTTATATGACCACCAGCTTAAGTACAATGCAATAATATACAGATGTGGGAGTGAGCCTCAGTCTGTGAGGCTAAGTACACCCACATTGACTCTTTAAATCATCCACACACTTCCAGGGATTCCCCATGTGGTGAAATGCGTTGAGAACCCAGCATTGCACTAAGCTTGGGGGAGTCACTTGAGCCCCATATGTAACTCTGGCTGTTACCTGGTTGGTTGTATGCAGATGGATCTCATTATGGACCCATGATAGGCAGAGGGAGCCAAGAAGGGGCCCTGGGTAGGTAATGACAATTCTTTGGGAGAACCTAGAACCAGAGCACAGTGTTTTAGCTCTGCATATTTGGGGAATCCCCTTGGAAAGTGGGGAATGAACATTATACTTTTTCCTCCTAGCTTAGGACCAGCTGTGATGATCCTTTAAATGCAAGCCAAGTTGGGGAAACTAGAGCTCATGACTCCAATCCAACATGTTTTGAAATGGCAGAAACACCACAGGAAAAGCCTAGATCTACAGTGTAGATAATACCAAGGAGTCTTCAACTTGGTATTGGCTATAAAACAGCAAGAAGCTCAGCAGCCCTAATTAAATGACAACAACATCATATATTTTCTCAAAGTCTTTGAACATTTCTTATATTTGTTACCTGTATGTGACTGTGGCTAATGAAGGGTAATCCTAAAACATGCCATGTATCTAGTGTATCTGGTCTTTTGTGAAACTGGTTCCAACACAATTTTTCATGTTTTTTTAAAAAAAACCACCATAAGCTCACGTTTTTTGTTCATTATGAACCTCCTTTTTTAAACATAGAAACAAATGCATACTTAAAAAAACACAACAAAAACATTTAAGCAAGTTTACAACTCTGAAAAGGCAACAACTGCCAAACCAACCGTTTTCACTGTCGGTACGGTTACAATCAAACGTAAGTCTATATGGGATACTCATATCGGAATACTGAGGATAACTGTCATCTGCCTGATTCTGACATGTCCTGTATTTCATCCAAGATGTATCTTCTCTTTTATATCTGCCATCAACTATATTTATTTAAGGCAGGAAAACACTGATAAAAACTTTAGCTTATAAAATGTAACATCACTGTGGGACTGATGCGTGTGAGCACAGTAATATAGAGTACAATGAAATAAATTGTATAAAGACAGAAAAATATGTCAAATTTTATGTAGACAGACATTCACTTCCTTTTTGCAATGTCACGATTGCCCTGAGAACAAGGGAACTAAAATGAGAAAAATACTGATTTACATGAGCTACTTTTAGAAGTCACATGCTTTCATGCAACATGGAGACTGCACATACTGCTTTGCACCATTGGTGTTTTCAAGTACAAAATGTAAACAGTTGTCATATTAGCAAAATGTAAGAAATAATCTGGTGTGCATGAATGTTTATATTTTTTTTTAAACCATTGCAAACCCATATGTATTTTGTTCAGCATTTAACGTGCAATAATCTCTTAGGTACCGATAAGAGAATTCAAATGGGCGTTTTATCTCTTGAGGGCCTTAATGTCCAGCATCATTTTGCATAGATTCTAGTGGCTTCTCTCTCTGTTTCATACCTCTTTATTTCTTCTGTCGTTGTTTTTCTGATCTATCTTTGTTTTTGCTTTGGTTCGTTTTGTATCCTTTTGTATCTTTTTAGCCGTCACTAGTTCATAGGTCACTTCCGCATGATGCTCATTTTGACAACCATCTCAAGTGTTTCACTCTGGGATCGAGCTAAGTGACTTTTTACTTGTTTCAATAGCGTTGTTCATTTCTGTCTTCGTTTCGTTGATTATTTACTTTCTTGTTTCGATATGTCTGTCTGGTTTTACGATTTTCTTACAGTATTATTGTTCTCGTTTCGCTTAGCACCGCTCTTCCATCTGCATGTTTCGCTCATTTGGTGTGTTCCTCATCATCATATATATTTGTAGCTCCTATATGTAATTCTTGTCCTTGTCACCTGTTCGTAACTGTGGCTGACGAAGGGTAAAACCCGAAACGTCCTTTGTTTCCTGTGTACCGTTAACTTGTAAAACTGATTTCATACCATTTTATTTATTTTTTATTTATATAAGAGAATTCTTATATTCTTTTATAATTAAGGAATATGTTTTACAACAGATTAAAGTTTGGAACAAATAGTACCAACTTCTATTATGTGTTAAATATTGCCATGATTTTGACGTGATCTGTAGAAAGAAAAGTCATCTACTAATAATCAGCAGTGTGAATGTGCCTGTAGTGTGTTACACAAGCAAAGATATTTCTTCTTGTTGAACATATAATCAGGTTTCATCGGCCATTCATCTGAACTATTTCAAACATCAGACAAGCTGTTTTCTCTTAGCTCTTTTACAAGCAGTGGGATTTGTGTTGTATAAGCCAGTCAAGGTCATTCTAAGTCTTATACATGTCTATTATTCCCTCTCTATGGTTCAAATTATAAAAGGGGACACAACTTAGTTTACACACCTGCTAAGACAATTCTGTCTGGAACTGTCATCCCAACATACTGTGTTGCTGCAGGCAGTTCTGGATGGATGAAACCATTTTGTTTCCCATCATACTCAGACCCCCCAACAGCAATCCTGTGAATAACAATTTTTTAAAAATTCATGCCTTGAGTTTATTAGCTATCGTGTCCTCATGAGCCGAGTGCTTAGGCATATGGGAAATTTGTGTGGCCAACATATAATCATTAACATTTTCACTTCACACACCTAAATAGTGCCCAGTGTGGTTCCTGTGTGGGTTTCTGAAGAGACAAAGAAAGAACAGGGCTAATGCACTCTCAAGAGTTTTTTTTTATATGACCTTGCTCCTGCAGATATAATGATAATTATGAACAATGAATTTACCAGTATATTAGTATACATATTTATCAATAATTATTTATCAATTTATTAACTGATTCCGTACGTAATGTCTTCTAAAAGACGCGCAGTGCTGTTCCTCTGGACGTAACGTCATTTTAAAGACTCTAACTAATATTGATTCTTTTTCTGATCCAGTATTTTAAAATGACCGGAATTTAATCCAGGACAGAATTAAACACATTTTTAAGCATTTCTGAACGGTCTTTGTTCACTGTTGGTGGGAATTTCAGTGTGTTGGCT
Organism: Oreohelix idahoensis; assembly: GCA_024509875.1. NCBI lineage: Eukaryota > Metazoa > Mollusca > Gastropoda > Stylommatophora > Oreohelicidae > Oreohelix > Oreohelix idahoensis. Next base: position 1,225,106 of record JAMPIV010000784.1, read on the forward strand.
TAATTTTTATTTGCGTTTCATAGTGATAAACAATGGCTGAAAATACACAGAATGGAAGCGGTTTACAATTGAAATGTCCTGCTCATTTAACAGCTATTCAGTTTTGTTGCTTTTTCTGTATTACCTACAAAATGAAAGCAATTAGAATGTATTGTGACAAAAATTTCCGATGGAGGCCTTAGGTAAATGGGAAAAAAAATTCATAATTTCAGATTATTTTTTTTTTTTTGGCATGTAATTTTTAATCAAACAAATCTACTAAATTATAAATTTAGTAAAAACAATAATATGTTCATAATGCCCATTCATTTTCCTTTAATTTCATATATAATAAGTTATACTTTACTTATAATTATATATTTTATCTCGGTTAACTTAACTTATGTATATGCAAAATTTTGGGGTCTAAAAATAATTCCGTCCAGAGGTGAAAATAATTACGTACGGAATCAGTTAACACATTAACTACCGAATTGAAAAACACACTGTGGCCGAATTAAATTTTTTTCCCATTTTTATCCTGTAGGTGTTTGCACAAAGTAAGCGGTAGTTTTCGTAATTGTTTACAGATTTTTATGAATTACAAGTCATTTTAAAGATAAATGAATGTACTATTACAGTAAGCACCATTTGTAACTCTAATAGAGGTTGTTGCTATTTAACGGCCCTCCGATGGCCGAGGACTTGCAATATTTTCACAATTATAACTGCTTGCGCCCCATCTCTATCAAAATCCTTAGTTCAATCAATGTGCACACCGTTTTCACTCTTGTCCTCGTCGCTAGATCTATCAGTAAATTGTTGAAACACGTTTCTAGCCTATTCAGCCGTTAGACGAGATGAACAAGCATATTTTGTGGTACTATCACTAGTTGCCATGGTAAACAGTTTTACACAATTTGGTAACTAACCGAAAATGTTGAAAAACATGAACATAATATCAATTTTCCAGTGTTCTACAACAACCATGCTTTGGTAATTTGTTTTCCGGTAGCAACTAAAAATTTTGAACTAGATCAGAAAATGTTTCAATACATTTTTACTTACTTACTTACTTAGGCGTTCCCCTTCTACTGTGAGGTGTAGAGGTTTGGAAGAGAGAGCGCCAGACTATCCTATCGGCTGTCTTCCTCCTGGCCTGGTTCCATTCTAGTCCTCGGTCCTTCAAAGATTGTCTAATGTTGTCCTCCCAGCGGACTCTGGGTCGTCCTGGGGTTCTGGATCCATGGCTCTTTGTTTCCCATGCTTGTCATGGTAGCAGATCTTCTCCCATTCTGCAGACATGGCCAAACCATCTTAGTTGGGACTGTTCTACTTGGGTCTGCAGGGGGTGGGATTTTAGGCCTTGACGTATTGTCTGGTTGCGGACCATAGTACTTCGGTTTGCTCGGAATCCGCACTGGATCTCATCCAATTGTGGCTCAGCTAGGCGTCGGAGTCTCTGCTCTAGGATTCTAGAGTAGATTTTACTAGGGACACTGAGAAGGGATATGCCTCTGTGGTTTCCACATTGTCGATTGTCACCTTTTTTGAAAATTGGTGTTATGATGGCAATCTCCCAATCCTTTGGTATGGTCTTGTTGCACCACGCTGCCTGTAGGACCCTTAAGAGTAATAGGTCACCTGATGCTCCCATGTACTTAACCATTTCTGGTGTTATACCATCATGCCCTGCTGCTTTGCCCATCTTGATTTTCTCCAGTGCTGCCTTCAGTTCTTCCATCTTTATGTCATCTTCATCACCATTGGTTTCCTCTTCTGTGCTAGTGGTTATCATTTCTGATGCTTGACCTTGCTCACCATCAAGGAGTTCTGAGAAATATTCTTTCCATCTTTCCATTACTTCCTTCGGGGCAGTAAGCAATTTGCCTTGCTTGTCCTTTATAAATTTGAGAGGGCATTGTTTTTCCTTCCTCATGTTCTTTAGGGTCTTATAGAACAATTTCTGGTTTTCTTGCGCATCTTTTTCTAGCTTTTCTCCAAATTCTTCCCAGGACTTCTGTTTTGCTGCTAGCACCTTGTTCTTTGCTTCTGTTCTAAGTATCACATATTCTCTATATTTCTCTATTTGTCTTGCTGTGTTTTTAGCTCCTAAGTATTGTTTGCATGCCATTTTCTTCTCTTATTTTCTCTTTGACTTCCTCTGTCCACCAAGGTGTCCTCTTTCTCTTGTTCCCAAGTCGGACTTCACCACATGCTTCTGCAGCAGCTGTCTTTATGATGTCCTTGAATTTAAGCCAGAGGGTTTCCAAGTCATCAGGTTGTTCTTCTGTGTTTCTCACTGCTGTAGCAATAAGCCCCTGATATCTGGTCTTAATTTCTGGCTCTCTCAGCTTGTAGGTCTTAATGCTCATTTCTCCCGCTTGTTTACTTGGTTTCTTGCGTGATGTTGGGCAGTTCCTAGGCTGAGCAACTCTTTCAGTTGTTCTTTTGATTGTAAGCAGGTAGTGATCACTTCCAATCTCTGGCCCCCTCCAGACTCTAGCATCCCGGACATATTTGAATGAGCTCCTCCTAACAATGGCATAGTCAATCACCGACTTCTCATTCTTTGTTGGTTCACATCTAGTGTATGCATGTATGCACTTATGGGGGAACTTTGTGTTTGTAATAATCAGATTCTGCTCACTGCAGAATCTAAGGAGTCGCTTTCCATTGTCATTGAGAGTATCTTCTCCATATCTTCCGATAACTCCACCCCATCTAGCATGGTCATTTCCAACTCTGGTATTGAAATCTCAGAGCATGATAATTTCATCTAGGCAGTCATCCACTGTCCTTTGAAGCAGCTCGAAGAATTCCTCCTTGACCTCTGCTCTCTCATCCTCATTTGGCCCAAACACTATGACCAGGCTGACTATGGTTTCTTTTTCTTTTAGTTTTACAACCATAATGCGCTCCGAGACAAAGTTCCATCCCTTGATACTATCTTTCTGGTTTTTGGCCACAATGCAACCCACGCCCCTTTTAGCTCTTTCAGATGTGGGTACACCACTGTAGAGCAGCGTGTTGCCATCGAGATCCATGACTCCTTGTCCCTTTTTCTTTGTTTCCGTTATAGCCAGGATTTCTAGTTTTGCTTTCCTCATCTCTTCCACCAGCTCCTCTTCTTTCCCATTTATACTTCTTGTGTTCCATGTTCCATAAGTTGTAGTCCGTTACAGTTCGTCGCCTTTAGAATCAGTCCGGTTTTCTCTCTTATAGTTTGCGTAATCATGTTTTAAAGTAAACAGGTGATTGGCCTTTTGTGCCTCAGTACATTTTTCATTTGTTTTATTACTAAAATTAGATCGATGCTCTGAGCGGCTTGCAGTCCAAATGATAGGATTTCAAAAGCCGGTCCCACCGGCTTGCGGTAGTTAATGTGTTAAGTGTGTGAAGTCAGTTGTGTGCAATATAAGGCCTGGAATAGTCCAGAGGACAAAGAATAAATCTAATATCTACCTGATAAGCCTATCCCACAAGGTAACCAATGAGAGAGACAGGTATGCTTCTGCTATGTGAAAAATGTATAAGCTACAATGATGTTAACCAGGAGAACTTTATGAAAAATTAATTTAAAATAAGGAAAGGCAATGGACTCATGATAAGATAACTTGCAGCCAAATCTAAAATGAAACTGCACCACTGAATACCTAGCAGAGTACAATTAATCTTTGTTACTTTTTGGAAATTAAGAGGAAGAAAATTCATAAATAAAATGACACAAAATTATAATATTGAATTCAATTCAATCAAAGCAACTGGGAATAAATGTAACAACTGGTCCAAGACAAAACCACACAGATAGATGCAGCGAAGACCCTACTCATAATTTATGTAATGTTGTACTTCATGGGATTTGTATCACTAAGTATAGTTGCGATTCCTAAACTCTGTGCAAAAACATGTTCAAAAGTTAGAGGAATCTGAGAGTATCATAAACCATTTGGCTTGGTAAACTGGTGTGTTCTTAAGACTTTTTTCTCATTACTGGAAATACTTTGGGATAATCCCCAATGCAAGAGAAGGGCATTAAATGGCTTAGAAAAATCAAGATTTGACTTTAAGTTAGCAATTTTAAAATTTTTTTCGTCTGTAAATTACTTTATATTATTTCTAATATCAGTTAAAATGAAGAACAGTGGGGTGTGTGTTTGATAGGGCAGTAAAAAAAAGGAATTCAGACACAGTAATAAGGGTAAGGGCTAGGAATCCTAGATCTCAAACCTAACCTAAACAATGTGGGCAACTTATTTTAGTTTGCATTGAAGAAGACTTCCCACTGTTCTTCAATTGAACCCTAATATCTACAATAACTTATAAATATACCACTCTTTTAGCTTTTACCAGTAGGCCTAGGCTACATTTATTTATCTTTAAAATAACAAAGGCTATCACTCATGTGTTAAAAATTTAGAAAATTAGTTTAGGCCTAATTTCTAGGCCTAAATACACCTTTTCGGGAGAAAAAAAAAGTGAGCAGAAATCATTAAGTTTACGTCACAACATGTTTTTCAATTTAGTAGTAATTATAAGAAGAAGACTTCCCGTCCCATACACAGACTACTGAAACAAAGAGTTGACTGTGACTCGTCTCATGATCAAAGTCAAAACAGACAATTATGGTCACTTTCACTTAAATAGCTACGGTTTAATAATCCTTACTTCTCCTATATCACTCATCTTTGCTTGTCGGCCAGATTTCCTGAAACAGCACCAAGCAAAGTATGCGAAAGAATAGGTAGTGATTTGGGTGATCTTGAAATAATTAGTTCGTCTTCCGTCATTCGTCCGCTGCCATATTGGTTGGTTACAATGAAGAGCGGCAACTCTAAATTTTTTTTATTTTTTTTTTCACTTTAACTTAAGCAATAAATGTTTTCAGTTCATGATTTGTATTAACATTTTCACTCAGTGCTTCAAGATTTGACGTTTAATAGGAAAACGTAATTGCTTTCCTCCTAAGTTGTGTCGTATTAATGACAGCCTTGCATACTTCTTCTATCTACTGCTTGTGCCTTACTGTGCAGAATTAAAAAACAAAGGAAATGAGATGGTTTGTTGAGGGTTTTTCCTTCTCATGGCGAGGCAACTTTCTTTCAGAAACCGACGAGAATGCAGTAGACATGATTTAGCAGAGGAGATATTTCTGGCTACTATATACTTATATGCCAGAGGATGTATATCAAACAATATTTAACACGAACACATGTTAATATATAGTGGCTGGGAATGTGAAGGTCTGATGCTGTTCTTACAATGCATGTGACTTTAAACAGATGAAAGTCAATTAAATATCTGTTAAAGTCCGTTATATAACTAGAACCACCAGGCCTTTACACCCCTCCACTTTAATATTATTCTTGTTCATAGTTTCTTCTTGATTTTTTGTTGTTGTCTTTTTCTATTTATAAGCACAATTTACATTGATTTGACAAATGTGATGCCACTTTCTCATGTCGGCAGCTGCTCATATTATTTGAAATTGAAAACAATATATATCCTAATTATAACCCATCTGAGGTTGAACAGGATTTTTTTTTCATTAATTAAAAAAAAAAAATTAATCGCTTGGATACCTTCACTTGTTGGCATAGATGGAAATGAAAAGGCAGATAAAGAAGCCAAGAAAGGTAGATCTGATAAAAAATGTAATAAATGTAGGGATGAGTAAATCAGAGATTAAGAGCTTAATTTAAAAAAAAGTAATAACAGATGAATGGAAAGCAGAGTGGGATAAAAATCTGAAAGGAAGACATGCATATAAGATGTTCAAGGCTCCAACAAGAAAATGTCAGATAGCCTATCTAGGGAATCGAAAATTCCCAGTAATAAGAAACTTCTCGACTACAGCTGGGAAAAGGCCATTTCAGAATAGAAGAACCTTACTGTGCAGGATGTCTTCAAGACAATAATATAGAGCATTTCTTGTTAAAATGTATGAGGTATGAACAAATGAGAATACCAATATTAAATTATTTGCAGGCATCAAATTTACCTATAAATATAGAAGATGTGTTTAGACAGACCTAGGAAACGGCATAATATAGTCAAACAGTATTTAACAAGAACAAAAGTTAATATATAGTAATTGGGAAGGTGAAGGTCTCATGCTGTACAAGACTTATAATCCATATGACTTTTGATAGGTGAGAGTCAATTAAACAACTATTAAAGTCAGTTATATACCAGGAAACACCACGCCTTTACCCCCCCCCCCCCCCCCCGTGACGAAATGGACGACCTCATCACGATCTCTGTTTCACTCCGACAGGATCAGAGACATTTTGTACTGATTTTTATTTGTGTACTTTTCTTCTTTCTTCTTCTTCGTTCGCCCTGAAAAGGACGGTGGTTGCGTTGTGTCTGTTTACAACGTAGCTGTGATATCTGCACCTTTCGGTCGACACATCCGACTTCTGCACGGCATTTTTTAGGACCGGGTTTGCCTTCCCATTTCGATCCACACTCGCTCAGCCAGCCTGCACAGCTGCAGACTGTTTCCAAGACCACCACGTATTTGTGTACTTTTAAAAGTACCAATTTCTTCTCGTTATCGGCTAAGGAGCAAGTAGTTTGTATGTTCAAACATTTGTGACACTCCTTGCAGATAATGTTTATCCCAGCCTGCGAGAAGCAACTAGATAAGATGATCGCCGGCGTGTTTAGATTAAACCTAACAAGCTAGGCAAACACGGAGTTTTTGCGTACTCATACGACAGATAACGAGATTACTGTCTGAGTGACATATGTGGGCAGACAAGTGTGACATAATCGCTTCCGGGCCGACTTGTTATGACCACATTACTTTCTAATAAAGTAATAAGTTTTACAGCTTACCCATGTTGTCATGTGTGTCAACCGATCTGCCTGTGAGAGTGTATGCAAGGCATCAGATGTCCATATATGGTAATACGTGACCTTTGCAGGCACGCACCTTATTTCACGTGGGACTATTTTGAAAATATCACACCCTATTTGCATGATTTGAAATGATTGGATCTTTCTGTTTAGATTCATAACAACAATGCGTGGGAAAATAGGAATATAGTCTGACCATTTTGCAGTTTTATTTCACTGTGAATTTCTCGCTCGCCAAGACAACATCAGTTCTCGCCAGAGTGAAGACTAGATTCATAATTCCTTTTTTTACCGGACCTTTTATTGGAGAACCACATAAGACGTACAAAGCACAGGAAATCTCTACATTTTAATAAGGAACACCGGGACTAGGAAACTGAAGAAACACACGGAGTCAGCGAGGGAATCTATTGTCAAATTAAAGACACCCCAGGCGAGTGTAAGAGACCGACTCGTCTCTTTTATTCATCTGAGCAAAAAGTCTGTGAGTCAGGATTGGCGTGAGTTGTGATTTACATTTCAGTTTATTACTAACATGTGAACTAACATATATATGTATATATTATATTACCATGTGAAGTTTAATGGGTAAAACTCGCTATTGGATGTCAAAGTCATTTGAGGCTGGCAACCTCAGCGCATAGAATGATGATTCATGAACCACCACTGCACGGGCTGGTGATTGCTTTACTGCTAGTTTCGTAAAGAGAACTAAAAGCATAAAGTAGTTCCAGGTTCCCTATGGAGCAGGGTGGGAAAGATGAAAGAAATGATGTACATTCTAAATATAATACTTACATTTTCAAAGCAGTGTAAATGTCCCTATAAACAAAGTCACTTTAAAATTAATGTAAGTTTTCAAGCTTAAACTAGTGTAAATGTCTATGTGAAAATATTCATTTTAAAGTTACGGAAGTCTCAAACTTTTCAGTCAGTGTAAAACATAAATGAAAACATATTAAATTTATATTTTGAACACGTTTCAATCAGTGGAGATGTATATGTAAACATACTCTATCTGTATTATTAATCTTTTCATTTAAATGTCATGTAAAGCTAAAGCTATTCTATTTAAATATAAAGGAAGTTTTATCCCGATGGATTAAATTTAATTCTCATCGAGGGTAAAGTCTGAGTAATTTGGATGGTGGTATGGGAAGATAGGAACCCATAACTATGGGGTGGAAAATGCCATACTCAGAAGAACGTTTCGTTCTATTCTTTTACCATAGTTATTGGTGGTACCAGCAGAAAGTACTATCTCTGGAACAAGAAGGGAACCGTTGCCTAAGCTTTAAGACGAAGGACCAACGTGGTAGACTCTCCTTGACATTTCTGGGAAACGAGCTACCCCCGACAACCTTGATCAGAGACGAGCGTGAGCAGAGTGAAAAGAACCAACCCATAAGAAGGAGCAGAACCGTCATTGGCAGCTAAGTTCAAATATATGCTGCCACTTGAACTTCTTTAAATATCTCACATTCCCTAAAGACTGTGAATTTAACTTTTATTGATCCATAACTATTCAAATTATTTCCAACTGTTAAGTATAGGTTGCAATAAACACCGTGCAGAGAATTATTATATTTATAAGATTGCACAGTTCCAGTAACTATAACGAAGTAAATACAAGACACTTTTCTTTTACTTCTTACATTACCCGGTAAACAGTGCAGTAAACCCCGCGCAGTCATTCATTATAGTGATACGATTTCATATACAAGAACAAACCAAATGCATAGCATAGATTACGGGGTACTTATAAGGCTTTATCATTTTATCCATCACAGTGGTAAGGACAGGGACCGTTTGAGATAACTCAGCCTTCGTTTTACTACCTTGCTGGCGTTGATCACGGGACAAGCTAATAAGTAGGGCCAACCAGATATACTGCGACGACACGTATCTCACAGATATTTAACGGCAACAAACCTTCCAGCAACGGAAGGGGGGGGGGGGGTTAGGAAGGAATTTGCCAGGCGGCAAAAGATACTTTCTACTAACAACCACACCCCCCCCCCCCTTACAGAAAAGTAATCAGAATTTACCTATAATAATGGATGAATTACAAAGAACTGTCCACGTGAATTATGGATCAGAAGTTGCATGAGTATACGGACGATTTTTTACAACAAGTGCCTACGAGAATTATTGATCAGAAGTTGCAGGAACACACGGACGATCTTGTACATCCAATGACTACGAAAATTCTTGAGATCCTAAATTACCTACAGTAATGGACAGATTCTCTAAGTAAACCTGCGGCACCACTCAATACACATATGTAACATTTCCACCATACATCATCACAACAAAGGGACCTCTGCAAACCAGACGAAGTCTGTGCAGCCTAACATTGTGTTCTACACAACCGATGACCAGGCCACCTCAGCCGCTCATTTCATTGTCAACACCCGCATTGTGAAGAACAAACGATCAAGCCATCGACACCTGAAGAAAAGTCAGTGAGCCGGACAATGTTATTGAATGCAGACAAAGACATGTCCACAGCGTACAAACACCCAGAGTTTGACTGACAGTCCGTTAGAGACCAAGAAACAAGATATCCTTTTTTTAGTAGTTAGGATTAGATTAAATTCATCATCATCACGTAATATAGACTTAAGATTAGATTGTGTATTTTTGCATTAACTACTATCTTCTTTTGTAGGTGTAGTTAATATTAGTTGTTATTGCATTTGTATTATTATAATTGGATGTTGTGTTACCTTGAAGTAATTCAATAAATGTTGTAGTTGTATTTGCGTTACCAACACACGTTAATTACATATATAGAGAAGGAAAGAAAGTGTGCGAGAGAGATGCAGTTCTTCCTTTCTTCCTCTTCTGTTCACTCAGTGTAATAGAGGAGGTGGGAGCTAGCGAGCTTATAAAGAGAGGCGGATAAAGTGGTAGGAGTGACAGTGTCACGGGGTTCAGAATCACTGGGACTTTCTGCTGGGAACGAATAACAAAGTCTTAAATTCACCTTCTACCACTCCTGTTGCTTATCTTCAACCGGTTGTCAGGCAAATCTGAGCCATTGACAACGCCGGCACCACAAAGATAACTCTCCCTGGTTAATCTTCGGGTTAACCCTGTGACATATGAATACATCCATTCGATTCGCCTTGAAACGACCCTACGTATCTTCATCAAACGACTCGCTACCACTGACAAAGTTTATACGCCTTCCACAGGAACATGTTCGTACAAAGCTGTACAGAAAACGTCCAACTAAACAGTGCATCAACATCGCTACTTGTAACACTGCATCAACCGTCACTGCTATGGACACTGAGAAGAAGTACGATAGCAGATTGTCCAGGAGAGACATTGCTATATTAGAGATGGCCAGATTGCTCTAGCTAGGCTACTCTAATTGGTTTCATTCTTTTTCTCCGTGTACGATAGCAGATTGCCCAGGAGAGGTTTTGCTATTTTAGAGTCGGCCAGGCTGCTCTCGCTAGGCTACTCTAAATGGTTTTATATTTTTTCTCCGTGTACGATAGCAGATTGCACAGGAGAGGCATTGCTATTTTAGAGTCGGCCTGGTTGCTCTAAAACGTTTTTTAGATGCTGCCAGCCACCTTCTAGGTCGTCCTGCTGATGCTATCAGCGGCAGTTATAACCGCCGGTGAAGAGAAACTCATCTGGAGAGTCACAACACTATTTGACATGCACAATTACCCTTGTTACAGCGTTTAAACCATTACATTCAGAATTAGAAGATTCCAATAGTATTTTTTTCGACTTAGAAATATATGTCTCAAACATTGTTGTACATTATAAGATAACCAAACAGCATGGATGTACTATTTGCCGCTAAGGCAGAATCTCAAAGGTTAAGGAAGACATTGTTTGATCTTAAGCCACACTTTAATGATATGAGACAAGCACATCAACCAAAACGAAGCGATTTTGCCGTTTGTAGGCAATGCGCTACAGTTTTTTTTTTTTTTTTGTTGGCACTGCACCCGACGACAACTATGACAGTTTATGTCATAACATTAAGACTTTGGCGGAAAACCAAGACATTATTACACATGTGGTTAGCCAGAGCATCACAAATGGTGAACATTACTCAGATCATTTTTTTTCCTCAATTACCAAATTTTTCTACTTGTCTGTTCAGAAGTTGCTGAACCAGACATATGCTATGGATCATTATATGGTTACTTATTATACATTGGTGAATTTCATTGGTATCGCATAAGTAACTAGGTATCTTGTCTTTTTACCAAAGTGTTGCAGTCGAAACACACAGTTCCAACCTCCATTTCACGTCTTTCATCTTCTCCGACTTGCTGGATTTCTTATAACTATTTTTGGACTGATGATCCGTTCCATACATCTACCGTTCTAAAGATGCATTTACCACTGAGAATATTTCTATTCAATTTCATTTCTCTACTTTCATGGTATGGCAACCTCTCAAATTCATATAACTGAATTGAACAATGTATAGAATTTCGGAAGTCGTAGTCAAACAATCACACTTCTTAGGATTAGTCATACTTATCAGCCTCATTGTAGTAATTAGAATAACTTATCTGATGTAGAGAAATAGTATTTGTCAACGTATTAATTGTATTCGCAAGAGAAATAATATCGCGACTACTGAGTGTGCGATGTTAAAGTAACCACAGAGACACCAATAAGAAGACTAACTGTGTACATCCCCATGCGAGTTTTTTTTCTCTCCCACGCCTCACATTCCTCCAGCAACCCCTCAGCTATTTCATTACACCCCCGCTCTCCCTTAATTGACCCCACACTGTGCCGCAAATGAGAGTTCTCATACATCCAGAGATGCGTTACATTCCCTGCTCTCGCTGACAAGTCCTATATTGTTTATGTATATTGAATATCATAACTCCATGATTTTATGTATTACTACTAGCGTTTGTTAAGTAAAGATTTACGTAATTGTATTAATACATGAATATCATATACATATTGCATATTGCACATTGCTATCCATATCCCATACTGTTTTATGGCAAAGTGTATAAACAACTTGTATGTGTCCCCCGTTTTACGCAGTATAAATCAACTGGGACACCTCGTTTTAGGAACGCAATTTTTTTTTCTTTTTGCTCACATGTATACTGAGACCTTGCATATATTTTTTTTCATTTGGCTCACATGCGTAAGCCCCCATTTGATATTTTGCTTCAGTATGTATGTTAGTGACTTGATATTTTTAATTGACAGGACGAAAATGTCTCCCCATGGGATACATTTTTTGGCCCCGAGACATGTGTGACCGGCTGGCCTACACTAGAATTTATACGTGCTATAACGCTACATATGAGAATGACAGACATTAAAAGCAGATACGGCGTTTTTGCACAAAACGCAATATAATTTTAGGGTCAGTTAGCAGTCACGGCTGTGAGAAGCGTTGTAAAGCAGTCTCAGAAAATAATAATGAATGGGTGTTATGCGTGGGAAGTGTGAAGTGAATGATGTGATCCTTGGGGGTTTTTTTCCCTTGTGTCGGTGGAAAAATAGAGGTGTGTGAAAAATGTCGAAAAAACAAAAAGACGTATGCAAAATGTCGAAAACAGAGAGACGTGTGAAAAATGAGCGACACGTGTGAAAAATTGCGGGAAACAGAAGGAGCTGTATAAAAAGGAGAGATGTGCGAGAAAGAGATCAGATAGATAAAAATATTTGCTAGGCAGTTTTTATAGTGTTTAGGTGAACTTCGTCTTTGAGATTATCAAGACAAGTTTTATTTTCTTCTGTTGGATATATATTTTCCTTGTGGATATACTCACTATTTTGTTTAAGCATAGTAAACGATCAAATCATTGTGTAAATTAACAGTGCTTGTCTAATGACGTTAAATAAACTCTGGTTGAATTTTCTGCATTGCTGTGTTTTATTTGGAACTTTACAGTTGGATCATTTAAAAACCATTATACGATATATTGCTTATCACTAAACCTAAAAGGCTAAGAACGAACCTGGAAAGGAAAATAAACATCAGTCAAAAATCTCCCTCTCAGGCGGAAGGACTATAGCCACTTGAACAGAACATATAAAGGATTAGATCTGATAAAAAAGAAAAATCAAGACAACTCTTTGCGCATTTTAAAAGACACGGGCACATCAGTTCCACGTTGGTAACCTTGTCATACCATTTTAATCCTTCTATTCTAAGCAAGCAGCCGTTTACGAACGTCTGTAGCTTTTTGGTTGTTGTTTTTGTTGTTCACCACGTTTCAGAGCCATATAATAGTACTGACTTGACATTTGAGTTGAAGATTCTTATTTTCGTGTTGGATCCGATTTTTCTTGATCTACATATATTTTCCAATGCAATGAAAGCTCCTCTTGCTGTTTGTATTCTCATTTTGATATCAACTTCAACAAACATGGAAAAGTCAATTAAGGAAATAAAACACAGAACCCTATCTTTCTCCTGGGAAAACCTCCAGATTTGACACCTGGAATATTCTGACATTGAAGTCTGCTGTCTTCTTCTTCTTCGATCCTTAACCACCGACCGTCAAAGCAGTCAGTGGCCATCACGCCTAGTGGCGTCTTGTAGGGCAACAACAAATTGATTCCACTTTGCACGGTCGGTGGCCATCCTTCGTACAGTGCCCCAACTCTGGTTCATTCTTTGCATCTCAGCCTCCACAGTCCTCCGCCAAGTTGTTTTTGGTCGGCCTCTCTTTCGCTTTCCTTCAGGGGTCCAAAGCATAGCTGTTCTTGTGATGGCATCGGGGTCTCTTCTGAGGACATGACCAACCCAGCTCCAGCGTCTGCCACCTATGATGGTGTGCATGTCCTCTTGCTTGCTACGAGTAAGCAGATCTTGGTTGGTGATGGTATTCGGCCAAAAGATGCGGTGAATTTTTCTTAGGCATGTTGTGTGAAAAGAGGACAATTTTGACATTTCCTTCTCTGTGACTCTCCAGCATTCCGCACCATAGAGAAGCACAGAAAGCACGCAACTCTGGTATAATCTTAATTTTGTGCTTGTGCTGTATTGGGAGGACTTCCAGATGTTATTTAGGCTAAAGAAGGCTCTTCTTGCCTTATTCATTCTGATGTTGATGTCTTTGCCTGCCCCACCGTCTGGTGTTACTATGCTTCCTAGGTATGTGAAGGTATCTGTCTGTACCAATTGCTGATTCCTTACTGATATGGGCTCAGTGTTGCTCACATTGAGCGTCATGACCTCAGACTTCTTTAAATTGATGTTCAAGCCCACCTGCTGGCTAAATTTATTAAGTCTATCCGTTTTTTCCTGGATGTGTTGATGTGAATGCGCCAGCAGTGCAATGTCATCTGCATATTCCAGATCTTCCAATGTAGAAAATGTAGTCCATCTTATTCCTCTTGGATTGCCCTCTGTTGTCTGGCGCATCACCCAGTCTATGACTGTTAAAAAAAGAGTGGTTGATAAGGGGCATCCCTGTCGTACTCCTGTCTTCACCTCGAAGGTTAGGTTGCTCTGCCCAACACTACACGTAAAGTTGGCATAGAGGCTTTTTATGATTGTCACTATGCAGCTTGGAATTCCATAAGCCCTCAGTATTTTCCATAAACTGTCCCTATGTATGCTGTCAAAAGCCTTTTCAAAATCAACAAAATTTATGTAAAGCTGTCTTTGCCATTCTGAGCACTGCTCTATAATGTTCCTGAGAGTGAATATATGGTCTACACATCTTCTGTTCTTTCTAAATCCTGCTTGTTCTTTCCTCAGTTTGTAGCCTACTGCCTTTGAAATTCTCTGTATAATTATCCTGCCTAGTATTTTGCTGGGAACTGAGAGAAGAGTGATTCCTCTCCAATTATTGCAGTCTGCAAGATCTCCCTTTTTGGGCAATTTGACAATTATTCCTTTGTTCCACTCTGATGGTGTTGTCCCCGTTTTCCACACTTGTGCAAATAGTGGTTCTAATAGTTCTGCTGCTAGCTCAGGGTCTGTCTTAAATAGCTCTGCATTTAAGTTATCATGGCCCGGAGCTTTACCGTTCTTTAACCCTTTGATTGCTGTGATGATTTCTTCTTTTCGTGGAATGTCTGTATTTACATCTAGATCGTTTTCAGCCTCAGGAACATTCAATTGTGTCTCTGGTATTTCCTTGTTCAGAGTTTCTCTGAAGTGCTCTGCCCATCTTGTTTCCTGTTCCTCTGCTGTCTTGATGAGATTTCCTTGCTTATCTCTTACTAATGTAATATTGTTTGCACCTTGTTTTCCGCTGATGAATTTAGTTATTTTGTATACTGTGCTTTGTTCATTTCTCAGTGCTGCCTCTTCTGCCTGTTTTGCAAGATCGTCTAGGAAATTCCTTTTGTTGGCTCGGGTTTGGCGTTTAACTTCCCTGTCCAGCTGGCTGTACTGTTCGCTATATAGTTGCTTTAACCTGGGGGACTTCGCTTCTGTTTTCTTTCTTTTCATTTCCTTTCTCATCTTTATGGTGTTTAGTGTTTCTGATGTTATCCAGTCTTGCTTCTTCCTTTCCTGGAATCCTAAGCATGATTTGCTACTTTCCTTATATACTGTTGAAATGGTGTTGAAATTCTGGTCTATATCATCAGTCAATGTCTTTTCCTGTCTTTTGGCAAATTGATATCGTTTCTTAATGTCGGCCGCAAAAGCTTTTCTGGTAAGGGGGTCCTTCAATTTGCTGATGTCAAACCTTTTCTGTGTAGTTACAGTTGGTGCAGCCCTTCTTAGTTTCACTTTCAGTTTTGCTACTACTAAATGGTGATCACTTCCCACATCTGCACCTCTTCTTACCTTCACATCTTGTAATGCATGTCTCCATCTACCGTTAGCCATGATGTGGTCTATCTGGTTTCTGTCCCGACCATTTGGTGATTCCCATGTTAACTTGTGAATTTCCTTATGTGGGAAAAGTGTTCCTCCAATGACCAGGTTGTTAATGCTACAGAAACTTATTAGCTTATCCCCATTTTCGTTTGCTGTTCCGCTGCCGCATTTCCCCATTGTTCTTTCATTATATGTATTGTGTGTACCAACTTTCGCATTGAGGTCTCCCATTACTATAACAAGATCATATCTAGGTGTGTCTTCCATTTCTTTCTGCAGTTGTTGATAGAATTCATCCTTGACCTCCTCATCGCTATCATTCGTTGGTGCGTAGCATTGTATTATTGTAGTGTTGGTGAATCTCCCTCTCAATCTCAATCGTATCAGTCTGTTGTTGATGGGTTTCCATTCCAGTAATGTCCTTTCTATCCCTTTCTGTAGAATAATGGCTACGCCTTCACTGTGCTGTCCATCCTCTCTTCCAGAGTAAAGTACTGTTTCTCCTGTTGCTGTTTTAACTTTTCCTGCCCCTGTCCATCTGCTCTCACTTATCCCCAGGATGTGTAACCTATAGTTTCTCATTTCTGCCGTGACCTGTCTTAGTTTACCTGTCTCGTACATTGTCTGACATTCCAAAATCCTATTCTTGTATCCTGTTTTGCGGTCAGGACATCCGTTTTCATGTCAGTGGCTTCCTTTCGGCTTTCACCACTGACAGTCATACGAGCCACAGACTCCGAATGTCCGTCCCGCAGCAAAGTTTGTTCATTTGATGTTGTTTCCGTAACTTCATTATTTTTTTTACATAGACAGGGGTGTCAGCCCTATGCTAAAACCCCCAACCTGGAGGACCAGGGTACCAGCTTTTGTCTGACCCCTACCCACACAGACCAGTCCAGCTTGGTTGAACCTACCAGGAGTAAAACTCCCACTGGCATAGCTCTGGAGATTGTCAGGGTACGCAAGCTGCCATACCGAAGTCTGCTGTGTTGAAGCAAAATTACTGCTCATCAAATCTAGGGCACAAAATGCATCGTTTTATATAACGTTCATCGAGGGTATAAGTGGCAACGACTTTTTAATCACCCCAATAAGAGTTTATATATATATATATATATATATATATATATATATATATATATATATATATATATATATATATATATATATATATATATATATATATATATATATATATATATATATATGCTTGTGGGCGTGTGTGTGTTTCCATCATAAAAAGCCTCTATGCTGACTTTATATGTAATGTTGGGCGGAGGGACCTATCTTTTGAAGTGAAGACGGGAGTACGACAGGGTTCCCCCCTGTCAACCACTTTATTTTTGATAGTCATAGACTGTGGCCAGGCAACAGATGGCGGCCCAAAATGAATAAGATGGACAACATTTTCTATACTGGAAGATCTGGAATACGCAGATGATATTGCACTGCTCGCACGTTTGTATCAGCGCATCCAAGAAAAAACAGATAGACTGAATAAGTATAGCGTTCAAGTGGGTCTAAGCATCAATCTAAAGAAGACAGAGGTCATGACACTCAATGTTGGCAACCCTGAGCCCATAACAGTAAGGAATCAGCAACTGGAACAGACATACACCTTTACATGCCTAGGATGCATAGTAACACCAGACGGCGGAGCAAGTAAAGACATTAATATAGAAGATGGTCGCATCCCGAAAGATATCTTCTACGGACAACTGGCAGACGGAAAAAGAGCAGTTGGGCCACAGCAGCTGAGGTTCAAAGATGTGTACAAGAGAGACATGAGGGTACTGCACATAAATCCTGCAACCTGGGAGGATGAAGCTGCTTATCGCACCAAGTGGCGACGCTCTCTCCGGTGCCACCTCAGAACACGGCAAGCAGAAAAGAATAGAAAATGTCAAAAGGAACATCAGGAAAAAAAACTAGCTGATGGCTGTCACCTCAGAGGTGAATTCCAATAGTCAGTTATGATTGAAGGGGCTATTGTATATATATATATATATATATATATATATATCTATATATATATATATATATATATATATATATATATATATATATATATATATATATATATATATATATATATATATATATATAATATATATATATATATATATAATATATATATATATATATATATATATATATATATATATATATATATATATATATATATCTATATATATATATATATATATATATATATATATATATATATATATATATATATATATATATATATATATATATATATATATATATATATATATATATATATATATAGAGATAGAGAGAGAGAGAGAGAGAGAGAGAGAGAGACAGAGAGAGAGAGAGCGAGCTTTCCCTAGTGTTGATAAAAAACGGCCTTTCACCAAGGGCACAGTGTCATTAGATTATATTAGGAGTTATGGACCAATGTGAAAGATCTTGTGGTTTGACCTGACATTGTTCTATTGCAGCATGTCTTTAAATGTTTTTTTTAAATTAGAAGTTTTACTTAACGCGGACAAGGCATGCCTCGTTCAAAAATCTCAAGTGGTTATATTATGGTGTAGGTCCAAACATAAAAGAGCTTGTGCCAGATTTTTCTATTCTATGACGAAATAACCTCATTCGTTACATTTTCCTATGTCATCCCGTAATTCATTCTGTGCTCTTCACTTTCTTTTTCCCACCTCTAACAGTAGTTTCGATTTTCGATTAATTGTTTACAGTTTATTACTTCAATTCATGTCATGTCTGGGCTCCATCGACCATCCTTATCATTATTGCAATCACTGACTTTCGTTTGAACCCATATTGACGCCTGGATCTGTAGAGTGAAAGGTTGTTTACGAGTGCGTAACACGTTTCCGACCAGACAGTGAATGGGAGAGCTCGATACGTAAACACCGCCGGGATGGCCACAGTCAGTTGTCTTATCACTGATGACATTTTCTGCCTTGGTATTCCCAGGGGCAAGAGTACCCCTGGTTGAGAACCACAATCTTATCGTTTAAATGCTTCAGGGGAATAATTATTTGTATACTACTGCACTAGGGGAAAACATTTGAGCGGTACTATATACAGACTTTTCCTCCGTTATGCCCTTCCATCCTGGAAAAGGTGGGTGGGGGGGGGGGGGGGGGGGGGCAGGAGGTCAAGGTTCTCGCTGACTTGAGAGACCCTAGTTATGATTGGAAAATTAATACCACCAGAAATTGGCAGCTACTGTTTCCGGCAAGATTTTCTGGAGCTCACTGTCGCAGTGGCACTCGGAAGCAGGTGTTAAAACGTGCGGTATTCGAACACTGATTTGTGTTTCTTATTGTATTCTAGAATTACACGTTGAAAGGGTTTTGGAGACGAGATAAAGTGCAAGAATCCAAAAACATTATTGTTTCTCCTCAGCCTTAATTCAAACGCCATGTTCTATCTGGCATGAACCATAACTTGGACGAGCTGTAATAAATACATGCCACATGAGTGAGCTTTGATTTTATGCTTATGGGACTCAAATGTCCAAGAGCTATCGTATCAGAACGATATGGAACCAACATTAAGGGGACACCAAAACTGCATCGTAATATTATATTTCCAAGTGCGAATCTTCGTCTAGTGATTATATTGTTTGGAATAAACTGGAACTCTCAATGAATAGCCGGGATGTTGCATGTAACAAGCGTGATTAACATCTGTACATTGACGGATTGAGATTGTAATACGGCCTACCAAACTCAGAATGAAAATATAGTGTTGTGTTGAAGAACACGAAATTGAACACAACAGAAAAGACACTGAGAATATTTTGCACACAAAATATCACAGAAACACACACACACACACATAAATAAACAGCGCTTTTGTAACGCTGGAAGATAAAGGAAATAACAATCGGTGTATAGAGAGTTTTACAATTGAACGATACACACACAAAATCACGTGACGTTTAGGTGTTTACTCTTCGTCAGCCACAGACAGGAGCAGGAGAAAAGGATAATAAGTATAGATAGGTTACAAGAAAACTACTATAGCACGTTTCACTAGCTTTGCCCAACTTCAAAATGCTATATCTCAGCGAATATATAACGCATATAAGTGAAATTTTGTGTGTGAATTTGAAATGGTATAGACCCTATGAATTAAATTTTTCATTAAAATGCGGCCATTGGTTTCAATTTTCGTTTCTTTGCGATATAATATAAAATCCTACTTGCCAACACACATCACACGCACACATATTGAAATGTCTACAGTAAATTATACGACCTCATTTGCACATTTTTGATCTATCAAGCAATTGGCATGATTTTTGAGTGAAATTGCGTGAAATCGCACTTCTTGAACATAAAACAGTTTATATCCGGTGCAACGCACACATTGTCAATCAGAGGTGTGTCTACAAAAATTATTGTGTGGTTAAGAAGGAAAAAAATGAGTCTGCGAGTACATTTTATGACATTACAGCAAATCACAAATAGGATTTTTAAGTATTTCTGCAATGAAGCTACTCGAGGAAAACTATATCATTCTATTTCAAACCCACAAAAGAGGACTATTCACGCCTTGGGGATAAGCAAACGATCATTGCACCGCTGGATAGCGACATCTGAAATGTCTAATTCCAGTGTTTTACACACGAAAATTAGGCCAAGACTGGTGGATAATTTTGACAGAGAATTGATCCGCTGAGAAATTTGCAATATGTTTCACAATAATGAGGCAGTGACTTTAAGGAAATTGAAAATTTGGTTAAGAAAGAATAATGACATTGATATTTCCAAATCTACGCTATGGAGGACTATTAGGAGTTTGGGATTCACTTTTAGAAAATATGTTGGTGGTAGAAACCTTATTTGCGAGAAGCCTCATATAGTTGCAATGAGAAGCAAATATTTACGCGAGGTCAGAGAAATGAGAAGAGATTGTTATGATTTTGTGTATTTAGATGAAACTTGGATCAATGCGCACCACAGTAATGAACGAGAATGGCAATCATCTGATGGAACAACTAAGAGACTAGTACCAAGCAGCAAAGGACAGCGCCTAATAATTGCACATCCAGGAAGCAGCCATCGTGGGCTTCTAAATAATACTCAACTCATATTTGTTTCAAAATCCACAGATAATAGGGATTACCATGCAGAGATGAATGGCAAGATATTTCAAGATTGGATTGTGAATCATGTACTTCCTTCCTTGGATAGACCGTGGTGTTTGATAATGGACAATGCCTCATATCACAACGTTGTGGCACCAGAAGATAAAGTTTCTAATTCACCAAGTATTAAAGATGTAATAAAGATTTGCTGACCATAAACAACATTCCATTCAACGAAATGTCCATGAACCTGAATTACTTGGAATTGTAAAAAAGACACAGCATACAAAGATATTTCACATAGACAAGGCAATCCATGAACATGGTCACAGATGTTTAAGATTACCTCCTTACCATTCTCACTTAAACCCAATAGAATTAGTATGGGCTAAAATTAAGGAACAGGTAGCAACAGAAAATAGAACGTTCAAATTAAAAGATGTTGAAATACTTATAAAAGCCGCCATCTCCAATATAGCCAGGAATTATTGGAAGAAAAGTGAGAACCATGTGTTACAAGAGGAAGAGGAATATTGGAAGAATGATGGTTTGTCCTTCATTCAGCCGAGATTGATTATCAATTTCTCAGAGACATCTGATTATGATTCGGATGAAGTTTAATTTCTTTAAAGATGATCTTACCGTTATTTACAAGCACATTAGAGGAGTAACGTTCCATTATGATATTTATGAACCGCAAAGAGATGATACCCATTGAAATAATTAGATCAAGGAAGGTCCAGTATGGTAGCGCATTAAATGTCAATGACAAACAATGTCACGAGTATCTCGCATGCAGATCATTTAAGAAATCATCTTCAACACGTATTCAATTGCAAACTGATGGCCACATTATTGTAATAGTAGACACGCCTATGCCTAATCAATTCACAGAATCTGTGCATGAAGTGGTAAAATTTCTTTTCTCGATACACAATAATTAGTATGCCGACAAAGATCAAAGGATTTAATCCGTTTATGGAAACTGGACAAGATGCACAGATAAAAAGTATATATTTGTTGGGTCTAACCCAATATAACATCGTATGCAAAAAATGGCATTAATACGTTAGACGGTTAATCAGATAATTACATTTGTTTGAGGGCAAAGCTAGTGAAACGTGCTATAACAGTCTAGTCTCTGACCATAAGACCCGTAGGAATTTTGAGGTGGACGAGTTTTCTCTTCAGATCCTGTTAAGCATGCCTAAAGGAAGAGTAAAATCTTGGATAGACATCTGGCAACCCGGGCATAAGTTTTATAGGACGCCATTTTGTTTTTGGCATATACGTGCAGTGGCTAGTATTGAATTTCGTAAGTTTATGTTCTTGTCAGTATACCTATACCAAATCTGACATTTTTTTTTTTTTGGATTCCTTATAAAATTTCCTATAAGATAAGACTATTTGTACTCCTGTGGGACCTTTGACTGTGAATATTCAAGGAAAATACAAATAAACAAAAAATGCATAAAAGATGAGAATAGATACAATGTATTGAAGTATGAACATTAAATTGCATGTATTGGAAAATACATAAACGGCAGCGGGTTAGAAAACGTCCTCATTGAAAACCATGTGTTTGGTCCAAAAGTAGCATAGAGTGTCCTTAAAGGTAACAATTACTTAAGGCCAGTGAAAGGAATGTTTATGCTAGCAGATGTGGCAGAGAGGCTTAAATGAAAAGCATTTTTGAATACCATTGAGGATGATTGTAGCGAAAGGTTTTCCTAGTCTGATGATAGTGGTAGAGAAGAAGTAGAATCTCTCTCCAGAAAGTATGAAGTTCCAGTGCCCGAGAAGTACACTGGTATCACAATTGAGTTACGGCTGTGAATACTCTGAGCTGGACAATAGCTTTAGACTTCAGAAGTATACGTTGCCACTTTCGCTATAATAACCCAATGTGATAATATAATTAAATTAGAAAAAGTAACTCAAAATTTAACATCTAAAAATTTACCAAGTCAAATGAGTACAATTTCATAATTTATTATGTGCATCTGTATATTCTTGTAATGAGAAATGGGTGTTGGAAGATGATAAAATGTATGATTATTTATAGTTAAAAATTAAAATAAATAATAGAAAAAATCTTGGATGAAACTTCCAATGCAGTTAGAACAGTCTTTCACAGTATACTGTTTGTATATTGCTATCTAGTTTCTAGATGATGTCATCATTGACCATCGCTTTAGAAACGCCTCACAGGATTTGTTGGATGGTGTGGTGGGTTTAGATGTTAAGAAGAATGGTGTGCGTATAGTTGTACTTGAGTGAGATCAACTGTGAAGGTCTCTGAGGTAAACAATGGACAACTGTGTTACAGAGTACCTTTCTTGTTACCACCCTACGATCTCACTCTAAGTTATATTCTTTATTGACTAGCGTGACTGAAAGCTACATAAAGTGTCTAGGGTATTGTAAGAGTGTTGTTAAAGAATCTCAATACAAAACATATACAAACATATACTAATTACTATGATAAACTCAACTAACTCCAGCTGTTAAATTTTATATTTAAAAATTCTTTTGTTAAACTTTATTGGTCCTGAGCCTAAAGTTGTTTTGGTCAGGACTACAGTTCAATGAGAATCAATTTAGATGAATAGATATATTTACAAATATATATAAAGATATTTACATACAACAGACAATATGTTCATAGTACATTGTTACAAATTTTCAAGTTGATGTTAATTACTCTATTTACTACTGGTAATAGAAGGCAGGTTGAAGATTATCATCATCCCAATGTTCTTTTGTTTCACCAGGATTGTTTATGTTAGTCTTTTGGAGGAACGTTTTTATCTATACAGGAGATTTTTCTTTAGTCGTGATAAGTTGTCCCAGGCCAGATATTGCATTTATCTGGATCCTGGAATCACAGCAGTTGTAGTTGGTTTGGCCAGACACTTCAGTCTTCTCTGGTCTTGAACTTCTCTAATACCAGCAGGTACCAGAGACTCTTAGAAATCGTGCTGAATTTCTCTATCATCGAGTACCAGCACCAGACAAGTGCCAGCAGGAACCCCTGTCAATGCAAGTTATGGTTCTGTCTTAATATCAAACTAATTCCTCCTAATTTACATGTAAACATACATTCAATACAAAAGAACATGGTCAGCTCTCTCTGACAACCCTGCTTCTCCACTTTAGTTTGATGGAACAAATGGTACCAGTTTTCTTTTCTCTTCCCTAATGGATGCTACGCCTCTGTCATTCCTGCAGTAATCTTTTCCATGCAATAAGATAGGTGTAATGTTCCTGTATGACCATCATATATATAGTCCTGTAGTTTTAAACTTCTTATATAGTCCCTTATATGATGGATCAACATCTAGGCCATGCCTAAGTCTGCCATGGAACCATTTTAATTACAATCTTTTACATGGCCTTTTCTTTTTTCACACAACCTTTTTTAATTACAAAGTCAATAAAATCAATCTTACCACATATCAAGGAAATATAAACAAGTAACGATGAATTAGGCAATAGAATATGGCACACTTTCATCACTGCCTCTGTTCAGACTGCTTTCTGTTGTTAATTATTTTTAAAACAAAGCACAAGTCTGCTCATCGCTGCTTGCTCCTCTGAATATTTTGAAAAAATGGCAGCGAGCAGCCTACTTTTCCTATCATGTAAAAAGCTTTGGCCAATGAGACCAAGCATCTCTTTTTTTGAATGAAACTTTTAAAAAAAAATATCTCAAACCACTATGCGTTACTACTACCAACTAGATTTGTATATTTAGGTTAGCCAATAATATTTCGGCTTCCTTCAAATTTCATCCAATCCCCTTCATCGTACTATCTTAGCCTTTCTTTCACCTAATTCCCCCCCCCCCCAATATGCTATCCAATCTAAGCAGACATGACTTGACCTGACAGTATCTCCGATTCTCTATGTATTATTATCAATATTTGATTATTTAATGGACTATTTAGATAACTAACAACATATTCTTGGTCAGCAAGTCTTCAGGTACACGAATATATGATTTTTATGGGGCTAAGTGGCTTGGTTCAAAATTCCATCTTTTTTCTATGTTAGTTGTTTATTTTTGAACTACCTCCTGTTCAATTCTTTTTCCATGTACTTTCAAGCGAATTACGAGAGTCTCTCGTAACACGTCTAGAATTACGTCATTCGCAATAAGAGGTAAGCGTGTTTTCGTAACCGTAGTGTCCACATTTTCTAACGTTTTCCTCGTATTCTGAAAACCGTCTAAGGGCAAGACTAGCAAGTTTTTTTTATTTTTAGAAACAATGTGAGACGTGATTTGCGTTGGTTATCTATCCGTCCCTCTCCCTTC
Source organism: Oreohelix idahoensis (assembly GCA_024509875.1). Taxonomy (NCBI): domain Eukaryota; kingdom Metazoa; phylum Mollusca; class Gastropoda; order Stylommatophora; family Oreohelicidae; genus Oreohelix; species Oreohelix idahoensis. The sequence continues at coordinate 1,250,156 of JAMPIV010000784.1, forward strand.
CACAATGTATTCTAGGCAAATACTTCATTTGAACTTGGGAAAGTGGTACGTTTGTCTCAAGGACGAATTTGAAAAATAGGGTACCCTTTTTGGTTCGGCCAAAGCGTTATCAATTAATACGCTGAAGGCGTAGGCGACGACTACCATTCTCGCCGAAAATGTGTAGTACTATCCTATCTTTGACTTTATGCACTATACTGTTATATTCTAATTTAGATATTGTATTTAGAAGTTCACCACAGATGGATACACATAAACTCATCTGATCTTTGTTCGAGGTTCCTGAGACACACTTGATTCAGGAAGACTTTCCTTCAGCCCGCCCTACAACTACGGGGGACTAAGGTGTTGAAGATTGGTTGACCTCTAGGCTTCAGTTAGCAGGATCAACGGTCCTCAAGTCTTTAGTTAGGAACGATCATAAACTTGATCAGCAATGATCATAAAACTCGATCATAAAACCTGGAACAAAAGGTAATAGGTGGCCATGGTGTTCCAACAATCTCACCACCAACTGCTGTTCATGATGCGACCATGTCTTCAGTGTTTGTATATAAATGAATGAATCATGGTAGTATGTTACAGAGATAGCATGATAAGATAATGTATACTGTGCAGAATTAACAAAATACATGAATAAATCACATGTTATGATACATGGGTACGATGTAACATTTGCCTTCCACTTATGGATGCCAAGTCACTTATGTACTTGCTGGTATGTCGTAAGCTTCCAGGCAAGAACTAGCCATGATATATTTGGCTAACCAATTAATGGTTATGCTTCCTGACAATGCCTGTGGAGGTTATCTCTGGTTAGCGTCATTCCCTTTTTACTATGTCTGATACAATCAAATCGTAAATAACATCTGAAATAAAATGATATTAGTCATACATATATCTTTAATAAACTTACATACCCTCTTAGGATTAATAAGCACCCGGTGAGACTGTATTGGCTGAATTTAATCTGCCCCGCATGCAGCGTGAAAAAAAAGAACTTTTCTTGCAGATGCTGTCTTCCAGTTTCTCACTCTGGCTTCTGGATTTGGTGTGTGTGATTTTCAACGCGCCGCTCTGTCCTTATATTTGAGTCTCTCGCCCGTACGAGAAAGCACACTTTGAAGTCCCATAAAGTTTTCGTTTCATATCCTGGTTTTAGGCGATTTTGAGGCGATCTGTGCTTTTTCGGTACCTGTTTTCTCTTATTTTCATTACACACTTATATCCTTCCTTCCTATGTATCCTTTCATTTTCCCCATTTGAGACTTTCATTCTATCCAATTTATATTTAAATCCGTTTAGGCATGTAGTTATAATAAATTTTTAAAGATTATTAGCTAACTTTTAGCAGATGTGATAACGATGAAAAATGTTAATAATTTTTAAAACTATTTATATTTGAATAATATCCTTTTGGATATCATTTATAGTCTATCTCCTTTGGTGAATTATTTTTATTTAATTGTATTCCAACCAGGCGTTTTCTTGTAGTTTTAATTTTAATTTCCTGTAAATGCAAACTTTTAAAGTCGGCCATTCATTCCTATATTCGCTATCCTACCTTTTTCAATACCGTCCGGCTGAACGTAAGTCACATTTTTTTTCGCCTACTTCAAACTTCAAAGCAAGCTCCGTCGCGTGTTATTACTGCGCTGTGTGTGTGTGTGTGTGTCGCGCTACATATTTTTTCCACAAACAAAGCAAGAGGTACCAAATCTCGCTACAGAGCCCTCTTCTTTAAAACAGTGCATGCACAGTTAACTTTTTGGTAACTCATGCTGCAGTTTCTCCTTACTTTTCTGTCTCTCTATATCTGCTTTGATAGGATGACGACTTAAAAAATCGGGTCCAAGATTGTCCCGTCCTGGAATGTATCTCACATTGAACGAATATGGAGATAACAGTAAACTCCACCTTAAAAGACGTGAATTTAATTTTTTAGACACTGCTAAAAACACCAAAGGCTGGTAATCACTTTCCACAATGAAGTGTTTCCCGTAAAGAAAAGGGGCGAATTTATTGATCGACCAGACCAAAGCGAGGCATTCACGTTCAACGGTAGAATAATTTCTTTCAGCTGCATTTAACCTTCTGCTGGCAAAAGCTACTGGTAATAGCATATGTGGCGGTGTGTCTGCCCGCTGTAGTAATGTTGCTCCGATGCCTACTTTGCTAGCATCCGTTCTTAGTACGAATTCTTGTGTGAGATCGGGAAGGGCAAGGATAGGTTTATTTGTCAGCTTATTTTTTAACTCTGTATAAGCCTGTTCACACTCCGCAGTCCATTGTATTTTATCTGGCTGACCTTTTTTGTTAGGTCGGTTAATGGCGCGCACAATGAGTTAAAATGGTGTATATATTTCTGATAAAACCCGCACAGTGACACAAAGGATCTTACATCTTTCTTAGTTTGTGGTCTTGGTGCTTTTCTCATTTTCTCTACATTCTTTGGGTCAGGAGACATTTGCCCTGTAGAGATAGTGTGACCTACAAATTCCAGTTCCTCACATCCAATATGACACTTAGTTGGACGTGCTGTCAATCCCGTTTCTCTCAGTCTATCTAACAACATGGAGAGTGATACTGTGTGTTCCTCGAAGGTAGTGGTAGCAATCAGAATATCATCCATGAAGTTGGTGAGGTGAGGATTTTGTAATGGTTCCAACAATTTCCTCATCATTCTGAAGAAGATAATTGGAGCATTCTTTAAACCAAATGGGAGTACATTGAATTCGTAATGTCCTTCCGGTGTACTAAAGACTAACAGTTTCCTAACTTCTGGTTTCACTAGTATTTGGTAGTATCCCTTGCTTAGATCTACTTTTGAAAAATACCGAGCCTTACTCAAGGTAGCAAACAACTGATTGGTGTCAGGTAATGGGTCTACCTGAGATTCAGTGATAGCATTTAGTTTCCTATAATCAATGCATAACCTGTGTTCACCACTAGGCTTCCTTAATAGCACCACACTTGAGCTGTAGGGAGATTCAGACTTTGAAATAATTTTCTCTTTTAAGAGATAGTCAATCTCATCCTTTAGTGCTTGTCCTTTCGCATAAGGTAGAGGGTATGTCCGCATACAAACTGGTGTAGGGTCAGTAATCGTCATGTCATACTCTAACAGATTAGTACACCCCGGCTTATCTGTGAGTACATCATCATGGACTTCTAACACCTCCTGAACCTTTTTCCTCTGCTCAAGAGTTAAATGTTCACTCACATTAACCTGAGCATAGCTTTCCGTAGTTTTTAGGGGGTATTCCATGGAGGAAATTGGTTCATCCTGCATTTCTGTTGCAATGGCCAGGGTCATGATATGTGCAACTTCTGATGCTTCCCTGTCAGAATACTTGTTAAGAAGGTTGACATGATACACCTTCTCCTTTCCTTTCTTGTCAATCTTATAGTTGGTCCTAGAAAGTTTTTCCAATATGACGTAGGGACCCTGCCATCCAATTTGCAATTTATTATTGCTGCTGGGCAACAGTAACAGAACTTTTTCTCCCACCTCAAGTTCCCTTTCTTTTACTGTTTTATTGTAGTAAGCAGCCTGCTTCCTCCTGGCCTGTCTCAAGTTATCACTGGCCAGTTTCCAACTTGTTTTCAATCGAGATGTCAACTCGTTGACGTATTGGTATGAAGAAGTCACGGTTTCTTCTGCTTTTTCATCAGTCCATGTCCGCAACAATGCTTCCAGTGGACCTTTGATTGGTCGTCCAAACAACAATGTAGCTGGAGCCAATCCTGTGGAGTTATGTGGGACTTCCCTATAGGCAAATAGTGCTGAGGGTAAGTATGTGTCCCAAGTTTCAGGTTTCTCACTAGCCAACTTTCTAAGGATTGAAATGAGCGTGCCATTGAACCGCTCTACTTGACCATTCCCTTGGGCATGGTACGGGCTACAGTGATAATGTCTAGCTTGAAATAACCTGAATACTTCTTGTGTTAGCTTTCCCCTAAACTGAGAACCATTGTCAGTCAATATTTGATGTGGGAAACCTAATCGGGTGAATATTGTTAACAGTGACTCTGCCACATGTTTCGAATCTATCGATGACATTGCCACTGCCTCTCCCCATATAGAGCAAGTATCGACCAAGGTTAAGATATAGGCATTTCTCTTCTTGGTCCTACTGAGGGGTCCAACAATATCCACGGCAACACGTTCGAAGGGCGTTCCCATAATGGGCATTTCTCCCAGTGTTGCTGGTGCAGTCCTATGTTTAGGAGCTACTCTTTGGCATTCTGGACAGGATCTCACATACCTCTTTATGTCCTCTGTGATCCCTGGCCAAAAGTAGTGACAGGCTATCCGTTGTCCAGTGGCCCTATTCCCATATGTCCACTGAAAGGTATAGCATGTCCTAGCTTCATAACCTGCTCCCTGTATGATTTTGGCACTACAAGCTGTCCATGTCCTTTTGGTCCTGTTCCAGCTTTTCTATATAGTAGGCCATTTTTCATATATAAGTCTCCTTTCTCTGGAGGGTTATGGCTTTTAGGTAATTTGCCAAAGCAAGGCTTCAATGTACTGTCAGCAGTTTGAGCCTTTCTCATCTCTTCTGGATGAGTATTGATGATAGTGTCCTCCTCTTTCCTAGAGCTTGCCCTGGTCTGGACTGTTGCCATCACTATGGGTCTAATAGGTTCTCCGAGAAAGACATTTCTACATCCCAGTATTAATGGGTAGATAGGGTTGTCGATCACTGCTGCTTTGATCTCTCCTTCCACATAGCGAGATCTTATGTTGATTCGAGCTATGGGCAGTGTCATGGTTACTGCTCCCTTGACTGGTCCTCTGATTTCTACTGTTTCTGTGGTTATCTGTTCAGGACTCACCAGAGAAGAGCACACTACTGAGTCAAAGTCCAAGCCTGTATCATATAAGCACAGTACTTGGGTGCCATTCAAGGTCACTTCCTCACTGACAGGGGGATGATGGAGGTCCTTCTGACTATCTGCCAGGTCCTTCCTTCCCTTGTTCCCTGTTTTAAGGCATGCAGCGTGATGAGGAAGGTTTTTCCGTCTGCATTCCGCAGTATTGTGGTTAATTATTTGGCAAGATTTGCACCACTTTCCTTCCTTTCTTGAAGGTTTCTTATCTGATCCTAGAGGGTTTTTGTCTTTATAATCAGTTCTGTGTTTGTTCTTGTTGGAATTGTCCCTGTGTTCATAGTTGGTAAAGTTTTGTGAAGGTTTGAAGTTCTCCCCCTGCTTCTTCTTATTTCCTGATACTTCTGACTGAGCTGCTTGATATCTCTCAGCCATGGTTAAAATATCTTCCAATCTCTCTGCTCCTTGCTCCATGAGAAATTTTCTCATTTCTTGAGGCATGGATTCTCTCAGTTGTTCCATCATGACCATTTCTTTTATATCTTGACATTTTCCTAAGCTAATCCATTTTGTCAGATAAGTTTCCAATCTGGCAGAAAACTGGTGATAGTTTTCTCCTGGAAGTAGCTTAGCAGTTCGGAATCTCTTTCTATAAGATTCAGAATTCTTTTCGTACCTGACCAGTAAAGCTTGTTTTAAGATTTCATAATCTTCCTGGTCTTCTTTTGAGAGTTTTAAATAAACATCGTATGAAACTCCCCTCAACCCCTGAGATAGTTTAAGGCTCCATTTTTCCTTTTCCAATCCATAGTTAGAGGCCAGTCTCTCATATCTATCCAGGTACGACTCAATGGCGTCCTCCTTCTCAATAAATGGATCAAGGTGGAAACTCATGGCTCCATTTGCCGTGCTGTGGTTGGAGCTACTCTCAGAGTGAGGTGAGCTAGCACCATGATTGCTAGCTGCTCCCTGGAGTTCAAGTTCGTTTAAATTTAACTCATGAGCTCTTTGTAACCTTCTTTCTTCAGCTTCCAACATTAGTCTCTTTTCTTCTCTTTCCAGTCTTTTGGCTTCTCTCTCTGCTTCTAAGCTTTTGGCTTCTCTCTCTGCTTCTAATCTTGTGGCTTCTCTCTCTGCTTCTAAGCTTTTGGCTTCACTCTCTGCTTGTAGTTTTCTTTCCTCTCTGTCCATATGTTTATCCACTTCCTTTGTGACATACTGGATAAGAGCATCACCTGTCAATCCTACGTCCTTTCCCTCTTGCATGATTGCAGATCGAAACTTCACCAAATCAGCCATGATGCTTACTTACCGGAGAGTATATAATTTTATCTTCACTAACCAACTAACTTAATTAAAATCAATTAATTACTTTGAACAAGACAAATCCTTAAAACCTTGTGATCGTCTCCTATTTACTTCGTACTCAATGGTACTATTATTACGAAAAATTTCTAAGTTTTAGAATTTTTCAAAAAAAATTTATTTTTACAAACTATTTGTGGCTCAAGATAGAAGAATACATAGCTTGTCAGGATAAAAAATAATATCCCGCGAAAGAGCCCCCATTGTAGCGAAAGGTTTTCCTAGTCTGATGATAGTGGTAGAGAAGAAGTAGAATCTCTCTCCAGAAAGTATGAAGTTCCAGTGCCCGAGAAGTACACTGGTATCACAATTGAGTTACGGCTGTGAATACTCTGAGCTGGACAATAGCTTTAGACTTCAGAAGTATACGTTGCCACTTTCGCTATAATAACCCTATGTGATTATATAATTAAATTAAAAAAGTAACTTAAAATTTAACATTTAAAAATTTACCAAGTCAAATGAGTACAATTTCATAATTTATTATGTACATCTATATATTCTTGTAATGAGAAATGGGTGTTAAAAAAAGGTAAAATGTCTGATTATTTATAGTAAAAAATTAAAATAAATAATAGAAAAAATCTTGGATGAAACTTCCAATGCAATTAGAACAGTCTGTCACAGTATACTGTTTGTATATTGCTATCTAGTTTCTAGATGATATCATCATTGACCATCGCTTTAGAAACGGCTCACAGGATTTGTTGGATGGATGCACATAAACTCATCTGATCTTTGTTCGAGGTTCCTGAGACACACTTGATTCAGGAAGACTTTCCTTCAGCCCGCCCTATAACTACGGGGGACTAAGGTGTTGAAGATTGGTTGACCTCTAGGCTTCAGTTAGCAGGATCAACGGTCCTCAAGTCTTTAGTTAGGAACGATCATAAACTTGATCAGCAATGATCATAAAACTCGATCATAAAACCTGGAACAAAAGGTAATAGGTGGTCATGGTGTTCCATTAATCTCACCACCAACTGCTGTTCATGATGCGACCATGTCTTCAGTATTTGTATATAAATGAATGAATCATGGTAGTATGTTACAGAGATAGCATGATAAGATAATGTATACTGTGCAGAATTAACAAAATACATGAATAAATCACATGTTATGATACATGGGTACAATATAACCTTTGCCTTCCACTAATGGATGCCAAGTCACTTATGTACTTGCTGGTATGTCGTAAGCTTCCAGGCAAGAACTAGCCATGATATATTTGGCTAACCAATTAATGGTTATGTTTCCTGACAATGCCGGTGGAGGTTATCTCTGGTTAGAGTCATTCCCTTTTTATTATGTCTGATACAATCAAATCGTAAATAACATCTGAAATAAAATGATATTAGTCATACATATATCTTTAATAAACTTACATACCCTCTTAGGATTAATAAGCACCCGGTGAGACTGTATTGGCTGAATTTAATCTGCCCTGCATGCAGCGTGAAAAAAGAACTTTTCTTGCAGATGCTGTCTTCCAGTTTCTCACTCTGGCTTCTGGATTTGGTGTATGTGATTTTCAACGCGCCGCTCTGTCCTTATATTTGAGTCTCTCGCCCGTACGAGAAAGCACACTTTGAAGTCCCATAAAGTTTTCGCTTCATATCCTGGTTTTAGGCGATTTTGGGGCGATCTGTGCTTTTTCGGTTCCTGTTTTCTCTTATTTTCACTACACACTTGTATCCTTCCTTCCTTCCTTCCTATGTATCCATTCATTTTCTCCATATGAGGCTTTCATTCTATCCAATTTATATTTAAATCCGTTTAGGCATGTAGTTATAATAAATTTTTAAAGATTATTAGCTAACTATTAGCAGATGTGATAACGATGAAAACTGTTAATAATTTTTAAAACTATTTATATTTGAATAATATCCTTTTGGATATCATTTATAGTCTATCTCCTTTGGTGAATTATTTTTATTTAATTGTATTCCAACCAGGCGTTTTCTTGTAGTTTTAATTTTAATTTCCTGTAAATGCAAACTTTTAAAGTCGGCCATTCATTCCTATATTCGCTATCCTACCTTTTTCAATACCGTCCGGCTGAACGTAAGTCACATTTTTTTTCGCCTACTTCAAACTTCAAAGCAAGCTCCGTCGCGTGTTATTACTGCGCTGTGTGTGTGTGTGTGTGTGTGTGTGTGTGTGTGTGTGTGTGTGTGTGTGTGTGTGTCGCGCTACACATTTTTTCCACAAACAAAGCAAGAGGTACCAAATCTCGCTACAATGATGCTGGATTAGCTACACAAGCTGGTGATGAGCTCAGTGCTATGCAACACTCAACAACAGAAGACTCAAGTTCAAAGCGCTGATCATAACATCAGAAAAATACAATGAAATCGTTGAATGTTTTCACACAAGAACAAGTTAAGAATTCTGAGCAGTGCAAATATCTGGATGGATTCTTGCATCTGATAAGTCTTTTAAAGAAGATCATAAGAGCGGATAGGGAGGGGAACTGGAATCTCTACGTGCAAGCAGTGAAGGATGTCCTTCCAATTTTCCACATTTTTGATAGAGTTAATTATTTGAGATGGGATTCACTGATCTTCGAGCAAATGCTGAATCTTGAGACCCATCATCCTGAGGTATATGACCGGTTCAAAAAAGGCCATTTTGTTGTTCAAAGAACAAATGGAAAGTTTTATGCCTTGGACGTGGACATGGCTCTCGAACAAACAATAAACCGCTCTCACAAGTCAGCCGGAGGGATCATTGGCAAAACAAAAAGGAAGGAATACATTGCTGAATGGGAGCTTGCTGAACATGAAGTCCTCCTCACAGGAAAAACATTTCAAGGGCTGCTGAACATTACACCACTTAATTATGAGCTGATAATGCATCATGAGTTAATAGGAAGCCTCAGAAATAGAAAGGAAGCCAACATCCAACAGATGCTCCAGTATGTTGAAAGCAGAGAAAACCCATACCTTGGAAACGGTGAAGTTAGGCTTTACAACATTCTAACCAATGCATTTGTTCCAGCATTAAATGCCAAGAAGATGCTCAAATTTTTGACGACAGCACAAGAAGTTTCCGTCATGTTTCGAGAGGAAAAGTTTATAACCCGCTCAAAACCACTATCGGCACCTATTCACCAGCAAAAGCTTTCCACTTTTCTAAGTGTAGCACAACCAGACATGCAGATAAGAAAGCAGAATGTGAAAAATTCCATCAAAGATCATTTGCAGGTTCTGAGAAAAGTTGATATTACCAAGGAGAGAGGAATGACAATGGCAGAAATTCTTACCTACGATTTTTCACCTTCATCTTTATTAGATGAGAATGGTGCTGCTACCAAACTCATGAAGTCTCAACTCACGTCTGAGTTGACAAAAAAATTAGATACATCAGACAGAAATCTCCAAAAAGAGCATTCCCTGAAAACCAGTGTTGTTGTTGTTGTTGTTGATGTCATGAATCAGATGCGAAGGTTGCCAGTTAAGGGAAACCACACATTTGAAGACCTGTTTACAATCCTTGACAGTAATTTGAATAATATCTGCAAATTTAGTCGTGTTGACTATGTCTTTTACAGCTACCTTCAATTATCAATCAAAAATGCTGAGAGAGAAAGAATGTCTTCTGTGCAACCACTACCGCTGACTTACATTGCTACCACTACGAAGCTTCCTATGCAGATGGCAAGATTTTGGGCGTCAGTTGACAACAAAAGTTTGATTCAAGATGCCCTGAACGAGTTTCTGAAGACGATATCAACTAATCGACAATGAGAAACTGTGACGTACAATGGAAATAAAGTCTACTATATCCTACAGCCTTCCGTGACCAAGCCGTAGTTCTAGGATTCGTTTGCAAAGTCAAACATTTGACAGACTGCATTACTCATACTTTTACCCACGCCTCTTTTTCTCGAGTTGTAAACAAACGAGCTGGTTTACCAACCTTCGCAACCTGTCATTCCTAGCAGGGAGCGAACCACGTCAGTTTACGCAAGTTCCTCACGTGAGCTGAGCTGTCAGTATTATGATGACGAGCAAATCGCACGTGAAAAACACGTGGGAACAGTTAATGGCCTTTTGAAGATTCTCTCAATAAGGGAGCTAATCCTTTGATGTTTATACACCCAGAGGGAGATAAATTCTTTGATCTCAGAAGCGAACAGAAATCTCGGGAAAAGCCCGCTACACGGACTAAGCTTTGTTGTCGTTAGCAGCGGCCGACAGAAGCGACCGTTAAACCCTTGATCTGGGAAATGTAGTTCCAGATTTCTCTGCTGGGAAGCAGAGTGTGAGAATTCACATCTTCTAGAGATCATTACAACATGATTCTATATAAACTGCGTCTTTCTCAAATCTTTATCAGTCATTGCTCAGAAATTTCGGATTATCTAAGCACGTTATTCTGGAACCAATGTGGCAGTTGTGTTAACTGATTAGTGGGGATCTTATTCTGATTTTGCTGGTAATATAAATTTGTGCGTAAGATACGTTACCATTATAATTCACTGTGATTTTAGCATTAAAAACTAGGGAAATAAACAACGCGTAGCTGTTTTATTCCAGATAGTTCAGTTTTAATGATAATTTAACCACCCGTTCTATACCACAAGAAGATACGGCTTAGTGACTGATATTTTTTTAAAGTGCGACTATAGTGACAGATACGATTCACGTTTATTCCATTTTGTGTAATTGTAGTAAGTGAATGTTAGTTATACCAGACGCCGAAAATCTAATAGCTATTAACAACAGGCGATATTTGTTAAGTACGCGTAGGGATAATTAAATCATAATAGACATTGTGTGCTGATCGCTGACCGGAGCGGGCGGGAAAAAGGCTGCATGCCTCAACCAAACCTGTGCTCGATAAGCGACGCGCGACACCGGGTACCGTTTAACGTTAACCGGGACTGAAGGAGATGATGGGAGATCGTCTCGTCCCCTTCCGTGTGTATAGGTAGAGACATAGAATAGTAGCATGTTTTTCATAAATGTTGATCTATTTCTAGCAGATTAGACGTTATCAAACGGCTACCAGCCGTTTTCTACTTTGGTTCTACTTGTTGGGCTATTGTGGTCCCTTTCTTCATCTACTGAGGGATTAATGCTGTCTTTTATGTGGCTCAAGTGTCCCCCAACTTCAGCTGTGAACAGGACCGGCCAAAGAGGCAAAAATTAACATTTTAAAGTAAAGTAAACTGGACTCAAAACTACCCAGATATTTATTCCATTTTATCAGCCCAGTGTGGCGTAACCAAAGATAACAGTATCATCTAATGGTTGACAGTTGTATTCTCGGATTTATCCAGCACGATACACTGTTTCAAAATTGACACTGACACTGACACCAGAGTCAGTCGATAGGATCTATCATCATCAGTTATAACTGGTAACAGTTCTTTTTAGCAACCAGACGTTTTAAAAGACTAGAAACATTTACTACTGTTTACAGTGAACACATATTGCGGAGTTATTTGTTGCGGACAGTTTCGCTGAGTTTATATTCTGTTAAATGTACCTGTTTAAGTTTAGAGACATTATTTGTTAGATTCTTGATCTTAGGGGAGTTACTCATTTTTACTTGGGTTGAAGTCAACAGTGGTTGTTATCCCACTTGTCTTTTAACCAAGCGGTCTAATTTTAGAACCAATGTCTTGTTACCTGACCATATATGGCTTGAATGGTCAGCCTTTCCTAGAATGTTTTCAGATAGCCCACCTGAGCGGAGCTCAAGGGTCTTGCGTCTCACGACGCATGCGCAAGTTTTGTGGCGCGCTAAGAAAGACATTTTTGTTAAAGAGACGAGCTGTGGTTTTCAAACGGTCAAGACGTTTTGGCGTCTTCGATCTGGCTTTATGCCTGGGGAAGGAAAGTCCTCTGTGAGCGACCAAGATGTCTAAAGATTGTTTCCCCATGTTGTATTCTATGCGCCTAGGAGGCGAGTGTGTTTTTTGGTGTTTATTCTGTAGAGATGTCAAGGTAAATTATCCTTCAAATAATTTTCTCTATTGCCAGAATCACGATTAACATTTGTTACCAGCTTAGTGACTTTTCCCTGGGCGGGAAAGAGTCCATTGAGAATACTAGAATTTGAGCTCACGAATTATGCTGACATTGTATGTATCGGGTCTGTGAATGCCCGAAGAACTTTATACCTTGTTTGTCCAAGGAATCATAGAGGACACTGTATTTAGGGGCCCGCCATATTTTGCGGCCTGCTGTATACTAGAAAATGTATCTGACTTGCTGGTGTCAGAGTAGAGCGGAACTAAGCTCATATATTTGAAGACCCGCTGGCAATGCGGGGTATTTTTGCTGTAGCTGTAGAAAGAGAGATAGATTGAGGTCAGCATCATATATGCACAGCTTACTGATGAACTGTCGATGCAAACTGTACTGAACTGTTGTCATGTTAACGATGTCCTGAGTTTTGTCAAATGACTATTTATATTGATGTCGGCGTCCCTTGTAATCGTACTGCATTAAAGTGTTGAAAACGTCAGAGGTGTTACCAAGCTCCATGACTTTGTACGTTGTGGTGCAAGAGTGTGTTATCCAGAAGATGACTGTCTTCCACGAACCTTTACACACCCATTCGCACTCTTTGATGTCTACTCACGCACCACTACTGTAACACATCAACGCTTTGAAGACAAGACATGAATGTCAACATTATGGCGGCCAGCCAGTGCCTACAATATTTATGATAGCCTGTTACACTTATGGAGGGCAAAACACATTGTTACATTATTCTTTTACATTTACTATCCAAGGTGACTTTAGTCCATCCAATAATCAACCACCAAATTTGGCGTCCCCCTCATAGAAATCGTATGTGTTTCTATGCTATGACCTAGTACTAACCTGTAACCTTTGGGGTTATTAACTTGGTGGGTTCTTATCTTCTCAAGGAGGGGAGGGTATAGGTATTCTGTATATTTCTATGCATGTAATTCTGATGTATTTGATTTTTCTCTATAGATATTTGATGTTGTAAAGTTTAGTGATAATAAACAACAAAAGAACTTACCTTTGTGCGTTGTTCAGACTCATACCCAATTTTACCATAGTTTTTCACGTTTGTGTGTGTCTTGTTGTCACATAATAAGTGTGAGCGTATTTAGTTTAACTTATATTTCTCAATATAAGGGGGTGCAAGATTGTCTGATACTAAAGTATAGTCGTACAGATAGGCTGGACTAGAGAAACTACTCAGTCCAGAGACAGATCTCCTCCTTAAACTATCCATTAATGAAAAATCTATTTCTTACACTTTTACTTCTCACGTGTCCTCAAAAATCTCCTATACTCAGGCGGGACCCTACATAACTTAAAACCTATCTAAACGCGACAGAAACTATCCTTAGCGACGTATTGATTGAAAAAAGACCTACTCCGGTGTTAGCAATAAAAGATAGAAGCTTCAGAAAAATCAAGGATACTCTTCACGTAACTGTTGAGGAGGCTGACTTACGTATTATTCCTCACGTTTTCCACGCCGTTAAACAAGGGTTGCTGCGTGTCGGTGTGCTTTCAAACGACACATATATTTTTGTGATACTCATTCATTTCTACAAGTTTCTTAATGAAAATGGACTCTCTGAATTATGGATGAGAAATTCGGCATTAGATATCATACCAATCCATACTCTTGTAGACAAGATAGGTGCTACCACAGACGTCTGTCTTGCTATCCATTTTCTTACAGGATCTAATGTGACTAGTAAGATAGGCACCAAAGTGTCATCGCTTAAGGCAGAACCAGAAAAGTATCTGCACAACTTTGATAGGCGTCTTCCTCCAAGTACTCTATCCTCTAAGCTTGCCGAGGAATACTTGGTGAAGGTTCTAAAACCAGGCTTTGAGCAAGACATATGCAAGACATTTGACACACTTCGATTTGAAATGATGATCCAAGCTAGTCTTCCAAACTTACAAAGCGTTTCTTGCACACTATTCATTGCGAGGTCAACTGAAAAGATCATTTTACATGGTATACTGTGCTCTACAGTGTTGATCATGGACGAACCATTAACCGCAACAGATTTTGGATGAACAATCAGTGCTGATGACTCATCACTCACGCCAGACCCTTGCATTAGTGAGCTACCTGAAGATGTGATTCTTACCTGTACTTGTAAAGAGCTGTCATACAAAACGATGCCGGTGCTGCAAAAACGTTGTTTCTTGTACGTCCTTTTGCAAATTCAAAATGTCTTGTGACGTTCATTCAGGAACATGTATAAAGTAGTTCTTCTTCTTCTTCTGCGTTCGGTTTGTAGTCATGCTAAATCTGCAGGCCTGTCGCCAGGACGAAGTCCACAGTCTTTTCCAGGTCGGCGCGGCAGCCCCCATAGCTTCTGCTGGAGCTCATCACCTTTTGGCCAGGTCGCACGTCGCAATTTATCATGGGTTGGACAGTTCTGGAGAATGTGTTCTGGAGTCTGGATATCAGTTCCACATGGGCATTCATTCGTGTGGGATATCTTGAGGCGATAGAGATGTCCAAGTAATCTGCAGTGACCAGTTCTCAGGCGGAAAATTGTCGTCTGTTGGTGTCTGTTTAGGTGGTGGATTGGGTCATCTCTGCTGTATATATCCCCTTCCTCCTTCCACTGATTTTTGTACTTGTTGTGGATGATGGTTTTTGCTTCCCGATAGGGCAATGGGTGGCTGTATTGTTCCATTTTACTGCCACTTCTTGATAGAGCATCTGCTTTCTCATTACCAGCGATTCCACAATGGGCAGGTAACCACTGAAGGGCAATGGTTGATGACCTTTGGATGATGTTAAGCTCAGATCTGATCTCATTCATCATGTTATCATTTCTGGTGTTTTGTATTGATTCAAGTAATGATCTACAGTCTGTGAAGATTACTATCTTAGCTTGTGGCTGCTGTTCAGGTCTAGTGAGGATCTTCAGGGCTTGCAGTAGTGCCATAGCTTCTGCCCTAAAATTGGAGGAGATCTTTCCAGTTGGGAAGGCCTTTCGAATGATCTTTCCATTTAGGAATCTTATAAAAATGCCTCCTCCACCGTTCTTTACTGCCCCCTCAGCAGATCCATCTGTGTATACATGTGTCCACTCCTTCGGGTTGTACTTTTCTTCAATCATTTCTTGAGCCAAAGTTTTTAGTTGTTGAGGGGTCAGGTGGCCTTTCTTTTTTATTTCAGGGACTTCAGTGATGATAGATATATTTCCATGGCAGTCGTCTGGCTCCTCGTAATCAATTAACATTTCAATCTCAGTAGATCGATTTGGGAGGAGGTCTTCATGGCATCGATGCAGATGTTTGGAGATGTTTAGGAAGCTGGTTCTTTTCAGCCTGTTCTTTGTCACACTATGGAGTTTGGCATGCATTGGATGACTTGGCATTCGTAGAAGCTTCTCACTGTGAGTGAATACCTTTTCCTCACGTCTGTCATCAAGAGAGCGGATGTTGGTGTATCGCTCCATTGCCTGGATTGGAGAAGTCTTCATCCCTCCAGTGATTAGTCTAAGGCCTGAATTTTGCACTTTCCCTAGACATTCTGTGTTTGTTTTAGATGCTGTGGCCCAGGCTGACATGCCATATTCAAGTACAGGTCTGACTGTGCCTGTATAGACTTTTTTAAGTATGTTGGTATTTGCCCCCCAACTTGTGCCAGCCAGTTTCTTCATAATAGAGAGCTTTCTTATTGCTCTCTGTTCTACTGCTTTTATGTGCGGCTTCCAGGTGAGTCTCTTATCCAACTTGACTCCTAGGTATGTTGGGTTCTCCTCGATTGGAAGTTCACTTCCATTTAGCTGCAGTTTGATCGTTTCTCGGCGATTTGACAGAGAGAAGCAGGTTGCTACTGTCTTGGAGAGGTTTATCTGTACTCCCCAATCTGATGCCCATTTACCGATGGTATTTAGCGCAGCTTGCATCCTGAACTTTGCAGTAGGCAAATGTTCAGCAGCAGACCAGGCAGCAAAATCGTCAGCATGAAGAGCCCTGGAGATATGCCCGGACAGTTTCTCTGCAATATCATTTATATATATGATAAAAAGTGTGGGGGAGATAACTCCTCCTTGTGGCACACCCTGTTGTAGAGTGACGCGATGGCTCAGTTTCCCGTCAAGTTTTACTCTTGCTGTGCGGTATTGAAGAAAGTCCCGTATCCAGTTGAACATTCTCCCTTCAATTTTGCTGTTGAGCATCTTAAGGAGGAGTCCTTCTTTCCATACCTTATCAAAGGCTTTTGTCAAGTCTACAAAAACCGCCAGTACTTTCTTTTTCTCCTGAAAGGCATTTTCTACTTCCTGGGCTAGATATACTTGTTGGTCTTCGGTGCTGCGATTTTTCCTAAATGCTGACTGTGTGTTATCAAGCAGATGGTTTTTTTCCAGATGTTTCAGTAATCTTGAGTTCACCATTCTTTCCATTACCTTACCCAGACAGCTCAGTAGGCTAACTGGTCGGTAGCTGGACTTGTTTGTTTTCTCCTTTTGTTTCTTTCTGATGGGAACAATGATTGCTTCTCGCCATTGATCTGGAAATTTTCCAGTACTCCATGACTGATTGAAGATTAGGAGGAGCTTGTGCCTGGCTACAGGTCCAAGTTTCTTGATCATATCATTTGTGATGCCATCTTTTCCTGGAGCTTTTCTGTTCTTTAGTTTTGTTATGGCAGCACTGAGTTCTCTCATAGTAAGGGGTGACTTCATGCAGATATCTGGGTTTTGGTGCTTCAGTTTTTCTTTTACTTCCTTACGTACTTCTTGGATCCGTGCATGTGAAAGTGATGTGGTGCTTTCTTCCTTGTAGAAATCTGCCAGGATGTTTGCTGCCATCTTTCCTGTGTGGTATTTTTTCATTTTCCTTGATGACAGTCTTACAGTAGCTGGTTGTCGTTTCTTCATTTAGCACTCTTGTCAGATTCCATAGCTTGCTTGAGTCCTTTTCCATGTTGAGACTGCTGGTCTTCTGGTGCCAGCTCCTTTGGATTTCAGCTTTCTTTTGTTCATTGAAAGCTTGTTTTATGCTGTTGTGCCTCTGTGTGTTCTCTAATGTGGGATTTTGCTCCATAGTTTCCCGTGCTTTATTTAATTCACTATGGAGTTTTCCCAGGTTGTCACTCCAGTATGGTTTGTAGTCTCGTCGTTTACCTCGTGGAATTGACTTCTTTGCTGCTTGGATGATTGCCTCACTGATGATGGAGATGTTTTTATTGATGTTATTTGAGTGGGCAATGTTCTGACAGAAATTGTCAGCTTGTTCTTTAAAAAATCCCCAGTTTGCTTTTTTGAAATTCCAGCTAGGAGACATATTTATTTCTCCTGCACTTCTTATCTCAGATATCTGTAATGTGACTGGTACATGGTCACTTCCCCCAAGTTGAGTTTTTACTGTTCTGGTGGTGAGTCGATGTATGTCATCTGTAGCCATAGCAAGATCTGGTGTGCTCGTTGTTTTCCATACTCTGGAATAGAAGGTGGGCTTATCCTCTGGTTGATTTATTAGAATTAGTTTATTTTCAACCATCCAATCTTCCACCTCTTCTCCTCTTGGATCTGTTGCGTCATAGCCCCAGCTGGGTGAGTGGCTATTGAAGTCACCCATAATGAGGTGTCTCGATGCTGCAAGCTTCAATTTGTGTAGCTCCAGAGTTGTGGTTGGAGGGCTGTAGCAGTTTGTGATCATTAAGTCTCCACTGGGCAGCAGTAGTTGGACTGTTATGTATTCAAGTTCGTCCTCACCAGATCTGTGTGTCTCTACTGCTGGGATTGAGGTTTTAATCAGTGTGAGGATTCCTCCCTTAGTTCTTTTTGCCCTGTCTTGGCGGAAGGATTGGTATCCACGTACAAAGAATCGTTGGGTATCTTTTAGGTGAGTTTCTTGGATGCAGATTATATCAATGTTATTTTCCCTGAGGAATTCTTGTAACTCCGGTTTCTTGTTCCTCACTCCTTCTGCATTCCATTGAGCCACTGTAAGATAGTGGGTTGGTTGGTCAGTTGCTCTACTTTGCCTTCCCCCGACCATTTGGTTGGCAAAGGCACCGGTTGCTTGGGTAGGCCCTTTCGAGGCTAGGGGCCCGGCTCCGCTCCTCCCCGGTTGTAGCTGATAGGAGCGACGCCATGACTAAGTCGAGATTGTCGCATGACTCCATACCGCAAAAGCGTGTGTGTCCTAATTTTTCCAGGTGTCTGCGCCGTAGCTAACACACTCCGTCTTCGGCAGGCCGGGTTGTGTTTGTTGTTCAGGGTTGTCTCCCATAGCCTTTCCATCTCCCGGTGGTAGCTGCAAGGCAGCAGATTGGTTTGTTTACCAAGGTTTACCTTCCCCGTGGCTAGAGCTTATAGCGGCTCTTACTCGCTTGATGCACCCGTCATAGGACATATGGGGGATTTCAGTGGGGGTATCAGTGCCACCTGTTACCCCTCCCCATCCTGCTGGGAGGACATCGCCGTTTGGTCCGCGACTGCTTATTCGTTTAGCAATGCTGACTTAATTCGCAGCTGACACACCATATCTGGAGGTCGTTCCACTATCCGCCACCCGTGGACGCGCCTGGTTGGGGTCGGTCGCCCCTTTGCCAGGGTATAAAGTACTGAAAATGACCATTTAACTCTGTGTATAGTTGGTGATTCTCTGTTCATTAATGTATCGGAATTTAATGTTCATACTCCAACACATTGTTATCTATTCTCATCTTTTATGCATATTTGTTTTTGTTTTTTCCTTGAATATTCACAGCCAAAGGTCCCAGAGGAGTAAAAATAGTTATAGGAAATTTCATAAGAAATGCAAAAAAAAAAAAAAAACGTGTCAGATTTGGTATAGTATAGATTTACTGACAAGAACATAAAATTACGAAATTCAATACTAGCCACTGCACGTATATGTCAAAAACAAAATGGCGTCCTATAAAACTTAAGCCCGGGTTGCCAGATGTCTACCCAAGATTTTACCCTTCCTTTAGGCATGCCCTAACAGGATCTGAAGAGAAAACTTGTCCACCTCAAAATTCCTGCGGGTTTTATGGTCAGGGACTAGACTATAAGGGACAATGCAAACACATGGTAGAAATAGATGAATAAAAAATTTAAAGAACTACCCTGACAAATGAAAAGAAATTGAGGTAGCACTGGAAAAAAATAACAATAAATAAACAAGTAAAATACAGAACAAAAAATAAAGAAATATCAAAGCAAAGATCTAACAACAAAAAAACACGAAAGTGCAAAAGTAGAAAATTACAAAAATGTCAAAGGTTAAATTAAAAGGAAGAAAACACAAGCCACAACAATAGTTCAAAGGTTTGGAAACGTATAAAAACATACTTACAGTGTTGTATGTTGTTGTTTTTTCTTGTACATAGTATATGCGTTTCTCTTAATGTCTGTAAAGCCAGGCTAACATTACTAAAGTTAAAGAATAATAGCACTGGGGAACAGGACTTCCCAGAGCTCAAATGAGGGCCGGACAATTTCATACTGGCTCTCTCAGTGTTTAGGAAAAGTAAAGTTAGTCTCATAGCAGATACTGCCGTAGGGGTGTTAAGTGTTAGAGCCTTCACTAAACTAGGTACAGCTTCGAGAAGTGGGGTGACTAGTTCCCTTTTTCGCTGCCTTTTCCTTCCATGACTCACGAGCAGAGTCAGGTACCCATTTACAGCTGGATAGACTGAAACGTGACGCCACCGTGTTTCGAATCTGATACCTTCGCCGACAGAGACCAGCGGGTAAAAAATATTTTAATGTAAGCAATGGCATATTTTGAAAAAGGCTGGAGTGAGGACCACCTAATTCCTTGTAAGGTGATTCTGGGCCTAATGGCCCCGCTAATGCCCCCTTATCTCGTAAGTAAATAAATAAAGGGGCTGCTGTAAAACTGGTAAGGAAATAAATATATAAATAAAATGGTATGGAATCATTTTCACAAATTAACAGGAAACACGGGACGTTTCGGGGTTCACCCTTCGTCAGTCACAGTTACAAACGGGCGACAAGGACAAAACATATAGAGGTTATCCCGTGTTTCATGAGTACCGTTAATTTTGTAAAACTGATTCCATACCATTTCACTTTTTATTTATACATTTATCTCGTAAGACCTGTTGGATAATATGTTAATAGTCATAAAATGTATATTAACCAACCAGATATTATTAACTTTCTTTACTATTAAAATTTTCTTGTCAAACAAACTTAAATTTACTCGATACCTATTACCAGGGTCTCCCTTAGTAAATGCGGGGCTAGATTTGGACCAATTTGGTGGGGTCCCTGGATTTAAGATTATTTCAGCTTAGACATCAGGAAAATACGCTATTTTATTGTATTAAAAGTAATTGAATATCCATGTTTATTAGCTGTATTTTGACATAAAAGTATACTTATAATAAAATATTTCTTGTTTACTGCCCCACAAACTGTTTCAAAATGTTGTCAAAGTTTAAGTGTTTTGTTTCATCTCATTCTATGGAAAATACTGCAAGGTTGTTGAATATATCTTGAAACATGTTTGACCTTAAGTTCGATTTGATCAATTTGAATTTGGAAAACTCCTTTATCCTAACAACACTGTTGCTAGTATTGTCAAAAATATGTGTAGAACAAAAAAAAAAAAAAAAAAAAAAAATTGGAAATCTAATAGCTCTCGCAAGGAATTTTAGGATTGTCAAAGGCCCTCCAAGGTATGAAGAGGGAAGAATAGGCTTTAGTGCTTATATTTCATTGAACAAAATGATATAGAGACAACTTACGAAATGGCAAAAAACTGCTATAAAAGCTACATTCAAGTCCAAATGGGAAAGAGAGCACCCAGGCCATTAAAAACTGATGCATATCATCAGCTATCTTCACGAGAACAGGTAACCATTTTTCGTCTACGCACTGCACTCAACAGATTGAAGTACCATCTATACAACAAATACAAACATTGGTGGAACAGATCTCTGCACCTGCGGCACCAGACCGATGGCAGTCGAATACCTGCTGCAGTCCTGCCCAACCAACATCAATCAACGGTGTAACATATTGCAAAAACCCACTTCTGTCAACGAAAAACTGTTTGGAGATCTCAGGAACCGTGAACTGACTACTGCCTTTATTAGTCATTAATGTGGAAGTCTGAATGCGAACGAGGAAGAAGGAAAAAGATATTTCATTGAATAGCATTATGACCCTCCAAATCTGCTAACTTTACAGACTTGACAAGTTTGTTTTCCTAAATTTTCTAACTATTTTCTCTCTCTCTGTCTCTCTCTGTCTCTCTCTGTCTCTCTCTGTCTCTCTCTCTCTCTCTCTCTCTCTCTCTCTCTCTCTCTCTCTCTCTCTCTCTCTCTCTCTCTCTCCCGTGAGACTAACTTAAAAAAGACTACGGCTGAATGATGTAGAATTAATGCATTTTATCTCAGTGAATGACCATGAATATGGTCTTCCAATCAAACCTGTTCTGTATGGTGTTCCTTATTATTTTTTTTTTAAGGTGGAGGTGGCAACCCTTACGTGGGGCACCTTGTGGACTTGGGGCCAGATTGGATCAAATAGGTTAAATCCGCCTAAGGCCTGCTCTTCTTACTACACTCTCATTGATTTGATGATAGATTTTCTTATACTGTTCATTTTTTTAAAACAACAAATACACAAGATGTGCGTCCAGTATAGGCCTACACGAACTCACCGGCCGCTGATGTTAGGGCTTTTACTCTGGTTCGGAGTCCGGTAATGAAATACGAGAAATAATGCAAGAGGTGCTAATGTTTGCAGCGTGGTCTGATTGACTGTAAAATGAAAAAAAGTCGACATTTATGTGAAAAGCTTCAACCTTTTCTGCTCAAACTCAGCAACGATCCCCCCTCCCTTCCCTTATACAGGAACTGACTGCCAGCGTGGCAGCCGAAGGTGGAAACGAGGGGTCTTAAAAGTTGGCTTATAGCTTCTAAAAAACGGCAGAAGAATTGAAGAAAACGCCAACACGCTGGCTCTACAAAACCTTTACATTAGACCTCTATATATTGTCAGACATAAATCCTTGTAGTTGTGAACACTGCCTGTCCAGTTCAGTCAAACGCTCCCAGTAGCTTTGTTGTCTTTGAGGTAGGTATGATTATATAACCATTGTTTGTTTGAATTTATTGTTATACATCAGATCACTAGGTCTTTTATATTTGGAGATGTGCCCCAATACAACCGACGAACCTATTTAAAAAAAAAAAAGATATATTGTTGCTGTCCCTTTTTGTCTGCCTTGCTTGTTTTTACAACTTCAATGCTAATATCAAATGTGAATAACTTTATTTTGCAAGTTTTATTTTCCATTGTGTTTTTTGTGTGGTCTGTTTATGTTTTCTAATTTCTTGTATGTTAGTGATTCTCAGTTTGAATGAATGTTTGTCTTCATTCCCCAGTTTTGTGGGTCTACATACCGGACATATGTTCTTATTTATTACAAACGACGTTCTTACTGACCAGTGAGTGCTCTTACTTGTATTATAGTCAGTTATTGTTTCATTAAAACTCACGATGGGATGAAAATAACAGACCAGATAGTATCATCATCTTCCTTTGCACACCTTACGGAGCATTACGCCACCACTACAGCTGGCCCGCGTGCAGGAACCCGGCACCCAGCATTCACGTGCTTTTGTAGCTTGGTTTCTGTGACTATTTGTTTTACATGATGATGCTGTCAGCCCTATGTAAAACCTCATATTAGTCGTCTTGTACGAATTATTTAAGAGTGTCGTAGGCCTATTCTTTGTCTGTTTGAGAGACTCTCTGGTATTAAGAGGCGCTAAATAGTAAGGATGACACTTTTGTTGATGAACTGAACAAAATGATGAAGTGTTTTTTCTGTGACGTCCGTTACCTTTTTTTTCCAGTATGTAAAATTGACATATCTACCACACTATTGTTTTGTTTTAAATTTGTTAATTATTCGTTGTCCTGTATGAATCATATTACACTGTAATCCGAGCCGGCTGGTGGGCTGAGTGGCCGCATCCGGGGCAGTCCTCAGAGGAGCGCCTAAATAAAAAATAAAAAATGCGAAAATTATAGTGTGATTCAACTTAATAATTTGAAACTGTCCCTTATAAGAGAACAGTATTATGGTACGAAAACCAGACTTCGCACTATCTTGAAAAATATCTAAGGCCAGCTCTCACTGTAATAGTAAATTTATTTATATTATTTCATAATATTTCATTTCGCGTTGTATGAAGATTTGGTTGAGTTTTTGAGAGTTTGGTTTGGTTTGTTTGATGCGTGTCGCCATCTCCTGAAATATTAATCTATCCTTCAATACATAGAGTTCTTGGATCTCGTGTGGTGAAGGCTTAACCAATTAATTCCCTACGGCAGTATCCACTGTGGGACTCAAAGCCGCTCACGTCTGGTAAAATCATCTGCATACCCTGACAACACGTCAAGTCCCCAGTCATTCAATAGCAGACTGTTCAAATATTTCACGAGTTCTTATTATATGCCAGTAAATAAATAAACAAACAACACACAAAGGTATGTTATCAGGCACTCAGTGAGAAATAAAGAAGTAGAAGACCAGACAACAGAAAAACAACAGAAGTGATAGGCTTACCGGGAATCGAACCAGGACCTTCCGAACGGCACCCACCGCCTAGCTACTGTTTACACGCCTCAGGCTTCCCCTCCTTATATGTTTATACGCTTTTTATATGCCACCCTACTCTGATTATGTTTCAAATCATTGTCTAATTTACTCTATGAATGGTTTGGATTTTGTTAGTTTGTCTGTTTTCCTCTTTTTTTTTATTACTTTCTTTTATGTTTTTTTAACATATTTAAATTTGATTAGCATTGGATATTATAAATTTATGCTATTATTTTACCTGAATAGAGCGTCTGATTGACAGCTCCACGCACCTGAGTTACTTCTTGAGTTAGGGAAGGAAAAGGCAGCGTGGAAGGGAACTGGTTACCCCACCTCTCGATGCTGGACCTAGTATAGTGAAGTCTCTAACTCTTCACTCTCCTACGTCAGTATCTGCTATGGGATGACCTTTTATGCCTAAATAATTCTCAAAGTACAGGTGCGAATGAAAGGATACAGTATGCAAGATGAGCGAGAGAGAGAGAGAGGAAGGGCAGAATGTTAGACGTGCCCAATTAACCCTTTGAAAATAAAGTTCGTTCGTTGGTTCTGTGGTGAAGTACAGTGATACAGCGATAAAATCATAAAAAATATATATTAAAGTCAAAATAATAGCAGTAGAAATAAAATTAGTAAAGTTGTAACGCGTCTTCTTTCCTGCGCCAGAAAACGCATTGATTTAAGCAGGACAGAACATAGTGAGAAATCTTATCGCCGCGTTGGTAGTATTGGCCTTTAAAACGCGCCCGTCAAGGGTTAACGATAAAAATTTGAAAATTCTACTAGCGTAGGGTTCCAGGAAAGATAGAAAGAATAAAACACACGAACGCATAAGATTGAGAGAGCGGACACCTGCTGCCGGCTTGTCAAGTGTTAGAAGTTTGAATTAGCTACTCGGGCCAACAGTGCGAGACGAGGCCGCTAGCTTGTGTCGAAAACGATGTCGCAAGTTTAAAAATTTAAAAATACCCCGCTAGCCAAATACATTTCTAACCACAGACACTGTGAAAAAATATATATATACACACACGCATAATTACTTCCTATCGGGAAAAAGGAAGATCTGAGTCGAATTTTATAACATTCAAGTAGTTGAAACTTAGAAAAACAACGAACACCAAAATGGAAAATATATTGAATTCTTTATTACTAGGGTTATGATCATAAAAGTTGGCTAGTCTAAGAGCTGGTCTTGTCCTGATAAATAATATGCTTTCGAATCAAAAATCCGACAGATAGAAATAAAGTTATAGACAAAAGATGGTATTTGTTCGTACAGACAGACCAACACATGCTCGTTTGAACTTGCACTAACGGTGACTTTTTTGACGCGTCCTTGAAAAAGGCAAGAAAAGGTTACATGCAGTCTGTTGTAGAAAGGGGCAGAAAAGGGGGAGAAAAATTATGGGATGGCTTAACACAAAATATATTTAGCAGTAGAAATCTAAGAATGAGAGAGGAAAAAAACTTGGTAGTGTCCAAAAATCAAGTCTGTTTTTGCTTTTAATTTCAAATTTCAAAATTGTCGTTCGTTTATTGGCCAAAGCCTTTCATATTATTAAGAAAATTCAACGGCTTGACGCCATTTGTAGAAGATAGTCCCGAGAGCAAGACGTTGTGAATTTTGTGAAAAGTGATTAACCTTATTAAAGCAAATATATATGAAAGTATAGGCATCACAGTCCAGCCAGCAGTACATCTGGACTCTGCTATTCAACGTACCTGTGTTTTTTTCATTGAACTCTGGTAAGACCGACATTATTCATATATATTTTGTTTAAAAATGTGAGTGAGAGATGCTGCCATCACGACTAAGTAATCAGGTCCCAAGCTGATCTATGCAGCGCTTGAAGGAGAATTAGGATATAACACATTGCCAGTTTTGTAAATGCACATGTCTTGTGAAATAAAATGTTTTCTTAGGTGACTAGAGGGACACAGCTCACCTATCCCATTGAATGGTAGAAAAGAAGGATTAATAAGATTATATCAGATGCAGTGCCGCCTTTGTAGGAGAGACATATGAACAACACTGGTACACTGTGGAATGGATGTGCTGGATTGGTCCATTGGATATGACCCCGCTCTTTATTTCTTATGTATGCTCTTTTGTATATAAAACACAGTCTAAATAAGATATCACCCAGGAGACATTGTTTCATTATTACAGGGTCTTATCTGGCACTAGTCCGGTGCCAGAGTTCTATGTGAAAGCTGTTGAGAAGTTTTGGAGTCCAGTAGTGATAGGGGTCGCCAGTTTCCCCCTATTACTTTTGGAGCAGTGGTCATTCGGCAGGAAGAATTCAGACAGTTCCAGTGGGCCAGATAAGTGAAATATATGGTACCCTAACAGTAGATCAGCTATAAGAGCAGCATACTCCTGTATTCAAGAAATAAAACATTTCCCTAGTGAAATTAACAGAGACAGTGTATTTTAAAGAGACTGGGAGTGATTATAAGAATCCCAAACAGCCATCCAGTGTTAGAAACCAGAAATAGACAGATTTTAGTAACACTATTAGTTTAATTTAACAGTATTTGTTTGGACACTTGTCCCTGTGGGTCTAAAATTTACATTTTGTATATATATCTTGAATTTTTTTCATTTTTAAAAGTCCTGACCAGAAGAATACTAGGTTCAGGACCAAATAAATCATACAGAAAATTATTAATTGTACAAATTTATCTGAGGTGTTATTTCCTTAATCATAGCCTTTAATACTTATTTGTGTAGAGGTGTATTATTGTTAAAGTACCATCACACCACACTTGCATATCCCTAGACATTAGACGTAGCTATCATTCATACACTCAGAAGAACAATAATAAGAGAAGGAAGAAAGTTGGGATTAAACAATGTGCAAGAGCTAAGAGGAGTGGCGTCACAAAGTACAACCTGGAGAGCACTGGTTTCTGCCTTATGCGCCGTGTTTGGTGCTTAAAGAATTTATTATTATTATTATTATCATTCATACTAGTCAAGAATAAGTCTGCTTGAGGCCATAAGGTGGTAGCAGAAAGGTACCCTGATAATTCAACCTTAAATTTGTTAGAATCAGGGACCTTCACAGCTGGCCTCATTCAGTACAATAAGGAAACATATCAACATCATTTCATAACATCAAAACCCACCACGTTACGTTCGCAAACAATTTTTTCATCATTTAGCATGTAGGGTGCTTTGCTTTTGCTATAGTCTCATTTTGATTGATTGTACAAACCATTTCATTCAATTATTACATGCCTTCCAGCTCTCTATAAAACTTAGAAATTAAATGTGTCCGTGCCACGCCCTCTATTGCTGTGAGATCCGTTCACATATTTGCCATAGTTCCTTCTCTTTAGTTTTTTGTTTGTTTGTTTGATTGTTTTTCCTCTATTTATTTTATCTTCAGGATTCCGAACCAGATATTCATTTTTGTAATGGTAATAGCTGGTTTCCTCAATGGGACTCAATCTACTGCCATCGTTTTTCCTCCCTTCTTGGTACTTGGCTAGTTTTTTCAAAAGTTCACACTGGTGGAATCCTGTCACATCATTTTAAAATTTTCATTCTGTAAAAGCAACCTTTTAATATACGAGGCGTGTTCAAATGAAACCCGCCGGTGCTGCGCGAAGTGGACATTTGTAGGAGAAGCATGATGACGTCACATCTGACGTAATAAGCACATACGAATGTACAAGTGTGTAAGTGTTCATTCTCCTAGTATTCATTGTTTGTGCTGCAGACCGTTAAAATAATGGCCGGTGTGATACGGAATCAGTCCAAGGTCGATCAGCGAGCGGTGATCCAGTTCCTAACAGCCGAAGGATGTCGACCAGCCGACATTCATCGCCGAATGAAAGCAGTGTATGGTGACAAAAGTGTGTCTAAGACTACAGTGAAATACTGGGCACGAATGTTTCAAGAAGGACGTAAGTTAACGAAAGATCTTCCGCGGCCAGGTCAGGTGCATATTGTTGCGACAGAAGAAGCCATCGCCATAAGGAAGAACGCATGGGGTGGAGTTTGAACCACCTGCTGCGTTACGAAGAGGAGGGTGATGCCTTTCTGTTGCGCATAGTGGCAGGCGATGAGTCATGGTGCCACCACTTTGAGCCGTGCAGCAAAACAGCGAGCATGCAATGGAAACATTCCGGATCACCAAAACCCAAAAAATTCAAGTCACAGATTTCCGCCGGTAAGGTTATGCTGACCGCATTTTTTGACCATGAAGGGTGTAGTGGATTTGATGGTATTGTATGATGGTGATATTACTAAGTGTGATGCATGAGGTCAGCTGTGAAGGCTCCTGAGATAAAATGTAGCTGTGAATTGTCAGAAGGCCCTTCGTGCTACCACTACGACCTCACACCTATCTTTTTTTTACTAATGAATGTGGCTACGTTAAATGTCTAGGGTAATGATATGTAATGTGTTGTGGTAGTTTACATACACACACACAGATATTTACTAAGTCTAATAATATTAATAAATGTTATAATACACTGAACTAACTCACGTGTGTAAAAATTTTTGATAGTAATTTTCTTACATTTATTTGTTCTGAACCAAGGTTTTATTTTGGCCAGAACATATGAAAGGTTTAGCAATTATGAAAGAAATGCATGAATATTACATAATAAATGCAAGGTGTGTACATATATATGTTACTAGACTTGTTAATATTATTACTGTTTATAGTGTAATCTATTTTGGGAGAAAACTTAATGGATGTGCTGTTGGGGTGGCCTCATCACTCCCTGTCTATGGTGACTACACATTGTCCATTTATTTGATGGAAATTTTATGGGTGTGTTAGCAAATAAGTTGAGTTGGTGAATTCTCAGCAGACCAGGCGCTCACGTAGCTTGAAGGTGTAGCTCTGGTGCTGAGATCTGGTGGCCCCACCTCTCCGTGCTTGGGGGCAATATCAGAAGTCTGGTGGCCCCACCTCTCCGTGCTTGGGGGCAATATCAGAAGTCTGGTGGCCCCACCTCTCCGTGCTTGGGGGCAATATCAGAAGTCTGGTGGCCCCACCTCTCCGTGCTTGGGGGCTATAATAGGCTGCTCTGACAAAATGTCACTGCACGGGTCCACTCTGGTAATAATCAACAACTCATTTGACACCACAGTGGTGCCAACTGAAACTCACAGCTCTGCAATCAAAGTATTAGTCATGTGTCAGAATTCCATCCTCTAACCCTTTCTGGACACAACACTACACAACAACAACACCACTTAGACGGGTCAGATCTTTCTGACCAAACAACACATCTTACCAAGTTGGTTTCACATAGGATAAGTTCTCCCAGACTACGTATTCTGAAATATGTTCATTAGCTTCCTGCCATAGAATAGGATAGGTGATATGTTCCACTGATCTCAACACTTGATCTGTCCTTCATAATCCTTGCTGGAGTTTATGTATTTTATTTGTCTCTAGACCCTGAACTGGGGCGGGGGGTCTAGAGCGAATCCTTACTTGTTGTAAGGGACAGATTATGCTATTGCAGTATCAAATCACTCGAAACCTTAAACAAATATTAAAATGTACAAAGAAATAATTTCAGTCTTACCAGAATTATGAATATAAAACACAGTTAAATGCTAGCAAAACTCAGCTGAGCTGCTGGCCTTAGTATGGCGTCCCTCTAAATATTTCAATAGCTTCTGGGAATTACACCACTTACTAATTCACTGTGTCTACAAGGACAACTTCTAATGAATGGCACAAAATGCGCGTCTGAGCGCCGATAATATCTTCATCTATGGCCAATCACTGCCTTTTCTTTTTTCAAATTCAAATATCCTACCAATAAGTCATTTCAGTCATACCTCAGTCAAGTATGCCTTATTGTCTGTTGGTCCGTCCGTCTCTACTTGCGTTTCACAAAAAAACACACTTGTTTTTTGAAACAACCCTGCCTTCCCCTACACAATTTTGCCATTAAAGTTATTTTTAGCCACAATTCACCATCCCACCCCGTCTCTTCATTCCAACTAGATTTTAGCACTTGCGTCTTCAAGGCCACAATTTTTTGAAAATTAGTGACATATTTTATTTCAATGCAGACGTTCGCTGATATAAACAACACAGTCTTTTGTCAATATCTTTCTTATTATCTGTCCGTCTGTATAAATGAAAGCACATTATTTCACTGCTCAAGATGGGCCATCCGGCCAGCTAGGTTTTATATTCCTAACATTATTATTAAGAAAAGTTACTTTTCAAATATTTTCTAGAATCTTCTGGAATTCATCACTGCATTCAAATAAACGGACTAAGTTATCGCAAAAGCGTCCAATAAATGACTGTGGCGTATAATATCCAAGGTCCCTTTTGTCGATTTCTTTACTTTATGTCAACTTGGGGAACGTGACTTTTTCCTCCTTGCCCCACCAATTTGCGTCCTTTTAGCCTCGCTAGTTTCAAGCACGCGTTCAGTCAGATTTTTCCTTTTGATCTCCGTTCTCATCCCGTTCCGTTTTGCCTTCAAGTCTAACAATTTAATTTCCATGGCGGGTGATGACCCGCGGCGTGGGCGATCATGTATTCTAGCAGCTTACGCATTAGTTTTTATCCCTACGTTGTATCATTGGAGATATTTTAACGTTGTATCACGGTTAATTTTGTGACAAAGGGCTTCTATTGGTTGACTTTAAAGAGCCTGGCTTGAACATCAATGCCATCCGCTACAAAGACACACTAGACAACCTGCATACAGCCATCAAGAATAAACGACCCGGCATGCTTTCGCGTGGTGTGATTCTGTTGCACGGCAATGCTCGTCGACATGTTGCGAACATTGTGCAGGAAGCGTTAGCAAGGAACAGGTGGGAAGTTCTGCCACACCCAGCCTACAGCCCCGATCTGTCACCATGTACTTTCATTTGTTCGGACCCTTAAAAAAATCTCTAAAGGGACAACGATTCGACTCCGATGCAGACGTCAGGGCCTCGGTGACCAAATGGTTCAATAAGCAACCAAAGTCATTTTTCTCGGACGGCATCCGCCGTCTACCCATGCAGTGGGATGCGTGTCTGAATGCCTATGGTGACTATTTCTAAAGAACCCCAGTGGGTACTTGCTTCATAAAAATTGCTGTATTTAATTCTACTACTCCTGTTGATGTACCTTACATATATTTGTTATAAAGCCACTGGGATGGGTTTCATTTGAACACTCCTCGTATTTTTGGGGGTTTTTCCCTCCATGTTTCCGAACCATGCCGTGTGACGTATAATTTGAAAACTCCTATTCTTGGTCTTTCTCTATATTATCCAGTGCTATGAAAGCGGCTCTTAACTTGTGTGTCCTTATTTTGATAGTTCCAGTTCTTTCAACTCTGTTAAAATGCTACCAGGATGTACAGTGTAAGGAAATGATGACATGAACCAGTCAAGAGATGAGAAGAAGGCGTCTGCGATGGACATGGCACACATTGAGGAAAACATGTTGATAACATTACAAGGCAAGCTTTGTTATCGATTCCCTAGAGTAAAAGAGGCAGAAGTAGACGAAAAACTAACGGAGAACAGAGCTGAAGGCAGAAATGAAAATGATGAGAAAGACAAGGAAAGAGCTTGAGGTGACGCCACGTGACAAGAGGACTTGGTATGTCTTTGCTGAAGCCCTATGCTCCTTGGGGAACTAGAGGCTATTAATTGATATATATTTTATAAAACTCTTACATGATGTTAGCATTACAAGGCAGGCTTTGTTGTGGAATCCCCAGGATAAAATAGGCATGAGTAGAACAAAAAGTAATGGAGAGCTGGAGGCAGAAATGAAAATGATGAGACAGACATGGAAGGAACTTGAGGTGACCCCACGTGACAAGAGGACTTGTGTCTGTTAAAGCCCTATGCTCCTTGGGGAGCTAAAGGCTATTAATTGGTTGATATATTATAAGACCCCAAGTGCACTGTGGTTGTTATTCGCTACATTCGCTTCATGATCTTTATTTTTTTTTTATCTTTGTGGATTCCGTGACCCAGATAGAGTGAACTCTTGTCCAGTATTTTTCAATTTCCCTGCACAAAAAGGGGATCTCACCCACAAAGTCCAAATCAGTGAGCTGTTTCATCAGAGTTCACTAAACTTCGTGTCCGGTTTTTTAAATTTTGTTTCCATAGGTCATTGTATGTAGTCAATAGAAAGCAGAATCGTAACTGAACACACCCCTGAAGTAACTCAGTTATCTTATATAATTCTACAAGTTCTCTGCATAACATTCTACATTTAATAGGGCATGATACGTTCTTCTGGTTTTATTAGATAACATCTGCAGTGCTCCGTAATGCCATATAATTTTCCAAAATGATTCTAAATGCAAACTGCCGTTTCATTGTTCGCCAATCCAACGCTTAAAGCCGTGTTTCTTAGCCAGGGGTGCGAGATCCAACTTCTAGGTGTACGAGACATGCTAGATATTTTAGAAAGCGAATCATTATAAATCACTATATGATAAACACAACTCAAATGTATTTCTTCAAAATGGAACAGTAACAACATGAATTAAATATCTGAGCTTAGGCACATTTTCTATATCACATTTCTCAAAACATACTTTTATATCTTTTTCTTATTTATAGTATATTTTACGAGCTGGAAGATAATGAGGTGCCGGGCTTCTTAAGAGGGTGTAAAGGGGTGCGAGGCTTCTTAAGATGTTATAAAGGGGTGCGAGGCTTCTTAAGATGTTATAAAGGGGTGCGAGGCTTCTTAAGATGTTATAAAGGGGTGCGAGGCTTCTTAAGATGTTATAAAGGGGTGCGAGGCTTCTTAAGATGTTATAAAGGGGAGCGAGGCTTCTTAAGATGTTATAAAAGGGAGCGAAGCTTCTTAAGATGTTATAAAGGGGAGCGAGGCTTCTTAAGACGTAATAAAGGGGTACGAGACCTGTAAAAGATTAAGAAGCACTGGTATAAAGTGTAGAGCTCAGTTCCACCCTCATTTCTACCAACACGCACAGTTTGTGTGTCCAGTGTGCACTGACTCTGTTTTATCGAAACCCTTCAGCAGCTCTTCCAAGACATCTTGTTTCGGTAGGCTGCCAGGTGTTGGGTCTGTTTGTTTGTCCAAAATATGCAATCTAACTCTGATCTGATTCATTGTTGCAGTCTTTAATGCACACACATAAATCTGCTCTTATGTCCAGACCTCTTTCTATTAACATTCTTATGAAATAATTGGTCTTGTTTGTGCCTTCTACAAATCCGAATTATTTTCGGGTTTTATTTACTTCTGATACGTCTTATTAGTATTTTGTCAATGGCTCTCGTTTGTTTTTTCCCCATTTTGGCACACATATCGCGGTATGATAAGGGCAAAGCAGTGTACATGAATTTTATTAAATTGTATTATGTGTACCCAATGTTGTAGATATCATTCAGCAGTTATATTTTATCTTTTGTATTTCAAAATTATTCCACATTTTCAGATGTTTCTACTGTTAAATTATCTTGTCCAGGGCTATTGCTTGTTTTTCCATGTGGCATATGGCCTCCTCAACATCTGCCACAAAGATTGGTGTTTCTCCACATTTTTCACGTTTTTAAAATTAAAAGTTATTGTTTTAGATACTTTGTACATTGTTTCTTGTTATGGTCTCCTGACCAATTAATATTTCGTTGGATTTCAGACAGCCAGTGGCTAATTCAGATCCTGTTCCTGATAATTCATTTCTTTGCTTGTACATATATATGCCTTTTCGTGCTGCACTTCGAGTTCTCTGCACATCTGGTTTAGTGGGGCTTCTTTTACTGTCCAGCAATGCTTACTTATTAAAAAAAATTTTTTTTTCACATTTTGCTTTTGTCCCTGCTTCTTCTTCCTTCTGACTTCAATCAGTTGTAAAATTTCACGTCATCCACTTTTTTTCATTGTTATAGTGGATACAATATCTCTTGACTTTGCATGTATCGACTCCGCTAGAAATTTCATTATTATGAAATTCAAATTTTATCAAACTTGATGGTGGACAGAAAGTAAACTGCACTGAACAGAAAACATGTATTTGCGACATTAAAAAAAAATTATTAATTAGACCACTACCGAAACAAGTCAAATTATGACATGGAAAAGAGTAGAAGAAAAATGGATAAGTAGATGAGATAGGAAGATCTATACAGAGCGACACAACAGGAGGCAATCTGATCATCAGGAGTCCCCTCGTCGAACAAGTGTTTCGGCCCATTATTCTCCTTTACACTCGAAGGGGGGCGGACCTGCCTGGGTCATGACTCCCAAGTGTCTCAGCCTCCTGTTGTCTTGTGTAGAAAAATGAACCCATTCCACCTTGGATGCAGCTTCAAAATCCACAACTCCGCCAGCAGGAGGCAATTGTGAAAGTAACTAAGAGAAGACAAATTATTGCAGCACACCACTGACACGTCTGCGTGACGCCGACGAGGCTTGAATTCTTTGCGAGCCTACCTCTGAAACCTACCTTCGCCCCAGGGGGGTGTTGGGAAGTCAGGTATTGGTAGTACCTCTGGTGAAGGAGCTGTCATGCCCTTTTTAGGGCAGCTCAGCCACCTTTGGTCCAAACCTGGCATCCAGCTCTCACCGGTGGCTCCTCGTAGCTGTCAGCATGCGACAGCGGCCACCCCCCGGATAACGGCTTTGACAGGCCGGCTAAACTAGGTGAGGGTAGCCAAATGGTTATAAACCTTCGGTGAGTTAGGGTCTGCCTACCCATGCATGCGAAGACTGGATTCGATAGACTGCGCGGAAGAAACCACCTGTTGGTTCAACGGGCATGACGGCGATTACCAGCAACGCGCTGTGGAGCGTAAGGAGCACGGCGAGGCACGTAGAAAGCCCTGGTCATCCACTGCACCTGACTTCATCTCCAGTCGTCTTGACTTGTCTTGCCACTGGATTGAGATGGACCCAGGCGAGAGAGTGAGGTCGACGAATTGCGCAACTCTTCCTCACTTTAATCCAAATCACCGCGCAAGTCACTCTTTCATCCATTCTAAAGGATCAGTGGCATGCGAATCATCCAGAAGAGCAGCAGCGGAACAGCGGAGACAAGCTAGAAAGGACCGTGAAATAAAACCTTCACATGAAGCAAACATTCCCTGCCCACACTGTCCGAGATCTTTCCAGGCCCGCATCGGGCTCATCAGTCACCTTCGTACCCATAGACTAACCTAACATATTCCTAAATAATTGGATGAACAGAGTGGTCTTCATCACCCCGTGATGGACGAACAACACCTTCGCCCCATATAATGCCCTTCACCCTGTTTTTTGTAACACCGCCGTACTTTCACCAACACAATGAAAAACTCGATGAATTGCGGACTTGGAAAAATTTCAAGGTGTTTCCTAGACCGCAGGTGGGGCTAGCTTTTATTGTAACGAGTTCCAAAGTCCATTGCGATTGTTCCACTGCCAGTATGATGCCCTTTCCGCAGTTTCACTAAGCTTCTTTGGTGCCCTTGTTCTCGACTGTCCTTTCAGACCCAACAGTTTCAATAAATCATACACCGACGCAGCCACGTAGATGAAGACACAGATGAAGATGAAGTGGTAATAATGATGATTATAAGGAGGGCGAAGACAGTGAGGAAACCATTATGGACATGTGTTTGGTTTTCACATTACTTAAAGTGTTATTGTTATCAGTAATCAAAAGATAGTGGAGTTAAATGTTCTATATTTTATTTTTCATGGTTTTGCATTTTCCTATCCAACTAGTGACTGGAAATTTCATTTTTATTTTTTTTATTTTTTCAGAACTCCAATCAGCGTAGCTATGGTCAAGCATACAGCCTTTTCAGTAGCCTTTCTGGTGATCTGTTTCCATTCCTGGTTACTTTTTGGCACAGCCTTTGTGTCTGCATTTGCCACTCCAGCTGCAGAAGAAACAGAGGCGATCTTGTCTTCAATTTCTGACGCGGACAGAGAACAGGCCGCAAAAGAACTGTTTCTTCCAGGTAACGTCAGGGCTGAAATAGAAACAGAGCGATCTTTAGAGGATTTTGTCCCAAAAAACATTGACAACGAGAATGATGACGCACTCTACTACGACGGTAGTGACTTCAGTAAACGCAGACTTCGAGAAAGCAAGCGCAGGTTACGAGGGAGCAAAAGATCTTTTACCGAGGACAAAAGGCGTCTAAGATTCATTAAAAGACATGAATTCGCAGATATCGCTGGATTTCCCGAAGAAGGGGAACTGGCTCCAAGGTTACGTTATCACAATCTACGCAGACGGTAGGCATCTTCTGCAATTAAACGTGATTCTGTGCGCTAGCAACTTTAAGAAAGTTCTAACCTGATAGAGCGAGAGAGGCATGAACTAACTAGTTCAGAAAATGACATATGTCTTATCTAGGGAACTGCTACTGAAGGCATTCTGACTTAGAAGTACACCAGAAAGATTTAATCGTTTAGAAACTTTGACCACGACAATAATTTAGTGAAATAATCGACCATTCGTTTTGAAGAATTCCCCCCCATACAAAAATTTTGTAGGATTGGATAGTTGTATTTCTAGCTTTCAAAATTTTAATAAGATTTAGTAATTATTTGAAAAAAAATTTGTTATTTAATTCCATTTCTTCCCATTTCATCGTTCTTTCTTCCTCTTCAATTCTTTAATTTTTTGTTGTTGGTTCTGTTATGATGTTTTTTTTCTGGAACATTTCTCCGTTCATTATTTAGTTTATTTTAGGCTACGATGTTTATTGTGAAGATTGGCACACACGTACTATAACAAAATAAATGCTGTTATTTGACACCACACGGCATTAAAAATTAGCTTGTATATCTAACCATTGATGGGGAAACACGAGAGAGGTGAAAGGCGAATCATTCGGTCTAAGAATATCATTTTCATAGACGGGCAAGAATGAAACAAAGGGCTATTCGTTAAAAAGAAAATACATACAAACAAACTCCTGTCACATAATATAACACAGAAGGCCTCTTTTGGGTAAACACACTTTTTAAAAAAAAAAATGAGAACTACAGAAAGGCTTAAAGAATATGAAACATTTTCTAAACTAAATAAAAGATAAATCTTTATTAGTGACGTTATTGCGATGAAAAAAAAAAAAAAAAAAAAAAAACTGAAGCCAAACTGTCTTTTTTTCAGAGTAGCTGCTTCCGTAAAGTTGATATACGTAACATTTTAGTGAACGTTGTCTCCATTTTTCGTTTTCGTAGTCTTCCTCTTCTACCGTGAGGGGTACAGGTTTCGCAGAGAGCGCTATGTCTCTCTTGCCATGTAATCAAATTTTTAAAGCAAACTGTTGACTGGCCTGTTGTGCCATGGACTTGCCCTCTAATAAATTCATAACGCTATAAAACCTGATCAGCTCTTTATTCCAGCCATTTTAGCAGCATTTAAGCTGCTTCTTATTCATTCCTCCTCTCCTTAATGTGTACAGGTTTGCTTGAGAACGTCAGCTTAACAGACACACAACCATTTGTTTCGCTAACCGAACTGGGAGGGCTGGTTGCCGGGAACACCACGCAAAGAGCCTGTATTATAACGGCCTCGTGTAGTTGCCAGGAACACCACGCACAGAGCCTGTATTATAACGGCCTCGTGTAGTTGCCGGGAACACCACGCACAGAGCCTGTATTATAACGGCCCCGTGTAGTTGCCGGGAGTATCTAAAGAGACAAAGAAAGAATATGCCTACTGCACCCTCAGGCATCATGTGGGAATGAAAGGATATAGTATGCAAGATTAATGAGAGTGGAAGGGCAGAATGTTAGACGGGCCTGCGCGCCCAATTCTTTACCCTTCGAAAATAAAGTTCGTTCGTTCGTTCAGGCATGTCGTACAAGGCGACTAGTGTGAGGTTGTGCATGGAGCTGGCAAACTCATCATATAAAACAAGCTGCCACAGAAAGCATCGCAACAAGAGCATGAGAATGTTTGATGCTGGCTTCCTGTAAGAAGATCAGCTGCAGGGGTGGCTCCGTGCTCTGTAAGGAGTGCAAAGGAGAATGATGATGATATAATAAAGAGAGACAAAGGGAAAGAGAGAGAGAGAGAGAGAGAGAGAGATGTAGAGAGAGAGAGAGAGGGAAACAAACGGAAAAAAAAATCCTTACTTCATCAGAATAAAGAAACAACAATGTTACCTATTACATTTCTGCAATAATTCCATTCAGTGAATTAAAAAAGAAAAAAGAAAAAAGAAACAATAGATTAATATTAAAAACCAGAAAGAATTGAAAAAAATAATAATTATAGTGTGAAAAAAGAGAGGTATTTAGAAGTATAGAGGTATGGAGATTCCAGATATGCAATGAAGAAGCATAACTGTCGTAGATTTGTGATAGGTGATTAAGACTTAGTTTGGTCCCTTCTGAATAGACATAGACATAAGTGATAGCTCAGTGGGAGGTGATAAAATAGAAATAGATTTCACGGGTGAGATGGAGGAAATATATTAGATTCTGTCTCTGACACTCGAGAAGCTTCTCTCGGTCAGCCTATCATCTACAACAGAGTTAGATTAGTCAGACAAATCTAATATAATATATAGTAGTATATATATACCTCCCATACACACACACATATGTGACTACAATAGACACACAGACGTAAACCTATGACAATGAAAATATAGATAATTTGGAACGAGCTGACCAACATATTGATTAAGTTTATGTGAAGTTTAATTATCATGATAGACTCCCATCGCAACATATAAAATTACATCGAACATATACAAATAGTCATAAAGTCAATGAATTGCTACAAGAATGATAGACACGTTGGTATGATCCTTTCCCTCGATGTATAGCCCACAGTCCTGTTGGAAGAAAAGTGATCGCCCCAAAGAGTCACGGATACATATGATTTAGTCTAAGATTTCCCTTTACAGGTATGAACAATCTTGGATACTCTGATCTATCCTAAGGAAAAATATTGTTAGCAACAACACTTGCATAAAGAAATTTAAGACAGCAAATAATGGGTGCCAAAATACAACAATAAAAGAATCGCTCAGTCCTGCATTCACTCTATTCAGTCTGCCGTGATCACTAGCTTTCGTTCGTACTTACATCTTTGGTAGCAACTTCTGGACAAACAATTTTTAGGACATGCACATACAGAATCTCCAGGGTTAGACATTGTCCAAGGGAACCCCAGCTCCAAAAAGATAGGTTGAATTCACTTCTTCAGGGAACGTTTCCTTGGTATTTCTTATTTAGGGATATCTGGTTCTGTCACATTAAAATTGTCCAAGCACGAACGATAACAGCGAGCCAAGTGTCAATAGCTTAGATTTCTAGTAACTAGGAATGTCAGGTAACTGCCTTCTCTCAGTATAGGATTTTATTTGGTCACACCACCTACTAGTCACAACTCCGTCGGAATGTTTATTGATTGTAATATTTTACTTGCCACAAGGGCTGAAATGTACTTGAGGTTTCTCTCAGGAAGAATTAAATCTGGCGCGATAGGCCCGTTACTTTATTTAAACCTTAAAGTTTATGGAATGGGTACTCTGTCGTTCTGGATGCCAATGCAATGCCAGACAGGTTTTACTTTACACACCCAAGTCTTTAAGAATAAAATGTTTATGTTATTCACAGATACTACTCAGTACTCAACGCTGGCAAAGTTGGGTCACCAAAGTTTCA
This sequence comes from Oreohelix idahoensis, assembly GCA_024509875.1. Lineage (NCBI taxonomy): Eukaryota > Metazoa > Mollusca > Gastropoda > Stylommatophora > Oreohelicidae > Oreohelix > Oreohelix idahoensis. Next base: position 1,289,547 of record JAMPIV010000784.1, read on the forward strand.
TTGAATAAAGAGAAAACAACATATAAAATACTTATGCATACTATTCCCTCGGTTATAACTTACATTATAAACTGCAAGCGTAGAGCTTGTCTTATCATTTAAATCTCCCGTGAAATAAGTTATATTCACAAAATCAGTCATCATGAATTAGAAATACATAGTACTTCGTCAATACTCAATGATGAATCAGTGCAGTTATAAGTTAGTTAAAATATTCTCGACTGATTATTCGCAGTTTAATTTAATTCATTTACAGCTGCATGAGTTTAAGCTAAAAATTATAATATATTCTGCTTTCCACGGTAACATGTCGACTAGCGAATATAACAGACTTAATATTAATTTCTTCTGCACAGAAATCTAACTAGTAAAATGAAAATAAGCGGTTTATCACTAGATCACTCAACACAATAGATATTAAATATTTACCTCCACACAGAACTACAGATTAAACCACGAACTAGAATCCTTCAATATAATGATAGTCTAGAACTCGGTAAAATGTTGCCAAGAAACACAGAACTTTGCAATATACAAGATATTTCCTAGCACGAGTGATCTGTCTACTGCAGATTTAGGAGTATGAATGACTAGTCTAAAACTCTGTCGGGTAGATATATCTTAAACAAACAAAGGATCCTACGTTATTTCGCAAATCCGAAATAGCCTCCCCTTCTCGTCTCTTAACACTTCACATACTAGACGCAGGCCCTAACTGCCATCACCTGTCAATACGCGTCTTAACGCCTCACCCGACTACTCTCATTTCTGAGCGCAGCAGATTGGTGCCTACTCACACCTAACGCCGAGAAGTCAGTCGAAGAAACGCTGTGTCAGGTGAAAATGTAGACGATATGTCTGCCATCATGTCTGACGAAAACGAATTTCTCACACCATTCGCTCACATCCCGGGACTGACATCTATGTAATAAACTGCGTTACCAGTATGAGAAAAGAAACGGCAAAGTCAGAATGGGAAAATATATTTTGTCGCAAACGAACGAATGCGAAAAACAGGAAAAGGATAAAAGAGCGATAATAAAGTAGAGAACACGGGTAGAAAAGATAAAGAATATAGAAAATTTATTGATCATAAACCTCTATGCGACAATAACATCAAACAATATTTTTAAATTTTCTGCTCACTAACTTGTTAACTAATTTCGCCACTTTATTTTAAATGCTGAGTTCATTGCCTGAGGTGCTAATTCTTCACACGAAAATGTAACGAATGTATAATACGAAAAAATTTATATGAATTACAAATGTGATAGCGTCAAAAAAGACATCAAACAATGATGACGTCATCTAACGTAAAGAGTCGTTGATCTAATAATATATATATTTATATATATATCTAACGTATATATATATATATATATATATATATATATATATATATATATATATATATATATATGTATATATATATATATATATATATATATATATATTGCTCTGAATAAATACAAAGTTTGCAAAGATAATAACCAAAAAGCAAATGTTAACACCTTAAGACGCATGGAATCACAATGCAGTTAGTCCCTTCATTTAAAAAAAAAAATGGATTTTTCATTGGTGGTTTCAGTAGCCACTGATTTTGTAGGACACGATTGCTAGCCACACGCTGAAATGTCACCTTAATCTTATATTATATTGGTAAGAGAGCAGAGGTCCTAATATTCCTTTGTCACGCGGAATGGAAACGTTGTTTTTATTATAATTGAACATTATCTAAAGATACTTAAAATATCTATATTCATTCCATGTGTTTGGAACAAGCTTAAAGCCCCTGAACCTGCTATTTAATGTACCCCATAAGAGTGTAACTGTAAAACACGAATGACATCCTCAACTAACAAACAAACAAACAACAATTGAAAACACAAAAAAAAACACACATATATCAAGTTTTTGTTTTCTCTCTTTGAATATACATACCTATATTTAATACCCAGAAACAGGAAGTTTTCACCAAAGTGGAAGTAACGTCTGCTGCAAAAATGCGGAAGGATACAAAAGGCAAATGCAGTTTCTTCGTTATTTATTTGGGCAACATTTTGTATTTTATTTTCGTTTCTCTTTTTCTTTGCGTGTGTGTAGTTTTACAGATTGCATTGGTTTATGGTAAGACATTTGCAAGTTCTTAGACGTATAAAATAGATATGCAGAATTAATAACAGCTTTTGTTTGATGATTATGTGGCTGGTGTTGTGCTTCTGTAGTTTTGTAAGTTTACATACTGCTTCTGATGTTACAACAACAACAACAACAACAACTACTACTACGACTACTGCTATACTACTACTGCTACTGCTACAGCTGCTGTTGCTGCTGCTACTAATAATAGTAATAATAATAATAATAATACAACTACCACGACTGCTAATGCTATTACTACTACTACTACTACTACTACTACTACTACAACTACAACTACTACTACAACTACTACTACTACTAGAACTACAACTACTACTACTACAACTACTACGACAACAACAACTACTACTACTACAACTACAAATACAACAAATTATTAATGCTACAGAGCCGCGATAGCGCAGTGGTTAGTGCACTGGCTTCCTAGCTCGGTGGTCCATGGTTCGATCCTCAGTTGAGGTGGGATTTTTTAGACGGCAAACGTCTCCGGGGTCGACCCAGCCTCATGAATTGGGTACCAGAACAACTCTGGGAAGGTTATGGCAACCGGCGTGATGCTGACCACATCAACCTTAGTGTGCCGATGGTCAAGAAAATACGGGCCAACACCGTATTCCCAATATGCCTCAATAGGCGTGTAACGGGATCCTTTACCTTCCCTGTTAATGCTGCCACTACTGCTACTAGTACTCCTGGCCAGTATTACAACAACTAATATTATTACAACCACTACAACTGTTACTACTTTGACAGATATTACAGCAACAGCAAGAACCACATAACATGCTACTGATACCAGTGGCGTATCCTGGTAATGCGAGCTAGGCGGGCTGCTACTTAAAATGAATATGTACGCCTACTATTTAACTTCTTCCCCTCTTAATTTAAAAACCAACTATATTCAATTACGCAACGATAGTTATATGTCAATTATCTCCGAAATGCTAATTAAGTTACAACTTGAAACTCACTGTCACTAATAATCTGCATTCCCGGCAACTAACAAAAATTAATCACAAAAAACACTGGACGGACGCAGCCGATTTTTACAACCCGAGAGCTGCAAGACCACCGCACGCATGTTCGTATTGTATTGACGTATCTGGCCATGACCCCGATTCCACACAAACCAATTTTCAGACGTGAATCCGAAAGGTACCACACGCATTGTGACGGAATTATCCGAGAAACTTCGGGCGATTGTAACCAACCAATAAAAACTGCACTATAAAACGCGTCTGGGAAACTGAAACTAGATATACTCGTAGATTCTATGCGGGAAAATCCGTTATCCTGATGCGTGCGGTCCGAAAGCAGAACTTTAGAAGAGAAATATTTTATAGAATAATAAATTAAATTTTTATTTTCCTTCGGGTATAGGTGTGCGCAGCACGCACAGCACACATAGAGAATACGCCACTGACTGATACCATTACTACTATTTCTATTTTCACCACAACAATTATATCTACCACTTTTACTGCAACTAAAAGGTAAAGGAACCCGTTACACGCCCATTGAGGCATATTGGGAATATGGTGTTAGGCCCATATTATCTTGACCGTCGGCACACGAGGGGTGATGTGGTCGGCATCACGCCGGCCGCCTTAACCTTCCCAGAGCTGCTCTGGTATTCATTTAAGGCTGGGTCGACCTAGGTGCCGTTTGTGGCCTAAAAAATTCCCGCCTCATCTGGGGATTGAACCATAGACCACTGCGCTAGGACGCCAGTGCACTAACCATTATGCTACCGAGGCTCCCACTGCAACTAACAAATTGAAAAAAAAAAAAAAAAAAACTCCATCGTCTCTTTCCAAAAATGAATGACCGCTATCGGCTGTACACACTTTATGACACGAAAGAAAAAAGTACATCAGAACAAGATCCACGGAGAACAGAATATCAGAAACACTTCTTCTTTTTCTTCCGTCCTTAGCCAAAGACCGACCAAGCAGTCAGAGGCCATCACGCCTTGTGGCGTCTTAAGGGCAACAGCAGATTGATTTTCTCTGTTGTAGTTTCCCATCACGCCTAGCGGCGTCTTTAGGGCAACCACAAATAGATCCATCTGCCGTTGTTTCCGTAATCGGTGTGACAAGCCAACGGGTGATCAGCCCATTGGGCATCAGAAACACATATAAACAAAAATGTTTAGTTCTATTAAACCACGTCTTTCTTGGTCTTCGTTTCGCGCATACGCTCTTATAAAAACTAAAACAAATAAATAATACAGTCCAGTGTATTCATGTACAGTTTTCATCAAAACGAAAGATAACAGTGGAGCGCGGAAAAAAAATTAAAGAAATATGCTAAGATTAGAATTCCCGACCATAAACAGCAATCGTATAGCTATCATAGGCCAAATACAACATAAAACGACGCAAAGAGACTGGAAAATACCCAGAAAGGTCTTATCATGTGGAAGGAAAAAAAGACGAAGAATATAAACATAAACATATGACTGAAGATCGCCAGACTCCGACAATATTAGCGTCTTGACTTGACTTTGATCCACCGTCACTGAGCGTCAGCTCTTGGTGACCTAATTTTAACGAAGTGGATTAAAAGACAACCTACCTTAAGTGAATGTTTGAAGTTTAGACAGAGATATCTGGTTATTGTTATTATTAATCAGAATCGACCTCACTGAACTCCGGGCAAACCCGTAGGTGCTCAGTATCCCTCAGGAAATGTCGAAGAGTATGAATTGTACCTGTAGCACGCTGGTTGTACATACGGCGGATGCATCCTCTCTCACGTCCATCTCTGCTAGTCCCACGTTTGATGCCAAACTCCAACAGTCTCAGCCTTGTTGATTCATCCATTGCAGCGTCATTATCTAGCAGGCGATCATTAATTGCCCTTAGTATCTCTCCCTTATCCATGTCCAGTGTCCCCACTATGGGTGCTCTCGAGACAAGTTGTCAGCTCTCTCATTGCCACGTACCCCCTGCATGTCCAGGACAGTTCTTGAGGATTCTATTGATGTTTTCCATTCCTGCCGCAGCCATCCGTTCTAAACTTTCCGAAGCATGGCTTGAGAGTCTGACAATATAACTGTACTGGTTGATGAAATTTCAGACAGCCACCTCAGTGCTGCAGTAACTGCTTCTACTTCCATTCTCATGCTGGAAGTTGTTGTCATGTAGGCTCCACTCTGTTCAGCAACGACCCTGCCCTTTATTCTCGCAGAGAAGCCCCATAGAATTGGTATATTAAAATTGTCACCCATAAACATTAAAAAAAAGAATTTGGAATAGGTCACGCTTTAAGAACACATTAAAAAAAAAAAAAAACAAAGATAAATTTATGTGAACCTCTATAAGGAAAAAAAGGGAAGGGTAGGTATATGGAAACGCTGAAAGGAATAATAGAGATGTAAGCAGATGGAAGCTTGAAAGATCTGTAATGAGCTGGAATGACTTGCTCAGGACCGGTTCCAATGTTAAATAAAATGGTCAGTGTCTTACTCTCAAAACAGAACGTGGAGAAAAACAGCTTAAGAAAAATAAACACCAGTAGAGAGGTATTATGCATTACAGTATGCAGTAAAAAATTTAAGTAATCGAAAGGTTAAAAGCAAGGAACATGTAGAAGAGTCCTATTGGCCCATAGAAGCTTCTGATATCCTTCCTTGCAATATGAGACAGTGAAACTTATTTAGAAAGGAATTACAATAAGATTAAGGACTTTGTGGAGTCAAAACAACACAAACAACTGCAAAAATTAATTTTGAACAAGGTATGCAATGAACAATAAAAGAAACATATCAATATCGTTTTCCTCTTGGCTTCATATGGAACACGGTGCCATCCCTGTAGCTGGTCCACGTGCAGGAAGCATGCATCAAATCATTTACAGGCTCTTGAGGCGGTAATTTATGTAGCGATTTGTTTACATGATGAGGTTTCCAGCCTCATGCCCAACGTCATATATGTCGCCGTGTACAACACGCCTGAGGGTGCAGAAGTCTACTCTCTCTTTGTTATCATCAGAGATACCCAGGAACTACACAGGGCGTCAAACGAACGTAGCGTCAAAATAAAAAAAGTAAGAAGACTCGTACAAATCATGAGTTTTACAATACATCAGAGATAAAGAACATTTATTTAAGGTGACACAAAATCGTCAATTTGCTGAAGATGTAGTACGCGTTGACTGACGATGGTTTTAATGTTGATGCACAGTTCATGATGGGTCTTAGCTGTACCGGTTATAAAATTGGACCTATCTTCTTCCTCTTCTTCTTTTTCTTCGTCTTCTTCTTCTTCTTCTTCTTCTTCTTCTTCTTCTTCTTCTTCTTCTTCTTCTTCTTCTTCTTCATCTTAAGCTTCTTCCTCCTTTTCTTCTTCTTCTCCTTTTTCAAGTGCAGTGCTAACTGTAGAAGGCGATTGTGCCTCTCCACAAATTATGTCCTTGTGCTTATCTTCAAATCGTCAAAGATGCCCAACAAATGCGGAAATGAGAAAGCGCATTTGGCCGACACCAGTACCATTCGTGGAAGAGCTCTACGGAGATTCAAATAGCCTCAAACTGACTACTGCTTTCTTTGAAACCATTCAAGTGGACGTCTGAGAGTGTATGAAGAAGAAGATGAAAAATCTTATGTTAACTATTTTGGACGTCATGATGTTGAACTTTCAAGTACGAATTATCTTTTCTCTTTGTCGTCCTATATATATATGTATATAAATCGAATCACGGTACCGACACACTCCAGTCTACCCAGCTGTCAATAGGTACCTGACTTTGAGCTAGAGAAAGAAAAGGCAGCGAGGAAGAAAACTGGTCACCCCACTTCTCGATGCTGGACCTAGTATAGTGAAATCTTTAACACTTCATTCCCCCCTACGGCAGTATTTGCTATGGGACTACCTTTATTATGGAGCATGAAGCCATCACTGTTTGGCCCACTTGAAGGAAGCCTGCACTAAAACATTTATGTGCTCATGTAGCGTTGGTTTCTGTAACTGTTTGTGTTACATGATGAGTGTACCAGCTCTCGTGTACAACCACATATAAGTTGCCGCATTGTCTCCTCAGAGAATCACGCAACTACACAGGAATGAAGAGAATAAGTCCTGATAAGAAAGAAAATTGCAGATGAACAGTGCATTATTTGAGCAAAGAGAGACACGAACTTGTGGATACATACAGACCAGCCTTAGCCGTTGTGTGGTCCTATTTGGACCATTTTAGTGGGGCCCCTGGACATTTTTTTTTCTTCAAATTTGCCATTACACACAATTAAAAATAAAACCGTCTATGCTCATTGGGGAGGTGCAGTGTAATGATGAGGTCGATACTATTTAACATTGAACTGACTATATTATAATCTCATTACATATAAGGGTAACAACTAACATATAGGATGGATAAAAATATGTCTCAGACCTAGTGGTCTTTTATATTTGGACATGCGCCCTAATATAACCGACTAGGTTGATCGGGAACGCGCCTCGCCAAAACGAGGCGTAACCTTATTTAAAAAAAAAAAACAATAACTAACATTTCTCTTTCTTTACTAAAATGTTTTTAATTCAAAGCTACGTGATGTGAATGAGCTGAAACTGCAAAGATCTACACATCGTTCAGTTTGTAATCTACCTAAACGTGAAGTACTGAAAATTATGGGGGAATTTGAGAGTTACGATTTTGTGTTCCGTATTGAACAGGTAAGGAACTTACTCTGTTCTATATTTTTCTTATTCATTGATGCGACCATCCTAGATATTGCGTGGCAACCACGACAGCTTAGTCACTCATGTGAAATTTCTGTATGCAAGTTAAAGTTACTTAACTGTCAGACACTTCTATCTTTTCCACAAAGTACATTAAAATAATATCTATATTTTTACTTAGCACTTTCTTTTTCTAAGTCACACAGTTCGTATTTTTTTTAAATTGGAGTTATTGTGACAACAGTCATAATCCAGCCGTTCATTTTTCTGTAACCATCTTTGCTTTCCGGCACTGTGCGATTCTTTTTTTCTTTTCATCCCTTCATTATCTTGCTATTCTCTTTCATCTACCAATGATTATCTTATTCTCGGTTGACAACACGTATTTTACCAGCTTGTCACATTCCTGATCTATTTATCTTTTCTTTGTGGCCCGTCAGCGCTTAGCTAGGGCACAAGACAATATCACGTTTATTTGTTTGCTCAAGACGCTAGCAATAGACATATTAAGTCGTCTCTCACCTCATTAGATTGCATAATTACTTCCACTCATCTGGTGAATGAGTCTGATAGTGGTAAAACAGATGGTCATCTAAGATATAACGTGGGGAGTAACATGCAAAAATACGGCCCAACCTTATGGTTGTCTGGACTATAACAATCTGGTAAAATTAGGACAGGGCATATCACGTAATCATTTCCGACAGGTATCTTTACCATCTTAAGCAAGATGTCCTATGGTAATAAACAAAGATGGAAGAAGAGACTACAACCAACAGAGAAGATTTATCAGATTTAATAATTAGGACAGGTTGTATGATACAATTTACTTGTAAATGTAACACTTAAGCGGCATTACTTTATGTGGGGATGAGTAGTGTCTACCCCTAAACGATTGTTAAAATCAGATACATTACTTGTTGATGGTTTAAAATTAAAATATGACCGAAACTTAATTATGATTGTGTTATCGTCTTTAGATCGGTTTTAAAGTTATGTAAGGTCCCGCCTGAGTTTAGGGGATGGTGATAATACGTGAGAAGTAAAGATGTAAGAAATATATTTTCACGAGTGGATAGTTTAAGGAGAAGATCTGTCTCTGGACTGAGTAGTTTCTCTAGTCCAGCCTATCTATACGACCATAATTTAGTATGACAATCTTGTACCTCCCGATATCTGGAAATATAAGTTACACTAAACACTCACACACAGCTATGTGACAACAAGACACATAAACGTCAAAAAAAAACTATGGTTAATTTGGGTATGGGTCTGATCAACACACAAAGTTTAGTTCTTTTGTTGTTTATTATCATTAAACTTTACAACATCGAATATCTAAAAGAGAAAGATCAAATACACCAGAATTACACATATAGACAAATAACAGAATACCTGTGCCCTCCCCTCATTGAGAAGATAAGAACCCAACAAGTTAATAACCCCAAAGGTTAAAAGTTTTGCACTAGTTTACAGTACAGACAATAGAGAAATAACGCAGTTCCCACTAAACGTTATCCAATAAAATAAAACAATAATTAATCAAACAGAGTGCAGATGATACAATGTTTCCTGTACTAAAGAAAATATTTCACTCTCTCTCTCTGTCATACGTGGCCACACAATCTCGCTTCCTACCCTATTCTTGGTGAAACAATCTGTTGGACGTAAAAATCCATGAATATGTATATAAGGTCCAGAGTATTTAGCTTCCGAATTGGGCCCCAGTCCCTCCACTAATAATTACATTTTATAAGAGGGGGGGGGGCGCGCCTAATTTGGTGGTTGATTCCCGGATAAACAATTTCACCTTGAATAGTTAATGCCGAGACTCTGAGATCTGGTGTTCACAGTAAACAGTAAGAAAACATCTGATTGCTAAAAAAGAACTGTTAATTATTGTTAATTGATGATGGTGGTAAATCTATCGGCTGTCTCTGTTGTGAGTGCCGATTTTGAAACAGCGTAACTTGCTGGATAAATCCGATGAAAAACGACTGTCAAAAGTCCGGAGAAATGTTATATCTTTCACATCCCAGTGGGCTGATAAAATTGCATAAATAATTTCTGGTGTGTATAGTTATGGATTTTGATTATGGAGTTATCTACCCTTTCAAGATGGAGGTGAAATTCTTTTCTCACCTTAGACGTCGAAAGAAAAACATCAGGAATGTGTATATTTCGATGGATATCATCATGTTATGTTAAATATAGAATAAAAGATACATCAGAGTATCTAGTGGTGTAGATATTTTCCAATAACCGACCTCGAAACCCTCGAATCGGTTGGTTGGATAGGAGGGTTGATCAGAGATTTAACAAGTCACTATCGTAAAACAAGCGATTGTTTTCGAAACAAAACCAAGCTCGACCGTGAACATGACTCATTCTAATATCTTAGGGGCTAAGGAGATTTCCAAAATTGGATACTGGAACTTAGAAGAACAATAATAAGAGAAGGAAGAACGTTGGGCCTAAATAATGTGCAAGAGTTAAGAGGAGTGGCGTCACAACGAACAACCTGGAGAGCACTGGTTTCTGCCTTATGCGCCGTGTTTGGCGCTTAAAGAATTTATTATTATTATTATTATAGTCCAGTTAAATTTACTATTAAAATGTCAGTTAGTCTCTGAACTCGGAGATGTGTAAGCCAAAAGAAGACAATTTAAATCCAATCAGTAAAAATGGAGAAAAGGCCAACATAGACCACAATGGACCAAAATATACACCAAAATAAAGCCAAATAAAAAACCGCTAATCGCCGTTGATCAGGTCATGCCTAAGGATGAAGAAACGTTATGGAAAGATACTACTAATATATATCTACATCTAAGCACACGGTGTCTCTAGCCTATTTCTATCTGGTCAGATCGCCTAGTGCGGCGTCTCTAGATTAGGTGAAGGTATGTGCCTTCCCCGCTCCTTCTTCGCGCGCTAACAATCGCGATCAATGTCAGTTATTATTTAATTTATCCATACGCGCACTTTAACCATTATCGCCTGTCGCTAAATAGCTATTAGAGGGTCGGCGTCGGTGTGTTTAGTCGCATGGTATTTAAACAACAGTCCCTTACTAAATTACACAAAATGAAATAAACGTGAGTTCTATTCCGTCAATTATCCGTCGCGCCTAGTGTATTAATTAGTCAAGTAAACCGTCTCTCTGTGTGATAACGGGTGGAAAATTATCATTACTGAACAACTGGTACACAACTAGCTACGCGTTATTTTCCACTGATTCTAATACCTAGAAAATCACAGTGAATTTAAGATGATAAACCTTTAACACTTTAATACGCTAAGCACCAATTTTATATTACCAGAAATCCAGAAGGAAATCACTACGAAACTATTAACACATCTACTCCCAATGGTTCTAGATACTGTGTTTAGACTCTCCGAAAAATTCTGACCTACACTGATAACTGATTTTGGAAAGGCGCAGTTTATATCCCATTATGTTATTATGATCTCTTCTTCTTCTTCTTTGATCCATAACCGCAACCGTCAAAGCAGTCAGCGGCCATCACGCCTGGTGGCGTCCTGTAGGGCAGCAACAAATTGATTCCACCTTGCTCGGTCGGCGGCCATCCTATGTTGTTGATAAAGGGCATCCCCGTCATACTCCTGTTTTCACCTCGAAAGTTACATTACTCAATCCAACACTGCACGTAAAGTTAGAATAGAGGCTTTTAATGATGGAAACAATGCCGCTGGGAATTCCATAAGCCCTCAGTATTTTCCATAGGCTGTCCCTGTGTATGCTGTCAAAAGCCTTTTCAAAATCAACAAAGTTAATGTACAGCTGTCTCTGCCATTCTGAGCACTGCTCTATAATGTTCCTGAGGGTGAATATATGATCTGCACATCTTCTGTTCTTTCTAAAGCCCGCTTGTTCTTTCCTCAGTTTATGGTCAACTGCTTTTGAAATTCTCTGGATGATTATCCTGCCGAGTATGTTGCTGGGAACTGAGAGGAGAGTAAGTCCTCTCCAGTTGTTGCAGTCTGCGAGGTCGCCCTTCTTGGGCAATTTGACAATTATTACTTTACTCCACTCTGTTGGTGTTGTCTCAGTTTCCCAGACTTGTGCAAATAGTGGTTCTAATAGTTCTGCTGCTAGTTCAGGGTCTGCCTTGAATAACTCAGCATTTAAATTGTCGTGACCAGGCGCTTTTCCATTTTTTAACCCTTTGATAGCTGTGATAATTTCTTCTTTTCGTGGAATGTCTGCATTTACGTCTAAGTCACTTTCAGCCTCAGGAACATTCAGCTGAGTCTCTGGTGGTTCCTTATTCAATGTTTCTCTGAAGTGCTCTGCCCATCTTGTTTCCTGCCCCTGTGCTGTGGTGATGGGATTTTCTTGCTTGTCTCTTACTAACGTTATGTTGTTTGCACCTCGTTTTCCACTGATAGTTTTAGTTATTTTATAAATTGTGCTTTGTTCATTTCTCAGTGCTGCCTCTTCTGCCCGTCTTGCAAGGCCATCCAGAAATGTCCTTTTGTTATCACGGGTTTGACGTTTTACTTCCTTGTCCAGCTGACTGTACTGTTCACTATATATTGCCTTTAACCTGGGAGACTTAGCTTCTGTTTTCTTTCTTTTCATTTCCTTTCTCTTCGCTATGGTGTTTAGCGTTTCTTGTGTTATCCAGTCTTGGCTCTATCTTTCCTGGAATCCCAAGCATGACTTGCTGCTTTCCTTGTATATTGTTGAGATTGTGTTGAATTTCTGGTCGACGTCATCGGTCTCTGTTCTTTCCCGGCTTTTGGTAATCTGATATCGTCTCCTTATGTCGACCACGAACGCTTTTCTGGTGAGGGGGTCTTTAAGATTCGTGATTGTATATCTTTTCTGTTTGACTGCAACTGGTCGAGCAGCTCTGAGTTTCACCTTCAGTCTTGCTACTACTAGGTGATGATCATTTCCCACATCTGCGCCTCTTCTTATTTTCACGTCTTGTAGTGCATGTCTCCATCTGCCATTGATCATTATGTGATCTATCTGGTTTCTGTCTCGTCCGTTTGGTGATTCCCATGTTAACTTGTGCACTTCTTTGTGTGGAAAAAGTGTTCCTCCAATGACCAGGTTGTTAATACTGCAGAAGCTTATTAATTTGTCCCCATTCTCATTTACTGTTCCACTGCCGCATTTCTCCATTACTCTTTCGTTATAATTATTGTGTGTTCCAACTTCCGCATTTAGGTCTCCCATTACTATAATAAGATCGTACCTGGGTGCAGTTTCCATTTCATTTTGTACCTGTTGATAGAACTCGTCCTTGATATCTTCATCGCTGTCGTTTGTTGGTGCATAGCATTGTATGATTGTGGTTTTGGTGAATCTCCCTCTCAGTCTTGCTCTTATCAGTCTGTTGTTGATGGGTTTCCATTCCAGTAAAGACCTTTCCATTCCTTTCTTCAGGATAATGGCTACACTTTCGTTGTGCTGACCATCCTCTCTACCAGAATAAAGTACTGTTTCCCCTGTAGCAGTTTTTATTCTCCCCATCCCTGTCCATCTGCTCTCGCTTATTCCCAGGATATGTAATTTGTAGTTCCTCATCTCTGTTGCAATTTGTCTCAGCTTTCCTGCCTCATTCATAGTTCTGACGTTTCAAAAACCAATTTTGGTTTCGTGTTTTGCGGTCACGGCCTCCGTTTTCATGCCAATGGCTTCCTTTCGGCTTTCCCCACTGTCAGTCATACGAGCCTGAGACTCCGGATTTCCGTCCCGCATCAAAGTTTTTTCATCTGTTGCTGTTTCCGTAACATTTGTGATGTTTTACATAGGGGTGTCGGCCCTGTGCTAAAACCCCCATCCTGGAGGACCAGGGTACCAGCTTTTGTCTGACCCCTACCCACACAGACCAGTCTAGCTTGGTTGAACCTGCCAGAAGTAAATCTCCCACTGCCATAGCTCTATGATTATCAGGGTACACAAGCTGCCATATCGCTACAAGGTACAGGTACCATTGATGGCAGATTATGATCTCTAGAGGATGTTAATTTTCACACACTCTGTTTCCTAGCAGAGAAATCTGAAACTACGTTTCCCAGATGAAAGGTCCTCTGAGCCGGCCACCGTTTCTCTAGTCGAGCGCTGGTTGACTAACGTCAAAAGGCTCTCGTTACGATAACAGGGTTTATTTCAAAATCGCTCGCGTCTCCAGATGAAATGCTAATCGACGACAGAGATTCCCCCCGTATCTGAAGATCAAAGGGTTAAGTGTTTATCCCACGTGCGGTCTGCCCGATGTCTAATGACTGACAGATCAGCTCGCGTGAGAAACTCAGGTAAACAAACCAGATTAGCTCCCCGTTCGGACTGGCAAGTCGTGGAAGTTGGTAATTTGTCTGTTTGGTTACGTCTGAAGAAAAAAGAGGCGTGGATTAAAGGTGAGTAATGCAGGCTGTCAAATGCTCGACTTTGCTTACGAATCCTAGTACGCCACGAGGTAACGAAAGGCTGTCAGATACTGTAGGCTGCATTTCTATTATACGTCACATGTGTTCACCCCAAGAGAATCTCACAAGATTACATTTTTGCGTGGGCAAAATCTCAACTTTAAAACCTAGCGCGTTTTATTGCATCGTAAACAGCTGTACTACTTACAACGGCCAAACTGTGTAACAAAATCTGGAAACTATAATTCATTTGGAGTAAGATATTTCTATTTCTTATATATTTTCATTTTATATGTATGAATTGCATATTGATGTACATTTGCATATGGGGCTGGCAACTACATCATATAAAACAACTTGTCACATAAAGTACCACTGCTAGAGCTGGTGACAGCTTCGTGCGAATTTCTTCACAAGGATCCAATAGCAGAGGCAGCTCCAGGCTCCAAAAAGTCATTTATGCTATTATATGCAAACTTTGCAATATTACTTACATCGGCTAAACGGGCACACGACTGGGCGACCGATTCTGCAGACACCTCTACGACATCTCTCAGTTGAAATCCACACATGTGGCCATCCACGTCAATGGCCCTGGCCAACACGGTGCCACTGACATCCAGGTGACAGTCATCAGATCCTGTTCCTCGGACGCCAACAGTCGGTTTCGCCTGGAACATCGCCTCATCCATCTTATGAGTTGCCTTAAACCCCACAGTTTGAATACCCATTATTCTTTTGTCTGAGGCGTCCTTTTCTATCTAGCCCCAGTTGTATTATGACTTTCTACTATGACAGCGATCACCCATATTTTTATTTTTTTATCACTTTTCCCTCACGTTTTTATTTTTATTTTTATTTTGTTGTTGTTGTTGTTGTTGTTATTAATTATTATCTTATTTCATTTAATTTTAATTTATAATTTCTTATCTTTTCTTCTTTTTTTTAATTTTATTTTTTATTTTTATTTTTTCAAATAAAATTTTTTTTTAAAGTTATTTATTTATTAATAATTTTTTTCCCCACTTATTCCTCATTCTGTTTTCTAGTCCTTGTTTTAATTATTTGTTATTTTTTTGTTTTTAATGTACAATCCACTTCCGCTTTCCGGTTTAGTGGCAGCCATCTTTGCTCCAACATGTGACTGGACATAAGGGAGTGTTTTTTTCTCTTATTTTTATAGATTCAAGTTAACTACTTAATTCTCACTTTCTTTCCCTGCAGTCTCTTGTTTGTCTGTCCCTGACGAAGGCCTTGTGGCCGCAACGTAGATTTTTCTAGTCCGTTCTCTTTGTAAGACGTATTACTATTTGTTTGTTTTTGTATATATTTTTTTCTTTTCATTCTGCCGTTGAACCCACGTCTTACGGCAGTTCTCCTCATGTACTCATATCATGCTCAAAAAAGCAGGGAGTGAATGATGGTACGGTAACATCATAGTACTGTATATATATTTTTAATGCTAACTTTTCTAATTAAGATATATATATATATAACTAATTTGCGTTCTTCCGCTCTCCCAATAAACTTTCTTCTGACCCGATGGGTTGAGATTCAATGTTCATGGGCATAGGGTAAAATTCTGAGAGGTATTGTTTTCCTCTCAGATTTTGGTAACAGTTACCAGAAGTCGACGCTGGACCCATCTATAACAGGCGGGTCTAAAGGGCACTCGAAGAGGCAACCTGGGCAGTTTCTTCGGCACCACCAGCAACGGGCTGCTACCAAACCACTCGTTTCCTGAAGACCAGTAACAGCCAAAACTCTACTGGGAACCAGCAGTGACAGAAGTCAACGATAACCATTGTGGCCATATTGTAAGCTAAGTACCAGTACTAACAAAGAAAACGTATTTTATTTGTGTAAATCCAACAATATAATATTTTCCATGGAGGACACACCACCCATGAACCTTTATTGACAAATCAATTTTATTCATTTTAACCCTGTTGATGCAATATTTCATCAATAAACCTCTTGTTATCTATGTAAATGTAGATTCATAGTTACAGTCTATCAGTGGATAAAGTGAATTGATATCTGCACCCGTATGGCTCAATAATAATAAAAAATACAATATACAGAGCTAAACAAATAATTAATATGTTGCTGAATCACCTTCAGCTGAGGACTCATTACATACGAGTCAAAACATATATTTCTCATAGAAGGGGTGGGGGAATACAAAGTTTATAAAGAACTTAAATGACTCAGTTATAATACTTGCCATTCTAAAAACCCATGTGAGACTCCCTGAAATAAAAAAAACACCAACCTTCTATTTATGTATCTGTCGAGAGTAATACTGAGCGAAGGTTGCCACTTAAAAAAAAATAAAATAAAAAATCTTTCCTTTTCTCGAATTTTGGCCATTATTGGACCACTACTGCAGAGCAGGGGAGACAACCCGCGACAGGTATCAACCAGAATGCGGGGCCAATCTGTTAAATCGGCCTAACGCCGGCCCTGGATACACAATACGAACACTAGTGATGACAGCCTTGGAAGTACAAACAGATCTAAATATATGATATATAGATTATATATGACAAGGTAAAACATAAAGAGATCATTAGAATGATAGAGGACATAGATATTGATGAAAAGGTCTAAGAGCACAATCAAAATATGTACTGAAAGCAAGAAGAAGATGTAAGAATAGAGAATGAATGGGGCATTCTTCACACAAAACAAAGAGTGTCGCAGGGATGTGTTTTTTCGCCTAATCTAATCTCTTTATGCATTGAAAACATCACGCAATCAGACAAGATCACCAGTGTGGAACTGATAACAAGGACCAGACAAGTACCAGTGGAACAAAAGATGAGAAGAACACGCTGGCGATGAATAGGCCACAGACTGAGGAATTATGTTGATAGCATTACAGTGCAGCACTTGTTCTGTAATCCCCAGACCAAGAGAGGTAGAGGGAGATCAAAGAACACATGAACAAGAAAAATGGAGCCAGAAAAGACAGGAATAAACCAGACATGGAAAGAAAATGGCAAGGGATGTGAGGACTTGGCATACATGTGTGGGAGACCTATGTTCCTTGGGGAGCTGAAGAATGAACAACGATAACAGCAATCACGCTGTGTCATTTTCTTTTGCTGTCACTAAGAAAATGTTCTGAGAGTTCCTCTAATTATGTTAATTCCTATCTCAGTGTCGCTTAGGACATGTGTTCTAAACATGGGCCTTATGACCACCTTGGGGGTCATGCCATATTTCTAGGGCCCCACAATAAGATGGTAAGGGCCCTTTTTCCAGCTAACAGCCACTATGAGGGTGGCCACAGAAGTAAATGAGGCTAAGAAGGGGATGGGGCATGAGCAACAAAAAGGTTGAGAATCCTTAGCTTAGATCACGCTGTCTATTCAACGCCTGACTTCGTAGGAAAGTGCGCAATAATACAAAGTAAAACGGAACAGAAAAATTAAATTAATAATGAAATTACATTCTTCAGTTTAAAAAGAATGTTGGAAGAAAATTACATAAAAATAACAAACATATTTTATTTTTACTTTTAATTACATTTTATTTGAAACAAGGGTTGAATATGTGATCTTTTCATGCTGTGTTAAAAATGTTCGGTCTTTTGTATGTTACAATATGTCATCCGATTTTCGGAAGAAGAAAAAAAGATACGGTGAAAAGTCAAACTCCTCTTCTTAAAAATAAAAAAAAAACATTTTGAAAATTAATGAAAGTAAAAAATGCAAAATGCGATTATCACATTTATCAAAAAATCTCAACCTAGATTAATTTAAAGTTTAGGCGCGTGTGACACCATGTGCGTATTTCGATTGTGTTTCACGTGCTCTGAGCTGTAGCATCAGGTAGCCTTTGGGGCTTCCGGGAACAAATAGCTTAAAACTTTTCTTACGTGTTTTAAAAAAAAATGAAACTCATCAAATATTTTGCTTTAAAATTCATTTAATCACTCCCGCTTTTTTTTTTTATTTTTTTTTTTATTCGTACTAGACGGAAGCTGAGCGTCTCCCCATTTCTTTAAATGATGGAACTGCATTTAGTTAACGATGAATGCTGATAAAGCTGCCGTGGTGATGATATGCGAGGGTAATCAAAAGCAGTCGCTTTGGCAATCAATTGTGTAAATTGACTATAAACAATGTACTGTGTAATTTGAATTAAAAAGTTCAATGATTGGACGATTGGGTAACTGTGTGGTGTGTGAACACTACTTACTGTCGTGTTTTAAGTCTGTCTCACAACACGGTTTTTCTAATCTGACCATTCCGCCCGCCATGGTTGGGGAACGCTCTGATACACCAACCAATCAAAACGGACCTTTATTATTATTGTGGTAAGAAACTTACAGTGCAAAACCTAGGGACCAGTTTTGTGTAAACGATGGGACGATAATATTTAAATTCATAAAGAATAAAGAAGTATCATTGGGGAGAATTGTGTAATTCATCAAAGGAAATGTTAATCTAGAGGTAAGTGTAAAAACTTTATCAAATAGTATTCTGGTAAGAAATATATAACGAATAAAAGAGCCGTGTTACATCAGGATTTGTCCAACTTAGCTAGTTAAAGTACGCATATATTTAAATGCATTTTGCAAACTAACTAATGTATAGATAGATCGATCCTAAATAATCAACAGTCTAATTTAAACTTTAAATGACAAAAATCGTCCCATAAATAAGGAAGATAATTGGAAAACACATTTTTACACATTGAACAGAGAGCAAAAAGTTGTTTCATTTCATATATATCACCATAAAAGAAACATAAAAATATCTATATAACAGTTCAGCTTATGATGCATTTTAAGACAGTATGAATCCATCCTACCGTCACCGTCAAAATCAGTGACATTTTAGTGAATTAAAATTATTCTTCAGTATAGAAGATAACAGAGACTTTAGTAATAGATTGTGTTTTGATAATTGAAGTTTCTATATTTATTGATTTTATATAATGTAAATATCTTGTAAATTATCATAACCATAAAGAGAACCGGTTTATGATTATTAAATTGTAAATATGTACCTTCAGACTTGTTGAGATTACTAGCATTAAGTTCAAGTTCTGTTGGATGCATATTTAGTTTGATAGATTAAAAGATAGTTAAATACCCCTAGACCAACTTGTCAACATAAACAAAATTAAAAAAAAACATATTACCAAAGGTGAATCTACGAAAGGAGCAAATAGATTTTCAGGACATACCCTTTCAACACCTGGAGATTTATACAGCTGGATTCTAACCTATGATGTCAATACACCCTATTTCTTTTCAGAAAAGGGGGTATTTCTTGTAAGACCAGTCTCTTACCTGGCACTATCCTGGTATCATCTGATACATCTTTTTGTCCAGGATATCTTACATTTTATAACATCTCAAACCTTTCGTGACACTTACCACGCCCCCTTCCGATTTTTATTAGACAACGCCATGGATACTATTGTCACTGGGGGGATTGGGGTAACCTCTTCTCGATCTCTTCTCCACTACGGCAGTACCCATTTTCAATTGAAGTGAGGACTGATTAACTGGAATTTCTTGGTCGCCACCTTTTTCTTTCTCTGCTATGTAGCAGATATTTTGTATTTTCAAGCATTCTTACACTCCTCTCAGCGATAAGTCGTCTTGTCTGTTTACCTGACCATTCCTGCTGCGAGAGTAGACAGGTGATGCAATATTAACCGAAAACCATGTTGGTTAATCTCGGGTGTGGCCGACATCAGATTACAGATTAACACTAAAATCGCCCAGCGCATTTGTTTAATCGATGATAAGGCCAGGGTGCGTTCTTCGCCAAGATGGTAATACGCTGACAGTTTGACAGCCACTACGGGGAGACACCTTATGGACAGAGATGTTGAATGATTTATAAATACCCTTTAGGAACACTATTTTTGTGAAGGGACTTGGGGTATTTAATAGATAACCTTCTTGCTACCACTATCTCGATACTTCAGAATTTCCATATGGTGATGCTACGGTGGTTTGTATGATCAGATTGTAAGTCATTTTCAATTGAACCATGTACCCTTGACAAATGGACCCCATGGTTTGGCCTTTAAAGCCTGTCATTTGGTTCATCATGTAACAATATTTGCCTTCCCAGGACATATTTCATTTTTTTTAGACAAGTATATCTTTTGAAATTTTATAACCTGTTTTTGCAAACAGTTCTCTGCCTTATCATGGGGTATCCCAACTTTAAACCACGAATTTTTCCCTTCCCCCGATTTTTATTAGGATTAAACAAAACGCCCATGGGAACTGTTGATTGTAACTACATTTGCACGAAACGGGATTGGGGGTAACACAGAATACCGAATAACTTTTTCCCCTTTAAAGTAACTACGGCTTCAAGTAAACCTTTTAATTGATTCTCGACATCAGAGGACCTATTTTGGGTTTTTTTCCAAAAATGTAGGGTTCCTGATTTTTTGTTTTGTTTCAAAAAGCATTTTTTTATCATAACACTTTAAGAAACTCTCCCGCGATAAAGTTCGGTCCTTGTCTGTTTTTTAAACCTGACCCAATTCCTTGCTTTGCGAGAGTAGACAGGTGATGATGCAATATTTAACCGAAAAAAAAAATACCATGTTTTTGGTTTAATTCTTCGGGGGGTGGGCCCGACAACCAGATTACCAGATACAGATTTTTTTTTAAAAATTAAAATCGCCAGCGGTTTTTTTGTTTAATCGATGATAAGGCCAGGGTGCGTTCTTCGCCAAGATGGTAATACGCTGACAGTTTGACAGCCACTACGGGGAGACACCTTATGGACAGACATGAATGACATAATCGTTTCTTGTCCGGCTTTCACGAACAGATTACTTTATGGGAAAGTAAGATGTTACATCTTACACACATTGCTGAAAGTGTACGGACGTATAACTTCCATATATGGGAGAGGTGACCTTTCGCATCACAAACATTATTTCAGGAGGAAATAATTTTGAAATTACCCCACAAAAGCTCTGCTTAGCATCATAACAAACAAATGCGGGGAAAGACAGTGAATATAACACTGGTATACACACATTTTGGTGCCTTAAATTTTATAGCTGTTCTTGGGTAATTTTGGGTTGCTGATTCCAAAAATGTAATCAGATTTTTTTCTATCAGCTCTAGTTTTTGAGATAACTAAGAATGACCATATTAGTAGGGCAATTGTTATGTACAATCCTTGAGTTAGGTGCTATCAGTGGCATGTTGACTTCAGTCTGTATTCATATTATATGTAATTACTGTGCATATATTACCAAAAATGTAATAAAACTTTATCACTAGCACTTGTTTAGTCAACACGCAAAAAGGATCTTTTCGAGGACTTCCTGGAATGTGATATGCCCGGACTGTCACGCTTAAGGGTTCAACAGTAATCTGCCATCATGTGGGCATCCCAAAGTCCATGGTATCTCTCTTCCATTGTTTTATATCTTGGTGAAATATTTCACCTTGCTCCTCACTAAAGTCGCCAAGATCCTCCGGAAATAAATGTAAATGGTTATGGAGGTAGTGCAATTTTATGCTCATGTTGCATCCAAGTTCACAAAAACTCGACAGCATGTTTCCAACTAATTCAGAATAATTGTCTGCTTTAAAGTTACCCAGAAAGTTTTGCACAACTAAAACAAATGATGACTAGGCTGTGGACTCTGTTTTGTTCATGGAATCAATAAAATTTGGATCGTTTATTAACTTTCTAATTTGAGGTCCATCAAAAATTCCAGCTTTATGTTTGTCTATGCTCAATTCTGGAAACTTTCTGCATAAGTAATTAAAACAGGTACCATCTTTGTTCAGTGCCTTAACAAATTGCTTCATCAAGCCAAGCTTTATATGTAATGGTGGAAGTAGAACTCTTTTTCGATCAATGAGAGGCTTATTGACAATATTTTTTTCTCCAACTTTAAATTCATCCCTCAACGGCCACTGTTTCTTTGTCCAGTGCATATCTTTTGCCCTTCTATCCCACAAACATATTCTTCTTCTTCTTCCTCGTTCGTCCTGAAAAGGACGTTGGTTGCGTTGTGTCTGTTTCCAGCGAAGCTGCGATATCTACGCCTTTCGGCCGACACATCCGACTTCAGCACGGCATTTTTTAGGACCGGGTTTGCCTTCCCATTTCGATCCGCACTCGCTCAGCCAGCCTGCACTGCTGCAGACTGTTTCCAGGACCACCACGTGGAGGTGGAGTGCGGTCTTGACCAGCTCTGGTTCGCTGGTCCTGACGCAGGCAGTCAAGCTATGAGTCGCTGACTGCGGTCTCTATTGCTGCGTCTTGTAAAAGCATGGATATTTGGTGAATCCCATTTGCTGGCCAAGCAAGAAGTTCGTCATTTTAAGATCTACACAAACCATCCAGTTATGTTCTAAATACTTCAATTTTTCCAGAACTGTGCTTATTGTAGCATACTCCTCCTTCATTGTAGTAGAATGAGCAATTGGAATTGAGCCATATTTGTTACCATTGTGTAAGAGAACACCCTTCAAACTTCTTTTAGAGCTGTCAATGAAAAGTCGCCACTCATCTGGTGTATTAACTTACACCCATTTTGTTAACAAGACCTCCTACATTAGTACAAAACACAAGGTTGTTTTCTTTACAAAAGAATGGAATAAAACCTTGCTCTCTGCTGCGATAAAACGTAATCTTTGTTTCAGCAGTCAGTAAATTTTTTTTCTTTCAATCTTGAAGCCAAAAGTTCTGAAGATTCCTTGGAGAGATATAGATCTCGGATTAGATCATTTAGTTCAAGCTGGTCGAAGCGTTGAACATCTGAAAAATTATCTTCGAAATCACTATCACTGTCACTTGTCGTTCCACATGCCACTGCTGTCTCATCTCCTAGCAGGGAATCCGAAATCTGACTGAAAGTTGGAATTGGTATGTCATCTCTGTGTGGAACAGGTCGCCTAGCAGAATCTAAATCTGGATATTTCCACTTTTTGTGATTTTTTCCATTAATTCCCTTAATATCCACAACACAGAAATAACAGTCATCATAGTGGTTCTTGGGCTCTCTCCAAACCATTGGAATTCCAAATTTTAAACATTTTCTTTTCCCACAAGTCCACTGTCGCAGGTGTTCAACACATGTTTTGCAAACAATATGAGGAGCCCAAGACTTGTCCTGGTCACCTAGTTTTACTTTAAAGTAAGCAAAGTATGCCTTTTTCACAAAAACAGTAATATGCTTCCTATGTTCTTCTTTGAAAGTGTACTCTCCACAAATATAACAAAATAAATGCGGTGAAAGAAAACATGCTCTTCTTGAAGATGATGCCATTCTCTGTTAGAAGTGTAATAAAATAAGTAGCATACTAACATGCATGCAGTGGCACAAAAAGTGCGCGCGCGGGCCCGTTTTTTTTGGGGTCATGCTGTATTAATGAAATACAAAAATGTCTGTATCTCAAAAACTAGAGCTGCTACAGACAAGTAAATGTGATATTTGGATTGAGCAGGCCTGATTTATGTACAATCAAGAGTAAAATGTTTGGCACCAAAAAAATTTTGTTGTTGTTGTAAGGCTGTGTAATCTGACATTTTGTGCAAGTCTAGTTCATTGTGAGAATCGCTTGCCAAGACGACAACCAGGCCTTGCCAGAGTAAAGACTAGAATCAGATTTCATATATATCAGACCGGACTTTGTGAAACATCTTGATGGAGCCCAGAAAAACCATTAGAATAAGGAAACCGATATCTGAGGAAACTGAAAGCACAGAGTCATAGTGGGAATTCAGTGTTAAAATAACGACCCCTAAGAACACGTGTAAGAGGCCTATTCCAGTGCCTTTATTACTCTGAGCAAACAGTCTGTGAGCCAAGATTGGCGTAAGTTGTGCATTTTACATTCTATATTTTTCATCACTAACATGTGAACTATAGTCCGTTCGGAAATTCGTGCCCACAGAAAGTGTCAATTTTCTCCAAAACTGTTTGTTATATGGACATGAATTTTTGCATGCAATCTTAGATTTTCCATGCAGTTATTAATATATTTTTTGCCCTTACAAAACTCATGTCATGTTCGAATTTTATTCTTTACGTTATATAAAACAGCCGCAGGCGACCTTTGTCTTTACTGACTGTGTGTGGTACACCACTTTGAGTGGAGACCTCCCAGTAACAAAGACTGGTGTGTCCGTCTCAGATTTTGCTCTTTTCCTCAGACCTACGGGTCCTGAGTGTTCCTCTATAAATGCCTTTGTGCAGATGAGGAAGGACATCCCTCGAAACCTTCGGGTATGTGAGGCTCTGTCCATTTTGGCTGGAATGACGTCTCGATGGTTCGGTGGTTTTATAGCGAATATGAGTACACATGAGGGCAAGTTCGGGCACAATGTGCTAATCACCTGTTTGCCAAGTCACTTCGATTACATGTCCTGCCCATGGGCCTTGTGCACTTGGGTAACCTATACACCTCGTTTCACGGGGTAGAAGAGGTTCCGATTATGAGATGAGATGAGTTATATAAAAAACTCTTACTGTTGTCTGGGTTAATTTTTCATAGTTTTACAGGAAAGTTACAAGATCCGTTCAAAAATTATTTTTTTTTGGAATTAGTGTAGTGACTACATGTCCGCACGAGTGCGCACCTATTGTACACAGTCGCGAGTAACTAATTCAAACAAAAAAAAATATTTTTGAACGGATCTTGTAACTTTCCTGTAAAACTACTAAAAATTAACCCAGACAACAGTAAGAGTTTTTTTATATAACGTAAAGAAGAAAATTCGAACATGACATGAGTTTTGTAAGGGCAAAAAATATATTAATAACTGCATGGAAAATCTAAGACTGCATGCAAAAATTCATGTCCATACAACAAACAGTTTTGGAGAAAATTGACGCTTTCTGTGGGCACGAATTTCCGAACGGACTATAATATGTATATATTTTACCATGTGAAAATTAATGTGTGAAAATTGCTAGTGGATGTCCAAGTCATTAGAGGCTGGCAACCTCAGCGTATAGAATGATGATTTCATGAACCACCACTGCAAGAGCTGATGACTGCTTTATTGCTAAGTTCCTAAAGAGAACTAAAAGCATAGATAGTCCCAAGTTCCTTATGGAGCAGGGAGAAAAAGATGAAAGAAATGATGTAAATTCTAATTATAATATTTACAAGGACAAGCCAGTGTAAATGTCTATGTAAACCTTTTCACTTTAAAATAATGAAAGTTTTCAAGCTTTTCAACCAGTGTAGATATAAATGAAAATATATTCTATCTATATTGTGAACATTTTTCAATCAGTGTAGGTGTAAATGAAAACATATTCAATCTATATGATGAACATTTTTCAACCAGTGCAGATGTAAAAGTAAACATATTCTATCTGTACTATTAAAATTTTCATTTAAATGTAAAGTAAATATAAAGCTATTCAATTTAAATGTAAAGAAAGTTCTCTCTCGAGGGATTAAACTTAATTCTCATTGAGGGCAAATTCTGAGGTAGATGGGATGGTGGAACAGGAAGATGGGAACACATAAGTATGTGTCGGGAAACGCAATATCCAGGAGAGCGTTTTGTTTCTATTCTTTTACCATTTTAGTTAGTGATACTAGTTGCGGGTACTAATCTCTGGAACAAAGTGAAGGCAAAATAAGACTGACATAGAACTAGACACCATCATCAGAGGGTCTTAGAGACGCGAGACCTGCTTTGCAGTTACTCACTGATCTCACTTGGAACGTGCTGCGCCTTTAATCTTGATCAGAGACGTGAGAACTTCAGTGACCTATCTGCACAGAACCCAAACACCCAGCGGGAGCAGAACCTACCATTTGCAGCTAAGTCAAACTTAGAAGCTGCCAAGTGACTTCTTACATAAAACCCTCATTACATCACAACAGTGATGAGAATTTTTCTGATAAATTCATTCTTTAAAAACCTTATTAAATCTAAGTGATTATTAAATCTGATTTTGTAAATATACAAAATGTCGATTTAATCATTTTGAATGTACCGCATGTTTGTCTCAGTCAAGTTACTAAATACACTCTAAAAAGAGCTATACCAGAATAATACGAATTCCACTGAAAAAATCAGGGTAGGGGCTTGAACGAGCTCAGGAAATTAATATTTGCTTAATTCTTCATAAAAGGCGGCGAATCAGATATAAGTTAACAATTGCCCTGCCAATGCAGTATTGTTCTTGACTTCTGAAATATCTTATGAACAGTATCTTGAGTTAGAAGCATCATTATCCTTCTACCTACAACTCTGCCAAAAGTAATCTTGTGCGAAGGTAAACACCTTTGAAGACCCATATTAGATACTCTTGAGTTTTGGCCACTGTTGGACCACTACTGCAAAGCAGGGGAGGCAATTCCGTGACAACTATAAGTAACTATAAGATTGCAAAGTAACGTCCCGTTTTTTAAGTTGTTATATCGTCATTTGTATCTGCTGAAAATACATAAAACTAATGTCAAATCAATGAGCAATAACTGCAATTTGACATATACGTTTTTATTATTCTTTTATCTTGTATTCCCATAAAGAAAATAAAATCTAAAATGGCCTATAAACTGACGTTTAAAAAAAAATTGCTGCCCGCAATAATATCATGAATAGAGCAAACATAATCTCACGTTGGCTGCCATCACCGGTGTCAATACCTTGTCGAGGTATGGCGGCTTGCGTACCCTGATTACCCCCAGAGTTATGCCAGCGGGAGTTTTACTCCTGGAAGGTTCTACCAAGCTGGACAGGTTTGCGCAGGCAGGGGTCAGACTAAAGCAAACTCCCTGGTCCTCCAGGTTGGGGGTTTTAGCATAGGGCTGACACCACTGTCTATGTAAAAAATAATGAAGTTACGGAAACAACAACAAATGAACAAACTTTGCTGCGGGATGGACATTCGGAGTCTGGGGCTCGTATGACTGTCAGTGGTGAGGGCCGAAGGGAAGCCACTGGCATGAAAACGGACGTCCTGGCCGCAAAACATGATACAAGAGTGCGGATTTTGGAATGTCGGGACAGTGGACGGGACGGGTGAACTAGAGCAGGTCACGGCAGAAATGAGAAACTATAGGTTGTGCGTTCTAGGGATGGGCGAGGGCGGATGGACAGGGGCAGGACGGGTTGAGACAGCAACGGGAGAGACAGTGCTTTGTTCTAGAGGAGGGGGTGGACAGCACGGTGAAGGCGTGGCCATTATTCTGTGGATGGGAGTGGAGAGGACATTGCTGGAATGGAGGCCCATCGACAATAGACTGATGGGATTGGGATTGAGAGGAGGTTCATACTGAGGGCTTATGGAATTCCAAGCTGCATAGTGTCATTCGTGAAAAGCCTCTGTGCCAACTTTGCGTGTAGTGTTGGGCAGAGCAACCTAACCTTTGAGGTGAAGACAGGAGTACGACAGGGATGCCCCTTATCAACCACTCTATTTTTAACGGTCATAGACTGGGTGATGCGCCGGACAACAGAGGGCAGTCCAGGAGGGGTAAAATGGGCTGCATTTTCTACATTGGAAGATCAGGGGTGTGCGGATGACATTGCACAACTGTCGTAGCTTTTCGATAGGAGAATTAAGACTAGGTTTGGTCCCTTCTGAATAGGTTTGAATAGGTGATAGACTCAGTGAGAGTTAGTGAAAGGTAATAGAATTTCCACACACGTGAGATGATAGATTTTGATATAGTGGCTGTCTCTGAAAGCGAAAAAAAAAGAATTCTTCTCTCTCTCACCTATCTTCTACAACAGTTGTTACAGCGTCAGACAGACTACACCAATATACATATTACGTATATTTCTATCACTCACAGGCACGCACATACACGTGACGACAGGTAAACACACAGACGTTGGAAAACTATAACAATGATACATATATATCTAGAACGAGCTGACCAAACACTATTATTAAGTTCAAGAGCGATTTTAATATCAGGAAAAAATCGGCTCACAACATCAAAGAAAGTACATCAAGGAAAATACATATACACATAGTCATAAAAATTCAAGGAAATGTTGCAAGGATGATAGCCCCGTTATAGTGTTAACTCTAGGTTTAGCCCGGCCCCGTTAAGAGAACAGATGATGGCGCCCGAGTCACAGATACATAGGGTTTGAGTCTAAGAGTTTTTCTTTGTTTTATCTCGTAATTATATGCACAGAGTTTGAAAAAAAAATCTGATTTAACCTAAGACAAAAAACACAAGAACTCTAGCCTTAGCAACAAATTATGCAGATTGAAAAAAAAAATTAGGACAGCAACAGGGTGTCAAAGATATAATAGTGAAAATATCACTCAAACCAGCGTACACTCATTCATTCCGCCATGGCCTCTCATACATGTACTCACGACTTTGCTCGCTGCCTCTTGGAACACACTGATTTTAGATCTTCACACAGACTCAAAAAAATGCAGTCTTCTGCCAAGAAGTCCCCAGTTCCAAAAGACGTATTTAACTCGGAGTCTCCGGGAACGACTACTTGGGTGTGCAAATTTGTTCAAATGTCTGATTAAGTCACCTAACAATTATTCCAGGCGCGGGAGTTAGCAGAGCACAGTGTCAATAGCGTAGGTTTCTAGAAATGATGAATGTCAGGTCGGTGCCTTCCCTCAGTATAGGATTCACTTTAGTCACACCACAGATTTGTCCACAAAAAAATATATATCTAGTCGGGAAATGTTAGTTAATACTTGAAGTATTTCGCGCCACCAGGCAGAAAGATTACGTAGAGTTTTTAGAAGAAATTAAGATCTGGCTCCAAGGTCCAGTATTTATCATTACAGTCTTTGAAAACCCGTTATTGGGATATAGTATTTCTGGCTAACTCGGGTTGCATAGACACTGTTAGACCAGCGGTACTTAAGAAACCCACGTGGTTCAAAATAAGGACTGTCTATTTCTTCACAAGTATGGAAACTACTACTAGGTGCTGGTAAAGTTAGGGTCACCCCAAAACTTTCACTGTGTGGAGGAAAAATAACACATATAATATAATAAACAGAATATGTACTGGTTATAACTTACGTTTAAACTTGCAAGCAGAGAGCTTTGCTTATCATTTAAACTTCCCGTGACGTAAGTTATATTTAAAAATCAGCAATCCTCATGAATTAGGAATACGTGCGTATTCCGTCACCATTCATGAGGCTCGATTCTAGAGTTTATACGTTAGTTTAGAAAAATACACTCGACTGAGTATTAGCAGTTAAATTAAATTCATAAATAGCTACTCTTGCCGTTATAAGCTAGAGATTTTAATTTTATTCTGCTTTCCACTGAATGCTTCCCTAGAAAATATAATAGCCTACCCCTTTATTTCTCTTCTGCGCTAAAGAAATAGATTAAAATGAATTAAGCGATTTAACACTTTAACACTCACAAAATCTATATATCTATCATATTAATTACCTCAACCACAGAATTCCAGGTAGTCGCACAACTTAAGAATAAAAATGCTGAAAATATTTCTGGAAGTCTAGAAGTTCGACAAATTGCCGAAACAAACTGAGATCTTCGCTAACAGCTATTCTGTTTACGAGCAACCTATCTACTGTGAGTCTATGAGCGAGAATGAAATTAAAGTTTCAAACTTGGCCAATATCTTTAAAATCGGACACAGGATCCTAATCTTATTTCGCCAAGCGAAATAGTCTCCCCTGTCCGTATAACACCTTCGTCCGCTTATCGCGTGACGTAACAGCCATCAGTGGCCGAGGGCTTGCATGAGTTGCAAATCTCAGACCACCGTCTGCAGTGCGGAGTAGATTTTCACGCTAAGCCGGGTTTTTTCCTGACGAAAAACCTCATGCGTTTACTGAAATGCAGACTCTCTGTCTACTTTCCATGTCCCTCGGGTGAATTTTCACGCCCCAGGCCAGAGACCCTCAGACGAATGTCTAGCGAATGCTGTAAATTCACGCCTATCGTCCGACCAGCGCGACTGACATGTACGCAATACCACCCAGGTGCGATTCTCAGTTTTAGAGAAAGGAAAACAGGTAAAGTTTGCGAATTATATGAAAATAATATTCGCAAAAACGAATGGATGAAAAATATACAGGAAAAATGAAATACAGAGATAATAAAAGAGAGAAATCGGGTGAAAGAATAGGAAGAAGATGTAGGAAATTAAATGAATATAAACCCTACGTGACAGAGCCTCCCCCTTTAAGATATGGAAGCACTCCATGTCTACGTTATGGAGTTTAATTTCCTATAACCGTAGCTTCGGGGTGTCTGTCTTCTTCCCTCTCCATCTCTGTCCAATTCCTACTCAAGTCCACTCCTCAAAGTTTCCTTCCCCTGGAATGTCTCATATGCGCGCTTGAAAGAACGTCGCCGCTTCTGACATTTTTGAAAGATTTCCTCTGATAGCGGTGGAATATCCCTGCCACTCTCGTCATCTTCGTCAGTTTTGGCGATCGTCAGGAGATGGTCGGAGGTTGGCACTGGTTTTTCCAAGTATCTCTTTAAGAGATTTAAATGGAAAACCTTCTCCTTTCCTTCAATAGAGATCTGGTAGTTAGCCTTAGAAATCTTTTTCAGGACGGTAAACGGCCCTTGCCATCCGATCTTCAGTTGGTTGTTCTCGGTAGGGAGCAACACCAAAACTTTCTCTCCTGCTTCCAGTTCTCTCTCTTCCGCGACTTTCCTGTATCGGTTAGCGTGCTTGGTGCGTGCTCGCTTAAAGTTAGTCGTTGCTAGGTCCCACCCTAGTTTCAACCGTTCCTTTAAAACCGACACATATTTACTGGCTGAGACAACTGTCTCATCAGCCTTCTCGTCTGTCAGAGACTGAAGTAAGGCTTCAAGCGGGCCCTTAATGGGTCTGCCGAATAAGAGTGTAGCTGGCGGAAATCCTGTGGAAGTATGAGGAGATTCTCTGTAGCCAAATAATGCTGCAGGAATACAGAGATCCCAATCTTCAGGTTTCACTTGTGCCAGCTTACTTAGCATCATGGTGAGGTTTCCATTAGCACGTTCCACGAGCCCATTTCCGGCCGGAGTATATGGCTTAGTGTGGATGTGCTGGGTCCTCAAGATCTTAACGATCTCATCCATCAACAGGTTTCGGTATGGAGATCCATTATCCGTCAACACTTGCTGAGGGAATCCCAACCGAGTGAAAATCTGCACGAGGGCTTCTGCGACATGCTTGGCATCTGCGCATGTTAGCGGGATAGCTTCTGCCCATAAAGTGCATGTATCGACTAAGGTCAGGATGAACCTGTTCCTTCTTTTAGTCCTTTCGAAAGGCCCTAAAATGTCGATCACAACCCGTTCGAATGGTGTTCCCATTATTGGCATTTCACCCATGTGGACTGGGGGTGTCCGTTGCTTGGGTGGTACACGTTGGCACTGGGCACAGGATTTGACGTACCTGATAATATCAGTATTCACTCCTGGCCACCAATAATGAGTGGTTATACGTTGGTTTGTGGCGTTCTGTCCCATATGTCCGCTAAAGGGAAGAGAGTGCCCCATTTCTAGGATTTGGCTTCTGTACTGTTTCGGTACTAGGAGCTGGTTGTAACCTTGGTCAGGCTTGCCCGTTCTCCGATAAAGTACGCCATCCTCAGAAAAAATGTCCCCGTGCTGTTTGGGTTCCTTAGCCATGGGCAGTTTCCTAAAGCAGGGTGCCAAAGTAGGGTCCTTGTATTGCGCTTCTTTAAGTTCCATAGGTAACAAATTAGGCGCAGGCTCCCGTTCCTTCTTGGTTTGCCCTCTTGTAGTTACTGCTGCCACAATCGGCTCTTCCGGTTTCCCAATACACACGTATCTCCTGCCAAGTATGACTGGGTAGATGGGATCATCCATAACAGCTGCTTTGATCACACCTCTGACAAAGTCAGAGTGTATCTCCACCAATGCGATGGGAAGCGCTGTAGGTGCATCACTCTTACGAACTCCACAAAGTTTGACGGTCTCTCCTGTCTCTTGACCGGGTTTAACCAGCTTTCTGGCAACAATGCAATCATAAGAAAGCCCCGTGTCAAATAAGCAAGAAGTTTGAGAACCGTTCAAAGTAACAGTACCTCGCGTTGAGGGTCTATCCCCAACAGGTTGGGAATCACTGTCAATAATTCCGCCTTGCGAGACTGTCAATAAGCATCCGATGCGTTTCGGCTCGGTGTGCTCGGTCTGATCATATGTCCCGTGCTCAGGGGTTCTCCCTTTGCCACCTTGTCCTTTCTGGCTACGCTGCCATGTAGGGCGGTCGGGTTGATCAGACTGTTTGGGGTGGTTGGGGTACTTGTTCTTGTAGAACTTGGATTTTTCAGGAGGGGGGTTTTGAGGTCCAGTTTCTCTGTGGTTATTTTGGTTAGAAGCCTGAGAAGATTGCTCTAGGTTATGTTTTCGAAAATGCTCCTCTGTCGGTTTCCGCTTTGTGGCCGGTAGTTCAGCCAGCGCATTGTGATAACGCTCAGACTTTTCCAAAATGTCTTCAAGTTTTTCTGCCCCCTGCTCAGCGAGAAATCTCCGGGTATCAGCAGACAAAGTGTTCTTTATTTGTTCAGTTAGAACAAGTTCCTCAAGACCTTCATAGGTAGAGGGGAGCTGCGAAAGCTCAAGGCACTTTGTTAGATATCCCTTAAGACGAGATGAGAACTGGTGAAAAATTTCAGAATTCTCTTTCCGGCTGTTGCGAAACAGTTGCAAAAACTTGCGAGCGTTCATTTCAAAGCGCTCCAGTAACGCTTTCTTCAACACATCGTAGTCGTCTTGTTGGCTACTTTGCAGCTTAGAATAAACATCATAAGCAGAACCTTTTAGGGCCTGGGAAAGTTTCATGTTCCAACGCGACCTCTCTAAACCGTACAGAGTTGCAATTTTCTCAAATTTTTCTAGCCAAGTGTCAATCTTCTCATTTGGACAAGGGAAAAACTCAAGGGTGAAAGACATAGCGTTGAGTTGAAGAGATTGAGTGTTAGAAGGATCAGTTAAGGAAGAATGAGGAGAAGACTCTCCATTGCTGGAGGTAGAGGCAGCGCCAAGACTTTGGACTTCTAGAGCCTTAAGAGCCAACTCATGCTGTCGTCGTTGCTCATTTTCTCTTTCCAAATGCTGTCTCTCCTTCTCTCTTTCCTCCTGCTGTCTTTCCTTCTCTCTTTCCTCATGCTGCATCCTGCGAATTTCCATTTCCTCGTCCATTTTCTTCTGCTGCAAAAGACGGTCTTCCCTTTCCCTCTCTCTAGCTTCTGCTTCTTTCCTCTTGAGTTCTTCTTTTTCCTCTTTAGCTTCAGCTGCTTTTCTCTCCGCATCATATCTCTCAAGTTCGTCTCTGACAAAAGCTTTCGCTTCCTCTCCTTCCAGTCCCTCCTCTCTCGCTTCGTCCCTGAGAAGTTGTCTAAGCTTTGCCCTCTCGGCCATATTATGTCAGTGACTGAGACTGTTTGAGAAAGAAAATAGGAAAAAAAAGAATAACCTGGTTCCTACCACTTACGAGAAAAAAATTACCAAAAAAAATCAAAAGATGATATATTTAACCCTGGGATACCTCCTCCAAAATAAAATCTAACTATCGCTGCTATTATCGGCAATAAAGCACTCAATGCAAAACACGACTACGCCAAATAAATGGTAGTTAAGGTTACAACTGAAAAATAAGTTGCTACAGTGGAAAAGCAAAAGAATATTGCAAAAATTAAAGAGAAAAATAATCCCTTAATTTTTAAAAATCCACTATAAGTTCGCCCCTGAAGTCAGATCGGGTAAGGGAGGGAATTAATCTGGACAAAAAGTCCGAAACACACTCCTTAACTTAGTTCAAACGCCGTTGTGCCTCAGTACCCAGTGAATGTTATACACTCACCACTTTACCAGCATTTAGTATTACAATCAGCAGTTAACATATATCCCGACAAAATCAACCTGTAACCAAAATGTATATTATTCAAAGATGCTGTGGGAAAAAAACTTATTAGTTTGTGTGGTCAGCACGCCCGTAAACAGATCGCTAGTCTAGGGGGTAATTTTTTTTTTTAAAAAGATACACAGTCACAAGACATCACACTCTTACTCTATATCAGAATACAGAATCTTAAGTTCAAAATCCAGATAGACGAGTCCACATTTGTCGTACTCGTCTTCCTATTCTAAGTTCAAAAATCCTACGGACGAGAACCCATTTGTCGTAGCTTTTCGATAGGAGAATTAAGACTAGGTTTGGTCCCTTCTGAATAGGTTTGAATAGGTGATAGACTCAGTGAGAGTTAGTGAAAGGTAATAGAATTTCCACACACGTGAGATGATAGATTTTGATATAGTGGCTGTCTCTGAAAGCGAAAAAAAAGAATTCTTCTCTCTCTCACCTATCTTCTACAACAGTTGTTACAGCGTCAGACAGACTACACCAATATACATATTACGTATATTTCTATCACTCACAGGCACGCACATACACGTGACGACAGGTAAACACACAGACGTTGGAAAACTATAACAATGATACATATATATCTAGAACGAGCTGACCAAACACTATTATTAAGTTCAAGAGCGATTTTAATATCAGGAAAAAATCGGCTCACAACATCAAAGAAAGTACATCAAGGAAAATACATATACACATAGTCATAAAAAATTCAAGGAAATGTTGCAAGGATGATAGCCCCGTTATAGTGTTAACTCTAGGTTTAGCCCAGCCCCGTTAAGAGAACAGATGATGGCGCACGAGTCACAGATACATAGGGTTTGAGTCTAAGAGTTTTTCTTTGTTTTATCTCGTAATTATATGCACAGAGTTTGAAAAAAAATCTGATTTAACCTAAGACAAAAACACAAGAACTCTAGCCTTAGCAACAAATTATGCAGATTGAAAAAAAAAAAATTAGGACAGCAACAGGGTGTCAAAGATATAATAGTGAAAATATCACTCAAACCAGCGTACACTCATTCATTCCGCCATGGCCTCTCATACATGTACTCACGACTTTGCTCGCTGCCTCTTGGAACACACTGATTTTAGATCTTCACACAGACTCAAAAAAATGCAGTCTTCTGCCAAGAAGTCCCCAGTTCCAAAAGACGTATTTAGCTCGGAGTCTCCGGGAACGACTACTTGGGTGTGCAAATTTGTTCAAATGTCTGATTAAGTCACCTAACAATTATTCCAGGCGCGGGAGTTAGCAGAGCACAGTGTCAATAGCGTAGGTTTCTAGAAATGATGAATGTCAGGTCGGTGCCTTCCCTCAGTATAGGATTCACTTTAGTCACACCACAGATTTGTCCACAAAAAATATATATATCTAGTCGAGAAATGTTAGTTAATACTTGAAGTATTTCGCGCCACCAGGCAGAAAGATTACGTAGAGTTTTTCTAGAAGAAATTAAGATCTGGCTCCAAGGTCCAGTATTTATCATTACAGTCTTTGAAAACCCGTTATTGGGATATAGTATTTCTGGCTAACTCGGGTTGCATAGACACTGTTAGACCAGTGGTACTTAAGAAACCCACGTGGTTCAAAATAAGGACTGTCTATTTCTTCACAAGTATGGAAACTACTACTAGGTGCTGGTAAAGTTAGGGTCACCCCAAAACTTTCACTGTGTGGAGGAAAAATAACACATATAATATAATAAACAGAATATGTACTGGTTATAACTTACGTTTAAACTTGCAAGCAGAGAGCTTTGCTTATCATTTAAACTTCCCGTGACGTAAGTTATATTTAAAAATCAGCAATCCTCATGAATTAGGAACACGTGCGTATTCCGTCACCATTCATGAGGCTCGATTCTAGAGTTTATACGTTAGTTTAGAAAAATACACTCGACTGAGTATTAGCAGTTAAATTAAATTCATAAAAAGCTACTCTTGCCGTTATAAGCTAGAGATTTTAATTTTATTCTGCTTTCCACTGAATGCTTCCCTAGAAAATATAATAGCCTACCCCTTTATTTCTCTTCTGCGCTAAAGAAATAGATTAAAATGAATTAAGCGATTTAACACTTTAACACTTACAAAATCTATATATCTATCATATTAATTACCTCAACCACAGAATTCCAGGTAGTCGCACAACTTAAGAATAAAAATGCTGAAAATATTTCTGGAAGTCTAGAAGTTCGACAAATTGCCGAAACAAACTGAGATCTTCGCTAACAGCTATTCTGTTTACGAGCAACCTATCTACTGTGAGTCTATGAGCGAGAATGAAATTAAAGTTTCAAACTTGGCCAATATCTTTAAAATCGGACACAGGATCCTAATCTTATTTCGCCAAGCGAAATAGTCTCCCCTGTCCGTATAACACCTTCGTCCGCTTATCGCGTGACGTAACAGCCATCAGTGGCCGAGGGCTTGCATGAGTTGCAAATCTCAGACCACCGTCTGCAGTGCGGAGTAGATTTTCACGCTAAGCCGGGTTTTTTCCTGACGAAAAACCTCATGCGTTTACTGAAATGCAGACTCTCTGTCTACTTTCCATGTCCCTCGGGTGAATTTTCACGCCCCAGGCCAGAGACCCTCAGACGAATGTCTAGCGAATGCTGTAAATTCACGCCTATCGTCCGACCAGCGCGACTGACATGTACGCAATACCACCCAGGTGCGATTCTCAGTTTTAGAGAAAGGAAAACAGGTAAAGTTTGCGAATTATATGAAAATAATATTCGCAAAAAACGAATGGATGAAAAATATACAGGAAAAATGAAATACAGAGATAATAAAAGAGAGAAATCGGGTGAAAGAATAGGAAGAAGATGTAGGAAATTAAATGAATATAAACCCTACGTGACAACAACTAGCGCATTTACGTCTGCACGTCCGGGGAAAAACGGATGGACTTAATGGGTATAGCCAGCGGATGGGCTTGGGCATCAATTTAGGGAAGTCATGGGTCGTGGCGCTTGGTGTGAGCAACCCTGGGCCCATGTTGGTAGGGAATCAGCGGCTGGTGCAGACAGACACATTCACAAGCTTGGTGTCACACCAGACGGCGGGGCAAGCGAGGACATCAACAACAGAATGAACAAAGCAAGAACAGCCTTTTTTAACCTAAACAACATCAAGAAGTCCTCTCATTACAGCACAAGCACAAGATTAAGATTATGTCAGAGCTGTGTGCTTTCTGTGCTTCTCTGTGGTGCGGAGGGCTGGAGGGTTGCAGAGACGGAAATGTCGAAATTGTCCTCTTTTCACACAACATGCCTAGGAAAGGTTCACCGAATCTTTTGGCCGAATGCCACCGCCGGCCAAGATCTGCTTGCTCGGAGCGAGCAAGAGGACATGCACACCATCATAGCTGGCAGACGCTGGAGCTGGGTTGGCCATGTCCTGAGAAGAGATCCCGATGCCATCACAAGAACAGCTATGCTTTGGACCCCTGAAGGAAAACGAAAGAGCGGCGGACCAAAAACAACTTGGCGGAGGACTGTGGAGGCTGAGATGCAAAGAATGAACCAGAGTTGGGGCACTGTACTAAGGATTGCCACCGACAGAGTAAGGTGGAATAAATTTGTTGTTGCCCTACAAGACGCCACTAGGCGTGATGGCCCCTGACTGCTTTGACGGTCGGCTGCTAAGGATCAAAGAAGAAGAGAATCTCACGTTGAGTGTTAATATGACACTGCATTTTACGTAGTAAAATTGCAGTTAATTGTCTTTATTTTGTCGTTTCATAAATTAATAATTTGAAGTGAATCTTCAATCACCTTCTAGATGATACCTGGTCCAAACAAAAAGACGGTAAAAACAATCCAGCACTTTAATATCACAAGAATGGCAGGATCTGCAATGTAGAACTGACGGCAAGAGCCAGACAAGCGCCAGTGGAAAAAGAGGTGAGAAGAAGATGCTGACATTTGGAAGGACGGGCATATAAGAAATCAGTTTCTAGCAATACAAGGCAGTCCTGGGTGTGGAATCCCGATGGTAAGAGAATTAGAGCAAGTCGGAAAACACATGATTAAGTGCACAGAAGACAGACATGATCAGAATAAAGAAGACATGGAAAAACCTTAAACGGATGGCACTGGACAGGGAGGCTTGGCAAGAATTTGATGAAGGCCTATACTCCGCTGGGGACTGAAGATTGATTATGACGATGATGAATATCACATACAGGTCATTCATTATTTGCAATAACTAAAAAAAACACGGGTATTCCTTCGTCCGAGGGAAGCATCAAGACCACCCCTTGAGGGAAGACAGAGTTACTTCGTGTTTGTGGTATGTGTGGCCATTTGGGACCATGGGATTCTCAACACTATTACACTCTACCAGCCGAGCAAGTAGTGTCAGGTAACTTATACGCGTATAAATCTTATAAAGCTTATATAAAATGATTGGTTCTGGAACTCTGGGATGGGAGGAAGGGTGGGTCACCGTAAATTTCTGTCGGGTGCACGAAGTTTATCTAGGTTATCGTAGCTTGAGCCTGATCTAAGCAACAACAAGAAACTGTGCAAAATAAAAATTAGACACCTTCTGCACCGGGCCATGAAACTTCAATACATACACGCTCAAAAGAAAAGAAAAAAGTTTATATATATATATATATATATATATATATATATATATATATATATATATATATATATATATATATATATATATATATATATATATATATATATATATATATATATATATATAATATATATATATATATATATATATATATATATATATATACAAACATATAAATACATACATACATATATATATATATATATATATATATATATATATATATATATATATATATATATATATATATATATATATATATATATATATATATATATATATATATATATATATATATATATATATATATATATATATAATATATATATATATATATATATATATATATATATATATATATATATATAAATAATAGATGGAGGGGGGAAATTGACACATTTTTTTAGGATTACGTGAAAAGAGATACTCGAATCGGGTAAAATACATTCCGGTATTTATAAAGTTATTTGCCCAGGAAGGAAAATGCATGAAAGACGAGACAGTTTATTATTAAGAGATACAAAAATCCGGGATTATCAGATTGCCTCCTATTATTTAAATTTAAAGGATGAATATTGATTAATTTTTTACGTGTACGTGCATCCACATGCGGCAGCACATAATATAACATCAGCACCTTTGACGATACATTAAATTGTATCTGAAATGTGGAGAACAACAAAAATGACAACCCTTTTAAAGATACAGACTTTGAAAATTGGTGCTTGCACAGAATAAAAGAATTGAAATGATATAGCTGATTGAAGGAACGAGATAAATACATATGGAACAATTGGTCTTTTTTTCTACGTTAAAAGTCTAGGGTACTGAAATGTAATGTGTTGTAGTAGATTACCCACACACACACAGATATTTAATAAGTCTAATAATAATAATAATAATATAATGTATAACTGTCGTGAAATATTCTAATCCACATATATAAATTATCAGGTAAATATAAAGCCTAACAAATAAATTCTAATAAAGAAAGGAAGAAGAATGGTAAAGAACAGTGCTGTCACAATGACAGTACTCGAAATCCCCTTTGTTTTATGCTTCGTCTGCAAATTGTAACGTTTCCACGTTAAATATAAGCCACTGCATAAATACAAGCGTTTCCACAACACATTAAAACGGGTATTGCATTTCTAAGAAAAACATTGAGAGGCAGACTGCGTAATGACCTAAATTAATCCTAACATTAATTATACTGCGTTACCAAAACGAACGAACAGATGGACTCAAATAGAAAGAGAGAGGGGCGAATGAAAATCAGGAACGCATGCAAAATTAAACACGCGTCTCGCTATTAATGCCACCCCAACAAGCGTAACGCGATACACAATGACTACTATCACGCGTGTAAGGCCACATGCACTAACTTTTTCGGATCGACAGTGATAAAATTCACTACCCTTCCCAGAGTTAGGTTTTTAAATCCTGAAAAACGCTTATAAGGAAAGATGACAATAGATGGGTTTACGTTTGAAAACATTACAGTACCCAGACAGCACATCTTCGAAACAGGAGGTAGAAGAAATTGCATATTTTGAACGCAGCCACTTAGCTCTTTTAAATTTGTATATTTGGGTTCCTTAGGGCTTGTTGACAAAGAATATGTAAAACGTTACGCAAATAGTCTAGGAATTAACAAGTTATAACCAAAATAAAATAGTGGGGATGCCTGACAGCATGAAATCATTTCTGCTCATAAAATTTTTTTATAACGTGTTTGAAAAAACCTTGCGTACGGAAATAGCCTACCATGTAAACTCCAAATTGATTGGAGCGCAACAAATATAAGACTAAACACGATTGGTCGGACTATAAATACTATCTTTGGTTGTTAGGGGAGACGTAGGAAGGTAAGATTTTTTCAAACACTTGTCGAAACGTGGCTCCATTGGCCAGACTCGCTGATATAATCACTTAGGAGCGTTACTTCGAGACCACTAGTTCAAATAAGCTTGATAAAGCAACAGTGCGTTGAAGCCAGCTCATATTTTTGCTAAAATAAAAGCCTGGAACATAAGCAGATGGGAATTTGTGCCAGAATTCATTGCTAGTCAACGTATCTGTGTTTATTCCATGAATTGTGGTAAGCTTGAAACATTCAGTATCTTTTAATGAAAATTGAATGTGAATTGTTAATTTATGCCTGTATATATGTGTAGTTCAGTAGCAAACATGATGTAAAGCCTATAATGCTCCAGCCTGAACAGAAGGTGTCGGAGGAAAGTAAAACGGCATGGAATGGCCAAACAGTACACTGACACCTAGATGATTGACTAGAAAGAAATAATGCTGGAATTGCAGAGGCGTAGTAACCATTAAGGAGGTTAATACTGGTATAAAGTATTTCAGATGAAGCTGACAGTTGGCCTAACGCTCTGAACTCAATGTTTGTGATGTATTGTGCTCAGTGTAGAACTAGAGTATCAATTAGTTATGAAGTAGAAGGTACATCCTTCTTGTTTTCAGGGACCGTGGTCTTGATGGTATTGAGCAGCACCTGGTCAGAGCTTTGCTGAATCCAGAGTCGGACAGCATACTCCTTGGTCCATTTAGCTATCAGTGAGGTGTCTCCAGAGCACAGGGGAGAAATCGAGCAGAGGAGTCTTTTCCTGCCGCCATCACGCAAGATAAGCTGATGTGGCCAGCTGAGCTCAAAATTATGTACCCCCATCTTAAAATAACATTGTAACATAAACTTAAGAGGGGAAGTAAATTGTTTTAATATCAGGAACTGAGAACATCTCCAATACGAGTTCCAATAAAGACAAACTATTGAAGTCATGATGACAAATACCAATAGAGCTTGAACAAAACAAAACCAGTATTCCCTCATATTACTACTACACAACTGACACACATAGGATACTTTTAATAATATATGTCACTACAATATTCATATTGATAAATTCTGTACATATAACTTGTAATTAAAATTGATTGTGATTCCTGGTTCCCTTTGTATTTGAATCAGGACACATATTCATTCATGACAACAATGAATACATATTGTTATTTGAAAAGTTATCAGTGACTCCTTTAAGATATCCTTGTAGAGTGTTTTATGTATGTGAGTGTCACAGTGTTGTCACGTGTAGTGGAATAAATTAAATTGTTTATCTGTTTGTTGTTGTTTTGACGTACACTTCATCATACACATACCCTAGACATATAACGTAGTCATCACACTATTCCAGAATAATTCTGACTGAGATATATATATATATGTGGCAGCAAGTAAGGTTATCTATAATACACTACTCTTATTAGATATAGATACCTTCACAGCTGATCTCAGTCAGTACACTAAGTCCCCTATAAATATTTATAACATCCCACTTCACCACAATAACACACTGAACTAATTCAGGCTGTTTTAGTTTTAAATATTAAATCTTTTGGTAAATTTATTTGTTCTGATCCAAACGTTTGTTGGTCAGAACATATGAAATATTATGGAATTATAAATGGAATGCATAATTAGATGACATAATAAAATGGAATGTGATTACAAAGGTATGTTATAAGTTTGGTTAATATTAACTATATTAGATTGTCCCAGGAGACTATTACTGAATGTACTGTTGGGGTGGTATCATCACGCCCAGTCTATGACTACCAAACATTGTCCATTGACTTATGGGATGAATACATGGTTTATTTTCCCACAATGGTATGTCTTTATTTGATGGTGAATTAGTTAATAAATTAGTTGATAAATTCGTTGGTAAATCAGTTGGTGAACTTCCAGCAGGCCAGATCTCACTTATCTCGACGGCGTCGATCTTGTACAAGAGTCTGGTGGCCCCCTCCTCTCCGTGCTGGGGGATAATATACGGCTGCTCTGACACAATGTTAGACTGCACTGGTCCACGCTTGTGTATATTACAACAGCATTCGGCACCTCTTCGGTGCCAAACAGAAACTCACAATTCTGAAATAAAAGTTTTGTGGCATGTGTCAGAACTCTACCAACTGAGCCACTTCTGCACACAACACTACACAACAACACCACACAGACTGGGTCAGATCTCTCTGACCACACAGTACATCTTACCTAGTTGTTTTCATATAGTACTAGTTCCCCAAGACTACCTTGCATCTGAGATATGTTCAATAGTTTCCTTCTAGTAAATAGGATAGGTGATATGTTCCACTGATCTCAACAATAGATCCGCCTCCATAGTTTTAGTAGGCGTCCATATATTTTGTTTGTCTCTAGACCCTGAACTTGGGCTGGGGATCTAGAGCGAGCACTTACTTGTCGTAATCATTTTATATGATATGGCAGTATCAATCACTCGAAATATTAAAATGTACAAAAGAATTGCTTTCATTCTTACCAGAATTCAGAATTGAGAACACAGTTAAATGCTAGCAAAACTCAGCTGAGCTGCTGTGTATCTGATGGCGTCCCACTAAAAATTATGTATGATCTTCTGGAAACAACACCACAGGTACTACACCACTGTGTCTCTGGACAGTTTTGTAACGAATGGCAAAAATGCGCATCTCTGTCCTGCCAATATGATTTCATTCATCCAATCACCGACTCCCCCCCTAACTTTCAAATCTACAACCAAAAGTCAAATTTCAGTCAGCTCTCAGTCAAGTATGTATTACTGTCTGTTGGTCCGTCTGTATCTACTTGTTTTTCATACAAAAAACACGCTTGGTTCTTGGACCCCTCCATGCAGTACCCTACACACTTCTGCCTCCGAAGTTATTTTTAGCCACAATTCTCTACCATTTCCCCTCTCTTTAATTACAGCTCGATTTTAGCACTTGAGTCTCAAGGCCGCAAATTTTGAAAATTTAGTGACATTTTTTAACAGTGCATTCGCTCGTCTGATATGAACAACACAGTCTTTTGTCAATATCTTCATTATTATCTATCCGTCTGTATAATTTAAAGTATATTATTTCTCTGCTCAAGACGGGCTATCAAACTAGCTAGGTTTTATATTCCTAACATTATTATTAAGAAAAAGTTACTTTTTCAAGGTTAGTTGTTTTTTTTGAAATATGTTCGAGAACCTTCTCCACGGCGTATTGCCGCTGAATTCAAATAACAATCAAGTATCGTAAAAGTCCAAGAAATGACTGTTTCTGACACGAGCTAAAGTCGTTTTTTTGTCCATTTCCTTACCCTCTGTCAACTAGTGACGTGAATTTTTTTCTTTTTTCTTACCAATTGCGTCTTTTAGCCTTGCGATCTTCAAACACGTGTTCAGTCATATTTTTCCTTTTGGTGTCCTCCGTTCTCTCCCGTCTACAAAGGGTAAACGTTTCGTCTGCACGTCTAACTCGTTAGTTTTAAATGGCGGTGGGAAAGGCTGGCATGGGCGAACTTGTCTCCTAGTATCTTACGCATTATTTTTAACCCTACATTTTATCGTTAAATTTGGAGATATTTTAACGTTGCATCATGGTAAATTCATCACACACACACACACACACACATATATATATATATATATATATATATATATATATATATATATATATATATATATATATCTATATATATATATATATATATATATATATATATATAGCTCGGACTGAAGGTAGGAAAGAATATAGTTAGGATTCTGACCTTATAAGACCGGACAAAACACGTATCGGAACTCCTTCTGAACATTACAACAAGGAACACCTACCATTAAATACGGAAACCGGACTCCTGCAGGACCTACTCACAAAGTCAGAGAGGGATTCTAACTAATAATAATACCTCTGACGTGTGTTTGAGGCATCTGCATCAAATTGCCAAGACTAT
This sequence comes from Oreohelix idahoensis, assembly GCA_024509875.1. Classification (NCBI taxonomy): domain Eukaryota; kingdom Metazoa; phylum Mollusca; class Gastropoda; order Stylommatophora; family Oreohelicidae; genus Oreohelix; species Oreohelix idahoensis. Next base: position 1,334,039 of record JAMPIV010000784.1, read on the forward strand.
TCTACCGAACCAGAAGTCTGGATTTGCCAACTAACTGGATTTGTGGTACGAATCGAAGAGAGCATTTGAGGTACTACTGTACCACTGGAAATCAGTTGTACTACTATTCTGTCGTTCAAAGCTTGTGATCGAAACTGGAAACCTACGTCCCACGGGTTGTGAAGATACCTGCCTTGACCTGAAGATGTTACCTCGTGAACTGATCTGAAGACGTGCCCTTTCCACAGAGTCGAATTGACGGAAACAGCAGCAACAACACTTCAGCATTTTGGCAGCTAAGTGACATTTCTAGCAGACCAAATACAGAAGAACTTTGTTTTTCTTTTCAACATTACGCTTCAAAGCCGACATCATGAAGACACCTACATTTTATTAATCAATCACCAGCTCCTATTTATTTACATTTGTTTAAAAATAATTGATCATTAAATTTGTTATATTATTTTGTTTTACAAATTCATAGTTCATTTAGTTATTACGGAGAGAAGTGCACACACTTGTGAATCAGTATCTTTAAGATATTTATATATGTATGCATATATAGGGGGGTAGGACTGGAGTGTGTAAGGGATAGTACCTCACGGTGAGAGGCAGTGACTTCCTCTTTTTGAGGAAGGCCTGGCTCCTATTTGGTTCCCCCACTCCAGTTCAGCTCACGTATGGCTCCTCGAGTCTGCTTGTGTACGGCAGCGCCACCCCCCGGGCAACGACTTTGACTGGCCGGCAGAACTACGTAAGTAAATTGAAAGAGGGAGGTCCCCCTTAAATAGTACACACAACTGCTGGCCGAACGGGCCAATGATCAATAATACATTGACAACGGCTTCTAGGGCAGGAGTTGGAAAGGTCTGGTATCGGGCTGAGGGCGCACCATGGACTGTAATGGTAAGCAGCCAGAACCATCCAGAAAGCAATGGCAAACTACTGGATGTATAATGCCAAGCAATCCATAATGGCTCATCTGAATATTACGCAAAGATCGGGTGGTGAGTCTCCCAGGCTGGGCAGATCGTATTTAACTGTGGAAGAGATAGTTGGCAGCGTCAGTACAGGTAATCGTGATGACGGCCAAAACCCTGACTATGTTACCACGGAAAACTATGTCTTCGGTCTTAGAAAAATAATCAAAATTGGAACATGGAACGGCAGAAGCTTATACCAAGGAAAACAGTAAATAGTGAAGAACGAGATGGATATACTAAACATTGATAACCTGGGCATCCCAGAGCACAGATGGTCGGGCCAGGGACACTTTTCGATTCCATCAGGAGGAACGTTCATATACTCAGGCAAAGAGAGAGGAGGTCAGAGTGGCGTCGGCTTCTACCTGTCTAAAAGGACAGCTGCCTCCCTATTAGGATATAATCCCATAAATGACCGCATTGTCACAACCAGACTGAAAGGAAAAAGAAAGAGCATCACAATTATACAAACATATGCGCCAACAGCAGCTGCCGAAGAAAACGAAATTAAAGATTTTTACAACGATCTGCAACACGCATTAGAGAAAGCAAATAAGCAAGATATTAAGATACTAATGGGAGATTTTAATGCCAAAGTTGGAAACGAAAGATTATAACATGAAAAAAGAGTGAAAGGAAGTTATGGATTGGGCCAGAGAAATGAGAGAGGAGAACGCTTGACAACATTCTGCCTAGAAAACAAGCTAGTCATCACAAATACTCTTTTTATGCAACACTATAGAAGACTATATACATGGACGTCACCGGACGGAAAAAGCAAGAACCAAATAGATTACATCTAATACAACAAAGGTGGCGATCATGTATCTCATCCATCAAGACGCTCCCAGGAGCAAACTGTTACTCCGACGATAAACTTCTTGCTGCAAAATTCAAGATCATACTGAAAAAAGTCGTTACAAGCTAATACGTTATGACACAAGCGCCATATCAGAAGAGTACAGTGTCGATATTCAGAACAAATTTGACGTTCTTATGGCAGTACAGGAGGAAATGACACCAGATGAACTTGCCAATAACATCAGAGATGTTTACATTACAAATGAATAGAGGTTAATTCCTAAAAGAAGTATAAAGAGACGAGAATACATCTCAGACGAAACACTGAAGTTGGTGGTAGAAAGGAGAACAATGAAGATAAAAAAACACAGAAAATCAGGAATTATACAAGGAACACACAAAGCAGACTAAAAAACGAATCAGACAAGACAAACAACAGTACATAAAAGACACCTGCAGGAAGATAGAGGAAATGCGCGAACAGGGATTGAGTAAGATTATGTTGTCTGAAGTAAGAACATTGAAGAACAGCAATTTTAAACCATCCCTTCGAGCTATAAACGACAAGAAGGGCTTCACAGAACGTAAAGATATTCTGAACAGATGGAAGGAGTACTGTCAAGAAATGTACACGGAAATAAACAAAGCGGCAGATAACAACATCATGAATGTAGCGGAACCAGAATCTACCATAGAGGAAGTCCGGAACGCAATCAAATACTTGAAAAGGGGAAAATCTCCTGGTTGTGATGAAATAACAGCTGAAATGATACAGGCAGGAGGAGAAGGCAGCGCTCGTATATACCATGCTTTATGCTGTAAGATCTGGCAAAGCGGAATTTGGCCCAAGGAATGGAAACGATCAATGTACATACTCTTGCCAAAAAAGGGCAACCTGAAACTGTGCACAAACTACAGAACTATAGCTCTTATAAGCCATGCCAGCAAAATATTATTACATATCATAATGAAAAGGATGCAACAAAAGCTAGAAACAGAAATTAACGAAGTACAGGCGGGTTTTTCGACCAGGCAGAGGCACCAGAGACCATATATTCAATATGAGGATCATCATAGAAAAGTGTAGAGAATACGACATTGACCTATATACTTGTTTCATTGATTGCACCATTGATTATTATGGAAAATATACCAACCAAGATCTGCTTACTCGGAGCAAGCAAGAGGACATGCACACCATCATAGCTGGCAGACGCTGGAGCTGGGTTGGCCATGTCCTCAGAAGAGACCTCGATACCATCACAAGAACAGCTATGCTTTGGACCCCTGAAGGAAAACGAAAGAGAAGCCGACCAAAAACAACCTGGCGGAGGATTGTGGAGGCTGAGATGCAAAGAATGAACAAGAGTTGGGGCACTGTACGAAGGATGGCCACCGACCGAGCAAAGTGGAATAAATTTGTTGTTGCCCTACAAGACGCCACTAGGCGTGATGGCCACTGACTGCTTTGACTGTCGGCGGCTAAGGATCAAAGAAGAAGGAGAAGATGGAAAATATGGGAATTGCAAACCACCTTATACAACTCATCGCTCTGTTGTACCAAGAACAACAGGCAGCCCTAAGAATTGAGTGGGAAACATCAGAATGGTTTGAAGTACAGAAAGAAGTAAGACAAGGCCGTACCCTTTCCCCTTACCTGTTTAACATTTATGCCGAGAATGTCATGAGATACGTGAGGGATGACCAAGAACACGCAGAGTTTAACCCATTTAACACACCAAGAGATACGTGAGGGATGACCAAGAACACGCAGAGTTTAACCCATTTAACATCGGCGGGGACCAGATCCTGGAAATCAGATATGCTGACGACACAGACCTCCTATCGACCAACCCAGAAGGACTTGAACAATTAATTCTGTCAAACAAAAAACACAGCGAGGCCTAGAATCTATACCTAAACGCCAAGAATACCAAAGTATAGACAACAGACAAAGTAAAGACCAAACCAGAAATTGATAACAAAGAACTGGGAGGTGTTAATGAATTAGAATACTTAGGATCAATCATCAACAGCTCTGGCGACTGTGCAGTAGAAATTAAAAGAAGACTTGCAATTGCTTCACATAAACTAATACAGATGAAAAACATGGCAAGACACAAGAAAAGAAACAAAGTTACAACTGATCAGAGCATGTATATTCCCAATAGCAACATATGGTTGCGAGACTTGGACACTCAATAAAACAGTTGCAAAAAAGGTTACATCATTTGAAATGAAATGTTACAGAAGGAAGTTGAGAATACCCTGGACAGAAAAAAAGACCAACAGAGAAGTACTGCACTCACTAAACTTAGAGGAAAATTGGCTCCTAAATACCATCCCAATAAGGAAGCTGAAATTTTTAGATCATATAAAAAGACATAATAGTCTGAACAAATTAATGATGAATGGCATGGTCCCTGGAAAAAAGGGGAAGGGGTCGACCTAGACGACGGTGAACCCAGGTCATCACAGAGAATCTGAACTTGTCTTTGGCTGATGCAGATCGACTTGCCCAGAATCGCGATGCATTCAGAGCAGCTGTAATGGAGACAGCGTTCTGGAAAGAATACGTCAAATGATGATATTTCATTACATATTTTGTACTATTATCTCAACATTCTTCTTAGCATGTCTCCTCTTCATTTCCGTCGCATTCTCATCTAATTCACATTCGATCTACCAAAGATATATATATATATATATATATATATATATATATATATATATATATATATATATATATATATATATATATATATACATACATACCGGTATATATATAGCCAATAAGAAGAATTTTACTGTTAATTCAGCTGGGGGCTTGTAAAAGCTAAATTAAATGATATAATCCCTCTTCACAAAAGGAGGCGGGCAGATAAAAGTTAACATTGCTACGACACATTTAGCTTTCTTCTTGACTTCTGAAATATCTTGTGAATACTCCCTCAATGCAGAAGCATCATCATCCTTCTACTTGCATCTCTGCCAAGAGTAATTGTGTGCGAAGGTAGATACCTTTGAAGTCGAAAATTAGGTACTCTAGGTTTTGGCCATTGTTGGATACATCCCTGCAGAGCAAAGGGGAGGCAACCCATGACAAAAATTAAAAACAAAATTTTGTTTAGCCCCCTGTTGTGAACCGAAATGTGTGAAAATCAACTGAAGAAAAACATTATCTTCTCATAACTTTTTGTATGTTTTTCTTGTTCCTGTTTTTTGCTTGTTACAAATTTTCTTATTAATTTCTTATTTATTCATCTCAACTTTAGATTAGGCACATAACTTTTCCAAAGTACTGTTAGACTTAATCAAGACAATTTTTTTTTCATTTCAAAGTTTTGATTTATTGACAGCACTGTGCAAAATTTGTTACTATAGACAGATACACATATAGACAAGCAGCTAGACAGACAGACAGAAAGACAGATAGATGGATGCATTTACAGAATGATCTATCTTTTCGCCAAGCGATCTAATAAAGGAACACTTTTGCCTACGAAGGCTTTGAGATGTGATAATCTTGATACATTTATTTTCTTTAGCAATGGGGATATTGTCTTCAGAAAACGTGCATCCCAAAAACTAATGATCTTTATTAAATAATAGATCTGCCTCCAGAGATAATAACCCGCAGTTTAGCGTATCTGAGAGCACTATATAATCATTGTAACAAAAATGATGATATTTCATTACATTTTTTACTATCATCTCAACATTCTTCTTAGCATGTCTCCTCTTCATTTCCGTCGGCATTCTCATCTAATTCACATTCGATCTACCAACGTTTATCAGGGTAAGGAAATTATTTGTTTAACGAAAAAAGGTCATTGAGCAAGAGACTTACCCATGTGATTGAACCCACTAATCTACTATCTGAAATAACACTAGTCTATCGTCTGAAATGACACTAATCTACCAATTGAAATTGTCTACCGTCTGAAAAGAGCTCCAGCTGTTAAAAAAAAATACGTTGAACACAACTAAATCTATATAGTTCCTTTCGTATGGAATTTAATGCGCCTCTTCTGTGTCATATGTGGTTTCAAAAGTAAGACAGTGAGGATACAGAGCAATAAATAATGAATGAAATATGATTCGAAGTAAAGAAACAATGAGTGATTTTACACGAAACACACAAATCAAAGTGTGATCTTACATGAAACAGAAAAAAGTGCGGTCTTGCATGTACTGTCTTACACGACAAAATAAAATAGGCGAATAACATAAGCCACCAGATGTAGATGGCTAATTCACTTCCGGGATAAGAAAATATACGACTTCAGATGTGTCTTTCAAACTTGGCACATGGTCTATATCTCGGCAGGTTTTTATAGAGACGTAGATTTGACAGTTACCGTATATACTCAAAAGAGCAAGAAAAAGAGGGGGATGTCATGGATGACGCTTGATAGGAAACTCTTTACAGAGCGATACAACAGGAAGCAATCTGATCATCAGAAGGAGTCCCCCCGTCCGACAAGTGTTTCGGCCCGATATACTCCTTTACACTCTAAGGGGGGCGGGCCCACTTGGGTCATGACTCCCAAGCGTCTCAGCCTCCTGTTGTCTTGTATCGAAAATGAACCCATTTCACTTATGGTAGCAACTTTAATCCACAACTCCGCCAGCCGTAGAGGCAATTGTGAAAGTAACAAAGAGAAGACAAATTATTCCGTTCGTTCCGTCGCACACACTGAGACAACATCGCGAAGCCGACGAGAGCCACTGCGCGTTCGCCACTGAAATTCTGAACACTGACACCTCTATAATATACAGCGCCTGTCGCCCCTCAGTCACAGCCCGTTCACTAGTACACCAAAAAACTCAGCGTATTGTGGACTTAGAAAAATTCCTGGTGTTTTCTGTACCGCAGCGTTTATTGTCACGATTTCCATTGCCCATTGCGGTTGTTCCACAGCCAGCCTGATGCCTTTTCGGCAGTTTCACTAAGCCTCTTCAGTGCCCTTGTTCTCGACTGTCCCCTCAGCCCCAACAGTTGCAATAGATCATACACTGATGCAGCCACAAGCCCTCTTGCGCCCACTTCAACAGCCATGACCCTTGCAGTGAACCCATCGTGTCTCAGATCCGCGGCCAGATCACTATACTTGGCCGCTTTGAACGAATGTTGCTCATCTAATCTGGATTCAAATGGCACGGTCAGTTCAATCAGTATGACCTGAAGCGTTGCTGAAGAATGAAGCACTATATCCGGCCGTCTCCGCGATTTTCTGATACTCTCTGGATATGCCCCTCGTCCAGGTAGGTCTACCGCCATCTCCCAGTTGTTTGCACAGTCAAGAAGAGATGGTAAACTGCTACCAGGTTTACTCGGTTTGGGGTGTGCTGACTTTCCTGCCCTCAGAAAGTAAGTATTTGCGGTGCTTGGCCTGGGTTTGCTATTCGCCTTCATCCTTACCAGATCTATTGTCGCAGCAAGCTCATTTAGCACTTTGTTATGGCGCCAAGTGTATGGCCCTTGCCCTAATGACACCTTACACGCTGAGAGCACATGTTAGAGTGTCTGCCTCCCCTGGCACAGGGGGCACTGCTCATCATCCGACTTTCCCCATTTCACAAGGTTGGTGGCCGACGGCAGCAGGTCATACATTGATCTAACAACGAAGCTGAGCCTAAGAGGTGCCATATGCCATATATCATTCCATGTCAAGGACCTCTGCAGGGCTCCTTCCCATGTAGTACATTGGCCTTGTTGGACCTGCTGCACTGCTTTTTGCAACCTCATATTATTCTCAGCTCCTCTTATGTCCTGAACTACCATGTCTCTGCGCTCCCTGCTTGATGCCTTGGACCACCAGCGGATGTCTCCATGACCAAATCCCCGCCTATTCGTTTGTGTGTATCCGATTACCTCCCTCAGTTTGAGTGACTCTTGGGCAGCATCAACAGCTTCTTCCACTCTCCACTTCCTTCCCGTTTTCAGTGTGGGCTGAATGGACTTAACCACGTCATCAGCTGACTCGCGTAGCATCATTGCAAGCCTTGCCTTTCCAACTTTGTACTCTTCAACAACTGACTTGAAAGGAAGCAGAAGTTTTGACTTTTTGCAGTACAGTGCTACATCTGACAGACCTGGTGGTACCCCTAGCCACTTTCTCATGAACTTGTTGACCTTCTGCTCTATAGCTTCCACTGTACTTGTGCTTATTTCATATATAAGCAGTGGCCACTGCAACGTCGGTATCAACATGAACTGGAGGCACCACAGTTTGAACTTTCCCTGGAGTCTGCTTTGGTCTATGGTCTGTAGCCCTCTGTCTGCCATTTCTATTGTCTGTTGCACTGCCTTCGAGTCTTTTAATGAGGCATCGTACACCCTGCCAAGACTTTTAACAGGTTCCTCAATGACAGTAGGGATTCTTTGGTTGGAAACCATGAATATGTCCTCTGCTATCTTCCCTTTCCTGACTGATAGGCTTCTCGACTTCTTGGGTTTGAAGCTCATTCTGCACCAGCTGACTAGTTCATCCAGGCGTGCTAACATCCTCCGGGCCTGATGTTCATCTGGTGTCAGAATTGTTGTGTCATCCATGAATGCTTTGAGCGGTGGCATGTGACACATTCCACCGAGCTTTGGACCTATAGCCATTCCTTCAGCCGCATTGAGGATTACCTGCATAGCCATCACGAATAGTATCGGAGAGATGGTACACCCCATCGCAATTCCAACTTCAAGGCCAATCCACTTCGTTGTGTACTCTGGTTGAAAATCTGACAGCAAACCCTGCGAAATACAGCTTCAGCATTGCTGCAATCTCTTGTGGAACATGATACATTTCTTGGGCCTGCCACAACATCTGGTGTGGAACGGATCCATAAGCATTCGCTAGATCCAACCAAATTACAGGGAGGTTTGTTCTGTCAGACTTTGCCTTTTGGATTGCTTCCCAGATCATTGTGGCATGCTCTAGACATCCTGGTGTACCTGGGATACCTCCTTTCTGAATGGTAGTGTCAATGTACCCATTTGCCAGGAGGTATGTAGTGAGTCTTTTCGCCATCACTGAGAAGAATATCTTCCCTTCCACATTGAGTAGTGAGATTGGCCTGAACTGACTGATGTCTGTGGAATTTTGTTCCTTCGGGATGTAGACTCCGTTCGCCTTTCTCCATTCCTTGCTTACAAGCTGGGTTTTCCACGCATTCTTCAGTAAACGGAGCAGTCGTTTGAGCACTTCAGGGAATCTCTTATACACCACATATGGAACACCATTAGGACCTGGAGCTGACTTGCACCGAGCTTTCTGGACAATGCTTTCTACCTCTTGCACCGTTGGGGGCTTGGTGTTAAATTCAGCTCCTGGCTTACTCGGCCATTTAAGGCCTGCCATGCTGCTGAACGGCTCATCTTTGCGACCATCTGAATATGTTATTCTAAGGTGTTCTTCCAGGTCTTCTTTCTTGATGTTTAGCGTACCCGACCGTGGCTGCTCAAACAGTTCTTTGGCAAACTTGAATGGCTCCCTGAAGAATCTTTCCCTATCCTTTCGAGTCTTCCTTCTCTTCCTGCACAACCTTTCTGCTCTACAAAGGGCATTATGTTGGCCTTTCAGGTGCTCCCAAACCTGTCGTAACCCTTCCTTCTCTGTGGCAACTGCGTTCTTGAAAAGTCTTCGGGCATGCTCCTTCTGTTTCCTGATTTTCCTTAGTTGAAAATATATATTTAAGGGAGAATAGGGGAATAAGTTAGGTGAGAACTGGACGAATTACCAGCAAACCATCATCAGCCTTTGTAGAGAGTGCAGAACTTGGGCCAATGGGAAGGCAGAGCTGGACATTGATCAGCTGATGAATGATCATGCTGGGGATGATGATGCCATTGTGTACACTGATGGGTCTGTAATCCGTAATGAGAAATCAGGGTGAGGCTTCTCTGCTAGAGTAAGGACAGAATCGTCGCTGAACATAGCGGGGCTTACATGATAACAACCTCCAGCATGAGAATGGAATTAGAAGCAGCTACTGCTGCCTTAAGGTGGCTGTCTGAAACTTCATTAACAAGGGCGGTTATTGTATCAGACTCCGTGCATCAGAATGTCCAAAGTGGATAGCTCCGGCATGAATGGAAAACCTCCATAGAAGCCTCGAACCTTCAGGAACTCGTGTGAATCTGCTGTTAAGGTCATGCAGGGGTACGCGACAATGAAAGAGCTGACAGACTAGATTCAAGAGCACCCATAGAAAATGCATTGGATATGTATAAGGGAGAGATACTGATGACAATTAATGATCGCCTATTAGAGAATGACACTGCAATCGATGAATCATGAAGGCTAAGATTGCTGGAATTTGGCATCAAACGTAAGACCAACATGGACTGACGTACGAGAGGATGCATTCAGCGAGTATACAACCAGCGCACAACAGGAACAATTAGCATTCATACACTTCAACATTTCCGGAGGCAGACTGAGCACCTATGGGTTTGCCTAGAACGCAATGACGTCGATTTTGATCAACAATGATAATAACAATACTTTGAATAAATATTTTGTTCTTTTTGGTTCTGTATTCCGACATGCTCATTTAGTATTACTTTTTCCTTCATGCTACATGTTTCTTCTTTACTTTTTCCCCTTTTCATCTTTCTGTGTCATTCATCTTATCTTCTTTTTTCCCCCACATGTAATTTGCAGTATCCTCTGCTCTCTCGATCCCCAAAAAAGTGTTGACAGTCCCATCTTAGCGATATCTTACATTAAATGAGTTTCAAGCTTCATCTGTAAGTCTTTTTTTTTTTGTTTGTTTTAAATAAGAAACCTGCCCACCATAAACATATTTAGAATGTGTGATTCTTGTATACACACACTACGATTCTCGCCGGTGCCACGGAGTTCGTGCAGTGTGCTGAGATCCTCCTTCTGTGATCAAAGGGAGGAGATCGGAACACTGATAGAGTTGTCCGTGTGTAATGAAGATGGTATTAAAAATCAAACCAAATCTGTACATCTCATCATTAACACCATCACAACAACAACCACTATTACGACCAAGAAAACATCATCGTCGTCATCATCATCATCCGATGAGATTAACTAGCTGGTGTGAACGTTTACAATTTTGTGTGCGTGTATGTGTGTGGGGGAAGGAGAATGAAAATGCATTTAGTTGGGTAAGGCAAAGGTTGGGCCCTGTCCAGTGCTAGTTAAAAAAGTTACATTCAATTACATTCTTCCTTTTCAGCATTAAAAAAAACAAACAAACCAAAACAAAAACACAAAAGGGTTAGGGGTTAAGAGAGTTATAACGTCACAGAAGAGAGAGGTCTAGTTATTTGTGACGAAATGTGACCGGGGGGGGGGGGGTGGGGGCGGGGGGGTGTTAAAATTGCATGACATCATATGTGGACGACTCCACAGTGTTTCCCATTTTATAGTTTCTTCTTCGCGTCTGGTACAATCATCAGGGCAAACCCCTGTGTGTGTTTATTGTCTGGAATAGATTATGTTTTCTCAGGTATTCAGTGTTTGCGTCCTGCTGCATCCCATTTTGTCTTCGCCATTCATAACATTTTTAATTAGTATACGAGCTAATTTCATGACTACCGTTACAGATTTTGCAATAAATAATTTATTTATAAAGATAACATAAAGTGTTATATATCAAAATGTGAAGAAATGAAACCCCTATATCATGCACGTAACTAAATTGTTCAGTGGTTTTAAACATGCATTCACCTATACATTTTCGCTATTGACGGGGATCGATCATCGGCCTTTCTAAAAGGCCGCTCGTATACTAAGAGTTAAGTTTTTAACGTCTTATTTCCTTGACAGCTTGTGTCGGTTTTCTAATTAAAATGAATTCAACATTCTTACATTCCAATGAGTTATTCTACCCACTGTGGTTCCCAGGGATCACTTATAAGACAAAGAATGAGATTATCCATGGGGTTGGTAACCTCACCAAGTAAAACACACTGCTACAGAAGCCGCCACAATAAGAGCATGTGAATGCTTGGTGCAGGCTTCCCGTAAGGGGACCTGCTAAAGTGATGACTCCATATTCCACAGGGAGTGAAAAGGAAAATGATGGTGATGAATTAGCGATTCTAGTTTTAGCATTTGGAACAGAAAGTTGGATAGCGGCCTGAGTTCCAATTTGGCTTTGATCAGGCAGCGGATTTTTCCGGAGTCATGTAGCTAGTAAAAACATTACGAGAATCTGTAACAGTTTTGTTTTTGTTTAAAATAAAATAGGAATTGGTAGTCGGCCCCTAGCCTCACGCTTAAACGGGGAAGACCGATTTGTGCTCATCGGTGATCTTGTCATACCATTTCAGTCCTTGTATTTTGCGCAAGCACCTATTTATAAACGTATGTATCTTTCTGGTTGCAGTTTTTTTTATGTGCTCCATGTTTTAGCGCCATACAATAAAACTGACTTAAAATTTGAGTTGAAGACTCTTATTTTTGTGTTCGACTTTATTTATTTTGATTTCCATAAATTTCTCAGTGTAATAAAAACTCCTTTTACCTTTTGTATTATCTGTTCTTCCAACTTTGTCTTTGTACTGCGGCCAGTATGTACATATATAATTAGTTGAATTAAAATATTCACGTACCACCGTAATGTGCAATAATCTCCCCTTTGTAGCACTCGCTTATCTTCGTTTCTGTGGTTTCTGTTTACATTCCTCGTCTGCTATCGCGGATGGTTGAAGAAGGGCTGAGTGTTAATGGCTTTGCTGTCTCCAGGTGCACATTTGCACATTTTAAGGGATTGCAATTGAAGAATGAGTGCATGTTCGTAAACATATCGAAACAGAATTGTTTAAACTGGGTCTGGCTTTGACAGTCAGTTGTAAATTTTTTTTTTTAATTGGTTGTAAGGAGATGACATTTCATTGAGACACACGATTGTTAACACTTATACACTGACATAGTTGGAAGTACTCTGTCAATTGAAATTTACAGTGTGAAACATAACAATGATATATTTAAATAAAGCAAATTTTGCCTATCGTTATTTCTCCAGCGTTGCCTGTTGAGGGAATGCCATGACGAACAGTAAAACCAAACTCAAAAATGGAAGCAGAATATATTGACCTGCAAGATGTAGACAAGTCAGCAACAACTAAGAAGAAAGACTTACATGAATCATTCAAGAATTCCCCTGTCTCATGCAATGCAAGTGTCTTGTCAAATGGTAATAAATTAGTCTTTGATTATATCCTACACACAGTGTTAGTGAAGCAGATCTTATAAGAACAGTAAAGAAAAAAGTTAGCCATGTTTATGAAGAAAAAAAATAGAGCAGGAGATGAAATACACTTGAAAGTATGAACATCAGATCATGTAGACATAGGTACTTCACTGAAGCTGCCAGACACGTTTTGGAAATACTGACATACTGGTATAATGAAACAATTTTTTTTACACACCTCATCTTAAACTCATGAGGGCTGTTTTATAAATGAAGATTAAATGCTGATAGAGCTGTAGTGAATGAAGGTTTTTTTTTTTTGAAGAAAAATATCATGTTAAACTCCTGAAAGGTTATACTTACCTTATATAGTATCTCTAATTTCATATAGTATGTTCAAGTGCCAATATACGAATGCGGCATCATATCTCCTGTCCAATTATTGTAAATAGGAGAAGTTAAACATTTCAAAATTATGTGTGTGTATGTTTCCTTAACTATCATAAGAAAGAAACCAAATTTTTCATTCAGAAAATTTATGTCGTGTAAATATGATGAAAGTTTATTGAATAGTGTGTTAGAGCTACATTGATATAATTATATATGCCTAATGAAACCACCAGAGTTAGGGCACTGTATGAAGGATGGGCACCGACCGAGCAAAGTGGAATCAATTTGTTGTTGCCCTACAAGACGCCACCAGGCGTGATGGCCACTGACTGCTTTGACGGTCGGCGGCTAAGGATCAAAGAAGAAGAAGAATGAAACCATTTGCTGCTGAAGTACACTTTTACTTCTCACATGATAGTCTACAATTTTATATTTTCATCTTGCACGTGTTGTATCAATGCATCTTATATGGAACTAGAGAAACAAACATAAGAATGAAGCATTAGGTGCTTGCACAGTATATAAGGTTTTAAATGGTTTGTTGTTGTTGTATGCATTCGCTCTTAGCCATATCTCTATCTTACAATTCTGGCTGTTAGTTTTGAGCGGTAAGTACATTGTGTCATAGTTTACAGCTATGCTGTGATATCTGCACCTTTCGGCCCGACACATCTGATTTCAGCAAGCAATATTTACGGGTTTGCTTCCCTGCCACCTCAAGCCTGCATGTATGCTATACCTCATGTCCATACAATAGTTCAGTGAGGTGGCTGCCCTAGTGAGCGTCATTGGAGCTGAGACGTAACTGTGCTTCAGATCTGGGAGGCCCCGTTTCCGGGAACACCACACACAGCCAATTGAGGCAACGGTCGCCGTTGGACTTCTTTAAAATGGTTTGACGAGATCACCAATATGGAACTGACAGAAAGAACTAGACAAGTACCAGTGGAACATGAGGTGAGGAGCAGATGCTGGTATTGGATAGGACACACATTAAGAAAACCTGTTGATAGCATTACAAGGCAGTCTTTAAGCTGGAATTCCCAGGGTAAGAGTAGTAGATGCAGACACCAATAAAAGCACTTGGAGAAAGTGAAATAGGGACGGACATGAAAGGGATGAAGAGGACATGGAAAGATCTTAAGCAGATGGAACAGGATAGGAGGTCTTAGCATTACAAGGCAGTCCTTACTCCGGAGTTCTCAGGGTATGAGAAGTAGATCCAGACCAAAATACACTATAGTTTTGATATATCTTTCTATCACAATCCTTATCGAGCTTATCTACCAGTCATAGATAATTATATAGTTCATTCTGTTGGTTAGAATGCAAATAGGTCAGACGACAGCATGCACTTTCAATAGTAGACACCAAACTAAAAAGTAGAACAAAGGAAAAAAAAGAAATTGTATTGAATTAAATATATATAAGAATAGTGGCTGAACCAACAATAGACCACTCTAATAGCAGGGCTGCAGTTTTTTTCTCCACAGTACTTAACAACAAAAATTAAAAGAAGAGAAGAATTATTATGTCATGTGTTAATCTATCTTTTACCTATCTCTCTTTCTTCATCAGCATATTTTCTTTCTTCATGTATTCATTTCTTACTTCATATCACATTCTTTTTTATACCTGTAATTCCCTTTCACTTATAAATACAAGAGGAAGTTGACACTTGAAAGTCATAACACTGGTGGGCTGTCTCCCTTTTATGACTAGAGAGCCAGAGAAGTTACATAAATAAGGGAGACTAATTATGTTGTTCTGCTCATATAGAGTTTCCTTTCTTTCTTTTTTGTGTGTGTTGTTCTTTCATTATGAAAATATTTCTTTATGTATATCTTTATTTGCAGTGTGTAGTTTTGGGGGTCTCTGAGGAGACAAAGAAAAAATAGGACTAATGCAACCTCAGGCGTGTCATAAAAAGCGATTAGCTTGAGATTTTGCATGACTGAAAACCAGTTGCTACAGAAACTACCACTGCAAAAGCATTTGTGCTTGTTGTGTAGGCTTCGTGCAAGGGAGCCAGCTGCAGTAATTGCTCCTTGCTCCATAGGGAGTGAAAAGGAAAATGATATCTTTATTCTTAACTTGCATTCTTTCTTTGTCATTATATCTCTTTGCAGGTGACCAATCAGCACCACAGAGTGATCAGGACAAACATGAAAATAAGCAAACTGCAGAGGCTAATGCTCAGAAACTTACGGCAGAGGAAATTATTAATAAAAGAAAAGAGGTTCTTAAAGATCTTGAGCATATAATGTTGCTCATATCAACTATTCCATTTAGACACCTAGACCAAGAAAGTGCACCTTTCACAAAGGAGTTTCGACAAAGCATTCTGACGTTAGCAAAATCCTACTTCTATTTTAAAATAACGGAGGTGCCATATTCCATTATATATGAATATCGGAGGGATATTGGGGAAGCTATGAGTAGGAATGGGATTGTTAGAATTATGTGTGATGTCCTGTCAGATGGGCTCAAGCGCAAGGATTTCATGGATGACAACAGAAAAATGTTGAATGAATACTGGTTTCCTATCAAAAACATTATACTGACCTTACTGAACTTCACCGACTCCGATGAGGTAGTTCGAATATCTGTGACAGATCATCCTGAAGCCCTTTCACTTTTGGTGCAAGTTCTCAATGACTGGCAGAAAGAACATTTGAATCAAGAATTGACGGTGAGTTGAGGCACACTGTGAAAGAAGGTTATATGTAAACTGCACTTCTGTTTTTTTTTTAAATTTTAAATCAGCTGCTTATGCAATGAAGGGTCTCAGGTAGGGTCATTTGCCAGTTTCTAATTGAAGGCTCCAAGTGCCCGTAGAGCAAGAGTTGAAAAGAAGACACTGGCGATGGATAGGACACACAGTGAGGAAACCTGCTGATAGATTTACAAGGCAGCAGTATTTTTGAATCTCGAGGGTAAAAGAGGTAGAGGGAGACCAAAAAACGCATGGAGAAAAGAACTGAAGGCAGGAATGAAAGCAACAAGGAAGACATAGAAAGACCTGGGACTTATGACATAGAACAGGCGTACGTGACATGAGTTTATTGAAGACCTGTGCTCCTTGTTGTGTAGGCTTCTTGTCTACAAGATGATGATGGTGAACTCAGGGCTTATAATTGTGGTCTAGTATATTGTCATACTTTGCTTCCATAATATATGTCACCCTCTTTTCCATTTTCTCCTAAGTCATCTGGTATTGCTGGTCACTTTCATTCTGAGATGATACACCTGTGCTCTGGTTGTCTTAGCTTTATCCTCCCTAGATGTTCAATTCAGCTTATCTTTTTTTCTTAGCATATTCCTTCTTTAAGCAGAGAATGACTGTGGAAACTATTGAGGCATTACGAAGTCCCCCAATAAGTTCATTAAACCTAACAAGATACTCTAGGTTTTCATATGTTTATATGACAACATGAAATGCAGAATTCATCATGAAGGACAACTTACAGAACCATTTGATATAAAAACTGGACTACAGCAGTGATTTGTCTTCGTAAGCTATCCTTCATCAAGAATCCTGCATTTCATGTCTTTCACGAATGCTGTTGCAGTGAACCAGAAAATTCTCTTGTGAAAAATATTGAGTGAATTCCTCGTTTTGCTTTCTGTACCATGTGTAGGAAGCTCCTCGGAAAATCAGATTTTTGCATTCAGTCGTGATCGTAAAACCTCTGCAGAATCATTGGTAATGCCTAGATCAGAAACCAAATTGTTTAGCTCACTATGTAAAATGGGGAACTATTAGCAAACTTCTGTGCTTCAAATCAACTAGCTATAGGAGGAAGCATATTTCCACATAAAAGAATACATAAAGCAACATGGATATCACCCGACCACAGAACTGAGAATCAGATTGATCACATATGCATAAGTAAGAAGTTTAGGTCATCATTGCATGATGTGAAAGTATGTAGAGGAGCAGATGCTGTATCAGACCACCATCTTCTATTGGCTAAAACAAAATTAAAACTCAAGAAATTTACAACAGCATATAGCTATAGACAACAGTATAATGTGGGATATCTAAGAAATCAGGAAATAAGAGAAAAATTTTCAATCACAGTATCCAACAAATACCAAGTAATCCAACAGCTGGAAGATGAAACAGATACGGAAGACCACTGGCAACAAGTAAAAAATATATGGAACGAGACATGTGAAGAAGTACTGAGAAAAAGAGAACATCAGCACAAAGCATGGATAACAACAGAAACCATTAGTAAGATAGAAAACAAGAAAGCAGATTTAAACAGAAGCTCCAAAGCCAAGGCTCATGAAGTGTACATAGAAGCAAACAAAGAAGTAAGAAGAAACATCAAGAGACAAGATAAAATATATTGATGATTTGGCAAGGGAAGCAGAGGAAGCTGCAGCCGAAGGAAATATGAGGGACCTGTACAACAACACAAAGAAGCTAACGGAAATATAAGCAAGCAAATGGCCTCATAAAAAATAAGAATGGAAAATTGCTTAGTAATATACAAGAACAAATGAAGAGATGGACAGAACATTTGGAGGAACTTCTCAATAGACCATCTCCAACTAATCCCCCAGACATCCAGCCAGCAGAAGAGGAGCTACAAATCAGCTGTGAACGACCAAGTAGAGAAGAAATAAATAAAGCCATAAAGCTTCTGAAAGATGAAAAAGCAGCTGGTCCAGATTGTATTCCAGCAGAGGCCATCGAAACAGATATTGATACCTCTACAGAGATATTATACAAACTACTTGGCAAAGTCTGGGATAGAGGAAATACCATCAGAATGGAAGGAAGGTTATCTGGTCAAGTATCCTAAGAAGGGAAATTTACAAGAGTGCACAAATTATAGAGGAATAATGTTACTATTAGTGCCAGGAAAAGTATTAAACAGAATCATCCTTGAGAGATTAAAAGAGTCCATAGACATGCAACTGAGAGATGATTAAGCAGGTTTTCGACAAAACAGATCCTGTACAGACCAGATAGCCACATTGAGAATAATAGTTGAACAAAGTCTGGAATGGAATTCACCGCTATACATCGGATTCGTGGACTATGAAAAGGCATTTGACAGTGTAGACAGAATCGCTTTGGAAATTGATGAGGCATTATGGAGTTCCCATGAAGATCATTAACTTAATAAAGAAGACCTATGAAGACATGACATGCAGAGTTCTTCATGAAGGACAACTTACAGAACCGTTTAGGATTAGAACGGGAGTGAGACAGGGATGCCTCTTGTCTCCATTTCTTTTCTTACAGCCGATAATGGATTGGGTTAATGAAAAATCGACATCACACAACAGAAATGGAATCCAGTGGAAATCAATAGATTGGGTTATGAAAACATCGACATTACACAACAGAAATAGAATCCAGTGGAATCTGACTAAACAGCTTGATGATCTGGATTTTGCAGATGACTTGGCTCTTCTGTCCCATAACCATAATCAGAAGCAAGAGAAAATTAAAATTCTTGATGAGAGATCACAAGTGGGCCTGAAAATACACAGGGAAAAGACAAAGATTATGAGAATAAATGCAAGAAATGATAACAAGGTTGAACTTGAAGAAACACCACTAAAAGATGTAGAATCGTACACATATCTTGGAAGTAATATAGACAAAGTTGGAGGGACAGACAGTGTTATCAAAATAAGAATACAAAAAGCAAGAGGAGCTTTCATTGCATTGGGAAACATATGGAGAACAAGAGAAATCAAGTCCAACACAAAAATAAGAATCTTCAACTCAAATGTGAAGTCAGTCCTATTGTATGGCTCTGAGACATGGAGAACAACAAAAACAACAACCAAAAAGCTACAGGCTTTTATAAACTGGTGCTTGCATAGAATAGAAGGACTGAAATGGTATGACAAAGTCACAAATTGTGGAATTGATGACAAGAACCAGACAAGTGCCAGTGGAACAAGAGTTGAGAAGAAGACGCTGGCGATGAATAGGACACACATAGAGGAAACCTGTTAATAGCATTACAAGGCAGTCCTTGTTCTGGAATGCACAGGGAAAGAGAGGCAGAGGTAGACCAAAAAACACATGGAGAAGAGAACTGGAAACAGAGGTGAAAATGATGAGAAAAACATGGAAAAAACTTGAGCGGATGGCACAGGACAGGAAGACTTGGCATGTGTTTGTTGAAGGCATATGCTCCTTGGGGAGCTAAAAGGTATTGATTGATTGACTATGTAAAATAGTAAGGTTCAATAGAGGGCATTTCTGCTGACAATCAGTCTTCCTCTTCCATTTTGGTAGACTGTAAATGAGATGAAAACTCTAGAGCTTTTTGATATCAAGGTACTGGCACACTTAGTAAGTGAGTACAGGTAGAATAGCAGACTGATTTGCATAAATATCTTCCTTTCTACTCTTAGTATTGTAGCCTTGTGCATTACGCAAGCAAAAGAAGCAGTAATCTCCTGGGGAGACTACTTAGGTTCACACCATGTATCAGACTTCAGTTTAATTTTCCTTACCAGGAAGACCAGAACAAGATGATTAAATGGTCTTTAAGCATCCTTCACAACTGTGCTGGCACAGAAGATAATGTATCAAAACTTCGAGAACTTGGAGTTATTCAGGTTTGTTAAAAACATCATCATCATAATTTTTGTCATCATTGTTGTTGTCATAATCATCATCTCCGTCGCCTTCATCATGTGTATCTTGAAAAGACTAAGGACCTACATTCCTCATTCTTTCAGATATTTTTCTGCCTCTCTTTTATCAGCATTAATGTCATTACCTCACCTCATCTGTTTATCCTTTATTCCATTAATCTTGTTTTTCATTAATTTGAACGTTTTGCTTTCTTTTGTTCAATTGTTAATTTTTCTTGTCAGACATCCATGCACATTGTTTTCTTTTTTTTTCCACTACCTACCATGTTCTTTCATGATCTGTCCTGTGAGCTTTTGAACTTGTGGGTTTCATTTCACATCCATTCTGGAACTTGTTTCTGCGTCTGCTCAGATGTTGCAGATAAGAATTTGCATATTCAAATGTTTACATTTCCTTCATTGTTATTTTGTGGTCTTGATGTTATCACTGAAGAAAATTTGTTTTTGCAACATTTGACTTATGCTGTTTATATTTTCCTTAAGGTTATCTCATATCTTTGTACTGTGTTCATCCTATATATCCATATATATTCTTGAATCATTGTAGAGCATTATTCTTGGTTTAGCCCTGCCCTTTATCTTATTTTATCAGGACTGGACTTCCTCTGCTTTCTTGTGATTATCTTATATTCATACTTTCCCTATGTGATGAATTAAGAATTTTTTTGGGTCTTCTTCTTCGTTCGTCCTGAAAAGGACGTTGGTTGCGTTGCGTCCGTTTACAGCGAAGCTGCGATATTTGTGCCTTTCGGCCGACACATCCGACTTCAGCACGGCATTTTTGGGACCAGGTTAGCCTTCCCTCTTCGATCCCTACTCACTCAGCCAGACTGCAGTGATGCAGCCTGTTTCCAGGACCACCACTTGGAGGTGGAGTAGGGTCTTGGTCAGCTCTGGTTTGCTGACCCTGACGCAAGCAGTCTAGCTATGGGTCGCTAACTGCATTTCTCACTGTTGATGCGTATTAGGTCTAATCAGTTCATATTATGTGGTTTTATTTTCCTTTATGTCCTTGATTAGTTACTTTTTCAGCCTTTCATTTTTAAATGTATTTGTTATTTGTTACCTATTAGAATTTGAATATTTTTTGTGTTTTAGAATGTGAATGTTTTTGTGAAAAAACATGTAGATGCAGCCTGTCTCAATTTCTTAGATGCTTTGATGTGACATTGACAGTAAAACAACACTTTTCCCCCTCTTTATTTAATAATTTGTTACGATTAAAGCCAGTGGTTCCCAAACTTTTTTTCTCTGAGCCACACTATTAGAATGAAAATTTGCTCGCGCCACACCAAATTTTTATTGATAAGAAATACCTTCGAAAACAAACATTCAACTCCTAGTGGTGCTTTATTCATAACATAGAACACAACTACTTTATAAAATGATCATAGACATCCAGAAAGTATAAAACAGAACAGTTACATAAAAACATCATTAATTTTCAAAATATACAAATTCAATGAAAAATGTGAGCCTGTTTTTGTCGGGTAATCTCATTTATATTAGGCCTTATCTGAGACAAAAAAACTCCTATCTCTTTTTTGATCTTTGATATTTGTCAGAGCTGAAAATCCCAATTCACAACGATATGTTGTGGAGAACTGTATCTATTTGATATAAAATAAATTATATTACTGAATAAAATCTGAAAAATTCTATGGGTTTCTGTACGTATATTTTCTGTATTATATTGCAGGTAACAAAATAAATAAGAAAATGACCTGACCTTCATAATTATTTTTGGCAAATACATTTTTGGACAATCTCTCTAAATCTTTGATTGTCTTTGAATCTTCCGACCACATCTGCCATCCTCTTGTGCCATACCAGTGTGGCGCACCACACTGTTTGGGAACCACTGATTTAAGCAGTCCTGCATTTGTTTTTTTAATTTCAAGAAAATTTATTATACTTTTAGCCACTAGCATCTTTTAAAAATAAAATCTCTTATGCCTTTACCAGCATATGTTTTTAGTTGTTATTAGAACAAAACAAGTACAGCTAGGCCACGATTAGTGCAAATAATGAATCCCGTGAAGTGGTTGCATAATCCGAATTCACACTATTCGAAGTTATAATTATGTGTAAAATATGGTACTTTATTCCAGCCCAAGGAAACTATGCAATGAACATTTTTAAACATTAGTTTTTTAATCGATTTATTAAGTTAACATAACAGCAATGGATAAGAAAAATGTATTTCCTATTCATGTTTATTACAGACAAAGTAATAATACTAGTTATACAAGGTAGAAGGCAAAATTAAAAAAAAACTACTGAATTTCGTACCTGATAATATGACAAAAACATCATTATTGTCTTTTAAAATATTTTAGCTGCGTAGACTGATCTGTCTTCTCTTTCTTTAATTTGTCATACATTCACTGGTAGGTGCAGAGAGCTTTATCCACATCGTGGCGAATTTGCATGCTTCGATCGACGTTTGGGTCAGCATAAATAATTTTTTTGCTTCATGACTTCTACAGCTTGAAAGATGTCTTCAAATTCTTTGAGAGTAAACTCCTTCATTTGCACATTATCTGCTTCTTCTGAATTATTGTCGGCTTCTTTAAACGCTCGTTGTTGATCCAAAAGAAGAAGATCATCATCAGTCAATTCTTCCGAGTGGGAATTGAACAATTCCTGGATATAGTTATTTTCTAGTTCATCAAAACCTGGCTTTCTTCCAATGTTTGCTATTTCTTCAATAACAAACTGCTTTTGAGAGAGAGAAAACCTTTGAACTCAATTGCACAATGTGACCGAATGTGCTTCCACACCACATGAATCTTGCTTGCAGTTATTTGTTGTTAAGTATGGTGAATATTTTCTATTGCATCTTTGATGTTATAATTTTTCCAGAAGTCAGTTAAGGAAATTGCATCATCACTTGTAGTTTTAGCAGTTGTCTTTTCAAAGGTTTTTTTAGGTAGTAGGCCTTAAATGTTGCTATGGTTCCTCGGTCCATGGGCTGCATTAAAGATGTTGTGTATGGTGGCCAAAAAAATGACTTTTACATTCTCACACAATGAACCAAGGGTAGTTGGATGACTTGAAGCATTATCCAATATCAGTAATGCTTTAAATGCGATATTAAG
Organism: Oreohelix idahoensis; assembly: GCA_024509875.1. NCBI lineage: Eukaryota > Metazoa > Mollusca > Gastropoda > Stylommatophora > Oreohelicidae > Oreohelix > Oreohelix idahoensis. The sequence goes on from JAMPIV010000784.1 coordinate 1,357,104, forward strand.
CTTTTGTCTGAATTGCTGTGCTGCGTTTTTGATTGCAATCTTCAATCCATACAGCTATAGTACGCTGCACTTCTATTATGGTAACACTTTTGTTCTTTGTAGTTGTTTGCAAACCACAAAAAAGCTGATGCAACTTTGCCTTTTTTTTCTTTTATTTTCTCTATGTGTTTTATAATATTCCATACCATAGATTCAAGCATTCTGTCTTCTTGTCCTATTTTAGAGTTACTATGACCATGTGCGTGCTGTTCAATTACATCAAATTTTGTTCAGATGTAATAACAAGCCTCTTTCCATCTAAAGTATTCTTCCTTTTGTCCATTTTGTTAAGAGCACTTTAAAACAAAAATAACACAACAGTAAATGGAAATATGGTACAGCAGGCAGCAGCACATCCACACGCGGGGATAGGCAAGTGCAGACTGACGTAATGGCATGTAAAAAAAAATGCTAGTTTATAAAGACTCACTTGTCATTTTTGCGCATGATTTGATGAGTTTTGACAAATCTGGGGGAAAACTCACATTAATGATATTTTGGCTCTCATTAAATGTGATCCGGGTATCATTTACTGATTCACACTAAATCGAATTTGCACTATTCAAATTCACACTAATCGCGACCTAGCGCGACCTAGCTGTATTGTATACTGTTTGCTTCTACCAACATTTTGTTTACAATTTTTAATTTGTTACAGTAACTCCCAGTATTTGTTTCTTCTGTAAAAAAAATATGTTACACTAGTTTGGTTGTAACAGAATTTTGTTTAAAATTATTAATCCATTAAAGTTTGTGCGCGTACTAGTTATTGCTTCTTTCATATAAAAAATGAATGTTGGCATGTTTTGCTTCTACCGCCAATAAAAAAAAAAAAATATTCTGTTACAGTTTCACCTTTATGTTATCGTTATTGTTGATCAGAATCGACATCACAACACTCCGGGCAAACCCATAGGCGCTCAATCTCTCTCAGCAAATGTCGAAGGGTATGAATGCTAATTGTTCCTGTAGCCTGTTAGTTGTACATACATCCTTTCAAACGCCCATCCCTGCTAGTATTACACTTTATGCCAAAATCCAACATCCTAACCAGGGCTGTGAAGTTGTGGAGTCAGTCGTTTTTTAGTGGAGTTGGAGTCAGAGTCAGTACAAAATGTCTAGACTCTGACTTTTATGCCTTGTGACTACTAAAAAACTGTGGTCGGAGTCGGGAGTCAGAGTTGGACTTGTAAAGTTTCAGGAGTCGGAGTTGGACAATTTTTTGGCCGACTCCACAACCCTGGTTTTAGCCTTGTTAATTCATCTGTTGCAGTATCATTCTCTAATAGTTGATTGTTAATTGTCATTATTATCATCTCCCTTATCCATATCACCTTTATACTCTGTAGGTATGTTAAAAAAATCATTCAAAGGACTTAATAAGAAAGAAGTGCAGAGTAAATTCAAAATGTATCAATTAAACAGAAATCTACAATGTTATCTTCTTCCAGCATTTGCTTTCTTGTTTAGAAATCTGTTACACTGTTTATGGTGTTGAGTGGCAGAGTGGTCAGAGCACTTGCTTCTCAAGGCAAAGTAACCAGGTTCAAAACCTGGTAGAATCATGCTGCAATCTACCCTGCTGTGAATGGGTACCTGACTGCTGTTGAGTTAAAGAAGGCAAAGGTGGCAGGAAACAGAGCTGGTCACTTTACCTCATAGAGCTGAGACCTAGTATAGCAGTCTCTAATATTTAACTCCCCTAGGGCAGTTTAAGTCTACTTTTTAATTTAAAATTGTTGTTTGTTTTTTTTTTACACTTTTATAGTAATTTATATGATATAAAAGTCTGCTAATGTATTTTATTTGTCCTGCATATTATGTCTCTAGTTATTTAACCCTGTTATTTCCCAATGTATTATGTCCACCTTTTTTTTAAAATCTTATACCTTTAAATTGTTCTATGTAAGTTTCTTTGAGCTATGTCAGTGGGAGTTTTACTCCTGCCAGGTTCTACCAAGCTGGACAGGTCTCCTCGGGTAGGGGTCAGACTAAAGCAGACATCCTTGTCCTCCAGGTTGGGGGTTTTAGCACAGGGCTAATATCCCTGTCTATGTAAAAAAGAAATCAAATTACGGAAACAGCAACAAATGAACAACCTGCCTAAGGAAAATTCTTCGAATTTTTTGGCCAAATACCATCTCTAACCAGGAACTGCTTACATGGTGCAGTCAGAAAGGCATGCACACCATTATTGCCGGCAGGTGCTGGAATTGGGTTGGCCAATGTCCTCAGAAGGGACCCTGACATCATCACCAGAACTGCTATGTACCCCAGAAGGATGGCAAAAGAGAGGCAGACCAAAGACAACCTGGCGGAGAACAGTGAAGGCTGAGATGCAAAGTATGAACCAGAGCTGGGGCACGGCATGAGGGGTTGCCATTGGCCGAGCAAAATGGGGACAGTTTGTTGCTGCCCTACAAGATGCCACTAGGTGTGATGGCCACTGACTACTTTGTCAGTCAGGAGCTATCAGGAGCTAAGGATCCAAGAAGAAGAAGAAGGTTTCTGTTGTCTCTTATTTCTGCCTGTTCAATGTTTATGTTATTGATTCTTCTGAAAGGCATGTAGTAATGAGTGACTAATATGAGATTGTGTACAAGGGCAGTAACTTCATAGGGGTAAAATAGATCGCTAGAGAAACTAGCGCTGCAAGAACAAATGAATATGCAAGCTTCCTAGAGGGGACAACTGCAGTGGTGACTTCATTCTAAATAAGGAGTCAAAAGGAAAGTCATGTTGATCCTTCTTCTGAAAAGTAACTAAAAGCTATAGGAGATGATTTGGTTTTGACAGGAAAGAAAAACAAAGGCTTTAGCAGGAAGGTGCAACTCAAAGGATAGAACAGAACAGCCAAAGAAAAAAATTATCATTTATCTCTGTCCATTTTCTAATAAATCAATCAGTCAATACCCTTTAGCTCCCTATGGAGCATAGGCCCTCAACAAACTTGCCAAGTCCTCCTGTCATCAGCTCAAGCTCTTTCCATGTTTTCCTCATCATTTTCACTTCTGTCTCCAGCTCTCTTCTCATTTTTGAATGACTGAAAAACATTTTTAAAAATTGTCATATATGTCAGTTTTTTTTGGAAAGAGTAAATGGACTTATTTTTTTGTTGTGTGGTATATTTATTGATTTAGATCTCTGTCCTTCTTTCATGAATACACAATTTGTTTTTAAAACATGATTTTGTAATGTTGAAATGTTAAAAAATAGAATTTATAATGTTTTAATGTCATAACAAAACTTTAAAAATGTTCACAGATTGTTCTTCCTTATCTTGATTCCAAAAATGAATACGTTCGTTTGAGCAGCATCTCAGTTCTGGCTCTTCTGGTGAATGAAGAGGAGGCAGAGCTTCTCAGAACCCACATCTCAATTTTCCAGTTTATGATAAAGAAGTTAGGCAAAGCCCTAAAGAAAGAGGATCGCAAAGATTTAGGATGGTCAGCTGCGGAACTGGCAAAAGGTATAACTAAGGAGAGAGAAACTGTGAAGGGAAAATGTTAAAATATTAGGAAGAGAAAGATAAAGAAAAAGAACAAACGAACAAACTTAATTTTTTTCAGAGTAAAGAAATAAGCATTATTGCCATTTTATATATCTGCCCTGCAATAATACAATTCTCAAAGTGTTTTTAAATGAGTACATTATTAAATGAATAAATATTCAACAAAGGGTAATAATAATAGTAGCCACTAGTCATAGCTGACTATGAGAATGTGCCCCTGAGGTGACAGCCCTCAACTGCTTTTTTTTCCCCCTGGTGTTCCTTTCAACGTTTTCTCCTCTCTCTTATGTTTGGCGTGAGAGCTTATTTACGCCCAGTCTGAGGTGGCGCTGTAGAGAACATAGCCACTTGGTGCGATCGACAGCTTCATTATCCCAGGTTGCTAGATTTATGTCCAGTGCCCTCATGTCTCTCTTGGACACATCTTTGAACCTCAGCTGCGGTTGCCCAACTGTTCTTTTGCCATCTGCCCGTTGTCCACAGAAGATATCTTTCGGGATGCAGCCATCTTCCATGCGGCACACATAGACGAGGGAGTTGTATAGCTAAGAGACCTGTAGGACAGCTAAAAAGGATGAAAGACATTTAAAAGAAAGAAAGTAACTGGAGTGAAAGTTCATAAAAACTGGAAATGTGTGATACAAGCAGAGAAAACAACATAATGTTAACACATGCCGATGGAGAATACAATCACAAAATAATATGCATAGTGAAGAAGCAATATAATGTTAACTAAAGCAAATGGAGAATACAAAGGGTAATATATAAAGAATAAGTCGTCATTTGCCCCGTGTAGTTCCCGGGGGATGATGATTGAGGAGACAAAGGAAGAATAAGACTATAAGTTCTGCAGTGTCATTTAAGGTAACTATTGTGAGGTTGTGCATGTGGCTGGCAACCTCATGATATAAATAAAAAACAAGGTGCTATATGGACCAGTGTGCCTTGATGCAGGCTTCTTGCAAAAGGGTTATCTCCGTGCTCCACAAAAAGCAAAGAAAGAGGAGATAAAGTCATCATTTATAATCTGCATTTTAAAATAAAGTTCAGATGCCTTGGGCATTTTATTGGTGTAAAAGCTGTAGAAAAACAAATTATTTTTAGAGCATTTAAAATTACAAGACCAAGAGCGTATATACAAAGGAAATAGATAGACAGTGTAGAAATGGATGTAACAGTATTGGAAATTGAAAAATAAAGCCAGACATTTAATGACTGTTTATGTAGCAAAGATTCTTGAGGGTGCATGGCATGCAGAAAAAGGAGAAAATTAAGCAAGAAATGACCAGATGAAAAGATAATATAACAAAACAATTTTGAAGTTGGAAAAAAAATTACATAATCTGGAGAAATTTAACTCTTTCTACTCCACAAACCATATACAATACTAGAATATGGTATATTATTCTCCCCAAGAGCTACCTGGTGCGCTAGTTTGTTTATAGTCAGACTTCCCCATGTCTGCATTGTATGACAATGTACTGTATATACTTGAGTACAGGTAGATCCGACTATAAGTCAGTCCCTAGACTTTAGGACTTAAAAAGCTACAAAATAAATGACCCAGTTATAAGTCGGATGAGTTTTTTGTTGATTCTGAGTTCCTGCATTGCATTGGAATATCTGTGGCTTTCTGCAAATTCTATTGCTGTCAGCACCTTTCTCATTTAAAAGCCTGAAATTGCCCGCCTGGAAAGTCTGAATGTCTCAGTCGTTCCCAAGTAGCAACAAGATCTCTGTATTTAGCAAGACCTGAGTCATAAATAGATTTCCGGTACATGTAAAACTTCCGTTTTCTATACATTTTTTAAAAATAGAATTAATCAATGTTATGATTTTTCATGACTTTTTATAGCCATGGCTTTCTGGGGCATCGAATATTTGCTTTGGGATCTCAGAAGTGACTTGTTATGTGATCAGGGCGCTAATGGCGCAGCTGTATCTGATGTGGATATTAAATAAGGGCCCAATTTAGACTCTGACAGTGACACTTATGAATCTAGTGAAAGAAGTAATGGTATTGATGATAGATCAAATGAAGGAGGATGGTCAACAAAGCGTACTTCAGTTGAAATTTGTGATTTTATAGGAATTAAAACATGTATTACGTAAGATATTTTGTTAAAAACATTTAATTAAGCAGCAAGTTTATATCTGATGCATGGTAGTTTGCGGTGGGAAGGGCGAGGGCGCATCACTGACTGGTTTTATGGATTTTGTTTGTTTGTTTGATTCGAATATAAGTCAAGGGTATGTGTTTTCTAAGGTCCAAAGTGGGATTCAATTTTTCAACTTATACTCGAGGATATAAAGTAGATCAAACTTACTTGTTGTATGTAAGACTTACAACAAATGAAAACACTCTTCAGCCAGTTTAGAATGATTTTATATAAGATACTATTTCATATGCTTGTTTAAAAGAAATCACCTGTGGAACAAATGAAATCCATTTTGGTGCCTGGGTTAAAATTAAAATTTCCTTGGAAAGAAAGAGGTAAAAGTGGTCAATAGGTCTTCAAGAAACACAGGCCATGTTCTCCTATCACATACCATCAGCTCAAGGTCTTTCCATGTTTTCCTCATCATTTCTCTTCACCATGTGTTTTTTGGACTACCTTTACTTCTCCTACCCTCATACCTGTCAACTTGTGCGGTTTTACCCGTAATTTTGTAGTTTTTTAAACACTTTTAGCTGTGTATGGCTGTATAAACCAACGAAGGAAGAAATAAAGAAAGCCATAAAGCTTCTAAGAGATGGAAAAGCATCTGGACCTGATGGCATTCCAGCAGAGGCCATCAAAGCAGACATCGACACGGCTACAGAGATGTTATATAAATTACTTGGTAAAGTCTGGGAAAAGGAAGAGATACCAGCAGAATGGAAGGAAGGATATCTGGTTAAGTTGCCTAAGAAGGGAAATCTACAAGAGTGCACAAATTATAGAGGAATAATGTTACTATCAGTGCCAGGAAAGGTATTGAACAGGATTATCCTTGAGAGATTAAAAGAGTCCATAGACAAGAAACTGAGAGATGAACAAGCAGGTTTCGACAAAACAGATCATGTACAGACCAGATAGCCACTTTGAGAATAATAGTTGAACAAAGTCTGGAATGGAATTCACCACTATACATCGGATTTGTGGACTACGAAAAGGCATTTGACAGTGTAGACAGAGAATCACTTTGGAAATTGATGAGGCATTATGGAGTTCCCCTGAAGATCATTAATTTAATAAAGAAAACATATGAAGACATGACATGCAGAGTTCTTCACGAAGGACAGCTTACAGAACCGTTTGGGATAAGAACAGGAGTGCGACAGGGATGCCTCTTGTCTCCATTTCTTTTCTTGCTGGCAATAGATTGGGTTATGAGATCATCGACGACACACACCAGAAATGGAATCCAGTGGACTCTGACTAAGCAGTTGGATGATCTGGATTTTGCTGATGACTTGGCTCTTCTGTCCCATAACCGTAATCAGATGCAGGACAAATTGAAAACACTCGATGAGAGGTCACAGCAATTGGGTCTGAAAATACACAGGGAAAAGACAAAAATAATGAGAATAAATGCAGGTAATGATAACAGGGTTGAACTTGAAGAAACACCAATACAAGATGTAGAATCGTACACATATCTTGGCAGTAATATAGACAAAGTTGGAGGGACAGACAGCGATATAAAAATAAGAATACAAAAGGCAAGAGGAGCTTTCATTGCATTGAGAAATATATGGAGATCAAGAGAAATTGGATCCAACACGAAAATAAGAATCTTCAACTCAAATGTGAAGTCAGTCCTATTGTATGGCTCAGAGACATGGAGAACAACAAAGACAACAACCAAAAAGCTACAGACTTTCATAAATGGGTGCTTGCGTAGAATAGAGGGATTAAAATGGTATGACAAGGTTACCAACGTGGAACTGATGACAAGAACTGGACAAGTGCCAGTGGAACAAGAGATGAGAAGAAGACGATGGCGATGGATAGGACACACACTGAGGAAACCTGTTGATAGCATTACAAGGCAGTCCTTGTTCTGGAACCCCCAGGGCAAGAGAGGCAGAGGAAGACCAAGAAGCACATGGAGAAGAGAGTTGGAAACAGAGGTGAAAATGATGAGGAGAACATGGAAAGAACTTGAGATGATGGCACGTGACAGGAGGACTTGGCATGTGTTTGTTGAAGGCCTATGCTCCTTTGGGAGTGGAGGGTTATGAATGAATGATGGCTGTACAAGCACATTGTATGGTTTTTAATTAAAAAAGATGACTAAAAATATTTGCTTATTTTTACTGTCATGTTTATTTTTTTAACCATTTATTTTTAATCCCGGATTTCTGTGCATACTTGTAAAAAATGATATTTCGTCAAGGATGCCCAAGCAGCCAGTTAAATCCTTCTCTTACCCAATGCTTTTGGCATCGTATGCCAAGTTTAAATTCATTGACTGTTGTCATTCACTTTGTGTCTGCGGGCAGCAAAACAAGACGTGCTTTCTTTAGCCATCTCTCATCAACCACACTTGCTGTCAGAACCAAACTATATGCTGTGGATTTACAACAATATTACCAGTACTAATAATTGTAATGTTATGATGTATGTATATAAGCATTACCTCGTCATCTACACAAGCACACACATGTTTCAGAGAGCACTCAGTAAAAGCATGTTCAGTTCGTAGCCATGTTTATTTACAGAATATCGTACATGTCAAGATTCGCATTATATTACAATGTGTGGCTCGTACTTTAATGTATTCATATTACATCCCCCCTTTTTTGAAAAAAAAAATGTGTGCAAACATTTCCAACGAAATGTTTCATGTGAGAAAGGATAAGTATGTGTAATGCTCAGTGTGAGTATATATATGTCACTGTCTGTATCGGCTGGGAGGTGTCACTGTACGGCCAGAACGAGTGGTGTAAAGTGCTGGTGGTTCTGCGGAAGTCCCTGGTTTAGCTTGAGTTGGTTGTGATTTTGGCCTTGACGCTTGTTGGTTTTGTGGGGCACCAAGGTCTGGAGTTACTGCATTGTCTGTTGAAAGCATGGGAATTCTCTGTTCTGTTGTATTCTGTGGGATTTCTCTTATGTCCACTCTGTTTCGCCTCAGGAGGTTGCTGCTGCTGTCTGGTCTTAAAGTATAGCTCCTGGGTTCAGGGTTTCTGGAAATGATTGTTGCTTTTGACCATGTGTCATTGTTGTGGTTGTAGGTAGTCACATGCTGACCAGGATATAATGGTGGTAAGTCTTTAGCACATTTGTCATAGTTGAATTTCTGAACTTGCTGACGATGCTGAAGTTGATCATATGTGCTGTCTCTATGTTGTGGACGGAAGTGGACCTTAGATGGTAGGAGATCTTTAATTCTTCTATCAAACATAAGTTCTGCTGGACTGTCGATCTTACTGTCTACCGGTGTTGTTCTCCATCTCAAGAGTGCTAGGTGTACATCCTCTGTTCTTGTTTTCTTCATGATTGACTTGATAGTTTGTATCTGTCTCTCAATGAAACCATTAGATTTAGGGTATCTAGGTGATGATGTTGTGTGTTTGATCTTCCAGTCCTTAGTGAAGTTTCTGTATGCTTGACCTGAGAAATGTGGACCGTTGTCTGATCTAATTTCATCTGGGATGCCAAACATGCTGCAATACTTCTTTGTAATGTCTGCAATAACAGTCCGGTATCGACCGCTGCCACCATGTAATGTTATGATGTATGTATATAAGCATTACCTCGTCATCTACACAAGCACACACATGTTTCAGAGAGCACTCAGTAAAAGCATGTTCAGTTCGTAGCCATGTTTATTTACAGAATATCGTACATGTCAAGATTCGCATTATATTACAATGTGTGGCTCGTACTTTAATGTATTCATATTACAATAATAAACAAGGCTCGTCCTTCTAAAGGTACGACCACAACATATAATGGCTGACATAAGAAATTAACACCTTCTGCATGTACTTTCCCTTTAATGAACGAATGCACACAATATTGCCACACACGGCTAACAATCATATGAAATACATATATTAATGCCAGAGAAAACTTGCCTAGAATAAACTATGAAATAAGCCTCATTTAACACGAAATGACGGCACTGTACAAGCCCTGTACTGATTATCGCTCACCATGGCGGTCCAAAATCTATGACAACGAAATACCTTTAACTCAGTAACAACTTATAAACTGTGGTCTGTAGACACTGCCACTAGATAATACACAAATCTAGAATTATACAATAAGGTCCACGTAATCCGCAATAAGGCAAAAACTTAGTGAACAACTCTCATGGCACACTTCTCAGCAAAATGCTAGCAAGCGAAAACATAGGTACGTCCTCACTCGGACAAAGGCTAGACCAAGAATCCTTTCTTGGGGCCCAACAAATTCGTTTTCCGTCCTGTCACATGACTTAGTCGTTTTAAGTTATCAGGGTCGCCGAAACTCGCTGATAACAATGTTGCCACGTCTAATTTTCCGTCACCGCGAAATAGCGCCGTGGCACTTGCTCACTACCGGCTATTAGTCCTTTTCAGGATTTTGGAAAAAAGGCTAAGTGAAATATTGTTTGCTATTGTTTTTTAATCATTGTCTTCGTCTTATCAGTTAAATTGTCCTTTTTATTTATTTCCACTACAATGATATCAAATTATTCAGTGTAAATAATAAGAAAAAAATTTCATCTGCGTATCTAGAGTAAATCCATACAGTACTTTATACCAGTGGTCAAGGTTGCCTGCTTTATTTTTAAATGAAATGTTGATCTATTACCTCTGATCTACCAACATTTTGATAATAATTTTGTAAATTTACATTAGCAGGTTTTTTTCTTCCAAGATTATTATAGTTTATTTTTAAAAAAATAAACTAAATGGGTTGAAATGAACAACAGTGGGATGTCTTTGATGCCATCTAAATAAGTTACCCACGTTGTTAAGGTTTAGGATTTCTAACCCTAACCCGTACCCCATGTACTACATCTCTGAATTCTTTTGTAAGGCCATATGGAACAGATGGCCCACTGTTTTTAATTTCAACCAATAAATGTTCCAAGTTTTCTAAGCTACTTCTATAAAGATTAAAGCCATAAAATACTTCGTAGAAGTTGTTTAGATTTGCAACATACTGTCTAGTTGAAACATAGTTGAAGTAATTCATCCACTGAATGGCTGAGCCTAATTCAAAGAAACAAAAGCTTGCAGATAGGGACAGAGAACATGGTACGTTTTGGGCCAACTGGGTTAAAATCTTCCCTGGCATTATACATGCCAATGTAGGATCAACCCATGCATTTTGCAGAATATGCAGGGGATGAATTCCTTAATTTAAAACTAGGAATAAATGTAGGGCAGTGCATTCTCAGAGTGCATAAATGTACAATCACTAACGTATTTTGCTTCTCAACATGACATCGTTATTAATTAATGTCTTCATTTGTTTATATTATTTTACATATCATCATAACTGTTACAGTTATAATCTGTCAGCTCTGGATGACAGACAGGAGGGGCTCTCATGGGATAGTATTGGGGGTGGGCCAAGGTAGGATCCTCCCCAGGTGCCAAATACTTTAAGTATATCCCTGCTCCATTGCTCTTCCTGCTTGTGATTGCCATGCTGTAGTATAATGTGGTTGTCTCAGTACATTTGTTTATTTATGTCTGTTTATCCAGCTATAGGAAAATTAGCAAGAAATGATGCCAACAAGAAAGTACTGGTTGATGAAGGATGTCTCCCACTTCTTGTTGAGCTGCTTAGCACAGGTGATGAAAAGGAAACAAAAGGTAATAGGAGTTACTTTATACATTTATATTATTTAGTGACAGAAGATTCTACAGTTAGTTTTAATATGTTGCTGGGTTATGAGCCTAATCAGCATAACCAGGGCAAGTTGTCCTTTGAATTTTTAGAGGTATTCCTTTTTGTCTGTTCCCATCTTCCATAAAAGGAAACGGTATTGGTTTTTAGGAAAAGAAACAAATTTGAAACAGATGTAAGATAAGAGACCAAGAGATTTATCTGAAGAAAATATGCAGATAGATTTGCACTGAATCTGGGAAATGTGAAAAGGCAGACTGGAAATAAGAGACATGAACAGAGAGAAACAGGTGAAGAATGTGCCAGTAGCAAAGAGCATCCACATTACTGAAGATGAAACATTAACATGAACTGTTTTCTGTCATACTGTGTGGAACAAACTGTGACCTGAAATAATAAAATGGAACTAAAGTCTTTCTAATCTACAAATTGTATGGTGTGCCACAAGATTGTACATTTCTCCCAAGGGTTGCATGGCATGTCCCGTTAGAGTATAGTCAGATTTACTTGTGTTTACAAATTCTTCTTCTTAGTCTTCTTTGTTCACCTTCAGACATCAACTTGAATATGTTTAAAGAATGCAGTGGTCAGCTTGAGGTTGTTAGTATCTCCACAGAGTTTGGTACTAGTGATTGCCATTCCTGTAGATGGCACAGGACCGGAAGACTTGGCATGTGATTGTTGAAGGCCTATGCTCCTCGGGGAGCTAAAGGGTATTGATTGATTGATGGCCATTTGCATGTTCTCTATTCCTCATATTTTTGGCACCTTTGAAATAGACGATCAGCAGGGATTTTATCGGTGCCAGTTACACTCATCAGTAGTTCCTATTTTTAGCTTATTGAATAGATGGTATCACAATCTCATCCGAGATGCAACTGAAGGAATATGCCTTTACACTAGGTCAGATGGTTAACTGTTTGACCTCGAAAGGCTGAAGGCAAAAACATAAATCACAAGGGTCACAATAAGAGACTTCGTTATTTGCTGGTGATGCTGTAATCATCACTCAAAGTCAACAGGAGCTTCAGAGCTTAATGAATCACTTCACCCAAGCATGCAGAGACTTTGGCCTCACAATAAGTCTAAAGAAAACAAATGTGCTGGGTCAGGATGTGGATGTTGCGCCAGTTATTATTCTAGGTAACTATCAATTGGCATTGCTGCACCACTTCACACACTTGGGGTCTACCATCAACAGCAGACTCTCTCTGGACACAGAAATTGGCAGCCGCATTGGCAAAGCTGCAGCCACCCTTGCCCACTTTACAACGCATGTTTGGGGAAACTCCAAACTCACAATGAAGACCAAAGCTGCGGTATATAAAGCCTGCGACACCAGCACACTTCTGTATGGCAGCAAGACATAGACAACCTATGCTGAGCAAGAAAAAAGGCTCAATATCTATGGTGTCCACGCCAGATCCCGGTATTTTGTAGAAGGACAAAGTTGACAAATGTTGAAGTGTTGTCACGTGCTGGTTTTCAAAGCATGTACACAATGCTTAGACAGCGAGACTGCTAGCTTGGCCATGTCCGCCGCATTGAAGATAGTTGCATCCTGAATGATATCTTCTATGGACAGATGGCCAAAGAACAGTTGAGTGGCCGCAGCTGAGGTTCAAAGATGTGTGCAAGAGAGGTATGAGGGTACTGGACATAAATCCAGCAACCTGGGAGGATGAAGCTGCCGATCGCACTATGTGGCAATGCTCTCTACGGCACAACCTCAGATTGGGCGAAAAGAAGCTCTCACAGCAAGTAGGAGATAAGAGAAATCATTGAAAGGAACACGAGGGAAAAAAGCAGTGAAAGCCGTCACCTCAGTCATTCCCATAGTCAGTTATGACTGAAGGGGCTATTATTATTCCGATATGTTGTGGCCTGTGCAAAGTCTAAAGATTACCACTTGTTCATTTCTGCTGAGCTGATAATATGCATCATTTTTTTGGGTCTGGATGCTCTGCTTCCCACTTGCTACTGTATCTGCTCTTGATAAAACTCTTGGCCTCTTCATAAGTTATGCTTGGGTCAAGTTAAGGTAGCTTTCCACCTTTCCTTGTCAATCTGTCAGCCTCTTCATTTCTGGAGATGTTGCAGTGAGATGGGACCCACTGTATCACAGCTCTTTTGAATTGCTGACAGTTTGTGGAGTATTATTGTTAGGTCATCCAGGTCAGCATTATTCTGACCTTCAGCGCTGCAAGTACTGACAGCACATCTGTATCTCTTGGAGCTTTCTTCTGCTGCAGTTTTTAAGGCCTTTGTCTCTTCTCTGAAGTTACTTGAGAATTTTCCTGTTGCGACTGACAGCTTTTTTTTAAGCCATTGCTTAAGCTCAGAAAGACTTCTCCACTTCCATCTTCTGATGCATTTGTTGCTCATCCATCTGTGTATTCATGGATCCAGGTGTTGCTTGGGTAGTGTTTCTCTATGTATTTTGTGGTTAGGACTCTTTCAGTCTGGCTGTTCTTTTTCTCAATACGCGGGATGTTTTTGATCATTTCAAGGAAGCTCTGTTGTTTTTACACTGGCAGCTAGTGTGCAATATAGATGGGCTAAGCTGTTGATATTGCATTGATGGGATATGCTCTCATCTTTGTTTAGGTTGTTTCTACAAAGTTGCTTTGCTTGAGTCTTCCCCATCCAAGACCATTTATTCTCTGGTCATTGGGTAGTCTATCAGCCTCCTGAATTTCTTGGATTGTTGCTGGGCTCTGCTATCTCTTCCATCCTCCAATGGCGGGAGGTATATCATCTTTTTCCAGCACTTCAGTGGGTGTTGTTTTAACGCCGACTGTTATGATTCTCATTGCTTGTTTTTGGATGTTGTTTATGTTATCAAAGTTTGACTTAGCTGCTGTTGACCTTACTGCAATAATTTTTTAATGCATTTAGCTTAGTTCTCACTTTCTTTTCACTGCTGTTTTTATTCATTTAGCTTGATGAAGACCTTCAAATATTTTCTTACATATAGTTATGATTTTGGGGCAGAAGAGGCAGGTTGTCAGCAAAATTTAGTTATTAAATCAATATACATTGATGGTGAACAGTAAAACGTACACTTGTCTGCAGTGAATAAATCTAGTTATTGGTATCTGTCTTTATCCTTACAGAAGCTATAAACTGCATTTGGGCTCTTTCTTTTGACGAGGGCAACAAGAAAAAAATTGTTGATGAGCCAGGCATGGTGAAAGTAGTTTATGAAAAGTATCTCACACTGGATGGTTCTATGAAACATGACTGTCAAGGAATTCTGTGGTCTCTTCGGGAGGAGCTGATGAAATCTAAGGAATACAGAAACATTGGTTAGTGAAAAAGATAATGTAAGTTGTAAGAAATGAGAGAGTGAGAGAAAATGTAAAAAATTAAAAAGAAAGAATTAAAGGATGCATAATGGAAGGGGGAGAAGGAGAAGTTTCAGCAGCATTTCTCACAAGTCAGGTGGCTTGGATCCTCGTAGATTGTCATGTTTGTATGTTTCAGCTATTTCACAGAGGTGTTTCTTTTTTGGCCTCATGTAGTTCCCGGGGGGGGTCTCTAGTCAGATAAAGAAAGAATGGGACTACTGCTCCCTCAGGTATGTCTTGCATGGTGACTAATATGAGGTTGCATGTGAGGCTGACAACCTCATATTGTAAAACAAATTGGTACAGAAATCATTGCTGCAAGAGCGTGTGAATGCTAGGTGCCAGCTTTCTGTAAGGAGACCAGCTATAGTGGTGGCTCCATTTACTCCATAATGAGTTAAAAAAAAAATGATGTTCTTATTGTTCGTCTTCAGTGTGCCTTTCATTCTGGTAGCCGTTATAAAATGTGCTGTCAGAACAAGGTGAGCAGTAAAAAAACAACGAAGTAATACAAACAACCCGACACATGAAAACAACAAATTCTAATATAAATTAACAGTAACACCACCGACACTTGGGAATAAAATGGAGTGTGAAACATAAGCTCTTGTGATGAGAAATAATCATTTATACTTGGCCTTTTGTCCACAGCCATTGCTTGAAGCATAGCAAAAACATTTAGCAGCTCATAATCAGTTATTGGGTTCCACCTAGTATATCTTGACCGTTTCAGTGAAGGTGTATGTTTCTGCACTTCAATTTTTACAAAGCAGTTTATGCTTTTTAAAATTTCCTCCCTTATAGCTGATGTTACAAGGCTTTCGAAACACTGGATTGGGGTAAATGATCCATTCAAATTTGCTAACTCACCCACAGCTCTTCCATCTTTGGGATGGAATCTCAAACTATTCTTTGTTAACTCTTTCATTCCAGAGTTATTTTGCACGCTATGCCAGACTTTTTTTGGGGCAGAATTTTATAGAGTGATGTGTTCATATTTCAGTCTAAATTTTTTTGTGAATTTTTCTTTGAACTAGCACATATTATATATCAACATGAAAGGGAATGGAAGGAGAATTGTAATTATTAATTTGTTTTGTAGTATTAACAAACATGCTGTTAGTAGATATTAAAACATGATGAATGTTATTTGAAAAATACAAAAATATTGAAAGCAAAATGTGCACTTACCGATGGCCAGCTAATGTTGTAGTCATTAAAACTTACCATTCAGTCTTGAAACATCAAAGTAATCCATTTTTGAAATAACACAACACTAGATATAGCAAAATTTAGCACATTTAGTGCATTTATGCAGTGTATGCTGCAGCCACTAAAAACTTCACAACACTGAAAAAATCCTAGAATATATACACGAGGGGCGTTCAGAAAGTAATGCACCACATCGTTTATCTCAGCTAATAATGAAGATAGAAGCATGAAATTTTGCACACTTCAAATATGGCATGTGCCAATTGTGTGCACCAAATTGCACCGCAACCGGCTAAATAATACGGCTGCCCTAAATCGTTGAAATGGAGCGTGTTAGCAACTTGAGTTATAAACAGCGAATTGTGATAGAATTTCTTGTTGCAGAGAAGGAAACTTGTGAATATTCACAAGCGTCTATGTGATGTGTATGGAAGTTTTGCAGTCGACAGGAGTACAGTCAGTCACTGGGTTCAGAGAATCAAAGAATCAGGAAGTGGAGATACGGAGCTGCTTGATCGGCCGCGCTGTGGACGTCCTGCCATAGCCACCAACGCAGAAATGTTGAAATGCTCTGAGGGCATTATTCTTACTGATAGGCGAATCACTACTCAACAATTGGCCTTACAGCTGTCAGTCAGCATTGGTAGTGCAAATGCAGTTATAAAAACTCTCGGATTTTCTAAGGTTTGTGCAAGATGGGTTCCTCGAAGTCTCACAAATGACCACCGATTGCAAAGGAAAGCAATTTCTTCTGAATTGTTGAGCGTTTCAGTGCTGATGGAGAGAACGTTTTGGCTAAGATCGTTAGAGGTGACGAAACCTGGGCACATCATTTTGAACCTGAGACAAAAAGACAGTCAATGGAGTGGCATCATCCGCAATCACCAAGAAGAAAGAAATTCAAGACAATTCCTTCAGCTGGAAAGGTCATGATCACTGTCTTTTGGGACATTGAAGGTGTGATTCTTGTGAACGTAATGCCAAGAGGAGAGACAATCAATTCGCAAGCTTACATTAAGACATTGAAAAAACTCAATCAACGTTTTCGCAGAGTCCGGCCGCACAAGAATCCAGCAGACCTGCTTCTCCTTCACGACAATGCGCGATCTCACTCAAGTCTGGCAACACAGGAAGCAATCACCAAATTGGGTTGGACTGTACTACCCCATCCACCCTATAGTCCCAATTTGGCACCCTTTGATTTTCATCTTCGCTGAAATTTTCTATCAAACTAAGAGCCTGCAAGGCACTAAGATGAGCAGGTCGCTTGTGTGAACATGGACTAGATGCCATTGAAAATAGGTAACACAATTTTATAAAACTTACTGTAAGGTAGTAGATGTTATCATGTTTAAAATACTCAAAAAAGAGTACAAAGCCGGCTGTTCCAGCTTTTTAATAATGACAACAAAAGGCTATGCTTTCGCTTCCCAGTCATCTAAAAATTCTAACTGGGATGAAACGAAACAAAAACTTAGTTCAGATGTGCCAGCCCTGAAAAAAATCGACTCACTGTTCTTTTTAATGTCAGAAATAGTTGCTGCCCCCACACAATATCTTTTGGCAGTTTTCTTCTCGGATTCCTACTTTTTCAACAAAATTATTCCCACTTTTTCCACCATTGTCAGAACAACACGTTTTCATTTACTTGATATTGTAAATTTTGTAGTGTCCATGAAATATACAATGGGTTTGGAAATAAAACTAAACACAACACTAAATGGATCACACTACTGCTGGGACTTGACTACAATGGAATGGTATAGTGATGGCACTGCCTGGCTCAGGCAGTTGACGGGTGCTTATATCACAGATGCTGCCTGTGTTTATTGGTTTGGTGATTTGGTTAATTTGTAGTTGTGATAATCAGGGTTTGGATAATCCGGGCATGGATAATCAGATTTCTACTATACTAGAAAATTTTGTAGAGCAACATTGATTAAAATTATCTGCACATTTGATCAGAGTGGATCCACATATCCAGTTAAAGTGAAAACTGACCAACTAGTGACATCTTATAACAAAAATAAAAAATAAATAAAAAGAAAAGAATAAAATAAGTTCATAGTATACGGTCAATTTTGCTGGATGGTCAAGTGAGTTGAAACCAGTTGGTTAAACCATTTCATTATTTCCTGTCATATTTATCTCATGCAAGCTTCAATTTCACTTTTTAATCACTTTTTAAAAATCAACTATTTCTAAATTCATTTACCTGCTATAGGTGAAGACTTATCTGATTTGAAAAGTAATTTCACCTTGAAAACACAAGCAACTCCAGAGATAGACCACAAGGTATTTGGTACCTCAAAAGTTCAAGGTATAGTTTTGGGTATAAACAATTTCTATTTAATTTTAATAGCGTACATAACTAGTGAAAATAATTTATCACTTTATATCTCTTACCTGTCAAGTAGTTGAAAAGTTAAGTCACTCAGTACCTGTCTAGCATGTCTTCTGCTTTTGGTATGTCATAAAGGTAAACTAGCATGAGGTTTTTCAAGGGGCTAGTAACCTTACCACGTGAAACAAATTGTTACAGAAACCATTGCTGAAAGATTATGTGTATGCTTTGGTGCAAGCTTTCTGCAAGCCAGCTACAAGTACATTGATGGCTGCATGCTAAATAAAAAGTGATAAGAAAAAACGATGATAATGCTATCTTGTGTTTGTTGAACTTCATAAGAGTTTGTTCATTTTTGTTCTGCCTGTATCATCAGTCCATATGGAGTCAAATGTTTTGCCTTGACTTGTGGCAGATCAGATCTTCTAGGGAGTCTCATTGTCCTGGAGCTTGATCTTCTACTGCACAAAAATGATAAATTGTCAATGTTCTAAAGGTTTTCTTTAAAGCTTCATATCGACTTATGCTTTACTATGCCATCTGAAGAAAGCCTTAAAAATTAATTGCTTGTCGTTTGCCCTCATGAGTGAGAGTTAGAGTACAGAATGAAAGTTAGGATAAAGGACAAAATGTTAGACAAAACTTTCTTTCCCAATTCTCAATACTTTTTTAAAAAAAGTTTGTTCTATCTCCATTAATTGCAGTGTGAGTATTTGGTCTGCAAAGGATCTGATTTGTCAAAAACCTGCTTGCTCATCTCTCAGTTGTCTGTCTGTGGACAATTAATGTCATTTGATTACTGAACTTGTAGTAAAATGTGATAATTAATCTCAATGCCATTTTTAGCTTTCATTAAGATGTAATTATTTCCAGGACATGTTATGATCAGCTATCAGTGGGCACACCAGGAGATTATCAAGCAAATCTGTCAGGTATTGAGGTGTCATGGCATCCTTGTCTGGTTAGACATAGACTATATGGGAGGTTCAACTCTACAGGTAGGAATATTCATATAGTAATGTCCTTTGTAAAGCTGGTGTTGGTACTAAATGTGTTAATGATGGTAATGTAGCAACCCTGGTGAGGATGTGTCATCACACTAAAGAACCATAATGGAAAAATATGCTCTATATCACCGCTTTCTTCTAACTAAATGACCATAATGGAAACCATATACTATGTATCAGAGATTTACCAACTAAACAACCATAATAGAAACCATGTGCCAAACCCTTCTGTCCTCAAGGTTTTTCCATGTCTTTATCCTTTTTGTCTGGTTCTTGTCTTCAGTCCCATTGGTCATTTTTCATGCTGTTGTTTAGTCATACCGTTTCAGTCCTACTATTCTGCACAAGCATCCATTTATGAAAGTTTTTATCTTTCTTTTGCCTGTTTGACCTTTAGTTTTATTCATTATGATTTTAATTATACCTGTGACACTATCACTTATGTGTGTACCACTATTGGTCTTGTTATTACATTTATAATCATATCAGTAATGAGTAACATATTCGGTCATACTTATATCACTTTCAATCTTATTTATTATTTTGCTTGATGCATTTTTTATCTTTATCACCTTCAGATATATTAATTTCATTTCCAGTTATGGTTATCAATATATCAGTCAATCAATCAATTCAGTCAATAAATCAGTGTGCCACTAACAGTGTATCACAGGTTGTCAGCAAGAGCATGCCATGCCTTCCTGTCTAAGTGCCATCTGCTCTAGGTCTTTCCTAGTATTTTTATTCCTCTCATGAATGTCTCTAGTTCTGTTCTCCATGTGTTTTGTGGTCACCCTCTATTTCTCTCTGGAGATTCCAAGACATGGACTGCCTTGTAACGCAAACAACTTGTTTTCTTAATGTGTAGTCATAGTTAGTGCACCTGTCATCATCGTTTTTCCTTTGCACTGCTTATGGAGCATAGAGCATCTGCTGCAGCTAGTTCCCTTGAAGGAAGCCTGCACTAGCAGTCACATGTTTTTGCAGCTGAGGTTTCTGTGGCAATTTGTTTTATATGATGAGGTTGCCATCCCCCATGTACAACTTTATATTAGTCACCTTTTATGAAACACCTGAGGGTGTATACCTGTAATAATGTTTAATACATATTCAGTAAACTCAGTGATGAGTAACACACCCAGTCACATTTAAAACATTCATTCTTGTTTATTACACTTGCAGTATTTCTGATGCATTCACTCACCTTTCTGTTACCTTCAATCACCTTTCTGTTACCTTCAGTCACTTTTCTGTTACCTTCAGTCATATTTTTTTTTACATTTTCATTTACATTCATTGTGCCTGCAATAATGTTTATTACACCTTTAATCATATTAGCAATGTACTTGTTGGTTGCTCTTCTTCTTGTTGGAGTAGTACCCTGAGTTCAGTTTCGTCTGAGAATAAACCTTGCAATATTTTCTGCCGCTTTTGTTGTCATTTTAGAGCTTATTCTTTATGGTTTTAAAGTTTGGAAAAATTATAAGTTTGTGTTCAACTTTGTTGATATTAAGATTCTACCCATGATGATTCTTATTTATGCCAAGTTGTGTTAGGGTACATGTTCATTGTTAATAACAGTCTTTCTTGAAGGACAACGACAACATCATCAAGGTGATGACATAATGGTCAAAATTGCTCAAACGATTCAACAAATTCATATTCATCAGAGAAACTCCACTGGTGATGACTGATCATGGTTTAATAACGACACAGTTCTTCATAAACAGGAAAACATTGCTTGCTGCGACAATAGATCTGGCAAGGATGAAGGCGAATAGCAAACCCAGGTCAAGCACCGCAAATACTTACTTTCTGAGGGCAGGAAAGTCAGCACACCCCAAACCGAATAAACCTGGTAGCAGTTTACCATCTCTTCTCGACTGTGCAAACGATTGGGAGATGGCAGTAGACCTACCTGGACGAGGGGCATATCCAGAGAGTATCCGAAAATCGCGGAGACGGCCGGATATAGTGCTTCATTCTTCAGCAACGCTTCAGGTCATACTGATTGAACTGACCGTGCCATTTGAATCCAGATTAGATGAGCAACATTCGTTCAAAGCAGCCAAGTATAGTGATCTGGCCGCGGATCTGAGACACGATGGGTTCACTGCAAGGGTCATGGCTGTTGAAGTGGGCGCAAGAGGGCTTGTGGCTGCATCAGTGTGTGATCTATTGAAACTGTTGGGGCTGAGGGGACAGTCGAGAACAAGGGCACTGAAGAGGCTTAGTGAAACTGCCGAAAAGGCATCAGGCTGGCTGTGGAACAACCGCAATGGGCAATGGAGATCGTAACAATAAACGCTGCGGTACAGAAAACACCAGGAATTTTTCTAAGTCCACAATACGCTGAGTGTTGTGGTGGACTAGTGAACGGGCTGCGACTCAGGGGCGATAGGCGGTGTATACTATAAGGGGTGTCAGTATCAAAAGTCCAGTGGGGAACGCGCAGTGGCTAGACTCGTTGACTTTGTGATGGTGTCTCAGTGTGTGCGACGGAACGAACAGAATAATTTGTCTTCTCTTTGTTACTTTCACAATTGCCTCCACGGCTGGCGGAGTTGTGGATTTTAAAGTTGCTACCATAAGTGAAATGGGTTCATTTTCGATACAAGACAACAGGAAGCTGAGACGCTTGGGAGTCATGACCCAAGTGGGCCCGCTCCGCCTTAGAGTGTAAAGGAGTATATAGGGCCGAAACACTTGTCGGACTGGGGGACTCCTTCTGATGATCAGATTGCTTCCTGTTGTATCGCTCTGTAAAGAGTTTCCTATCACCGCTTTCTTCTAACTAAATGACCATGATGGAAACCATATACTATGTATCAGAGATTTACCAACTAAACAACCATAATGTAAACCATGTGCTAAACCCTTCTGTCCTCAAGGTCTTTCCTTGTCTTTATCCTTTTTGTCTGGTTCTTGTCTTCAGTCCCATTGGTCATTTTCATGCTGTTGTTTAGTCATACCGTTTCAGTCCTACTATTCTGCACAAGCATCCATTTATGAAAGTTTTTATCTTTCTTTTGCCTGTTTAAAATCATAATGAATAAAACTAAAGGTCAATTATACCTGTGACACTATCACTTATGTGTGTACCACTATTGGTCTTGTTATTACATTTATAATCATATCAGTAATGAGTAACATATTTGGTCATACTTATATCAATTTCAAACTTATATATTATTTTGCTTGATGTATGGGATGCATTTTTTATCTTTACCACCTTCAGATATATACTTCTGGACAAAAGTTAAGGGCTGCCATTCAGTTTAGACAAGGTTTATACAAGTATAATTCTTCCTGAGCAGGGTCGATTTTCCAAATGTCCGGTAGCTTGAAATCTCTCAAGAAGTCTCTGAATGGTAGAGTGGGACACTGCTAAACGTCTTGCAACATGACGAACAGATTGACCATCCTGAATCCATGCCATAGCTCGACCACGGTCTGCAGTGCTGAGACTTCTCCTTGGTGGCATGGCTAATGCAGTGATCATTTCGACCACTTGTCATACTGATTTATTGCATACCAACGGTGAACACTCTTTACCAATGATCATTTTCCACGTGCATTCAAATTCAACTCACTTTTTCACCTTTTGAACTAGTGGGGCGTGTTGCAAAAACCACGAGTTTTTGCAGCAACAATGGCAATTTTCACGTGCGGGTTAAAGTGACCCAGCTTTTGGACATTTAAAAAAAATTAACCTAGTGCACACAGAAATGTATACACATTTCTCTGAGCTCAGTTTTAATGACATTTTCACTTGTCTTTACAGTTTGCCAGTCAATTATATAAACCTTGTCTAAACTGAATGGCAGCCCTTAACTTTTGTCCAGTAGTATATTAATTTCATTTCCAGTTATGGTTATCAATATATCAGTCAATCAATCAGTTCAGTCAATACATCAGTGTGCCACTAACAGTGTATCACAGGTTGTCAGCAAGAGCATGCCATGCTTTCCTGTCTAGTGCCATCTGCTCTAGGTCTTTCCTAGTATTTTTATTCCTCTCATGAATGTCTCTAGTTCTGTTCTCCATGTGTTTTGTGGTCACCCTCTATTTCTCTCTGGAGATTCCAAGACATGGACTGCCTTGTAACGCAAACAACTTGTTTTCTTAATGTGTAGTCATAGTTAGTGCACCTGTCATCATCGTTTTCCTTTGCCCTGCTTATGGAGCATAGAGCATCTGCTGCAGCTAGTTCCCTTGAAGGAAGCCTGCACTAGCAGTCACATGTTTTTGTAGCTGAGGTTTCTGTGGCAATTTGTTTTATATGATGAGGTTGCCAGCCCCCATGTACAACTTTATATTAGTCACCTTTTATGAAACACCTGAGGGTGTATACCTGTATTAATGTTTAATACATATTCAGTAAACTCAGTGATGAGTAACACATCCAGTCACATTTATAACATTCATTCTTGTTTATTACACTTGCAGTATTTCTGATGCATTCACTCACCTTTCTGTTACCTTCAGTCACCTTTCTGTTACCTTCAGTCACCTTTCTGTTACCTTCAGTCACCTTTCTGTTACCTTCAGTCATATTTTTTTTTACATTTTCATTTACATTCATTGTGCCTGTAGTAATCTTTATTACACCTTTAATCATATTAGCAATGTACTTGTTGGGTGCTCTTCTTCTTGTTGGAGTACCCTGAGTTCAGTTTCGTCTGAGAATAAACCTTGCAATATTTTCTGCCGCTTTTGTTGTCATTTTAGAGTAATGGTCAAAATTGCTCAAACGTTCAACAAATTCATATTCACGTCTGCGAAACTAGTCTTATAACTCTGCAAGTTTTAATTCCTCATAATTATTTTATGTTTGGCTTCTCGAGCCATCTTCACATTTTATAGATTCTACTGGCATTATTGCCGGGTTACACGTTCATCGATAATTAGCACAATTATCTGCAAGTCTAAACAGCGTCAGCCATACCTTGCTGAACACATTAGAATGATTGAAATCACATTAATTCTGAAATATTTCAACTGGGCTTAACAGCCCCGATGCAGACTAACACTATCTGTACAAGTGGGTAAACCACATAGGCTATACGCTTCCTTCAGGCACTACGACCACAAGTAGAATGTCTTGTCACTTCTTCTTCCTCGTTCGGCCTGAAAAGGACGTTGGTTGCGTTGTGTCTGTTTACACCGGAGCTACAATATCTGCGCCTTTCGGCCGACACATCCGACTTCAGCACAGCATTTTTTCGGACCGGGTTTGCCTTCCCTCTTTGATCCCTACTCTCTCAGCCAGACTGCAGTGATGCAGCCTGTTTCCAGGACCACCACGTGGAGGTGGAGTAGGGTCTTTGTCAGCTCTGGTTCCCTGACGCAAGCAGTCAAGCTATGGGTCGCTGACTGCATTCTCTATTGCTGCATCTTTGGATCCCTTATCTATTCATATTTATTACATTTGCAGTCATATCTCTGGTGAATTCATTTATCCTTCTGTCACCTTCAGTCATATTTATATTTTCAGTGACATTCGATACATATGTAGTAATGTTTATTACACTTTCAATACATTAGTTTCGTTGATCATATTTCAGGCAATGGCAAAGGCGGTGGAAGATTCTTTTGTTGTTATCATTGCAATGTCACAGAAATACAAAGACAGTCCAAATACAAGGGCAGGTAAAGAATTTTTAATACTTTCTGATTTGGTTCTTTATTTATGTTTCTCTCCCTTTTCTTTTCTTTTAAAAAAAGAATTAAATTAAAAAAAATTATTTTAGTTTATTTGACAATTATTGCCTTTGTTGCAGTACAGCCTTGGACAAAATTGTAGTATGAATGGTGATTAAAAAGTATGATGTTATTAAAAAAATGTCTTTACAGTTTTTCATATGTGTTTCTATGTTATTTTGTGCCTGTTAATTTCTTTTTTTTTTTTTATCTTTTGCATCTCTAAAACTGATGCAAATATGAAAATATCTTTTATATTTTTCTCCACCACTGTTAATTTTGTTAGTGTCATGGGCAGATTCTTGAGCAGTGTGGTGATCCAGACTACCTGTAAGCTGATATGTTTGTATTCAGCAACTTCATCAAGGCTTCTCTCTCATGTTATTTTCTTCCTGATATCCTGTTAATGATGGCACATCAAGCTGAAGGTCTGAGCACATTTGATAATCCTTACAGCAGGTGGCATCCTGGGGAATTTACAAAATACGTCTTATACTGTTGGTTATCTTGAATGGATTGTCTTATTTTGTCTTGACTGGGTTAGCCCATTGTAAGTGATTCATCTTCTCACAACAGGCAGTAGATGTTTTATATTTTTGTAACTTCATCTGGCCTTTCTGGTTTGTGTGATTCAACATTTATCAAGCAGCGTTTAAAGACGTTTGATACATGCTGTCTCATGACATGTTCATCTGAAGTCACCAGCAAGCTGCCTGTGTATCTGTGTTTTAACTCTTAGTATACGAGCGGCCTTTCATGACTACCATTACAGATTTTGCAATAAATAATTTATTTATAAAGATAACATAAGTGTTATACATCAAAATGTGAAGAAATGAAACCCGTATATCATGCACGTAACTAAATTGTTCAGTGGTTTTAAACATGCATTCAGCTATAAATTTTCGCTATTGACAAGGATCGATCATCGGCCTCTCTAGAAGGCCGCTCGTATACTAAGAGTTAAAATATACTAAATCACTTGTCTTGTGAAGATTTGGGGTTGCCTTGCTTCCCTGCTGTGTGCATTAAACAAATACTAGAATATTGCCATCGTCCAGATGGCGAGGTCATCTAGTGTTTGTCCATATGGTACATTTTGGTCGTTTGTATGAACAGGAAAAAATTCTTCATCAGAGATCAACAGATGTGTGAGGTGGTCAGTTATTGCTTATACTGTAAGCACATAAAAATCCACAATTTTTTGGATGCACATCTCGAGGTACCCTGAGAGTTTGTATACTCCCAGGTTGAGAACCACGAATGTAGCTGAACAAGCTTTGATGGTGACTTGTGATGTACTGTAATATCGATTTAAACTTCTTGTGATATTGGTAGATCAGTGCACTGACATGCAGTTATGCACCATTATGAAACATTGTTCTTCCTACATCTCCACTATTTAAGGGGACATCTGTGTATCTTAGAGGGAACCTGTAACTGTCTTTTTCTCTTATTGAAGTGATCACTGGCCCAAGACAGTATACATGTTGTTAGATGTGTAGTGCTGGCGTATGATGAACTGAGTGTGGGTGCGAATGAAGGCGCGAATGTGTTTAGGCTCGTATATATGTAGACACTGCAACCCCTACACTCACATGCAGTAGTCAAGGATGCTTGAACACTGCAGGCACGTTTCAAAACATTTATTGACGATAACACACATAGTAGCATCAACAGGAACAGTCATTGTAAACAAGGTCATGCTGACCGGAAATCGATAATAATACATCAGGCGTTCAAAAGGGCTGGTAAACATTCCAATATTCGTGCATGGTCAATAATAATGTTATTCAATGACAGTTAAAAAATGCCGCCTTGGTATCTCTGACTAAACGCGTCAGATACCTTAATCACCTTGACACATAGGTACAACTTGGCATTCCCCGCCAATTGCACATTATCAGGCTGTAGTATAATAGCCGAAAACACAGGCCTCGTTCTGACGTCGGCTGTGTACTGCTGATAAGCAGGTTACCATCAACCCTGCAGTAATGCTTATGTGGACATAAATATGCCGCCAATCTGCGGCTCCCACAATATAACTTCGTCACTGGATTTCTGGATGGTATGAAGACTAATAGTCTTGGATGGCTACCTTGAGCACAACATATAAGTTCTGTAATGTAGGACCGGTGAGCTGCAGTTCACAGACTAGGTAATCTTCTAACATGTTCTGCCACCGAAAGCGTAATAATGGAAAAAGTCGGTATTACCTGTAACCGAATCCACAGAACATAACAAGGAACTCTGCTGTCATTCCAACGCACAGAGATTCACTGGGGAAAACTGCCATCGCAGTCTTCTTTTTCGAAGATTTTTCCCACCTCATGAAAAACACAATGGACTCTCGTCCCTTAACAATAGATCGATGTTTCGAAAAAGACTCCATTGGAAGTGACACCAACAGATCGATTTTGAAACTCCATTGGAAGTGACAGCAACATATTACTACACCCCCCCCTGAAAAAAAAAAAAAGATACTTTTTTTTTTCTTCCAAATATATTCATGAGCAAGATAGCACGATTATCAATTATGCGCTCATGAAAGAATGAACCTAATATCAGGTACAATAGACGCATAAATAAAGCGTCTGAAGAGGATACAAATCATCTCCCAACATAGGAGAAAATATTTCCTTTAAGCCAAACAAACTCAGAGGGTACCATTAAAGAAACTTAAGTTGCTGGCAATACCAATCATATATCAAACATTATTAAATACTATAATTATAGCAATATACAAATATCATGAATTACAATGCTATATTAGCAACATATCACTGATGGATGGACAAAATCAAATTTGTTAAATTCTTTATACATTATCCAAATACATTTGTATTACAATACATTAGGATATTAAGAACAGACAAAAGTCTGAAAGTGTATCAGGAGATCTAGGACACAAGATTTAAATGGAATCATGTGGGCATCTGGACAATATGTCCGCCATCACATTATCCGAACGACGGATAGCTCGCACCGTGAAATGGAAAGGCTGAAGAGCAATAGCATAACGAGTAGATCTCGAGCTCTTCAAATCCTTACTTTGCATAGCCGTAAGAGCTTTTTGGTCGGTTTCCATAAAGAAATGCGCGCCCAGAAGGAACCTTTGTAGCTTAAGAATGGACCAAACCATAGCCAACAATTCACGGTCTAAAACCGAGTAATTCCTTTCTGCCGCATTTAGCTTCCTAGAAATATACATTACAGGATGCAGAGTTCCTGAATATTCCTGCATTAGTGCCGCTTAAATCCCAGTGGAAGAGGCATCACTACGAAGAACAAAAGTCTTATCAATCATTGGTAGTCTTAAGATAGGATGAGATGAGAACAAATTCTTAACCTGATCCAATGAAGATTGGCATTCCTGGGACCAACGCACCATATTAGGAGAACCTTTTTTCAATAGCGATGAAAGTGGTGCCATAATGGAGGACAGATTCTCAATGAATCTTCCATAGAATTGTATCAATCCCAAGAGACTACGCACTTGCTTTTTTGTCTTCGGAACCGAGATATTTAATATCTTCGAAATGTTTTGGTCCTCTGTCTTCAACAGACCATGACCAACTCGATGACCTAGGAAGGAAATTTCACTAAACCCAACAAAAGCTTTAGAGGGTTTTGCAGTCAAACTATGCTCACGTAGAGTAGATAGCAATTCCTTTAGACCCAAATAGTGTTCTTCCCATGTATCGCAGAAAAGACAGATGTCGTCTAAATATGCGATGACATCTGCACGATCTGATAGAATTCGTCGCATCATGCGCACGAAAGTCGCTGGGGCGTTCATAAGCCCGAAAGGCATAAAATTCCATTGAAACAGACCCCTAGGTGTCGAAAAAGCAGTGAGAGGTTTGGCGTGTTCCATCAGTGGGACTTGCCAATAACCTTTCGACAAGTCTAGTTTAGTAAAGAATTTAGCTTTAGAAAGTCTAATAAGTAGATCATCTAATAACGGCATAGGTTCAGCATCGAACTTCGTAACTTGATTTAATTTGCGATAGTCAATGCAAAGACGTATGTTATTGTCTTTCTTTCGAACAATAACTATCGACGAAGAATAAGCTGAAGTGGATGGTTCAATTATTTGCAGTTGAATCATTTCATCCAATTCTTTCTCGACTTGTGCTTGAAAATGAATAGGTATTGGGTATGGTCTTACTCTGATCGGATTACGATCAGTAAGTATGATGTCATGTTCTATGACATCTGTGTGTCCAGGAATGTTGGTAAGGACATCCTGATATGATTGTAGCGTAGAGGATACTTGACGTTGCTCCTCAAAAGACAAGTTCGAAGAGACGGTAACGTTTCTCCATGATTCCGTAGAAGTAAGTGGAATCGCAGGAAGAGGTAAGTTAACGTCAGAAAAAATAGTTTCCTCATCCTGTATAACGGACAGGGATGAGATGTGACCATGTTGGACTGGAGAGTCGTCCGTCACCTGGAAAATAGGCTGCAAATAGTCTGGACGTTCAATAAACTCTGTTAGCATATTTATATGGAAGGTTTTATGCCTTCCATCCACATCGACAATATAGTCGACATCTGAAATTTTGGAGACTATAGTGTATGGACCTTTCCATGAAATGAGAAGTCTATTCTCTCTTGAGGGAAGTAAGACAAACGCTTTGTCTCCAGGACAAAGTTGACGTAGGCGCCTTTTCTTGTTAGCAAATCGCCTAGCTTTTTCTTTCGCAAATTCGGAAGATGAAGTTGCTAATCTGCACGATTCGATAATTTTTTCCCTAAGAGCAATAACATATTCATATGACGATTGTGTATCATCGTCAATATTATCGGAAGTTATCAAATCGTGTAACAAGGACATTGGCCCGCGCGGTTGCACGCCAAAGACAAGTTCGAAAGGAGAAAACCCTGTATGCTCGTTGGGAACCTCTCTATAGGCAAAGAGGACTGCAGGTAAAACCCTGTCCCAATCTTCAGGATGATCCTCCGTTATCTTGCCAAGTAAGTTCTTTAGTGTCCTGTTAAGACGTTCTACCAATCCATTGGACATTGGATGATAAATACTACTGAGAGACCTTTTAATGTCCAGCGTAGCCATTACCTGAGACATAACGTCCGAAATTAACTGAGTGCCGTGGTCCGACAGTATTTCTCCGGGGAATCCCAGACGAGAAAATATGAGCCAAAGAGCATCAGCGATATCGACAGTTGATATGCTCTTCAGAGGAATAGCCTCTGGCCAACGCGTGCACATGTCCACGCAAGTGAGGATAAATTGGTGTCCTCTGGCTGACTTAATCTTGAACGGACCAATGATGTCTATAGCCATTTTCTGAAACGGCCGAATCGGAATATCTGCAGCCTGAATAGGAGCAGCATGTCTCGGACCTCTAGACTTGACCTCTTGACAAATTTTGCAAGATCGGCAATAAATTCGTATGTCTTTATTAACAAATGGCCAAAAGAAAGACGCAAGGACTCTAGTTTTAGTTCTGGAAAAACCCATATGTCCAGCACACTGAGAATCGTGTGCATGCTGAAGAATTAAGGCTCTCATACACTTAGGCACAAGAATTTGCAAGTGCATAGACTTGTCCGAGTGTTGTACCATCCGTACCAATATACCATTCTTCATAGTAATATACGATTTGTGATTCGTATTTTGATTGGGATCCCCTTTCTTTGCAAGAAGGAAGAATTTCTTCAAAGACGGATCCTCTTCTTGACGTTTAACAAACGAGTCATGGGAAATCACCAAGTGCTCGTCTTGGCTATCAACTCCATTACTATCATCAGATGAAGTTGGGGGATTAAGAGCTTGAGCTCTTGTCACCACTGCATTGACCGCTTGAATGTTTCGTTCTTCCCAACTAGAAATTTGTTGCGGGGTGCATTCCTTAACCCCATGAATACGACCGATTATAAGATCCGCAATAGGATTAGGAAGAAGACATGCATGGACATCTCCTATAAAGAAGGGAGTGTCAATCCTAATAATAGCAGTAGGATAACTTTCCATAGTACCACCAAATGTAACACATCTGATTGTTTTTCCAGTGGCACAGCAAGGATCTATCAGAGACTCCCTAACCCCGACGGTAGTACATCCCGAATCGAAAAGTACTGAGACTAGCCTATCATTTATTAGACCTTTATGTAAGATGAGAGATCCTCTCCCATCATGCGCAACTGTAGCAGGTAGAGCAGGAAGAGGGTGACCACAACTTAGAGTAGATACAGTCGATGAGTCGAACAATGTTAAGCATTGGGGGCATTCAGTTGCTCTCCCAAAATCGAAAGCACAACCAGTGATAGCCCTAGAGTTACCACTATCATTTACTGTATTACAGGCTCCATCAAACTCTTGTTGTGCAGAGTTTGCCTGTTGGAAAGGTCTTTTTTTGTTAAATCTAGGTCTGCCTCGATTATCATTTCCCCTGTAATTGCCTCGATTATCATTTCCCCTGTAATTGTTATCATATTGCCTATTGTAATCATCATTCCGGTTTGAATCCTGGTTTCTAAATTGACCATCATCATAATCTTGATGTCGAGAATGATTATCTCGAAAGCTCGAATGGTTATTATTGCGATAACCCTTGCGAAAGTGTCTAAGATTATTACCACTAAAATTGCGAGAACTACCATCTTGTCTCCAGTTCTTAGACGAAGAACCATCATGTGTTGGATTACTCTGCTTATGAATGTAATTCTGATTACTTCTCTTATTCCAGTTTTGTTGAGCACCCTGAAATTTTTTATTGAAATTAGGGCCATATGGTGCTGCCGAAGCAGCTGGCAACCCTTCTTTCACTTTAGAATTGCTAACTGTAGCATGGGGATGCGCGGTGGCATACTGGCAACAGTATTCCTCCATGTCTTTTAAGTTTTTGGGTTTACGCTCATAAAGAAATGCAAGGAAAGAATACTAATAAACTGATGACAAAACCTTGTTCTCTAACGTAATAAGTCCATTAGTGCCTCTCAAAATATGTCATTAACTGATGACAAAACCTTGTCTCTAAGTAATAAGTCCATTAGGCCTTCATATGTTTTCTCAGTGTGATCGCATAAAAATTGGAATCTATCTAGATAATCTGCTACGTCATCCTTTAAAGGATTGAAATGAAGTAGTTTGATCCTACTTACAAACTCTTTTGTCGTACTCGAAGTTGTTTGATGAGCACCTGGACTCGCCAATTTCAATTTCTCTAACTCCAAAGTTGCGAGTCTTTCCTCATGTTCCATTTTTCTAATTTCAGCCTCAACCTGAAGTTTTCTCTCCTCAGCAGCAGCTTTAGCTTTTCTCTCCTCAGCAGCAGCTTGAGCTTTTCTCTCCTCAGCAGCAGCTTTTCTCTCCTCCATTTCCATCTGGAATTTTCTTTCATCAGCTTGGGCTTGAAGTTGGAGTTTTTTCTCCTCAGCCTCTCTTTGATACCTTCTTTCTTCAAGTTCTAATCTTCTATTCTCAGCTTCCATTTTCTGTTTCTTCTCATCTGATTTCAATGCCTTGGTATATTGAGTATTTGCATATTCTTCCAATATATCACCAGACTTACCAAGGGTTAACCCTTGCTGGATGAAGAAATCCAATGTAGACAGTCTGTCTAATGAGATCAGAAACCTGAAAAAACTAACTAAATTACCTTTATATCCCAATCATTGTGGGCACAAGTCTTTTTTTTTTTTTTAAAAGAACTTGCATATATATTTTACCTTGTCTCAATCTTTGTGGACAACAAGTCTTTTAGCAAAGAACTTGTATAAATATCTCATATAATAATATTTTATTAACAATCTCTATATGAAGAGTATACCTTATTAATAATAATAATACATGACCAAGTGTATGTATGTAGACTGTGTATGACAATAATGTAGTACAATCATAAATACAAAGACAAAAATACAGAACAATGACCAAAAACGTTCGCAGAAGTCAAATAAACAATACAGCAAAAAGTAAAAAAAATGTTACACAAATGTGTAATGATAACCGCGAAAAGTAAACAAGACAAATAGCAACACTGTTATAAACAAAAAATTGTAAAGAAATAAACGAAAGGAAGGAGAGACCTACAGATACCAACAAAACAAATCGAAAATCAAAGAATGAAAAAAAATAACGAAAACAACACTAACTCATGTCGTCACAGCTAACGTAAATAGCAACAATTGTCGCTCGCAAATCCCAATTAAGGAAATTTGCAGTCCCTAACGACACGCTCTCAATAGATAACCTCTATTACGTGGTATATATCTAAAGGAGTCACCTTTACCCAACCAGCCCGCTGAAAAACACTAGAAAAATACACAACAATAGTACAAGTAACATAAATAGCAATAGAATGTGTTGCAAAAAAAAAAGCTTAGTCACACATGATATTACAGTAACTAACTTGCTCCTTGCGAACACAGAAACAAAATGTCAAGCGCGCACTGAATGTCAAATCCACTGTAGCATAAAGTGGTATTCACGAACAAAAGTTACCATGACCTTCTCGACTTAGGACTTGCACATTGAATGTTGACGATTTCACGTACTGTTTACAAACACTTGACCTCGAGCAATGTAACTTGAATGCTCGGACGTAGAAAAGTCTGTTGTTGACTGAAACGTGTAAACGACCAGCGGTACCGTTCACAAAAAGGGACTCGACTTGCAGTTGTGGTCCACGTAGCAAATGCCTAGATGTTAACTTCAGTACTTGTCCTGTTGTGGTTTATGTAGCATTATAACATAAATGCTTGCACTGTTTATCTGGGTCAACAGTTGATGACCTATTTCTGTCCTGTGTAGACAAAACTTGAAAGCATAGAGTATGTGTGTTATTCTCAGTTGTCCACTTTGTTCCTCATGACATGTAGCACATGTAGAAATGTAAATTTCTGGACAACACTGGAGGCATCATAAATGTAGCATAAGTCCACGGAAATGTTAATTTCTCGCTCTGTCCAGCTTAAACCCACAAATGTAAGGTGTACTTGTCCTTTTCACAAAAATAGCCCCATCATCCAGAAGTGTAAGTAGCCTGGTGGGGTGTCTGTTTAAGGCTGGCGTGCTGTGTACAATGATCTATATAGCCCCATCAGCTGGCCTACCAGAAATGTAACTGTCTTTTTCTCTTATTGAAGTGATCACTGGCCCAAGACAGTATACATGTTGTTAGATGTGTAGTGCTGGCGTATGATGAACTGAGTGTGGGTGCGAATGAAGGCGCGAATGTGTTTAGGCTCGTATATATGTAGACACTGCAACCCCTACACTCACATGCAGTAGTCAAGGATGCTTGAACACTGCAGGCACGTTTCAAAACATTTATTGACGATAACACACATAGTAGCATCAACAGGAACAGTCATTGTAAACAAGGTCATGCTGACCGGAAATCGATAATAATACATCAGGCGTTCAAAAGGGCTGGTAAACATTCCAATATTCGTGCATGGTCAATAATAATGTTATTCAATGACAGTTAAAAAATGCCGCCTTGGTATCTCTGACTAAACGCGTCAGATACCTTAATCACCTTGACACATAGGTACAACTTGGCATTCCCCGCCAATTGCACATTATCAGGCTGTAGTATAATAGCCGAAAACACAGGCCTCGTTCTGACGTCGGCTGTGTACTGCTGATAAGCAGGTTACCATCAACCCTGCAGTAATGCTTATGTGGACATAAATATGCCGCCAATCTGCGGCTCCCACAATATAACTTCGTCACTGGATTTCTGGATGGTATGAAGACTAATAGTCTTGGATGGCTACCTTGAGCACAACATATAAGTTCTGTAATGTAGGACCGGTGAGCTGCAGTTCACAGACTAGGTAATCTTCTAACATGTTCTGCCACCGACAGCGTAATAATGGAAAAAGTCGGTATTACCTGTAACCGAATCCACAGAACATAACAAGGAACTCTGCTGTCATTCCAACGCACAGAGATTCACTGGGGAAAACTGCCATCGCAGTCACTTCAAAGATTTTTCCCCGAAAAACACAATGGACTCTCGTCCCTTCAGAAACCAGGACACCTCACGGCTTGCCGGAAGTCTAACTCAACCCCGCGCTTAAAAAACCTGCGCATGGCACACCCGAACTGTTTTACCTTTTAACTTAACACAATGACCCAAAAGGGAGATAACCCCAAATCAACCTGACATCGCAAGCAAAGACCCAATTATTCACCTAACTAGGATGAAAAAATATACGACCAATAGATCGATGTTTGAAACTCCATTGGAAGTGACAGCAACAGAACCTTATCTACTTTTACATTTCTTGCTTTTGATCTTTGCCTAAAACAGATATCTTTAGACCTTCTTGATTCATGTCACTTCAACTATCTTCATATGATCAATATGATCTTTGATGATCGGAACTTCTATACAGAGTTCAATTTGGAGGCATTCTAATCATCAGAAGTAGTCCACCATCAGACAAGTGATTCAGCACTTTTATCTCCATTAGATTCAAAGGTCAGCCTTCTGTTGTTTTATTTTATTTTTCTTTCCCCTGTAATCAGAATTGAAACCACTCCACCTTGGTTGCAACTTCCAAACTCACTGTTGGTTTTATCCATTCTGCCAACTTGAGGCGATTGTTTGTGAAAGTAACATTGTTGTTGTGTATGAGTTAATGTCCTGAGTTCCACAGCCCATGGTGATTGTTCCACAGCCAACATGATGCCTTTTCCAGTTGTGCCTAGCCTTTTACGTTCTCTTGTTCTTGACTGTCCCTTGAGGCCCAATTATTTTGGTAGATCATAGACTAAAGTGCTCTTTAATATATATCTAGAACATATTATGCAGGAGGCTTTCTACGATTATAAAACAACCATATCGATTGGAGGCCGACCTCTTTGCAATCTACGTTTTGCTGATGATATCGATCTTATAGCTGGAGCAGAATCAGAACTTCAAGACCTTACCTCTAGACTGGAGAAAGTAACAAGAACGTATGGGATGGAAATTAATATAGAAAAAAGCAAGATATTGGTGAATAGCCATAAGAAACATGTTCCGGCCAACATTACGTTAAATGGGCAAACGTTAGAAGAAGTTAACACCTTTAAATATCTCGGGTCCACTATATGTAGTGATGGAAGATCAAGTAAAGAAATCAAGACAAGACTTGAGATGGCCTCAGCTGCCATGACAAGGCTGAATGTGATCTGGAAAAGTAACATCAGTTTTCCTGTGAAGATCAAATTATACAAATCACTTGTATTATCTATTCTCTTGTATGGGTGTGAGGGCTGGACACTCACTGCAGATACGGAGCGAAGGATTCAGGCTTTCGAGTATAAATGTTATAAAAGAATTTTGCGCATTTGCTATGAAGAGCACAAAACAAATGGGCTTGTAACTCGTCATGACTCCCTTTCGAAAACGATTCTCCAGGGAACAGTCAAAGGTAAACGGAGAAGAGGAAGGCAAAGAAAATCCTGGGCTGATAACATCAAAGAATGGGCAGGATACGGTTTTTCCACACTTGTACGCACTGCTGAGGATAGAGAGCAGTGGAGGACCCTGTCTGCTGATGCTTCCACCATAGCACCCCTACGACCCATGATGGGTTACAGGTTGAGATGAGATGAGACTAAAGTATCCACTAGACTTCTTGCACCTGCTTCCATAGCTAATTAAGGCATTTATACAAATGTTGATGTGGATTAATCTACACTATACATTCATAACGCTTGCAGACTGTTTATACCACCCACACAGAACTCTTTAGCTAAACATGTAGGCATCAGCGTATCAGTGTCTTCTTTGATATTATCCTATTAAATGTGTATTGCTGTTGTGAATTTGTATCTCTATTTATACGATTTGAATCATATCACAGAAGCAGAATACACATTCCAACAGCGCAAAACCATAATACCCCTCATAATGCAGAGTGGTTACCGGCCGGATGGTTGGTTGGGCTTAATACTAGGAACAAAGTTCTACTATGACTTCAGTGGGAAATATACGTTTGAATCTCGTATGGATGCCCTACTTGGAGCTGTGAAAGCCATAATTAAGGATGATGATATGGGTGGTGGAGATAGGATAGAGGTAGGTTTATCAATTTTGTCTTCCACAACTGTACATTATTATTTACTGTGCATCTTAGTTAAAACTGTTACATATATTGTTGTGTTACAAGTTAAGTAATTGTTAATGTTATTAAGTGTTAAAGTACAAACGTAGTGCTTCCTTCTTGCTGTTGACAGCTAGAACTAATTGACTTTATTTCATGGATTACAACCAAAAAAAAAGAACTAATTGAGGCCCTTGAAGTGTGGAAATATTGAAGAATTGGATGCTGTCTCATAATTGGTCATTCTATTTTATGCATTTTCTCTCTCTCTGCCATTATCTATTCACTTCTCATTTTGAAGCACAGAAATGTGTGCCCTAGTCACTGTTTGCATTTTCACACTTCAATTCTTGTCAAATCAAGGCGTCAGTGACCATCCTTAAGGATTAATTGTAATCGCTTAAGTGATTGCACCAGATTGACTTCAGGCGTGAATTGTTTGTTTACGATTGCGCAACCCACTTCCGTACAGGCTGGTCAATCGGGGCATGTTGCTTTAGTGTTATTACAAGTGACTAGGAGTGTCTGAAAAGTGATGCAATCACTTCCCTCGAAGTTACCTATGATGATAATTACAGATAATATCAATCTAGTGATAAATTTTGAAGTCGTGAGTTTAAACATGATTGATACTATGGGTTTTCTCTTCATTAATACCCTACCTTCTACTGATGTATACATCCTGTGTTGAAGTTTATTGACTTGCCTGTTAATTCCCTAACTCTTTTGTTAGCATGTTTGAATTATTAACATAATGCTCTTCTTTCTGTTTTTACCCACTTGCTTGTTCAGTCTTATGTCTTTTGCAGTGCTGTGTTGGCTTCTCTATTACAATTTAAAGGCATTGCTTTAATACTTTTTACTAAAACAAATTGGCTTGCTGTAACTCATCTTGATAATGTTGCTTTTTTTTAGCTAATACATCCATCATCAGCAACAGGTATGACGACAGCACAACCACACATATTGCCACATATAACTCCAGTAACCTCTCACATCCCTTCCAAACAAGCATCACGGATTGATGAGCAGTCGGTCAAGATGTGGACAGAAGTAGAAATAGTTAAGTGGCTTCAGAAGTACAATTTAGAAACGTAAGTGGGGGGGGGGGGGGGGAAAAACTGCAAATGCTGCTGCTGCTAATAGTTGTTGTTGCTACTGCTGCTGTGGCTACTGCTAAACTACTGTACAACTACTATTAATACTGCTAATACGGCACCTGCTACTAGATGACTACAACTTCTAATACTGCTCTCCTATAACTACTGTTGCTGCTTTTACTACTACCATCTCAACTACCACCACAAAGAATGCTGCTTTTGTGTCTACTGCAGCAATAACTACAGCCTTTGCCCCTTTTTTTTACAATTTAATATTCTAAATGAAGTTTTTGATTTTAAAAATATTTTTTTCAACAATATTGAAGGACAGCTGATTAAATGACAATTGATAAATAGTATATTCTTACTTACTCTATATTATCAGAAATGACACAGGGATACCTGTCATTAAATAGCAGTAGTTAGTATAAATATAATGATATACCATCGCAATGTTGCAGTTGTTAGTACCAAATCCTGATATGTGCATCCATCATCCTCAAAGGGTTAACCAAATTAGCATCAGAATGAAATCGATACCTTGCCAGTTCTCTGTGCTTTTTTAGTATTTTTTTGTTTTGAAGAATTACCTTTGAAATTGTTATAACATAATTCTGTTTTAACTGTCATTGAATTTTGAACTGGACCATTATTCTATTGTTCTATTTCAGCTCATCTTTGTTGCACTTGTGTGCAGAAGAGATTATCTTTTTGCATAATTTGAGATCGGAGGTAGGTGCTGTTAATATTTTTATAAGAAAAAACATGAACTGAAAAAAAAACCTTTTTTGGCAATTTTCTCTTCCTTTTAAAAATTTTGTTTCTTCCTTCTTTCCTCTGTCAAGTCTTGAAGCAAAAGCAGGAGAATTATATTTCCTGTTTGGTTAATATGGAGTATTCTGCAAATGATGTCACACAATTTTAACAATTTTTTATTTCTCCTCGCCCGTTTGTCATACTTTGTCACAAAAACCTAGACCCAGCTTTGTGTGATGTCACAAATCTCTTACCTCCTACCTAATTTTAAAATAAATTTGTAGAGTTATCGATTAATTAGCTTTTCCAAAGATCTTTCTTTTCATCTGCTGCCTTCCAACACGAGACAGGGCCTAAGCCTTACCCTACTCAGCCAAATGCTTTCGCATTTTCCCCACACAAAAAAATAATAATAAAATAAATTTTAAAGTTCACATCAGCCCTAAAACTTTCAGCTTGCTAAACTTCTGTGTCTTTGATCTCATCAGACTTGTTGGCATGGGTTTAACTTGCTATTGCGTTTTTTAAAACATAGTTTAAATTGACAGTACAGTTTATTTAGCCTGCTTTTTGTTTTTTTTAAAGATGTATACTACATTATAGGAAACATATTGATAGCAATGCAAGGCAGTCCTTGTTCTGGGACCCCCAGGGTAAGAAAGGCAGAATGAAAAACCCCTGAAGATGAGATTTGAAGACAGAAATGAAAATGATGGAGAAGACATGGAAAGACCTCTAGCTGATGACATGTGACAGGAAGACTTGGCATGTGTTTTGTTGAAGACCTATGCTGCTTGGGGATCTAAAGGGTATTGATTAATTGATTGATTGATTACATATATATATATATAAAATTAAAAATCATTTTAAACCAGTTAAAGGTTATCACAATTATCCAATATTTTAGCTGCGATTATAATAATAATAAAAGTCATCCACGAGGACGTTGTCTACTATTGCGGATAAAAATAGACTAATGAGGTTCAAAATCAACAAAGAACAAAGGGCTTTTGACAGCATATGCCGTGTCAGCCTATAGAAAGTGCTTGTGGAATTCCCCGCTGCATTATTTCCAACATAGAAAGTCTCTAGGATGGCTTTACATGTAGTGTTAGGAGGAGCAAGTTGGCTTTTGAGGTGAATACAGGAGTATGAGATGACGCCCCTTATCAACTACTTTATTTTTGACAGTCATAGACTGGGTGATGCACCAGACAACAGAGCGCAGTCCAAAAGAAATGAGATGGACAATGTTTTCTGCACTGGAGGATCTGGAATATGCAGATGACATCGCACTACTCACACATTCACATCAACACATACAAGAAAAAATGGAATAAGTAAAGCGGGGCGTGGGTCTGGACATCCATACCTGTCAACCTCCTGAGAAATGACTTATACAAATCTATTAGCATTTGAATTAGTGTGGTATAAAACATGCTAATAGTCTCATGCTGTTCTTTACATATAAAAAATTTAGTGATCTTGAGGTACTATTCTTTCGATGCACAGTGTTTTGTATTATAATCAACACATACACTTTTAACACTTTGCAGAAT
Organism: Oreohelix idahoensis; assembly: GCA_024509875.1. Lineage (NCBI taxonomy): Eukaryota > Metazoa > Mollusca > Gastropoda > Stylommatophora > Oreohelicidae > Oreohelix > Oreohelix idahoensis. The sequence goes on from JAMPIV010000784.1 coordinate 1,397,592, forward strand.
TGCATTTGTGGGCTTAAAGTCTGCACAGCATGTATCAATGTTAATCTTACACTGTAAAAAAGAAGTGAGTGTGTCTGCATTCATGGACCTCCTGCAGTCTGTGTGGACTTTTTTATTGAAAAATAAAGCAGCGAAGTTTACGCAAACAATCTTTTTTTCTAGTTATGTAGGGCCGACACAGAATATTATGACATTAATTTATTGGAAATATTTGAATGATTAAAATATAACTGGAAAGATTAAGAAAACAACAACAAAAAATGAAAAAAAAACATACAACAAAGCAAAGCAAACAGCTAACTGCAAAAAAAAAAGAAAAAAAATTTAACAAATTATGAACAGAATATCAAATCTAGGAAGAAAAACGTAGCACCAAAAATTTACAAAATTATTTAAGAGTTGGTAGCCTCTTCTTTGATCCTTAGCCGCCGACCGTCAAAGCAGTCTGTGGCCATCACGCCTAGTGGCGTCCTGTAGGGCAACAACAAATTGATTCCACTTTGCTCGGTCGGCGGCCATCCTTCGTACAGTGCCCCAACTCTGGTTCATTCTTTGCATCTCAGCCTCCACAGTCCTCCGCCAGGTTGTTTTTGGTCGGCCTCTTTTTCGTTTTCCTTCAGGGGTCCAAAGCATAGCTGTTCTTGTGATGGCATCGGGGTCTCTTCTGAGGACATGACCAACCCAGTTCCAGCGTCTGCCAGCTATGATGGTGTGCATGTCCTCTTGCTTGCTACGAGTAAGCAGATCTTGGTTAGTGATGGTATTCGGCCAAAAGATTCGGTGAATTTTTCTTAGGCATGTTGTGTGAAAAGAGGACAATTTCGACATTTCCTTCTCTGTAACTCTCCAGCATTCCGCACCATAGAGAAGCACAGAAAGCACACAGCTCTGATATAATCTTAATTTTGTGCTTGTGCTGTATTGGGAGGACTTCCAGATGTTGTTTAGGCTAAAGAAGGCTGTTCTTGCCTTATTCATTTTGATGTTGATGTCTTTGCCTGCCCCGCCGTCTGGTGTTACTATGCTTCCTAGGTATGTGAAGGTATCTGTCTGTACCAATTGCTTATTCCTTACTGATATGGGCTCAGGGTTGCTCACATTGAGCGTCATGACCTCAGACTTCTTTAAATTGATGTTCAAGCCCACCTGCTGGCTAAACTTATTAAGTCTATCCGTTTTTTCCTGGATGTGTTGATGTGAATGTGCTAGTAGTGCAATGTCATCTGCATATTCCAGATCTTCCAATGTGGAAAATGTTGTCCATCTTATTCCTCTTGGACTGCCCTCTGTTGTCTGGCGCATCACCCAGTCTATGACTGTTAAAAATAGAGTGGTTGATAAGGGGCATCCCTGTCGTACTCCTGTCTTCACCTCAAAGGTTAGGTTGCTCTGCCCAACACTGCACGTAAAGTTTGCATAGAGGCTTTTTATGATTGACACTATGCAGCTTGGAATTCCATAAGCCCTCAGTATTTTCCATAAACTGTCCCTATGTATGCTGTCAAAAGCCTTTTCAAAATCAACGAAATTAATGTAAAGCTGTCTTTGCCATTCTGAGCACTGCTCTATAATGTTCCTGAGAGTGAATATATGATCTACACATCTCCTGTTCTTTCTAAATCCTGCTTGTTCTTTCCTCAGTTTGTGATCTACTGCCTTTGAAATTCTCTGTATAATTATCCTGCCTAGTATTTTGCTGGGAACTGAGAGAAGAGTGATTCCTCTCCAATTATTGCAGTCTGCAAGGTCTCCCTTCTTGGGCAATTTGACAATTATTCCTTTGTTCCACTCTGATGGTGTTGTCCCCGTTTTCCAGACTTGTGCAAATAGTGGTTCTAATAGTTCTGCTGCTAGCTCAGGGTCTGTCTTAAATAGCTCTGCATTTAAGTTATCATGGCCCGGAGCTTTGCCGTTCTTTAACCCTTTGATTGCTGTGATGATTTCTTCTTTTCGTGGAATGTCTGTATTCACATCTAGATCATTTTCAGCCACAGGAACATTCAATTGTGTCTCTGGTGGTTCCTTGTTCAGAGTTTCTCTGAAGTGCTCTGCCCATCTTGTTTCTTGTCCCTCTGCTGTCGTGATGAGATTACCTTGCTTATCTCTTACTAATGTAATATTGTTTGCACCTCGTTTTCCGCTGATGAATTTAGTTATTTTGTATACTGTGCTTTGTTCATTTCTCAGTGCTGCCTCCTCTGCCTGTCTTGCAAAGATCGTCTAGGAAATTCCTTTTGTTGGCTCGGGTTTGGCGTTTAACTTCCTTGTCCAGCTGACTGTACTGTTCGCTATATAGTTGCTTTAACCTGGGGGACTTCGCTTCTGTTTTCTTTCTTTTCATTTCCTTTCTCATCGTTATGGTGTTAAAGTTTCTGGTGTTATCCAGTCTTGCTTCTTCCTTTCCTGGAATCCCAAGCATGATTTGCTGCTTTCTTTGTATATTGTTAAAATGGTGTTGAAATTCTGGTCTATATCATCAGTCAATGTCTTTTCCTGACTTTTGGCAAATTGATATCGTTTCTTTATGTCGGCCGTAAAAGCTTTTCTGGTAAGGGAGTCCTTCAATTTGCTGATGTCAAACCTTTTCTGTGTAGTTACAGTTGGTGCAGCCCTTCTTAGTTTCACTTTCAGTTTTGCTACTACTAAATGGTGATCACTTCCCACATCTGCACCTCTTCTTACCTTCACATCTTGTAATGCATGTCTCCATCTACCGTTAACCATGATGTGGTCTATCTGATTTCTGTCCCGACCATTTGGTGATTCCCATGTTAATTTGTGAATTTCTTTATGTGGGAAGAGTGTTCCTCCAATGACCAGGTTATTAATGCTACAGAAACTTATTAGTTTATCCCCATTTTCGTTTGCTGTTCCGCTGCCGCATTTCCCCATTGTTCTTTCATTATATGTATTGTGTGTACCAACTTTCGCATTGAGGTCTCCCATTACTATAACAAGATCATATCTAGGTGTGTCTTCCATTTCTTTCTGCAGTTGTTGATAGAATTCATCCTTGACCTCCTCATCGCTATCATTCGTTGGTGCATAGCATTGTATTATTGTAGTGTTGATGAATCTCCCTCTCAATCTTAATCTTATCAGTCTGTTGTTGATGGGTTTCCATTCCAGTAATGTCCTTTCTATTCCTTTCTGTAGAATAATGGCTACGCCTTCATTGTGTTGTCCATCCTCTCTTCCAGAGTAAAGTACTGTTTCTCCTGTTGCTGTTTTAACTTTTCCTGCCCCTGTCCATCTGCTCTCGCTTATCCCTAGAATGTGTAACCTATAGTTTCTCATTTCTGCCGTGACCTGTCTTAGTTTACCTGTCTCGTACATTGTCCTGACATTCCAAAAACCTATTCTTGTATCCTGTTTTGCGGTCAGGACATCCGTTTTCATGTCAGTGGCTTCCTTTCGGCTTTCACCACTGACAGTCATACGAGCCACAGACTCTGAATGTCCATCTCGCAGCAAAGTTTGTTCATTTATTATTGTTTCCGTAACTTCATTGTTTTTTTTACACAGACAGGGGTGTCAGCCCTGTGCTAAAACCCCCAACCTGGAGGACCAGGGTACCAGCTTTTGTTTGACCCCTACCCACACAGACCAGTCCAGCTTAGTTGAACCTACCAGGAGTAAAACTCCCACTGGCATAGCTCTGGGGATTATCAGGGTACGCAAGCTGCCATACCGCTACAAGGTATAGGTACCATTAGTTGGTAGCCTAGACCAGTGATAATAGATTGCCACTTTATTAAAAAATAAAGCAGCGAATCTCGACCGCTGAAATAAAGTAGGCAGGCCTACTCAATGCAAATAAACTTTATTTTTCTACTTTTGTAGGGCCTACACAAAATTTTATGATATTAATTTATTGGAAATATTGAAATAGTCAAAATGTAACTGGAAAGATTAAGAGAATGACAAAAATAAAATACAACGAAGCAAAGCAAAACAAACATGCCTAAGAAAAATTCACCGAATCTTTTGGCCGAATACCATCACCAACCAAGATCTGCTTACTCGGAGCAAGCAAGAGGACATGCACACTATTATAGCTGGCAGACGCTGGAGCTGGGTTGGCCATGTCCTCAGAAGAGACCCCAATGCCATCACAAGAACAGCTATGCTTTGGACCCCTGAAGGAAAACGAAAGAGAGGCCGACCAAAAACAACCTGGCGGAGGACTGTGGAGGCTGAGATGCACAGAATGAACCAGAGTTGGGGCACTGTACGAAGGATGGCCGCCGATTGAGCAAAGTGGAATAAATTTGTTGTTGCCCTACAAGACGCCACTAGGCGTGATGGCCACTGACTGCTTTGACGGTCGGCGGCTAAGAATCAAAGAAGAAAGCAAAGCAACAGCAAAAAATAAAACAATAAACTAAATTGTGAACAGAATATTAATCTAGGAAGAAAAAATTTACTACCAAAAATTTACAAATTTATTATTTAAAAATTGATAGCCTAGACCAGTGATAATAGATCACCGCTTTATGAAAAATAAAGCAGTGAATCTCGATCACCGGAATAAAGTAGGCCTACTCAACACAAATAAACTTTTTCATTTTTAGTAATCTAGGGCCTACACAGAATATTATGACATTAATTTATCGGAAATATACTGAAGGGCAAGATATAACTGGAAAGATTAAGACAGCGATTAAATTGCAACAAAGCAAAACAACAAAAAAAAAGTAAAAAGAAGAGACATCACAATTTTGATGGGTGACATGAATGCAAAGATAGGTACAGTCAACACCGGCTTTGAAGAAGTCATGGGAAAACGGGCTAGGAATAATGAATGAAAATGGGGAACTATTCTCAAACTTCCTCGCTTCAAATCAACTGGCTATAGGAGGAAGCATGTTTCCACATAAGAGAATACACAAGGCAACATAGATACCACCAGACCATAGAACAGAAAATCAGACACTTGTCTCTGTACAAGAAAATAGGATACTCACGTAAAAATCAATGTCAGGTTAGACATTAATAATAACCTGAGATTTCGCCTCGAGTATTAGCGGGCGTACGACAAAAAAAATAAAAATAAAATAAAATATATGCATAAACAAGAAGTTTAGATCATCATTGCAGGATGTAAAGGTACATAGAGGAGCAGATGTGGCATCAGATCACCACCTTCTGATAGCCAAAGTAAAAATGAAACTCAAGAGATATGCAACAATGCAAAATTATAGACAACAATTTAATGTAGGACATCTAAGAAATCAAGAAACAAGAGACAAATTTGCGGTAACAATATCCAACGAATTCCAAGTGCTCCAACAGCTGGAAGATGTAGAGAATACAGAAGACTATTGGCAGCAAATCAAAACGATATGGAATGAGACATGTGAAGAAATACTGGGGAAAAGGGAACAACAACAAAAAGCATGGATAACAACAGAAACCATCAATAAGATAAAAGACAGAAAAAACAAGAAAGCAGATTTAAACACAAGCAAAACCAGAAGTTCCAAAGCCAAGGCTCAAGAAGTGTACACAGAAGCAAACAAAGAAGTTAAAAGAAGTATCAAAAGAGACGAGGAAGTATATTGAGGAGTTGGCAAGAGAGGCAGAAGATGCTGCAGCCAAAGGAAATATGAGAGAACAGTATAACAGCACAAAGAAGCTGACAGGGAAATACAAGCAAACAAGTTGCCTCATAAAAGACAAGAATGGAAAACTGCTCAGCAATATACAAGAGCAAATGAAGAGGTGGACAGAATATTTTGAGGATCTTCTCAATAGACCAGCTCCACAAAACCCCCCGGACATCCAGCCAGCAGAAGAAGAGCTACAAATTAACGGTGAAAGACCAATGAAGGAAGAAATAAAGAAAGCCATAAAGCTTCTAAGAGATGGAAAAGCGTCTGGACCTGATGGCATTCCAGCAGAGGCCATCAAAGCAGATATCGACACGGCTACAGAGATGTTATATAAATTACTTGGTAAAGTCTGGGAAAAAGAAGAGATACCAGCAGAATGGAAGGAAGGATATCTGGTTAAGTTGCCTAAGAAAGGAAATTTACAAGAGTGCACAAATTATAGAGGAATAATGTTACTATCAGTGCCAGGAAAAGTATTAAATAGGATTATCCTTGAGAGATTAAAAGAATCCATAGACAAGAAACTGAGAGATGAACAACAAACCCCCTTCCTTATCATCACACCTCATCACAAAATGTTGCCAGTCAGAAGCTCCTGGGTTTGAGTCCCCAGTAAACCTATCACTTCTGTTGTTTTTCTGCTGTCTAGTTTTCTACTTCTTAATTTCTCACAGGTGCCTAAAACATATCTTTATGTGTATTAATTTCTTTACTGTTTACAGACCCTGGGTTTCCCCTCTTTATTTATTTCAAATTACCTGGTTACAAGAGTGAGTGAAAACTGCTGCCCGCTAAGGTCGTGTGTTGAGCAGGACTGATCTCACATGAGTTGTAATGTTACTGTGACATAGCTATTTATGTTATAAAATAGCAGTTAATTTTGATATTTGGTTCACATAAATTTGTTAGATAGTAGTGAAGACATTGCAGTTTAAAAATAGGGAGTGACTTTTCAATCATCCTGTATAACCAGTACTTACTACTTGCTTACTTAGTCATTCCTCTTCTACCATGGGGTGTAGAGGTTCCCCAGAGAGAGCGCCATACTATCCCATCGGCTGTCTTCCTCCTGGCCTGGTTTCAATCTAGTCCTTGGTCCTTCAGAGATTGTCTAATAGTGTCCTCCCAGCAAACTCTGGGTCATCCTGGATCCTTGGCTAATTTTCCATATTAGACGTGTCAACCAATCTTGTCCCATTCTGCAGACATGGCCAAACCATCGTAATTGTGACTGTTCCATTTGGGTCAGCAGGGGTTGGGTTTTGAAGCCATATTGAAAACTGATTTTTTACAAATCTTAAAATAACCATCTGTTATACATCATCCCTCCTTTTAACTCTTTCAGTACCAAACAAAAAAAAGTGGGTTTGGCCCAGACAAACATGGCTACCCTGATGTGTATATATTGTAGTCATTTGCAAATAATTTTTTAAAATTTTCATGTGCATAAATACCTTTGTTGTTGTATATGAAAATGAAGGTAAATGGCTGTACATTACTCTAGTGCAGCAAATATGAAAGCTTTCAAGTATTAGTTATCCAAGGTAAAATGGAGGCTGAAAGAATAAGGCGATGAAAAATTAGAACAAAATATATACTCAAATTCTTCTACAATTATTCCCCTGGAGAATATCTAAGGGTAAACTTTCAAAATGTCACAAACAGCAGTATTCTAACAAAGCACAATCAGTTTTTAGTCAATAAACACTCAGGAAATTGTTGATTTCACAGATTACAAAAACAGGTCACATTCTTGTAAAAAAGGACATTTCAGTTTATACGTATATCAGAAAGAGGGTACAGAAAATATTATTTACACATGAATGTTGTGGTTGTTATATATGACAATAATTGTTAGTAACTGCATCTTGTGCATAATATAAAATTATGTCAGTAAAAATTATTAGTTGTGCAAGGTGATACGGGGCTGAATAAGAAGATCGAATAATATGTAAAAAAAAATATATATATAAATTTACCTTGCTCTGGAGCTTCTCCCCTTGTCATCATTAAGTAATATCCACAGGAAAATACAGAATGTCACACACAGATATATTCACATAATGTATAAACATTATCTTATCATTAAATTCTAAGAAAATAATTAATTTAACAAAATGAAAAAAGCCACTAGCATGTAAAAACTGGACATTTCAAAACATATCAGGAAAGGGAAAAGAATATATTATTTTCAAATCTAGGCAGACCGTATTAATATTTTCGCTTATGATAAGCTACAAAACAATTTTTTTTGGTACAAAGGTGGGGTGTACGCATGCATGCTATACACACATAGCTTAATCTGTGATGCCTTCCATTGGCGCTACAATGAGTACAGACCCTGTCCTTTCCCACAAATTCCACTAGAAGTTTGGCTCCAATCATCCATTCCACTTCATTTCCTTTCATGGTGTGTTTAGAATTTTTTGGTGAACAATCTATCACACTGTCTGGTGTCAGCTGTGCCATTTCTTTGGACAGATCCTCAATCAAACTTTGTTTAAAATCTTGAGGTGTGAGCTTCCTTGTTGTCACACCTTCCTCACACAAATTGCATAGAATGTGGGCATTGACCTGTGTTATTTCAAGCCTCCAATGGTAAATCCTCTTCCACCACTTTTTGGTTTTACGGTTGTGCATACTGTAGTAACCAACCATTTAATCCATCCCATCACAGCCATTCATGCTCATATTGTAGTCATCAGCTATCTTTAGCTTCGTAACTTTGTTTAGCCCTGTATCCTTCTCAACTGCTGCAACAGTCGATTTAGTTGAAACAAGTGTGCAGGGCTTTTTTTGCCTTTTTATCTTTCCAGGCAACACATAAATGTTGTATTTTCCTAGTCTAAAACCACTTCATTTCTTGACGGCCAAGCTTCCGATTTTTTATTTCAGGAAGAAAGCCAACGTTTTTGACATTCAGGGTTCCTGTATAATTATAACTATGGGCAAACAGATATTCAATCCAAGCCCTGGAGGAATAAAATCGTTCAGCAAAAATATGATGTCCTGGTCTTAATGAGTGCCGGATACTTTCACGGCGTGAGCAGAACTGGGATCTAGACATAGGATCATAGGCCATATTCTTTCCAAAATAAATTTTCAAATTGAAAAGATAGCCTGTTGCAGAATCACACAGACCAAATGTTTTGCTTTGATACTTATGGGGCTTGCTTGCATAGAACTGTTTGTGCCTAAACCTACCTTTCCATCCTGTAACTATCTCATCAATACAAACCTATTAAAATGAGAAAAAAGCATTCTAGGATTTTTCCAACAGCATCTCAACAAATGGCTCAGTATTAGCTACATCCTGATCTTCCGGTTCACAAACATGCAACATGCTGTGATAAATAGTTTGAAAACAAGTGAGGTCGCAATTATTAACAGCTTAAACTTTATTCTAATAAGTGATGGTGACCATGAACACTTTTACTGCACTTAGTTTTTCTTTCTTATATAAACAATTGTTCCTTGGTTGCGCTGATTTCAAATTGAAATCCGTTTATCCTATCACGTCGGGTTTTGGGCTGTAAATATTGTGAATAAATATATTTTTGGGAAACCTTATTTGCCAAAAACAACGTTTTATTTGCATATAACTTATTAAAAATTAATAAAAAGCAACATAATTCTACTTTTTATACTGCTAAAAGATGCATGACATATGTTACGCATTTTTCAAATAGTTACTGTATTTTGAAATAATTCTGAGCAAAATATGGCTTCTAGAAGTTGTAGAAATTCGGCTGATCTGTTCTGTTACGTGTGCGGATATTTTACCGATCGTGTTGACCAGAAAAACTTTACACCATTACTAAAGAAAGCATATGAACTTTATTTCGATTCGAAAGTTGATGATGCAAATAAATCTTGGAAGCCAAATGCAGTTTGTTCGATACATTGGCAGGTTAGTTACGAAAATCGCCGAAGCATAAGTCGATGCCTTTTGGAATGCCAGTAAAATATGGCGTGAACATACAAAATCACACTACTGATTGTTACTTCTGCTTGACAAATATCCATGGTTTCACTTTTAAAACTAGAAAGTCTGTGGTTTATCCAAATATTGAATCGGTTTCGAAACCAGTGCCTCATGATCCAATCACGTGTCCGATCCAAGTAGCACCAGAACAATATCCGTTGGACGTAAATGAACCATCAGAAACTGATAGTTTACCTGCTTTAGAAACTAATTCTGACTCAGATTACATACCGGTGAATGATGGTGTTTACTTAATTAACCATTTAGAACTTTCAGATCTAATACGTGATCTCGCTCTTACCAAAGGACAAGCGGAATTACTCGGTTCGCGACTCAAAGAATGGAATCTTTTAGCGCCCAATACTCCGATATCTAAATTTCGTCATAGACACAGAGAACTTGTTCAATACTTTGAGATGGGTGATGACATTTGCTATTGCAAAGATGTAAACGGTCATGAGCACATAGTCACCGAATGGCGATTTTTCATCGACTCTTCCAAGACTAGTCTAAAAGCCGTGTTATTGAATAACAGAAATTTTTTTTCATCAATTCCAGTCGCCTACTCTGTTCATATGTAAGAAACTTATGACAATATGGCTATACGTTTGGAAAAAATAAAGTACAATGACTACCAATGGCGGATTTGTGGAGACCTAAAGGTCATTGCAATTCTCATGGGCATGCAGACTGGGTATACTAAATTTTGTTGCTTCCGATGTGAATGGGACAGCCGCAACAGACAGGAACATTATACAAGAAAGGTGTGGCCTATCCGGGATCGTATGCAGCTCGGGCATAAAAATGTAATACGCGAGCCATTAGTTAACAAAGACAGCTTCATTTTACCACTGTTACATATAAAGTTGGGGCTCATGAAGAATTTTGTAAAAGCGTTAGATAAAACGAGCAAAGCTTTCACTTATCTTCGAGAAAAGTTTCCGCAAGTTAGCGTTGCAAAGATAAAGGAAGGTATCTTTGTAGGACCTCAGATTAGGAAAGTTATTGCAGACAAACAATTCGAGAACTTGTTACATGGTAGTGAACTTCGCGCATGGATGGCATTCAAATCGATCGTCGATAACTTTCTGGAAAATCACAAATCTGTCGACTATGTTGCATATTGTTAAGCAGTGCATAGATGCATACAGAATTATGGGCTGTATCATGTCCCTCAAAATCCATTTGCTCGATTCGCATCTTGACTTTTTCCCTGACAACCTTGGCGAATTCAGCGATGAACATGGAGAACGATTCCATCAAGATATCGCCGTAATGGAGTCACGTTATCAAGGACGGTGGAGTGTGACCATGCTTGCCGATTATTGTTGGATGCTTAATCGCGATGTACCACATGCCATTCACCGACGAAAGTCGACTGCAAAGAAATTCAAGCCTACATAACTGTTATACTTCTTGTACGAATGATGTAATACTGTATGCCTTGTTAAAAAACTTCAATTGCGTATTTCTAGAGATCCCGACCTGATAGAGAAAAACGGTTTGCAGATTTAAAAACAGCGCATTAAAATTGACCAGAAAAACATAGAAATGTTAGAGAAAGAAAAAAAAAGTTTTTTTTTGTTAGTCAGTGTTATTAAAGTGCTAACAACAGTATTGTACATATAAAATTTTAAAAATCAAAGGTGTTTGCAAACTATACAGAGCTGGATTTATGTTCTGTCTTGTCTGACGGAACGTAAAATTTGCTTTAATTTCTCCAGTCGCCACTGAATGCCAAACCACAGTGATGGTGTTGTTAACAAAATCAACGTTACCATCCCTCCCGCTTCTTTTTCTTTTTGGCTCATACATATTACCTGAATTTATTCCAGTCTGATTACATGGTCCTGTCTCCATAACTTTATTGTTGACATCAGACCTTTCATTAGTATTCGCGGTTTCAGATGACTTGATATTAGGCTCCTGCTGAAAATCTGAGTCATCTCCGCTACTAAATGAATAACTGCTACAACCTGAATTGTAAATATCACTATCTAGAATTTCTTCAAATAACTTCTTAGCTTGATCCAAAGTTAATCTACAAGGTCTAAAAGAAGTAGTGGGCATGGCCATTTTATCTAATGAAATATGCACTTAGAAAATTATAAATTAATATCCAAACACAAGAACATGTTCAATCTCAGTTGCACGCTGCAATTGAAAGGAAGTTCTTCCTGTTGGAAAGGACCTTTTGGGCTGTTAAAATTGGAAAACAGACTTACTGGAGCAAATGCTACGAACCAAAAAAACGTTTATCTGGTCAAAATGGCTGATCAGTAACTCTTTCAGTCCCAAGCAAAAAAGTGGGTTTGGCCCAAACAAAAATGGCCATACCAGTATGTTTTTATTGTTTTTGTTTGGAAATAATTTTTTTAAATGTTCATATTCACAAATAACAAAAGTCCATAATGGATGGCTATACTTTACGAAAATAGCATTTTTGAGTTGTCAAAATTAGAAAACAGCCCTAGAAAGGATCAAGAGATACGAAAGCCAGTATACTGTTGATTGGGCCAAATGGGTCTAGCGGGAAGTACAGTATACTGGCTCTTGGGGGTTAAAGAGTTGAAATAAAATTTTTTGGGACTTAAAAGTTAAAAAGTTCTTTCTGTGTTTTATTCTGTCATTATTATTTTTTTAGCATGTGTCACATGTTAACTTTACAAGTTCTGTGTCACAGTAATATAACCATAATTTTCTCTCTTCTTGTCAGGCACCAGAGTTTTTCTACCACTGTTTGGAATCAAAGCTTCATCTGACATCCTTACTGGATCTGTCCAAAGCTGCAAGAGCGCTGACTGACCTAACATTGTAAAATGAGAAACGACTTAACTGATTCCGTACGCAAGATCTTTTAAAAGACGCAATGGCCGACCGCTGGGACCGCAAGATCTTTTAAAAGACGCTGATTTATTTTGTTGTTTCTTTCTATTCTGATATTTTATACTGCCCAGGATTTATCTCGAACGGAAGTACACACAAAACTGGGCAAATTTCAACAAGCTTCAACGTCTTTTATTTGCGTTTGAAGGGATTTTTTCACATTTATCTTCATCTTTAATCGTGTTTTGTCGTATTGCCATAATGGCCGAAAAACACACAGGATATGTTACTAATTTGTGAACAGTGAACAAACTGTGTGATCAACCATAACTTTCTTACTTTTTCTGTGTTTCTAAATGGATTACCTGCACAAAGAGAGCAGTGAAACTGTATTGTGATAACAATTTATGTTACTAGCCTTACGTAAGTCGAAAATTTTTGTTCAAAATTTCAAGTTATCTTTTTTCCGTGTACATGTTATCTGTTATAACATAAACATAACATAAAATTAGCTAGAAAGGCATATGGATTTATATTGTTCATCCAATGTACTTTAATTTGATATATACTATGTTATACTTAACTCATGATTAGACACACATTGTCAATAAACGTAAATTATGTATGTGTAAATTTTTAGGGCTTAAAAATAATTCCGTCCAGAGCTGAAAATAATTACATACGGAAAGAGTTAAGAAGATGTGTAATAATGAATGGAAAATAAATTAGGGGATTTCAAATTGTGAAATGGGTAATGACTGAAGGCGATCTGAAATCAAGAAATAGGAAAACGGGGAGGAGCTAATTATGGCCTGCACATTTTTTAATCAGATAACAAGCATTGTTTTGATACTATACACTTTCACATGACCAAACTCCTTAAGATTGGTTGGTTTCTGATTACCTAATGTAGGGTGTTCAGAAAGAAACACCACCTGTTACATTTCTTGTTGACCACCTGTGAGCAGCGCGTGACTATTAGTAAATTACGAAATTGTTGAATGGTTTGGCTGTGGCATAGGTGAAGCTTTTAGATACAAGCTGTTGTGTGGGTTAGAATTAAGAGGTTGATTGTTGTGAGAGTTAGAATTAACAAATTAGTTATTTTGTAAAGTAAGGGATCTGGTTAGTAGTACTATTACTACTGTGCTACCACTATAACAAGCATCCAATTGGCAGAGTTAGAGCAAGGGCCTCTTGCGCGAAAGGTGCTGGATTCAAAACATGGTGGCGTCATGCTCCAGTCTACTCAGCTGTAAATGGGTACCTAATTCTGCTCTTGAGTTAGGGAAGGCAAAGGCAGCAACATGGTCACCCCACCTCTCGAAGCTGGACCTAGTATAGTGAAGTGTCTTAACACTTCACTCCCCTATGACAGTATCTGCTATGGGACAACCTTGACCTTTTTTCCCACTATAAAAACAACTACTATCGTTACTACAGCAACTACCACCACACCATTACTATACTTTATACTACTGCTAAGCCCAAGTCTTATCGTAGTAATGCTGTTACTTTTAATAACAATACCATTACTATTACCATTCCTTCCTGTAACATTGTCACTACTACAGGATAAGAAACAATGCAGTTCGTTTCTTTTTTGACACCCATGGGCAGGGCTTGTGTATTCGTAAATTACACAAATTGTTAAATGTGTTGATTATTATGATCTGGGCTGAAATGTGGGACAGTAGACTGGAGGGTCACTACATTGGTAAAAAATGCTGCGTTTTGTTTCAAGTTCAAATTTTTTGTTACTTTTTATTCTTAGTAACAGCTTCAGTATTTGTCGGGCATTATTAATTTTGACAAAACTTTAAACAGGGTTTGTGTTAGGTTATGGCTAGCTGTTTTATACAGGGTTGGGGTTTGATTAAGGCTAGCTGTAATGTAAATATGGATAGCCAGTCTGGCAGTATAGAGAAATGTGGCGGACCTTGTCTACTGTCATCGCCATGTACCTTGATTGCACACAGGTGTACTCTACGAATCATGTAATCGATTACATATTATAACAACAATTTGATATTCATCAGCTGCTGAATGTTGACCTTATCTGCAGGTTGCATTTCTTTTTTGAACACTCTATATTGTGACAAGGTAATTTTGTAGCTGTCATATAATCATGAAACACACAGCATTGAAATGATGAAACATTCTCAAGGAGACAGTTTTCAAATGATCCATTATTAGGAAAAGGATAACTTTTGGATGATGTGATGTAATATAATATGGATAACTTTCTGATGACATAAAATTATAATTATATCAGTATATAACAATAAATGAGGAGGCTGCTGTAAAACTGGTAAGGAAACAAATATATAAAGTAAAAAAAAATAAAATGGTATGAAAACTTGTAAACTTGTAAAACTGATTTCATACCATTTTATTTTTTTACTTTTTATAATTATATCAGTGTATGTGATATGATACTACGAAAAGAACAGTTTTTAGTTTTATCCAAGTTTTTGTAGATGAGAAGAAGACACAGTTAATGGATATGGACACACATTGAGGAGACATGATGATAGCATAACAAGGCAGTCATTGTTCTGGAATCCACAGAGTAAGAGAAGTAGAGAGAGACTGAACAACACATGAAAAAGAGAACTGAAGACAGAAGTGGAAAGGATGAGGAAGACATGAAAAGACCTTGAGCAGATGGCACAGGACAGGGGGGGGGGGGAATGGACATGAGTTTGTTGAAGGCCTATGCTCCTTGGGGAGATGAATGAATGATCTCACATGTTTATGATGATAAATTTAGACATCATTTTAATGACCTAACATTAAAGTACAACTTTAACTCTTTGTTTTCTAAAAATCAATAAATCGGATTGGATAACCTAAGAGTAGTGCTCCACTAACTATGTCAACAATTCAGAAGAGTTGTGATCCAATGGATCCCATCTCATTGTAACATCCTCAGCAATGAAGAGGCTGACAGATTGACAAAGGAAGATGGAAGGCTTCCTCAGCCTGATACAAGCATAACTTGCAAAGAGTTTTTTTTCAGAATCAGATACAAGAACACATAGGATACATAGCATCCAGGCCACACACAAAATGATGCATATTACCAACTCAGCAGAAGAGAACAAGTAATAATCCTCAGACTCCGCTCATGTCTCAACAGATTGGGATACTATCTATTCAACAAGCTAAAGATAGGAACTACCGATGAGTGTAAATGTGGCATAGATAAAATGACTGCTGAACATCTGCTTCAAAGATGTCCAACATATGAGCAACAGAGAAAGCGCATATGGCCATCACCAGTATTATTCATAGAAAAACTATATGGAGATACAAATAGCCTCAAGCTGACAACTGCTTTCTTTGAAAATATTTAAGTACCGTAAAATCTTGCGTATAATACGCACAATTTTTACTCATTTTTGCCCGCTAAAACTCGAGTGCGTATTATACGCGAGTACTAAAAAATACGTAATTTTTGATATCAAAAGTAACCTACATTGGAAAGTCTGTCAAGTTTTTGTCACAATTTGACAGTGAACATGGCGCAAAAGTGAACGTGCCATGTGTTTTCTTATGTGTCAGACATTGTTGCAAAACGCATTTCGCACTCTTGGTCTTCAATCTGTTTTGATATTAAGCTTGGGTGTGAAGTTTGTCATTTGATTATTTTGAGCCCTAAAAATTAATTCGAGAAAATGTTGTACTGCAGCAGAAAAGCTATTAGTGGTAAAATATGCAGAATCTAACGGCAATCGGGCAGCAAGTCGACATTTTTCCGTTAACGAGTGCAACATTCGATTATGGCGAAAAAACAAAGAGGCGCTCAAGTTTGCCTAGAAAAAAAAAGGCGAATCGGGGTCATTGTCCATTAAATTGGATTAGTTAGAAGGCAACAAGGCATCGGTGTGTGGATAGAATGGCATAGGTCAGGCATGCATTGAAATCCGACTTGAAGCTTTGGAACTTAAAAAATCTCGTACAGGCACAACAGCATTTAAAGCGTCATATGGATGGGCAGTTCGTTTTATGAAGCGACATGGTCTTTCACTTCGTCTTACATCTTCTTTTCAGTTTTTTAACAAATGTTTCATAAAATAAAATCTTGAAAAATTATGATGCGTATTATACACGAATTTCCATGATTTTGGGCTAAATCAAGTGTAGATGATAATGGCACACCTGATGTTGGCAGCAAAGTTATGGACTGGACTACAGTTTTGTTTAATTTATGGTTAACATCTAATGAAATTGCAACAAGTAATTCATTTAGGTGGTTTTGTCAGTCAACAACCATATAACGTCATTTCTGACAAAATTCGAGGATTGGTATTATACAGATCATGTTGCAGTACAACAGGATTTATGTCAAGTGATAGACACCAAAACGGCCCGCGGGCCAGTAAAAAATATTTTTCTTTCCCTCTCATTGATGTGTTACAAATTTGTTTTTCACAGGCCAGGGACCTGTTTTTTTTTTAAACAGTAAAAAGACTGGTTACATTTTGGCAGATGTGCTGGATTAGTTTGCCGTTTTTTGTTCTTTATATATGTAAAACTAAATCTCAGAACGTTATTTTTTAAGGATTTTATAGGTCTGGCCCTCTGGTGTTACCCTTTACCATAATCTGGCCCCCGGCCAACCTTAGCTTGGCCACCACTGGTGTAGATGATAATGGCACACCTGATGTTGGCAGCAAAGTTATGACTACAGACAACATAATGAAATTGCAACAAATTCAAGGATGTTGTCAGTCAGAAATAAAGAGGTTTATGATGTTTTCAGTACACCATATTTCTTTATGTAAAAAATTTTTGTTTTTCTCATTGGATATTTACTTTCACAGAGGGAAGCTGTTCACAAGTTGATAAGCACCTGAGGATTTTTTTTTTTTTTTAAAGAGGGGGGGGGGGGGGGGGGGTGTTTATGATGTTTTCAATATTTCTTTATGTGATAATTTAGTGTTTTTCATTGGATATTTACTTGAGAAGCAGCATCACAAGTTGATAAGCACAATTTGTTTATTATTATTTCATTGTCTCTTTCAGTTGATCTCAATTTTACCTTTCATAACTAACAATTATTTAATGAAAGCATTTTTACATCATACCCACAAGTAATCTACTTAAATTTACCTTCACTTTCAGATATAACAAAGGTATTTATGTACATGAACATCAACAAATGTAGTTGCTAGAGACCACTACTAACATAACACTAGGTTGGCCATTTTTGTTTGGGCCAAACCCACATTTTGTTTGGTACAGAAAGAGTTAAAGTGAACAAATGTCTTGAAATGAACAAGTCATTGACCTAGCTTGAAAAGAATACAAGTGAATAAACATCAGCAGTTAGGTCTGAAAATACACAAAGAAAAAAAAGATTATAAGAATAAATGTGGCACATGAAAGCCTCATTCAACAAAGAGCTACATTCCTTCAAGGTGTGGACATGTACATTTTTTTTGAAAATCTGTTACAATTTCAAGTGATCTAACATGGAAAGAACAATTTTCTAGTGAAAATAAAACTTTCAAGTGACCTAATATCATGAAATAGAAAATTACACTTGACATTACATCATAACAATCCAAGTCTTCAAATAATCTGATCTAAGTAATAAAAGTTGTCTTCACTTTAATTCTGGTGATTAGTAATGAAAATGTTCTTCAACTAAGCTGGTAATTATCTAAGAGGTAAAAATGTGTAATGTATGTCCATACAGATTTTAAGTCAACATATCTGTGCCCATATATGCAAACAGTATGTATAATTACTATATACATAGTCAGGTTTATAAAAACATTATGCTGTATTTTGCCACAACTTTGTCTTTTTTATAGCTATACGGTGAGGTTTGTAGCTGCTTTAGCATTCCATATGTATTTTTTTCATTAAAGATTTTAATTATTGATATGCTGTTTTTTTTTCTTTTTTGGAAAGCTCCTCCCACCACAACTTAAATGTGCACACAAGTAGACACACGCATATGCAGGCATACACTTAATATATAAAACACACTGAAA
Source organism: Oreohelix idahoensis (assembly GCA_024509875.1). Classification (NCBI taxonomy): domain Eukaryota; kingdom Metazoa; phylum Mollusca; class Gastropoda; order Stylommatophora; family Oreohelicidae; genus Oreohelix; species Oreohelix idahoensis. Next base: position 1,416,026 of record JAMPIV010000784.1, read on the forward strand.
TATATTGTTCATAATCATGTTATCTTTTGCAATTTTTATATTTAAGCAAACTCTGAGGTGTTTCAAGACATTGATTGTTGCTTGCTATTGGTTACGGTTATATCAATGAGTAAATGTTTCATAAAAGGCTGGTGTAAACCAGTAAAGATTTCACATAATGTGTTATAAGAGAAAATAGTGAAAAATAGGACATAAAGAAAGAAGGGGTCTACTAGTCCATCAAGCTTGGTGTAAAGAGGCAACTAATATAAGGTTGTACATGGAACAGGCAACCTCATCATGTCAAATAAATTGCTATATAAACCCCTGCTGCAGGGTCACTTTAATGCTTTGATGCAGGAAGCCTGCACAGCTGAGAGAAGGGCAAGCAGGTTTTGACAAAGCAGATCTTATACCATCCAGATGGCCATACTCCATATATTTGTTGAACAGAGCTTGGAATTGAACCCACTGCTTTACTTTGGATTTGTGTTGTATGAAAAGGCATTTGGCAGTTTTACTAGAGAGTATTTCTGGAAACTGACTAGTCATTATCCCATCTCCCTTAACTCTTTAAGTCCCAATCGACTTTAAATATCCTCAGCGGTTCGACACGCTTGACCCAATCGACTTTAAATAGCGTTTAGTATAGTGCCTCTGTTTGAGACTGTTTCTAATTATAACTACCCACAAACCACCCAAAACGTCATTTCCGACAGGAAGTTTATTGTTTTAAATACCACATGTGTTTAAGAGTGAACGTGGTTTCTGTTTTGAGATATTTATTTTAGATTTTTAAAGCGATTTTTTAAAGCGCATATTTTCTATAAAAAAATGGCCACACCCACTTCTTCAAATGGTAGGCTCAAACGGCTCACGTCAGATCAAGCTCGTAAGTTATTTGAAGAAATTTGTGAAAGTGAATGCAGTATGTATTCACGAGATAGCGAAGAGGACTTTGAACCTGATATCGTCGATATCAACTCTTCGGAAACCGAGGATGATATTGATAGGCCTAATGGAAGGTCTGGTGTCGATAATGAAGTTATGGATACAGGAGCATGTAATCAGACTGCAATAAATTCAGATAATATATCCAAGCCAAAAAGAATCAGGAGGGATGGAAATAGGCCTAATGATTTCGTTAGTAGGACTAGGCCTAATACAAACAACGCGGTTTGGCATTCGGTCACCACTGGAGAAACTAAAGCAAATTTTACTTTTCGCCAGACAAGACAGAACATAAAATCCAGGTCTGTATAGTTTGCAAACACCTCTTGATTTTTTAAAATTTTACATGGATGATGGTGTTGTTAGCACTCTGATAACCAGCATTAATTCCTATGCTGCAAAAGTTGTTGAAACAAACAACCCACATAGAAAGTATTCATTGTTCTCTTCATGGACACCGCTGACTTATTATGAATGGCTCAAGTTTACAGCTGTAATGATTGCGATGGGACTGGATCGAAGACCAAAAATCAAAGACTACTGGCGCACCGCAGGAAATTTTTATACACCATGGTACCACGAGATGTTTTCGAGAAACCGTTTTCAAACTATTTATCACAGTATGCTGCATGTTTGTGAACCAGAAGATCAGGACGCAGCTAAAATTGAGCCATTTGTCGACATGCTATTGACCAAATTTCAGATGCTGCTTTCTATCCATTTGAAGATGTTTGTATTGATGAGATGGTTATAGGATGGAAAGGTAGGTTTAGGCACAAACAGTTCAATGCAAGCAAACCTCACAAATACCATATCAAAACATTTGGACTTTGTGATTCAGCTACCGGCTATGTTTTCAATTTGAAAATTTATTTTGGAAAAAATACAGCCTATGATCCTAGTTTAGATCCCAGCTCTGCTCATGCCGTGAAAGTGTTCGGCACTCTTTTGAAGCCACTGAGGTCAGGACATCATATTTTTGCTGATAGATTTTATTCATCCAAAGCTCTGATTGAATATCTGCTTGCACACAGTTATAATTATACAGGAACCCTGAATGTAAACCGTGTCGGTTTTCCTCCTGAAATAAAAAATCTCAAGATTGGCCATCAAGAGATGAAATGGTTTTTGGACTCGGAAAATACAACATTGTGTGTTGCCTGGAAAGATAAAAAAGCAAAAAAAACCCTGCATACTTGTGTCAACTAAATCAGCCGTTGCAACGGTTGAGAAGAGCAAGGGTCTAAACAAAGTTACAAAGCCAAAGGTAGTTCATGACTACAATATGTGTATGAATGGCTGCGACCGGATGGATCAAATGGTTGGTTACTACAGTATGCACAACCGTAAAACCAGAAAGTGGTGGAAGAAGATTTACCACTGGATTATTGAAGTGACACAGGTAAATGCCCACATCCTATACAATTTGTGTCAGGAAGGTGCGACAACAAAAAGGAAGCTCACACTTCAAGATTTTAAACAGAGTTTGATTGAGGATCTGTCGAAAGAAGCTGCTCAGCTGACACCAGGCGGTGTAATAGATTGTCCACCCCAAAAATTCTAAACACTCTATGAAAGGAAATGAAGTGGAATGGATGATTGGAGCCAGACATCTAGTGGAATATGATGGAAAGAGCAGAGCCTGTGTTCATTGTAGCGCCAATGGAATGTTGCGCAGATCAAGCTATGTGTGTATAGGATGGATGCACCGGCAGACCCCACCTTTGTACAAAAATTGCTTTGTAGCTTATCACAAGCAAAACAATATATAGGGTATGCCTAGATATGAAAGAGCTTTGTAAATAAAATTTTCTTTTCCCTTTTTTTGATGTTTGATAGGGCCTACCATTTGAAATTTTCATTTTTGTTAAATGCTAGGGACTTTTTTTTTGTAATTTTTATTTTACTTAGGATTTAATTATAAAATAGTGTTTTTATTTATAGGCCCCTAGTGTTAATGTATTTAGAAAAAGTGATCTTTTGTGATTTCCTATGGATTTTGTGCTTTCCTATGGATTATGATTATGTGTTTTCCTATGGATAATATCTTCAGAAGAGGAGAGGAGCAGCTCGGCAAGGTAAGAATATATCTATTTCTTTCAAATTTACCTGCTTCTTATTCAGCCTCCATTTTACTTTACATTTTACTAACTAATAAGTTTTATTGATAAATTTAAATTATGCACAAGATGCAGTTACTAACAATTATTCATGTATAAATAATATAATTTCCATCTTTCTGATGTATAAACTGAAATTTCCTCTTTTTTACAACAATATGACCTGTTGTTGTAATTTGTGAAATTAATGATCTTCTGAGTGTTTATTGATTAAAAACTGATTGAACTTTGTTAGAATACTTCTGTTTGAGACATTTTTAAACTTTACACTTGGATATTCTCATGAATAACAATTGTAGAAGAATTTTAATGAATACTTTTAGTCTAATTTTGCACCGGCTTCTTCTTTTGTCCTCCATTTTACCTTGAATAACTAATCATTTTTCAATGAAAGCTTTTATGCTTGTAGCACAAGAGTAAAGTACATCCAATTACCTTCAGTTTCATATACAACAACAAAGTTATTTATACATTTGAACATTTAAAAAAAATGATTTCCAAACAACAACAATAAAAAACACACAGGGTTGACAATTTCCTCTTTTTTGCAACAATATGACCTGTTGTTGTAATTTGTGAAATTAACAATCTTCTGAGTGTTTATTGATTAAAAACTGATTGAACTTTGTTAGAATACTTCTGTTTGAGACATTTTTAAACTTTACACTTGGATATTCTCATGAATAACAATTGTAGAAGAATTTTAATGAATACTTTTAGTCTAATTTTACACCGGCTTCTTCTTTTGCCCTCCATTTTACCTTTAGTAACTAATCATTTTTCAATGAAAGCTTTTATATATGTAGCACAAGAGTAAAGTACATCCAATTACCTTCAGTTTCATATACAACAACAAAGTTATTTATGCATATGAACATTTTTAAAAATTATTTCCAAATAAAAACACACCAGGTTGATAATTTCATCTTTTTTACAACAATATGACCTGTTGTTGTAATTTGTGAAATTAACAATCTTCTGAGTGTTTATTGATTAAAAACTGATTGTACTTTGTAAGAGTACTTCTGTTTGTGACATTTTGAAACTTTACCCTTGGATATTCTAATGAGGAACAAATGTAGAAGAATTTTAATGAATACTTTTAGTCTAATTTTGCACCGGTTTCTTCTTTTGTCCTCCATTTTACCTTGAATAACTAATAATTTTTCAATGAAAGCTTTTATACTTGTAGCACAAGAGTAAAGTACATCCAATTACCTTCAGTTTCATATACAACAACTAAGTTATTTATGCATATGAACATTTAAAAAAAATATTTCCAAACAACAACAATAAAAACGCATTGGGGTGGCCATTTTTGCTTGGGCCAAACCCACTTTTTTGCTTGGGGCTGAAAGAGTTAAAGTTCATTAATCTAATAAAGAGAACCTGAAGCCATGAAATGTAGAATTCTTCAAGGACACATTACAGAACCCTTTGAGATCAGGCTGAAGTGCAGCAAGAATGCCTCTTGCCACAAATTCTTATCTTACTGGCTATAGATTGGATTATGAAAATAACAGTATCAACCAACAGAAACTGTAATATATTGGACTGTGACAAAACAGCTTAATGATCTAGATTTTTTCAGTACCATGGCTCTTTTGTCCTCATAATCAGATGTGAAACAGATTTTTGTATGTGAGGTTGCAGCAGTTGGGATCTGAAAATAACACAGAGAAAAGACACAGATTATAAGAATAAATACAGCATATGAAAGCCTCATAGAACATCCCTCCAAGGATGATACAGATATTTTGGTAGCAATATAGAGAGAGTTGGGGGAACAGATGGTATCAAAGTAAGTATATGGAAGACCAGAGGAGCTTTCACTGCCCTGGGAAATATATGGAAATCAAAAGAAATCATATTCAGCATAAAAATACGAATTTTCAACTCAAATATCAAATCAGTCCTATATTATGGCTTTGGAATATGGAGAGCAGCAAAAAACAACTACCTAGAAGTTAACAGGCTTTTATAAATGGGTGCTTGTGCAGAATAGAAGGATTGAAATGGCATGACAAGATCATTAATGTAAAGCTAGTGGAAAGTGGCATGACAAGATCATTAAAGTAAAGCTAGTGGAAAGTGGCATGACAAGATCATTAAAGTAAAGCTAGTGGAAAGTGGCATGACAAGATCATTAAAGTGAAGCTAGTGGAAAGTGGCATGACAAGATCATTAAAGTGAAGCTAGTGGACAGTGGCGTGACAAGATCATTAAAGTGAAGCTAGTGGACAGTGGCATGACAAGATCATTAAAGTGAAGCTAGTGGACAGTGGCATGACAAGATCATTAAAGTGAAGCTAGTGGACAGTGGCATGACAGGATCATTAAAGTGAAGCTAGTGGACAGTGGCATGACAAGATCATTAAAGTAAAGCTAGTGGACAGTGGCATGACAAGATCATTAAAGTGAAGCTAGTGGAAAGTGGCATGACAAGATCATTAAAGTGAAGCTAGTGGAAAGTGGCATGACAAGATCATTAAAGTAAAGCTAGTGGAAAGTGGCATGACAAGATCATTAAAGTGAAGCTAGTGGAAAGTGGCATGACAAGATCATTAAAGTGAAGCTAGTGGAAAGTGGCATGACAAGATCATTAAAGTAAAGCTAGTGGAAAGTGGCATGACAAGATCATTAGTGTAAAGCTAGTGGAAAGTGGCATAACAAGATCATTAGTGTAAAGCTAGTGGAAAGAACCAGACAAATATTAGTGGAAGAAGAGGTGAGGAGAAGATGATGGCACTGAATGAGACACATTTAGGAAGTCAGAGTATAGCATTACAATGCAGTCCTTGTTCGAGGATCCTTAGGGAAGGAGAAATATTTGGAGGCATAATAACACATTGAAGAGGAGATCAGGAAACATATGTGAAAGGATAGAATGGATGTGGAAATAACATGAAATATTTGGAGGCCTAATAACACATGGAAGAGGAGAATTGGAAACAGGCATTACAGAATAAAATATATTCAGAAGTACCGAGAATGGATGGCACAAAACAGAAATGCTTGGCATGACATTGTTGAAGACCTGTACTCCATGGGGAACTACAAGTATAATTATGATGACCTGCTGTACTTGAACACTTACAGTGTGATCAGTGGAGTAACAACAATGTAAGTGGGTCCTGGGCACAAGTGGGGTCCTCCGTACATAATGGGCTTAACCCCTGTACAGCAAATGTATTTAAAAAATATAACTACTTACTTCATCATAATCAGCACCCTTCAGCTACCCAAGGCGCATAGGCCTTCAACAAACTTTTGCTAGGTCCTCCTGATCTGAGGCATCCACTCAAGAGCTTTCAATGCCTTCTTTATACCTTTGATTTATGTCTCCAGAATCTGGGACATGCTGTGTTATTTTATATGGGAATAGCAGAAATTAAAAGGATATCTATAAAGGCGAAGGTTCTTTCTGACTACTAATTTCCAGGGCCCACTCGGTGTTGGGCCCCCGGGACTTTCCTGGTCCATCAGTAGTTACGCCACCGAGTGTAATCACTTGTCACTGCAGGATACAAAAATTGGTAGTATTTCATCCATTTATTTTCTTTTGCATTCTTTATGGTGCATAGAGCCACCACTCCAGCTGGTCCCCTTGTAGGAAGCCTGCACCAAACATTCACATCCTCCTGCAGCAGTGGTTTCTGTGGTCATTTAATTGACGTGACGAGGTTGCCAGCTCCTATACACAACCTCATATTAGTCACCTTGTACGACATGTCTCAGAGAGCAGGTGCACTATTCTTTCATTGTCTCACATGGGACTTAGTAGCATTTACTAGGTGACATTTGACCTCCTTCCTGTTGTAGGTCGTAGCTATCTGTGATAATTGATACACGCCTTCCTAATGCTTGAGGCATATATCCTTTTTTTTTTTTTTTGGTGTGACCCATGTTCATTTACGTTCAAGGATGTATCTGTTGTAGCTAACCTTTCTTTGGCTTCATTTCACCTCTACATTGCATGATATATCTGCCAATAGCAAACTTTTACTTATTCTTTGCTGTCGTTGCTACCGAGGCATATATTTTTCTGTATTTAAACAACAGTTGTTGATCCTAGTTCACGTGTGTGTGGATTCAGCCAGTATAATTTTTGCACAGAGGGACATAACATTTAGAATATTACATTATTTTTAATGTTATTATCTAACATGACGTACTCAAACAAATTTTTATAACATTTTTCTATACCTGATCTCAGTCAAGTCTGTTAACTTTTAAAGCCCCGTGGTTTATTATGGGGTTTTACTTGTACTTTACAATATTAAAAATTACGTGATAGTGAAAGAATGCAAGTGTAAAAATTGAGAGCGATGCAAGAGAGAATACTAGAAGGGTTTTTATATCCACTTCTCATATTTGAAAATAAAGTTAATACATTTGCTCCCTATGACTGTAGTTTTTTGTGATTTTTTTTTTTTTTTTTTAATTGATGGTGAGAGATATCCCGTTCAACTTCTGAAGGGTTATAATTAGGATATATAGTCTAAATAATATGTAGAATTGCCAAAATGCGAACCTGGCATCATATCCTCTGTCCGGTCATTTTAAATAAGGCAATTCAAAATGATCAAATTGTGTGTGTTTGTCAACAACAAAACAATGAACACAAAATAAAGTATAAGAGAAACAAAACAAAAACAAACAAAAAAAAACCCAAAAAATCCACACAAAAAACATAACTATCAAACAAACAAAAACAAGAGATAAGATAGGGTGTGTAAAGGTCTGGGATCCCTAGTCTGATATTTAATCAACTTTCATTTGTCATAAGTAATATGTTTTATAAGAACACCACTAGACCTTCACCTTACCTGCCAATTACCCACCAATCACTGCATATTAAATTTTGTTCTTGTTAAATACTGTTTAACTGTATTATCTAGTTCCCTAGGTATGTCTATTCTTAACACTTGTTCTATATTTATGGGTGAATTTTTAGCCTGTAAATAATATAATTTTGAGACTTTCTGTTGTTCATACTTCTTACTTTAAAAAAAAAAATGTTCTATATTATTGTCTTGAAGACATCCTGCACAGCAGGGCCTGGCCCTAGGAATTTTGCCGCCCCATGCAATACCATACCTTGCCGCCCCAGCCCAACCTCAAATTAACATTTGAAATTTTTTAAACCATTATGTTAAACAAGTTTCAACATTAATTTCATGACCGTTAGCCTAATTTTAAATAGTACCATTAATAATAATGTATTGATAAATTGATGAAAATGCTGTATAGTCATAAAATAAACCATTGACTTTATTAGAGACAATTATATGAAATAAATGTAGTTACATTACTTACATATAGGGGATGCTCTTCTCATGTGGAACGATAAACTGTTGAGTCACAAACACTTAACTATAGTATGTACATGTTATAGTTTTTATCGCTATTTTCACATTATTTGAATGTATATTGTTTGAAGTATGTACTGCTTAATTAAAAAGACACTTTTCTTGCTTTCATATTTGCAAAAGCAGAAATAAGGTCTGCGTAGTCTAATTTTTGACCGATTTCATGTTCAATTGAAATCATGGCAAGTCCTTTCAATCTAGTTTCGGCCATTGTTGAGCGTAAATAAGTTTTAACTCTTAGTATACGAGCTGCCTTTCATGACTACCATTACAGATTTTGCAATAAATAATTTATTTATAAAGATAACATAAGTGTTATATATCAAAATGTGAAGAAATGAAACCCCTACATCATGCACGTAACTAAATTGATCAGTGGTTTGAAACATGCATTCAGCTATAAATTTTCGCTATTGACGGGGATCGATCATCGGCCTCTCTAGAAGGCCGCTCGTATACTAAGAGTTAATAAGCTTCAATTTTGAAAAACTACACTCACCACTTGCTACCGTTACAGGCAAAATTTTATTTTTAATAATATAACGAAGAACTTCATTGGCGGTGTATTTTCTGGTATTAATTTGGATACTACTTTCAGTTCATCACATAGCTCAATGGCATCAATGTCTCTATTTTCTTGATGTGTTAAAACGCCTTTTAGGTTTTTACATTTGTTTAAGAGCTCATTTGTCGTCTCAGATTTCAATTTAGGGATGTTATATTAAAAGGAAAAATGTGAACTGTGATGTTCCAATTTCTCGAACCCTTCTTCAATAGAATTAGTTGCAACATCAATAATAAAAAAGAAAAATTCAATTTTGAATTTAGTTATGGGATCCAAAATACTAATGTTGTAGCATCAACAAGAACATTTTGAAATGATTCATCATTTCTGAGATTCTTAAGGCTTTGGAGAACATTTCTCAAAGTTGTTATGGCACTAGTCAGTCCCATTTTTATGCTTTGCAACAGTTAATTTCGTTTAAAACATAGTATCATATAACCAGACAACATAAAAATTAAAAATCTCTGAGTTTTAGGGCAAGGGTTTCAGCTTCATGTCTCGCCATTTTGTCTACTGACTCGTCATCAGCAATTTTTATCAGTGCATCATAAAATTCCTCAATATAATATCTTAAAGGACGAATGGCCTCGATTCTAGATTCCCAGCGAGTTGTACTTAGTGGCTTGGGCGTTAGAGTTGTAATATGTTTCTTAAGGATTCCCCAATGCAGTGTTGATGCTGAGAAAAACACATACAATTTCTGAACCGTTTCAAAAAATAAAACCCCTTCTCTAGATGACATCGCGGCATCATTGACCACCAAGTTGAGAGAATGAGAACAGCAAGGGATATAAAAAGCTCTCGGGTTCAAGTCCCTAATACGTTGTTGAACTCCTGAATGTTTTCCTTTCATATTTGATCCATTGTCATACCCCTGGCCATGCATGTTTGCGATTGGAATATCCATGTCTGACAATTTTCTTAGAATGCATTCGGTTAACGCTGAGCCTGTAGTGGCTTCTACAGCAATGAAACCAAGAAAATGCTCATGAATGTTGATATCATTTGGATTCATATTAACAAATCTTACAATTAGTGTTAATTGTTCAATGTGACTTACATCGGGAGTACAGTCTGCAACTATGCTATAATATTTAGCTTTCTCCACCATAGAAATTATTTCTTTTTTTTTATGGTTCCAGAGAGAAGAGCAATCAATTCATTTTGAATGTTTTTCCCAAGGTAATGTTGGGTCAATCCACGAGCTACACTCATTAAATGTTCACACACAGCACTATCAAATCTGGCAATCAGTTCAACAAGCTTTAAAAAATTTCCATTGTTAGGGTCATATTTGGGTCGATCCACGAGCTACTCTCATTAAATGTTCACACATAGCACTATCAAATCTGGCAATCAGTTCAACAAGCTTTAAAAAATTTCCATTGTTAGGGTCATATAATTTATCAGATGTTCCACGAAATGGCAAGCATTGTTGGCTCAAGAACTGGACAATAGCAATTAGGCGTTCTATTAGGCGTTCTATTATGCTCCTCCAGGGTCGAACTTCTGAATTTAATAACTTTTGTTGCATTAATTCAATTGTCTGTACTGATTTAAGCCTGGACGATAATTCAATCCACTTTGTATGGGACTGCAAGTGGTGTTCAGATTTTTCGTGTTCATTAAGATACACATACAAATGACCCCAATCATTATAGCCATCAGTAGTGAATGACATTTTATTACAGGAAAACAACTTACAGCAGAAACAAAATACATAATCTTTTTCTTTTGAATACACTAACCATGATCAATTAATATGTTCTCCATTGCTTAGCTCCCTACTGTAAAAATTTAGTGAAAATTTCCGACCATTAGTGCTGCGCGGAAAAACGAACTCATTTTTTGGTATCTATGGCAGGCCTTTTTTACGATTTCCAGTCTTTCGGTATCGCTTAAAGAAGGATTCCATCTTGTCGGATCAGTGTACCTCTCAAGTTCATCACTTAAATCTCTGGAATTGGAAATGGTCAAATCAGTCTCATTTTCGACATTGTTAGTAATAACTACGTTACTGGGGTCCGAGTTAGAAGTACTTGCCATGAGCTCAGAATCATTTGTTTCGGTACATTTGCTTATTTTCTTCTGTCCTACATCAGCTGTTTCAGTTTTTAGATATTTATATAAAGCCCCGCTATGTTTTTGAATATCGCGTTCTTTTTCCAGTTTCCGTTTCCGATAATCGGCACCTGATAGTTTTTTTCTTTTATCGGACATTATATCTATTTGAATATTAAAATTGTTTTAATAAACCCTACAATAAAATGTATTATTTAGTAATGAATGGAGGCTGAAGCACTGTACTAATTTCGATAAAACGTTTAACAAACTTATTTATCACTGTAACACATAGCACACTAACACTGAGCAAAATCATCTTCCTTGAATGCACTCTCCAAAACAACTGAAACATTCGAGCCGCCAGCATAGAACGGTCGATAAAAAAATTAATTCCTGATTTCCACACCAAGTTAATTAATTCCCGTCTCTCGTTCAGCCATGCCGGAAGATTTATCGTGGCGGTCTTCAGTTGACCACTGAACACGGAAATATAATCCTCTGGGAACCACTGTGGTTTCGACCAAGCGAATAAATTGTACTGACGTCCCTAAAGAATTACCTTTTAGTGCCTTTGTAGGAGAAGATAGCATTAGGATCGTATGGCAGAACTATTAGTGAAGACTTGAAAAACAGCTAAAGAACAGACCGCAGGTGCAAATATTTCGTAGAGAAAACAGACAAAATGTGAAGGAATAGAAAAGTAAGGAATTTTAAAATAATTTAGACGAAACCTTCGAACACTCCGTGACACCATCCACAGAGGGTTTATTTCAGGGGCCGTTCAGGTTATTCAGTCAAATCCCGGTCGATGACACTCCTACAAATGCACGGCTCACAGGTGGAATATTTTGGCGGGATTGTAAAAATAAGTAAAAAGATATTTTGCCGCCCCCCAAAGCTTGCCGCCCCGTGCAAATGCACGTGTTGCACCGTCGGTAGAGCCGTCCCTGCTGCACAGTAAAGTTCTTCTATTCTGAAATAGCCTTTTCCTATCTGTAGTCTGAGAAGTTTCTTATTTACTGGGAATTTTCAATTCCTAGATATCCGACATTGTCTTGTTGGAGCCTTGAACATCTTATATGCATGTTTTCCTTTCAGATATTTACCTCACTCTGCTGCCCATTCATATGTTATTATTTATTTGATTTAGCTTTTAATCTCTGATTTACTCATCCCTACATTTATTAGATTTTTATCAGATCTACCTTTCTTGGCTTCTTATCTGCCATTTCATTTCTCTATATGCCAACATGTGAAAGTACCGAAGCTGTTAAAACTGAACATCCTACGGAATATAAGTATGTGGTAGCCAGAAATATCTTCTCCGCTAAATCAGGTCTACTACATTCTCGTAAGTTTCTTGTTTTTCTTTCTTTGAATTCTTTCCCTTGCTGTTATATTATTTTTAGGTTGACCCCTTGACGCTCCTCCCCCTGTAATATAATACATTAATAATACGAACCACACATTGTAATAATATGCGAATCTTCACATGTACGATATTCCTGTAAATAAACATGGCTGTAAACTGAACACGTTTTACTGGTGCCTTCTGAAACATGTGTGTGCTTGTGTAGATGACGAGGTAATGCTTATATACATACATCATAACATTACATGGTGGCAGCGGTCGATACCGGACCGACGCAAAACAGCTACACGATAACACGTGAGTACAGTTTGTTCGGCTAATTTTCGTCATTGAGGTCAACCATGGCGGCTAAACACTACCGCAGCGCACCGCAAATGCGATTTGCCGGTCGAGATGATAAGAGTGAAGCTTTCTTGTTATGGCGCCAACGCATAGATCTATACTCCAAGACCACTGGTCTGGAGGGTCAAGCCTTAACCCCATATATCCTAGATGCATTGGACGATGAAGGTTTGAAAATTTACAACAGTTTTGCTACCGCCATGCCTGTTGAGTCAGCGACCGACCCCGTAGCCATATTGGACGAATTTGAAAAACGTCTGATCATAAAGCACACAAACTTTAGAGCGGCAAGATTAGAACTTCACCACCTGCGACAGAAACCTGATGACAGTCTAGATGATTTCTTCACTCGCATCAAGGAGAAAACAAGTGTATGTAAATTTAACAAAGAAGAAGAAAAAGAGCGAATTATTGAACAGATCCTTCTTAGCACACCAATGCCAGAGTTTCAGAAATGGATACTGAGCCAGAGTGATACACTAACTTTACAACAACTTCTGGATGAAGGCAGGAAACACGAGGCACAAGCACTAAACATTAAACAAATTCAGCAAGGTACAGTAACAGCCCAGGTGGATGCAGTAAAAAGCTATAAACATAAACACAACAAAGCAACTGGTACTAAACAACAAGGAAAACACAACACAAGCAGAGGTGCTATGTGTAAATGTTGTGGCCTAAACCACATACAAAACCACTGTCCAGCTAAAGACTCTACATGTCATTACTGCAGAAAGAGGGGCCACTGGATAAAATTATGTTTCAAGAGGAAACAAGACAGTGCTCAACACAAACTTCACAGCAGAAAATCGTCAAAACAAACACACTCTATGATGACTGAGGACCTTGACTCCAGTGAAGAAAGTGATCCTTCCACTTTTGATACTGTGAAGATACTAACTTTCAGCAATGAACCAAAGAGAACGCAGGCTTTCTGCAAGGTACAATTCCGAATACCAGGAATTAAAATGCATAAAGAAAGATATATTCGGTTCAAGATAGACACAGGTGCCCAAGGTAACACTCTACCCTTAAGAATATTCAGACAGATCATGCCTGACAAGGTGGATGAGCAAGGATTTCCCACAAGGGATGTAAAACGTAGGAGTGGCAGGACAAAGCTAAGAGCTTACAATGGAACAAGTAACATACAGAGACTCTGAAAGGGATCGTCAACATTTTACTTGGTAGATGTTGAAGGACCTGCAATTTTGGGTTTACCAATGTGCGAAAAGCTGAGTGTGGTAACTATTAACAACATTAAAGAGGATATAGGTCTTGCAGATGCTCTCAGCAGACTACCAAACCCCAACAAGACAGCAGATCTTACCCCAAACATCAAAGTTGATTTTGTCAAGTTTAGCGATAATCGGCTTGAACACATCAGAGAAGACACAATGAGAGATCCTATCATTAACTCTCTCAAAGAACTGATATACCATGGATGGCCAAGCTCTATCAGGGAAGTTCCAACACACATCCGTCCATACTACTCTATGAGGGACGAGTTAAGCATCGAAGATGGTCTGATCCTTAAAGGAGATCGCATTGTTGTACCAGAAACACAACGCGATATCATCCTTAAACAACTCCATAATAGTCACCTTGGTATTGTGAAGACACAACTGAGAGCAAAGAAAGATGTTTACTGGCCACAGATAAACAAGGACATAGAAACACTATGTAAAAACTGTTCAGTTTGCCAAGAACATGCAAATAGGCAGTGCAGAGAACCTCTCATACCATCAGACATACCATTGAGCCCTTGGAGCATTATAGGAACTGATATTTTCTCCATCGACAATAATGACTATCTTATTATTGCTGATTACTACAGCAAATTTCCCATCATTGAGAAACTTCCACAACCCTCACCATCAGCTGATATTGCAGACATTACAAAGAAGTATTGCAGCATATTTGGCATCCCAGATGAAATTAGATCAGACAACGGTCCACATTTCTCAGGTCAAGCATACAGAAACTTCACTAAGGACTGGAAGATCAAACACACAACATCATCACCTAGATACCCTAAATCTAATGGTTTCATTGAAAGACAGATACAAACTATCAAGTCAATCATGAAGAAAACAAGAACAGAGGATGTACACCTAGCACTCTTGAGATGGAGAACAACACCGGTAGACAGTAAGATCGACAGTCCAGCAGAACTTATGTTTGATAGAAGAATTAAAGACCTTCTACCATCTAAGTTCCACTTCCGTCCACAACATAGAGACAGCACATATGATCAACTTCAGCATCGTCAGCAAGTTCAGAAATCCAACTATGACAAATGTGCTAAAGACTTACCACCATTATATCCTGGTCAGCATGTGACTACCTTTGTTTCCAAAGGTTGTTATTGCCGGGAGTTGTAGTGAGGATAAGCTCTCACTGCAGATAAAATACTTCTATGGCACGCGCCTCAAACAGCCTCTGACAACCAAGTCCAGCTCCCGGCCTTCACGTGTGGCTCAATTTGAGCCCGGCGGAACTGTTTCCACTGACGGGAGAAGGGGCAAAGGCGAGCGACTGGCGCCTTAAAACCAGCAGCTTCGGGCAGATAGGGCTCGTGATCCTTGGTTGGTAGCTTATCTAAGAGAAGGAACTCTGAATTCAAACCACCGCTGCCTTGCGGGAATATCCATTTATGGAATTGGCTTCGGGAGTAAACCCTGAGGATAAATCCGGAGTCGGAGTCCCTAAGGCAGTCTAATGTCGATTCGACATTATTCTGGCAACTCCTGCGACATGGCTGGTACCAAACTGTATCGGCTACTGCCGTTCCTTTGGATCTACCGGCTGTGTGGAGAGGGGAAACATGCTGCATGGGCAACAGCTTGATCTCCATATAACTGTGCCCAAGCTCGCGCCCTGGAGAGGACACTCCAGCTTCACCCTATAGGTGTCGGCAAAACACGGGAAGTAGCAGTTACCGGTTATAAGCATTTTGCCCAATTGGCGTAGGGCATTGCGCCAGGGGCTACTTCCGACAGTGGGAGAGGTTCTAGGATCTCACTGGACAGCTACCGCCCGCTTCAAGCTGGGCAGCCCCCAGTCAATAAGGTGTTGTCCCGCCACTGTCTGCTTTCCCCATTGGCTGCATGGGGATTAGGGTCAAACCCGAACTGTGGACAATAAATTTTGCACCAAGCAATTATCGAAAAAATAGAAATAAGCAAACTCTCAGATTGGGATGCTGGAACGTCCGGACTATGTTGACTGGACTATCCGAAAACCTACAGGATGTAAACGATGTAAGGAAGACAGCCATAATTAATGATGAGCTTAAACGACTTCAGGTGGATATAGCTGCACTTCAGGAAACGCGCCTGGCGGGCTCTGGAACGGTGAGCGAGAAGGACTACACATTTTATTGGCAAGGGAAAGATCTTAATAAAGCTAGAGAACACGGAGTAGGTTTTGCGGTAGAAAAATCGCTAACTAAAATGGCTGAACCAGGCGAGAATGGATCAGAACGCCTGTTAACGCTCCGCCTGCAAACTAGCACAGGTCCCATCACCCTTGTCAGTGTGTATGCTCCTACTCTGTACTCTGCCTCAGAAGCTAAAGATGAGTTCTACGAGAATCTAACAGCAATTATCAAAAGCATACCTAGGCAACAACAGCTTGTTCTCCTTGGTGACTTTAACGCTAGAGTGGGTGCCGATAATGTTTCATGGCCTTCATGTCTGGGCAGGTTTGGTATTGGCAAGATGAATGAAAATGGACAACGGCTCTTAGAGTTGTGCGTCCACCATGACCTCTGCGTGACCAACACCTACTTTCAGACAAAACCCCAGCATAAGGTGTCATGGAGACACCCACGATCCAAGCACTGGCACCAACTTGACCTGATTCTCGTCAGAAGGCCACTCCTCAGGTCTGTGCTCTCCACGCGCTCGTACCATAGTGCAGACTGTGATACAGATCACTCCTTGGTTTGCTGCAAAATCAGAGCACAACCAAGAAAACTCTATGTGTCAGACATGAAGGGAAACCACGCATTGATACCAGCAAAATGTCAGACCCTTTCATGATCGCTCAATTCACTGCGACCTTCGAGAAAGTGCTCAGTAGCCCTCAGCATGGTGATACTATTACAGAGAACTGGGAGCATCTACGGAACACCATTCAAAGTACTGCACTTGCCACCTTTGGTAAGAAAACAGCAAAGTCAAGTGACTGGTTTGATGCTTCATCAGATGTGATGGCACCTGTCATTGAAGCTAAGCGCAGTGCTATGAATGAATACAAACGTTCACCGAGTGCCAGAACCCTACAGATCCTGAGGGCTACGAGAAGCAAAGTTCAACAAACTGCTCGACGCTGTGCAAATGACTACTGGCTCCAGCTCAGTGAGAGCATCCAGATCGCAGCGCAAACAGGCAACATTAGACAAATGTATGACGGTATAAAGAAAGCACTTGGCCCCCATAAAAGTAAGACGGCACCGCTAAAAACCATCAGCGGAGAGAAGCTAACCGATAAGGGTAAGCAGATGAAGAGGTGGGTCGAGCACTACTCTGAGCTTTACGCTAGAGACAATACCGTTACGCCTGCAGCCCTTGATGGTGTCAACAGTCTGCCAACTATGGAGGAGCTGGATGCCGAACCAACATTAGAGGAACTCAGCAAGGCCATTGATAGCTTGGCCTCTGGCAAAGCACCAGGCAGTGATGGGATTCCTCCTGATTTAATCAAATGCTGTAAGAGCACGCTATTACATCCCCTGCATAGGATGCTGTGCCAGTGCTGGGAAGAGACAACTATTCCTCAAGACATGCGAGATGCCAAGATTGTAACACTGTATAAAAATAAAGGAGACAGAAGTGATTGCAATAACTACTGAGGCATCTCTCTTCTTAGTATTGTTGGTAAGGTTTTTGCCAAAGTCATCTTAATGCGACTACACAAGTTAGCTGAGCGCATATATCCAGAGTCACAGTGTGGATTCCGAGCTGGCAGATCAACAACAGACATGATCTTCTCTCTCCGCCAGCTTCAGGAAAAATCAAGAGAGCAGAAAAGACCATTATATATCGCCTTTATAGACCTCACAAAAGCATTCGACCTGGTTAGTAGGGATGGACTCTTTAAAATCCTCCTGAAAATAGGCTGCCCTTCTAAAATGCTGGAAATGATAAAGTCATTCCATGACGGCATGAAGGGAACAGTCCAATATGCTGGAAGCACGTCACAGCCCTTTGATATACGAAGTGGCGTTAAACAAGGCTGTGTTCTGGCTCCGACCCTCTTCGGAATCTTCTTTGCCTTACTCTTGAAACATGCATTCAGAGATGCAACTGAAGGAATATGCCTTCACACTAGGTCAGATGGCCGTCTGTTTAATCTTTCAAGGCTGAAGGCAAAAACAAAAATAAAAAGGGTCACTATAAGAGACTTGTTGTTCGCTGATGATGCTGCAGTCGTCACTCAAAGCCAACAGGAGCTTCATAGCTTGATGAATCGCTTCACTAAAGCATGCAAGGACTTTGGCCTCACAATAAGTCTAAAGAAAACGAATGTGCTGAGTCAGGATGTGGGTGCTGCACCAGTTATCACCATCGATAACTATGAATTGGCAGTGGTGCACCACTTCACATACCTAGGGTCTACCATCAATGACAAACTCTCACTGGATACAGAAATCGACAGCCGCATTGGCAAAGCTGCAGCTACCTTTGCCCGCCTCACATCGCGTGTTTGGGGAAACTCTAAACTCACAATGAAGACCAAAGCTGCGGTATATAATGCCTGCGTCACCAGCACACTCCTACATGGCAGCGAGACCTGGACGACCTATGCTAAGCAAGAAAGAAGGCTCAATACCTTCCATTTGCGGTGTCTACGCCGCATCCTCGGCATCTCTTGGAAAGATAAAGTGACAAATGTCGAGGTGTTGTCACGTGCTGGCCTTCAAAGTATGTATACGCTTCTTAGACAGCGCAGACTTCGCTGGCTTGGCCATGTTCGCCGCATGGAAGATGGTCGCATCCCAAAAGATATCTTCTACGGACAATTAGCAGATGGCAAGAGAACAGTTGGGCGACCACAGCTGAGGTTCAAAGATGTGTGCAAGAGAGATATGAGGGCACTGGACATGGATCCAGCAACATGGGAGGATGAAGCTGCCGATCGCACTAAGTGGCGATGCTATTTACGGCGCCACCTCAGATTGGGCGAAGAGAGGCTCACACAAGAAGCAGAGGTGAGGAAAAAACGTCGATAAGAGCACCAGGAAAATAAGCAGCTGAGGGCTATCACCTCAGGAGCGCATTCCCATAGTCAGTTATCACTGAAGGGGCTATTATTATTATTATTATTATGTGACTACCTACAACCACGACAATGACACATGGTCAAAAGCAACAATCATTTCCAGAAACCCTGAACCCAGGAGCTATACCTTAAGACCAGACAGCAGCAACAACCTCCTGAGGCGAAACAGAGTGGACATAAGAGAAATCCCACAGAATACAACAGAGCAGAGAATTCCCATGCTTTCAACAGACAATGCAGTAACTCCAGACCTTGGTGCCCCACAAAACCAACAAGCGCCAAGGCCGAAATCACAACCAACTCAAGCTAAACCAGGGACTTCCGCAGAACCACCAGCACTTTACACCACTCGTTCTGGCCGTACAGTGACACCTCCCAGCCGATACAGACAGTGACATATATATACTCACACTGAGCATTACACATACTTATCCTTTCTCACATGAAACATTTCGTTGGAAATGTTTGCACACATTTTTTTCTTCAAAAAAGGGGGGATGTATTATAATACATTAATAATACGAACCACACATTGTAATAATATGCGAATCTTCACATGTACGATATTCCTGTAAATAAACATGGCTGTAAACTGAACACGTTTTACTGGTGCCTTCTGAAACATGTGTGTGCTTGTGTAGATGACGAGGTAATGCTTATATACATACATCATAACATTACACCCCCAACACCTTTAACCTGCTAAACAAGACTAGTTTATGATATTGTACATAGTCACTGAGACATTCTTAGCGTGGATATTTCTTCCTTGTTCTGTATTTTTACTTACGGTACTTATTTAGTGTTGCTTTCTCCTGGTGTTACCCTTGTTCTTTATTTTTTCTTGTCACCGACAGATTTTGCCTTTTTCTTTCTGTTTTTTTTTTAAAAATATATTTGTCCTACGTGTTTGCAGTGTCCCTTTTCTTCTTTTTTTTTCACCATTCTGTGTCACCGATCTTTCCTTTTTCTTTCTGTTTTGTTAATCTGTTTGTTCTACGTGTTTGTAGTGTCCTTTTTCTTTCTGTTTTGTTAATCTGTTTGTTCTACGTGTTTTGTTAATCTGTTTGTTCTACGTGTTTGTAGTGTTCTTTTTCTTTCTGTTTTGTTAATCTGTTTGTTCTACGTGTTTGTAGTGTTCTTTTTCTTTCTGTTTTGTTAATCTGTTTGTTCTACGTGTTTGTAGTGTCTTGTTTCTTTCTGTTTTGTTAATCTGTTTGTTCTACGTGTTTGTAGTGTTCTTTTTCTTTCTGTTTTGTTAATCTGTTTGTTCTACGTGTTTGTAGTGTCCTTTTTCTTTCTGTTTTGTTAATCTGTTTGTTCTACGTGTTTTGTTAATCTGTTTGTTCTACGTGTTTGTAGTGTTCTTTTTCTTTCTGTTTTGTTAATCTGTTTGTTCTACGTGTTTGTAGTGTTCTTTTTCTTTCTGTTTTGTTAATCTGTTTGTTCTACGTGTTTGTAGTGTTCTTTTTCTTTCTGTTTTGTTAATCTGTTTGTTCTACGTGTTTGTAGTGTCCTTTTTCTGTCTGTTTTGTTAATCTGTTTGTTCTACGTGTTTGTAGTGACATTTTTTTGTTTGTTTTTCTTTTGGTTTTTTTTCTCGCTGCTTATAGATCATGGAACAACCACTACAGCTGCCACCTTCCTCCTTGTGCATGAAGCCTGCATGAAAACACATGCTCTTGCAACAGTGGTTTCTGCAGCAATTTTTGCAAGATGAGGTTGCTAGCTACATGCACAATCTTACAGTAATCGCCTCTGACGACATGCTTGAGGGAGCAGTGGGTCTGTTATTTCTTCGTCTACTCTTTTTTGCCTCCTGTTTACGACTTTGGCTGACGAAGGTTGTACACCGAAACGTCCCCTGTATTTAGTGTATCTTTTTTTTTTCTTCTATAAATATGACTGCAAACCATAAAAATAATTTTTTGTGTTTGATCTAAATAACGTCACTTTGTTGACCACGAGCATAACTTTTACAGAAGTAGCTCAGCCACAAATAAATTCTAACAGCTTCTGTATACATCAGTGTTTCTCAAGCGGTGTGCCGCGGCACAATAGTGTGCCTATCAAAGTGTGCCTCAAAATTTTTTAAACTTTATCACGAAGTACATTTTTAGTGAACATGTAATATAAAATTGATCTTACAGCTTGAATTCATTCAATAATATTTGGAGCTATTAACTGCTTTGAACAAATATAGATATACTTCACAATTTCATGATATTGAAAAAACGCAAGAGGCACATTAACAACGTTCAAAGGCCATGGACGAAGCATAGTACTTTCACTTGGACCTAACTAAATTTCATATCAGAAAGAGCGGTGAGGCAGAGGAAATTGAGAATTTGCACATGCGTATACAACTCCGGTTGTATCATATTATAATTAACAAAGTGATCAGCGTGTTGTTTGTTGCTTGTATTTGATTTGTTCATTTCCACCACGTTTCTTGTCACATTCGTTATCAACTGCAGCACTCGTTCCACCAGCGGTCCAGCGATCATTGCACCATACGAAAATGGTTCGATCAAAAACCGATCCTAAGAGGAGGAAAGTCGTACATGTGCCCAGCAACAGACCAGCATCTTTAAATCTCAAGCTACAATGATAGTAATCTCAGGTTCCCCCATAGATGAGCAATCCAGAGCTTTGAAGGCAGAGGACAACCAGGCTCCGAAGCCCGACAAAGCAACATCACCGCTAAAACAAGATGTCGGGGTGGTGGCTCCATCGTGTAGTGACCAGGCGGCCTCTGCAGGGCGTGTCCACAAAACGTCGACGGCAGAGGACAACAATGATCCGAAGCCCGACAAAGCAAAATCACCTCCAAAAGAAGATGTCGTGTTCGAGGCTCCATCATGTGGTGACCAGGCAACTTCTACAAAACGTGACCAGAAGCAGACAACGAACCAGAACGTAAGTCTGTCCCACAGACCACACGCTCAAACTGAGACGGAAGTCGGAGCGCACCACATTCGCAAGCCAAGCAATGCCGTTTCTCATGAGGCACTACGGGAGAGGATCGTTAAGATCACCCAGATGTCTGCAGGTGAGGCCTCGCTCAGGTCTCTACCCGACGACAAAGTAGTAAATATCATGGAGACAGTAGTGGGCAGGAGGAGTATAAATAGTTACAAGGCACGAAAGAGAAGTTATAATAGCTCTAAATAACACCGAGAAGACAAACGCACTGATGGTCGAACTAGAGTCCGGACACAAAGAAGTCCAGCTGCCCCACCAGATTAAAGTTACTGTGGAGATCTTCAAGAGAACCAAAAAGATAGTTGTAAGAGGGGTCGACAACAATTGATCAACACAAGAAGTCCACAGCCGCCTGCAAACGAAAAACAAGAATGTCAAAATAACACATGTTGAACAACTGCAAACATGGGACAAGAAAGACACAAACCTAGTTATCTAACTATCGAAGGGACGTCAAGACCAAGTCAACTAAACCTGGACGATAGATCTCGAAAGACAGAAGAGTACATCCCTCCTGTCACGCAGTGCTCCAACTGCCAGCAGTTTTCCCACACCAAGAAGACTTGCAGGAGAGACAGTTTGCTGGTACTGTGGGGGAAGTCACCCTTACAATGAATGTCCACACGCGAAAAGGGATACCAACTATAAAGACCGTAACGACAACAGAACCTGCGCAAACTATCTCGGGAACCACGGGGAAAAGATACCGTGGCTGTCCGGTCTTCCACGAAATCAAGGACATACTGAAGGAATCTGTAACCAAAAACATCTCCTTCAGAGAGGCAAAACACAGAGTAACTGCAGATGTCCCGGACAGACAGTACACAATAGATAGAAGACAAATGTATCAGCTGACCGCGGATGTTAAAGAAATAAAACTACAACTCCAGGTCGAGAGTAAAAGTAGGCAAACTCCCGATGATCAAACTGAAAGAAGTAATAATATGATAGATCTACAGAGCGTTAGAAGTATGAAGTAGGATATGACAAGAATTCTGCGGCAAGTAGAAACAGAAATCAAGAAGCTGGCAGAGCTAAAAGAGGACAGCGAAGAAGTCCTCAAAAGAATAGAAACAGAAAGAATGACCATTGAGGAAACTGCATCTAAAAACAAACGAGAAACTAAAGAGAACGACCAACCCATCGAAAAAGTCATCGTTGAAATGCTAGAAGAGATACCCCCAACAACAATAGAAAAAGCGATATATCAGCTTGTTGTAGCCGTTTATGGTAATGGTGTTGGTCTTCACAACGCGAATGGCAAACTGAACGAAAATGTCAACAAACTGTTCTGTAAAAACGGACTACAACAGGTAGTGTTTGAACTGATCACTCGATGGTAAACTGGGCAGTACATAAGTCAGTGATTGCTGGACATATAGTTTATTGACATGGCACATACGAAGAAACGATACGATCATAGTTATAGGTTATAGGTACAAAATGTCATACTTTGAAGTTGCTGATCATTCTTAGTTATACTTCAAGTGATTAAGTCTTATCAACACCCACAACAATCTATTCAGCTATTGAGTTCGGAATCGGCTAACCTCTCTTTACATCCCTGCCACGACTTTGGCATTGAAGCATGTACGGCATTTAAAACATGTGCATAAGGTAATCAATATAACTTCTTCCACTCGTAGGAATTCTTCAAGTGATTAAAATCTTAAAGGCAAGCGACTCTGTAGATCCATTCTAGGAATAACAAATTCCCGCTAGACTAGCAGTAGAGCGGCCTTTTCATAATGCATTAAAATACGAAGTGGGGCGATAACTTACGTGACATAACTGCTATTGGCTTCGACCTGAAGACCAATACAGATCACTAGAATAAATGGCTTCCTTCAACATGCCATTGAAATACACAATATAAAATTACAATCATGGACACAAGCAAGTGCCATGTTGCCACTTCGAAAAACTGACGTCACCAACTACTCAACTAGGTTACACGTGCGTTCCAAAGCAACACTCACTGCTTTGTGCACGTCAGTGCGTGAATCAATCGAACGCTCAAACAATATAACTACATAAAACTGGTGGGTACATTTGGCAGGACCGAAGACTACCCCCTTAGGTAATAAATGTACGTAACAGCTCCCTTATTACCTCCCCTTAAAAAAATTAATCCCATTAATTTTTTTCGAACTAATTACTCGAGAGAGGTGAGTCAAAACTACAACAAGATTTATGACATGCATAAAATTATCATATTAAGAAGAGAAAATTTAAAATAAATCAATATAACTAAATGATAGTATGCATTAAAGCACACATCCACCATCGACCTACTTTGGAACGATGTGGTAATATTCGAAGTAAAAAGAAGTTGAAAATGAAAAATCAACAAAAAAGATGATAAAATTCAATGAAAAAATCAACAAAAAAAACAGAAAATTTTGAAATACAATGTGCAAAAATGAAGCAATGCAAAATTAAACACTTTAAGAAGCAACGCACCTACTGTTATCTAGCACTAGTAAGTTTGACTAGTTATCTAAAAGTGAAATATCATGTAGTGGTATACGTGACTACACGTATTGCGAGACACTAATAACGTTAGTAGATGTGTGATTTATAAACAATCAAATTGATTACATTGAATTAATCTAATTCTAGTACTTAATTACACATAAATAAATAACTAGTAATTTATTCTAAGTAATTCTAATTTCAGTCATTGTGAATATTCGTTCAGAACTATTTAGAGTCAACAAGAATATGTTCCTAATGTTCCATGCACGAAATAAGTTTACGAACACGATATGTAGTGTAATATGTTCCATAACACTAACGAATGTCTATTTGTTACTTTTTACCAATGTTTCCATACTAAAAAAAAAATGTTACTTTAATATCACTGTTCCCGTTCTAACAAAAAGTTACTTCACAAGAAAAGTCATGTTATAATCCAGGAGTAACTATATTCTGAAAGTTATATTTATACGAATACTGTAGAACTACATATAGTATCCACAGATGTACAATCAATGACACTGTACAAAGTTATTCATGTTTCGGTGAGGACGTTTCTCCATCTAAAAGTGGTTTAGTTTCACCAAGTTCACTAGGGCATCTTGAAAGACAGTCTGCAAACACATTCTGCACTCCAGGAATAGCTCGTATCTCAAAATGGAACGGTTGTAGAGCTATAGCATAACGCGCTGACTTTGATGACTTAACGTTTCCTGTGTTCAGTGCTGTAAGAGCTTTCTGGTCGGATTCCACCACAAAGTGTGATCCGAGGAGATAACGATCCAGTTTTGTGATCGACCAGACAAGAGCAAGGAGCTCCTTGTCCAGAACGGAATACTTCATCTCGCTCGTCGTAAGCTTTCTGGATACGTACATAATAGGAAATAAGGTGCCTCCGTATTCCTGCATTAAAACTGCCGCGATAGCGTAGGAAGAAGCATCACTGCGAAGAACAAAGGTGAGATCTTTGTTAGGCAACCTTAAAAAAGGCTTATTTGAAAAAAATTGTTTGATATAATCTAACGCCGTTTGGTGATCCTGCGACCACTTTATTACATTAGGTGTGCCTTTCTTCAGTAACGAAGAAAGAGGTGCAGTTATAGTAGACAAATGAGGGATGAATTTAGAATAAAATTGTATTAGTCCTAGGAGTGACCTCACTTGTTTTTTTGTCTTAGGTGCTGAAATATTTAAAATTTTTGAGACGTTACTGTCTTCTGTATACATTAAACCGCGACCTATACGGTGACCAAGAAATGAGATGTCATGAAAACCGACAAAAGCCTTTGAAGGTTTTGCTGTTAAGTTATAATCCCGTAAGGTAGAAAGTAAAGATTTTAAACCCTGAATATGTTCATCCCAAGAGTCACTGAAAAGACAGATGTCATCTATATATGTAATGACATCGGGACGATGAGACAATATGCGACGCATCATGCGTACAAAGGTAGCTGGCGCATTCATTAGACCGAATGGCATAAAATTCCATTGAAAAAGACCCCGTGGCGTCGAGAAAGCGGTGAATGGCTTTGCTTTAGGGGTTAGTGGCACTTGCCAATAACCCTTTGAAAGGTCAAATTTCGAAAAGAATGTGGCATGAGATAATTTCTCTAATAAGTCGTCTAAAAGAGGTAATGGTTCCGCATCGAATTTTGTAACTTTGTTTAGTTTCCTGTAATCTACGCAAAGACGTATATTGTTGTCCTTCTTCCGAATGATTACCATAGAAGAAGAATATGGTGATGAAGATGGTTCAATTATATTTAATTGAAGCATCTCATCCAATTCCTTATCAACCTTATCACGAAAGTGTAAAGGAATAGGATATGGGCGAACTCGAATAGGGGTATCGTCAGTCAGAATAATATCATGTTGGATGACTGACGTATGACCTGGGATGTCAGTGAGGACATCCTCATACGTGTGTAGAATATTAGAGACTTGCTGACGTTGATCATCAGTAAGAGTAGATGAGATAGTAACATCATTCCATTTCTCAGTGGAATGGAGTGGTACAACTGGTATTGGTAGTTGTACATCATCGAAAGAAGATTCCTCTTCTTGGATGACAGACAAACTAGAATAGTGTTGAATAGGTGGTGTAGGATCGTCAGTTGCTTGGAACACTGATTGTAGATAATCAGGACGTGAGTAATATTCCTTCAACATATTAATGTGGAAGGTTTTATGTTTACCATTAACATCAACGATGTAGTCGACATCGGATATTCTTGAGATGATCCTGAAAGGACCTCTCCAGGTAATTAAAAGACGATTGTTATGCGCAGGGAGTAATACAAAAGCTTCATCACCAGGTATGAGCTGGCGAAGACGTCTATACTTGTTTGCAAATAGACGAGCTTTTTCTTTGGCTTGTTCGGATGATGCAGTAGCTAGTCTACAAGCATCTATGATTCTCTTTCTCAGAGAGATCACATACTCATAAGAGGATTGAGTTTCCTCTTCAATATTCTCGTCAACCAATAAGTCGTGGATTAACGACATCGGACCGCGTGGTTGCATGCCGAAAACAAGTTGAAATGGAGAAAACCCCGTTGCTTGATTTTGTACTTCGCGATACGCAAAGAGACAAGCGGGTAGGACCCGATCCCAGTCTTGGGGATGGTCTTGAGTCATCTTACCCAACAACTGCTTGAGTGTCCTATTGAGACGCTCAATTAACCCATTTGACATCGGATGATAAATAGAACTAAGAGATCTATCTATACTTAATGTTTTCATCACTTGAGACATGGATTCAGAAATGAACTGAACCCCATGATCTGACAAGATTTTCCGTGGAAAACCAATGCGTGAGAAGATTAACATCAATGCCTCTGCTACACTGGCAGATGAAGTGTTCTTTAGAGGGATGGCCTCAGGCCAACGAGTGCACATATCAATGCACGTAAGGATATGCGTATGCCCTCTAGCAGATGGAAGTATCGGACCAATAATGTCAATGGCCATTTTGTCAAATGGTCTAATCGGGATGTCCGCAGCTTGAATAGGAGCCGCATGAAATGGACCCCGTACCTTAACTTCTTGACATATCAAACAGGACCTACAATAGAGAGTAACATCTCTATGCACGCCTGGCCAGTAGAATGCAGAAAGCACTCTGGATTTAGTACGCGAAAAACCCATATGGCCCGCACATTGCGAGTCATGCGCATGTCGTAATATCCGAGATCTCATACAGGATGGGACTAGAATCTGAGAATATAAGGATGAATCCTTTTCCCGTATTACTCTAACCAAAATCCCATTTTTAAGTATAAAGTCATGTCTAGATTTTGCAAGTTTGTTGCTTGTATTCTGTTTGTTCACATACTGAAAAATTTTTTTTAATGAATCATCATTCTTTTGCAATGTTGCAAACAACTCCCGTGAAATAGGAGCATCATCATTACCAGTGGTATGAACAGTAGGTTCAATAGGTGTATCATGCGACATATTAGTAGCTTGCGCTCTAGTCACTACTGCATTTGCAGTTTGAATATGTCGCTCTTCCCATTCAGCTATTTGCTGAGGTGTACACTCTTTAATACCATGTATGCGACCCAGTATTACATCACAAATTGGGTTAGGCAGAAGACATGCTTGGATCTTTCCTGTAAAGAAAGGAGTATGAAGATCAATAATAGCAGTGGGAAATGTTTCAATTGTGCCACCAAATGTTACACATTTGACAACCCGGCCCGTGGCACAACTTGGGTTGATCAGCGAAGTCCGGACACCGATTGTTGTACAACCTGAGTCAAATAGGAGAGAGCATGAAATATTATTGACAAATCCCTTGTGAAACTTAAGAGAGCCCTGTCCTTGGTGTACTGACGCAGCAGTGGCTGTACAGACTGCAGGCAGGCTAGGCAAGGTATGTCCGCAACGCAGCGTCGTGATCGCCTTAGGCTGGAAAAGAGTCGAGCATTCTGGACAGTCTTTCACCTGGGAACAATCTAGAGAACAAGACATAGCATTGTGAGTTTCAGCTACTTTACCCTGTTCAATGTTCGCCTGTGTATCACTAAAAGCAACATTAGAATGTCTACCTGTATTACTCGACGATCTATCTCGTCGGCGCGATCGATTGTGATTTTTGTCATTAAAATTGCTACAATTGTCGTTTCTGCCAGAGTTAAAATTCGGATGAGTCCGATAATTTGTATAATGATCGTTATGATGTTGGTTAAATGGTCTATTTCCAAAAAATTGTCTGTTTTGTGGACCCTGAGATCTTGATCTCCAGTTTTGTTTATTATAATGTCCTTGACTATTTTTAAAATAATTGTTACCAAAATCTCGCGATCTGTGAGTTTGGTTCCAAGGAGCATTAAATGGAGCAGCTTGTTGAAATTGCTTCCCTTTGTAAAAGTTATCATTGTTAAAATTATGATTATTTCCCTTATTGACATACCTGTCAGCACTAAAAGAACGATTGCGTGGAAAATTGTTTTGTTGTGCTGCAAAAGCAACAGGCAATTCATTCTTAATCTGTGTATTACTTAGATCCATGTTTGGGTGAGCAGTGCAGAAGTTTTTCGCATGTTCTTCTAAGTTTTTTATTGATAAAGGTTTCCGTTCGTGTAAAAATGCGAGAAATGTAGGATTTACAGACGAAAGTACCTTATCGCGCATCATTAAATCAAAGAGACCCTCATATGACTTTTCAATTTTGGATAATTCGATCCATCTTTCTAATGTTAGTCGTATTTGTGACAGAAAATCACTAAAATTTCTGCTAGATTGAGGTAGTAATGTATGAAATCTTAATCGATATTGGTCTTCTGTCATTTGGAATTTTTGCAGAAGTGCCGCTCTAAGAGCATTATAGTCATTTTTTCTCACCAATGCTGGTGGTATGATAAACTGCTAATGCATCTCCTGTAAGTAATCTGGATAAATATGTACAGTATAGAGCTTTATCCACGTTATAAGACACACAAGTGGCCTCAAACCTATCTAGGAAGAATATCACGTCATCAGACGGGGGATTAAATTTTGGCAATTTAAGGTTAATCTCCTTAAAATGATCCTGTCTGGATGAAGTGTGGCTTTCAAAAGTTCTCTGAGAATTAGATTCCTGAGTTAACCTAAGTCTCTCATATTCTGACTCTGCTAATTTCAGTTCATGCTGTCGTTTTCTTTCATTCTCTTCCCTCTCAAGCTGAAGTCGTAATGTATTTTGTTCAGCTATTAATCTTCTTTCTTCCATTTCCTTCTGTTTATTTTGCATTTCCTTTTCTTTAACTTCCATTTCTTTATTAAGTAGTCTTTCTTTTTCTGCCGCATCTCTTTTAAATTGCTCTTCAGCCTCGAATTTTTTCTGTTCGGACTCACGCTGAAATCGTTTCTCTTCCAATTCAGCGGCTAATCTCATTTTTTTCTCATTCTCCTCCGCCTCAATTCGTTTTTGATCTGCCTCAAATTTCATCTTCTTCTCATGTTCCTCAGCCTCAATCCGTTTTTGATCTGCCTCAAATTTCATCTTCTTCTCATGTTCCTCAGCCTCAATCCGTTTTTGATCTGCCTCAAATTTCATCTTCTTCTCATGTTCCTCAGCCTCAAATTTCAAATTTTCCAAACGTAAAGTTTCCAATCTTCTCTGATCAGCTTCTATTTCTTGAGCTTTCTTATATTCTGACAGTGCAAATGCTTTAGCTTCATCAGGAGCCATCTGAAGAGCTTTTGCTTGCTTAATGAAATAGTCTAAGGTAGCCATTTCAATATTATCATGTAATAATACTACTTAAAAGTGTTACTACAACTAGTGTTCTTCGTTCCTGTTCTAGAACGGTAAAATCAATTTATATAATAGGCAATAATATTAATAATTAATAATGTAATTTATAACATGTAATGGTGTGAAAGCAGTAATGTGACAGACAATAGCACAATAATGACACGACAAGATATTCAAAACAAACGAAGACGTTCGCAGAAATCCAATTAAAATAAAATGAGAAACTGAAATGGAATGTCGTAAAGAATTACGATGATAACTGCGATTAAATAATGCACAAGACAATTGACAACACAGTGTAAAAAACATAGGTTTTGTAAAAAACTAAACGACAGGAAAGGTGAGATGGACAATAAGCACATACAAAATTCATCATAAAACTAAGGCACAAGTAAAAATAGCTACCAAAAACAACAAGTAAACGTGACGAAACAGCTAAATAGATAGTATTATAAGAAGCAACTAGCGATCGGAACTTCGGCAAGGTTTCTAGCCTTGTACCGGAACTATCGCTCAATTGAAACTTACAAAATGATCCCTACAGAACGTCTGAAGAAGAGCCCGAATTGGCTTCGAGATGGATCTCGTTCGTCAGATCTACCTCCCAACCTCCCGCGAAGAATACACAACATATAACACATAACACGGAAAATATAAAAGTGGACATAATCAATTAAGGCACAGCTAATAGTAATAAAGTGTATAACGGATACAAGTTATACTTAGCTCGCGTGCAGGTAGAAATCAAAGTGCCTAGTCCCCGTGTATGTACGTTAGAGGATGCAATACTTCGCTCTGCGTATATCAAACTAGCTCGCACGTAGTACTGACGAAGAGGTGAGCAAGGCAGTCAGTCACTGTACAACCCGAAGTGAAGGTTGATAGATGACCTTGAGAATCTTGTAACGGTCAGTTGATTACGATTCATGTTGACAACAAGTTCCAACTTGACGATGATGTCGCCTTGAAAGTACACATTCTATTTTCAAACGATTAATTTGCTTGAGTAAGATCCGTTGAAATACTGAATTTCAAACCACGCTGGCGCACCAATCACTGTTGTAGCCGTTTATGGTAATGGTGTTGGTCTTCACAACGCGAATGGCAAACTGAACGAAAATGTCAACAAACTGTTCTGTAAAAACGGACTACAACAGGTAGTGTTTGAACTGATCACTCGATGGTAAACTGGGCAGTACATAAGTCAGTGATTGCTGGACATATAGTTTATTGACATGGCACATACGAAGAAACGATACGATCATAGTTATAGGTTATAGGTACAAAATGTCATACTTTGAAGTTGCTGATCATTCTTAGTTATACTTCAAGTGATTAAGTCTTATCAACACCCACAACAATCTATTCAGCTATTGAGTTCGGAATCGGCTAACCTCTCTTTACATCCCTGCCACGACTTTGGCATTGAAGCATGTACGGCATTTAAAACATGTGCATAAGGTAATCAATATAACTTCTTCCACTCGTAGGAATTCTTCAAGTGATTAAAATCTTAAAGGCAAGCGACTCTGTAGATCCATTCTAGGAATAACAAATTCCCGCTAGACTAGCAGTAGAGCGGCCTTTTCATAATGCATTAAAATACGAAGTGGGGCGATAACTTACGTGACATAACTGCTATTGGCTTCGACCTGAAGACCAATACAGATCACTAGAATAAATGGCTTCCTTCAACATGCCATTGAAATACACAATATAAAATTACAATCATGGACACAAGCAAGTGCCATGTTGCCACTTCGAAAAACTGACGTCACCAACTACTCAACTAGGTTACACGTGCGTTCCAAAGCAACACTCACTGCTTTGTGCACGTTAGTGCGTGAATCAATCGAACGCTCAAACAATATATCTACATAAAACTGGTGCGTACATTTGGCAGGACCGAAGACTACCCCCTTAGGTAATAAATGTACGTAACACAGCTACAGGAGAAAAGGACGACAACACACAACAGAAACCAGGAGGTTAAAAACACACAAAACCACACAAGCCAGCTAGTAATCCTTTTTAGGACAAGCCCTTCTCAGGGCTGCCACCTAACTAGCGAGACAGGATGTGAAATACACTGTGAACACGCCACGAAACCACGAACAGACTAACAAGAAGGGGAATCCAGACAGTCAGCTAGTTGTCCTTTTTAGGACCAGTCATTTTCAGGACTAGCAACAGGCAAGCACCGAAGAACCTAACGCACAATATACCCCAGATATAACCGTATGGCTGAACAGAGTATAACTGCAATATAGTCGACGTAAGTAAAAACAAAATAATGAGAAAGAAAACCCAGAAATAAAGATAGAAAATGTAGAAAGAGTAAAAACTAAACAACAAAAGAATACTTCAGTGGTAGTGGTAAGTATAACAGATACAAAAATACACAAGGAAACTCCGCCAGACAGCCAAAAAGACAGAAATCTTCATACCTAATATTATCCAATGCACGAATTGTCAAGGCTTTAGCCATACGCAGCATGCTTGTAAAAGAGCAACAAGATGCAGTTTCTGTGCGGGAGCATACAAACATGGAGACCGTACAATGGCTAAGTAGGACAAAGATTATAAACAAGAAAATAAAAACAGAAGATGTGCAAACTGCCAGGGTAAACACTGTGCCTGGTATCAGGGGTGCCCAATCTTTCAAGAGACAAAACGTATACTCAAAGAATCACTAGAAACAAACACACCATTCTGGAAAAACAAAGAAAGATGGAAAGAGTCCTTTTGACAGAGGAAAACAGGCAAGAGAACACCATTTTAAGAAACCCGGAAAACTAAGAAAATATGGAAGAAAAAATTTAGGAAACAGTCGAACTACTCCTACCATACTTCGTAGAAAGAGTGCGGAGTAAAATGGTTACTTGGAATGAGGAGTTCGTGGAGAGAGATGGTGGGCAAAACAAAACAAAAAAAAATAAATAGATCTCTTATCAAAGAATCAAATAAAAACAAGAACATAACTAAGTTAACCATATAAAATGGAGACTAATCTCTTCACTGAAAGAGCAGACCTAATCATATTAATTGATGGCTCAGTGACAAGGATTAACCCATGCAACAGGGGAATAGACACAGCAGTAGATATAAGCATTATTACACCAAACCTAGCCTCTGCTAAATGGGAAGTACTGAATGACTCCAGTTCAGACCACTTTCCTATAGAAATAACCGTAAATGATAAATGCAGATCTAATCCAGGAAATACCAAACCTACCTTCGCCTTCAAAAAAGCAAACTGGGAGAACTTCCAAACAGAGCTAAATCAACTAAACATACTAGAAATAGAAAATGACAATATAGATTTATTTGCAGATAGACTCACTAATGAAATTTTAAGAACAGCCATGGTGGACAGACCAATTCACTGAAAAACAGAAGTTGAGAAAAAGGGCACTTATAAAATATAGGAAACACAAAACAGAAGAGAACTACTTAAATTATAAGAAGGTAAGAAATGAAGCTAATAAAACAGTTCAAAGGGCTAAAGAAATTAATAGGAAAACATTCTGCCAAACTTTAAACAGCAAAACACAATTAGGGGAGGTATGGAGAAAATTGAAAGCAATTACAGGAGGAAATTCCAAAAAAAGATCTAATTCCAACAATTAAAGTACCAGAGAGAGCTGAAACAGGCAAACAAAAAGCAAATATATTGTCCAAATATTTCTATCAAGTTTAGTGCCGAAGACAGTCTAGGTCAAGCAGAAGTAAATATGTGAAACATGTTACTAAAGGAATTAAAAGGAAGTGAAGATGACATACAAGAAGCAAACTACCTAAATGCAGATATAACAATAGAGTAGACAGAAAGAGCAATTGCAGGAAAATCTAACACCACCTCAGGGCAAGACATTCTAAGTTATGAAATTAAAAAAAAACGTTCCACACTCTACACATAAAATCATGGCATCCCTTTTCAACAAAGTCTGGCACACAGGAAGGATTCCACAAGCATGGAATGTAGCAGTGGTAATGCATATACTAAAATCAGATAAGGAAGCTCATGATGTTAGCTCATGTAGACCAATATCACTAACTTCACACCAAGGGAAAATTTTGGAAACCATAGTTAACAACATAATACAATTTCATTTAGAAAAATACAACTTATATAGCCCAACGCAGGCAGGATTTAGAAGTCTCCATAGCACAGTAGATCAACAATTTAAACTAGAACAAGAAATCAAAATAGGATTTTAAAAGAATGAAAAAACAGCAGCACTTTTCTTAGATGTGGCAAGAGCTTATGATGAATGCTGGAGAGAAGGTGCCCTACACAAGATTAAGAAAATAGGCATAATAGGCAGGGCATATAATTATTTAGAAAACTTCCTACAAGAGAGATTTTTTACAGTGCAAATAAATAACGAAAGATCAGACTTATTTGAGCAATAAAATGGTATCCTCCAGGGCTCTGTGATCTCCCCAACAATCTTTACCATTGTGGTGAAGGACCTCGGAGAAGAGTTTTAAGATCTAAACATTAGTTTATCCCAGTTTGCAGATGATGTTGCAATATGGAGTAGTGGTACAAATCAACAATTCCTGTATAAAACAATGCAAAAACAAATAGACAATGTGTCAGAGTGGATGAACACTTGGGGGATTCCATTTAAATGCAAAAAAAAATAGGAATGATTGTTAGTAGCGGACGGATAGTTAAAAATGGTATAATTGATATAAAAATAATTGAACAAACAGTATGCACTGCCAAAACGAGTAGGTTCCTAGGAATGATATTAGACGCCAGCATAGGATCTAGCAACAAGACAATGATCACCTTTTACAAGGCAATCATAAGAGGTAAGCTGGACTACGCCAGCATAGTCTATGAATCAACGGCCCCCAGCAATAAAAAGAAATTATATTTAATCCAAAATCAAGCACTGTCAATCATAGCAGGAGCGTCAAAAGGAACATCTGTGGAAGCACTGGAATTAGCGTTGGGTATCATGTCATTGGAACTACGAAGAAAGGAGCTGAGACTAAACTACTGGGCAAAAGTGATAAAAGACACTACACACCCAGCGCACAAAACCTATGACAAAAATAATCCAAACATAGGACACGTACCAGTTGACCACAATAAATACTCTTTTGGGTGCAAAACGATAAAGAAATTAGATCATTACCCATACATATACAATACAATAAACATACAATAAAAATTATGGCGAAATTCGGCTGTCCCGATAAGTTCATCTCAATTGTCCGCCAGTTTCATGAAGGTATGATGGCTCGCGTATTGAATGATGGAGAACCTTCTGAACCCTTTCCGGTCACAAACGGTGTCAAACAGGGATGTGTGCTCGCTCCGACACTATTCAGTATGATATTTGCTGCCATGCTGTCTAACGTTACGCATGGCAGTAATGACGGCGTACACATCAGATACAGGACAAATGGGAAGCTGTTTAATTTGAGACGATTACAGTCCTTTACACAGGTGAATGAAACAATGATCTCTGACCTTGTCTTTGCGGACGACTGTGCCCTAAACACCTGCACAGAACTAGATATGCAGAACAATATGAGGAGGCTTTCTGTAGCGTGTGATGACTTTGGTCTTACCATCAATACGAAGAAATCTGAAGTAATGTTGCAACCTGCTCCTGGGAAACCTTACTGTGAACCAAATATCACAGTAAAGAACCAACGTCTTCAAGTGGTGGACAGCTTCACTTATCTAGGCAGTACCCTTACCAAAGATGCGAATATCGACGCCGAGGTCAACAACAGAATTGCAAAGGCAAGTGCAGCTTTTGGAAGACTAAGAGTAAATGTCTTGGATCGACAAGGAATTAGTGCCGCCACCAAGATAAAAGTATATCATGCAATAGTGCTCACTACCCTCCTGTATGCCTGTGAAACATGGACAGTGTATAGCAGACACGCCAAGAAGCTTAATCATTTCCACATGAGCTGTCTTCGCAGGATACTCAGGATCAAGTGGCATGATAGAGTATCTAATTCTGAGGTCCTCAACATATCTCAAGCATCTACACATTGCTGCAGAGGGCCCAAACTAGATGGGGCGGACATGTTGTTCGCATGCCCGAAAAACGCCTCCCAAAGCAGTTGATGTACAGCGAACTCTCTATGGGTAAGCGAACAGTAGGTGGACAAAAGAAACGCTTCAAAGACACACTGAAAGCATCGTTGAGCAGCTTCAAAATTGATGTCTCCTCCTGGGATCGCTCTGCCTGGCGGACAAACATTACTCAAGGCGCTCGCATAGCAGAACAGAATTTAGCCTAGAACTAATTAATACAATACAAATAAACAGTAGTAATCCAATTTAAAAGGAAAAAACACATCAAAGTACAGTACCTCAGTGATAATTAACATAAAGAAAACACTAGAGCACATCAAACAGTACATAGAAAACGGCTTAACTATATATATACAAATGGGTCTAAAAATGACGATGAACAACTAGGGGTAGGAGTAATGATACCAAAATGGAGAATAATGAGAATATACAAAGTAACAAGAAACGCATCTATCTTCACTTCAGAATTAGTAGCAATACTCAAGGCTTTATAAGTAATTACAGAGAACCCACTACAGATAGTAACAATTCTCACGGACTCACTCTCATCAATACAAGCAATCAATAACAGAAATGAGAGTAGCAGGCCCGATATATACATACCCAAATTCTACTGGATGCAAAGTCACATTAGCTTGGATTCGATCTCATGTTGGCATAACAGGAAATGAACTAGCTGACAGGGAAGCCAAGCGGTGAAGAAATAGTAATAAAGTAATTGAAACATGGTTAGGGAGATTTAAAAAAAAAGAGTCCCATAGCAAGGGCAATAACCAACGAATGGAGAATAGCTTGGGACCAGAGCACAAAAGGAAGACATGCATACCAGCTTTTAAAGAAACCAAATAAAAAATATCAAATAAAAAACGAACTAAAATACCAACAAATAAAAACGTACTCCGGCTCAGATTAGGAACCGGATACTTTATAATCGAGGAACCCATCTGTGAAGAATGTTATGAAACTAATACCAGTAAACACTTCTTGCTAGAATGGAAGAGATACGACGAACACAGACAAAATATAAAGGATTACTGTACAAAGTGCAAAATAGAACTAAATATAGAAAATTTACTGGGTACCAAGTCCCCACAAGAAGTACACAAACTAATTATATCACAAAAACAAAAGCAACAATCTAAAAGAAAGCATAATATATACATACTCTGAGAGCAAACTCGTAGTTGCCTGACAACGCTAATAATAGTAACAAAGCTATGTCACCAGAAAGGAATAACACAGCTGTCACGAGTGGGTTATGTAAGAGTCTGTCTGACGAGAACCAAGTCTGTGTGATGTCAGAGACAAGACGAAATCTGAGACAGATCCGAGATGATAGACGAGAAATGGTGTTGATAGTGGATAGTGTGACTTATAGTTATCGAGGGTGAGAACATATAATGATTCTCCCCTCGCCACTCAGTGACCTTTTATTCAACTACTGCCACAATGCCTCTTGCTTTACTTAGGAGATAAGGTTGTATTAACTACAGTGTATCCACATACAACAGTACGAGTACAAGTTAAAGAGTACAAGTACAGATAAATCTGATCCGTAACGAAATAAATATTTTATTAACAACCGTCAAAAAAACTATGGTAATATAAGCATGAAATCTATCACGACAACAAAAACTCAATAATATGCAGTTATCAAATGAACGAGACACTCAACCCAAAGGTTAGTAGAAAATATTGTTGGGAACACTCCCGAAAAAACAAACCATAGGGTCCATGCTCCCAAAATTTTGGGGTGGATATAAAATTAATAATCCTTTGCTGAAAAACCTGAAATAAAGAACTGTACCTACACAAACACAATCCCGCTGACTTGTCCCTGTCAGTAACACTGCTAATCACTTCACTCGATGCTTGTGTACACAGGTTCTTAAACAATCTACCCTCCCCTCAATTAATTTGAGTGCACTCTACCTCAAAATCCTTCTTTGTTGGCATGCGTGCGATGATGCTTCACTGGGATTACAGTTAGCCGTTGGAGAAATTATAACCCTATCTTCGCCAG
Organism: Oreohelix idahoensis; assembly: GCA_024509875.1. Lineage (NCBI taxonomy): Eukaryota > Metazoa > Mollusca > Gastropoda > Stylommatophora > Oreohelicidae > Oreohelix > Oreohelix idahoensis. Next base: position 1,454,381 of record JAMPIV010000784.1, read on the forward strand.
GGTAATTGCTGACTAATCCGTGAATTGACTACACTCGGCTGTAAATCCGGGAAATCGGGGGTTGCGATGGCAACACTCAAGATAAAACAAATGATGAGGAAATAATCCACTTTTTGTGTAATGGCCCACTACTACTGTAGCGTCCTCACTGATAAGGGACGACGTAGCTTGGTAAAGAGAACTGGTACGAACGGAGCATGAGCGCTCCTCTTAGTAGGTGTTGGGCGACGTTTTTGTACTCCAAGCAAAGGCCACTCATCAATGTGCCCGTAATAGGGTGATGAACTAGGCACGCATGTAGTTACGTGCAACCCAGCTGTGAATCGGTCGATGATTTGTGCGACCCTTCCTCCAGGAAGGTAATCAGGCCTAAAGCTTCAGCGCAGGGCCTGAACTAACCGAGGTTAGCTGTAAAGAAAACACAAATAACTCATATACCATCGTGCTAAATAAAACATAAACATTACAACACGTCACAACAATAAACATGTCTTAACTATATACCGGAAAAAACATACACGCCTCTCCTTCTATTAATCTGATCAAGGCTGAACTGCGCTGCAGTTTTATCTTACTGTCCCCCGCTCACCGTCCGATCAACCATAAGTGCAGGGGCAGCTTATAGTAGTTTTTTGCATAACACTACAAAGCCTGGTTCCCGGCGTCTAATGCTGGAATGGTTTCAGGCATATTTGCAAACTGCCTTCCCTCTCCCTCTTGGCGAGACGTGATCTTAAAATCAGTCAGGTCGGCTAACCCACCTGCCTCTACACAATTCGCCGACCAGTCTAAACTGATAATAGGGGCGTTCGACACATTTAAACATTACATACAGCATATGACGACAAATAGAAGTATGCGCTAGTTAATTATACAAATTGCATTTAATAATAATAATAAATTCTTTAAGCACTAAACACGGCGCATAAGGCAGAAACCAGTGCTCTCCAGGTTGTACGTTGTGACGCCACTCCTCTTAGCTCTTGCACATTGTTAAATCCCAACGTTCTTCCTTCTCTTATTATTGTTCTTCTGAGTGTTTCTTTTGGTCTTCCTTTTTTCCTCTTACCCTCAGGAACCCAAGTGAGTGCCTGCAATGGTATTCTGTTGTTTTGCATTCGTAGGACATGACCGATATATGACCATCGTCTTTTCCTTATATAGTTGGAGACATATTTCTGCCTAGAGTCTTCTCTTATTTGTCGATTAGTCTTGAATTCTTTCCAACTGATGTTCATGAGTTTTCTAAGACATTTGTTCTCGAATGTATTCAGCTTACCAACGGGCTGATCACCCGTTTGCCAGTCACTTCGATTACGGAAACAACAGCAAATGGATTGATTTGCCGTTGCCCTAAAGACGCCAATAGGCGTGATGGGAAACAATGGCAAAGAAAACCTATCTGCTGTTGCCCTAAGACGCCACTAGGCGTAATGGCCACTGACTGCTTTGACGGTCGGTGGCTAAGGACGGAAGAAGAAGAAGAAGAAGTATTCAGCTTGTTCTCCAATGATTTTGTTATTTTCCAACTCTCACAGCCGTATGTTAACACTGAGATAACATTTGAATTAAACAGACGAAGCTTGGTATGTATATTCAATGATCGTAATTTCAAAATGTTAGATAATCTATTGAAGGCGCTAGCTGCCAAAGCAATTCTAGTATGAATTTCTCTTGTTGTGTCACCATCCTGAGTCATTTTACTGCCAAATTGCATTTAAGATACCCATTAATACCCAAGTACGCACTTAGATGCAAAGTACATGTTGCGAAGAAAAAGTATATACACAAATCGCCACTGAGGCCAAAAAAGATGACATTTGCTCAGGTTAACCTTTTGTGTGTGTTAAAGATTTCCTAACTTGGTTATCCATAGGTGAAGGAAACCGATTATACTTTTGATGCACTACATCAGGCGTAAATCCTCTACCCAATTGGTTCTTATATAGTAACAGCCCACAAACCCCCCCCCCCCCCCCCCCCCCCCCTAAAAATGGCTATAGCTTTAGATCTCGGTTGAACGATTGCTATAATTACCACAGTAAAAAAAAAAAACCTTTATGAAGGCTTACTCTGACTTATCACATATCCCAAGCACAACATTTATACTAAGTACCAATTTCTAAACTTGCTTACCGCAACTGTCAGAATCTCCCACTCTTATAATCAAAAGCAGGCAAGCTGATGTTAAGTCTGCTACTGTCTCCTGGCAAGAATTTTAGGACTGAAGCAATGAGAGACAGACAAGACTGCCTATATATAGTAAGAATTTGACACAGGTGTTCAGCGTTGTTTGAACACCTGCATAGGGGAGCATAAAAATAACACATAATAGTTACCCAGAGACTTCTCTAGGAGACCTGCTACAAAGAATTTGGCGCAACAGGGAGAAGAGGGTTACGCTAGCGGGTCCCAGACTTTCCTGGCCATCAAAGCACAGGGAACTCTTTGTGACCGTCCTCTCACAACGCAGGTGTCTGTGGCAAATTCGCTCCCTCGCCGGCCTGCTACGTAACATGACGGAAGTCTCTCCAGGAACAGTTTCCCGTGTCAAAGACCCGGGACGTTTTGCCGCTCAACTCTCAAACTGAGTGTCGGCTTTTTACTCGTGGTCAAACGAACTCTAAAACAGATGCCGCTGTCCACGACAGTGAGTCCGGGACGAGTCAATTATCTCCTACCTACATTACAGAAACAGGGGAGTGAACCTTTCAGCTTCCAGAATGACAAGTCAATTACCCCGCTGGTATCTACAGAAACGAAAAGAAGTGAAATGGGCGAGACAAAAATTAGACAGAAATTAGGAGGGATGGTAGTTCAGTCTAAGTGGCCAGAATTTATAACCCATGTTGCCACAACAACCCAGTAGAAAAATACATAGATAGACCCCAAACCAATATTAACATCATACCAGTATAGATACATGTATGCTTCCGAACAACACAAAAAACTAAACTCTTAACCAATATCTCTTAACCAAAAAGTAAAAACCCCATAGTGAGGCATAATACAGTACAGATGTAGAAATAAACAGAAAAAAATAACCAATAAACGAAAAAAAAACGTCCTGATATAAACAACAGGTCCATGCATATGGTAAATGGTTGAAAGGACCGTGCTACACAAAAGGAAGTAGCACAAATTTATGAAAAAAAAAAACTAGTGAGTTTCTTTTCCCTTCAGACTTCGTCTCAGTTAGACCGGGTATGTTGTAAGAGACTGTACAGTGAGATATTTATATAGTCGTCAGGACACGTGGTTGTGTTAGACCACCATCTGTGGTTAGCAGATACGACAGAGATATCATGAGAACGGCGATCCTGTTCTATCAAGAGAGAGAGAACAACGATCCAGTGGTTTGTAATAAGAATTTTACCTCATAGAACTATCCAAAGTAGACTACACAAATTTCGTGACGAAAACGACAATAGAAATAAAATTCTTGGTGAGAAACTTTGTAACATGTGTCAAGAAGATAGTCAAAGAACATTCTGATAGATTAAGTATAGGTCGACTGACAAATCTCATCTACCGGTGGTAGCCCGGTTATTCATCAGCTTATAATCAGTCAAATACATATGATTTATTTCTTCAACAAAAGTAGAAACCAACATGAAGAAAGACTAGTCATGACCAGAGCACATGGACGAATGGAAGGCACGATACATTGTATTCTATTAATATTATGTATATACGTTTGTAGAAGACGACAGAATAAAGTCTTGAAAACGCAACAGTCTTAAGGGTGAGAATTTCTACGTCCAGTGTCGTTGGCTAAGTTTAGACAAGAGAGCGAATTGAAAGGGCAGAAAGAATTTAGGGAACCAGACGATCACGTGACGTCTTGAACGTCTATGTTGGCCACACGGCCACACTACATTGACTGCCTAGTTGAAAAAAAATGTGATCTCTCCTGGAAGTCATGTGTGGGTGTTTGCACTGATGGCGCTCGATCCATGATGGGGGTCTATCAAAAGTTTTGTCGCACTTTTTAAAAACGCAATATCCTAACATGATTTCTACACTTTGCTTTCTGCATAAGGAAACCCTTGTTGGAAAGACATTGGGAAAAGAATTAAAGTCTGTATTAGACCAGGCTGTTCTAATGGTCAATTATGTGAAGTCAAAGCCTCTAAAGACCCGACTCTTTAAACAGCTTTGTAAAGCTGTGGATTCGCAGTATGAATGTTTAATTTTACATTAGAGAAGTGAGATGGTTATCAAGGCAAAAAGTGTTAGCTCGGGTATATGAACTAAATAACAAAATGAACACTTTTTGTCAATCAAGAAGGAAACATAACATATGAAAATCTCAGCAGTGAACTTTGGTCTGCCAAGCTAGCATACACGGTAGAAATATTTAGGCGCCTAAACGGTGTGAATACAAGGACGAAATGAACACATCCTTACATCTACTGATAAGCTACTGTCATTTAAAAAAATAATTTATAAATTAAAAAATAAACTGATATTTTTTTTAAAAGTACATTAAACTGGTTAAAGAGAGCTAGGGAGGGTAATCTTGATATGTTTCTACTGGTACACAGAAACAATATAAAAGACATTGCTACCCTCAAAATGGAGCATTTGGAAACATTGCAGCCAAATATCCAATATTACTTGCCATCGTTGACTACAGAGATTACTCAAAAGCACCAAGCCAACGTATCGCACTAGGACCATCAGGTTTGTATGAATAACATTTCTTTGTTTTTGTTTTTTTCTTTGTTTATCAAATATATGTTCTAATTATTTTAACCAATTAAGAGAAAATCAAATTGAGAGTTTTTTTTATTCTAAAGTACGGTACCCACAAATTAGTGTATTTAATTTAGTATATATCACTGTAATTTTTAATTGAGGCGCGGGGTCAGATAGGTGTGCCGCAAATTTTTGGAAAATTGAAAATTGTGAACACAAAAAAGTTGAGAAACACTGGTCTACATACTGACAATGGAGACCAACATAGACAAAACAGAGATATTAATAATAAATGAAGACGCCAAGACAGAAACACTGAAATTGGTAACGCGAAACTAAGCCAAGTGTAAGAGTTCAAATACATAGACAGCATGTTTTATTACAGAGAAAAGGTTAAATGGAGAAATTCAAATGTGAATTTAAGAACCGGAAAACGTGATTTACCAGGTCGTCCCAACTTTGAAGCTTTCAAAATTGCACCAAAGTTGACTACAAACAGTGCTGAATCAAATTCTTCCTGGACACAAAGCACAGCATATTATATAAATATTAGACAAACGTAAAGGTATGTTTTCAGGCACTCGTAAGAAATAAAGAAGTAGAACACTAGACAACAGAAAAACAGATGTGAGTGGCTTACCCTTCCTTATGTGTTATAAATGTTTATACAGCATTTTATGGTGCATCCGTTCTGTAAAATGTGAAACTAAAACAAAAATAATGTTAAGACAGAAAATATGTTTTGTGTTATGCGAACTGAAATAATACATTAAATATTTGATTTAAAATAATTTCATTCTCGATTTTCTGATCGCAAAATCCTTGGTTAGGCCCATGAATTTAACAAACAATTGCATATTTTTATTATAGGCCTACTGACATTTCCATACTTTACATTTCGTTACTCAGTACCGTTGCTGAAGATCTAGACACTCCTAAACTGGACAATTAACAACAAAAGATAGGAAAATACCAGTGTTGCCATAATTACAAATCAAAGAACTCGGAATGGTCATATGTATGATTCGTTTCATTTTGTCATCAAGAATTAATTTAAAACATATTTGGGGGTAGTGCCCTTGATGCTTAGTATGCTTAATGGGTAATCTGGCCATTACTACAAAGAAAACACTAAGAAGAAAGAAAAAGAAAAAAACCAGTATTTATGCCAACACTGTGCTGCCAGAATCGTGAGCCAGGACACGACCAAAGAACGGGAATTGAAAACCACCACATGTGGAATGAGACGTCTGAGAAAAGCTGGCAATAAAACACGAGGCTATAGTGAGGGACGAATTGATCACGGTCATCACTGGAACAGCGCTGCTGAAGGGATAAACCAATAAGGAAAATAAGTACAGTAGAACTCCATTTATCCGAACCCCATGGGACCGAGCATCGTTCGGATAATCAAATGTTCGGATAATTGGATTACATAATGTATCGAGTACATGTACACATATTTCTAAAAATAATTAACCATCACAAGGAAATTACACTATAAAACATATTTACTTGTACTGTAATAATAATACCCACACTGTATTAGATCACCGTATCACCAAAATCTTTCATTACATTTTGCAGTGCATGTACTACTTGTATTAATTATTTTTTTTTAAGAAAGAGAAATGTTTTCAAAATAACATTACAAACGATTCAAAACCAGGCGCAACTTACGTATACATGTACTTGCACAGATGTAACCCACTATTTAAATTAATGAGGAATCCTCTTACCTCTTAAAGATAACACAAGTAGCTGGTGAGGTTGTCAAGATCAAAGCACTAGATGAAGACAAAATTATAAAAATCCTTGATCCTGTGATAGGCAAAAAGGCGATAGCCAAAATTTCAAAAACCCATTTTGGCATAATAATTACCCCAAATCAGAGCGACAGAATAAAAGAGATGTTAGAGGAACTCAAAGTAGAAGCAAAAACAGTGACTCTGGCACACGACATAAAAGTAAAGATAGAGCTGGCAAAAGAGACCAATAGGTGTGTGTTAAAAGGGATAAACATTAACCTTTCAAGCGAGGAAGTTATGAACAGCATCGCAAAACAGAACCCAGATATAAAGTTGGTACATGTGGACAGAATAATGGTGAAAGGGAGCATTGTAACCCCAGTGGTTATAATAACGGCAGAAGGGAGGGAAACCCCTAAAACACTACTATTTGGGAAAACCAAGAAGCACACCGAAGCTTACATTCCCCCTGTGCTACAGTGCTCCAACTGTCTGAAATTCGGCCATGGAAGGAACAATTGTAAGGGGAGAACAGTTTGTCGGTACTGCTCCAGTAACCACCCCTCTACACAGTGTGAAAAGGCAAAGGCAGATACCGACTACAAAAAGGCGAATGGGAACAGAAAGTGTTCCAATTGCAAAGGGAACCACAGTGCCAGGTATCAGGGCTGTCCAGTGTACCAGCAAACCAAACAAGCACTAAAAGAATCCATCATAACAAGAACACCATTTAAAACAGTAATTAAAGAAATAAAAGAAAAACGCAAAAAACACAAACAGTAAAGTTGTAGAAGAAATAAAATCTCTTAAAGAAGAAATTAAAACTATTAAAACGCAGCAGTCAAAAGAACAGAAAATAACTAACAAAACAAAAGAAAGCAGCAAGCCAGACAGGTCAGCTACAACTCTGGAAAATGTGAATTCACTGAAAAGTGCAGAGGCATTGCTACAAGAAGTGAAAGCCATACAGTTCCAAATTACCCAGGATGTGGCTAAACTGACTGCACTGAAAGAAGAAAATGAAATAATGCTAGTCAAACTTTCCGAACTAAAAGAAGAAAGTGAAATAATACTAAAAAGAATGGAAAGTGAAAGGCAGGAGATCAACATAGGGAGAGAAGGGAATGTAGCATTAGATGAAAATAGGAAAGTGGTCAACCTAGAAGAAACTAGCTCTATCAAAGAACACGTTGATGCACTTTTACCACCATACATAACAGAAAAAGTTACGGATACAATGATAAGTTTTAATAAGGCTTTTCTAGAGAACTTGATTGATGATGGGTCCACGAGTGCAGGGAATACAGATTAAGAGCAAATTGACAGTTAACCAAAATAAAAGGGATAATAGATGATGTTAAAATTCAATTTAGAAAGATTTAAAATTATACAGTGGAATTGTAGGGGTATCAAAAAGAATTTTGCACCCCTACTATCAGAGACAGGATTAACTACTGATATATATGCTCTTCAAGAGACACATTTAAACCCAAATAGTAGATATAGTTGTAAGGGCTTTAAGATACTTAGACACGATAGGAAAGAAGGTAGAGGAGGTGGTGTCGCAGTCTTAGTTAGCGAAAAATTTAAAATCATAGACTGGGAAGTTTTTTAATACAACCAATATAGAAGGTATCCAGGTTACTATAGCAGCTGAACCAAACAATCTAACAATTCTAAATGTATATGCTAAAGATGGCATAATTAAAGATGAAGAAATACTAGCCATAAGCACCAGACTAGGCCCCAAAACAATCATAGTAGGCGATTTTAATTCCCATCATTGTGCTTGGGGTGGACAACATACAGATAATGCAGGAAAATGCCTACTTGACTTCATAGAAAACAATGAACTACTAATACTAAATGATGGATCTGCAACAAGAATTAATCCACAAGCTAATAGGGCAGACTCAGCAATAGACATAAGTATAGCAACTAACAACCTAGCGAATGTAAATTGGGAAGTGTTACAAGACACAAACTCAGATCATCTGCCCATTGTAATAACCATGCATGAAAATGTCATTCCAAACCCAGAACCAGAGAAACCTACCTTCAACTATAAAAAAGCAAACTGGGAAGCTTTCCAATCAGAGCTGGAGGTGATGGAATATAAAGACATGGAATCAGATGATACTGACTTGTGGGCAGACACACTGACCAATGAAATTCTGAAAATAGCAATAAAGTATATACCAAATAAAAATATGCCACAACACCTTAAACAAAAAAATAACATTAATAAGAAAAGAGAAACTCAATGGAATAAAGAACCAGTTGCCTGGTGGAATAAAAGCTGTGCAGAAATTCATGAGAGAAGAAAAAGGGCCTTACAAAAAATATAGAAATAACAGAACAGAAGAAAATTATGATAAGTATAAACTTATTAGGAATGAATCTAACAGAATAATATTCAAAGCCAAAGAAACTAACTGGAAGGAGTTTTGTCAGTCACTTAAACCTAGCACTCAAATTAGAGAAGTATGGAGAAAGCTTAAGGCAATCAAAGGGAACAATAAGAAAACAATAATGCCAACAATCAAACTACCAAAGAGAGCAGAAACAGATAAAGAAAAAGCTAATGCCCTTGCCGAGTATTTATATACAGTCCGTGCAAAAAGTAGCCTTGGCCAGGAAGAAAATGAGAGAAGAGAAAGACTTAGGATACAGTTTTTAAAAGAAATACCAGACCAGATAGATGAAACAAACTATTTAGATGCTGATATAACAGAGGAAGAAGTAACTAATGCAATAAAAGATAAATCTAATACTGCCTCAGGGCAAGATATACTTAGTTATGAAATCCTTAAGAAAGTACCCAAAAGAACTATAAACATAATAACTTCACTTTATAACAAAATCTGGAACTTAGGAAAGATACCAAAAGCATGGAAAGTAGCTATGATAGTACCCATTCTAAAACCCAATAGGGAAGCCCATGATGTAAGTTCATATGGGCCTATCTCCTTAACATCACAACTAGGTAAAATACTGGAAACTGTTGTGAATAAAAGAGTTAAATTCTACCTGGAAAAAAACCAGTTATATAGCCCAAACCAGTCAGGGTTTAGAGCAGACAGAAGTACAGTAGACCAGCTTGTAAGATTAGAACATGATGTAAAGCTAGGGTTCAAGAGGAAAGAGAAAACAGTAGCAGTCTTTCTAGATGTAGCTAGAGCATATGATGAATGCTGGCGCGATGGAGCTCTTTACAAAATGAAAAAGATTGGCATTACTGGTAAAACCTATAGGTATCTAGAAAACTTTTTACAGGACAGGTATTTTGCTGTACAGGTGAATGATAGGTCAGAAATATATGAACAACAGAATGGGATTCCTCAAGGATCAGTGATCTCTCCTTCAATTTTCACTATAGCTGTAAATGATTTAGCAGATGAATTTAATGACATAGAGAATGCAGTATCACAATTTGCAGATGACTGTGCCATTTGGCGATCTGGAAAAAACTTGGACCATGTTTACAAAAAACTTCAAAATCAAATAGACAAAGTTTCAGAGTGGATGAAAAGTTGGGGCTTCCAAATTAATGTAAACAAAACAGTAGGTATTATTTTCAGCAAAGGAAATTTAAAAAAAAATGACAAAATCAATATAACCATTAAAGGACAGAAAATATGTACCTCCTCAACAACTAGATTTCTGGGCGTAACTTTAGATAAACAACTAAATTATAATAAACATATAGACAATTTGGTAGAAAGCTGTAGGGGACCCCTAAATATACTAAGGATTGTAAAAGGTAATGGATGGGGGGCCAGCAATAAAATAATGCTTATGTTCTACAAGTCCTTCATCAGGGGGAAACTGGATTATGCCAGCATAGTCTATGACTCAGCTGCAGCTTCTAACAAAGCAAAACTGGACAGGATTCAAAATGCAGCCATGAGAACTATTACAGGTGCATTTATATCGACACCAGTAGAAGCTCTAGAAGTAGCTCTCGGCATACCTCCCCTTGGTCTAAGACGGAAAGAACTGAGATTAAATTATTGGAGTAAAGTAGCACAAGAAGTGACCCACCCAGCACATAAAGCATTTGTCAAAAACCAACCAAGTGTATGGGACGTCCCCTTAAATAAAGATAGATATCCAACAGGATGGAGAACTATAGAAGACCTAATGCAGTTCAAAGAACTATCAAACACAATTGAAAATAGTAATAAATACAGAAGCAAAATACCACCCTGGGAACTAAAATCACCAATCATAGACTACTCACTTACTGAAAAGATCAAACAAAACATAGAAGATAAGGAAGCCAAAATGATAAGTAGAAAGTTCATAGAGCAACTAACTAAACAAAGTCTGGCCGTCTACACTGATGGATCCAAGGGTGATAGTGGGCAACTAGGTGCCGGAGTTGTAATACCACAATGGGGAATAAAAAAGAGCTACAGTATAACGGAAGGGGCATCGATTTTTACTGCAGAGATGGTAGCAATTCTTAAAAGTCTAGAAATAATCGAAGATAACCCACCACCAAAGCTGTTACGATATTTACAGACTCACTATCATCACTACAAGCACTAGAACACCCAGGTAAATGTAGCCGGCCAGACATAAAGGAAGAAATTCTAGCAATTAATACATCACTAGAGAACAGAGGATGTAGTGTGAGGCTAGTGTGGGTTCCAGCACACATAGGTATAGCTGGCAACGAGTTGGCAGACCAGAATGCCAAGAAGGGAAGAACAAGTAAAAACAATATAAAAAGCAGGACTGGGAAGGTCAGAGATCAAGAGCCAAGTGAAGGAAACTATAAACGAGGAATGGAAGACAACATGGAAGGAAAGTAGAAAAGGCAGACACGCGTTCAAACTGCTGAAAGAACCAACGAGGACATGCCAGGTCAGAGAAGAATTAAAGATACCATCGAACAAAAAACTGTGGCGTCTCCGACTCGGTGCGGCATACTTCATGGTAGAAGAACCACACTGCCAAGAATGTCAGGAAGAGAATGACATAGACCACTACCTGATCCACTGTAAAAAGTATGAACAACAAAGGCTTGAATTAAAAACTTACTATAGAAATCACAATATAGACTTAACAGGTGATAAGGTTTTAAGTATAGATGCCCCAAGAGATGCCCAATCAATACTTAAAAGATATATACATAAAACAAAGGAAAAAATATAAGGTTAGAACTTCAGGAAAATCATCCAACTAAATAGAAATTAAGCAGCAAGAACTAACAAAGCATTAACAAACAAAAAAAAAAATAACTACTCATAGGACAAGGAAAGACAAGGTATAAAAAAAAAAAAGGGACAACAACTCAAAAAGAACAAATACTAATACAAATTAAAACCAAGTGTAAAGGACAATAGTTATCTAGAAACAATACAAAAGAGAAAATAAAATTGACAAATACTAATATAAATAAAAATCAGCAACTGCAAAAGACAACAGTTATTTAAATTGAATACAAAATTAGTAAAGAAAATGACACTAAATACCCCAATTATAACCAACTTTCAGGTTGAACAGGGTAGACCAAGATGGAAAGAGAAGAGGCAACAATGATCAGAGGTGAGTGCCCGATCTCCACCCATCATTTCATCAAAACAACAACAACTTTTGCACCAAACTGGATAGTCTCCTTTTGGCTGCTAAGTCCCGCATTCTCTTCAACAGCAGAAGCTGTATAGGACAGCTGTCATCTTCTTGCTCGTACCAAGCCATCGCTGTTTCTAGTGCTATAAAGGCCTCTTCAGGACTTGGTCGACGTTTTGGGTTTTCTTCATAATCTACAAGTACATCATGTACTTCTGAGTAGTCTTCATCATCGGTCACTACATGTATTTGGTTTTCTTCTTGCACAAAAGACAAAATTTCTTCGTCATTCAAAAACTGAAAACCAGAATCATTATCATCTTCTAGCCACATGTGTGCATCATCTTTGTCACAGGCCGAAAATCCGGGCATTGCTTGAAACAGTTCCACAACTTCATTTATACAATCATCATTTGTGTCCAATACAGTAGTTTCATTTCCTCCTTTTTTCCCAAGCAATCTATTCCAAGCCTTGTTGAGATTATCTTGTGACAGGGTGGTCCAAGCATCAGCTAACATATATCAGCAGTCTTTGAGATTAAGCTTTTTGGAAAACGCCACCACACTTTCTTCATCTTCAGCCAACAATAAACGACGCATGACTTCCTTCTTGTACATCGTTTTAAGCTTTGCTATAACACCCTGATCCATTGGTTGAATCAGTGCTGTTACATTGGGAGGCAGAAAAATTACTTTAAAATTTGCATCAACTGCATTCAATGTATCCGTCTCTGGATGAGATGGTGCATTGTCCAGTAGAAGAATTACTTTTCCAGTTTTCTTTTCTTGTTCTCTCAACCTCTTCACATTTGGGATGAACGGATTTGTATACCAATCAAGAAATATTTCACTATTCATCCAAGCACTCTTCTGTGCTTTGTAGCACAATGGGAGACATGTCACATTCTTTAAACAACGTGGTTTTTTGGCTTTACCGATCATTAGCACCGGTAAACGATGACTTCCACTGGCATTCGCGGCTACCAAAATTGTTACTCTCTCTTTGCACTTTTTAAACACAGGGGAAGCTGCTTCGCGCTGAGATGCAAGTGATTTTTGAGGCAATTATTTCCAGCATAAGCCAGTCTCATCGGCATTATACACATCGAGTGAATAATCTTCTTCTTCCAAAAAAGCCAAGAATGTTTCTTTAAAATTTTCAGCGGCAGTTGCATCTCCAATTCTCGTATGCCATGACGAGATTTAAAGTTTCTTAACCATCCCTGGCTAGCCTTAAAGTCAGGAGGACAGTCAAGTTGATTGTTGAACTGAAGTGCCTTTTCACACAATAGAGAACCAGAGATAGTTTCCCCTTTGCTTCTTCTTTGCACAAACCATATATACAAAGCCTCTTCCAATTTCAAATCTTTCGCATGTCTCATGGTTTACGTTTCTTCGACCCATTTTCACTATCCAATTTCGGTGCAAAACTCATAATTTTATCCTTGTTACTTTTGATGTCAGAGACGGTAGCTTTCCCAACATTGGAAATCCTCGCAAGTGAAGACACAGTTTCACCCTTTCCTAGTCTCTTGATAATTTCTGTTTTCGTTTCAATTGACAAAACATTGCGGTTCCTTTTATATGCTTTAGGCCTTCTGGAAGATTCCATATCGCACAGAGAAATACTTGCACACCAAAATTATTCTGCTGTAGTAGCAGACACAATTATTTTAAGTTGAACTGTCTGTTTAGCCAGTGTTCTGCCTAGAACGCATACGTACACTAGATTGGTAAACCAGATATTAACTGACTTTATGATCTGACTGACTTCCTGTACGTAAGCGACTGACCATTAGCCCATTCCATCCTCTACAAATTGTTCGCACACATTTGAAGCTTGCAGCATCAAAAGATTCAAAAATAAAGTCTAACATGACTGGTGGCGCCTGATTTTTTTTTTTCTCGAAAAAGTGTTCGGATAATTGGATGTTCGGATAATTGGGGTTCGGATAAATGGAGTTCTACTGTAAATGGATTGCATTCGCAATAAGGAAAGAAGTAGAAAACTAGACAACTGAAAATTAAGTGTATTACTTCATATTTACTCGTTTACGATCGCCTCTCTGTGGAATGACCTTGCTACGAAAAATAGTAAACTAGCAGAAATACCCGGGGTTGCCTGAGTAAATTAAAGTAACTGAACTTTTAATAGTCTTTTTCGTCTGTTAAAAAAAGACATAAGACTTGATTAATTTGTTGTGTATAGTTGTTTATTCAAAGATACATATTCATAATTAATGAATAGTATTGTTACTGAACACCACAGTATACACATTGTTACACGTCTTTCTGGTAGGGGCATAAACAAAAAGATTATTTGGACTTCCAACTCTTGAACATCCTACATACAGTTGTCTTTGAGAAAAGCAAGACTCCTCCAGTTGTAAGCCAGCAACGGTTAATGTTTTTCCTTGAAACTTGGTTAATGGACATGGCAAAACTCAGCCGAAGAGGAAATTGTAGTCTCTTGTAGCAAAAGGGCATGTCAGATGGTTTGAGGGGTATACGTGGTATAAAGACATCTTCTCCCTTGACACAGCCAGTAATGTATAGTGGCCTCGATGACACGAGACATTAGTTTTTTAATGACAAGCCTTGTGCCATTGTAAAGTCGAGGCTGGTCTAAGCCACATAGAAGCATAATTGGTGCTCCTAAATATAGCTCAAGGCCTGGTGGTTCTTATGAATTTATAAATTCTGTAGGGTAATTCATAACCTGTGATAGATCCTCAACAGTGTCAACTGATTTGTATGCAAGGGAGTTTCCTGGTATCAAATCTATAAGTTAATTATTAATATTGTTCACAGCGACATCTTTTAGTGCAAGAATTCCTCTTTCATATAGCAACTTATGATTCTGATAATTTTGTTCAAGGTTTGGAAATACCTTTTTTTGACCAAATCATCAACTGACGACCATTGTGTTGATTGGAGCAGGGTTTAAAATAACTATCACTATCAAGAGCCATTTTCCGTTCTCCAAGCTGTAATAACTTTTGGGCAAACTGACCAGATAACTGATCTCCAAAAAGAAGTGCTCTCTTGTTAGTAGAAAGGTTCATTGTCTGGACATGGCGCCAAAAAGAAGAAGATTTAAGGCAAGCGTAGATCACATCTGCTTTTGTTCCTCTTGGAATGACTGGTAGAGTTTGCCGAAAGTCACCAGACAACACTAGAGTTGGATACTTACAATTCAATATGTCTTGAAATGTTCTGTCAATTTCCTCTAAAGCTCTCTTATGGGCCATTGTGTACTCGCCCAAAAAATCAGCTGACACTTTTTAAGAACGTGAGCTACTCCAGAAGTCTTGCTAATGTTGCAAACAGGAAAATCATTGCTGGCTAGTATCGTAGATTTTTGATAGGTATTTAAGATCAATTATGGTCCGGTCTGAATAGAACTAGAACAGGTGATAGCTCAGTGGGAGATAAGGTAAAGAAATAGATTTTTCACGAGTGAAATGGTGAAAGGTAAAGTCTGTCCCTGGATTTGAGAGATAATCTATTAGAGATAATCTAATCCAGCCTATCTGTTACGACTGAGATTTTTAGATCGGACAATTTTCCAATATATATATATACATATATATATATATATATATATATATATATATATATATATATATATTGTGTGTCACTATCTTCCCCCAATATATATATATATATATATATATATATATATATATGGTTGTGATGAAATAACAGCTGAAATGATACAGGCAGGAGGAGAAGGCAGCGCTCGTATATACCATGCATTATGCTGCAAGATCTGGCAAAGCGGAATTTGGCCCAAGGAATGGAAAAGATCAATTTACATACCCTTGCCAAAAAAGGGCAACATGAAACTGTGCACAAACTACAGAACTATAGCTCTTATAAGCCATGCCAGCAAAATACTATTACAAATCATAATGAAAAGGATGCAACAAAAGCTAGAAACAGAAATAAACGAAGTACAGGCGGGTTTTCGACCAGGTAGAGGCACTAGAGATCATATATTCAACATGAGGATCATCATAGAAAAGTGTAGAGAATTCAACGTTGACCTACATACTTGTTTCATTGATTACACCAAAGCTTTCGATTGTGTACAACATCAGCAGTTATGGGCTATTATGAAAAATATGGGATTTCCAAACCACCTTATACAACTCATCGCACTGCTGTACCAAGAACAACAGGCAGCCGTAAGAGTAGAGGGGGAAACATCAGAATGGTTTGAAGTACAGAAAGGAGTAAGACAAGGCTGTACCCTTTCCCCTTACCTGTTTAACATTTATGCCGAGAATATCATGAGAAACGTAAGAGATGACCAAGAACACACAGAGTTTGACTCATTTAACATCGGCGGGTACCAGATCCCGGAAATCAGATATGCTGACGACACAGTCCTCCTATCGACCAACCCAGAAGGACTTGAACAATTAATTCTGTCCACCAAAAACACAGCGAGGCCCAGAATCTATACCTAAACACCAAGAAGACCAAAGTATTGACAACAGACAAAGTAAAGACCAAACAAGAAATTGAAATTGATAACGAAGAACTGGAAAGTGTTAATGAATTCGAATACTTAGGATCAATCACCAACAGCTCTGGCGACTGTGCAGTAGAAATTAAAAGAAGACTTGCAATTGCTTCACATAAACTAATACAGATGAAAAACCTATGGAAAGGCACAAGCAAAGAAACAAAGTTACAACTGATCAGAGCATGTATATTCCCAGTAGCAACATACGGCTGCGAGACTTGGACACTCAATAAAACAGTTGCAAAAAAGATTACATCATTCGAAATGAAATGCTACAGAAGGATGTTGAGAATACCCTGGACAGAAAAAAAAGACCAACAGAGAAGTACTGCACTCACTAAACGTACAGGAACATTGGCTCCTAAATACCATCGCAATAAGGAAGCTGAAATTTTTCGGTCATATAAAAAGACATAGTAGTCTGGAAAAAACAGTGATGGAAGGCATGGTCCCTGGAAAAAGGGGAAGGGGTCGACCTAGACGACGGTGGACCCAGGACATCACAGAGAGTCTGAACTTGTCTTTGGCTGATGCAGGTCGACTTGCCCAGAATCGTGATGCGTTCAGAGCAGCTGTAATAGAGACAACGTTCTGGAAAGAATACGTCACATGATATATATATCATCATCATGTGACGTATTCTTTCCAGAACGTTGTCTCCATTACAGCTGCTCTGAACGCATCACGATTCTGGGCACGTCGACCTGCATCAGCCAAAGACAAGTTCAGACTCTCTGTGATGTCCTGGGTCCACCGTCGTCTAGGTCGACCCCTTCCCCTTTTCCAGGGACCATGCCTTCCATCACTGTTTTTTCCAGACTATTATGTCTTTTTATATGACCGAAAAATTTCAGCTTCCTTATTGCGATGGTATTTAGGAGCCAGTGGTTGAATATATATATATATATATATATATATATATATATATATTATATATATATATATATATATATATATATATATATATATACATATACATATACATACTGTATATATATTCAACCACTCACATCTACACACACACAGATACGTGACGACAATTAGACGCACAGACGTGAAAACTATATCAATGAAATAGGGATCTTTTGGGACAAGCTGACCAACACACGTAAATATAGTTTATGTAAATTTTATTTATCATAAGAAAACTTCACAACAGCAATATTTTGAATATCAATCACATACAATAAACTTAAGTTAATGAATTAATCAAGAAAATAGACTCATAGGTGTAATCCTCCCTCCCTCTGTTGAGACAAGATCCCGTTAGAAGAAAAGTTTTAACCCCCAAAGAGTCAAAGATTTATACGCTATGGTCTAGGATTTCCCTCTACAGTAAAGAACAGAGTTTATACGTTAATCTAATCTGAAAGCGACAGCATTAGCAATAACTTGCATAAAAAAATACAAGATATGTGTGAGAATTATTCATTCATTCTTTCTCTCTTCTCAGACGACCGTGGCCACGTGCATTCTTTCTTACCTAATACTTGTGTTGGATCTTCTGGAACAATCTTTAGGACACACACACAGCAAATCCAGTGTTATATTTGGCAAAGAGAACCCCAGCTCCTCAAAGAGATATTAACTTCAATTCTCCGGGGAGCGTTCTCTTTGTTATTTTTATTTAGGATTACTGTTTATGTCACCTTTAATTTGTCCAGGTAAGAAATTTACCAGCGCTCACAGTGTCAATAGCTTGAGATTTCCAGTACATAGAAATGACAGGTTGGTAACTTCTCTCCGTATAAAATTCTTTGTCACACCACCAATGGTCAAACGTCGGGAGATGTTAATGTTTGTTAGGTCGCCGCAACGGGCTGACTGTAAATGAAATTGGAAAAGAAATCTGGATCTATATGCCCAGTTACAAAGTCACTTTTAATGTTCTTTGGGTTTTGTATTTTGTCTCTTTCTGGGTGTAAACACAACCTAAGACAGGGTTACTTTGAAGAGACCCAGATACTAATTAAATTGTTCTTTTGTATGGTTTCTCTCAGATTTATATGGAAGCCGCTGGTGAGGTTTAGGGTTTGACCCAATACTGTGTAAAGGAGAACAAAATACAAATACTTAACCATAATATAGTATTCTCAATCCTATCCTTAACCCGTGTAAATTATAATTATTTTATCCACTTCGGTTATTTAACTTAAATCATAACCTACAAGCTTAGAGCTTGTCTTATGGTTTAAAACTCCAGTGAAATAAATTCTAGTCATTTAAAAAAATCAATCATCATGAATTAGACAATCAACCCCAGCTTTTATTGGCTGTTTGTGATTTTTTAAGGCAATTTTTTTCATTCAGTAGTTTGCCATTGCTTTCTGAACGGTACGGCGCTTATACCATTGTTAAAAATCCACACAAAGCGATTTGCTACCAAACCGCCTGCAGCAGGTTTCGAACCTGGTATATCTGGATTATGAAACTGCGTTCATATCCATTAGGCCACAGACGCTGACTGGTTACTAGCTATTTATTAAATTTATTTTATAGCTGGAATAGTTTAGCTAGAAATTATTATTTATTCTGCTAGCCAATGTAACACAGTACCTAGAGAAATATAAATGACGGACCTATCTAGTAAATCACTCTGCACAGAAAATCTTAGTGAAATATAATCGACGATTTTACCACTTAAATGTCTCAAAACTACTATTATAGTATTTACCTTCACACAAACTTCTAAGACTATCTCCACCGAAAACTAAGAACTCTACTTAATACAAGTGATTCTAGAATCGTAGCTAGATGTCTTCTGAATCTGTATAGTAATGGATAAATTGAGTTAAAATGCTGGGGTATATATATCTCTGAAATCAAAGGGAATGTTACACTATACACCGAAAACCAGACTCTCTGCCAGATTTAGCATCTACGGGAAAATCTCTGCTCAAATTATTTTCAAAAGGAATCTACACACTTTTACCGCTGCAAACTCGAGCACCGAGCGAACGGTCTCTCAGATCAGGCATAACGTAATTGACCAGACCGTGTGAGATTTATTCGATCGAAAAATCACACTATTTACTGCCTGCAGACGTGGTCATTGAACGAAATCGAGCGAAGCCCGTCCTTTGATCTCGTGATTTGCCATGTTTAATTACCTTTCTAACGAACAGATTCAGGGGAAGGTAATAGAAATTGTCTGCCCCTTTGATCCACATTATCTGCTCTTTCTACTAAAATTTATTTCCCATGATCGCTGTCTGATCTATTACGACGATTTTCAATCGCTGGCGTTAATAATTACAGGTAACCGGCTCAGCGTTAGCTAATCTGGTCTGCTGATAAACCTTCATCAAAGGAAATAGCGAACAGCAATAAAATGCGTGCTAAATTAGAAAAAGAGACAGATCTCTGAGTGTAGGATGGTTTTATGCTAACAAACGTGCGTAGGTGAAAGCTAGGTAAAAGAAAAGTGTAGATAATGAAATAGATATATGAAAACTATTATCATAATATGTCGCAGCTAGGTCCAATGGAAGTTTAAAGGCAGAATGAGCTGTTCGACCTCTAGAAAGTAAAGTAAGAACATTGCCCGAGGAAGCAACAGCTAAATCTATTCTTTTCTGTTGATGCACTTTGGCAAGTAAAAGGTTTGTGACAAAGATTTTTTCTGTTCCACCAGGAGCATCAAGAAAAAAATAATACTCCTTTGTAAGAATAACTCATATTGACTGCGATGGACAGTGTAGACTCTCCTATAAGCAGTGTCAAATCTTATGTCAGGAGGATCTTCTACTTCGGTACCTCTTTTTCACTACTTCATTGCTTCTTGTTCCATGTGTAGTATGATGGTGGCTGATGGTACAACAATGTTCTAGCAAAGGGGTCTTGTTGGCATATTATGAAGTTCGCTGTAAGTGTAATGTCTTTTGGCGCTTGTGCTTGCTGAGCAGTAGTATCTGCAGTAAAGTAAACCATTTGGCCACTCTCCAAGTAGACAGCAAGTTGGGAAGGAAAGGGGGGGGGGGGGGGTTTCCCCCCCCCCCCCCCCCAAAAAAACTGCAACCCCTGATTTTGTTTAATCATTTTTTTTTAAACGGGACATCCGTTGATATATTGACCCAAAATTAATGTTAAGGGAAACAATACAATTAATGTCTAACTTTCATTACCAAAAAAAAAAAAAAAAAAAAATTGCATCCCTTGATTTTGAAGGGACAAACCAACAGACTTTCAAAAATATATATTAGAAGCAGTCGTATAGCTGATACCGCCGTAGGAGTATGAAATGTAAGAGATTTCAGTATACCAGTCCAGCTTTACGAGATGGAGTGACCAGATCCCTTTCTCACTGCCTTTGCCTTCCTTAACTCATAGCAGTGTCGGGTTCAAATTTACAACTGAGCAGCATGGAATGTGACGCTATTAGGGTAGCGTTGCGTAGGCAGAAATATAGGATGTTATTCCTGCTTCTTGCGCTAAACAGACGCTAAAGGCCTGCCTTCTGCAAAAGAGCGTAACTTTTGAGTTAGCGGGTGCGGAAGGAGACGAGATGGTAACATGGTAGGGATGTGACGAGGCTCGTAAACAAAAATGTCTGCGTGCATGGTTACCGGTGCGATGACGAGTTTTTTTTTTCACCCTAAATAACGAAAAGGATGTTTATATAATATGACGTGTTAAAAACACTGCACGATATCTTGGTGAGAATATACACGATGATATTTAGTATATGGGTTTGTGATTTCATTGTAATGGAAGATGAGATGTATAGTTGTATCTTCTTCTTCTTCTTTGATCCTTAGCCGCCGACCGTCAAAGCAGTCAGTGGCCATCACGCCTAGTGGCGTCTTGTAGTGCAACAACAAATTGATTCCACTTTGCTCGGTCGGTGGCCATTCTTCGTACAGTGCCCCAACTCTGGTTCATTTTTAGCATATCAGCCTCCACAGTCCTCCGCCAGGTTGTTTTTGGTCGGCCTCTCTTTCGTTTTCCTTCAGGGGTCCAAAGCATAGCTGTTCTTGTGATGGCATCGGGGTCTCTTCTGAGGACATGGCCAACCCAGCTCCAGCGTCTGCCAGCTATGATGGTATGCATGTCCTCACCGGTGTCAATACCTTGTCGAGGTATGGCGGCTTGCGTACCCTGATTACCCCCAGAGCTATGCCAGCGGGAGTTTTGCTCCTGGAAGGTTCTACCAAGCTGGACAGGTTTGCGCGGGCAGGGGTCAGACGAAAGCAGACACCCTGGTCCTCCAGGTTGGGGGTTTTAGCATAGGGCTGACACCCCTGTCTATGTAAAAAAAAAAAAATTGAAGTTACGGAAACAACAACGAATAGTTGTATCTTATGGAGTAGGAAAAAATAACTAACAGCACACGTATATGATGCGGCGCTGCAAAACAGCGTAGCAAGTAGAAGCAATTAAAAGAAAAAAACCTATTGAATCAGATTTCTCACATTTTTCATTCATAAGCTTCTGGGTTCAGTCCTTACACTGTTTGTTCTTCTTCATAGTTACTCTACCAATCTTCGTTCGACCTTTACATTTCAGCGCACTGATACAAGAGTGCACGGATAAAATATGACATACTAAAGTCCCATCCACCAGACACTCACTTTCTGCAGCAAGCTCGCGAAGAGCGAGATGCCTACGCAACGTAACCGACGTTTTTAACCAGGAACCTCGTAACTTTAGCTTCGTAAGGCAACCGCTGTAAACTCTGCCAAAATTACGCTTTCCTAAGACTAGCAGATTACTCCTGTCGCAAAAAGGTCACACGCAGCGAGGCGAGGAAGCTGCTTGAACGACTCTGGATCGAATCTTTTTCTTTCTTTCGAGTACCATTTACTTATTTTAGTTATTTGTTCATGATTGACATGCCTCAAGCTTCCCGCTTTGTTTGTGTCTGTGAGGCTTGTCCCATGTAGGCTCGTCTGCTAGAGTGTCAAGGATGTAAAAGATCCGACACACTGTCTAGTCTGAAGGGATGAAATAATGTATGATATAACTCCAGTTGCAATGCTCTCTATAAAGCGTCATATCTTTGTTCCCAGAGCTGTGTCCGTGTGCAATAAAAACTTCCCAAACACTTGAAGCGCCTTTGATAAAGAAAGATTTTTAAAATATAAAAAAAAATGAACAAAAGCAATCCGACAGATACAAACAGAAGACACAAAATTGGCATTAAAATGCCAGACATTTAATCGCCTTGAGCTGACCGTGTAAATAAACCCGGCGCTGTCTTGAAGCAGACCCGAGACGATAGGATAAACTAGGCCGAGGTGTTTTGTGTTCGCGAGTCAGTCTCTCATAAATATTCTGCCCATGACGGTTTTCTCCAAGGCAAGCTTCAACAATGTATCTTAGACTCACGGAGGCGGGAAAAATGAAGTCGCCGCAGACATTACAAAACAGAGAAGATGAAACGCTTACCAGTCCGCTAGTTGATTGAATTTTGTTTTCTTTGTATTGGGAAGGCAAATGTGAAATGAGAAATCCAGCTTTGGATTTAAAAAAGGGCACACTGGTTGCGACAAACGCGGGAAAATGTTATGCTAGAATAATGATGCAAACAAAAATAGGTAATACGTCTAGGACAAATGACAAAAAAAATTGCCTACTAGGCAACAAGGTGTATCTGGATATGCGTTCTAATATAACGGACGAACCTTGTGTTTAGATTGAACAGTGCATGAGTCGCCACAACAAAACTCCTAAAACAAAAGATATGGTAAGAGAGAAAGATTCCAGAATATTCATCATTCATAAACCTTTAGCTCCCCAAGAAGCATAGGCCTTCAACAAACCCATTCCAAGACCCCATGT
The DNA here is from genome assembly GCA_024509875.1 of Oreohelix idahoensis. Taxonomy (NCBI): domain Eukaryota; kingdom Metazoa; phylum Mollusca; class Gastropoda; order Stylommatophora; family Oreohelicidae; genus Oreohelix; species Oreohelix idahoensis. Next base: position 1,477,724 of record JAMPIV010000784.1, read on the forward strand.
CACGTGCCCTCCGTTTATGGTCTATCCATGTCTTCTTTATCCTTTTTATTTGTGATGAAGGACAGGGTACGAACCCGACTCCTACAAGTCCTATTGCTGCCAAAGTGGTATTATTATTGCTGCATTAATAATACTATTACTTTTACAACAATTACTACCAATATTACTACCGTTACTAAATAAATATCTCAACTATTAATTACTAAGCAAAAAAAAAAAAAAAAAAGGGAATAAATCTGCGCTAAGAATTATTAACAAATACTACCACCTCTTCTCACCCCCACCAGTGGCGTACTTTAAGTATTTGGTACCCTGGGGGATCTTACATATGGTACACCCCCACCTTAAAGAAGTATGTGTGACAGTCGTGGTTGTATCGAACATATGTTCAACCCAGGTTTTGTAAACCGGAAAGTAATGACACTACAAGTATGAAGTTGTTGGGGCCAGTGATGAAGTAATGGTAGTATCTTACAAATAGATGAAAACGTACCTTCACAGTCAGCCGCACTTGCAGACAATTGATGACACCCACCTTGGTTATATATATTTATTAAGACAACGACGCACATCAATATCACACGTTGACATGTTAATGAATATATGAAACTCTCCTCCATCTTTTCGTTAAATAACATATCTGCAATCTGCAACACTCATTAAGTACTATGTATTAGCACATCATCATTCTGCCATCCACATCACAAGATAGGTACTATCTGCACCCGCAGAGTGAAAACGTACTCTATGTGACCGACGAGTATATCTCAATAATCCATTTTACATTCCATCACTTGTACGAGGGAAGGTAAAAAAGTAATACCTCCTATTTTTTATGTATGTAAATACTGCGTCGGTGTGCAATTTGTAAATTTAGCAGGATTCCTCAAACACTCTTCTGCACTGTATAGCATTACCAACCTGTTTCAGTAACAGGTGGCACCACTGTAACAGTTTAAAAATGGCTGCCAAAGACGTTCGGTTAAAACAACGTTATGTCATATAATTCCTCAATGCTGTAGGCGAGACCCCAATTCGCATCCACGAACGTTTGAAGAATGTTTATGGAGATTCAACAGTGGATGTTAGCACTGTCCGACGTTGGGTACATGAGACTTGGGTTCATTTTTTTTTGGGAGCCAGAATCCAAGAGGCAGTCAATGGAATGGCATCACACAACATCGCCAACAAGAAAGAAGTTCAAAAGTTCACCATCTGTAGGGAAAGTTATGGCCTCCGTGTTTTGGGATGAGAAGGGTGTGATTCTTCTCGACTTCTTGGAACAGGGAAACACGGTGAATGCAGACCGTTACATTGAAACTTTGAAGAAGCTTAGAGGTCGTCTTCGGCGACTTTACCCATTAAAAGATCAGAGAACTGCACTACTGTTGCACGATAATGCCACGCCACACACCGCTAAATGCACCATTGATGCGATTGCAGAATTTGGCTGGACATTATTACCACATCCCCCTTACAGTCCCGATCTTGCACCTTCTGACTTCCATCTGTTTGGACCACTGAAAGAAGATCTTCGCGGACCTCACCTTGAGGACACCGAGACCCTTAAACGCGCCGTACGCCAGTGGTTTAGGAAAGAGGACACAAATTTTTACCTTGCGGGAATACATGCCCTTGTGAGAAGATGGACAAAAACTGTAACAAATAACGGAGACTATATTGAGAAATAATTTTTTGAAGATCAGACTTGGGGCTACATTTCAATGTGAATTTTATCTGTTTTCTTGCCTATTGAATGAAATTAAAAATTACGAGGCATTACTTTTTTGACCGACCCTCGTATCATCTCTTCAAACAATAATAGATCTGCATCCGCAGAGTGACACTAATTATCTCATTTATTCATAATCCACATCTTGAGAACCACTGTCCTAATCTTCTTTATGTATAGAAACAAACGGTAACTGAGGTGTCTCTTATATCTGAAAATACATCTACGAAAATCTTCTCTCTTAAACATGTCACTAAATGTTAAATTTCTATTCTAAAAAACCACACGACTGGTAATGCAGTGTGTGAGACCTTCTCGCGGCTAGATCTTTGCTCTGAATGAATTGAAAAACTCTTCTCTCAATATATTCTTTCTAGTTCCTAAAAATGCCTTTCAACTTTGCTCGTCAGGGGCAGTGTTAAGTCATATTTTAATTAAGGGGAGTTAAGTGTTAAAGACTGGAATGTACGGGTCGATTTTTTGTACACGCTAGTTAACACGCTCTGCGTGATGAGATAATTTTTAGTCGGGGGTTGTTGCGGAGTAATGTTTAAACTGTTACCCGACTAGCTGTTTCTTTATTTTAAAAAATATGATAAGGAATCGGGTCGAAGGTTCTATGATATTGTTTTGGGGGGAAAGGCGGATGAATTCGGCTCACATCTCAAGCTGTGAGTTCGCGCTTGAATGAATTGTACTGAGCGTTTTAAGCAGCTGATTTTTCGTGACAGTACTTTGCTGGTAGAGCTTGGAAATGGCCGTTTTACCATTTCTCTAGTGTGTTCCATAATATATTTTTGTGAAGGGAATTTAATAGAGATGGAATGTATTTTCAGGCCATAGATTGTACCGGCCATTATTATTATCATGATTCATATTTCCTTTGATGGATATTGTTCCCATGGATGTTATTGCACTGAGAGAGTTGCTGATGTTTAATAAGAATTATCATGATGTTGTTCCCGTTGATGGATAATTGATCCTGTGGATTATACTGATGTATATTTATACTATGTGCTACAGCCATTTGCCACGTATTTTATACCCGTAGTAACCTGTGACAGTGTGTTGTTTCTGATGTCAACGTTTGCTGTGTCGTCAATAAACTGTTTAAAACGTTACAGCTGTTCCGAACATTTCCTGACTCCTATGTTTGCAGTGGTGTATGATTTCAGTCTGTTCAGGTATGCCAGAAACCTTTAACATTCGCTTATGTCGTTATCTTTATAGTCACACACCTATCGGCCACTAGTAAGCCCGACTAGAGCTGATTGCCATTTATCAGCGAAATTATATATATTTATATTAACATTGTCCAGCAATCCCGCCTGCAGAAAGTGTTACCGCAAATCCAACGGTAACAGGCAGTCACCCTTACTTTTGTCCTAAAAAAATAACAAACAAAAATTATTCACTAATTGGATTCTACCCCTGACGCAGCGTCCTAGTAAATAAGTTTCCCACCGGTCTCTCTATACAAAAACGTTTACTCGTTCTTAAAGTCGCAAACAAATCATTTTGCATCCCTAACTTTATAGTTCCGACAGACTGACTATACGTGGGAACAGTTTAGTTACTCGTTAATCGTTCCTTGTCCCACACTACTTCGCTTTCTTTGGTGATACTAATTCAGTTGGTACTCTTTTGTTATCGGACTAACTCAATTCAGGACAATCCAGCGTTTAAAAAAAAATATGTCAACTCTTCCTACAATTTTCCCACCTGCAAATGGTCTGCAGTAATTGTTTCCCAGGCCAGGACGTTGAACTGACCTTAGCCCGCTAGCTTACAATGCTAATGACCGTACGTGTGTGTCGGTTCACGTATAATACAAACGGTCAAAACCTGCCCTTTCTTTTATGCTAGTCCTTCACTCCATTCCCTGTCACATATATTTTTAACAGTAACTATTAGTATATTAGTGTTTGATGGCACCCCTTCCTGGCTGTCATCAGGGGAGAAAGTCCCCTCGCAACCCTTTAGTGCAGCAATGCACCTCACTACTACTTCTAATACTACTATTAGCAATATTAGTATTTTTGCTATTACTATTCACAAGTATTACGTTTCCGGACATTGACACTTCTTCAGGCTTTCATGATAAGGAGTTGTCTGTGATTTGAATAGATATATAAATAAATAAATAAATAAATATGTATATATATATATATATATATATATATATATATATATATATATATATATATATATATATATAAATATATAAATATATATATATAAATAAATAAATAAATAAATATATATATATATATATATATATATAGAAACGTGTTTAAACTTAAAATAATAAACAGGTTTTAATTAAATCGGAGTTCTCTATAATTTGAATCGATGTCTCAAAATGTGACAAGAGTTTTTTATCTGGACTTTGACACTTCTTCAGATTTTCAAAGGAAGAAACGAACGACAAGAAATATTTCTTTCATCAGGGTAAAGAAATAGGTATTAATTGCCTTTTTTTTAAAAAAAAACATTTTTGCCCTGCAATAATACAATTCTCAAAGTGTGTTCAGAATAAAACATTCTTAATTTCAATAATAAGTAATTAATATTAAACATCATTACCCAATTGAAAAAAACAAACACACTCACACACACACATACATAGAAAAAGAGAGAGAGAGAGAGAGAGAGAGAGAGAGAGAGAGAGAGAGAGAGAGAGAGAGAGAGAGAGAGAGAGAGAGAGAGAGAGAAAGAGAGAGGACAGATATAATGAGTGAAAGTAAGAAAGTACCAAAACTGCCCATGATAAGGAGAATCACTGACAAATCTATTTGTAGAAATAGTGAACATTAACTTTCTCTTAGCAGGTTGAGAATCCTCTGAGTAGTCTAAGAGCTAATAGGTATCCAGGCCACTATTCCCTAATGTACTGAGTTACTGGAAATAGCCCTCATTGATTAAAATATGTCACGAGAGGTTGGTATAGTTTTAAATGAAAGATATCCTGGACACAAAGTTGTATCAGGTGATACCAGGATATTGTCAGATAATAGTCTGGTCTTATAAGAAATACTCCCTTCTCTGAAAGGTGGGGTGGGGGAGGGTTCAGTAGGCTGGTGGCTTCACCTTCCAAACGCGAATGACCCATTCCTTCTCTTTTCTATAGCCCTGGCGCGTGATTCCCCATATTTTTGCTATATTTGCGGACAAATAACTTTGCTATCACAAAGGCGACCCATTACACCGATGATAAAGAAAGCGTACAGCCTTTATTTTGATTGTGAGATCGGTGATGTATTGGGTTCCAGACTTATGTTGTCAATCCTGTGCAACGAATCTGCGCTGCTGGTTGAACCGAAAAGGACGATCGATGCGTTTTGCAGTTCCAATGGTGTGGAGGGAACCGACAAACCATCTTAATGATTGTTACTTTTGCATGACTCCTCCAACTGGACATGATATTTCTAAGAAGAAAAAGCGGCCTGTGACCTATCCGAATATTACCTCTGCTATGCGGCCAGTGCCTCACGGGGAAGGACTTCCTGTTCCGGACCCACCAGAATCTTATACTCTGGATGATGAAGAAGATAATAAGGCCAGTGGACATCCGTCACCTGTAAAAGTATCTACATCAAGAGATCCTGATTTCGTGCCTTTTGAATAGTGCACAGCCACATAAAATTACCGAGTGAATTAAATGATCTAGTGAGAGATCTGGAATTGCCAAAAAATAAAGCAGAGCTGTTGGGGTCCAGACTGCAGCAATGGAATCTTCTAGAAGAGAATGGGCATATGTCTGTGTTTCGTGCTCGGCAAAAAGATCTGCTTCCATATTTCAAAATGACAGATAACATCATTGCATCATTGCTTGCATTGATATAGTGGGTCTGATGGCAGTACTACACATCAACTACAAAGACGACAATTGGAGGCTGTTCATTGATTCGTCCAAGTTGAGCTTAAAAGCTATGCTGCTCCATAATAGTAACGTTTTACCATCTTTTCCACTCGGGTATGCAGTCCACATGAAAGAAACGTACAACAACATGAAACAACTGTTACACACCATCAACTATGACAAGAATAAGTGGCAGATTTGTGGTGACCTGAAGGTCATTGCCATCTTGATGGGGCTACAGCAGGGTTATACAAAGTTTTGCTGTTTCCTCTGTCTGTGGTACAGCCGCGCCAGGACTTTCCAATACAAGAAAAAGGATTGGCCCCAACAACAATCACTTGAACCGGGGAAAAAGAATGTACTTAACGAACCACTTGTAGAATCCCACACGATCTTGCTTTCTCCTCTCCACATCAAGGACTAATGAAGAATTTTGTAAAGGCCATGGATCGAAATGGGGCAGGATTTTTATACCTTCGTGATACATTTCCAAGACTTAGTGAGGCCAAAATCAAGGAAGGTGTATTTGTCGGTCCACAGAAACGTCAGCTCTTCCGAGATCAGCGTTTTGATGATATCCTCACAGGTGATGAAAAATTAGCTTGGATTGCTTTCCAACAAGGGGCCAAAAACTTTCTAGGAAACAATAAGGCTGACAATTACCAGGAGCTTGTAGAAACCCTCTTGCAGCGCTACGAAAGACTAGGGTGCAACATGTCTTTAAAATTACACTTTTTACACTCTCATCTGGATTTCTTCCCTGCTAACTGCAGTGCTGTCAGTGTCGACAATGGGGGACGATTTCATCAGGACATTAACTACCCTCGAAAAAAGGTACCAAGGGAAATGGAATTGTCGCAGAGATTTATGATTAATAAATTTCTATATATTTTTCTCTATTCTACCCGTGTCTTCTACTTTATTATCGCTCTTTTATCCTTTTTTTCGCATTCGTTTGATTGTGAAAATATAACTCTCCCATTCATACCTTCGCCTGTCTCTTTTCTTATTTAGCAACGCATTTTTGTTGCTGATTAGCTAAGTTCTTGAGTAGACCGAATAGTGTGAAATTCGTTCTCGACAGACATAAGATGGCAGACAACCGTCTAACAATTTCATCTGACACGGCGCTCTTGGTTAAGTTTCTTGGTGTTAGGTCTGAGAGGCGCCAACATGCATCGCTAGGAAATGTCCATAGGCAGCGGCAGGTATGAAACGCGTCTGGCAGTTTCAGTGCCGTCGTCTGAGTTTATGTAGGTGTTAAGACGGGAACTATTTCGGGTTTTCGAGAATTAGGAAATCATTTCTTTTCATAAGATATAAACCCCAGTAGTTAGACTTCAGGCATTCAGTACTCCTAAGTTGCAGTAGACGGTTCGCTCGTGCTAGAGAGTAAGCTTGTATAGCGAAGTTCTTAGTTTTCTCGTCAATTTTTGCCGAGCTTCTAGAATACCTATCTAGTGAATAAATTCTAGTTTCGTGGTGATCGCCCGTAGTTCTGTTTGGAGGTAATATTTTATATCTAGTATTTTGTGAGTGATTTAAGTGGTAAATCGCCTATTTTATTTTCACTAGTTAGATTTCTGTGCAGAGGGATTAAATTATAAGTCTGTTATATTCTCTAGTTGACGTGTTACAGTGGAAAGCAGAATAAATTATTATTTCTAGCTTAAACTCACGCAGCTGTAAATAAAATGTAATTTAATTGCTAGTAACCAGTCCGAGTATATTGTAACTAACTTATAACTGCATTGAGTCATCATTGAGTATTGACGGAATACGTAGGTATTTCTAATTCATGATGATTGATTTTTTTTAAACGATCATAATTATTTCACGGGAGTTTTAACGTTAAGACAAGCTCTACGCTTGCAGTTATAATGTAAGTTAAAACCGAAGCGAATATTATGGTTAAGAATTTTGTACTTTTCTCTTCCTTATACAGTTTTGGGTCAGCCCAACTTTTACCAGCGGTTTTAGTACAACTGAGAGAAGAAACATTTTTATCTTTAACTACGTGGGTTTACAATTTAACACCTGTCTGGCAGTGTGTGTGCCTCCAGAAATAGACAGAGTACAAATCTCACTAACGGTTTTAAAGACTAAATGCCTATACTGGGCCTATTGAGCCAGATTATATTTCTTCACAAACTCTCATGTACATGCAGCCCTGTGGCGAGAAAAAATTACAAAACATTAACATTCCGACATTTTGACTAATTGTGGTGTGACCAATAATTATCTATTGAGAGAATTTACCAACCGGTCATCTTCCTAAATAAGGGAAACCTCGTGATTCTGACACTGTGTGCCCGCTTAAATCTAATTCTTACCTGAACTGTGTAAATTGACACTAACTTAAATCTGAAAAGAAAACTATCACATGAAGAGGACGCTCCCCGGACCCATTGGATGAAACCAAAATCTGCAGAGCTGGGATCCGCTTCATAAAAAAAAGACAGACAGATTAAACGGTGTGTGTGCACTAACGTGCGCCAGACGGCGAACACCAGCAAGATTTTAGGTAAGAAAAGTGAGACAGGGGCCCCTGCTGAAAGAACAGAGTGAAAGCAGACTGAGTGATTCTTTTATAATATGATTATGGCACCCAAATTTTTGTAATTTCATTTATGCAAATTGTTGCTAAATGCGGGTGTTCCTCTCTTAGGATAGATTAGGGTATACATTCTGTTTCTCAACTTTAGAGGGAAATCTGAGACTATAGTGTATATATATATATATATATATATATCCGTGACTCGTTGGGGCTATCACTTTTCTTCTAACAGGATCGAGGGAAAAGATTACACGTATGGGTCTATTATACTTGTAGTAATTCATTATCTTATATGTATTTTCTGTGCTTGATATTAACATTTATGCGTTGTGGTAAATTTTCCTTATGTTAATAAATTTAGATAAACTTTATTCAAGCGTGTCGGTCAGCTCGTTCCAAAATATCTATATTCCATTGTTATAGTTTTTCCACGTCTGTGCGTCTAACTGTCGTCACTTATGTGTGTGTGTATGTGAGTGGAGATATATATATTAATATATATTATAATAGACTGTCTGACTCCTCTAGATCTGTTGTAGAAGATAGGCTGAAAGAGAGAAGATTCTCGATTTCAGGGACAGACTCGATTAATTTCTCCATCTCACTCGTGGAAATCTATTTCTACTATTATCTCTCACTGTTGCTATCACTGGTTCTAATCTATTCAGAAAGGACCAACCCAAGTCTTAATACCCCTATCAAAAATCTACAACAGAATGGTGGCTCGTTTTCGGGAATTGAACTCTAGTCCTGAGCAATTACGAATATCAGCTCGTCTGCAGGATTACTTTTCTTTATTCTGATGTAGAGTAAAAGTGTAATGTCTAGAGAGTTTTAATATCTTTAAAAAATAACTATCCCGTAGACAATCGATCTGTTTATGGGCTTGCTGACCACACGTATGGAAATTGTTTTTCCACAGCATTTTTGAGTATATTATACATTTTGATTTACAGGTTGATTTTGTCGGAAGTTTCGTTATATGTTGATTTTGTAATACTAAACCGCTGGTAGATTTTGTGATTGTAAATACAATCACAGGGTAGTGAAGCAGAAAGTGTTTGAACTAAGTTAAGGAGCGTGGTCGGACTATTCGTCCTGTTAATTGCCTCCCTTACCCTAACTGTCTTCAGGGGTGAACTTGCAGTGGATTTAAAACTTAAGGGATTTTTTATTCTCCTTAAAATTTTTACAATAATTGCTTTGTTTCCACTGTAGCAACTTATTTTGTTAGTGATTAATCTTAACTACCATTTATTTGGCATAGTCGCTTGCATTTAGAGCTTTTATTGCCGATAAGCTGCAGCGATAGTTAGATAACTATTTAGGAGGAGGTATCCCAGCTGCACCCCAATAAATAGCAGGCTTATCACCATTCGTATTGCAGCACATCCAAAGAACATCTCCATCATACTGGTATATGCCCCCACTACTGACTATGAGGATGAGGCAATTGATACATTTTATGACAATCTGGATGAAGCAATTAAGAAAATTCCAAAGAAAGATCTTCTCATCGTTCTAGGTGATTGGAATGCTAAAATAGGGCCAGATGCATACGGTCACTGGGCTGGCACAGTGGGGAAATTTGGGACTGGAGAAACCAACGATCGAGGACTAAGGCTACTAGAATTTGCCAGCAACTATAAACTAACCCTTGCAAATACACTATTTCCTCATAAGTTATCAAGAAGAACAACGTGGCATGCCCCAAAAACGGAGATACATAACCAAATTGATTTTATTCTTGTATCCAAAAGATTCAAGTCCAGCATTAATAAAGCCAAGACTAGGACTTTTCCTGGCGCCGACATTGGTAGTGATCACGACATGGTATTGATGACGCTCAAGCTTAAACTCAAAAAGAACTATAATCAAAACAGATGTTCTCAGTTAAGATTCAATTTAGACAAATTGAAAGATCCAGAAATCGCGGGAATCTTTGAGGCAACTGTTGGAGGAAAATTCGCAGCTCTCAACTTTTTGGAGGATGATATCAACTCAATCACAGAGAACATGAAAGACGTGCTCATTGAATCAGCAACAGAAATACTTGGTAAAAGAAAGAAAATAAACAAACCATGGGTTACAGATGAAATTCTGAAGTTATGTGATACACGGCGAGAAATGAAAAAGGTTAAGAAAGAGGTTCCTGAAGCAGCGTTGCAATACAGTATGGTGAATAAAAATATTAGAAAGAAAATGAAACAGGCCAAAGAAAAATGGGTAGCTGATCAATGTGAGTCCATTAATACGGGGCTAATAAAAGGTAACAGCAAGGCAGTTTTTGACACATTAAGAAGACTATCAAAACCCCAACAGCCCAGGGTAACTGTCATAGAAGATAGCAATGGGGCTCTGCTCAATGAAAAAACAGCTGTAATGAGAAGGTGGACAGAATATTGTAAAGAATTATATAACTGTAAACTTGACACTGACTTAGGCATATTAAACAACATTAAGTGCGAAAACAGAGAACTCGGAAATGCAGCAATACTACGGGAAGAAGTGGAAGAGGCTATATGTTCGATGAAAGGAGGGAAGTCACCGGGTGTGGATAATACACCAGCAGAGCTCTTGAAATATGGAGGACCAGATATAGTAAAAATCATGACAACAATTTGCCAGAAGATATGGAGTACAAAAAAATGGCCAAAAGAATGGACGCAGTCATTAGTAATACCGCTTCCAAAGAAAGGAAATCTAAAAAATGTGCAAGAACTACAGAACCATTAGCCTTATTAGTCATCCAAGTAAGGTGATGTTAAGGATACTTGTGAACAGAATAAAACAGAAATCAGAAGAAATCTTGTCAGAGGAACAGGCTGGCTTTAGACCAAAAAGAAGTACCTCAGAACAAATCTTCAATATTAGATTACTGATCGAAAAACATCTCCAGCATCTACATGATTTATACCATAACTTCATCGATTTCACAAAAGCCTTCGATCGAGTCTGGCATGAAGGTTTATGGCAAATAATGAGAAATTCAATTTTGATACCAACATCATAGATATCATTGAAGCACTATACAAGGACGCAAGCAGTGCTGTTTTTGCAAGCAATGACATTGGAGAATTTTTCAAAACAACTGTAGGAGTTCGCCAGGGATGTATCCTGTCACCAGTGCTCTTTAACATTTATCTAGAACATATTATGCAGGAGGCTCTCTGCGATTATAAATCAACCATATCGATTGGAGGCCGACCTCTGTGTAATCTACGTTTTGCTGATGATATTGATCTGATAGCTGGAACAGAATCAGAACTTCAAGACCTTACCTCTAGACTGGAGAAAGTAACAAGAACATATGGGATGGAAATTAATATAGAAAAAAGCAAGATATTGGTGAATAGCCATAAGAAACATGTTCCGACCAACATTACGTTAAATGGGCAAACGTAGAAGAAGTTAACACCTTTAAATATCTCGGGTCCACTATATGTAGTGATGGAAGATCAAATAAAGAAATCAAGACAAGACTTGAGATGGCCTCAGCTGCCATGACAAGGTTGAATGTGATCTGGAAAAGTAACATCAGTTTTCCTGTGAAGATCAAATTATACAAATCACTTGTATTATCTATTCTCTTGTATGGGTGTGAGGGCTGGACACTCACTGCAGATACGGAGCGAAGGATTCAGGCTTTCGAGCATAAATGTTATAGAAGAATTTGGCGCATTTGCTATAAAGAGCACAAAACAAATGTCTATGTTAGAGAGAAGATAAACACCTATGCAGGCCATCAAGAACCACTTTTGTCAATAGTGAAACGTCGAAAGCTTGCCTGGTTTGGGCATGTAACTCGTCATGACTCCCTTTCGAAAACGATCCTCCAGGGAACAGTCGAAGGTAAACGGAGAAGAGGAAGGCAAAGAAAATCCTGGGCTGATAACATCAAAGAATGGGCAGGACACGGTTTCTCCACACTTGTACGCATTGCTGAGAATAGAGAGCAGTGGAGGACCCTGTCTGCTGATGCTTCCACCATGGCACCCGTACGACCCATGACGGGTTATGGGTTGAGATGAGATGAGATGATCCCAGTTAAAATATATCATCGTTTGTTGGTATTTTTCTCATAAGTGGTAAGGAACCAGTATATCTTTTTCTTACTTCTGTCTCGACTAAGTCTCAGTCACCTATTTGCGATGGCAGAGAGGGCAAAGCGTAGGCGGATCCTCAGAGACGAAGCGAGAGAAGAAGGTTTCGACGGAGACGAAGCGAAAGCGTTTGTCAGGGACGAACTTGAGAGATATGATGCGGAGCAGAAGGAAAAAGCAGCCGAAGCTAGAGAGCAGAAGAAGATTGAGGAAGAAATGGAAATTCGCAGGGCGAACGAAAGAGAGAAGGAGAGACAGCATGAGAAAGAGAGGGAGGAAAGACAGCATGAGAAGGAGAGGGAGGAGAGACAGCATGAGGAAAGAGAAAATAAGCAACGACGACAGCATGAGCTGGCGCTTAAAGCTCTAGAGGTCCAAAGTCGTGGCGCTGCCTCTACCTCCAGCAATAGAGAGTCTTCTCTTCTCTCTTCCTTAACTAATCCTTCTAACACTCAGTCTCTTCAACTCACAGCTATGTCTTTCACTCTAGAATCTTTCCCGTGTCCTAATGAGAATATTGACACATGGCTAGAAAAATTTGAGAAAATTGCAACTCTGTACGGTTTAGGGAGGTCGCTTTGGAATATGAAGCTTTCTCGGGCTTTGAAAAGCAGTGCGTATGATGTTTACGCCAAACTGGAAAGCAGCCAACAAGACAACTACGACGTGTTGAAGAAAGCTTTACCTGAGCGCTTCGAAAGGAATGCGCGAAAGTTTTTGCAACTGTTTCGCAACAGCAGAAAGGAGAATTCTGAAACTTTTCAGCAGTTCTCGTCTCGTTTGAAGGGATACCTGTCAAAGTGCCTGGAGCTCTCACAGCTCGCTTCTACCTATGAAGGTCTTGCGGAGTTCGTTATATGCGAACAGATAAAGAACACTTTGTCTGCTGACACCCGGAGATTTCTAGCTGAGCAGGGTGCAGAAAAGCTTGAAGACATCTTGAAAAGTCTGAGCGATATCATAATGCGCTGGCAGAACTGCTGGCCACAAAACGTAAACCGACAGAAGAGCCTTTTCGAAAGAATAATCTAGACCAATCTTCTCATGCTTCTCACCAAAATAACCACAGAGAAACTGGACCCCAAAACCTCCCTCCTGAAAAAGTCTAAGTTCTACAAAAACAAGTACTCCACCAACAACAAACAGACTGATCAACCCAACCGTCCTACATGGCAGCGCGGTAAGAAAGGACAAGGTGGCAAAGGGAAAACCCCTGAGCACGGGATAAATGATCAGAGCAAGCACACCGAACCTAAACGCATTGGATGCTTGCAAACAGACTCGCAAGAAAGAACTATTGTCAGTGATTCTCAACCTGAGGGAGAGATGCCCTCTACGCGAGGTACTGTTGTTTTAAACGGGACTTCAACTTATTGTTTGTTTGACACGGGGCTTTCTTTTGATTGCATCGTTGCCAGGCACCTGGTCAAACCCGGTCAAGAGACAGAAGAAACCGTCAAACTTTGTGGAGTTTTTAAGAGTGATGCTCCAACAACGCTTCCCATTGAATTGGTTGAGATGCACTCTGATTTTGTCAGAGGTGTGATCAAAGCGGCTGTTATGGATGACCCGATATACCCAGTCATACTTGGATGTAGATGTGTGTTTGTACGGAAACCGGAAGAGCCAATAGTGGCAACAGTAACTACAAGAGGGCAAACCAAGAAGGAACGGGAGCCGGCGCCAAATTTGTTACCTATGGAACTTAAAGAAGCGCAACAAAAGGACCCTACTTTGGAGCCCTGCTTTAGGAAACTGCCCATGGCTAAGGACCCTAGACAGCACGGGGACATTTTTTCTAAGGATGGCGTACTTTATCGCAGTACGGGCAAGCCTGACCAAGGTTACAATCAGCTCCTAGTACCGAAACACTACAGAAGCCAAATCTTAGAAATGGGGCACTTTCTTCCCTTTAGCGGACATATGGGACAGAACGCCACAAACCAGCAAATACAGACTCACTATTGGTGGCCAAGGATGAACATTGATATAGTCAGATATGTGAAATCCTGTGCCCAGTGCCAACGGGTAGCCCCCAAGCACTGGACCTCCCCAGTTCCCATGGGGCAAATGCCAATAGTGGGGACTCCATTTGAACGGGTTGTTGTCGACATTGTTGGACCCCTAGAAAGGACCAAACGAAGGAACAGGTTTATCCTGACCTTAGTCGACACATGCACTATGTGGGCCGAAGCTATACCGCTAACATGCACAGATTCGAAGCATGTCACAGAAGCCCTGGTGCAGATTTTTACACGGTTGGGATTCCCTCAACAAGTTTTGACGGACAATGGATCCCAATTCCGTAGCCTGTTAATGGAGGAGATCTTTAAGATCTTGAGGGCCAAACACATCCACACCAGCCCGTACCATCCGACCGAAAATGGGCTCATGGAACGTTTCAACGGCAGCCTCACTTCCATGTTACGCAAGCTGGCACAAGAAAAACCGGAGGATTGGGATCTTTTCATTCCTGCAGCCCTATTCGCTTACAGGGAAGTTCCCCAGGCCTCTACGAGTTTTCCTCCAGCTACGCTTTTATTCGGCAGACCTATCAAGGGGCCGCTTGAAGCATTACTTTGGTTCCTGACAGACCAGAAGGCGGATGAGACAGTCGTCTCAGCCAGTAGATATGTATCGGACTTGAAGGAAAGGCTACAGCTAGGATGGAATCTAGCAACAACCAACCTTAAGCGAGCACGCGCTAAGCACGCTAAACGATACAATCAAACAGCGGAAGAGAGAGAACTACAACCAGGAGAGAAAGTTTTGTTGTTACTGCCAACCGGAAGCAACAAACTACGCATCGTGTGGCAAGGGCCGTTTAACGTCCTGAAAAAGAACTCGAGAACCAATTATCAGATCTCTATCAAAGGAAAGAAGATGGTTTACCATGTAAATCTGTTAAAGAAATACTTTGAAAGACCGGTGCCGTCCCCCGAACATCTCCTGGCCGTCGCCATAGCTACCGAAGATGTTGAAGATGAAGTTAGTTGCATGGAATATCCATTGCAACAAACGGAATCTTTCAAAGATGTGAAATTCGGTGACACTCTCTCTGAAGCACAACAGATAGAAACGAGGGCGCTACTGAACCAGTACAGAGCAGTGCTAACGGATGTACTTGGGCGAACACATCTTGTAGAGTTTGAGATGAAACGGACAAATGAGACACCGGTTCGAACCAGAGTTTACCCTATTCCGTATGCAAAAGCTGATACGCTACGGGAGGAGATAGACAAGCTACGTAAAACAGGAATTATTAGTGAGTCTACATCTTCTTATAGTGCGAGCGTAGTGCTGTTGCAGAAGCCCAATAAGGAAGTTCGGCTGTGTGTCGATTACCGTCTACTTAACACTGTAACGGAATTTTAGCCGGAACCCCTCCAAAGCGCTTCTGAGCTGTTTAGCAAGCTAAGCAAGGCACGGATTTTCTCCAAGATTGACCTCAGTAAAGGTTATTATCAGATACCTGTCAAGGAGGAAACCAAGCCTTTGCTAGCTTTCAGCACTAGTGAAGGACACTATACGTTTAACGTGATGCCATTCGGGCTACACAACGCACCAGGAGTGTTCACAAGGATGATGAGAAAGCTGTTAGAGCCATTGCACAGTCCACATATCCACAATTTTATGGACGATATACTAGTTGCAACGGACATATACGAAGAAAACATTGCTACGGTTGAGATGCTCCTCAGGAGACTACAGGAAACTGCTCTCACAGCTAGACCTAGCAAATGTTTAATCGGCTTCGAAAATCTTGACTTCCTGGGGCATACCATTGCTCACGGTGCCATGTGGCCAGTCGCTAAGAACGTGGAGAAGATACGTGCAGCAAAGAGGCCCAGGACGAAGAAGGAAACACGATCTTTCTTATCACTATGTGCCTATTACCAGAAATTCATCAAAAACTTCAATGGTTTAACAGCACCCCTTACTGACCTTACGAAAAAGGGGCGACCTGAGAGAATTATCTGGGATCCTAAGTGCGAAGACGCTTACGTCACGCTTAAAAAACAGTTGTCTGAATATCCAATTCTGCGACTGCCTGATATTACCAAACCCTTCATATTGCGAGTCGACGCATCGGGACAAGGCATCGGGTCCACCCTGCTTCAGGCAGGCGACGATGATCCGAACCAGCTATTCCCAGTGGCATACGGCAGTCGTAAGTTGAATAAGGCAGAACAAAACTACTCCACAGTGGAAAGAGAATGTCTGGCACTAGTTCATGGTATAAGGAGGCACCATGAATACCTGTACGGAGTAACATTTACGGTGCAGACTGGCGTTTCTTGGGGCTAATAAGGAATATAATGCGAAAATAATGCGCTGGGCACTACTGCTAAGTGTGTATTCATTTAAAGTCGAATACATTACAGGTAAAGAAAACGTGGGAGCAGACGTCATGAGTAGGAATTGGACACAGACGGAGGGGGAAGATGAGAGGGAAGATGATAGAGAACAGACACCCTGAAGCTACGGATATAGGAAATTTATTTCCATAACGTAGACATGGAGTGGTTCCATATCTTAAAGGGGGGATGACTGTCGCAGAGAGATTTATGATTAATAAATTTCTATATATTTTTCTCTATTCTACCCGTGTCTTCTACTTTATTATCGCTCTTTTATCCTTTTTTTCGCATTCGTTTGATTGTGAAAATATAACTCTCCCATTCATACCTTCGCCTGTCTCTTTTCTTACTTAGCAACGCATTTTTGTTGCTGATTAGCTAAGTTCTTGAGTAGACCGAATAGTGTGAAATTCGTTCTCGACAGACATAAGATGGCAGACAACCGTCTAACAATTTCATCTGACACGGCGCTCTTGGTTAAGTTTCTTGGTGTTAGGAGTGAGAGGCGCCAACATGCATCGCTAGGAAATGACCATAGGTAGCGGCAGGTGTGAAACACGTCTGGCAGTTTCAGTGCCGTCGTCTGAGTTTGTGTAGGTGTTAAGACGGGAACTATTTCGGGTTTTCGAGAATTAGGAAATCATTTCTTTTCATAAGATATAAACCCCAGTAGTTAGACTTCAGGCATTCAGTACTCCTAAGTTGCAGTAGACGGATCGCTCGTGCTAGAGAATAAGCTTGTATAGCGAAGTTCTTAGTTTTCTCGTCAATTTTTGCCGAGCTTCTAGAATACCTATCTAGTGAATAAATTCTAGTTTCGTGGTGATCGCCCGTAGTTCTGTTTGGAGGTAATATTTTATATCTAGTATTTTGTGAGTGATTTAAGTGGTAAATCGCCTATTTTATTTTCACTAGTTAGATTTCTGTGCAGAGGGATTAAATTATAAGTCTGTTATATTCTCTAGTTGACGTGTTACAGTGGAAAGCAGAATAAATTATTATTTCTAGCTTAAACTCATGCAGCTGTAAATAAAATTTAATTAAATTGCTAGTAACCAGTCCGAGTATATTGTAACTAACTTATAACTGCATTGAGTCATCATTGAGTATTGACGGAATACGTAGGTATTTCTAATTCATGATGATTGATTTTTTTTAAACGATCATAATTATTTCACGGGAGTTTTAACGTTAAGACAAGCTCTACGCTTGCAGTTATAATGTAAGTTAAAACCGAAGCGAATATTATGGTTAAGTATTTTGTACTTTTCTCTTCCTTATACAGTTTTGGGTCAGCCCAACTTTTACCAGCGGTTTTAGTACAACTGAGAGAAGAAACATTTTTATCTTTAACCACGTAGGTTTACAAGTTAACACCTGTCTGGCAGTGTGTGTGCTTCCAGAAATAGACGGAGTACAAATCTCACTAACGGTTTTAAAGACTAAATGCCTATATTGGGCCTATTGAGCCAGATTATATTTCTTCACAAACTCTCATGTACATGCAGCCCTGTGGCGAGAAAAATTACAAAACATTAACATTCCGACATTTTTGACTAATTGTGGTGTGACCAATAATTATCTATTGAGAGAATTTACCAACCGGTCATCTTCCTAAATAAGGGAAACCTCGTGATTCTGACACTGTGTGCCCGCTTAAATCTAAGTCTTACCTGAACTGTGTAAATTGACACTAACTTAAATCTGAAAAGAAAACTATCGCATGAAGAGGACGCTCCCCGGACCCATTGGATGAAACCAAAATCTGCAGAGCTGGGATCCTCTTCATAAAAAAAAAAGACAGACAGATTAAACGGTGTGTGTGCACTAACGTGCGCCAGACGGCGAACACCAGCAAGATTTTAGGTAAGAAAAGTGAGACAGGGGCCCCTGCTGAAAGAACAGAGTGAAAGCAGACTGGGTGATTCTTTTATAATATAATTATGGCACCCAAATTTTTGTAATTTCATTTATGCAAATTGTTGCTAAATGCGGGTGTTCCTCTCTTAGGATAGATTAGGGTATACATTCTGTTTCTCAACTTTAGAGGGAAATCTGAGACTATAGTGTATATATATCCGTGACTCGTTGGGGCTATCACTTTTCTTCTAACAGGATCGAGGGAAACGATTACACCTATGGGTCTATTATACTTGTAGTAATTCATTACCTTATATGTATTTTCTATGCTTGATATTAACATTTATGCGTTGTGGTAAATTTTCCTTATGTTAATAAATTTAGATAAACTTTATTCAAGCGTGTCGGTCAGCTCGTTCCAAAATATCTATATTCCATTGTTATAGTTTTTCCACGTCTGTGCGTCTAACTGTCGTCACTTATGTGTGTGTGTATGTGAGTGGAGAATATATATATATATATTAATATATATTATAATAGACTGTCTGACTCCTCTAGATCTGTTGTAGAAGATAGGCTGAAAGAGAGAATATTCTCGATTTCAGGGACAGACTCTATTAATTTCTCCATCTCACTCGTGGAAATCTATTTCTATTATTATCTCTCACTGTTGCTATCACTGGTTCTAATCTATTCAGAAGGGACCAACCCAAGTCTTAATTCCCCTATCAAAAATCTACGACAAGAATGCAGCAATTCATAACCCTCCACTCCCAAAGGAGCATAGGCCTTCAACAAACACATGCCAAGTCCTCCTGTCACGTGCCATCATCTCAAGTTCTTTCCATGTTCTCCTCATCATTTTCACCTCTGTTTCCAACTCTCTTCTCCATGTACTTCTTGGTCGTCCTCTGCCTCTCTTGCCCTGGGGGTTCCAGAACAAGGACTGCCTTGTAATGCTATCAACAGGTTTCCTCAGTGTGTGTCCTATCCATCGCCATCGTCTTCTTCTCATCTCTTGTTCCACTGGCACTTGTCCAGTTCTTGTCATCAGTTCCACATTGGTAACCTTGTCATACCATTTTAATCCCTCTATTCTACGCAAGCACCCATTTATGAAAGTCTGTAGCTTTTTGGTTGTTGTCTTTGTTGTTCTCCATGTCTCCGAGCCATACAATAGGACTGACTTCACATTTGAGTTGAAGATTCTTATTTTCGTGTTGGATCCTATTTCTCTTGATCTCCATATATTTCCCAATGCAATGAAAGCTCCTCTTGCTTTTTGTATTCTTATTTTGATATCGCTGTCTGTCCCTCCAACTTTGTCTATATTACTGCCAAGATATGTGTATGATTCTACATCTTGTATTGGCGTTTCTTCAAGTTTAACCCTGTTTTCATTACCTGCATTTATTCGCATTATTTTTGTCTTTTCCCTGTGTATTTTCAGACCCAATTGCTGTGACCTCTCATCGAGTGTTTTCAATTTGTCCTGCATCTGATTACGGTTATGGGACAGGAGAGCCAAATCATCAGCAAAATCCAGATCATCCAACTGCTTAGTCAGAGTCCACTGGATTCCATTTCTGTTGTGTGTTGTCGATGATCTCATAACCCAATCTATTGCCAGCAAGAAAAGAAATGGAGACAAGAGGCATCCCTGTCGCACTCCTGTTCTTATCCCAAATGGTTCTGTAAGCTGTCCTTCATGAAGAACTCTGCACGTCATGTCTTCATAGGTTTTCTTTATTAAATTAATGATTTTCAGGGGAACTCCATAATGCCTCATCAATTTCCAAAGTGATTCTCTGTCCACACTGTCAAATGCTTTTTCGTAGTCCACAAATCCGATGTATAGTGGTGAATTCCATTCCAGACTTTGTTCAACTATTATTCTCAAAGTGGCTATCTGGTCTGTACATGATCTGTTTTGTCGAAAACCTGCTTGTTCATCTCTCAATTTCTTGTCTATGGACTCCTTTAATCTCTCAAGGATAATCCTGTTCAATACCGTTCCTGGCACTGATAGTAACATTATTCCTCTATAATTTGTGCACTCTTGTAGATTTCCCTTCTTAGGCAACTTAACCAGATATCCTTCCTTCCATTCTGCTGGTATCTCTTCTTTTTCCCAGACTTTACCAAGTAATTTATATAACATCTCTGTAGCCGTGTCGATATCTGCTTTGATGGCCTCTGCTGGAATGCTATCAGGTCCAGACGCTTTTCCATCTCTTAGAAGCTTTATGGCTTTCTTTCTTTCTTCCTTCGTTGGTCTTTCACCGTTAATTTGTAGCTCTTCTTCTGCTGGCTGGATGTCCGGCGGGTTTTGTGGAGCTGGTCTATTGAGCAGGTCCCCAAAATATTCTGTCCACCTCTTCATTTGCTCTTGTATATTGCTGAGCAGTTTCCCATTCTTATCTTTTATGAGGCAACTTGTTTGCTTGTATTTCCCTGTTAGCTTCTTTGTGCTGCTATACAGTTCTCTCATATTTCCTTTGGCTGCAGCATCTTCTGCCTCTCTTGCCAACTCCTCAATATACTTCCTCTTGTCTCTTTTGATACTTCTTTTTACTTCTTTGTTTGCTTCTGTGTACACTTCTTGAGCCTTGGCTTTGGAACTTCTGTTTTTGCTTGTGTTTAACTCTGCTTTCTTGTTTTTTCTATCTTTTATCTTATTGATGGTTTCTGTTGTTATCCATGCTTTTTGTTGTCTTTCCCTTTTCCCCAGTATTTCTTCACGTCTCCTTCCATACCGTTTTGACCTGCTGCCAATAGTCTTCTGTATTCTCTACATCTTCCAGCTGTTGGAGCACTTGGAATTTGTTGGATACTGTGACCGCAAATTTGTCTCTTTTGTTTCTTGATTTCTTAGCTGTCCTACATTAAACTGTTGTCTATAATTTTGCATTGTTGCATATCTCTTGAGTTTCATTTTTACTTTGGCTATCAGAAGATGGTGATCTGATGCCACATCTGCTCCTCTATATACCTTTACATCCTGCAATGATGATCTAAACTTCTTCTTTATGCATATATAATCGATCTGATTTTCTGTTCTATGGTCTGGTGATATCCATGTTGCCTTGTGTATTCTCTTATGTGGAAACATGCTTCCTCCTATAGCCAGTTGATTTGGAGCACAGAAGTTTGCGAATAGTTCTCCATTTTCATTCATTACTCCTAGCCCATGTTTTCCCATGACTTCTTCAAATCCAGTATTGACTGTACCTATCTTTGCATTCATGTCACCCATCAAAATTGTGATGTCTCTTCTTTTTACTTTATCCATAATTTCCTGTAGTTTAGTATAAAATGCTTCTTTCACAGACTCTTCTTTGTCATTAGTTGGTGCATAACATTGGATGACATTGACATGAATTTTCTTTTTAGCTGTTTCGAAAATAGCTGTTATTATTCTGGGTCCCACAGCTTCCCATTCAATGAGTGCTTTCTGTGCTTCTTTAGATAACATAAGAGCTACCCCTTCACTGTGGTGTGAACTTTCGTCTTCGTGTCCTGAGGACAGCACCAATTCACCTGTGATGAGTTTCTTCCTGTCTACCCCCTTCCACTTTGTTTCACACATTCCCAGAACCTCGATTTTGTATTCCCTCATTTCTGCTGCTACTTGTGCCACTTTCCCTTGTTCGTTCAATGTCCGAACATTCCAGGTGCCAAATCTGGAAGTTCTCCTAGAAGAAAGAAGGTTAGTCAGTAACACAGACTCCTTTCGGCTTTCTCTGTGTTGCATCATACGCCTCCCCGCGAGAGGACCTTCCCCTATCTTGGATGCTAGCAGACTATTGTTGGACCCTTGTGAGAGATGCTTCAGAAACTCATTACAAGCGACAGGCGAAAAGGCGTTGCTGTGAATCCTTTCCGCTATATGCATTATTATCAAATGATATTGTCGCAGATTTTTGATAGGGGAATTAAGACTTGGGTTGGTCCCATCTGAATAGATTAGAATAAGCGATAGCAACAGTGAGAGATAATAACAGAAATAGATTTCCACGAGTGAGATGGAGAAATTAATCGAGTCTGACCCTGAAATCAAAAATCTTCTCTCTTTCAGCCTATCTTCTACAACAGATCTAGAGGAGTCAGACAGTCTATTATAATATATATATATATATATATATATATATATATATATATATATATATATATATATATATATATATATATATATATATATATATATACACTCACATACACACACACATAAGTGACGACAGTTAGACGCACAGACGTGGAAAAACTATAACAATGGAATATAGATATGTTGGAACGAGCTGACCGACACGCTTGAATAAAGTTTATCTAAATTTATTAACATAAGGAAAATTTACCACAACGCATAAATGTTAATATCAAGCATAGAAAATACATATAAGGTAATGAATTACTACAAGTATAATAGACCCATAGGTGTAATCTTTTCCCTCGATGTTTAGCCCACGATGGTGTAATCTTTTCCCTCGATGTTTAGCCCACGATCCTGTTAGAAGAAAAGTGATAGCCCCAAAGAGTCACGGATATATACACTATAGTCTCAGATTTCCCTCTAAAGTTGAGAAACAGAATGTATACCCTAAGAGAGAAAAATGTCATTTGCAACAATCTTTGCATAAATGAAATTACAAAATGGGTGCCTGAATATAAAAAAATGGAAAAAGAATCACTCGTTCTGCTTTCACTCTGTTCTTTCAGCAGGGCCCCCTGTCTCACTTTTCTTACCTAAAATCTTACTGGTGTTCGTCGTCTGGCGCAAACTTTAGGACACCCACACACTTTAATCTGTCTTTCTCTTGATGAAGCGGATCCCAGCTCTGCAGATTTTGGTTTCATCCAATGTTCCGGGGAGCGTCCTCTTCATGCGAATATTTTTTCAGACTAAGGTTAGTGTCACTTGAATCAGTTCAGGTAAGAATTAGTTTTAAACGGGCTCAGTGTCAGAATCACGAGGTGTCCCTTACTGAGGAAAAATGGCAGGTTTGATACTTCTCTCACTATAAAAATTCTTGGTCACACCACAATTAGTCAAAAATGTCGGAATGTTAATGTTTTGTAATTTTTCTCGCCACAGGGCTGTATGTACTTGAGAGTTTGTGAAGAAATATGATCTGGCTCAAAGGCCCAGTATAGGCATTTAGTTTTTACAACCGTTAGTGAGATTTGTACTCTGTCTATTTCTGGAGGCACACACACTGCCAGACAGGTGTTAACTTGTAAACCCACGTGGTTAAAGATAAAACATGTTTCTTCTCTCAGTTGTATTAAAACCGCTGATAAAAGTTGGGCTGACCCAAAACTGCATAAGGAAGAGAAAAGTACAAAATACTTAACCACAATATTCGCTTCCGTTTTAACTTACATTATAACTGCAAGCGTAGAGCTTGTCTTAACGTTAAAACTCCCGTGAAATACTTATGATCGTTTAAAAAAAAAATCAATCATCATGAATTAGAAATACCTACGTATTTCGTCAATACTCAATGATGACTCAATGCAGTTATAAGTTAGTTACAATATACTCGGACTGGTTACTAGCAATTTAATTAAATTTTATTACAGCTGCATGAGTTTAAGCTAGAAATAATAATTTATCCTGCTTTCCACTGTAACACATCAACTAGAGAATATAACAGACTTATAATTTAATCCCTCTGCACAGAATCTAACTAGTGAAAATAAAATAGGCGATTTACCACTTAAATCACTCACAAAATACTAGATATATAATATTTACCTCAACACAGAACTACTAAGAACTATATCCAATTCGACCAACTAAATGATGCTTCTATCAACACAGATCTTAGGAATCGAACGCTAGATGTTTCTAGTCTTGACTGCGGAGTACTGAATGAATTAAGTCTAAACTACTGGGGTTTATATCTCATGAAAAGAAATGATTTCCTAATTCTCGAAAACCCGAAATAGTTCCCGTCTTAGCACCTACATAAAACTCAGACGACGGCACTTAATCTGCCAGACGCGTTTCACACTTGCAGCTACCTATGGTCATTTCCCAGTGATGCATGTTGGCGCCTCTCACACCTAACACCGAGAAACTAAACCGTAGAAGCTTCGTGTCAGATGAAAATGCTAGACGATATGTCTGCCATCTTATGTCTGTCGAGAACGAATTTCACACTATTCGGTCTACTCAAGAACTTAGCTAAACAACAATAAAAATGCGTTGATAAATAAGAAAAGAAACAGGCGAAGGTTTGAATGGGAGAGTTATATTTTCCCAATCAAACGAATGCGAAAAAAAGAAAAAAAGGATAATAGAGCGAATGAACGAACGAACGAACTTTATTTTCAAAGGGTTAAGAATTGGGCACGCAGGCCCGTCTGACATTCTGCAATTCCTCTCTCTCTCTCGTCATGTATACTATATACTTTCATCCTCACATTTACTTTAAGCTTAATTAAGGCATTTATCATTATAAAAGTAATATTACATTTGCAATAATCATCATAATTAAAGTACGTTTTTAAAATAAAATTTAAAAATAAAATAAAATAAAATAAATAATAATAATAACGAATTTAAAAATAAAGTAAATAAAAATAAACATTAAAAAAAAAAACAACAACAACAACAACAAGACATACAAATCGAATTCTTTGTACAGTAAATTAGTGATTTGAGACATTCAGAAGTATGTTATAAGAACTCGTGAGATTTTCAAACGGTGTGCAACTGAATGACTGTCGTGAAACATTCTAAATCCACATATATAAATTAAAAAGTAAATGTAAAGCCTAACGCATTAATTCAATAAAAGGGAAAGAAGAATGGTTAAAGACCCGTGCTTTCCAATAGCGTACGCCTGTGTTAATAGAACGTCATGCTAGTTGAACAAGAAAACCCCTTTTTATGCTCCGTCTGCATAAAACTACACACGTTCGAAAAATACAACTAGTACTGTGTTTCTTAGAAAACCTTGAGATACGCAAGCTGCTTAATGACCTAGATTAATACTAGCATTAATGAATTATATACACTACGTTAACATAAACGAAAGGACAGATGGACTTAGGATAGAGAGAGAGAGAGAGGGCTGAACGGAGGAACGCATGCAACACTAACACGCGTCTCGCGATATAAAATTAATGCCACCCCAAGCGTAAGGCATGAAGCACTAACTTTTTTTCAAATAGACAGTGATAAAAAACACTACCAATACGAGGGTTAGGTTTTAAAAACCTGTTTAATGCTTATAATGACATTATACTGTTTTATGTCTGAAAGCCTGACAGTACAGAAGACACCACCTCGTATCGAACTGAACGGGAGGTAGAAGAAAATGCATATTTTGAACGCAGCCACTTAGCTCCATAAAGTTTATATATTTGGGTTCCTTAGGACTTGCTGACAAAGAATATGTTAAGTGTTACGCAAATAGTCTAGGAATTAACAAATTATAGCCAAAAGAAAATAGTGAGGTTGTCTGACAGCACCAAATCATAATTGCTCAGTGGCATGTTTTGAAACCACCATTTTACGGGAAATAGGCCAACAAGTTAAATCCTATTTGATTGGCTAGAAGTATATGTAAGGCGAAACACGATTAGTCGGACTGCAAATACTATTTTTGGTTGTTAGGGGAAACGTAGGAAGGGTAAATTTTTTCAAAAGCTTTTGTAAACATGGTCCTATTGGCTAGACCATTTGATATAGTCAATTAGGAGCGTCTGTTCAGTGCCACATTTTAAAATAAACTTACTAAGAAGCAGTGCGTTGAGATCCAGCTCATATTTTTCTAAATAAAAGCCTGGGACAGAGGCAGATCGAAATTGTGCCATAATTCATCGCCTGTCAACGTATTTGTTTATTATTTCCATGAATTGTGGTAAGATTGACATATTTGATATCTTTCAGATGAAAATTGAATGTGAATTGATGATTTATGTCTGTTTATGTGTGTGGTTTAGTAGCAAACATGAGGCAAAGCCTAGATATTGCTCCAACCGGAACAAAACTTGTCGGAAAAAAGTATAACTGCATGGAAGTGCCAAATAGTACACTGACACCTATCTTATTGTATAGAAGGAATTACAGCTGAAATTGCAGAAGCGTAGTAACCATTAGGGAGAGGAATACTGGTGAATGTTGTTACATGAGAAGCTAACAGTTGGCCTACCGCGCTGAACTCGGTGTTTGTTATGTATTGTGTTTCAGTGTGGAAATAGATTATAAATTAGTTCTGAAGTAGGAGGTACAACCTTCTTGTTTCAGGGACCGTGGTCCTAACTTATTGAAGCAGCACCTGGTCTGAGTTTTGCTGAATCCAGAGGCTGGTAGCTTACTCCTTGGTCAAGATAGCGACCAGTGTTGGTTCTCAAGTATACGGTGAAGCAAGCGAGCAGAAGAGACTGTTTCCTGCCGCCCTCACAGAAGATAAGATTCTGTGGCCAGAGCAGCTCAATCTTATGTAACCCCCCCCCCTCTAAAATTGACAGTATATTAAATAAAGAGGGACAATAAATTGTTTCAAATGACAGGAACTGTGAACTTTTCCCAATACTAGTTCCACCAGAAGCAAACACTTGAAGTCATGATGACAAACAACAACCAAGCTTGAACAAGCCAGTATTACCTCATAGTACTACATCACAACTTACACACATATGATAATAATAATAATATATGTCAATACAAAGATCATATCTATAAATTGTGTACATATAACTTGTGATTACATTTGATTGTGATTCCTGGTTCACTTTGTAGTTGAATCAGGGTATCTTATATTTGAAGGAATTAATACATATATTTTTAAACGTTAAGACTTGACTCATTTAAGATAGTCTTATAGAGTGTTATATGTATGTGAGTGTCACAGTGTTGTAAAGTGTTGTGGATTAAATTGTTTATCTGTCTGTTGTTGTTGTGACTTACACTTCATCATTATCATAACCCTAGACATTCAACGTAGTCATCACAATATTCCAGAATAATTCTGACTGAGGTCTAAATGTGGTAGCAAAGAAAGGTTATCTGTAAAACACTACACCTATTAGATACAGATACCTTCACAGCTGATCTCAGTCAGTACACTAAGTCCCCTATAAATATTTATAACATCCCACTTTACCACAATGACTGAGGGACTTTTTTTTAGGTCCATCAAGATGAGGTGGGGTAAACAGTTACTTTCCTCGTTGTCTTTGCGTCCCAAACTCAAGACCAGATTCAGACTAGGTAGATAGCTAGATAGACATATACGAAAGCAATTAGTTTGCGAAGGGTTGAAAATCGGGCACAGTCCCCTCTTGCATTCTTCCTTCCTCTTGCTCATCTTTTATTACTGTTACTCAAACATTCTCCAACGTACTGAAGGTATTAATGTAAGGGCAGTGCAACATTACAAGGAAGTATAATAGCATACATTAACAGTACCTGATGATGAAATTAAGAATATAAGTTATTAAGAATATAATATTAAGAATAAGTATATTGTAATGAAAACTAGATCATCAGCGCCTCCATACAGTATGTTAGATAAAAGTACAACACAATCAGTTAGGGTGGCATATAATCAGCACTCATAAAGTATTTGAACAGTATACGATTGTATGAGTAAGGACTGTGCGTGTTTTTCAGGTCATTGGGAAGATTGTTCCGAAGATGAGCAGCTGAGTAAGCCAAACTAGTCTTAAATAGGTCTAGCCTGGGCTTGGGTACCTGTAATTCGTTTAAGCGCTGACTACGTCTTTCATTATATTTTAAAAGCGGCCAAAGATACTTTGGAGCATTCTGTGACAGGATTTTGTGAATAAATTTCCCTTTGTTAAATAGGAAGCGCTTCCTGAGGGGTAATATTTGAAGATAATTATATAAATCTATACAATGTGATTGGTGTTTATCAGCAACAAGGCGCATTGCGCGTTTTTGAAGCGAGTGGAGCCTTTTTGTGTTGGAGACTGAACAACCATCCCAGATTGTGGAACAATAGTCTAGATGCGTTTGTATATTCTTCTTCTTCTTTCTCGTTCGCCCTGAAAAGGACGGTGGTTGCGTTGTGTCTGTTTACGCCTAAGCTGTGATATCTGCACCTTTCGGTCGACACATCCGACTTCAGCACAGCATTTTTTAGGGACCGGGTTTGCCTTCCCATTTCGATCCGTACTCGCTCAGCCAGACTGCACTGCTGCAGACTGTTTCCAGGACCACCACGTGGAGGTGGAGTACGGTCTTGACCAGCTCTGGTTCGCTGGCCCTGATGCAAGCAGTCAAGCTATGGGTCGCTGACTGCATTCACTATTGCTGCATCTTTGGGTCCCGTTTGTATATGAGATATGTAAAACATTTTCCTTGCCTCCTCATCCAGGAAATGTTTACTTTTGGCTAATTGGTAAACTTTTTGTGCTGTTTGCTTTGTGAGTGCATGTACATGTGAGTTCCAACTTAGGTGTTGGTCAACAGTGATACCTAGAGTTCTGTGTTCATTTACGTTTTCAATTAGTGATGTTCCAATGAAGAGCTGAAGGCAGCCCAAACAACATAAAAGTAACTTGGTTTAATCTCAGATACACACAGAAAGTCAAAATTTGTTCAGTGAATTATCAAGTCTATGTGTCGCACGTCGGTCAGAATTCACAGTATACAGACGAATATGTGTCTTGTACTGTAGGCTATACAGTTTATGCATGTGAGACAAACAGTACTTAAGCATACTGAATGTCATAAGGTTGTTTACGGTCTTGACTATCAGTCATAACATAAAGACATCTACTACATCTACAGTTAGCCACCATCATTAATTATCCTTCATAACATATGGTGTCTGTTTAATATCAACCATGTTCACCAAAGTATTGCAATAAATCAAATTTCTTATTACAATCAAATATTCGATGTTTCAGGCTCTACTCATTATCAAGAACTAAAAAGTACAATCTTTCAAAGCCATTCATACTTATGTGATATTATTATTAAGAAAATGCACCAGCTAAATTTAATTATCTGTCTCAATACACTCTTGAAGTGAGTTATTCCTTTAAAACCCGGGTTCCCAACCTGTGGGTCGCGACCCCCAAGGGGGTCACAAATTGTTTTCTCGGCATCGCCTCCGTTATTTTTAGTTGCAATTATTTTTATAGGAAATTTCTCCACGAAGGTTTTCAACGCGTATTTATTTAAACATGGCTACACAGCAATATTCTACTAGTAGTTGTAACACTGATTTTTGATAAATGAAAGGAAGTGACTTAAGGTCCACGGTGGGGGATACTGAAAAAATATTAAAAGCCCACCGTGTTCATACATATTAAACATTTTATATTATTTTAATTATTTGCTATGGCGGGCCTTTAATATTTTTTTTCAAATTTCCGCCGCGGCGGACCTTGACTCACTCCCTAAAAATAAAATATACAAATGCAGTGTTATCATTAGAATAAAATTCTATGTTACAAATAGGGTGGGTGTGAAAAAAAATCGAAAAAAGGTGATTCGTCTTACGAGGAAAAAAGACAAAGAAAATAGCCAACGTTACGGCCACAAGGCCTTCGTCAGGGAAAGGAAAGAAGTGAAGGCTAGATAGGACACATAAGAACCTAAATGAATATAAAAATAAAACCTAGGTACTTCAATAAAGGCATCGAAGTCCTAACACCTTTAGTTGACGCCATGATGGAAACCAGCCACTCGCTATCGAGCGCGGGTTAGCTACTGCTTGCACTTTCTAAAACCTAAAGAGCATCAGAAGGTCGTCATCAGTCTGTGCTGTCGGTCGGCTTTCTGCATCGCTATTATCGTTTCCTCACGGAAAACAATTTATTTGGCTAATTATTTATTTATATTTTTATTGTTATATTATTAATATTAATAGGTATATTCAGCAACAGAGCACAGCAGCAGTGCAAGCATCATATGAAGTC
This sequence comes from Oreohelix idahoensis, assembly GCA_024509875.1. Lineage (NCBI taxonomy): Eukaryota > Metazoa > Mollusca > Gastropoda > Stylommatophora > Oreohelicidae > Oreohelix > Oreohelix idahoensis. The sequence goes on from JAMPIV010000784.1 coordinate 1,508,103, forward strand.
GCATTGGACATTGCCAAACCAAACCAAAAAAAAAAAAAAACTTTACACGATTGGAGACACACACATCAAACCCTGCATGTTGAAGACGGTGAACTTAATTCTTGGGGAAGCCAGCGATATAAATATGCGACAAATGTCTCTGTCCAATAACAGTATTCAGAGGCGCATTTCAGATATGCCCGTAGACGTGAAAGAGCAGGTTTTGAATGAAATCAAAGTTTCTCCGTTGTTTTCTTTTCAAGTTGATGAATCAACGGACGTATGTTCATGTTCTCAGTTGCTTGTCTTCGTGAAATATATTCAATCAGATGACATCAAAGAAGAGTTCCTGTTTTGTAGGGCACTTGAAACTACTACAAAAGGCGAAGAGATTATGGAGAAGATAAATACCTTTTTTGAAACTGGAGGACTACAGTGGAAAAACGTCTGTGGGGTTTGTACAGATGGAGCACCAGCTTTGCTAGGATCAAAGTCGGGCTTTCAGACAAAAGTGAAAGAACTTGACACAGAAGTGCAGATATCGTCTGCAGGGCTTCTACGATTCTGTGTCATGGCGAGTGGACAAATGTGTTTGAGCTCCTAAAAATATATCATTATTGTACATCCCTATGTTATTCCATCACTAGTACATCAAGATCATATGTGAGGTGTATCTAGTATCTTCATTTAAAGGAGTATGGATTCTCAAAAGTCGAGTAAGCATGGATATTAATAAATAATGTTGAAATTGAAAAGACAGCGTTCTAGATATGAACAGACTGTACATAGTTTTATCGACGACTGCAACTAATTTGCCATTTGCATGTTGAAATGAAATGTATCTAAATTTGGAGCATCGTGAATAAATATGTATACTGTCCACGTCGTCCATTGTGGCTCAAGTAAGTGTTAAGGAAGATTTACAATGTAATTTTGCACGATGACCACACTTAGTATATTAGCAGTTAATCTACGCGGTAATGTGTCTATCTGTGGTCCAACATGTACTTGCACGGTTTTTTTTTTATTTCCATTTAATGAATAATTATTCATACGTCACTTGGAGTTTATGACGTAATCCGTTCTGCACTAATATATGCAAACGGTTGCTTCGAGGCCTTTCGTCAATGTGATCCGTCAGAAAAAGACGTTCATTTTCTTGCTCCCGATATGGTTGAGAAAATTAGTATTTTTATGTGCCTGTAATTATCTGCGAAGGCCGCCACTTTGTTAAAGAAGATTGCAGTCATTATGGAACAAGCTCAGTAGCTTGCAGAGAAGTATTTCTTGGTAGAATTTTTATCTTCATTTATCTGGTCCACAATACTTGAGTGATTAACTTTGCTAGGCCCTCCGAGTACAGCGGCCAGAAATGAATTGATGAGACAAGACTGTTTGAGGATTATATGCCATGTACTTCATTTGCTCTAAGAAAAAAATGCCATGAACTGTGATTCGTTCAAATGTTATTAAATATGTCGTTCTATGTGGACCCATCCACCTACGAATTTCTCAACTATATTTTGATCGCCTGTTCGTGATAACACTCACCATATTCTGTTGCGTTATCAGCATGATAGATTGATGTCAGTTATGTTTCAAGAGTCTGTTACAAACACGAAACACTCTTTACCAATTCCAACTGTGTAACAGTAAGGTTGTTTGATGTCGGCTGGTTGCGGGGTCTGATGTGTTTGCTACCCTAGACGTGAACTTGTCCTACAGGAACCATCCTGTCATATAATAATAACATTATAAAGAAAAAAGACACGCAACAGCTGATAGATGTGGGCCTCAAGCCGGGATCCTGAACATAATATCCTCCAGTAATGTCTTCAAAATTTTTCAAGTCGGTGGACTACATTTTCTGCATGTACAGAACATTTTTTTAAGATGGCGGTGTTAATCGGCTGCAAGCTGTAATTCTAAACCTAACCCTCGTCAACACACTGTATTTGGATCGTCGTTTCCTGAGGCGTAGGCTGATGCCAGGAGGATTTTTTTGCAAGAAAAAAACAGATAAGTAAATTTATTGATACATGCAGTGTGTGGCTTGAAGAATCTTTTTTGCCAGAGTTCTTTCTTATGCATGTTATATGTATTGCTGTATCTACATGTTTGGTTACAGGCGGGTTGGTTGGTGGGACCAATGAATTCATTATACCTCATTGACGGTCGTGAATTCGTAGGCGTTCTTTAGTTTTTGCATCCGATTTTTTCAACTTAAGGGGCCGGCGAACATAACTGTGTGTTACTGCCTTGAGTGAATTAACCAGATTAATTTTTTGTCTAGTTGTGAAGGTTCTGTAATTTTGTAATTGTTGTCAAGTTAATTGTATTTTTTTTTTGGTTTATTCTCCATTATTGTTTGTGAATTTGTTCATCTAATTTTTACTATCACTCTGTTATTAGATGTAATATATATTGTCAAATTGTGCTTGTATTGTCATAAGTGTGGTAGAGCCAATTTTTTTTTTTCTATAATTCATACATTTCTGCCTTGGGTTTTTCATTAGTATTTTCTTCGGTTGGCTCTTTCACTCTTATTCTGTAATCTTGTTGGTATTTCTATTTTTTGGCTCCTACAATAACATCTATGATTTCATGCAGTTGATTGATATTGAGTGATGAAATAATTGTTGCTAATATTGCTCACATATTGAATATATATAATATTTGACTTATTATTGGACAATTTGGAGTCACAATAATAGTGAATTGTGGCTATCTTGGAGTATTTTAATAAGATTGGAAAAGACTATGGTATGGAGGGTGAAGCTTTAAAAACATTTGCATTCAATGAGCATGCAAAAGAATTAAAAAGGCTAGAAGACGTGGCAAGAGAACAGAGACTCTTAGATAGAGATAATATGAAGAGAGAAGAGGAATTAGCTGAGAAGAGGAGAGAAGAAGAATTAGATGAGAAGAGGAGAGAAGAAGAATTAGCTGAGAAGAGAAGACAGGAAGAATTAGCTCTTGAGGACAAAAAATGGCACATGCACTTGCTCAGGCGGAATTAAAGGCACAACAAGAACTTGAGGAAAAAAAAATTAGCATATGCTCAAAGAATGGCAGAACTTGAATTCGAAAAATTAAGATTACAACATAAACAGGTTAATCCAGTAGGTGATGAGGCTGAAAAAAAGACCATGCCTCTACTTTTAAACGAAGTCATCATTTTGTCACTGATAATATTTTCTGTCTGTCCGGTTTGATGCTTGATAGTTGTTTGCTTGCACAGGAAATATCAATCTGGTGATAGATTATATTCACGCACTTGCGATAACTCATGCGATTTGTAGCAGGTAAATGGTAAAATCATTTCCGGGCAAGATTTATTTAGGCAATAGGTACGATAGTTGCTCATCTTGGAAGATGTTGTCTATAATAGATCTATGAAGTGGTGGGTTGTAAACATGATAGATAACAAACAGTAGAGAGAATACCTTATATGGGAAGTGAATTGAAAAAAATCACATATTATGTGTCATGCAGGAATTTTCCAAGAGAGGGTAGTCGGGATAAACCCTTACCAATATACGCAAATTGAATGCTATTGGTTTGGCACTTGAGATGTTAAAATTCTTTTCTTATTGGACCTTGCCATATAGTAGCAATGGCAAACTACTGAATGAAAAAAATTGCCTAGAAAAATCACAAACAGCCAATAAAAGCTGGGGTTGATTGCCACGTCATGTAAAGGATAAGCAACTAATGTTTAACATATAGTAGCAATGTGGATGCGTGGGCCGAATGTTGCTTATAATCTAGCACATTCTGAGTTTAAGGCACAGATAAATTCAACTCGTCAAGAAGACAGTCAGACAAGCCAGAATAAGAAATAGAATTAGGATTCTACTTTAAAGGAACGGACAACGTATTTGAGCATCTTGTGAACTTACACCGCAAGAAAACTCTACATTTATTAATACAGAAAGCCCGGAATCCTAGGAGCCCGAACACTAAGTCATAGTGGGATTCTATTGCAGATTAATACCTTAGACCACGTGTAAGAGGCATCTTAACGAAATTGCCGAAACTGTTTATCTGGGCCAGAAGACTGTATTGCTCAAAAAGTATTTGGGGTAAGTTGTACATTTTATAATTCTATATTGTGCATTACTAGCATGTGAAAATTGCTAGTGGATGTGCAGGTCATACGCGGCTGGCCACCTAAGCATATAGAATGAAGGGTTTCATGAACAACCACTGCAAAAGCTAGTGACTGCTTTATGCGGGTTTCTCATAGAGAACGAACGAACGAACTTTATTTTCAAAGGGTTTAGAATTGGGCACGCAGGCCCGTCTAACATTCTGCCCTTCCTTTCTCTCATCTTCCATACTGAATCCATTTATTCTCACACGTATCCTAAATATTACTTAAATAATAAAATAACAAAAAAAGTACAATAAAATAAAATCCCAACATTGAAACAGTACAATAACAGTTACACAGATTTACAGATGCGTATCATAATTTATACTAAACAGGACAAAATTAACTTTAAAACCTACATATGATGTTATGTAATTATTTAAGAAAATAACGAAATTAGGGTGGCATATAATCTGCACTCATGATGTATTTGAAAAGTCTGTGATTGAATGAATATGGACTAAGAGTAATTTTTTAAGTCGTGTGGAAGAGTATTCCACAGATGAGCAGCAGAAAAAGCTAAACTTTTCTTGAATAAGTTGAGCCTAGGCTTGGGCATACCAACGGGCTGATCACCCGTTTGCCAGTCACTTCGATTACGGAAACAACAGCAAATGGATTGATTTGCCGTTGCCCTAAAGACGCCAATAGGCGTGATGGGAAACAATGGCAAAGAAAACCTATCTGCTGTTGCCCTAAGACGCCATTAGGCGTAATGGCCACTGACTGCTTTGACGGTCGGTGGCTAAGGACGAAAGAAGAAGAAGGCTTGGCATGTGTAATTTATTTAAGCGTTGACTGCGTCTTCCGCTGTATTTGAAAATAGGCCACAGATACGTTGGAGCATTCTGTGACAAGATTTTGTGAATAAATTTGGCTTTGTTGAAGAGAAGGCGCTTTCTTAGTGGTAATATGTTAAGATATGTATATGCGTCTACACACTGTGTGAGGTTTTTGTCTGAAATTAGGCGCACTGCACGTTTTTGTAATGAATAGAATCTTTTAGTGTTGGACATGGTGCAGCCATCCCAAATTGTGGAACAATAGTCTAGATGTGTTTGTATCTGGGATGTATAGAACATTTTTCGTGTCTCCTCATCTAGGAAATGTTTGATTTTAGCTAACTGGTAAACTTTTTGTGAGGTTTGTTTGGTCAGTGCTTGTACATGCGAATTCCAACTTAAATGTTGGTCAATTATGAGTCCTAGTGTTTTATATTCATTTACATTTTCAATTAAAGAGGTTCCAATGTAGAGCTGAAGTGTTGTTTTCGGCGAGTTTTCTTATTAAAACAGCGTGATCTAACATGTCAAATGCTTTCCTAAAGTCTACAAATATTGCTCCACATATGATATCGTTATTTATGTTTAGGTGCAAGTTGTCTATCATCTTAGTTAGAGCTATGTGGCATGAATGCTTTTGTCGAAACCCTGACTGACTGTCAATTAGCAAGTCATTGCTAACTAGGTAATGTAGATTTGCTTTATGTATGTGTTTTTCTAGAGAGCCAAAAGCAGAGGTAGTCTCAACTTCCCTATGGAGCAAGGAGTGGATGATGATAGAAATAATGTAATACTCATTATATTAACCTTTGCAAATGTATATGTAAACATGTTTTATATAAATGCTATGGATGTTTTCTGTCCACTGGGATTAACATTAATGCTCAGAGAGGGTAAAGTTCTGAGGCAGATGGGATGTTGGAATGAAAAGGAGGGACACCTGATTTTCGTGTCAGGAAACCGAATACTCAGGAGAGTATTTGTTTCTCTCTTATTTCATGATACTAGTCAGTGGTACCAAATGGTGGCACTAGTCAGTGGAACAAGTGTGTGATATAAGTGGCCTTCAGTCAAAGCTAGACACCAACATTAGACGGGTCTTAAGAGACACTGGACCATCTTCGTAATTACCCCACAATGCTACGAGGGACGTGTTGCGGCCACGAGACTTACACAGTAACGAGAAGAACCAGTCTATAACCTACAACGAACAAGCATCGGCTGGAGCAGAAGCCAACCGACATCCTACTGGCAGCTCAGTACCAATTCAGAGCTATCAAGTGAAATTTTTAAGAAAATTTTTCAAAACAATGTCCAGATCATCACCAGTGATGAATTTTTAAAGAAATAGTCCTAAACACCCCGCCCTTATTCATTTTACCTTGTTACTTATAATTGATTCTTAAATTTGTTATCTGTATATATGCAAATTTATAGTTGATTTAGTGATTTTGAGAGAACTGCAATCGTATGTCTCAGTCATTTTAAATACATCTAACAGAGCTATTGAAGTAATATTTTACTGATTTAAATCAGTTGGGGGCTCATCAAAAGAAGCGCAATTCTTACTCCTCATAGAAGGTCAGGGAAGATAGAAAGTTTACACGGCCTGGACCCCATCAACCGTAGTACTTGATGTCTTAAATTCCTATGAGGTTCCCTAGATTGAAGCACCATTCTTCAATTTAGATCTCTGCCAAGAGCAATCTTGGGTTAACGTAGATACTTTTGATGGCCCTCAATAGATACTCTAAAGTTTGACCACTGTTGGACCATCACTGCCGAGCAAAGAGAGTAAATCCCGCGACATTGTGCCAAGTATTTTTTTATCCGGATTTTGACACTTCTTAAGGTTTTCATGATAAGGAGTTTTCTGTAATGTGAATGGATTTTTTTTTTTTTTTTTTAGATTTAAAAATATCCTGTTGAACCATTGATGGCTGCCCCCTTCACTCGGTCCAGATAGAGTAAATAAAGAATATGAAATTGTGTGAATATATGTGTGTGTGTGCCCTCCCCTTTCCATAAAAAAAAATACAAACAAACAATCGACGGGTAACATTTATCCAAACATAGTTAACAATAAAACAATAGAGGCCTGTTAGTGTCGAAATTAAGGTTAAATTGATTAGGTAAGTGTAGCCGGAGACTATTGATTCGTCAAGCTCTAGAGTCACTCTAGACGCTACATCAAGTTTGCTTTGTCTTTTATATTAAGTGACACGTTTCCCTCTAGCACTGGCAACTATTGTTTTCTTTTTCTGTTTTGAGGAAACCTTTGTGACCTGTTGGTCTTGGAATAAGCAAAATAAAAAAAATTTCGGGTAAATATGCAGCCTTGACATGCGCGGGAACATACATATTACAAGCTGTCACCGAGAGCTGTTAGCAAGTAAGTGAAGCGTGGGTGAGGTTGAGAAAACAATGGCAAATCTGAAATAAATCCGCAGCCCACGGATAATATTTGCTTTGAACACTTGCGGATTTCAGAACTTCCTCGAATGAGACAAGCTGGCAGGGTCGGCCCGTTCATTGGGCAAATCTAGGCGGACGTCTAGGGTGCACAGATCCTGGGGGCATATTCCAACGAAATGTACTTTTTTGTGTTTTAAAAAAAAAATCATTTAATTTAAATAAGCTAATAATTATTTCTAAATAAAGACAAAATATTATCTAATTATTTTATCTAATATTAATAATATAATTAAAAAAGAAGACTGAATTACAACATTGTCATTTTTACAGTTTTTTGCCATTCGGGGTCACTTTGTGCGCATGACTTTGATATTCAATTAAAATCTTCCGAAAAAAATAAGAGAAAAGGAAGGGAAGAAGGAATCATATTTTTGCACAAATTGATTGAAAGGGGAATGGGGGAGGGGTGGTGCCACTTGGAATGTCCAATTCTTTCAGCGTTTATTTACCGTACCACTGCATGACCAGCCGTATCTTTTTTGTTTTTTGTTTTTTTTAGTTTTGTTCTTGTACTCTAATTATATTTAAAGCTCAAACTACATCTTATATCATTGCTTGTGATTACAGCGCACATCATCTATTTTGTATGTAAGTACTATAAATTTATTATTTTAATTTCAGTGGCGTAGCAACATCTAGGAGCCCCGGAGTGCAAGCAGATTTCACGCGTCCTAGGATGGGCAATTTTAATAAACAAAGAGAAAATTTGAATTATTTTATTTGAATTATTTTATTTGAATTATTATTTTTTAAGCACAAGCATAAATTGAACGATTTCTAATTTTTAATTCTTATAAAAAAATTTACTAGGCCAATAATAAGTATTAATAATATGCCTTAAGTACTAGTTTTAATTTTTTTTTTTTTTGTCCAGTATTTTGGCATCCTATTATTTGTACTTCGCGCCGCGCTGGGGTGTGGTCGCACCCCCTTGCAGACCAGATGGCTACGCCATTGTTCATTTTATTATTTTATTTATCTTCTTATTTTTTATTTTTAAGAATGGCAGGCAAAAAAAACAAAAAACTAAGACCTTCTGGATTCCAGTTTCAGAAACGCACGGCGGAAAGAGAAAAGGAGGAAAGGAAGCAAAAAAGGGGCCCTCGTCAAGTTTCTACACCGCGATATTGAAGAAGGGGAAGTAATAGGGCATTAACGTTTGAATACCGAGAATTCTGAGGAGCAAATTTCAAGGCTCGCCTAGGGAGCATGAAACCCTTGCGCTGACCTTGCAAAGCTGGGTATGAAGTCACGAACCTACACTACTGTTTTTAATACTGCGAAGACTATTGTTACTACTACTGCCAATACTACAGTTCCTACAACTGCCTGTACTACTGTTACTACCACTGCCAATACTACTGTTGCTACTATTACACTGACTAACAAAAAAAAAACTTTTTTTTTCTTTCTCTAACATTTCTATGTTTGTCTGGTCAATTTTAATGCGCTGTTTTTAAATCTGCAAACCGTTTTTCTCTATCAGGTCGGGATCTCTAGAAATACGCAATTGAAGTTTTTTAACAAGGCATACAGTATTATAACATCATTCATACAAGAAGTGTAACAGTTATGTAGGCTTGAATTTCTTTGCAGTCGACTTTCGTCGGTGAATGGCATGTGGTACATCGCGATGAAGCATCCAACAATAATCGGCAAGCATGGTCACACTCCACCGTCCTTGATAGCGTGACTCCATTACGGCGATATCTTGATGGAATTGTTCTCCATGTTCATCGCTGACTTCGCCAAGTTTGTCAGGGAAAAAAGTCAAGATGCGAATCAAGCAAATGGATTTTGAGGGACATGTTACAGCCCATAATTCTGTATGCATCTATGCACTGCTTAACAATATGCACATAGTCGACAGATTTATGATTTCCCAGAAAGTTATCGACGATCGATTTGAATGCCATCCATGCGCGAAGTTCACTACCATGTAACAAGTTCTCGAATTGTTTGTCTGCAATAACTTTCCTAATCTAAGGTCCTACAAAGATACCTTCCTTTATCTTTGCATCGCTAACTTGCGGAAACTTTTCTCGAAGATAAGTGAAAGCTTTGCTCGTTTTATCTAACGCTTTTACGAAATTCTTCATGAGCCCCAACTTTATATGTAACGGTGGTAAAATGATGCCGTCTTTGTTAACTAATGGCTCATGTATTACATTTTTATGCCCGAGCTGCATACGATCCCTGATAGGCCACACCTTTCTTGCATAATGTTCCTGTCTGTTGCGGCTGTCCCATTCACATAGGAAGCAACAAAAATTTAGTATACCCAGTCTGCATGCCCGTGAGAATTGCAATGACCTTTAGGTCTCCACAAATCCGCCATTGGTAGTCATTGTACTTTATTTTTGCCAAAAGTATACCCATATTGTAATAAGTTTCTTTCATATGAACAGAGTAGGCGACTGGAATTGATGAAAATAAATTTCCGTTATGCAATAACACGGCTTTTAGACTAGTCTTGGAAGAGTCGATGAAAAGTCGCCATTCGTTGACTATGTGCTCATGACCGAGGTGCACCATTAGACCGTTTACATCTTTGCAATAGCAAATGCCATCATCCATCTCAAAGTATTGAACAAGTTCTCTGTGTCTATGACGAAATTTAGATATCGGAGTATTGGGCGCTAAAAGATTCCATTCTTTGAGTCGCGAACCGAGTAATTCCGCTTGTCCTTTGGTAAGAGCGGGATCACGTATTAGATCTGAAAGTTCTGAATGGTTAATTAAGTGAACACCATCATTCACCGGTATATAATCCGAGTCAGAATTAGTTTCTAAAGCAGGTAAACTATCACTTTCTGATGGTTCATTCACGTCCAACGGATATTGTTATGGTGGAACTGGGATCGGACACGTGATTGGATCATGAGGAACTGTTTTCGATACCGATTCAATATTTGGATAAACCACAGACTTTCTAGTTTTAAAAGTGAAACCATGGATATTTGTCAAGCAGAAGTAACAATCAGTAGCGTGATTTGTCGGTTCACGCCATATTACTGGCACTCCAAAAGGCATCGACTTATGCTTCAGCGATTTTCGTAACCAACCTGCCAATGTATTTGCACAGGTCGAAAAAACTGCATTTGGCTTCCAAGATTTATTTGCATCATCAACTTTAGAATCGAAATAACGTTCATATGCTTTCTTTAGTAATGGTGTAAAGTTTTTTCTGGTGAACACGATCGGTAAAATATCCGCATACGTAACAGAACAGATCAGCCGAATTTCTACAACTTCTAGAAGCCATATTTCGCTCAGAATTATTTCAAAATACAGTAACTATTTGAAAAATAGCGTAACATATGTCATGCATCTGTTAGCAGTATAAAAAGTAGAATTATTTTGCATTTTATTAATTTTTAATAAGTTATATAGTAAAAATGAAACGGAGCAAATAACGGTTTCCCAAAAATATATTTATTCACAAATATCTTAAGAACCTGACGTGATAGAGATAAACGGATTTCAGATTTGAAATCAGCGCAAGAAACTGACCTAAGAACACTTATTCTTATATAAGAAAGAAAAATGTTGTTTGTCAGTGTTATCAATACTACTGATACTTTGCCAGCACTACGGTTACTGCTATTATCAATACTACTGGTACTACTATTGCCAATTCTACGGTTGCTACTACTTCCAATACTTCTGTTACTACTACTGCTGTCAATACTACTGTTCCTACTACTGCCAATACTACGGTTACTACTACTGCTGCCAATACTACGGTTACTACTACTGCTAATACTACGGTTACTACTACTACTGCCAATACAACGGTAACTACTACTACTGCCAATACAACGGTAACTAATACTGCTAATACTACTGTTACTGCTACTGCCAGTACTACGGTTACTACTACTACTGCCAATACTACTGCCAATACTACGGTTACTATTACTGCTAATACTACTGTTACTGCCAGTACTACGGTTACTACTACTGCTAATACTACTGGTATTACTACTGCCAGTACTACGGTTACTACTGCTACTACCAATGCTACAGTTACTATTACTTTTGCCAGTACTACGGTTACTACTACTGCTAATACTACTGTTACTATTACTGCCAGTACTATGGTTACTACTACTGCCAATACTACAGTTAATACTACTGCCAATACTACGGTTCCTACTACCTCCAATACTACGGTAACTACTACCTCCAATATTACGGTTACTACTAATGCAGATAATATTGTTGGTTCAGCTTTGACTAGTAAACATATAACTGCAAAAACAATGCAATGACTATTATTATTCTACTGCTACATTACTTACTGTGATGATGTCACCATGATACAACGATAAAATATCTCCAAATTGAACGATAAAATGTAGGGTTAAAAATAATGCGTCAGATACTAGGAGACATGCTCGCCCATGCCAGCCTTTCCCACCGCCATTTAAAACTAACGAGTTGGAAGTGCAGACGAAACGTTTACCCTTTGTAGACGGGAGAGAACGGAGGACACCAAAAGGAAAAATATGACTGAACACGTGTTTGAAGTTCGAACGGCAAAAAGACGCAATTGGGGGTGAAAGAAAAAAATTCACGTCCCTAGTTGACATAAGTAAGGAAATGGACAAGAAAACGACTTTAGCTCGTGTCAGAAACAGTCATTTCTTGGACTTTTACGATACTTGATTGTTATTTGAATGCCGCGGAAAACGCCGTGGAGAAGGTTCTCGAACATATTTTAAAAAAACAACTAACCTTGGAAAAGTAACTTTTTCTTAATAATAATGTTAGGAATATAAAACCTAGCTAGTTTGATAGCCCGTCTTGAGCAGAGAAATAATATACTTTAAATTATACAGACGGATAGATAATAAGGAAGATATTGACAAAAGACTGTGTTGTTCATATCAGACGAGCGACTGCACTGTTAAAAAATGTCACTAAATTTTCACAATTTGCGGCCTTGAGACGCAGATGCAAAAAATCGAGCTGTAATGAAAGAGAGGGGGCAAGGTGGAGAATTGTGGCTAAAAATAACTTAGGAGGCAGATTCGTGTAGGGTACTGCATGGAGGGGTCCAAGAACCAAGCGTGTTTTTTATGAAAAAACAAGTAGAGACAGACGGACTAACAGACCGTAATACATACTTGACTGAGATTTGACTGAAGTGACTTTTGGTTGTAGATTTGAAAGCAAGGGGGGAAGTCGGCGATTGGTCAACGCATTTTATAGTAGCGGGACAGAGATGTGAAATTTTGCCATTTGAAATAAGTCTGTTCAGAGACGCAGTTTAAATTAATAAGTGGTGTTGATTCTAAAAGAATACAAATATAGTGGGACGCCATCATACAGCCAGCAGCTCAGCTGAGTTTTGCTAGAAAATTTAACTGTGTTTTCAATTCTGAATTCTGGTAGGAATGAACAATATTTATTTGGTATATTTTAATAATTCGAGTGATTGATACTGCCATATCATAAAAATGATTACGACAAGTAAGTGTTCGCTCTAGATCCCCAGCCCAAGTTCAGGGTCTAGAGACATACATACCAAGACAATATATAGGAACGCCTAAATAAAACTATGAAAAAAAAAGATCTAGTGTTGAGATCAGTGGAACATATCACCTATCTTATTCAATAGCAGGAAGCTTTTGAACATATCTCAGATGCAATGTAGTCTTGGAGAACTAGTACTATGTGAAACCAACTAGGTAAGATGTGCTGTGTGGTCAGAGAGATCTGACCCAGTCTGTGTGGTGTTGTTGTGTAGTGTTGTGTGCAGAAGTGGCTCAGGAGGTAGAGTTCTGACACATGACCCAATACTTTTGTTTCAGAATTGTGAGTTTCTGTTTGGCACCAAAGCGGTGTCAAATGCTGTAGTGATATATACAAGTGTGGACCAGTGCAGTCTACCATTGTGTCAGAGCAGCCGTATATTATCCCCCAGCACGGAGAGGAGGGGCCACCAGACTTTTGTACGAGATCGACGCAGGCGAGATAAGTGTTATCTGGCCTGCTGGACTTTCACCAACTGATTTACCAACAAATTACCCACTATCCTATCAACTAATTCACCATACCATTGTGGGAAATTAAACTATATATACATCCCCTAAGTCAATGGACAATGTTTGGGAGTCATAGACTGGGAGTGATGACACCACCCCAACAGCATATCTAATAATAGGTTCTCTTGGGACTATCTTATATAATTATTATTAACCAGTCATTTGAAATAATTAGGTACACATTTTCCATTTTATTATGTCATATGATTATGCATTCCATTTATAACTCCATAATATTTCTTATGTTCTGACCAACTAAACATTTGGTTCAGAACAAAATAAATTTATCAAAAGATTTAAATTTTAAAACTAAAACAGCCTGAGTTAGTTCAGTGTGTTATAAAGTTTATTAATATTATTAGACTTATTAAACATCTGTGTGTGTGGGTGTAATCTACCATAACACATTTCATATCAGTACCCTAGACTTTTAACGTAGCCACATTCATTAGTAAAAAAAAGATATGTGTGAGGTCGTCAGTGGTAGTAAGAAGGGCCTTCTGTAATTCACATCTACATTTATCTCAGGAGCCTTCACAGCTGACCTCATACATCACACTAGGTAACATCAACCATACAATACCAACAAAATCCACTACACTTACCTTACAACTTACCTGCGATCCCTTTTTTGTCTTTGTTCGTTCAGAGACCCCCTGTCGTAAATTTATTTGAGAGAATTCTTAGAAAATAGTGGTCCCGTTTAGAGGGATGAATGATGGTGAATGCGCAGTGAAAGGAAGGGTTAGAAAGTAAATAGTTGATACACAGAGTGCTGGGGAGAGTAAGGACAGACTCTATACGACAATCGTTTTCTCTCACTCTACTCCTTAAACTCTCCTGGACAAACAATTATTTGCCAGCTTCCAAACCCACATGCGATCACACCAATTTGGTGCTTCAAACACACGGACGTACGTGAATACAAACTACGAATATAACAAGAAGGGGGTAAGTTTGGGCTTAGGCCTTCCAACACAATACTAGAAGTTTTACGTGTTTATTTGTCATTAAAATCAGATCACAACATTTATCAAAGTACAGGAATAATCAATAGTTACAGCAAAATACGAATAACAAGAAAGGGGGGGGGGAAGGGGGTTAAAGAATGGTGTCAACTATGCCCTTCCCGCTTGAATAGACAAAGAAAACAACCCCAGTCCAAAGACAGGTGTTTTATCAGAATAGATAATGTAACACAACCCGTAAATTAAATTTACTTTAAAAAGAGAGGTGTTACAATACTAGGTCTGGTGGTGAAAAAAAAATCCGATCGTTCTCAAACGTGTTTCCCTTTACTAAGCAGATACAAGGGAGGGGAAATAACAGAGTTTAAGAAATCCCGCTTAAAGAACAATGCAAGACATACAGTAAAAGGTATTTATCAGGTAAATCAAATTAACAAGGTTTGCAAAATAAATCCCATTCATTCATGCACGCTCGTGATGGCCAGCACTCAGTCTCTCACAAACACTTACCGATCGTGGAATCTGGCACTTCATAGAAAATACACAACAGCAGCTTAAACACTTTGCATAATAAACAACTGTCTTTCCTTCGTTTCTAGACCCAGATTCGCGGGTTTTGTGTTGCACAGATTTGCCCGAGAATCGCTAGAAGATGAAGCCTCAGTGTTCTGTTGGTTTTATATCAAAAGGTTTGTATAGGATGGCGCCGTCACAGATACGGGGGTGTGAATAGTGTGGTCTCAGGTATTATTTACCGCTGGTGGTAGACAATATTCTCTAGCGTGATGACGAAAAAAACTGTCACTGTTCTTAAATGTTATTTCTTATTTCCACAGAAGAACAGTGAAATTATATGAATCGTTTCTGGCAATGTTCTGCTCCAGTTTTATCTTTAACAGGCAATGCTTATTTTAAAACGTTCTTGGGGGTGCTTTGTTTCTGGAAAAATACAGTTAGCTGGATCCCAACAGAGGATCGCCACAAGAGTTAATTTAAAATGTTTATATAATGACTGAAGGTGGAACCGAGTCTGGACTCTCTATATAATTTATTCTTTGCTGTGAACGCAAAGGTTGTATGATCATTCTATAGGAAAAGATAGAAAAACATGACAAAATAATTTCCAATATTAATTATATACTGGCGCGTGATAAATTTACAGTCAAAACTATTTTAAGCACTCGCGTCTTTAATTATATAAATTCAAGAAAAACTCCCCGCAAGTCTAATAGTTAAAACACACACATCTATATATATATATATATATATATATATATATATATATATATATATATATATATATATATATATATATATAGAACTAAACTGTATTAAATAGTTAAAAATCCCTTAACGGCTTCCAAAATTAATTTAAGCATCTAGTTGTATTGGGAATTAACTGGAACTTTGAAATGGGTTTATTTAATAAGTTTAAATTAACACACAAATCCAGTGGACTAAAATGAAAGCACTTGACCACTGATCACTTTAACAAATATATAATACCATCTGCACAGAACAGAATAGCACTCCAATATAGCCGACAATTCAGATGAAATCTAGCAGGATTCAACTATACGCTAGTGTATTTTAAAATCTCCGGCAAACGAATGATAAAATGCATTTCTTCAGGGTCTCTATATATAGTAAGTGGAATGTAAGTTGGGGGGACATGTTAAAATTTAACACCTTTTTAGAACTCAAGGACTTTTCGAGGTTCTAGCCGCCAGACCAAGGAGAGATGCCGCCCCTGGTTTCCGTATTTCCGTTCGCTGCATCCGCTCGTCTTTCCCCGTTCGTCTTAGACTTTCGAGCGGTTCTCTGGTTGACACATAGTTGTGAAATTCCTGGCGAGACGCTTCTTCGTCTGCTCTGGGATCGTCTTCCCTTAGATCGTGTGCCGCTAACTTCGTTTGATTTAGGCAACGTCTTTAAGGGAGGTACGAAAGAAAGGTGTAGCGAAATGCTTGCTTCTGATCGCTCTAGAGGTTTCGGTAGGTGTGGCTTTACCTCCCCTTTAGACAAAGCAATCTCCAGAATGCACTGAAGATAACAGTCTACATATTAATAGCAAACGTGTTGACAATCTGCGTGGAAAGGTTGCATGCTAATGAGTCCACGTTTCTGTTGTGCATTGCTAATGAGCCCAGATGGTGAGAATTCCCCGTTAACGAAAAGATCCAACAATACTAATGTTATACAAGGGACGTATCATCCTCTAACAATTCAGGGGTATTGATGTTATGAGAGGGTTCTTACCATCATCTAACAATTCAGGGACAGCTGAGTTGTCCGTCACACTCGTCCCCACTTTTGAGACATGGAAACTCGTTTTCATGTTTCATTTATGACAATGAAGCTGCCCTGATCGGTAGCTTTTGGATGTATTTCTGATAATATGCACATAGTGATAGGAAGGAACGTACGCCTTTCTTCGTTCTGGGCCTTTTGGCTGCAACTGTTTTCTCCACGTTCTTCTTAACAGGCCACATGGAGCCGTGAGAAATAGTATGCCCCAGGAAGTCTAGCTTTTCAAACCCTATGAGACATTTGCTAGGTCTGGCTGTGAGACCAGTTTCCTGTACTCTCTTGAGGAGCATAGCAACCGTAGCAATATGTTCATCGTAGGTTTCCGATGCAATTAATATGTCATCCATGAAATTATGGATATGGGGACTTTGCAAAGGTTCTAGAAGCTTCTTCATCATCCTAGTGAACACTCCTGGTGCGTTATGCAATCCGAACGGCATCACATTAAATGTGTAATGTCCTTCACTAGTGCTGAAAGCTAACAAAGGTTTAACTTCCTCCTTGACTGGTATTTGATAATAACCTTTACTGAGGTCAATCTTGGAGAAAATCCGTGCCTTGCTTTGCTTGCTAAACAGCTCAGAAGCGCTTTGGAGTGGTTCCGGCTGGAATTCCGTTACTGTGTTAAGTAGGCGGTAATCGATGCACAGCCGAACTTCCTTATTTGGCTTCTGCAGCAGCACTACGCTCGCACTATAGGGAGACGTAGACTCACTAATAATTCCTGTTTTACGTAGCTTGTCTATCTCTGCACGTAGCGTATCAGCTTTCGCATACGGAATAGGGTAAACTCTGGTTCGAACAGGTGTCTCGTTTGTAAGTTTCATCTCGAACTCTACGAGATGTGTTCGTCCAGGTACATCCGTTAGCACCGCCGTGTACTGGTTCAGTAGTGCCTTCGTTTCTGTCTGTTGTGCTTCAGAGAGAGTGTCCCCAAATTTTACATCTTCGACAGATTCAGTTTGTTGCAATGGATATTCCATACAACTATCGTCATCTTCAACAACCTCTGTAGCTATGGCGATCGTCAGGAGATGTTCGGGGGATGGCACCTATCTTTCCAAGTATTTCTTTAACAAATTCACATGGTAGACCTTCTCTTTCCTTTGATAGAGATCTGATAATTGGTTCTCGAGATCTTTTTCAGGACGGTGAACGGCCCTTGCCACCCGAAGCGTAGCTTGTTGCTTCCGGTTGGCAGTAACAACAAAACTTTATCTCCTGGTTGTAATTCTCTCTCCTTTGCTGCTTGATTGTATCGTCTGGCGTGCTTTGCGAGAGCTTTCTTAAGGTTTGCTGTTGTTAGATCCCATCCTAGCTGTAGCCTTTCCTTCAATTCCGATACATATCTACTGGCTGAGACGACTGTCTCATCCGCCTTCTGGTCTGTCAGGGACCGAAGTAATGCTTCAAGCGGCCCCTTGATAGGTCTGCCGAATAAAAGCGTAGCTGGAGGGAAACCCGTAGAGGCCTGGGGAACTTCCCTGTAAGCGAATAGGGCTGCAGGAATGAAAAGATCCCAATCCTCCAGTTTTTCTTGTGCCAGCTTGCGTAACATGGTGGTGAGGCTGCCGTTGAAACGTTCCACGAGCCCATTTCCGACCGGATGGTACGGGCTGGTGTGGATGTCTTTGGCCCTCAAGATCTTAAAGATCTCCTCCATTAACAGGCTACGGAATTGGGATCCATTGTCCGTCAAAACTTGTTGAGGGAATCCCAACAGTGTAAAAATCTGCACTAGGGCTTCTGCGACATGCTTCGAATCTGAGCATGTTAGCGGTATAGCTTCGGCCTACATAGTGCATGTGTCGACTAAAGTCAGGATAAACCTGTGCCTTCGTTTGGTCTTTTCTAGGGGTCCAACAATGTTGACACAGCAACCCGTTCGAATGGAGTCCCCACAATTGGCGTTTGCTCCATGGGAACTGGGGCGGTCCAGTGCTTGGGTGCTACCCGTTGACACTGGGCACAGGATTTCACATATCTGAGTATATCAGTGTTCATCCCTGGCCACCAATAGTGAGTCTGTATTCGTTGCTGTGTGGCGTTCTGTCCCATATGTCCGCTAAAAGGAAGAGAGTGCCTCATTTCTAGGATTTGATTTCTGTACTTTTTCGGTACTAGGAGCTGATTCGAACCTTGTTCAGGCTTGCCCGTTCTCCGATAAAGCACGCCATCCTTAGAAAAGATGTCCCCGTGTTGTCTAGGGTCTTTGGCCATGGGCAGTTTCCTAAAGCAGGGTTCCAAAGTAGGGTCCTTTTGTTGCGCCTCTTTAAGTTCCATAGGTAACAAATTTGGCGCAGGCTCCCGTTCCTTCTTGGCTTGCCCTCTTGTGGTCACTGTTGCCACTATTGGCTCTTCCCGTTTACCAATAAACACATATCTACAACCAAGTATGACTGGGTAGATGGGGTCATCCATAACAGCCGCTTTGATCACACCTCTGACAAAATCAGAGTGGATCTCCACCAATGCAATGTGAAGCGTTGTTGGTGCATCACTCCTAAGAACTCCACCCAGTTTAACGGTCTCTTCTGTCTCTTGACCGGGTTTGACCAGGTGCCTGGCAACAATGCAATCAAAAGAAAGCCCCGTGTCAAGCAAACAATACGTTGAGGTCCCGTTTAAAACAACCGTACCTCGCGTAGAGGGCCTCTCTCCCTCCGGTTGAGAATCACTGACAATAATTCTTTCCTGCGAGTCTTGTTTGTAAGCATCCGATGCGCTTCGGCTCGGTGTGCTTGCTCTGATCCTTAGTCCCGTGCGCAGGGGTTTTCCCTTTGTCACCTTGACCTTTCTGGCCACGCTGCCATGAAGGACGGTCGGGTTGATCAGACTGTTTACTGTGGTTGCTGGGGTACTTGGTTTTGTAGAACTTAGATTTTTTAGGAGGGGGGTTTTGAGGTCCAGTTTCTCTGTGGTTATTCAGATTAGAAGCATGAGAAGATTGGTCTATATTATTTTTCCGAAAATGCTCTTCTGTCGGTTTACGTTTTGTGGCCGGTAGTTCAGCCAGCGCATTGTGATATCGCTCAGACTTTTCTAAGATGTCTTCGAGCTTTTCTGCCCCCTGCTCAGCTAGAAATCTCCGGGTATCAGCAGACAGAGTGTTCTTTATTTGTTCTGTTAAAACAAATTCCTCCAGACCTTCATAGGTAGAGGGGAGCTGTGAAAGCTCAAGGCACTTTGTCAAATATCCCTTCAAACGAGATAAAAACTGCTGGAAAGTTTCAGAGCTCTCCTTCCTGCTGTTGCGAAACAGTTGCAAATATTTGCGAGCATTCATTTCGAAGCGCTCCAGTAACGCTTTCTTCAACACATCATAGTTGTCTTGTTGGCTGGTCTCCAGTTTGGCGTAAACATCATAAGCAGAACCTTTGAGGGCCTGGGAAAGTTTCATACACCAACGCGACCTCTCTAAACCGTACAGGGTTGCAATTTTCTCAAATTTTTCTAGCCATGTGTCAATCTTCTCAATTGGACAAGGGAAAGATTCTAGCGGAAAAGACACAGCAGTGAGATGAGTAGATTGTGTGTTAGAAGGATCAGTTAAGGAAGAATGAGGAGAAGACTCACCATTGCTGGAGGTAGAGGCAGCACCACGGCTTTGGAACTCTAGGGTCTTAAGCGCCAACTCATGCTGTCTCTGTTTCTCTCTTTCCTCTCTCTCCCTCTCTCTTTCTTCGTGCTGCATCCTGCGAATTTCCATTTCCTCATCCATCTTTTTCTGCTGTAGTAGACGGTCTTGCGCTCTTTCCTCCCCGCTGCTTCTTCTTTCTTTCTTAGTTCTTCTTTTTCCTCTTTAGCATCAGCTGCTTTCCTCTCCGCATCATATCTCTCAAGTTCGTCTCTGACAAACGCTTTCGCTTCTTCTCCGTCCAAACCTTCTTCTCTCGCGTCGTCCCCGAGGAGCTGTCTAAGCTTCGCCCTCTCTGCCATAATAAGTCAATGGCTGAGATTTAGACGAGAAAGAGATAAGAAAAGGATACACTGGTTCCTACCCCTTGCGAGAAAATACCAAACAAAAGATGATATACTTATAACCTGGGATACCTCCTCCAAAAATATAGTGTCTAACTATCGCTGCTATTAATCGGCAATAAAGCACCTAATGCAGACGACTACGCCAAATAAATGGTAGTTAAGATTACTCACTGAAAAATAAGTTACTACAGTGGAAGCAAAATAATTATTGCAAAAAAAATTTTAAGGAGAAAAAAAATCCTTTAACTTTTTTAATCCACTATAAGTTCACCCCTGAAGACAGTTAGGGTAAGGGAGGCAATTACAGGACGTATAGTCTGATCGCGCTCCTTAGCTTAACTCAAACACCTACTTCTTCAGAACCCTGTGAATGTTATACACTCACAAAACTTTACCAGCGTTCAGTATTACAAAATCAGTAATTAACATATATTCCGACAAAATCAACCTGTAAACCAAATGTATAATGCTCAATAATGCTGTGGAAAAACAATTATTAGCCGTGTAGTCAGCACGCCCATAAACAGATCGTTACGTCTAGGGGATAGTTATTTTTTTAAAAGATAAAAACTCACAAGACATCACACTCTTACTATATATCAGAATAAAGAAAATTAATCCTGCAAACGAGCTGATATTCGTATTTGCTCAGGACTAGAGTTCAATTCCCGGAAAAACGAGCTACCATTCTGTCGTCTCGTTATCCTGTTCAAAAGTTCAAAATCCCGTTAGACGAGCCAACTATTCTGTCGTAGATTTTCGATAGGGGAATTAAGACTTGGGTTGGTCCCTTCTGAATAGATTAGAATAAGTGATAGTCACAGTGAGAAGTAGTAATAGCAATAGATTTCCACGAGTGAGATGGTAGAAATGTGATAGAGGCTGTCTCTAAAATCAAGAAATCTTCTCTCTTTCACCTATCTTCTACGACAGATTTAGATTGAGTCAGACAGTCTACACACCTATATATGAAATATATATATATATATCCACTCACCTACCTACACACATAAGACGACAGTTAGACGTACAGACGTGGGAAAACCTATGACAATGATTATATTAAGAGTTTGGGAACACGAACTGACCGACACGCTGGAATAAATTTTATGAGTAGTTTATTTATCAAGACTAAACTTCTCTCACAACATATCAAATCACATCAAGCATATACAAAAAAATCATAAACAAAATCAAGAAATGCTACAAGAATGATAGACCCGTTGGTATGAGCCTTCCCTCGATGTATAGCTCACCGTCCCGTTAGAAGAAAGTGATAGCCCAAAGAGTCACAGATACATAAGATTTAGTCTAAAATTCTTCCCCTTTAAGGTATGAACAGACTGGATACTCTGATCTAGTCTAATGGAATATATATATATATATATATATATATATATATATATATATATATATATATATATATATATATATATATATATATATATAGTTAGCAATACCTTGCATAAAGAAATGTTATGACAGCAAAAGATGAATGGGTGTCAAAATACCACCATAAAGGGATCGCTCAGTCCTGCATTCACTGTATTCATTCAACTGTTATCACGTGCATTTGTTCATACTCACAGCTTTGGTAGCCACTTCAGTAACAAAAAAACAATATTTTTAGGACTTGCCCATTGTAAAAGTCTGTTTGTACAGAGATGTAAAAGTTGGTTTTATATAAATGCCCAGATGTAACGTTCTGTTTTGATGTGTTATGATTGATAGTACGTTGAGCGTGTCGTGTTGTCGTGGCCAGTACCCAGTTGTAGCTTGAATCTAGGTCACTAGCGTGAGGCGCCACCAGGGTGTAGTAGACACATACATCATATCAGTATTCATGTAGATTCAGACATGTAGAACTTGTATTACAATGTGGTTGATTGTGTAGGTGAGTAAATAACAGTGCTGATAACACGAAGCCGTATAGGCTCTTGGACGTCTTCACATAAACTCACACAACCACACGTAGAAGTCAGTGAAGTAGGGAATGCTGCTGACGTTTACAATATTTATTCATGACGTACGATAATACGATGATGATGGACAGAACAGTCAATAGTATCAGATCGTGTACATAATACGTGTAGTTATAAAGGTCAGCTTCAGACATCACAGATTCCAGACATGTAACAATGTCTTGTAACAATGTTCACTGTTTATGCAATAGCTCTAATCCCTGACTGAGCCCCGCCAGGTAAGCCCTAGCAAATATATTGCGTAGTACGGGCGATATCAATTATTTAACCAAAGTCAAAGCCATTGTCCTACAATTAGCAGAAGACTTCAGACTGGCCTCACATGCCAGATACTTCATTCTGGTGAAGGGGATTGGCCGTAAACACGGACAAATATGATGACAACGAAATCAGGCCGCAGGTCGCGGACCTCGATAATCAGGTCACTCTCAGTTTATACAAGCTTCTGAGATAAATATATATTCTGCCAAACCATATTCCGCCTGCATTGCGGATCCATAAAGATGATTCCTAGGCTCATGTAAGTAACAGGTCAACTTAGACCTAGTCCTTCAAATATGAAGCAATACTGGAGTACAGTATCATAACTCCTTGTGAGCTTCGCTCACTATGTCGCCATCAGCGATAAATGTACCTGTAAGATCTAAACGAGACGAAAAGATCGAATAATGTTTCAGTTACCTTCTCAAAGAATCCTTACACTCTAAAGTAACACAACACAGCCAATACTGGCATAAAGAAACACTCAGGGACGGAAGAATGACAAACTATCATTCCCAGAATTTCCAATCCCTATCGAAAACTTGGCAGAGAGGAATCTACGGATCGGTACATCCGTTCTAAGCCTCAGGTACACTCTCTCTGAATCAGTCTCCCGGCTTTCTAAAACCTTAGCCTTCTCCTGAACAAGTTCAAGTCTGAGTGCTTCCATAGCACTATGATGAGTAGTCATAAGTTCATCAACTTTCTCATCCTTTTCTTTATTCGCTCTCAACTGTGTTAACTCCAGTTGTAGTGACTTAATCTGAATCTTTAATTTCTCATTGTCCATTTTTACTGGTTTCAAGTTCCCGGTGCAAGCATTTTCTTCACAATATTGCTCGTATTGAACCAAGCTCATTTCACTTTCTAACCATTGTTCATATTTAGAAAAGCTCATTGTTGTGTAATGGCTATCAAGGAATGTTATATGCGGGGGCAGTTAGGTTCTGGCTTGGTGAGTATGTCTACAATCGTTGCTGATGTTTACGCGAATGCTAGGTTGAGTAGGCAAAGGGTTAGCAGAATACTTTTCACCTGAACACAGCCACACAGTATCGTTCTTAGCTCGTACAACAGTGTTAATGATTAATCAATGAGTTGGTGAAGACTGGTCCACATCCAAATTTATTCACAGTAGCTCCAACAATAATTCAGCATAAATAACATTAGGTAGATTGCATTCATTAAGGTCCAGTGTCAGTCCATCGTGGTAAACAATGTAAGAGGCATACAGTTCATAAATCTCAATTCTGGCCGTACGAGACTAGCGTTCCGGTTAAAGCAAGCCGTGAACGAAGTATGGCGGCAAATGTAAATATATGCTGACGATCGAAAATGTTTACCTCAAAATACAGTCACAATGCTTCCCATGGAAGCTGTAACCCTTGACGGCCCATAAACACATCTTATACAATCGTGGCGGCCAAATCTCATTACAAGCCACTGAGAAAATATATCGAATAACACATTCACCACGGGAACACAACCGTGGCACGTCTCGTCAGGGCTGTTTACATTTTATCACTAGCACGGGAAACTGACCGCTCGGCTGCGCAAGGGCAGACGATACATACGTCATGTTATATATTTATAGCTAATGCAGACAGCCGTATTTCAGCAAAGGATTGACATACGCCTGTGCGCAAAAGCCGTACACAACAACCACCCCGTCCTCTCGGGGAAAAAAAAAACAAATTTTTTTTTCAAACATTCCCCGAATGAAAGAACGGCCAAAATTAAGTACATCATAATAAAAAATCGTCAGCAGTAGAACATTAAATTCTCAAAGTCCAGTCGAAGTCAAATTTACTGGAAATATTAATGAAAGTGCATGAAAAAGACTGTCATCAGTCATTACATTATCATAAGAATATGAGAGGCAGAAACAAAGAAATGTAATGTATATGTTAAAGTAATGATATCACTATAGCATAAGAGAATTGTTACATAAAGAGAATCAAACTAATAAACATGTGAAATATAAGTAGGGTTATGTCTTTTAGGGAACATTAAGAAGGAAAAAAAAAGAAAAAGTTACAAGAATTTATACATCATGTAGTTTTCATACTGATCTATTGGTAAATATGGTACTGTATTGTTTCCAATTGGCAACAATATGTCTTTCACATGTGCTTATAGCACTGAAGTAGAGTTATCCATTTGACACGAAAGTAGATTGTTACTAAGCAACAAAATGTTCAGGTCCTCATAGTATGAAGGTATCGAAAGTCAATCATCCAATGTAAATGAGTGGATCACGTAAATACATTTGAAAGTCCCGCAGCAGTACTGAATGTCAACCATGCACTTATATTTGGATCACATAATAATGTTAATTAGTATCGTTAAAGTCTTGTTGAGCGCAGCGGGAGAGTAAATCAGCTAACTCATTTTCAGTGCCCGGAATAGCTTGGACATCAAATGCGAACGATTGCATCAAAATAGAATAGCGCGCAACTCTAGGATTCTTGTGGTTTGATTTCATGAGGAATGACAGGGAGCGCTGGTCCGATTGTATAATAAATCTTGATCCAAGAAGGTACCTCTCCAGTTTCAAAACAGCCCATACGATGGCGAGCAATTCGCGGTCGATTGCTGGATATCTTCTTTCTGCGTCCGTCAGCTTCCGTGATATGTACAAGTTAGGATGAAGTGTCCCGTCAAAATTCTGCATCAATACGGCACCAACACTTTTGGAAGACGCATCTGTGCGAAGATAGAATGTCAAGTTTTTATTTGGTAGCCTCAATATTGGAGGGGTTGAAAATAAACTTTTAATATGAGCTAAGGCTGCTTGGCACTCTTGAGACCAGTGCACATGATTGGGAGAGCCCTTTCTTAATAAAGCAGACAGATCAGCAGTGAGATTGGATAGATTCGAAATGAATCGACTGTAAAATTGAATAAGGCCGAGAACACTGCGCACTTGTTTCTTAGTTGTGGGCACAGATATGTTCAAAATCTTGGACACATTAGATAGTTTAGTTTTAAGCAAACCATGACCAACTCTATTGTCGTAATTTTTATCTGAGAGAGTTCTGATGGATATTGGTCCTTTAGAGTGTAGAATGATAGTGAAGGCTCTGTGAGAATAAGGATTTAGGAAAGTGAGGTAGTAGATTCACAAGGGCTGGGGAAGAGTAAGGACAGTCTCTTATTACGACAATATTTGTCTCCCAAAAGTATTCCTACCACTCTTCTGAACAAACAGTTGTTTGTCAGTTCCAGTCGCTCATGCGCACACACCGATTTGGTGATTCTGACGCACAATCGTACATGAATACACACTACGATAACAAAATATGGGAAATGTTTGGGTTTTGGGCCAGCCGACACCAATGCTAATAAAGTTTTTAATACTTTTATTATCATAAAATCAAGTTACAAGTAAGTATCAATGTACAGTCAGAAATCATGGGTTACAAAACACAAAATAACAGGGGGGAGGGTTTCTGAGGAGAAGTATCCAATGCACCTTTTCCCGCTTGTATTTACTAACAGAAAAGACCGGGTCCCAAAGACGAGAAGTGGGGGGGGGGGGGGGGGATGATGATGATGATCAGAGATAGGCAGTTTAACCCAATGGTAAATTTATTACTCTGATCAAGGGGGTTACAGTAATAAGGGGTAAAGGAAAAGCTAGGGGTCATCAAATGTTTTCCTTTAATCAACCAATTTTTCCGGGAGGGGGGAGTGCTCACAGTTAAATAATCCCACTAGGAGAAATCCCGTACAATTAATACAGTACACCTTAATACTTGGTTGAACTAATTATAAGGGTAAAAAGATTAAATCTCCTTTCATTAAAAAAAGAAACAACACGCTAGGGCTGACCAGCACACAGTCGCACACACACAGACTTACCAAAAGGTGAATTCTGGCACTTCATAGGAAATACATAAAAAAACAGCACTAAACCTTGGCTTAGGTAAAAGTATTTTCTTCCGTGTACAGCCCCAGATTAGCGGGTTGTTGAAGTTAACAAAGTGTCCCGAAATCGCTGGACGTTGAAGTTTAACGGTACTGTTTGTTTATTAGATAAAGTTCCTAAAGAATGGCACAGGCACTTGGCTAGGTGTGAGGAATAGTGTGGTGTCTAAGATTGGCACAGCTGGTGGAGATAACTTTCTTTTGCAGTAATGTCACAAACTACAAAAACACTGAGGTAAGTTCTTCAGGGGGTTGGTACAATCCAATGATTATGCTTGATAGACAGTGTCAGGGAAATCTATGTTCTTCTTCACAAATAGAGCAGTGAGTAAAACATTTCTACTGTTGACTGTTCTTCTTCCGGTTTCATAACTATAAAACGACTTTATGAATTGGGATTTTAAAATAGTCTTTGGGTTTGCTTTGTTTCTGTATACTTCAGATAGCTGAATCCCAACAGGATCGCCACAAAGATTAAATTTCAAATATGCTCATAAGTCACTGGAGTAATCGAACTGAGTCGGCAAGACTCTAGATATATATTATTGCTGCGAAATGGCTGCTTAAATGATGTTTCATTGCTGCTTAATTGCTGGGATGCGAGGTTCAAAAGATCATTCTGGATGCAATAGAAAAACATGAAATGCAATAAAATCATATTAAAATCTAACGCGCGATACATTTACAGTTTAACTATTTTCTGCACTCGCGTCTTCAATTAATAAAGCAAGAGAGGAAAAAAAACTCCCCGCGAGGTTAATAGTTGAAAGCACATCTATTTATACAGAACTAAACTGTATTAAATTTATAATTCCCTTAAGCGGCTATTGTATTAGGAAATAAACTTATAGATGTAACATTTAGTTGGCACTAGAACTTTGAAGATGGGCTTATTTAATAAGGTTAAATTTACACCACAATCCAGTTAACTAAATATGAAATAACTAGACCACTGATCACTCGAAGCTAATGTATAAATTACCGTCTGCACAGAAAAGAATTTCACTCCAATAGCCAACAATTTAGATGAAATCTAGCAGGAATTTTTTTACTATATGCTAGTGAATCTTAGAATTCTGTCAGAACGAATGATACGTTGCCCTTTTCAGATTCTGTATTTATCTATTAGAAAGGCAAGATAAATGGTACATGTGAAAATTTCGCGCCTCTTCAGGTCCCAGGGGAAGTCGAAGTTATTTAGCCGCCATGCTAACCACGATGGCCCGACTGGCTTCCGATCTACGTTCGTCTCAGGCTACCCACACGAGGATGTGAAATTTCGGCGAGACTAGCCTCGTTTGCGGTGAGTTTCCTGATTCCTCAGATCGTATCCGCTACGCTGAGCGTTCCGTCTTTCGGGCAAGTCTGCCGGTGGCCACAGACGTGCGAAGTCTGCAAGAAGCTTTCTTCTGACCGCTCGTGTCCGTCTTGCGAACGGTTCAGTGTTCGTACGGAGATGCTAAACTTCTGCTTCTCTGTTCTGGGGATCTTCTTTGACTGCTTTGATCCTAGCCGCTACTCTTCGTTGATGAAAAGTTACAACAATACTGATGTTCAGGGATTCTAATGTTATGAAAAGCTAAAGTCCCTTTAATCATCCATCAAATCAGGGAAAATTCACTTGACAAACTAGACGTACGTCACATCTATGACCAAGGAATGATATTTCTCCAAAACCGACAAAAATTTTAGAAGGTTTGGCAGTTAGATGGTGTGAACGTAAAGTGTCCAGCAGTGAAGTGAGACCTAAGAAATGATTTTCCCAAGAAGTAGTAAAGAGACATATGTCATCTATATATGTAATAATATCAGACCTGTTAGAAAAAATCTTACGCATCATCCTGACAAATATGGCAGGAGCATTCATCAGTCCAAAGGACATAAAATTCCATTGAAATAACCCCTTAGGTATTGTAAAAGCAGTAAGGGGCTTAGCAGTTTCCGATAAAGGAACCTGCCAGTATCCTTTTGTGAGATCAAACTTAGTGAAAAAAACAGCTGTAGCAAGTCTTGTCAAAAGGTCTTCTAATAACGGTAAAGGCTCAGCATCAAAGACAGTAATATTATTAAGTTTGCGATAGTCAATACATAGTCTTATATTGTCATCTTTCTTTCTAACAATGACCATCGGGAAAGCAAATGCAGAATTTGATGGTTCGATAATACCCAAACGAAGCATGTCGTCAAGTTCTTTATTAACCTTATCCTGAAAATGGATAGGAATGGGGTATGGTCGAACTCGAATAGGTCGATCATCCGTGAGAAGGATATCATGAGTGATAACCGATGTATGACCAGGGATGTCTGTCAGAACATCTGGGAAAGATTGAAGAAGATCAGACACCTGCTGACGTTGGTCGGATGATAAATCCGTACAGATAGAAACATCCTTCCACGTCTCAGTAGCAGTTAAAGGCATGACAGGAAGATCCATAGGTAAGTCAGGAAACGCAGATTCTTCCTCCTGAATCACAGACAGGGAAGAAAAATGAGTAGTATGCCTTTTGGGCTCATTTACTGCATTAAAGACAGCCTGAAGATATTTAGGTCGAGTATGGAATTCTTTGAGCATGTTTATATGGAAAGTTTTGTTTTTTCCCTTAACGTCAAGTACATAGTCAACATCAGAAATGCGTGAAATAACTCTGTAAGGACCACTCCAGGCAATGAGTAGTCTGTTGTCCTTTCTAGGAAGAAGCACAAAGGCTTCATCCCCAGGCACCAGGTGTCTTAGTCGTCTGTTACGATTCTGAAACTGACGAGCTTTTTCTTTAGCAGTTTCAGAAGATGCTGTTGCCAACTGACAAGCATCAATTATCTTACGTCGGAGGTTTACGACATACTCGTAAGATGACTTGTTGTCTTGAGTCATTTCTGAGTCAGTGAGCAAATCTTTAATAAGAGACATAAGACCTTTAGGTTGAGCTCCGATGACAAGCTCGAATGGCGAGAAACCGGTCTGTTCATTTGGTACCTCACGGTACGAAAACAGCACGGCGGGTAAAACCCTGTCCCAGTCTTGTGGATAGCTGACTGTAACTTTGCCTAATAATTGTTTAAGCGTCCTATTTAGCCGTTCTACCATACCATTGCTCATTGGATGGTACACGGAGCTAAGCGATCTGTCAATGTTTAGTTGTTGCATAACACCAGTCATGGCCTCGGAGACAAACTGAGTACCTCTGTCTGATAGAAGTTTTCTAGGGAAACCTAGCCTGAAAAAGATTAGGAAAAGAGCATCAGCCACGTCTGAGGTGGTAATATTCTTCAAAGGTATAGCCTCTGGCCAGCGCGTGCACATGTCAATACATGTGAGGACATACCTGTGTCCTCTAGCTGACATAACAGGAAGTGGTCTAAGGTAGCCATTTTGTATCAATGTATACAAGTATTAAGTAATTGCCAGATTTGTATAATCAATAATACTAATGGCTATTAACAATGCAATCAATGAATGGTAAGGGAAAAAATAATGAAAAAGACAACAAATATAAATATAGATAAGAGAAAAAAAAATATTTTGGAGCAGGATAAAGCACTAAGCGACAAAAGACATTATCAGTAAGCAACACAAGAGAATATAATTTTCAAACTAAAGAGGAAAAATACAGCAAATTGGAACACGCTTACTGCTAAGTCAGAACAACACAGGACCAGAGACACGGTGTATAAACATAAAATTTGTATGTAACTGAGAGACAGCAAGGAGAGACCAACAGATACGAACAAAATTAGTGCAACTAAAGCAGAAATACTATACAATGACAACGCACAGAACACAAGACGGCACACCTATACAGACAGTGGTCGAAGAAAACCAGACAGAGGACCTAAGTCGCACGGCGAATATCAGCCGGATATTCCACTGTTGGAAATCTTCAAGCAAACCTAACGAAACATCCGGTGTGAGCCCATTGAATCAATGAGATGAACCTCTTGCACCAAATCACCTCCCAACCAACCCACAGGAACAAACAAGCTAACAGAAAGGTACTGATATAACATGCAAGAAATAAGAACGAGCTCAGACCAATTTAGCACAGTTCACAAAAAGTGCACATAAAGCCACTTAGCTTGGGGCCAAGGATGGTGAATCTGTCGCACAGCATCTCCTGGACAGGTTGTCAACGTAGCAAGGGCACATCACAGGTCGAGCAGCAATAATGTAGTTATTAGATATCCAAATAGAGCAGGAAGCACGCCATCATTGCAGTTTTTCTTACAGAAAGTTCAACTTGATAATGTTGGGCCTTGAAAACTTGACAAAACAGGCGTGTAGCAGCAGCCTGATTAATAACATGTACATCAGAACTTGATTTGAACTAGGAGTATTCACTGGGACTCTGCTGTAACGTCTTTCTTCAAAAACACAATAATTTGACCAGTTGTACAATGAGCAGAAAAATTTCGTCACAGTCATGTATTTCCACCCGCATCAATTTCATGCCATGCGCAGAGGAAAGTATGCAAAACAGTTCCAGAAATAGTTCATAATGCATAAACAATAGACAACATGGTGTGGTTTCACTTTGTCTGATGTTGTTGAACAGTCCAAAAAAAAATCGTCCCCATATCGGCCACCAGAAATCTGTTGTGTAATGGCTATCAAGGAATGTTATATGCGGGGGCAGTTAGTTTCTGGCTTGGTGAGTATGTCTTCAATCGTTGCTGATGTTTACGCGAATGCTAGGTTGAGTAGACGTAAGGTTAGCATACTACTTTTCACCTGAACACAGCCACACAGTATCGTTCTTAGCTCGTACAACAGTGTTAATGATTAATCAATGAGTTGGTGAGGACTGGTCCACATCCAAATTTATTCACAGTAGCTCCAACAATAATTCAGCATAAATAACATTAAGTAGATTGCATTCATTAAGGTCCAGTGTCAGTCCATCGTGGTAAACAATGTAAGAGGCATACAATTCATAAATCTCAATTCTGGCCGTACGAGACTAGCGTTCCGGTTAAAGCAAGCCGTGAACGAAGTATGGCGGCAAATGTAAATATATGCTGACGATCGAAAATGTTTACCTCAAAATACAGTCACAATGCTTCCCATGGAAGCTGCAACCCTTGACGGCCCATAAACACATCTTATACAATCGTGGCGACCAAATCTCATTACAAGCCACTGAGAAAATATATCGAATAATACATTCACCACGGGAACACAACCATGGCACGTATCGTCAGGGCTGTTTACATTTTATCACTAGCACGGGAAACTGACCGCTCGGCTGCGCATGGGCAGACGATACATACGTCACGTTATATATTTATAGCTAATGCAGACAGCTGTATTTCAGCAAAGGATTGACATACGCCTGTGCGCAAAAGCCGTACACAACAACCATCTCATCTTCAAATTCCTTTTTCTCATTCATTTGAGATTGTTTTAATGTATTCTCATGTGGAAGAGCTAATGTTTCTATAATCTTCCACAGTAGTTTTAAATCAAGCGTGGATAAGTTCACCTTATTTACTTGATTATCCAACATCTCTTTTAATGAGGTCACTTCATTCTCTAACTCTTTTTTCTGTGTAAGAGGAAATTCCCCAGATTTATCATCATTCGCTGTCAACAGCGTCAACTTACTCCTTAATGTAACATTTTCACAATTCATTGCTGATAACATATCAGTAAGAGCTTTCTTATCACTTTGAAGCTCATTTATCGTTTTTTTTTCAGCTCCACAGCTAAGAGTTTATCTTCATGTTCTCTCTGCCGCTGAATTTTTCTCTCCTGAAATTCTTCAATTTCCCTGTCTACCTTTTTATCTTCAGCCTCCTGAACCTTGTAATATTCGCCCATTACAAATTCTTCCAATTTATCTCCAGTCATGCCAAGGGACTTCCCTTGCTCAATAAAGTAAGGTAATGTAGACATCCTGTCTACAAATGTGCTGTCAATATATCTGAAATAGCAACACAAGTTATCCCAATCTCAGTGGGAGATGAGTCTTTTATAAAGACTAAGTACAATTACCTTATTTATAAAGTCACTATTAATCAGCTAAGTATATAATTTGCATCATATAACTAATAGTACATTATCAAGTATACATGAAGACTGTATATATCAACAATATCACGATAACTAAATAAAGACAAGCATCTAAACAAACGAAAACATTCGCAGAGGTTAAAAGAAAATACAGCTTAACCAAATCAAATGTTGTGAAAATCACAATGATAACTGCGAAAAATTCACAATAATACAATGACAACACAGTGTATAAACAAAAGGGTGTAAAGAAATTAACAATAGAAAAGAGAAGGCAGACAAATTCAAACAAAACGAATCAAAACTAAAGTACGGAGAAAAAAAAATGAAAACAACACTAACACATCTCGTTACAGCTAAGAAAAAAAAATAAATAGCAACAAAAGTCGCTTGCAATTTCTACTGTAAGAAATATGCACGATCCCTAAAGAACGCTTACAGTACCCTCGGTTAAGTGGGATATTTACTGTAAGACCCTCCAACCTGAACCCGCTGAAAAAAATACACACTAACTCAACAAGTAAACAAAGAACAAGTAAATAATAGAATGCATATAATTAATGTAACGATGAAGGCTTATTTGCACACAAAATAAAGGCTAAGTTTAACACGTAAAACCAGGCCACTTATCCTTTAAGCGTAATCCTCTACAACCGCAAAGATGCAGTTCATTGCAGTACACTTGTAAACACAAGTAGACGTTCCACCGTTGAAGGTCACCGTAACTTGACAACGGGTGTAGTAGTCTCCAAAGTGAAGCTATCAAACCAAACTCGACTTCAGTTGAGAATGTTTGTAGGCTGTCGCTGTAAACAACAGGTTGAACTGTTCTATGTTTACAATTCGAGCTTGCACGTAAACTTGTGACGTGAACTTTGACACATATGTCTTTCGACGATTGTCACAGTGTTAAACAACTTCGTTAGCAACTGTGGACTATGTAGCACTATTGTAGAAGCTGTGGTCCATGTAGCAATTCTGCAGCAGCTGTGGTCCATGTAGCGATTCTGTATCATCCATGATTGTATACGTCGATCAGCAGACGTTGACTATTTCCTACTGTGTGGCTGACAACTAAACGTCGATCTTGTCTTCCGGATGTATAAATTCAGATGTGGGCAGGAAAATCCGTGTCGTTGACAAAAAAACCCACGAATCTGGTCCACCAGATGTAAAAGTCTGTTTGTACAGAGATGTAAAAGTTGGTTTTATATAAATGCCCAGATGTAACGTTCTGTTTTGATGTGTTATGAATGATAGTACGTTGAGCGTGTCGTGTTGTCCTGGCCAGTACCCAGTTGTAGCGTGAATCTAGGTCACTAGCGTGAGGCGAGGCCAGGGTGTAGTAGACACATACATCATGTCAGTATTCATGTAGCTCCAGACATGTAGTACTTGTATTACAATGTGGTTGATTGTGTAGGTGAGTAAATAACAGTGCTGATAACACGAAGCCGTATAGGCTCTTGGACGTCTTCACATAAACTCACACAACCACACGTAGAAGTCAGTGAAGTAGGGAATGCTGCTGATATTTACAATATTTATTCATGACGTACGATAATACGATGATGATAGACAGAAAAGTCAATAGTATCAGATCGTGTACATAATACGTGTAGTTATAAAGGTCAGCTTCAGACATCACAGATTCCAGACATGTAACAATGTCTTGTAACAATGTTCACTGTTTATGCAATAGCTCTAATCCCTGACTGAGCCCCGTCAGGTAAGCCCTAGCAAATATATTGCGTAGTACGGGCGATATCAATTATTTAACCAAAGTCAATGTCATTGTCCTACAATTAGCAGAAGACTTCAGACTGGCCTCACATGCCAGATACTTCATTCTGGTGAAGGGGATTGGCCGTAAACACGGACCAATATGATGACAACGAAATCAGGCCGCATGTCGCGGGCCTTGATAATCAGGTCACTCTCAGTTTATACAAGCTTCTGAGATAAATATATATTCTGCCAAACCATATTCCGCCTGCATTGCGGATCCATAAAGATGATTCCTAGGCTCATGTAAGTAACAGGTCAACTTAGACCTAGTCCTTCAAATATGAAGCAATACTGGAGTACAGTATCATAACTCCTTGTGAGCTTCGCTCACTATGTCGCCATCAGCGATAAATGTACCTGTAAGATCTAAACGAGACGAAAAGATCGAATAATGTTTCAGTTACCTTCTCAAAGAATCCTTACACTCTAAGGTAACACAATACAGCCAATACTGGCATAAAGAAACACTCAGGGACGGAAGAATGACAAACTGTCATTCCCAGAATTTCCAATCCCTATCGAAAACTTGGCAGAGAGGAATCTACGGATCGGTACATCCGTTCTAAGCCTCAGGTACATTCTCTCTGAATCAGTCTCCCGGCTTTTGCCGCCAAGACCCGCGTGATAATGGTCGTGTTTGGGTATAG
Organism: Oreohelix idahoensis; assembly: GCA_024509875.1. Lineage (NCBI taxonomy): Eukaryota > Metazoa > Mollusca > Gastropoda > Stylommatophora > Oreohelicidae > Oreohelix > Oreohelix idahoensis. The sequence continues at coordinate 1,543,425 of JAMPIV010000784.1, forward strand.
GTAAAGTGAGTGTGATTGTGTACTGGCAAAGTCGTTCACACAACAGGTGCGCCCACGGGAGTCATCGAGTATGGAACGACTGGTGATATTTAATTATTGTTTATTAACTCACAGCACATCATCACGTAGACATAGACGAATACAGGTACATCGAATCATATAATTTCCACACTGCATTAAATATATATAATATGGCCTGTCCACATCCTGGCCTATAATAATCTTCATATGGCCTAAACAGTACTCCATTACACAATAAAGCCTGCTCACACGGCAGCTATAATAATCTTCATATGGCCTAAACAGTACTCCATTACACAATAAAGCCTGCTCACACGGCAGCTATAATAATCTTCATATGGCCTAAACAGTACTCCATTACACAATAAAGCCTGCTCACATGGCAGCTATAATAATCCCCATACTGGCCACCAAATGATAATGGTCATGTTTGGGTATAGGTAAAGTGAGTGTGATTGTGTACTGGCAAAGTCGTTCACACAACAGGTGCGCCCACGGGAGTCATCGAGTATGGAACGACTGGTGATATTTAATTATTGTTTATTAACTCACATCGATACGTCAAGGCCTAAAATCCCACCCACTGAAGACCCAAGTAGAACAGTCCCAATTAAGATGGTTTGGCCATGTCTGCAGAATGGGAGAAGATCGGATACCACGACAAGCATGGGAAACAAAGAGCCAAGGATCCAGACCCCGAGGACGACCCAGAGTCCGCTGGGAGGACAACATTAGACAATCTTTGAAGGATCGAGGACTAGAATGGAACCAGGCCAGGAGGAAGACAGCCGATAGAATAGTCTGGCGCTCTCTCTTCCAAACCTCTACACCTCACGGTAGAAGGGGAACGACTAAGTAAGTAAGTAAGTTATTTACTCACAGCACATCATCACGTAGACATAGACGAATACAGGTACATCGAATCATATAATTTCCACACTGCATTAAATATATATAATACGGCCTGTCCACATCCTGGCCTATAATAATCTTCATATGGCCTAAACAGTACTCCATTACACAATAAAGCCTGCTCACACGGCAGCTATAATAATCTTCCTTATGGCCTAAACAGTACTCCATTACACAATAAAGCCTGCTCACACGGCAGCTATAATAATCTTCATATGGCCTAAACAGTACTCCATTACACAATAAAGCCTGCTCACACGGCAGCTATAATAATCTTCATATGGCCTAAACAGTACTCCATTACACAATAAAGCCTGCTCACACGGCAGCTATAATAATCTTCATATGGCCTAAACAGTACTCCATTACACAATAAAGCCTGCTCACACGGCAGCTATAATAATCTTCATATGGCCTAAACAGTACTCCACTACACAATAAAGCCTGCTCACACGGCAGCTATAATAATCTTCATATGGCCTAAACAGTACTCCATTACACAATAAAGCCTGCACACACGGCAGCTATAATAATCTTTATATGGCCTAAACAGTACTCCATTACACAATAAAGCCTGCACACACGGCAGCTATAATAATCTTCATATGGCCTAAACAGTACTTCATTACACAATAAAGCCTGCACACACGGCAGCTATAATAATCTTCATATGGCCTAAACAGTACTCCATTACACAATAAAGCCTGCTCACACGGCAGCTATAATAATCTTCATATGGCCTAAACAGTACTCCATTACTCAATAAAGCCTGCACACACGGCAGCTATAATAATCTTCATATGGCCTAAATAGTACTCCATTACTCAATAAAGCCTGCTCACACGGCAGCTATAATAATCTTCATATGGCCTAATAAATCTTCACTGCAGTTTATCACATAGGCTGTACACACAGCGAAATATATAAGTCGACATTTTCTTAAGTACTACGTAGGCATACACTATCCAAAAACCACTGGGACTCGACCTACACGGTCCACGCCCAAAACACAACTCTCAAATCACACACACTAGTCCCGCCCAAAAAACCCCGTCACGAGACTTGGCTGTCTTGAACACCGCTCTCGATAATACATGCAGACTAGCTGCGAGCTATTCACATGGCTCAATACAGTACAGAATAAATACCTCTCAACATTTGAGATTAAACAGCGTTCACACGCTTTTCTGTACTCTGTCACTCGAAAAATAGGAAAAGATAATTCTATCCTAAAGTCAAACAAGTATCCGCTTAATCAAGCGTTGCAACTTGAAATTTAATTTGTCCAAAACATTCTAAAGATTACTTCCCCTTCCATAAAATCCACTTGCAACACCGCGCATGCCCAAAGAGCATGGACCAGATCGAGGCAAACCCAGACTAGGTGTTTCCGACCAAACGGGTGATAAAGATACTCCGTATATGATCCTATAAATAGATTTAAGACATGTCAACTATAAGACATTGCCTGAGACAGGACAACATAAGACAGGAGAAGATAATCACCAGTCAAATCTGTAACTGAAAGATAATAAACATTTATCTCTCTTTGACCACATTAAACCAAACATACATTAGGTTGGCGTTTTTTCCCACCGTCCAAAATGACGGCAACATCCATACAGAATCTTCAATGGTAATCTTGGCCAAGAAAACCCCAGGTCCAAAAAGACGGGTTGAATTCACTACTTCCGGTACCGTTCTCTTGGGAATACTATTGTTTTGGATGTCTGTTTAAGTCACATAAAATTGTCCAGGCACGAGCGTTTATAGCGAGCACAGTGTCAACATGTTAGATTTCAAACGAATGAGGAATGTCAGGTCGGCACCTTCTCTCAGTATAGGAATTTAGTTGGTCACACCACCACTTGTCAACACTGTCAGGAAAGTTACTGATTGAAATATGTTACTTGCCACAAAAGCTGAAAATGACTAGAGTTTTTCTCAGGAAGAATCAAATCAGGCTCGATGACCCGTTACTTCTTTAAAATCTTAAAGTTCTTGCAAAAAATATACATCAAATCTTTAAGGTAAGAATGTTTGTTGTTTTCTTCACAGATTTATCTCTTTACTCAAACGCTGGCAAAGTTTGGGTACCACAGTTTCACTCAACACAGAACTACTAAGAACTTAAACCACTACGATCATACTAAATGACATCTCTATTAACAGAGATTCTAGAAATCGAACAAGGCTTGTTCTAGTCTTGACTGCGAAGTTACTGAGTGAAAATGAAATCTAACTCCCTCCAGTATATATGAAACACCAGACCAAGATGTACACTATTTCCATAAACTACGCAATAGCCTCCCCTTCTCTTAACACCTCCTGTCTTCGCACCTCACGCCAAAATGACCATTCTGAGCGAATGCGTGATGGCGTTTTCTCCCCCCTGAGACTGAGAATCTACCGAGGAAACTACGTGTCAAATGCAAAATACCAGACAAATATCTGATACTGCGCCGGGGAGATGTCGGGATTCACGCCTCACCTCAGCGCTCACCGAGAAACTACGTTTTGACAAGTGAGAATGCAGACGATATGTCGGCCCTATGTCTGAGATAGCCAAAAATTCACAGTTATTTCGTCAATCTGCAGCGATTGACCGAATGCATTCTCACGCCACATCGTCTGGTGCAAGGGACTGACACGTTACGTAAAAGGTTACTCGTTTAAACAGCAATGAAATGCGTTTGTAAATGAGAAACGAAACTGGCGAAGTGAGAATGGGAAAGAAATTATTTCTCGCAAACGAACGAATGCGAAAAATACAGGAAAAAAAAATAAAGAGTGATAATAAATAGAGGATACGGGTGAATGAAAAAGAAGAGGATATAGGCAATTTAATGATCATAAAACCTCTGTGACAATAATAACCACATAAGGCAGCCAGCATTTATGTCAAGGTACTACTATTGTTTTTCAAGAAACTTGTAAAAGAAAGCTGTTATCATCGAAATAAAGCTATTTCGATGTTATCAGTAAAAACAGACTAGCTTCAATAGCATCCATAGAAGGTGCATTGGATATGGATAAGTAGAGATACTGATGGCAATTAATGATCGCCAGTTAGAGAATGACACTGACTTATCATGGCTAAGATTGCTGGAATTTGATATTAAGCGTTAGACCAGCAGAGATGGACGTATGCGAGGATGCATCCAGCATGTATACAACCAGTACGCAACAGGAACAATTAGATTCATACCCTTCGACATTTGCTGTTGGAGATTGAGAACATATAGGTTTGCCCGGAGTGCAGTGACATTGCGTCCGATCAACAATGACAATAACAATAATTGCAAATATTTGATGAGAAAAATATCAGTGTCGTAAAATTACAGACAAATCCAACTACGGTCAAGCCATCATTTCAACAACAACGAAAAAAGTGAAACACATTGACATGTTTTACCAGCGGTTGTCGTGATAACAAAGTAAAATTGCTAACATTACGACATTCTCGTCAATTGGTCCAAACAATTTCGGGGCCGTTCACAAATTGCATAACGCAAAGAGGGGACGGGGTTGCCTAGATGTTACGTTTTGTTACCAGGGGGAGAGGTAATGTTGTTACATAACGCAATTAAAAATCAATCGATAATTCATAAGAAACAGCCTATAGAAAGTTTCTGCTTTCCGTACATAAGACTGTGTTAGTCAGTGAGAAAGAGCGAACATTCAGTGCACAGTGGTTGCTTATTTATTTAGTTTATGAAGTCAGCATAGAATTTCTATATTTATGGAAGTCAGTTTCTTAGTCTTGAGTTATAATGATTTATCTATGGAAATTATGTCAGTATTTTTGCCAGTCTTGTATTTTATGTGTGCATTTGATTAAATTGCGGATATACTATAACAATTTAGCTTTAGAGAACTAGTAACTGGAACAATTCAGCCACCCATAGCCCTATCGAGAAGCCAAAACCATCATCTACAACAAGTAAAAAAATTGGTGGAAGGAGGAAGGTGATACATACAGCAGAGAGGACCCAATCCATAAACTTAACAGACACCAACAGATCATCATATTCCGCCTGAAAACTAGACACTGCAGACTACTAGGTCATCTCTATCGCCTCAGGATATCTCATACAAATGAATGTCCTAATGGAACTGGAATCCAGACTCCTAAACACATTCTCCAAAACTGCCCAACCCATGATGGCCCACGATGTCTGACCTGGCCAGGGGGTGCTGAGCTCAAGCAGAAGCTATGGGGCTGCCGCGCTGACCTGAAAAAGTCTGTGGACTTTGTACTGGCGACATGCCTGCGGATTTAGCCTGACTACAAACTGAACGGAGAAGACGAAGAAGTAAATATGTTTACGTGGAGTTTTATTCAAGCCTACATAATATTTATAGGCAAGACCCAACGATATGATTTCGGCAGTGTATTAATTAAACGACTGACATCTTGTGCTGAACAGAACAAACTCACTGTTAAAATTCGCTGCAAGTGATTGGCCTATTAGTAAGATATTAAAACGGTGTTGTATGACAAGTGGTTATGTTGAACTAATTGGTGAGATATATAGTTAGGCCTAATTACTACACAAGTGCAAATAAGCTGTTGTAAAGCTTTACCGCCATAGAAAGGGTTCAGCCGAGGTGTTACGTAATTTTAGGGGGGGGGGGGGGGTTGTTACGCACATGTTAGAGGGAGAAAGGGGAAGGCGGGGGTGCCTGAAAATGTCACGCGTTACGTAATTTGTGAATGGCCCCTTAACTGAAGATTCCTTACAAGCTAAACTGTTAATAGAAAAAGAAATAATACTGTAATAATAACAATTGACAGTACGAAGACTTCGTCTGAACAAACAAGAACAAATGTGGTTATGTAGGTTTAATTTACAAAGCTAATGAATCATAATAGCTCTAAATTAAATTGTTTTCTCACTTTTTCGGGACCCTTAGCACCCTGGAGTTCTATATCAGCGCACACTGTGAATACTGCAGTATACCCTATCCCTCATTCTCGCTCGCTCGCTCGCTCTCTCACTCACTCACTAAATCACGAGCTAATACCCACTAAATCATTCATTTACTGATTCCTTCACTCACTAACAAGCTTATTCAACTACCCGATCATTCACTCACCCACTGTCTCACCTATCCAGCCATTCTTGTATTAACCCACTCACAAACACCCACATATATTTGACTAAAATTATTAGCTTGTTTTCCAGACTCAGAAACAGTATCATTATTAATAGCGTATTCAGATCCAGCCAATATTTAGTCTCGTCAGTCCTCATACTTCGCCTCCTTAAACCCTACATACATTTATTATTTACCAATACAGAAATAAATGTCTCGTCGTATTTATTAAAACGATAAATATTCAGTCCCCTATCTGAAATGGCTTTCCGGTATCCGGATATTGCCTTGGTATCCGGATATTGCCTTCGGCGTAGGATATTCCACAAACTTCCCCGTTTTACCCACTCATCGGTGCTTACTTTTCTTCTTCTGTCTTTGTGGTCCTTCTTTTACATTTATGTTTCTTACTTACTTACTTAGACGTTCCCCTTCTACCGTGAGGTGTAGAGGTTTGGAAGAGAGAGCGCCAGACTATCCTATCGGCTGTCTTCCTCATGGCCTGGTTCCATTCTAGTCCTCGGTCCTTCAAAGATTTTATGTTTCTTGCCCATAAAATCACATAGACGTTCCACCTTCAGGGAAGGTCTTCGTTTCTATATTATGATTTTGACGCCTTCTTTTGTCCTGTCTTTCTTTCAAATTTATTTTTTGTGTCCATAAAATCATATAGGGGTTATAATATACCTTTGGGCAACGTCTTGATTTGCTTATTGTTTTTTTTTAAAGATTAATAACGTTGAAATAGTCTCCTGATTATTTGTATTTGTTTTGTTTATTTGTTTGTTTGTTTGTTTTTGTTTACCCCACTTTGCTTGTGAAAGTGTCGAAGTTTTTAGTTGTTGAGATTGACTTTCTTTTGTCTGTGAATGGCATACTTGATATGCTTACATTTGGGCCTTATACATTGAAGTTGGAATTGCGATGGGATGTATCATCTCTCCGATACTATTCGTGATGGCTATGCAGGTAATCCTCAATGCGGCTGAAGGAATGGCTATAGGTCAGAAGCTCGGTGGAATGTGTCACATGCCACCGCTCAAAGCATTCATGGATGACACAACAATTCTGACATCAGATGAACATCAGGCCCGGAGGATGATAGCACGCCTGGATGAACTAGTTAGCTGGTGCAGAATGAGCTTCAAACCCAAGAAGTCGAGAAGCCTATCAGTCAGGAAAGGGAAGATAGCAGAGGTCATATTCACGGTTTCCAACCAAAGAATCCCTACTGTCATTGAGAAACCTGTTAAAAGTCTTGGCAGGGTGTACGATGCCTCATTAAAAGACTCAAAGGCAGTGCAACAGACAATAGAAATGGCAGACAGAGGGCTACAGATCGTAGACCAGAGCAGAATCCTGGGAAAGTTCAAACTGTGGTGCCTCCAATTCATGTTGATACCGAAGTTGCTGTGGCCACTGCTTATATATGAAATATGCACAAGTACAGTGGAAGCTATAGAGCAGAAGGTCAACAAGTTCATGAGAAAGTGGCTAGGGGTACCACCAGGTCTGTCAGATGTAGCACTGTACTGCAAAAAGTCAAAACTTCTGCTTCCTTTCAAGTCAGTTGTTGAAGAGTACAAAGTTGGAAAGGCAAGTCTTGCAATGATGCTACGCGAGTCAGCTGATGACGTGGTTAAGTCCATTCCGCCCACACTGAAAACGGGAAGGAAGTGGAGAGTGGAAGAAGCTGTCGATGCTGCCCAATAGTCACTCAAACTGAGGGAGGTAATCGGATACACACAAACGAATAGACGGAGATTTGGTCATGGAGATATCCGCTGGTGGTCCAATGCATCAAGCAGGGAGCGCAGAGACATGGTAGTTCAGGAGATACGAGGAGCTGAGAATGAAAAAAGGTTGCAAAAAGCAGTGCAGCAGGTCCAACAAGGCCAATGGACTACATGGGAAGAAGCCCTGCAGAGGTCCCTGACATGAAATGACATATGGCACCTCTTCGGCTCAGCTTCGTTGTCAGATCACTGTATGACCTGCTGCCGTCGGCCACCAACCTTGTGAAATGGGGAAAGTCGGATGATGAGCAGTGCCCCCTGTGCCAGGGGAGGCAGACACTTGAACACGTGCTCCCATCGTGTAAAGTGTCATTAGGGCAAGGGCGATACACTTGGCGCCATAACAAAGTGCTAAATGAGCTTGCTGCGACAATAGATCTGGCAAGGATGAAGGCGAATAGCAAACCCAGGCCGAGCACCGCAAATACATACTTTCTGAGGGCAGGAAAATCAGCACATCCCAAACCGAGTGAACCTGGTAGCAGTTTACCATCTCTTCTTGACTGTGCAAACGACTGGGAGATGGCGGTAGACCTACCTGGACGAGGGGCATATCCAGAGAGTATCAGGAAATCGCGGAGACGGCCGGATATAGTGCTTCATTCTTCAGCAACTCTTCAGGTCATACTGATTGAACTGACCGTGCCATTTGAATCCAGATTAGACGAGCCTCATTCATTCAAAGCGGCCAAGTATAGTGATCTGGCCGCAGAGCTGAGACACGATGGGTTCACTACAAGGGTCATGGCTGTTGAAGTGGGCGCAAGAGGGCTAGTGGCTGCATCAGTGTATGATTTATTGAAACTATTGGGGCTGAAGGGACAGTCGAGAACAAGGGCACTGAAGAGGCTTAGTGAAACTGCCGAAAAGGCATCATGCTGGCTGTGGAACAACCGCAATGGGCAATGGAGATCGTAACAATAAATGCTGCGGTACAGAAAACACCAGGAATTGTTTTAAGTCCACAATATGCTGGGTTTTTGGTGTACTAGTGAACGGGCTATGACGCAGGGGCGACAGGCGGTGTATACTATAAGGGGTGTCAGTATAAGAATTTCAGTGACGAACACGCAGTGGCTCGATTCGTTGACTTCGCGACGGTGTCTCAGTGTGTGCGACGGAACGAATGGAATAATGTGTCTTCTCTTTGTTACTTTCACAATTGCCTCCGTGGCTGGCGGAGTTGTGGATTTTAATTATAACCTTTCCTTACACAACCAGGCTTATTTAGGTTTTATATTACCAAAGAATGGCAACTCTTCTCACATACTGATGACAGGCATTTTTGTTTATTCTTTATTATCATCATCGTCGTCATCATCATCATCATCGTCTCCTTGAGAGAAAGGAAGAGCAGAATGTTAGAAAGGCTTGCGTGCCCAAGTCTCAACTCTTTGAAAATAAAGTTCGTTGCTTCGTTCGTTCGCTCGTTCATTCCTTATAGAGGACGGAGCCACCAGTGCACATGGTTTTTGTTGTTGCAAGAAACCAATGACAGAACAAATGTCACACGATAAGTTGGCCATCCCCATAAACAACCTCGTATTTAAATTCGATAATTTAATTCAACGTTTTTAAAAGCAGTCTCTATCGAATGTCCAGAAATGAAAAAAACCGGAATGATTAAATACATCATGTCGCCCCTGTTGTTCCCGGGGGAGGGGGGGGGTCTCTAATGAGACAAATAAAGAGTAGAACTACTGCTCCCTCAGTGTCGTAGATTTGTGATAGGTGAATTAAGACTTGGTTTGGTCCCTTCTGAATTGCAATAGAAACGAGTGATAACTCAGTGGGAGATAATAAAATAGAAATAGATTTCACGAGTGAGATGAAGGAAATATATTAGAGTCGGTCTCTGACCCTCGAGATGATTTCTCTCAGTCAGCCTAGCATCTACAACAGATTAAGATTTGTCAGACCGTCTAGTATAATATATATAGTAATATATATATCCCTCCCATACACACACACATAAGTGACTACAATAGACGCACAGACGTGAAACTATGACAATGAATATAGATAATTTGGAACGAGCTGACCGACACACTGATTAAGTTTAAGTGAATTTTAATTATCATCAGAAAATTCCATCACAACACATAAAAATTACATCAAGCATATACAAATAGTCATAAAGTCAATGAACTGCTACAAGAATGATAGACCCAGAGGTATGATCTTTTCTCTCAGTCCTGTTAGAAGAAAAGTGATAGCCCCAAAGAGTCACGGATACATATGCTATAGTCTAAGATTTCCCATTAAAGGTATGAACAGACTTTGATACTCTGATCTATCCTAAGGAAAATATTGTTAGCAACAAAAAACTTGCATAAAGAAATTTAAGACAGCAAAATGGGTGCCAAAAACACAACAATAAAGGAATCACTCAGTCCTGCATTCACTCTATTCAGTCAGCCGTGATCACTAGCTTGCATTCGTACTTATAGCTTTGGTAGCAACTTCTGGAAAAACAATTTTTAGGACATGTACATACAGAATCTCCAGGGTAGTCTTGGCCAAGGGAACCCCAGTCCCGCAAAGATAGGTTGAATCCACTACTTCAGGGAACGTTTCCTTGGTTATTCTTATTTTAGGATATCTGGTTCTGTCACATTAAAATTGTCCAGGCACGAACGTTAACAGCGAGCAAAGTGTCAATAGCTTAGATTTCTAGTAACTAGGAATGTCAGGTCGGTGCCTTCTCTCAGTATAGGACTTTATTTGCTCACACCTAGTGCCCTTGCTATATAGAGTGACGACAACTAAAATTTGGCCGAGATTTTCAGTCGTACCCGTATTGCAGGAAAATGGACCCGATCATGAGTTTCGGACCCAATTTGCATTTTCGTTTAGGTTAGCTAATAACACTGACTAACAAAAAAAAAAATTTTTTTTTCTTTCTCTAACATTTCTATGTTTTTCTGGTCAATTTTAATGCGCTGTTTTTAAATCTGCAAACCGTTTTTCTCTATCAGGTCGGGATCTCTAGAAATACGCAATTGAAGTTTTTTAACAACCGCATACAGTATTACAACATCATTTGTACAAGAAGTATAACAGTTATGTAGGCTTGAGTTTCTTTGCAGTCGACTTTCGTCAGTGAATGGCATGTGGTACATCGCGATAAAGCATCCAACAGAAATCGGCAAGCATGGTCACACTCCACCGTCCTTGATAACGTGACTCCATTACGGCAATATCTTGATGGACTCGTTCTTCATGTTCATCGCTGACTTCGTCAAGGTTGTCAGGGAAAAAGTCAAGATGCGAATCGAGCAAATGGATTTTGAGGGACATGTTACAGTCCATAATTCTGTATGCATCTTTGCACTGCTTAACAATATGCACATAGTCGACAGATTTGTGATTTCCCAGAAAGTTATCGACGATCGATTTGAATGCCATCCATGCGCGAAGTTCATTACCATGTAACAAGTTTTCGAATTGTTTGTCTGCAATAACTTTCCTAATCTGAGGTCCTACAAAGATACCTTCCTTTATCTTTGCATCGCTAATTTGCGGAGACTTTTCTCGAAGATAAGTGAAAGCTTTGCTCATTTTATCTAACGCTTTTACGAAATTCTTCATGAGCCCCAACTTTATATGTAACGGTGGTAAAATGATGCTGTCTTTGTTAACTAATGGCTCGTGTATTACATTTTTATGCCCGAGCTGCATACGATCCCTGATAGGCCACACCTTTCTTGCATAATGTTCCTGTCTGTTGCGGCTGTCCCATTCACATAGGAAGCAACAAAATTTAGTTTACCCAGTCTGCATGCCCGTGAGAATTGCAATGACCTTTAGGTCTCCACAAATCCGCCATTGGTAGTCATTGTACTTTATTTTTGCCAAAAGTATAGCCATATTGTCATAAGTTTCTTTCATATGAACAGAGTAGGCGACTGGAATTGATGAAAATAAATTTCCATTATGCAATAACACGGCTTTTAGACTAGTCTTGGAAGAGTCGATGAAAAGTCGCCATTCGTTGACTATGTGCTCATGACCGAGGTGCACCATTAGACCTTTTACATCTTTGCAATAGCAAATGTCATCATCCATCTCAAAGTATTGAACAAGTTCTCTGTGTTTATGAAGAAATTTAGATATCGGAGTATTGGGCGCTAAAAGATTCCATTCTTTGAGTCGCGAACCGAGTAATTCCGCTTGTCCTTTGGTGAGAGCGAGATCACGTATTAGATCTGAAAGTTCTGAATGGTTAAGTAAGTGAACACCATCATTTACCGGTACATAATCCGAGTCAGAATTAGTTTCTAAAGCAGGTAAACTATCACTTTCTGATGGTTCATTCACGTCCAACGGATATTGTTCTGATGGAACTGGGATCGGACACGTGATTGGATCATGAGGCACTGGTTTCGAAACCGATTCAATATTTGGATAAACCACAGACTTTCTAGTTTTAAAAGTGAAACCATAGATATTTGTCAAGCAGAAGTAACAATCAGTAGCGTGATTTGTCGGTTCACGCCATATTACTGGCACTCCAAAAGGCATCGACTTATGCTTCTGCGATTTTCGTAACGAACCTGCCAATGTATTTGCACAAGTCGAACAAACTGCATTTGGCTTCCAAGATTTATTTGCATCATCAACTTTCGAATCGAAATAAAGTTCATATGCTTTCTTTAGCAATGGTGTAAAGTTTTTTTTTTTAACGAAGAGCCAGGGATCCAGACCTCCAGGACGACCCAGAGTCCGCTGGGAGGACAACATTAGACGGTAGAAGGGGAACGACTAAGTAAGTAAGTAAAGTTTTTCTGGTGAACACGATCGGTAAAATATCCGCACACGTAACAGAACAGATCAGCCGAATTTCTACAACTTCTAGAAGCCATATTTCGCTCAGAATTATTTCAAAATACAGTAACTATTTGAAATATAACGTAACATGTCATGCATCTTTTAGCAGTATAAAAAGTAGAATTATTTTGCATTTTATTAATTTTTAAAAAGTTATATAGTAAAAATGAAGCGGAGCAAATAACGGTTTCCCAAAAATATATTTATTCACAAATATCTTAAGAACCCGACGTGATAGAGATAAACGGATTTCAAATTTGAAATCAGCGCAAGAAACTGACCTAAGAACACTTATTCTTATATAAGAAAGAAAAATGTTGTTTGTCAGTGTAATTTGAAATAAAATTAGATGGAAATACAGTAGCACATATTTGTACTATTATTTGTATTTCAAGTAACAAAACAAAAAGAAGAAAACTAGTTTACTTACCGGTTTATTGAAAAGAATCAGTAGCGTGGATTTTTAACACATACTTTGTTGAATTTTATATTCCGTTAGAATTCCACTATTTAGCAACAAAGATTTTATTATAGTTTTATTATATAATTATATTATATAATTTTATTATTATAAATATATATAAATATATATATATATATATATATATATATATATATATATATATATATATATATATATATATATATATATATATTTATATATATATATATATATATATATATATATATATATATATATAAAATTTTTTATTATTATATAATAATAATATTATATAATTTATTATATAATTTTGTTATGTTATTATAATTAATAAAATATAAAAAATATATAATTTTATTATATTATATAATTTTTATTATATAATTTTGATATTTTACATACAGTTGACTTTCAAAAATCCGGCAACCTCCGGACCTGAGGAGTGCCGGATTGTTGAAAATGCCGGATTTTTTATGGTTATATATTCTGTATATATTTAACAGAAAATGACTACCTGTACAGTCCTTTAAAGAAAGAAAATTAAATGTTTACGTTTTACACCACTTCTTTTAATTGCTGAATCCATAATGGGGCTATACAGCAGCAAATAAATGATACAATGAGAAGGAATGAGCAGGAATGCCTGTTAACACGTGCAAGCATGACCAAACAGCTGCATCAAAACATAAACGGCTCCAGAAAACAGTGGTGCGCCAACGCGGTAAATTAAAAAATGCGCTCCGAAATCCTTGCCGGAAATCTGAAGGAACCGGATTATCGATGGCCGGATTTTTGAATGTCAACTGTATTATAATTATACAATCATGTAATTTATATTATATAATTTAAAAAATCTTACTCGACGCTTATTCCCGCTACTAACCCAGGTATTGTCGACACAAAATGGCGTCCACGTCGTTCAGCCTCGTTTTCGATTCTGACTCAGTTGACGTCACTCTATATAGAAATACAGGGCACTAGTCACACCACAACTAGTCAGAACTCCGTCGGAATGTTACTGATAGTAATATTTTACTTGCCACAAGGGCTGAAAATGTACTTGAGGTTTTTCCCCCGGAAGAATTAAATCTGGCACGATAGGCCCGTTACTTCATTTAATCTTAAAGTTCATGTAATGGGTACTCTGTCGTTCTGGATGCCAACGCAATGCCAGACAGGTTTTACTTTCTACGCCCCAGTCTTTAAGAAAAACAATATTTTTGTTCTTCACAGATGTTCCTCAGTACTAAAACCGTTGGTAAAGTTGGGCTACCCCAGTTTCCCTGAATAAAGAAAAATAACATAAAATACTTATACATACTATTTACTTCGGTGATAACTTACATTATAAACTGCAAGTGGAGAGCTTGACTTATCGTTTAAAATTCACGTGAAACAAGTTATATTTCTAAAATCAGTCATCATGAATTAGAAATACATACATATTTCGTCAATACTCAATGATGAATCAGTGCAGTTATAAGTTAGTTTGAAATATTCTCGACTAATTACTAGCAATTGAAATAATTTATTTTTAGCTGCATGAGTTTAAGCTAGAAATTATAATTTATTCTGCTTTCCACTGAAACACGTCAACCAGAGAATATAACAGACTTATAAATTTAATTTCTTCTGCACAGAAATCTAGCAAGTGAAATGAAATAAGCGATTATCACTGAATCACTCAACACTACTAGATATATAATATATTTACCTCCAGACAGAACTACAGGCGATCGCACAAACTTAGAATTTATTCACTCATATAGTTAGTCTAGAAGCTCGGCAAAATGTCGAGTCAAACTAAGAACTTCGCTATGCAAGCTTATTTCCTTAGCACGAGCAACCTGTCTACTGCAACATTTGGAGAACTGAATGAATAGTCTAAGCTACTAGGGTAGATATATGAAAACGGACAAAGGATCCCACGCTATTACGAAAACCCGAAATAGCGCCGGTCTCTCTCTCTCTCTCTCTCTCTCCCACCCTCTCTCTCTCTTAACACTTCCCATTAATTTAGACGCTGGCCATAACTGCCAAAAGTGCGTCTTCACACCTACTACGACATATCTCATTTCTGAGCTATGCAGATTGGCGCCTACCACACCTCATGCCGAGAAACTAGCCGAAGAAAAACTCGAGTCAGATGAAAATGTAGACACATGTCTGCTCTCTATGTCTGACGAGACGAATTCTCACACTATTTCGTTCACATCCAGGGACTGACATCTTACGCAATAAAATGCGTTACTAGTATGAGAAAAGAACGGCAAAAGTCAGAATGGGAAAGCAATGTTTTGTCGCAAACGAACGAATGCGAAAAACAGGAAAAGGATAAAAGAGCGATAATAAAGTAGAGGACACGGGTAGAAAAGAAAAGAATATAGAAAATTTATTGATCATAAATCTCTATGCGACACTCAGCATGTCGTACAAGGCTACTAATATGAGGTTGTGCATGGGGCTGGCAACCTTATCATATAAAATACATTGATACAGTAACCACTAGTACAAGAACACGTGAGTGCTCTGTGTGGACTTCCTGCAAGGGGACTAGATACAGTGGAGGCTCTATGCTCCATAAAGAACGAAAAGGTCAATGATTATGACACAGTATGTCAGTCATAATATTACCCAATTTCAAAAACACTTTGAATACATTTACCCAAACTTTAATTAATGTGCCTTATAATATTTCTTGTGCCAGAAACGTCACACATTAACTTGAATATGCTTGAAGAAGACACTAGTAAGCTCAGATGTTGGCGTATCTACAGAGCTCATCCTATACTGGTACTGGTACTATTGGCGGCCTCATGCACTTTCTCTGGTTCTCATACACTAGGGCAAATGGCCTGTTTTATATCTGGGTCCTAATATTCCGTGTTCCTTGCTGTCTGTAATGTCTTCTCGACGAAACTAGAAGTCAGTGAAGTAATCTTAAAACGCTGTAACACATAACCAACATTTTCCGCCTGTGCGCCCAGGTTGCTACTTTGAGGAAAAGTCCAACCAGGAGTAGTCTATCTCCGCATCTCAAATGCCAAACCAATTGCAAATTAGTGTTTGATTGTGTTAGGGGTCTATTCCACACTCTCATCTCTCATGTAGAACATTGCTACATGCCAACATAAAATAATATCCTTTATGTGTGATTTTTAAAACTCCACAACGATAAAAGGTCTTGCCACTTCCGTTGGTATGTGTCATGTTTACAACTCATTACTTCACAGATCTATCACTGATAATATCTTCCAAGATGTTACTTTCTTGTAATTGTTTGTCACAATAAAATCCATCTGCCGGAAGTATTACATCACTAGACGTGTCTTAATCTTTACTACGACTGTTATCCTCCTACATCCTAATGAGATTGATCGTGTATTTGGGCACGTCATGTTTGCAAACTAGCACCTTATCATGCGACAACATGGTTTTGTGTATCTTCCAAGACAAAAAGTCTGGGTTAACAATGGGAATGTTGCTCAGTGTAGACTCTAACTCTGTCTGGAGCTGGCGATAAGCAAAAAAGGTTATGTGGCAACTTCGCTCCTTCGCTAAGCGCCGTCAATAACAAAGGAGAAAAAATCAGTAGAGAGGTGTGACTAGATTTGATAAGTAAGCCTTGTACGATGAAAGCGAAAACAACGAATACTAGCGGTGTCACCTTGCCTTACACTAAACATTCTCTTAATAGCTCCGTCCAAAATTTACTTCTGGACAACTGACTTTCCACATGGGGTCTGTGGCTGGCCATTAAAAGGCGTTAAAAATGTGATACGAGGTATTTTTTTCCCTTTGCTGCGTTTCGGTGTAGCACTGTCTTGCCCAAAATTTTGAGTCCTAGTCAAACTATGGTCATTTTTTTGTCTCGCTGTAATCTGACATATGCGCGTAGACTCACAGGACACGCATTTCTATGATAGGAAACTCTGTACAGAGCGATACAAAAGTAGGTAATCTGATCACCAAGCACGTTTGAGAAGTTTATGCAACCTATCATTTGAACACTGGGAAGCTCAAAGTCTGAGAAAAAATCTTGCAGGGAATTATCAATACATTTGCTGAGTCAAAAGTAACACAACGGAATTTCAGGTAAGTACCTGCTAGAAAGTTTAAAGTTAACGGGAAGCAGAACATGCAGGCAACAATAGAAATGATGCGTATTACCAGCTCAGCAGAAGTGAACTAGTGGTAATCTTCAGACTTCGCGCAGGTCACAACGGATTGGGATACCATCTATTCAACAAGTTAAAGATAGGAACTACTGATGAGTGTAACTGTGGCACTGACATAATGACTGCTGAGCAGCTACTTCAAAGCTGCCCAACATATGAGGAACAGAGACAGTGCATATGGCCATAACCAGTACCATTCCTAGAAAAGCTCTACGAATATGTCAACATCCTCAAACTGACCACTGCTTTCTTTGAACATATTCAAGATGAGGGCTGAGGGGGAACGAAGAAGAAGATGTAGAATCGTTATTAATGTTGTCACGGGACTGCCTCCCCTGCTCTGCAGTCAATGGCCAAAATTTAGAGTATACAATAAGGATCTTCAAATGTATGTACCTTCGCTCAAGATTACTGTTGGTAGAGTTGTAAATAGATGGATGGTGCTTCTATTTAAAGGAGTCCTCACATGATTTTCAGAAATCAAGCACAACGCTGAGATCGTCTAAGTTGTCATGAACTTATTATCTGCCCGCCACTTCTTTGAGGGTAAACACATATTTGCTCGTTTCTAAATCGCCCAGCTGAATTATTAAGAAAAAATATTACTTTAGAAGCTCTGTTGTATTATATTTAAATTATCTGATTCGTGTGCACTTCACTCTGTAATAATTATTTCAACTGTCAATTTATACTTTCATATAATACATTTAATAATCAATTACTGCGTAACAAGAGTAAATACATAAATTATCATAATGTGATATATTCTCTCCAGAACGTTGTCTCTATTACAACTTCTCTGAATGCATCACGATTCTGGGCAAGTCGACCTGCATCAACCAAAGACAAGTTCAGACTCTCTGTGATATCCTGGGTCCACCGTCGTCTAGGTCGACCCCTTCCCATTTTTCCAGGGACCATGCCTTCCATCACTAATTTGTTCAGACTTTTATGTCTTTTTATATGACCAACACATTTCAGCTTCCTTATTGCGATGGTATTTAGGAGCCAATTTTCCTCTACGTTTAGTGAGTGCAGTACTTCTCTGTTGGTCTTTATTTTCTGTCCAGGGTATTCTCAACATCCTTCTGTAGCATTTCATTTCAAACGATGTAACCTTTTTTGTACCTGTTTTATTGAGTGTCCACGTCTCGCAGCCGTATGTTGCTACTGGGAATATACATGCTCTGATCAGTTGTAACTTTGTTTCTTTGCTTGTACGTTGCCATAGGTTTTTCATCTGTATTAGTTTATGTTAGGCAATCGCAAGCCTTCTTTTAATTTCCACTGCACAGTCGCCAGAGCTGTTGACGATTGATCCTAAGTATTAGAATTCATTAACACTTTCTAGTTCTTCGTTATCAAGTTCAATTTCTTGTTTGGTCTTTACTTTGTCTCTTGTCAATACTTTGGTCTTCTTGGTGTTTAGGTTAGATTCTGGGCCTCGCTGTGTTTTTTGGTTGAGAGAATTAATTGTTCAAGTCCTTCTGGGTCGGTCGAAAGGAGAACTGTGTAGTCAGCATACCTGATTTCCGGGATTTGGTACCAGACGATGTTAAATGAGTCAGACTCTATTTTGACCCAAATAAATAAATCGGTTTAGAAAATTGAAAATGTGGAGTTTTTTCTCACCGAAAAATTTAAAGGTGAAGGTTTTGTGTTTTAGTACAGAGTGAGTTCGTTTGGATTGGCCTGATTAAAATCACTTATCTGGCTATATGTTTGTCATGGGTTGCCTCCGTTTGCTCTGCAGTAGTAGGCTAACAGTGACCAAAACCTAGAGTATCTAATGTGGGTCTTCAGAGATGTCTACCTTCGCAAAAGATTACTCTTGGCAGAGTTGTAGATAGAAGGGTAATGATACTTCTACCTCGAGGGGGTGTTCACAAGATGTTTAAGAAGTCAAGAACAATGCTGAATGAGTATTAGCAAGTTAACTTTTTATCTGACCTGCCGCCTTTTGTGAAGATGGATGTTGTAAGATTTAGCTCGTTCAAGACCCCGGCTGATTTAATTCATATATATGTGATAGGGTAGGCGAGATGATGCTGATGTAATATGTGATCACTCTCTTATGCACTCGCAACCGACCCGATCAACATTAAAACTCTTGATTCTTAAGGCAGGGGCTGTATTTATTTTTACAACCCATTCAGTGACAAAGAGCACACTGAAGCAACCATTAAACAAATAAACCAACAAACAAAACACCCAGCCAGTACTCAGTTTCTAATCCTGAAAGCAAACAAAGCACCGACTAGTTAAAATCATAATAGCAATGAATGAGAAACCCCACGCTCTCACCTGTCAAACTGTCCTTCCACGCTACCTGCAACATTAAACTGTCATGCACACACACACAGCTCATGCATGTCGTCTAATCAGACTAGTATGGTGGTGTGCATGAGGCTGGCAATCTCACCGTGTAACATCGGTTGCTACCGAAACCACTACTGCAAGAGCATCTGAATGCTTCATGCGGAGGCAAACCACACTGGTGGCCCAATGTTCCCTCAGGAGCGGAGAAGAGAAATATATATCTCCAAGTGAGCCCACGTGCTCTCACAAACCATTCTACACATAACCATAATTAAATAATAATAAAATGGACATAAAATAATATTCAACTATATGTACAACAAATACTCTCAATAATGAGAATGAGCTACTACCTCGTAACCGATCCACATCAGTATTATATACAGTAGTATTATGATTAATAATCGTGAAATACACTAAATTACAATATCAAAGAATCAAAATATCAAAGAATAAAATAAAATTACTCTTGACTTAACAAAACTAGAATTAAATACATCACCTAAAGGAAATTTACGACGAAAACTCTCTCTTCTATTATTGGGGAAAATTACATTAACCTACTTTCACCCACGTGTCAATTCACACAATATAAAACTGGCGCCTTCTTTATACACATGCATGGTGACGCGCCGCCTTTATACACATTGCATGATGCTTTTCATGAACACGTGGCTGCCATCTTGATAACAGTTAATATTATCTAAATTCAAGTCCCTGATAACATCTCTGTCCAGTTTCATGTATGAAATAGTTTCATACTGTATTTGCCTTTCTGATGAATGAAATAATCGCTCTTAAACTTTCACATCTATCTATCTATTTCATTAAACATTAGAACAGACTCACGCTGAATATAATTTCAGAATTATAGAACACTAATGCTAATTTACTTTGAAATCAAACTCAAGTGTTCAAGGCATCTATTTTGTAGGTCGACTCGTTTCTTTCTCTGGGTAACTGACGAACTAAGAGGCCTCTGCTGGCTCGCTATCTCTTTATATAAGCCCTAGGGCGAATCACTCAACTTAGTGCGCTGCGCTTATTAATTGCGCCACGCAAAATAACACACGCGATTATTGCTCTTAAATGAGCGAAAACACAAATATAAACCACAACTATCAAATATAACACACCACTATTTTTAGGCTTTATTGTGGCCTAGTAAT
Organism: Oreohelix idahoensis; assembly: GCA_024509875.1. NCBI lineage: Eukaryota > Metazoa > Mollusca > Gastropoda > Stylommatophora > Oreohelicidae > Oreohelix > Oreohelix idahoensis. Next base: position 1,564,192 of record JAMPIV010000784.1, read on the forward strand.
AAATCTTCTTCTTGAAGATAATGCGGTAAAAAGGCACTAAACCACAGAGACCATGGTAGTGACAAGATGGCGCTGTCACACACACACACACACATATATATATATATATATATATATATATATATATATATATATATATATATATATATATATATATATATATATATATATATATATATATATATATATATATATATATATATATATATATATATATATATATATATATATATATATATATATATATACACACACACACAAGAGGTTCTGAGTCATACGTATGCCTTTCTCTCTGTAACGATTAATTCAACTATGAATTTGTCAAAATCAACATATACAAATTTAGTGATCAATTACTTTAACACTTGTAAATAAATGTGACTGGTGATTATGAAAAACAATTAGGTCTCTTCACCGAAAAGTCTTTAGGCTTGATGAATCTAGCAAAATAGAGTTCGGTTGGCCTGTTAAAATGGGACTTGCCAAAGTGCTGAAGTGCCGATGCAGCTTTTCCGTAGTTTCGTCTCTGTGGCGAGGGGCACGTTTCCAGATCAGTTCAGGAAGTAACCTCTTCTGGTCAAGGTAAGAATCTTCAAGTGTCGATCTCAAGTTTTGAACCACGGACTAGTAGTCCAGTAATTGGTCTCTCTGGGTCGTACCACAATTAAACAGGTCGCCTCGTACTGGTACCACATACCAATAGGGAAGATAGATATCTTGCTTAGTAGAATAGTCTTGGCAACTTAACACAGATGCCTCGAACAGAGTACGTTTTGTCCGGTCCTATAAATTCAGAATCCAACTCTATTCTTTTATTTGGCAAGGTCCGAGCTGTCTACGTTGAAGATTTCTGGAATGCCATGCCGTATGTACGTTATATCGTAGGTTCCAGGCCCACGCTTTCTTTTGGCGTTTTCGACAAACTCCAAATCATAGCGATTGTTTATTCGCGCCTCAAATGCTAGCCAATACATTCAAAGTACATGTTATGACAATTTTTCCTCATGTAATATTTTCCATGACTGATGCGTTTGAAAAATTCAAACAGTCGTCGTCCATATATGGAGTTGTGATATCCGTAAAATGTTGTCAAAGTTTACTTACATCACACTTCCTGTTCACTTTTCAAAATGTCTTCCAAGATTGCTTTTATCTATAGTCACCTATACCAAGTAATTCGGAAGTCTGATTATTTAGTTTGTTAGACTCTGCCGACATTTTGTATCACATGACTTGTCGCCATCCGACTGCCTGTCTAGACAACTCGTGGTCTATGCAATTAAACCCGTATTGCAAGTCCTTTCTGCTGTCCAGTCGGAAGTGATTATGCAATCTTAAGCAAACACTTCGTGCTCTCATCTACCTGGAGTCAATGTGATATTATCACGTTTATGATTCAATTAATCTCTCAGAGATGGGTGATTGTCTGGCCTGTCATGCGTCGAAGCGTGAAATGTAAACAATGGTAGTAGGAAAAAGTATAAAAATTCTGAGTAGAGGATAGGCACGAAATTATGTGCGTTTAATATGCCGAAATAATAGATAATAAAGGCGGTGAGATGAAATACGAAAAAGCAAACGAGCCGTCTTGTCACAATGATGAAAATCGTTTGTTGACTGCTCCGTCAATCGTCGACTTTTTGGGGGCACGTCCCATGTGTTGTTGCACGGGTAACCGCTCCGAAAGTAAAGGCAAGGATCATCATAACCCATCGAAGGCAAGCATCTAGCGTAGATCCCAAGTTCTTGATCCACAGACACGTACCAAGCTACTACCACACACATGAGAAGAAACAAATGTTGCTGATAAGTATCGGTTTCTTGACACTAGTCAGGCGCCTTTTCACTGTCAATTCCACCGACTGTTTTCCTTTTTTCCCCCAGTAATTTTACCCTTCCTGAGCATCAATGGTAAGCCCAGTGGATTAGATGAAAAATCATCATTAAACTCAGTTAATCTGATGAAAACATATGGCTGGACAGCGGGATAAAACCCTTGTATGATTTATACATGTTTAAATATACAATATACGTATACACGTATTAAGAATTTAAAATAGTATTTCTGTACATCGTAATATCACCATCCACACCCTGTGCCACTTAGAGTCTGGGGCTACCTCCGTTTTTGTTTCCCTGTGAGGATACCTGCACGAAGCAGCCACTAGCGCTTGCTGTGGTGGTTAATGAATCTATACTTTTCATATGCTGTAGTTACCAGCCTCGTATGAACCTATACAACCACTAGCAAGTTAAACATCTCAAATTCGCAATATAAAAACAATAAAATGTACAACTTAACCCGAGGTTTTCGGGAATAAAATTTTAGAGGCGTCTGGCACAGGAAAACCTCCGAAGAATATCGGGCCACTGGTTATGAGACCGTCTTACACGCAGACTGTGTATTAACATTAGCCATAATCTCACTATTATCCTGTATATATGTTCGGAGGACTTGTGGTTTCCAGTATTATAAACTTTAGTTTTCTTTCTGGTTAATCTCAGAAGATCCTCAATACTTGGTCCGGTCCGCTCTATTTCTTAACTAAGGAGCGAAGTCAGGTACCTATTTATACCTGGTCTCTTGCAGCGAAGGTGCCTGGTTCGACTCACGGTATGATCACGTTCCAGTCTACCCAGTTGTAAATAGGTACCTGACTTTGCTCTCGAGTAAGGGAAAGAAAACGCAGCGAGAGAAGGAACTGGTTGCCCCACCTCTCGATCTGGACCTAGTATAATGAAGTCTCTAACACTTCATTCCGCTGCGGCAGTATCTGCTATGGGGACTACCTTGACCTTTTACCTAGACACACACACATGCCTACGTACCCATAAGAATTGTTTCCTGCAGCTTAAACAAATGCTGTTCAACCTGTTTGATTACTACTTAGATTGCGGAATTTTTTCACTTTTCCTCTAGTTTTGAATTCAGTGACGCCTTTTCACAAAGAAGCATCCAGAGTAGGGTCATGAGTAACTGTGACGTGGAAATGTAAATATAGCCTCAGAATTCCGAACACCTTTGCTTCCTCAGCTAGTGTTTATGTTTTGCGAAGGTGAAATCACGCAATTCGCTGTCTGTTGACTCACCTTTGAAGCCACGCATATTTTTCCTGTCTTTCTTGCGCTAACGAGTTGTTTACCTATTTTCGCACCAAACCAGATAACAGGGGAGCGAACCGGTCTGTTTACCTGAGTTCTCACGCGAGCGGATCTGTCAATCATCGGATAGTGACAGAAAGCACGTGAGGAAAAAAATCAGACTAGGTATCAATTCAAGGGCGATAATAATACTTCCCGACCACCTTTGATGTTCACATTTTCAGGGGGACTTAAGTATTTGATCTACGGCAGGGGGAGGAAATCTAAGAAGGCCCATTCACACGGCATGTCTTCTGATGTCGTTCGGTATCGCGGGTAGATCGAACCGTAGAATCCTTTATCTCGGAAGCCAAGCTCGTTGAGTTTCCCGGCTAGGCCGAAGGTGTGAATTGTAACATCTTTTAGAGATATTACCCTAAATCTGTATATATATACTGCCTTCTCTGCTAGTCAGTTACCAAGTCTCTCAGGAAATTTAGGATAGTCTAAACGCGTACGCTAGAAACTATGTGAAATAGTGCGTTAATAGCCTTCGTGGAGATTATTCTGATTTTCCTGGTAATAATATAAGTTGTGCTTAAGTATTAAATGTGTTAAAAGTTTTACCATTTTATTCACTGCCATTCCCTAGCATTTGGACTAGCGAAATAGCAAACGCGTAGATATTCTCTTACCAGTGGTTCAGTAATGTAAAATCCATCAACCATTTTTTTACACCAGAAGATAAGGTTTAGCTGACTTAAGTATAATGCTATGAGTGACGGATAAAGTGACAGAGTAGTATGCGCATTATATTTCTTTGTGTGTAATTTTTTTAAATGACTAGTGTTAATATCATGTGTCAAAACGATAGACGCCGACAATCAACTAGTTATTAATGACAGGCGATATTTGTTAAAGGCGCGTAGTCATAATTAAATTTTAACTGACATTGTGCGCTGAGTGTTTACCGAGTCGGAGGGGGGACGGCTGCATGCCTAAAACCCAACCCGTACTCGTCAAGCGACGCGCGATAGTATAAGCTTAAGATACCATGTGCCTTTTAATTTAATTAGGTGACGGAGAGGATAAGAGATCATACCTTACGCTTGATAGCATAGGATATTATCATATGGTTAAATGTTTTGTTTTCTTCCCAATATAGTGCTTGGTCAAAACCAGCGGTTAGCGTGTTTTCTCTATTGTGGTCCTTTTCTCAGTTACTGAAGGAGTAATAGTTGTCGTTTTCCTTGGCGTCCGTCCCCAGTACAGGTGTGATCAGGAATTGCCAAAAGCGACAAGCTAACCTATTAACTGTAAATCTGAGTAACGGGACTTACAAAATACCTAGATTTTTCCATTCAATTTTATCAGCCCGCTGTGGCAATATACATAACATTTTCCCCGACTTCTGACAGTCGTTTTTCACAAGTGGATTGTATCCAGGAGAATTCGCTGTTTCATAATCGGCACTCACCCCAGAGAGAAGCCGATAGGATTTATCATTATCAGTTTTGCATAACGTAACGGTTGTATTAGCACCCAGAGGCTAGACAATACAGGAACTACTTTTCTCTTTTTATAACTGTGAACGTACCGAGAACATCTTGCTTTAATAACTATATGCGGTGACACAGGGCTCATCCAGGAAAAATTAACCCACCAACTTTGGCGATCACCTTGAAATTATTATTAGATACCAAGGCTGGTCTTTGGCCAGATTTAGGCAACCTACCTGACATTATAGGTTCATACTATTGTAATTTTTCAAGGGATACCTACACCATTTATTAGGTAAGCAAGAGTGTTTGTGGGCACATATGACAGAGTGAGAGAGAGAGAGAGAGAGAGAGAGAGAGAGAGAGAGAGAGAGAGAGAGAAATATTTTCCTTTGTTACAATCATTGTACTAACTTCTTTTTATTTTATTTCGCTAACCTGAGTATTTTACTGGATAGCTTAAGATAGCTATACCCTAGTGTTAATCTTTGACCTTTTGGGTTATTAACTTCTTTTGGGATCTTTTCTCAACACGGGGGAGGGCACTTATTGGGTTATTTTCATATGTCTGTAACCATGATTATATTGATTTCTCTATGTTTGATGTTGTAAAGTTTAAGTGATAATAAACTAAACAAAACTTAATTTAGCGTGTTGGTCAGACCCATATCCATTTACCATAGTTTTCACGTTTGTGTGTCTTGTTGTCACATAATTGTGTGTGTGGGTGTTTAGTAAACTTATAATTATACTTATATGGAGGTTTGACAGATCGTCTTCTTCTTAAGATAGTCGTATAAATAGGCTGGACTAGAGAAACCACGGATCTTCACCTTAATCTATTCACCCATGGAATCTATGCTAACACCTTTCTTTCTCATATACCCCCACCTTCTGCTCTAATCAGACGGGACCCAATAAATCTCTATACCTATCTAAAAATGTACGACAGTAACACGTTTTTAAAAGCACCAGACATGTATTGTTTAAATTTATTTATTTGGTTCGGATAAGGAATGGAGAAACTTGTTTGTTGAAGGCCTATGCTCATTAGGGAGGTAAAGGATACTGATTGATGGACTTTTGTGTACACTAATATTCTTATCTTAAATAAAAGCAGTAAATAAAATACAAAAATATATATTATTCTTTTCCGTCATTTTTTTTAAAAGAAAAACCATTGTGACTTTTGAACAGTTTTAGATTTCTAATAAAACATGAGACTCGACTTCGGACTCGACTTGAAAGCTACATTTAGGGACTTGCGACTCGAACAGACTTTTACTAAGAGACTTCAGATTCGACTTGTTAAGAAAGATACGAAGACAACTCTGGCTAGTGTTTGGGTTAGTCAAACTTAGAAAGACTGATTAATTTCCAAATTACACTGGCTAAAAAAAAAAAAAATTTTTCTTTCTCTAACATTTCTATGTTTTTCTGGTCAATTTTAATGCGCTGTTTTTAAATCTGCAAACCGTTTTTCTCTATCAGGTCGGGATCTCTAGAAATACGCAATTGAAGTTTTTTAACAACGCATACAGTATTACAACATCATTCGTACAAGAAGTATAACAGTTATGTAGGCTTGAATTTCTCTGCAGTCGACTTTCGTCGGTGAATGGCATGTGGTACATCGCGATGAAGCATCCAACAATAATCGGCAAGGATGGTCACACTCCACCGTCCTTGATAACGTGACTCCATTACGGCGATATCTTGATGGAATCGTTCTCCATGTTCATCGCTGACTTCGCCAAGGTTGTCAGGGAAAAAGTCAAGATGCACATCGAGCAAATGGATTTTGAGGGACATGTTACAGCCCATAATTCTGTATGCATCTATGCACTGCTTAACAGTATGCACATAGTCGACAGATTTGTGATTTCCCAGAAAGTTATCGACGATCGATTTGAATGCCATCCATGCGCGAAGTTCACTACCATGTAACAAGTTCTCGAATTGTTTGTCTGCAATAACTTTCCTAATCTGAGGTCCTACAAAGATACCTTCCTTTGTCTTTGCATCGCTAACTTGCGGAAACTTTTCTCGAAGATAAGTGAAAGCTTTGCTCGTTTTATCTAACGCTTTTACGAAATTCTTCATGAGCCCCAACTTTATATGTAACGGTGGTAAAATGATGCTGTCTTTGTTAACTAATGGCTCGTGTATTACATTTTTATGCCCGAGCTGCATACGATCTCTGATGGGCCACACCTTTTTTGCATAATGTTCCTGTCTGTTGCGGCTGTCCTATTCACATAGGAAGCAACAAAATTTAGTTTACCCAGTCTGCATGCCCGTGAGAATTGCAATGACCTTTAGATCTCCACAAATCCGCCATTGGTAGTCATTGTACTTTATTTTTGCCAAAACTATAGCCATATTGTCATAAGTTTCTTTCATATGAACAGAGTAGGCGACTGGAATTGATGAAAATAAATTTCCGTTATGCAATAACACGGCATTTAGACTAGTCTTGGAAGAGTCGATGAAAAGTCGCCATTCGTTGACTATGTGCTCAATACCAAGCTGCACCATTAGAGCGTTTACATCTTTGCAATAGCAAATGTCATCATCCATCTCAAAGTATTAAACTAATTCTCCGTGTCTATGGCGAAATTTAGATATCGGAGTATTGGGCGCTAAAAGATTCCATTCTTTGAGTCGCGAACCAAGTAATTCCGCTTGATAAGAGCCAGATCACATATTAGATCTGAAAGTTCTGAATGGTTAATTAAGTGAACACCATCATTCACCGGTATATAATCCAAGTCAGAAATAGTTTCAAAAGCAGGTAAACTATCACTTTCTGATGGTTCATTCACGTCCAACGGATATTGTTCTGGTGGAACTGGGATCGGACACGTGATTGGATCATGAGGCACTGGTTTCGAAACCGATTCAATATTTGGATAAACCACAGACTTTTTAGTTTTAAAAGTAAAACCATGGATATTTGTCAAGCAGAAGTAACAATCAATAGCGTGATTTGTCGGTTCACGCCTTATTACTGGCACTCCAAAAGGCATCGACTTATGCTTCGGCGATTTTCGTAACCAACCTGCCAATGTATTTGCACAAGTCGAACAAACTGCATTTGGCTTTCAAGATTTATTTGCATCATCAACTTTCGAATTGAAATAAAGTTCATATGCTTTCTTTAGTAATGGTGTAAAGTTTTTCTGGTGAACACGATCGGTAAAATATCCGCACACGTAACAGAACAGATCAGCCGAATTTCTACAATTTCTAGAAGCCATATTTTGCTCAGAATTATTTCAAAATACAGTAACTATTTGAAAAATAGCGTAACATATGTCATGCATAATTTAGCAGTATAAAAAGTAGAATTATTTTGCATTTTATTAATTTTTAATAAGTTATATAGTAAAAATGAAACGGAGCAAATAACGTTTTCCCAAAAATATATTTATTCACAAATATCTTAAGAACCCGATGTGATAGAGATAAACGGATTTCAGATTTGAAATCAGCGCAAGAAACTGACCTAAGAACACTTATTCTTATATAAGAAAGAAAAATGTTGTTTGTCAGTGTTATCTGTTTTTCAGTTACAAGAATATGTCATCTGGTTTTGCTTCCCTGAAAGGAATACATTTAAGGGGTGAGAACCGCTAGAGTGCCTATGCATCGCTTATTCCTACATGTGTGTGGGTCATCATTTTCCGAGCAAAAATGTTAGTGAAAATAAATTCAAATTCTTAAAGTATGCACACGAACCCCCTAGAATCAATTCATGGACCCTTAGAGGGGATGTGGACAACAAGTTAAGAAACTCTGCACTAGGTTACATGAAGTGTTTTGTCACAGGCTTCATGTGTCACATGTTCTTATCGTATCTCTACTGATTGTCTGATAGTCTCTAAGGCCGTGTGAGGAATTAGTTTGCCATCTAAGACCGTGATAGTGTATGATCGTGTTGTGGTTAGTACTCCTTCCGTGACCTCTTGGAAATTAATTTATTTATTTGACCTAGGCGTTAATGTTCATTATACTTCATTATTTATACCGTTGGAAGTAAAATGTAACTGATTCAATGGAGTCAGAACATTAAATTCCAAAGAAAACGTAAACTTGAAAACCATGTCAGCTCACAAGACCAATTGCAAGAAGTCCATGAATTCAATTATGACTGTCATCTTTATTTGGTGCTTCTTTTGAATTCTTCTTTTTTTCTTCGTTATTTTATCATCTCCTTTCTTCCATAAATTGATGAAATATTTACAAGTTCCAATAATAAATCACAGATGTTGTTAAGAAATAAAGTTAATATGTCATGGTATATAGCCATTGTTATTTGAGGAAATATGTCTATATGTGGTAACTCATGTTTTTGCACGATTTGTAACTTCTATTGAACGATGCATGTTTAATACATCATCGGTTGTCAATGACGTAACGCGGTTGCGCTAATTTATTCTAACGGCTAATATTCTGGGCCTTTCGAATACTTCATTCGTCTAAGCAAAACGTATTTTTCGAGGTCCCGGAGTTGTGGAGGAATTTGATACCTTTATGTGGCGTTAATATTTTTCGAAGGCGGCCACATATTTTTCAACGATCGTTAAGATGGTCCCAAACTCATGAAGAAGTTTCGCACCTTAGAGAGAAGTATTTTATTCATGAAATATAACATTCACAAGTCATATTCTATGCTAGAGTTAGGTGTTAAGGATTTTTGTGTACGGTCCTGAAGTTTGTTGGTAAGTAGGTTAAGGTCATGAGATACATGACGTGTATATACGTGTGTGTGGGTAGAGAAAGGAGTAACTCTGTTTAGAGTGTATTATTATTGAAGTATGCAAGCTTGGAATGTTACATTTAAAAGTTCACTGTTTAGAAGCACGTAGCATGGTTGAAGATTACTCAGGAGCGTTCATGTGTGAATTGAGGTTTACAGGACATGAGAAAAGCGTGCGAAGTGAATGAAGTTAGCATACGTGTCAGAGAAGAATACTGAGTTGTTAAAGGGGAGTCTGTGGCCATCCGTCGAGGAAGACGGTCAGTGTTTCTAGAGTATGTGAATAGTGTATGTGATTTTCATTATAATATATTGGATGTGACGCGATGATGTACCGCGTAAGGTGTATTTACAAGGCCTTTATATATTATTATTTATAAGCGCGTTGTGGGTTTCCCGCGCTGTAAAGTTCAGGAGAAACTTTGATGCCTGGTGATTAGACCAGAGGTATAGATATATGTGCGAGGAGTGAATGCCGCACTTTGGATTAAAAAGACATGTCGTTTTCCCGTGTCAATAGGAGGTCAATGGTAGGACCATTATATGCTATTATTTGAATGCGCGTCGTGTGCTTTCCCGCGCCAATAGGAGGTCTACGTAAGCGCGTTGTGGTTTTCCCGCGCTGTTAAGTTCTGGAGGAACTTGGATAGAGATATATATGCGAGGAGTGAATTCCGCACTTACATTGAAAGTAGGACCACGGAGATATATGTGCGAGGTGTGAATGCCGCACTTACATTGTATACAGACCATATAGAGATTTATGTGCGAGGAGTGAATGCCGCACTTACATTGATTATAGATCAGAGATAGAGATTTATGTGCGAGGAGTGAATGCCGCACTTACATTGAATGTAGTTGTTACCAGTACGTAAGGATGACTGTACTTCATATTCTAATGATGCAAGTATTTGTACTATTGTTGCTGATGTCCAGGACTATGCTGTTGAGATTATATGTATGGAACTGTGACCCAGACTTTGTCAAGTTATTTCATTCGCGTATGTACTGTCTTGAGTGTCAGTCCAAGGTATATTCCATTGTAACATCACAGAGGTAACATATTCCATAGTTATCATTTGGTGGTTATATTGGTTGTTAGTACCACAGAGAAAAAGCTATTGCAACAGTGGTGGCCTCGACTTCTACAGTGGTGGTTTCCAGTGATTTAGAGGGCTCAATTTTTTGAACCCAGGACTATTGCGGAGAATCAACCCGCCCAGGAATCTTGAAGTACTGTAAAACTTCAGAAATTCGTTGGACGGTAAATGAAGTGTTTTGACACTAGTGAAATTCATCTAAAAGATTTGTCAATAGTCATAATATGCTCACAACAGATATCAACACCCATACATCTGATTTCTATTTTGGAGTCAAGGTAATTGAGTAATAAAAGACATACGGTAAATTCTTCATACAGCTGGACATTACGGTCCTGAGTCAAGCCAGAAAAGTAAACACGAAGTGCGTGAACTTTCTGCCAATCAGCGTACAACGGTCATGTTGTGACCCAATTTACAAGGCTCAGCGGGTCCTGTTTACTGACAGACATCGGTACGGTGTGTGCAAGGACAACTTTGCTTATGTGTGTACTCGGTCAAGTCATCGCATCGGAATCTGCATGAAGTAGCCTGCTTTTTTCAACGTTCAAGTGTTTGAAAGCAACGTATTTGACGGGGGTGTACTGGCCCGTTAAAACTTATCAGAAGACCTGTTTGTACTTCACGTGTGTTGTGCTGTGCTGTCATTTTTATCATCAAGCCATCGGAAAGGAAGTGGAGTAAACAACACATCTGGAACATCGGTCTACAGTCAAGATCAACGAACCATATGTATTAAAGATATGTATTATTTCTTATTAATTTGTATTAGAAACTATGTGATTAGTGTATTGTTGTGCGTAGTATTTTTTTTTCTTTCTCGTTGTGCGGTAATTTGTCCTATTTGGTTTTTTTTCGTTTCGTTTGTACTGAATATTATTCTGTAGTTTTCGTATAGGCCTAACTTACCTTTTCTACTGTATTGTGTGTTCTCATGCATGTGTAAATTCTTATTGTTAGTTTCTGCTTTGTATTTGGTGCTGTGTAAATTATATATTAAGATTAATATTATAGATTAATTATCCAGCCTAATTACAACCGTAAGAGTTTTTCTGTTTAAGTTTAATATTAGTCTAGTAGTTTTTTTTAAATATGAATAGGCTTATACTGTATTAGCCTAGTTTTATTTGTTTATTAATCGTAAAGCTTATTTGCTAGGTCTTTTCTATTATCTGTTACAGTTTATTGATTTATTATATTCGACTCTTTGTTAAGCCTTCGTAATTATTCGGTGTTATACTACTATAATACTATCCTTCTGTCATCTGGTAGAGACTATAGAAGCTTATATTTATTATTTTTCTCTTTCATCCTTACATTACTTTTAAGTATCGACTTAGATATTTTATGGGTATTTATTTCTTGTAAGTTTGAATTAGTGTTAATCTACATCCTATTTAATTGCTTCTAAATGTAATTAGTTTAAGGTTTATGGCAATACTTGTGAATTATTTACATTGTTTTGTATCTTGTACAGAATATGCGAGGTTGAACATCAGTGAGACAAGCTTGCTGTAGTGCCATAGCAACACAGATATCCTTCAGCTGTAGATCTGCATTATCTCGGTGGAACCATAGACTGTAATCAAGACATACTTAAGATAAGTCACAGTTTATGCCATTGTTGCACTTCTTTGTTCAGATACCATTCTACTGACATTCCTGATGGTCATTCATTTGTATTCGTTGTTATGTTAGCGTTTTATATTTGTGTTACTTGTTTATATATTATTAATACTTTGTTCTTCATTAGAAGGAATTGGTATTAATCTATTCTGTAGTTTTTTTTTTTTTTTTTTTTTGTAAAATTAATTTGTAGGGAGTCCAGTCTTGGAGAGACTCGGTAGCTAGTGCCCCGTGGAATTCTTTGACATTTATTGGTGTTAGCTGTTATAGTTTGGTTTGTGTAATCATTGTTGCATAATTTTGTCTCTTTTGTCATGTTTACTTGTAGTTTTCTTGAGTTAATTTTCTACTATCTTGTAAATAAGTTAATTTCACAGCTCTATTGTTGTCGTTTGTATTGCAGGTGTGGTAGTTTACATCTATAACTACTTCATTATCCCCCCACCTGACGGTTGTTGTTCGTTTGTTTATGGTTGTTGTGTCAGCGGTGTATTTCATTATTATCATCATTCACTGTGTTTTGGTCCTGGTTATTAGTTACAAATAGTTTGTATGATTGCTGTGTTAGAATCTAAGCATTGTAGGTATGATGGTCAAAGAATATTGAGGATTAGTGTGTTCAGCTACACATGTCTTAGTCTAGACATAGGTGGATCTGATTATTATAAGTGACTGATTTTAGGGTTACTTGTGTGTATTATCTTTAGAATTATTGGTGATTTGTTACTATGTTATTGTAGTACCTATGTAGAGGTATATTAATACTGATAATTTAGTATTGTAGTGAATATACTTTCTTATTTGGGAATCTAGTCTGTCAATCTATAGTTATGGCAAACTGTTCAAGAACAATTAGAAACAGAAAGAAAAGAATAGCCTTAAGAGACTTTATTTTGGCTATCAGAGACTGTGAGTTTTACGAATTGTTTAACACTATGGTAAAAGTGGATGATAAATACAAGCCACATAGAGCAAAGGTATATCTCATAGAGATTAAGGAAATAAGAGAAGTTACAACTGGAATTGCATTACCAGTATTTGATGATAGCAAGAGACCAAAACTGAATTTAAAGAGGAAAGCTAATGTAGCAGATGATATGGTGAAAATTGAAACTAGGAATGTTTCTGTTCAAGGTGAGAAGAAAAAAGTCACAGTACAAACAGATAACTGTTGTGAAGACTGTTCAGTCTCAGTTGGGAAAATATCCAAACTGAATGTGGATGAACCACAAAAGACTATCATTAGTGATGAATCAGTTAGAAGTAAAACTAACTTATATTCTATGGAAGGAAGATCAATAAGTGTTAGTAAGAATGCAATGTCTACAAAAGCCTATGAGACAATGACAAGTCCAGTGCATGATGAAACATACCATGCATCCCAAGAAGTATTGTTACCAAAAATGGGGTTTTGGTGTGACAAGGATCAGTTAAAGATAGACAAATTGATCCAAGAAGAGGGAACCTTCAAGGAAAAGTGTACAATATTAGAAGGAAAATTTAAGAGTGTTGAGCAGAGATTAGAAAAGGAATACAAAGATGGTATTCAAAGATTAAATGATGAATTCAAGGTGGATAGGAACAGGATATTAGCTGAGTATAAAGGTAATACTCAAGTTAAAGAGGAACATTGCAGGGTCCTGTCATCTCGGTGGAAGGAGAAAGGTAATGCTTTAGAAGAGAGTTACTTTGTTAAATTTGATACACTAGAAGAGCAATTTAAAGCAGCTAATTAAAGATTACAGCAGCAAGCTGAAGCATTGAAAGATCAAGCTAAGTCTACGGAGGAGAGACATGAGGCTGCGCTTGGTACAGATCAATCAGATTGGAAGAAGGAACCTTTAGATGCTCAAATGCAGTATAGGAGGACGAAGATGAAGGATGCTACATCTGTTGCCAAGAAAGCAGTTCTGGAAGAGACTGAAAATTCAAGGAAGGAAGTGTGGAAGACTGTGATGGATGGTCTGAAAGGAAATTGTGTTGGAGTTACAGACCAGTTAGAGTTAATATTATCTTTCAATTTCAAAAACAGATGCATGGATAAAGGAAAAGAACCATTGAAGATGTTAATGTTCAATGCCATTAAAAAGTTACCACCAGATAAGTGGGACAAAAGTGATCTGTTTTCTCTACTAAAGATACTGTGCTATTTGGAAATACTTTTCTGATCGTGGTAATGATGATGATATTCTAGATTGAAAATAGTTTTGATGTTAGTTGGAAGAGATTGCTACTTGGTATGACTCAGCATGAGAGGTTAATTGTTACTGTGCATAGAACAAGGATAAAAGCTATATCTTTCAAAGAGACAGTTGTCTAGAGAAACTTAATATTTTTCAAGACTAGAAATTTGACAGTGTATATAAACAGCAAATACTCAACAGGTGTACAGTATAAGTCAGTACCCGGTATAACTAGGTGTTTTAGATTGACTTATTTCATTAACTAAAGTAGTAAAGCTTAATTGGGAAGTACATGGTGTAGTATCTAAGGTTGATGATCACGAAGACATATGAAATGGGTATACCATCCCTTAATTGATTATTTTGTCACCCCACTGGGAATGTTTAGTGGAATGGGGTGGACATAGAAGGGTATGTGATATGGCATAATGTGATACAAATTTTCCAAGGCAAATGATTTTATTCTTGCCTAATTTTGTTTATCCATAGGAAAGTATGCTATGCCATGAGATACCGGTATTGGTGGTGGAATTGTCTATCATTTCAGCAGCTGATGGGTGGTCATCAGCAGGCTTGCTCACCGATACTTCTTCTTAGTGAGACATCAGTCCTTTACTCTGGATTTGGAGCAATCAAAAAATGAATTTACAGATGAAATTCTACATTTAGTATAGAATAGATTGTATTATATTTATGAAACATTTGTGTTAGTTAATAAGTTGTAAGTGTTAACTTATAATGTAATTATATTATTTGATGAACAGTGCTGACGTACCTTTTGGTTCACCCATGTATTTTTGTATGGTGAATCCATGTATGATTTGGTTAATATATTATTGAGGCACACATTGTTAGATTTGCATCCAACACAGTTTAATGTTGTATAGCATGAAATTGTGTTTGGTTTGCCAGTAGAGTATGATTGCTAAGGCAAAGCCTACATCACCTTTCCTGTGCCACTGTTGATGAGGTAACCTTTTTGGTTCACCAATATATTTCCATCCCTCTTTTTGTTGTTTAGTATGACTTAACATATTGCATCGACCTCACACTTTGGTTTGATGTAATGTTTAAAAAAAAATGATATCATTTTTTTTCCCCGGGGGTCGGTGTGAACTGTTAAGTCATATTCTATGCTAGAGTTAGGTGTTAAGGATTTTTGTGTACGGTCCTGAAGTTTGTTGGTAAGTAGGTTAAGGTCATGAGATACACGACGTGTATATACGTGTGTGTGGGTAGAGAAAGGAGTAACTCTGTTTAGAGTGTATTATTATTGAAGTATGCAAGCTTGGAATGTTACATTTAAAAGTTCACTGTTTAGAAGCACGTAGCATGGTTGAAGATTACTCAGGAGCGTTCATGTGTGAATTGAGGTTTACAGGACATGAGAAAAGCGTGCGAAGTGAATGAAGTTAGCATACGTGTCAGAGAAGAATACTGAGTTGTTAAAGGGGAGTCTGTGGCCATCCGTCGAGGAAGACGGTCAGTGTTTCTAGAGTATGTGAATAGTGTATGTGATTTTCATTATAATATATTGGATGTGACGCGATGATGTACGCGTAAGGTGTATTTACAAGGCCTTTATATATTATTATTTATAAGCGCGTTGTGGGTTTCCCGCGCTGTAAAGTTCAGGAGAAACTTTGATGCCTGGTGATTAGACCAGAGGTATAGATATATGTGCGAGGAGTGAATGCCGCACTTTGGATTAAAAAGACACGTCGTTTTCCCGTGTCAATAGGAGGTCAATGGTAGGACCATTATATGCTATTATTTGAATGCACGTCGTGTGCTTTCCCGCGCCAATAGGAGGTCTACGTAAGCGCGTTGTGGTTTTCCCGCGCTGTTAAGTTCTGGAGGAACTTGGATAGAGATATATGTGCGAGGAGTGAATTCCGCACTTACATTGAAAGTAGGACCACGGAGATATATGTGCGAGGTGTGAATGCCGCACTTACATTGTATACAGACCATATAGAGATTTATGTGCGAGGAGTGAATGCCGCACTTACATTGATTATAGATCAGAGATAGAGATTTATGTGCGAGGGGTGAATGCCGCACTTACATTGAATGCAGTTGTTACCAGTACGTAAATATGACTGTATTACATATTCTAATGATGCAAGTATTTGTACTATTGTTGCTGATGTCCAGGACTATGCTGTTGAGATTATATGTATGGAACTGTGACCCAGACTTCTGTCAAGTTATTTCATTCGCGTATGTACTGTCTTGAGTGTCAGTCCAAGTTATATTCCATGATAACATTACAGAGGTAACATATTCCATAGTTATCATTTGGTGGTTATATTGGTTGTTAGTACCACAGAGAAAAAGCTATTGCAACAGTGGTGGCCTCGACTTCTACAACGTGCAACACGATTCCCAACAGCTATGACCCTGAAAATGTGTACGCGTTGTGGCAGTATACTCGGTATAAAAAGGCCGTTGAGACAAAACACCCAGTACATGTGCTTGAAATGCCACGACTATCTGAAAACGACCGCCAACGAGCCATTGGTATGGTGGAGACCGGAATGGGCTCGCGGGCCATTGCCAGAAGGAGGAGTTGCCACCACAGCACTAATGTACATCTCAATGAACGTTACGGAACCACTGGCAATGCCCGGGATAGACTTCGGAGTGGCAAACCACGAGTTACTACCCCTGCGCAAGATCGTTATATTGTGCTGAGTCACCTAAGGAATCGTTCTCTCCCGGCAAGTCAAACAGCAAGAGCAATAGTAGGTAGACGTGGGCAAGTCTCTGGAATGACAGTCATACGACGACTCAGAGATACGGGCCTTACTGCAAGACGACCTTATGTTGGGCCAAACGTGACTCACAGACATCGTCAGCAGCGCCTGCAATGGGCAGAGCAACATGTCAGATGGACTAGACTGCAGTGGAATGCTGTCCTATTCACAGACGAGAGCAGATTCAATATATCCTTTGCTGATGGACGTATGCGGATTTGGCGACGGTGTGGAGAGCGCTTTGCAGATTGCTGTGTTCGTCAGCACAACCGATTTGGAGGTGGCAGTATTCACATTTGGGGAGGATTCAGTTTTCACCATCGCTTGCCTCTTCACGTCTTCCATGGAAATTTTAATGCTGTGACATATCGAGATGAGGTTCTGGGTGCATTGGTTGCTCCTGCGTTCACAAATTATCCAGACTTGCAGCTTCTCCAGCAGGTTAACGCACGTGCGTAAACGCATGCATTACGCAGCAATATCTACAGCAGCAGAACATTGTGACGATTGATTGGCCTGCCCTATCACCAGACATGTCCCCTATAGAACATCTGTGGAACGAGCTTGGACGCAGAGTCTACAGGCAAGGTTCTCCAGCTAATCTGCAACAGCTCGAAGCTGCTCTTACACGTGAATGGGACTTGATTCCCCGGAATTTCCTTCAGAGACTTGTGCGTTCCATGCGGAGCCACTGCCAAGCTTGTTTGCAAGCACACGGTGGACATACCCTGAGGATAGTGTGAATGAATTTTTTTATTGGTTGCATTTTTGGTTTTCTCCCTTGCCTGCACAGAATGCAATGAATTTCGTAACAATCAAATGTACAAATTAATGACCAGCATGGATTCATAGAAAAATGAATAAAGATTCCAAATATGTAAACTTGTAAACACTTATATTTACATTTCACACTCTGTTCCTGGAATATACAGGTGGTGCGGTTTTAATGTGCTTCAGTGTATTGAGGACAAATCACTATGCATGCTTACATATTTATGGACTGACCATGTATTTTATTTGAGGAGACATATGTTCCAGATTCTCCAAATTTTGCCATTGCATGAATTTTGTGAAGAACTAAATAAATATTTTACGACGTGTATCGTGGACCCACTACCAGACGACTTATGTTCTTCTGCCAGTTTTGTCTGTGGTGACAATGCCCTTATGCATTCGTGCTGTCAGTACGATGTACTCAAATTAATAGTCCCACTACAAACACAACAACAACGAGAGTCGTTACAGATGTAAACTAGCATCTTCACAGATATACTGAAGGTCAATATAGCGCGTGAATGTTACATGGTAGGTATTTGGCCCTACAATTCGTTTATAAGTTGTACTGTTCAGTATTATTTTCCTTTCTCTCTGGCAATATCGTTGATATATATGTATGTAGGTGAAGCTAGGCAAACGGGTTTTTCTTCTCCCGGGATAATTTAGTTTTGCTTCTTCTGTAAT
This sequence comes from Oreohelix idahoensis, assembly GCA_024509875.1. NCBI lineage: Eukaryota > Metazoa > Mollusca > Gastropoda > Stylommatophora > Oreohelicidae > Oreohelix > Oreohelix idahoensis. The sequence goes on from JAMPIV010000784.1 coordinate 1,582,663, forward strand.
TATATGGGGAATCCGTAGGAATACTGATCTTAACGTAGGTTTTTACTCAGCATCGTCAAGCTATGTTATTACTAATCTTTTCTTATCTCCTGGCAACATATGCATCTGCGTGTAAATACAGTTCACGTTAATAACGGCGTCGATAATGGTTTAACCTTTGCGACAACGTTATGTTTTACCACAATTTTTGTAGTAGAAGTAAGCATGATCGCTGATAGCATCATTATAGAATCTTTCCCATATCAGTTATCACTGAGAGGATCATAATTTTGATCACGGAATTCCGACAAGAACCCACAATTTGGTATGTCCGCCCAAGTTATTGAGTTGTTCTTTTCTTGACCAACTTGTTCATTCTTGTTGCCTGGTCTGTTAAAATCTTTTTACGTCACTGTCTATATGATGTAGCACTTTTTTACTATTATCTCTCGGTATGTAGCGCTGAGAGTATCTTTTACTTGACAGCCTAATTAACCCGTTTTACGTCATTCTGAAGCAATATGTCACTATTCCTGTGACACATGCAACGGGCCCCACCGTAGGTATGATCCTAAAATCTAAAGGTTTTTTTTATATGTGGATATGCGCCCTAATATAACTGACTAGGCTGAACGGGGATGCGCCTCGCCAAAACTAGGCACAATTTTATTTTTAATTAAAATAATGCTCGTTGTGGTGGGAAATAGAAAAGAAAAGAAACAAGAATTAGTGAAAATTACTGAAAATTCTGAAGATTTATACATTTCTCTTTCATTTTTTTTTGCTCTTGTCAGTTTCATTACTTCATTGGCCAGTTATTTCGTTTTTTCTTTGATATAAGCCCCATTTTAAAATAGTGATATTTCAGACTTAAGTTCATTCTTTTAGTTGCCTCATCACTTATTCCAAATCATATAGTAATAAATCATCATCATCTCTTTTTCTTTCCTTGTACGTGGCATGAAGCCACGACTGCATATGCTCCCATTAAGGAACCGTACCCCAACGTACACACTCTTGCAGTAGTGGTTTCTGTATCTGTGGTGAACTTCTAAGTACAATATCTAATTTAACATATAACAATATAGTGCATAAAGTCAAAGATAGGATAGTACTAAAAATTGTCAGCGAGAATGGTGGTCGTCGCCTACGTCTTCAGTGTATTATTTGATAACGCATTGGCCGAACCAAAAAGGACACCCTATTTTTCAAATTCAACCTTGAGATAAACGTACCACTTTTCCAAGTTCGAATGAAACATTTGCCTAGAATACATTGTAGACGGGAGGGGAAAGGAAAGATAACTAACGCAAATCACGTCTCACATTGTTTCTAAAAATAAAACCAACTTGCTAGCCTTGCCTTAGGCGGTTTTCAAAATACGAGAAAAAGTTAGAAAATGTGGACACTACGGTCATGAAAACACGCTTAGCTCTTATTGCGAATGACGTAATTCTAGACGTGTTACGAGAGACTCTCGTAATTAGCTTGAAAGTACATGGAAAAAAGAATTGAACAGGAGGTAGTTTAAAAATAAACAACTAACATAGAAAAAAAGATAGAATTTTGAACCAAGCCACTTAGCCCAATAAAAATCATATATTCGTGTACCTGAAGACTTGCTGACTAAGAATATGTAGTTAGTTATCTAAATAGTCCATTAGATAATCAAATATTGGTAATAATACATAGAGAATCGGAGATACTGTCAGGTCAAGTCATATCTGCTTAGATTGGATAGCATATTTTTTGGGGGAAAAAATTAGGTGAAAGAAAGGCTAAGATAGTACGATGAAGTGGATTGGATGAAATTTGAAGGAAGCCGAAATATTATTGGCTAACCTAAATATACAAATCTAGTTGGTAGTAGTAACGCATATTGGTTTGAGATATTTTTAAAAAAAAGTTTCATTCAAAAAATAAAGAGATGCTTGGTCTCATTGGCCAAAGCCTTTTACTTTAACGAAATAGTAAGCTGCTCGCTGCCATTTTTTCAAAATATTCAGAGGAGCAAGAAGCGATGAACAGACTTGTGCTTTGTTTTAAAATAAATAACAACAGAAAGCAGTCTGAACAGAGGCAGTGATGAAGGTGTGCCATATTCGATTGCCTAATTCATCGTTACTTGTTTATATTTCCTTGATATGTGGTAAGATTGATTTTATTGACTTTTTAATTAAAAAAGGGTTGTGTATAAGAAAAGGCCATGGAAAAAGATTGTAATTAAATGGTTCCATAGCAGACTTAAGCATGGCCTAGATGTTGATCCATCATATAATGGACCATCCAAGAAGTATTAGAACTACAGGACTATATATATATATATATATATATATATATATATATATATATATATATATATATATATATATATATATATATATATGATGGTCATACAGGAACATTACACCTATCTTATTGCATGGAAAAGATTACTGCAGGAATGACAGAGGCGTAGCATCCATTATGGAAGAGAAAAGAAAACTGGTACAATTTATTCCATCAAATTAAAGTGGAGAAGCAGGGTTGTCAGAGAGAGCTGACCATGTTCTTTTGTATTGAATGTATGTTTACATGTAAATTAGGAGGAATTAGTTTGATATTAAGACAGAACCATAACTTGCATTGACAGGGGTTCCTGCTGGCACTTGTCTGGTGCTGGTGCTCGATGATAGAGAAATTCAGCACTATTTCTAAGAGTCTCTGGCACCTGATTGTATTAAAACAGTTCAAGACCAGAGGAGACTGAAGTGTTTGGCCAAACCAACTGCAACTGCTGTGATTCCAGGACCCAGATAAGTGAAATATCTGGCCTGGGACAACTTATCACGACTAAAGAAAAATCTCCTGTATAGACAAAAACGTTCCTCCAAAAGACTAACATAAACAATACTAGTGAAACAAAAGAATGTTGGGATGATGTAAAAGCCCAACCTGCTTCCCCGTACTAGTAGTTAAATAGAGTAATTAATATCAACTTGAGAATTTGTAACAATGTACTATGGACATATTGTCTGTTGTAATTAAATACCTTTATATATATTTGTAAATATATTTATCCATTTAAATTGATTCTCATTGAACTGGAGTCCTGACCAAAACAACTTTAGGCTCAGGACCCATAAAGTTTAACAAAAGAGATTTAAAATATAAAATTTAACAGCTGGAGTTGGTTGAGTTTATCATAGTATTTAATATATGTTTGTATATGTTTTGTATTGAGATTCTTTAACAACACTCTTACAATACCCTAGACACTTTATGTAGCTTTCAGTCACGCTAGTCAATAATATATATAACTTAGAGTGAGATCGTAGGGTGGTAACAAGAAAGGTACTCTGTAACACAGCTGTCCATTGTTTACCTCAGAGACCTTCACAGTTGATCTCACTCAAGTACAGCTATATGCACACCCTTCTTCTTAACATCTAAACCCACCACAGTATCTAGTTTTACACATTGTCCCATGCACAACCTCACCTTAGTTGCCTTTTACGACATACCTGAAGGAGCAGTAACCCTATTCTTTCTTTGTACCCTCACAGACCTTTTGGAACTACAAGGAGCTATACAGTAATAGAGAGAAAACATAACCCTTTCTGACTTTTCTTTCAATGTGTGTGCTCTTTTTCTCTTTGCGGCTTCTCTCACATTTTGAAAGTACATTTGAAAATTCAAATTATCTATTTGTTTAAGAAAAACGTAGGTCGTCAACAGTATTATGTAAAGTAGAAATAATCAGATAGACTTTCCTAATTTAATCCGTGTTTAACCAGGATCTCCTATCAGGATCTGTACACCAAGGACATAAACATTCAGACACCCACCAGTTCAAACTGGAGAAAAAACTGACCTCAAGGTAAACGTGCTCGAGAAAATATAACGAAAGAAATGTTGCCACGCCAGTCTGATTACATTTCTACCAGTCTATTTCTCCAGGCAAACTACGAAGTAGGTCAGAAGAGTCAATCAACCCTTATCAGGACAACACCTACAGACACTTCAATTTAGCCGCGTCTCTTAAGTGTTAGATGGCCAACCGTTGTTTTCTCCCATGCCCAATTTAGATATTCTGTTTCCGTATTCTGGTAACGTTTCCATGCAAATAGTGGCTCGGGGAAATAAGTTTGAACTGTGGTTTCAGAGGGCGTACTTTTGTACTTTGTGCAGCATCAAGACAGAAACAAGCTCACACACAGACACACTTGTTAACAATGGAAATACTGTAGACCAAGGTCAAATCATGCCGTGTCTTATGAGTTCATACTAAATCGAGATATGAAAAAACGTATTCGTCATTTTCAAGTGCCATTCTGACTTGAATAGGTGACCATTTATCTCAATAACTTCCAGTCTCTATTACTATTGTTGCACTTTTTTCCATTCGATAATAATATACTGTCAATATCGCCTCTTCTTTTCGTTGGCTATCTCTTCTTCCAGCTGTGCTGTCATGAAAATGTTTAGCTTTTCTCTTCTCATTACCTGCACAGTTGACTATTTCCATCAGATATATGAGACAGGTCAACTGCTCTGGATAACAGTAAGAATATAGATTGATTTTCTTGCAATACTGTAATAGTGATGTTATTTGTTACGAAACCAAGAGGTTAACTGTCTGGAATCAAGGGTAATTAAATACCATGTAAGAATATCAGACAAGTTGTTCTCTCACGTGACTTTGTTCCACAACTAACATACACCACACGATGTTGACAATTCGACACTAAAGATTACAGTAAACAAGAAAGGGAAGTAATCACAAAAAGAGAGCTCTGGACAGGGTTATGATATTTTATCAAATTGACTCAGACGTGTAGTAAGTAAATAACAATATGCTATTTATTAAGGGAATCACATTTACAGAGGGTTATTTTACATCTGATGAAAAAGAAATATGGAAAAGAATCACGTTTAAATCTAAAAAAAGGAATCTAGGTCCCAGTGGAGTGCCTTATTTTCTTCACTGACTAAGTCTGAGCGTTTGGTGGGTATGTGTGTGTGGTGATCTTCTTTCTCTTTATTATACTTATCGTAGTGTACTTGTAGGATGTAGGCAGAGAGGACACTCTGCTGTGACTTCTTGATGAGGGCACGTGGTGGTGACTGATTGCCCTGTGTGGCACTAGTGTCTTTAAGGATGTCTGGTTCACTCTCAGGGGTGAAGATTCAGTCCCTGTCCCTTCTTGATTTTTGAGCTCAGCAAAATTGAGGGAGGGCGAAGCTAGGTCCAATGTTACTGACACTCTGCACTGGAGAACAAAGTAAGGGGACCATTAATCTCTTGTCTAAAGAGATTTTACATATATTAAGTTCCTCCCCACAGACTTTTGATCTCAGAGCATAGGCACACTTAACACTGAAGACTTTCACTGTCCAGTACACTGTATGTAAAAGATGTCTCAGTGACTATTGTCTAACAGGCTCTGTCCTCATCCTTCCAAGTCAAGTTCTCTCCTCTACACTTAATATGTCTTACTATTTTCCACAATCAACAGTGTCTTGTAGTCTGGTGTATCTTTAGTTAATAAATAAGTCTTAATTATCTTTCAGCAAGGAGGATTTATGCCTTGCCTTCAGGGAAGTACCTAGGTTTTATTTTTATGTTTATTTTAGTTCTTATGTGTCCTATCTAGCCTTCACTTTCTTTCCTTTCCTGACGAAGGCCTTGTGGCCGTAACGTAGACTATTTTCTTTGCCTTTTGTCCTCGTAAGATGAATCACCTTTTTTCAATTTTTTTTCAAACCCATCCAGCAAGGAACAACAGCTTTCATAATGTATATTTTTAACAGAGTTGTGTTCTAATAAGGCAAGCAATAATGCACAGTAATAAAATACTATAAGCAGATCAAATAAGAAAATTAATATTTTATACAGGTACATAATGGATATGGAAGAAAACTAAATCCAATAGCATAGCATATGTTTCTTATCTTAGTCAACCGCATACCTCTTCTGCAAATTACACTTGTATCATTAAGCAATAATTAAACAAATAATTTTGGGAGATAACTCACCGCACAGGATCACTTCAGGGTCACACAGTCCGAACTTGAATATTTGAATATATTCATAAGCACGTTATTGACTTTACACACAGTTGTGTACAATGTATCTCTCTATCTCTATAAATACTTATATATGTGCATGTTATTTAAAAGTCTTATGTACTTAAACTTTAGTTTCGGCTGGTTTCACGGTGATCATCAAGAGAGTAAAGGAAAGTTACATTTTCTCTGATAAAAACATTGTTAGATCGGAAATAGGTGGTCGTCTGTGAGTCACGGGTTAATTGATGTCTCCAAGAAAAACACACCATTACCATCGCGTCTACGCAAAAAACCCTACCTGGCTGAATCTAAATTGCCTGTTTAACGAAATTTAATACAAGAACTTCACCTGATCTAGCGTTCTCGGAGAAAAAAAAAGGTGACTTATATGGAAAACTAGAAAACAGTGACAGGATGGAATGAGTGGAGGATTTTGGAAGAGAAAGGATAGACTGCTCCATGAGAATCACCATCATCAATATCATCAACATCATCATCATCATCATAATCACCACCACTACCATCATCACCATCATCATCATCATCATCATCATCATCATCATCATCATCATCATCATCATCATCATCATCATCATCATCATCATCATCATCATCATCATCATCATCATCATCATCATCATCATCAACAACAACAACATCATAAATATCATCGTCATAATCATCATCATCACATTCACCAATATCATCACCATCATCATCACCATTATCATCACTATCATCAATATCATCACCATCTTTTTCATCATCATTTTCCTTTGCGCTCCTTACGGTGTATGAACCACTCCTGCAGCTGATCGATCCTCTTGCAGGAAGCCTGCACCAATCATACTCTTGCAGCAGCGGTGTCTGTGGCGATTAGTTTACAATATGAGGTTGCCAGCCCCTTGCACAACCTCATATTAGTCACTTTGTAAAACATGCCTGTGTGAGCAATAGTGCTATTTTTTCTTTGTCTCTTCAAAAACCTCCATGACTGATTGTCTGTAATTCGCTTCCATTTTATATGATCGGTTTTATATTAAACTGACATGAAGCATCCGCTTTTTCTAACTGTTACTAATACGATTTTGGTGCATAGGATACTGTTCTTTTTCTTGAATGTTGTTTTTGTACAGGCTATTCTGCTCTATAGAGATTCCATCATCGAATATGCTGGATGTCAGCTTGACGAGGAACTGTGAAAAGTTCCCTTTGTGTTGTTAATGAGTTGGATCTTCCGTCTGGAACAATGAGTGGAATAAGGTAATTAAATCTATGAACTTGTTTCAAAGAGGCTCCGAAACAAAAACCTTCACAAGAGAAGCGTTTTGGCCTGGCCTGATGAAGCCAAATACAATCTCTTCTGTTACAACGCGTGCCTGTAATGCGCAAACGTTATGAAAGAAACTAGAGACTATGCGATATCACGAGAGCAACTGGTCTGAAGGAATCCTCATTACGCACCATCTGAGACAACGCTACGAAAATATAAGAAACATGTTTAGCAGACCACCTGTGTTTGCTGCATATTCTATTAGTAAAAAGCCTTAGGAAATAGAAGAAATGGAAAACTGTTGTGGATCAAAGACCAAACGAAAAGCGACTGAGAGTAAGATTGAAGAGAAAACGTTAGCTATATATGAAGACCTTAACGTAAAATCTCCAGATCATGCACAAGTGTTTCCCTTTAATGCTAGAGTTTCTGGCGTAGTGGCGTCAATCACATCATTTGTATTGGGTTTGTTATTTGTTATTTTTACTTTGTATATTACTTACAAGACTGCAGAGGCATTTAGTGTTCTGTCATTAACTTTATTTTTCCAGTAAGCCATGTTATTTTTATTTCTCGAAACTCTACCACGGGATGAATTTAAGTAACACTTTTACTGCTTTATAGGAGAAGCTACTGTATTGGTAACCAGCCTGCAGGCAAATCTGTCCACGACAAAAGGCTCAAACTTGAATATTCATTCATTCTTTCATCGCCCGTCAGCTTCTCAAGGAGCATAGGCCTTCAACAAGCGTATGCTGAGTCTTCTTGTCCTGTGCCATCTACTCGAGGTTTTTTCATGTCTCTCTTCACTCCTTTCAAGTCTGTCTTCACTCCTTTCGTGTCTGTCTCAAGTTCTCTTCTCCATGTGTTCTTTGGCCTCCCTCTACCTCTCTTACCTTGGGGATTTCAGAGCAAAGACTGCCTTGTTATGCAATAAGCAGTGGTCCTCAGTGTGCGTCATATCCATCGCTACCGTCTTATTCTCATCTCTTGCTCCACCGGCACTTGTTTGGTTCATGTCATTAGTTAAGCTTGAACAGCTGCTTAAAGTTTGAGAACTGTATGTGAAACTGGAAGAAAAAACACAGCAAAAGTGGCCAAGAAAATGAGACATTACAAGATGAAACTCTTGGAACTAGCGGAGACAAGATAAAGTGAAGCAGTACACACCATATTTTATGCCTGAGAAAACAATCTATTTAGGATATAAAAACAAGGAGCACGCACACAGAGGAATACCTGACTGTATGATGTTACTAGAAACAAAATAAGGTACAGATAGATGGAAATCATGACACTCGGAATGATAGCAGCAATATTACAGATTGAAAGTAAAAGAATCACTTTAAGTTGGCAGGTTTTAATAACAAACACAGACAAGTGAGATATAAACAGCCACTAACGAATGTAGTTGGAAACAAAAGACAGAAAACGGAGATGGATTAGATATATCCTTAGGAAACGACCAACCAGATTAGAACGCTCAAGGGAAGAGAAATGAGGACTGGCCAAGGAGAACCTGTAGATGTACAGCGACAGAGGAAGTTAAAACAGCCGGGCTATCATGGTAGGAGATTAAGAATACGCCCCAACTATGACACTGACATAATTGGACGGGAAACACACTTATCCCATTTGAAGACTGTATTTTATGCCTTTCCCACAAATGCCAAAACATCGTCATTTTTACTGACTCAGCATCTGCCCATCAAGCTTTAGAAGACAGAGGACATCGCAGAACTGAATTAACCAAACTAATCCTAGATGCAGTGCCAGATTTGGACATGGTGAGTCCCTAAGCTATAGGAAGCTGTGGATGCCATATGTGGCAATTGGTAACAGATAAATTTTCATTGAAAAATATAAAAAGAAAAAGTTATTTGATTTCTTTGAAATAAATCATACTTATGTTACACATTTTATTTAGGCACACCGTGTACGATGTACGGCAGTACTGTCATTATTAAGTGGAAATTAACATTATAGACTTACTCCTACAATAACTATTTCTATAACTTTTTATGCAGCTAAGCATAACAAGAAATATAGACGTGTAATATATAGTTACACCGATGAAGGGCAATAATAAAGCAAGGAAACTACATGTGTATTTCTTGTCTTTGTTGCCTGTGTGTAAACTGTGGCTGACGAAGGGTGAAACCCGAAAACGTCCCGTGTTTCCTGTGTACCGTTAATTTGTAAAATGTATTCAATACCGTTTTATTTTTATATATATTGTTGTTGTTGTTTTGAAGAGGTGGTGGGTGGAGAGCTGGCACTTCAGCTGACCGTTTGTTACGTACATTTATTACCTAAGGGGGTAGTCGTCGGTCCTACCAAATGTACGCACCAGTCTTGAGATAGTTATATTATTTGTGCGTTCGATTGATTCACGCACTGACGTGCACAATGCTGTGTGAGTTGCTTTGGACGCACGTGTAACCTAGTTGAGGAGTTTATGACGTCAGGTTTTCGAAGTGGCAACATGGCACTTGCTTGTGTCCATGATTGTAATTTTATATTGTGTATTTCAATGGCATGTTGAAGGAAGCCATTTAGTCTAGTGATCTGTATTGGTCTTCAGGTCGAAGCCAATAGCAGTTATGTCACGTAAGTTATCGCCCCACTTCGTATTTTAATGCATTATGAAAAGGCCGCTCTACTGCTAGTCTAGCGGGAATTTGTTATTCCTAGAATGGATCTACAGAGTCGCTTGCCTTTAAGATTTTAATCACTTGAAGAATTCCTACGAGTGGAAGAAGTTATATTGATTACCTTATGCACATGTTTTAAATGCCGTACATGCTTCAATGCCAAAGTCGTGGCACGGATGTAGAGAGAGGTTAGCCGATTCCGAACTCAATAGCTGAATAGATTGTTGTGGGTGTTGATAAGACTTAATCACTTGAAGAATAACTAAGAATGATCAGCAACTTCAAAGTATGACATTTTGTACCTATAACCTATAACTATGATCGTATCGTTTCTTCGTATGTGCCATGTCAATAAACTATATGTCCAGCAATCACTGACTTATGTACTGCCCAGTTTACCATCGAGTGATCAGTTCAAACATTACCTGTTGTAGTCCGTTTTACAGAACAGTTTGTTGACATTTTCGTTCAGTTTACCATTCGCGTTGTGAAGACCAACACCATTACCATAAACGGCTACAACAGTGATTGGTGCGCCAGCGTGGTTTGAAATTCAGTATTTCAACGGATCTTACTCAAGCAAATTAATCGTTTGAAAATAGAATGTGTACTTTCAAGGCGACATCATCGTCAAGTTGGAACTTGTTGTCAACATGAATCGTAATCAACTGACCGTTACAAGATTCTCAAGGTCATCTATCAACCTTCACTTCGGGTTGTACAGTGACTGACTGCCTTGCTCACCTCTTCGTCAGTACTACGTGCGAGCTAGTTTGATATACGCAGAGCGTAGTATTGCATCCTCTAACGTACATACACGGGGACGAGGCACTTTGATTTTTACCTGCACGCGAGCTAAGTATAACTTGTATCCGTTATACACTTTATTACTATTAGCTGTGCCTTAATTGATTATGTCCACTTTTATATTTTCCGTGTTATGTGTTACATGTTATTCTTCGCGGGAGGTTGGGAGGTAGATCTGACGAACGAGATCCATCTCGAAGTCAATTCGGGCTCTTCGTCAGACGTTCTGTAGGACATTATTTTGCAGACTTCCCGCAGTGGAATGTTCCTACGCGTGAGCGTAGAAGGATTCTAGGTCCACTGTGTCTGGTGGTCTGTGACACCTGTCTGTTTTAGCTGTAGTGTCACGTTTCCTTGTTGTTTTTGGTAGCTATTTTTACTTGTACCTTGGTTTTATGATGAATTTTGTTTGTATTTCGCGTCCATCTCACCTTTCCTGTCGTTTAGTTTTTTACAAAACCTATGTTTTTTACACTGTGTTGTCAATTGTCTTGTGCATTATTTAATCGCAGTTATCATCGTAATTCTTTACGACATTCCATTTTAGTTTCTCATTTTATTTTAATTGGATTTCTGCGAACGTCTTCGTTTGTTTTGAATATCTTGTCGTGTCATTATTGTGCTATTGTCTGTCACATTACTGCTTTCACACCATTACATGTTATAAATTACATTATTAATTATTAATATTATTGCCTATTATATAAATTGATTTTACCGTTCTAGAACAGGAACGAAGAACACTAGTTGTAGTAACACTTTTAAATAGTATTATTACATAATAATCTTGAATAATGGCTACCTTAGACTATTTCATTAAGCAAGCAAAAGCTTTGCAAATACCTGCTGAAGAGGTAAGACAATTCGCTATGTCAGAATATAAGAAAGCTCAAGAAATAGAAGCTGATCAGAGAAGGTTAGAAACTTTACGTTTGGAAAATTTGAAATTTGAGGCTGAGGAACATGAGAAGAAGATGAAATTTGAGGCAGATCAGAAACGGATTGAGGCTGAGGAGAATGAGAAAAAAATGAGATTAACTGCTGAGGAAGATGAGAAAAAAATGAGATTGGCCGCTGAATTAGAAGAGAAACGATTTCAGCGAGAAGCAGAACAGAAGCAAAAGGAGTCTGAAGAAAGACTTAAAAAGGAAATGGAACAGAAACAAAAAGAAATAGAAGAAAGGAGATTAATAGCTGAACAAAACACAAAACGACTTCAGCTTGAGATGGAAGAGAATGATAGAAAACGACAGCATGAACTGAAATTAGCAGAGTCAGAATATGAGAGACTTAGGTTAACTCAGGAAGCTAATTCTCAGAGAACTTTTGAAAGCCACACTTCATCCAGACAGGATCATTTTAAGGAAATTCACCTTAAATTACCAAAATTTAATCCCCCGTCTGATGACGTAATATTCTTCCTAGATAGGTTTGAGGCCACTTGTGGGTCTTATAACGTGGATAAAGCGCTATACTGTACATATTTATCCAGATTACTTACAGGAGATGCATTAGCAGTTTATCATACCACCAGCATTGGTGAGAAAAATGACTACAATGCTCTTAGAGCAGCACTTCTGCAAAAATTCCAAATGACAGAAAACGAATATCGTTTGAGATTTCACACATTACTACCTCAATCTGGCAGAAATTTTTAGTGATTTTCTGTCACAGATACGACTAACATTAGAAAGATGGATCGAATTATCCAAAATTGAAAAGTCGTATGAAGGTCTCTTTGATTTACTGATGCGCGATAAGGTACTTTCGTCGGTAAACCCTACATTTCTCGCATTTTTACACGAACGGAAACCTTTATCTATGAAAAATTTAGAAGAACATGCAAAAAATTTTTTGCACTGCTCACCCAAACATGGATCTAAGTAACGCGCAGATTAAGAGTGAATTGCCTGTTGCTTTTGCAGCACAACAAAACAATTTTTCACGCAATCGTTCTTTTAGTGCTGATAGGTATGTCAATAAGGGAAATAATCATAATTTCAACAATGATAACTTTTACAAAGGGAAGCAATTTCAACAATCTGCTCCATTTAATGTTTCTTGGAACCAAACTCACAGATCGCGAGATTTTGGTAACAATTATTTTAAAAATAATCAAGGACATTATAATAAACAAAACTGGAGATCAAGATCTCAGGGTCCGCAAAACAGACAATTTTTTGGAAATAAACCATTTAACCAACATCATAACGATCATTCTACAAATTATCGGACTAATCCAAATTTTAACTCTAGCAGAAACGACAATTATGGCAATTTTAATGACAAAAATCACAATCGATCGCGCCGACGAGATAGATCGTCGAATAATACAGGTAGACATTCTAATGTTGCTTTTAATGATACACAGGCTAACATTGAACAGGGTAAAGTAGCTGAAACTCACAATGCTATGTCTTGTTCTCTAGATTGTTCCCAGGTGAAAGACTGTCCAGAATGCTCGACTCTTTTCCAGCCTAAGGCGATCACGACGCTGCGTTGCGGACATACCTTGCCTAGCCTGCCTGCAGTCTGTACAGCCACTGCTGCGTCAGTACACCAGGGACAGGGCTCTCTTAAGTTTCACAAGGGATTTGTCAATAATATTTCATGCTCTCTCCTATTTGACTCAGGTTGTACAACAATCGGTGTCCGGACTTCGCTGATCGACCCAAGTTGTGCCACGGGCCGGGTTGTCAAATGTGTAACATTTGGTGGCACTATTGAAACATTTCCCACTGCTATTATTGATCTTAACACACCTTTCTTTACAGGAAAGATCCAAGCATGTCTTCTGCCTAACCCAATTTGTGATGTTATACTTGGTCGCATACATGGTATTAAAGAGTGTACACCACAGCAAATAGCTGAATGGGAAAAGCGACATATTCAAACTGCAAATGCAGTAGTGACTAGAGCGCAAGCTACTAATATGTCGCATGATACACCTATTGAACCTACAGTTCATACCACTTGTGATGATGATGCTCCTATTTCACGGGAGTTGTTTGCAACATTGCAAAAGAATGATAATTCATTAAAAAAATTCTTTCAGTATGTTAACAAAAAGAATACAAGCAACAAACTTGCAAAATCTAGACATGACTTTATACTTAAAAATGGGATTTTGGTTAGAGTAATACGGGAAAAGGATTTATCCTTATGTTCTCAGATTCTTGTCCCATCCTGTATGAGATCTCGTATATTACGACATGCTCATGACTCGCAATGTGCGGGCCATATGGGTTTTGCGCGTACCAAATCCAGAGTGCTTTCGGCATTCTACTGGCCAGGCGTCCATAGAGATGTTACTCTCTATTGTCGGTCCTGTTTGATATGTCAAGAAGTTAAGGTACGGGGTCCATTTCATGCGGCTCCTATTCAAGCTGCGGACATCCCGATTAGACCATTTGATAAAATGGCCATTGACATTATTGGTCCAATGCTTCCATCTGCTAGAGGGCATACGCATATTCTTACGTGCATTGATATGTGCACTCGTTGGCCTGAGGCCATCCCTCTCAAGAACACTTCATCTGCCAGTGTAGCAGAGGCATTGATGTTAATCTTCTCACGCATTGGTTTTCCACGGAAAATCTTGTCGGATCATGGGGTTCAGTTCATTTCTGAATCCATGTCTCAAGTTATGAAGACATTAGGTATAGACAGATCTCTTAGTTCTATTTATCATCCGATGTCAAATGGGTTAATTGAGCGTCTCAATAGGACACTCAAGCAGTTGTTGGGTAAGATGACTCAAGACCATCCCCAAGACTGGGATCGGGTCCTACCCGCTTGTCTCTTTGCGTATCGCGAGGTACAAAATCAAGCAACGGGGTTTTCTCCGTTCCAGCTTGTTTTTGGCATGCAACCACGCGGTCCGATGTCGTTAATCCACGACTTATTGGTGGATGAGAATATTGAAGAGGAAACTCAATCCTCTTATGAGTATGTGATCTCTCTTAGAAAGAAAATCATAGATGCTTGTAGACTAGCTACTGCATCATCCGAACATGCCAAAGAAAAAGCTCGTCTATCTGCAAACAAATATAGACGTCTTCGCCAGCTCATACCTGGTGATGAAGCTTTTGTATTACTCCCTGCGCATAACAATCGTCTTTTAATTACCTGGAGAGGTCCTTTCAGGATCATCTCAAGAATATCCGATGTCGACTACATCGTTGATGTTAATGGCAAACATAAAACCTTCCACATTAACATGTTGAAGGAGTATTACTCACGTCCTGATTATCTACAATCGGTGTTCCAAGCAACTGACGATCCTACACCACCTATTCAACACTATTCTAGTTTGTCAGTCATCCAAGAAGAGGAATCTTCTTTCGATGATGTACAACTACCAATACCAGTTGTACCACTCCATTCCACTGAGAAATGGAATGATGTTACTATCTCATCTACTCTTACTGATGATCAACGTCAGCAAGTCTCTAAAATTCTACACACGTATGAGGATGTCCTCACTGACATCCCAGGTCATACGTCAGTCATCCAACATGACATTATTCTGACTGACGATACACCGATTCGAGTTCGCCCATATCCTATTCCTTTACACTTTCGTGATAAGGTTGATAAGGAATTGGATGATATGCTCCAATTAAATATAATTGAACCATCTTCATCACCATATTCTTCTTCTATGGTAATCATTAGGAAGAAAGACAACAATATACGTCTTTGCGTAGATTACAGGAAGTTAAACAAAGTTACAAAATTCGATGCGGAACCATTACCTCTTTTAGACGACTTATTAGAGAAATTATCTCATGCCACATTCTTTTCGAAATTTGACCTTTCAAAGGGTTATTGGCAAGTGCCACTCACTACGAAAGCAAAGCCATTCACCGCTTTCTCGACACCACGGGGTCTTTTTCAATGGAATTTTATGCCTTTCGGGTTAATGAATGCGCCAGCTACCTTTGTACGCATGATGCGCCGCATATTGTCTCATCGTCCCGATGTCATTACTTATATAGATGACATCTGTCTTTTTAGTGACTCTTGGGATGAACATATTCAGGGTTTAAAATCTTTACTTTCTACCTTACAGGATTATAACTTAACAGCGAAACCTTCAAAGGCTTTTGTCGGTTTTCATGACATCTCATTTCTTGGTCACCGTATAGGTCGCGGTTTAATGTATACAGAAGACAGTAACGTCTCTAAAATTTTAAACATCTCAGCACCTAAGACAAAAAAACAAGTGAGGTCACTCCTAGGACTAATACAGTTCTATTCTAAATTCATCCCTCATTTGTCTACTATAACTGCACCTCTTTCGTCTTTACTGAAGAAGGGCACACCTAATGTAATAAAGTGGTCGCAGGATCACCAAACGGCGTTAGACTATATAAAACAAATTTTTTCAAATAAGCCTTTTTTAAGGTTGCCTAACAAAGATCTCACCTTTGTTCTTCGCAGTGATGCTTCTTCCTACGCTATCGCGGCAGTTTTGATGCAGGAATACGGAGGCACCTTATTTCCTGTTATGTACGTATCCAGAAAGCTTACAACGAGCGAGATAAATTACTCCGTTCTAGACAAAGAGCTCCTTGCTCTTGTCTGGGCAATCACAAAACTGGATCGTTATCTCCTCGGATCACACTTTGTGGTGGAGTCTGACCAGAAAGCTCTTACCGCATTGAATACAGGGAACGTTAAGTCATCAAAGTCAGCGCGTTACGCTATAGCTCTTCAACCGTTCCATTTTGAGATACGAGCTATTCCTGGAGTGCAGAATGTATTTGCAGACTGTCTTTCAAGATGCCCTAGTGAACTTGGTGAAACTAAACTACTTTTAGATGGAGAAACGTCCTCACCGAAACATGAATAACTTTGTACAGTGTCATTAATTGTACATCTGTGAAGACTATGTGTAGTTCTACAGTATTCGTATAAATATAACTTTCAGAATATAGTTACTCCTGGATTATAACATTATTTCTTGTGAAGTAACGTTTTATTAGAACGGGAACAGTGATATTAAAGTAACATTTTTTTTTAGTATGGAAACATTGGAAAAAAGCAACAAATAGACATTCGTTAGTGTTATGGAACATATTACACTACATATCGTGTTCGTAAACTTATTTCGTGCATGGAACATTAGGAACATATTCTTGTTGACTCTAAATAGTTCTGAACGAATATTCACAATGACTGAAATTAGAATTACTTAGAATAAATTACTAGTTATTTATTTATGTGTAATTAAGTACTAGAATTAGATTAATTCAATTTAATCAATTTGATTGTTTATAAATCACACATCTACTAACATTATTAGTGTCTCGCAATACGTGTAGTCACGTATCCCACTACATGATATTTCACTTTTAGATAACTAGTCAAACTTACTAGTGTTAGATATCAGTAAGTGCGTTGCTTCTTAAAGTGTTTAATTTTGCATTGCTTCATTTTTGCACATTGTATTTCAAAATTTTCTGTTTCACTGATTCTTTTATCATTGATTATCATCAGTGTTGCTGTTCATTTTCATTTTTTGAAATCATATGTTTCGATTTTCTTTTGAAAAACTTAGTTGAATTTTATTATCATCTTTTTTGTTGATTTTTCATTTTCATTTTCATTTTCAACTTCTTTTTACTTCGTGGCATGTTGATGGAAGCCATTTAGTCTAGTGATCTGTATTGGTCTTCAGGTCGAAGCCAATAGCAGTTATGTCACGTAAGTTATCGCCCCACTTCGTATTTTAATGCATTATGAAAAGGCCGCTCTACTGCTAGTCTAGCGGGAATTTGTTATTCCTAGAATGGATCTACAGAGTCGCTTGCCTTTAAGATTTTAATCACTTGAAGAATTCCTACGAGTGGAAGAAGTTATATTGATTACCTTATGCACATGTTTTAAATGCCGTACATGCTTCAATGCCAAAGTCGTGGCACGGATGTAGAGAGAGGTTAGCCGATTCCGAACTCAATAGCTGAATAGATTGTTGTGGGTGTTGATAAGACTTAATCACTTGAAGAATAACTAAGAATGATCAGCAACTTCAAAGTATGACATTTTGTACCTATAACCTATAACTATGATCGTATCGTTTCTTCGTATGTGCCATGTCAATAAACTATATGTCCAGCAATCACTGACTTATGTACTGCCCAGTTTACCATCGAGTGATCAGTTCAAACATTACCTGTTGTAGTCCGTTTTACAGAACAGTTTGTTGACATTTTCGTTCAGTTTACCATTCGCGTTGTGAAGACCAACACCATTACCATAAACGGCTACAACACCGTTATTGCCTCTTCTCGTTCCATCTTGGTCTACCCTGTTCAACCTGAAAATTGGTTATAATTGGGGTATTTAGTGTCATTTTATTGACTAATTTTGTATTAAGTTTAAATAACTATTGTCTATTGCAGTTGCTGGTTTTAATTTGTATTAATATTTGTCATTTTATTTTCAGTTTTGTATTGTATATAGATAACTGTTGTCCTTTGCACTTGGTTTTAATTTATGTTATTGTTATTTTTTTAAAATCTCTTTGCCTTTCCTTGTCCTATGAGTAGTTAATATGTTTGCTAATTTTTCTGGTTTTCTTTTTTTTAATGATTTGTTAGTTTTTTGGTTAGTTTTTGTTGCTTAATTTCTGTTTGGTTAAATATCTTTTCTGAAGTATCATTTTTGTTATTGTTGTTTGATATTGCCACTGTTACTAACCTTATATGTTTTCCTTTGTTTTATGTATATATCGTTTAAGGATTGATTGGGCTTCCCCTGGGGCATCTATACTTAACACCTTATCCCCTGTCATGTTGTCACGTAGGGTTTATATTCATTTAATTTCCTACATCTTCTTCCTATTCTTTCACATAAACTCTCTCTTTTAATATCTCTGTACTTTTTTTTTTTCGCGTGGCGAAATAGTTTGGGCCCTTTGTCTGATTTTAAGATATTGGCCAAGTTTGAAACTTTAATTTCAGTCTCGCTCATAGACTCCACAGTAGATAGGTCGCTCGAAAACAGAATAGCTGTTAGAGAAGATCTCAGTTTGTTTCGGCAATTTGTCGAACTTCTAGACTTCCAGAAATATTTTCAGCATTTTTATTCTTAAGTTGTGCGACTACCTGTAATTCTGTGGTTGAGGTAATTAATATGATAGATATATAGATTTTGTGAGTGTTAAAGTGTTAAATCGCTTAATTCATTTTAATCTATTTCTTTAGCGCAGAAGAGAAATAAAGTGGTAGGCTATTATATTTTCTAGGGAAGCATTCAGTGGAAAGCAGACTAAAAATTAAAATTTCTAGCTTATAACGGCAATTGTAGCTATTTATAAATTTAATTTAACTGCTAATACTCAGTCGAGTGTATTTTTCTAAACTAACGTATAAACTCTACAATCCAGCCTCATGAATGGTGACGGAATACGCACGTGTTCTTAATTTATGAGGATTGCTGATTTTTAAATATAACTTACGTCACGGGAAGTTTAAATGATAAGCAAAGCTCTCTGCTTGCAAGTTTAAATGTAAGTTTTAACCAGTACAGATTCTGTTTATTATATTATATGTGTTATTTTTCCTCCACACAGTGAAAGTTTTGGGGTGACCCTAACTTTACCAGCACCTAGTAGTAGTTTCCATACTTGTGAAGAAATAGACAGTCCTTATTTTGAACCACGTGGGTTTTCTCAAGTAACACTGATCTGACGGTGCAAGTTAGACAGAAATACTAATATCCCTATAACGGGTTTTCAAAGACTGTAATGATAAATACTGGACCTTGGAGCCAGCACTTAATTTCTTCTAGAAACTCTATATAATTTGCTGCCTGGTGGCGTGAATATTAACAATCATTTCCCGACTAGATTATATCTTGTGGACAAATCTGTGGTGTGACTAAAGTGAATCCTATACTGAGGGAAGGCACCGACCTGACATTCATCATTTTTTTAGAAACCTACGCTATTGACACTGTGCTCTGCTAACTCCCGCGCCTGGAATAATTGTTAGGTGACTTAATCAGACATTTGAACAAATTTGCATACCCAAGTAGTCGTTCCCGGAGACTCCAAGTTAAATACGTCTTTTGGAACTGGGGACTTCTTGGCAGAAGACTGCATTTTTTGAGTCTGTGTGAAAATCTAAAATCAATGTGTTCCAAGAGGCAGCAAGCAAAGTCGTGAGTACCAGTGTGAGAAGCCATGGCGGAATGAATGAGTGTACGCTGGTTTGAGTGATATTTTTCACTATTTTATCTTTGACACCCTGTTGCTGTCCTAATTTTTTTTTTCAATCTGCATAATTTGTTGCTAAGGCTAGAGTTCTTGTGTTTTGTCTTAGGTTAAATCAGATTTTTTTTTTCAAACTCTGTGCATATAATTACGAGATAAAACAAAGACAACTCTTAGACTCAAACCCTATGTATCTGTGACTCGGGCGCCATAATCTGTTCTCTTAACGGGGCCGGGCTAAACCTAGAGTTAACACTATAACGGGGCTATCATCCTTGCAACATTTCCTTGATTTTTTATGACTATGTGTATATGTATTTTCCTTGATGTACTTTCTTTGATGTTGTGAGCCGATTTTTCCTGATAATAAAATCGCTCTTGAACTTAATAATCGTGTTTGGTCAGCTCGTTCTAGATAATATATATATCATTGTTATAGTTTTCCCACGTCTGTGTGTTTACCTGTCGTCACGTGTATGTGCGTGCCTGTGAGTGATAGAAATATACGTAATATGTATATTGGTGTAGTCTGTCTGACGCTGTAACAACTGTTGTAGAAGATAGGTGAGAGAGAGAAGAATTCTTTTCGCTTTCAGAGACAGCCACTATATCAAATCTATCATCTCACGTGTGTGGAAATTCTATTACCTTTCACTAACTCTCACTGAGTCTATCACCTATTCAAACCTATTCAGAAGGGACCAAACCTAGTCTTAATTCTCCTATCGGAAATCTACGACAAATGAGGGCTCGTTTCCGGTCTTTGAACTTAGAATAGGAAGACGAGTACGACAAACGTGGACTCGTCTATCTGGATTTTGAACTTAAGATTCTGTATTCTGATATAGAGTAAGAGTGTGATGTCTTGTGAGTTGTTATATCTTTAAATAATTACCCCCTAGACTAACGATCTGTTTACGGGCGTGCTGACCACACAAACTAATAAGTTTTTTTTTTCCACAGCATCTTTGAATAATATACATTTTGGTTACAGGTTGATTTTGTCGGGATATATGTTAACTGCTGATTGTAATACTAAATGCTGGTAAAGTGGTGAGTGTATAACATTCACTGGGTACTGAGGCAGAACGGCGTTTGAACTAAGTTAAGGAGTGTGTTTCGGACTTTTTGTCCAGATTAATTCCCTCCCTTACCCGATCTGACTTCAGGGGCGAACTTATAGTGGATTTTTAAAAATTAAGGGATTATTTTTCTCTTTAATTTTTGCAATATTCTTTTGCTTTTCCACTGTAGCAACTTATTTTTCAGTTGTAATCTTAACTACCATTTATTTGGCGTAGTCGTGTTTTGCATTGAGTGCTTTATTGCCGATAATAGCAGCGATAGTTAGATTTTATTTTGGAGGAGGTATCCCAGGGTTAAGGATATCATCTTTTGATTTTTGGTAAATTTTTTTTTTCTCGTAAGTGGTAGGAACCAGTGTATCCTTTTTCCTATTTTCGTTCTCCACTAGTCTCAGTCACTGACATAATATGGCCGAGAGGGCAAAGCTTAGACAACTTCTCAGGGACGAAGCGAGAGAGGAGGGACTGGAAGGAGAGGAAGCGAAAGCTTTTGTCAGAGACGAACTGGAGAGATATGATGCGGAGAGGAAAGCAGCTGAAGCTTTACAGCAGAAGAAGATGGATGAGGAAATGGAAATTCGCAGGGATGCAGCATGAGGAAAGAGAGAAGGAGAGACAGCAGGAGAAGGAGAGGGAGGAGAGACAGCTTGAGGAAAAAGAGAAACAGAGACAGCACGAGTTGGCTCTTAAAACTCTAGAATTCCAAAGTCGTGGTGCTGCCTCTACCTCCAGCAATGGAGAGTCTTCTCCTCATTCTTCCTTAACTGACCCTGCTAACACTCAATCCCTTCAACTAAATGCTATGTCTTTCACTCTTGAATCTTTTCCTTGTCCAAATGAGAAGATTGACACATGGTTAGAAAAATTTGAGAAAATTGCAACTCTGTACGGGTTAGAGAGGTCGCGTTGGAATATGAAACTTTCCCAGGCCCTAAAAGGTTCTGCTTATGATGTTTATTCTAAGCTGGAAAGTAGCCAACAAGACGACTACGATGTGTTGAAGAAAGCGTTACTGGAGCGCTTTGAAATGAACGCTCGCAAGTTTTTGCAACTGTTTCGCAACAGCCGGAAAGAGAATTCTGAAACTTTTCACCAGTTCTCATCTCGTCTTAAGGGATATCTAACAAAGTGCCTTGAGCTTTCGCAGCTCCCCTCTACCTATGAAGGTCTTGAGGAACTTGTTCTAACTGAACAAATAAAGAACACTTTGTCTGCTGATACCCGGAGATTTCTCGCTGAGCAGGGGGCAGAAAAACTTGAAGACATTTTGAAAAAGTCTGAGCGTTATCACAATGCGCTGGCTGAACTACCGGCCACAAAGCGGAAACCGACAGAGGAGCATTTTCGAAAACATAACCTAGAGCAATCTTCTCAGGCTTCTAACCAAAACAACCACAGAGAAACTGGACCTCAAAACCCCCCTCCTGAAAAATCCAAGTTCTACAAGAACAAGTACCCCAACCACCCCAAACAGTCTGATCAACCCGACCGCCCTACATGGCAGCGTAGCCAGAAAGGACAAGGTGGCAAAGGGAGAACCCCTGAGCACGGGACATATGATCAGACCGAGCACACCGAGCCGAAACGCATCGGATGCTTATTGACAGTCTCGCAAGGCGGAATTATTGACAGTGATTCCCAACCTGTTGGGGATAGACCCTCAACGCGAGGTACTGTTACTTTGAACGGTTCTCAAACTTCTTGCTTATTTGACACGGGGCTTTCTTATGATTGCATTGTTGCCAGGAACCTGGTCAAACCCGGTCAAGAGACAGCAGAGACCGTCCAACT
This sequence comes from Oreohelix idahoensis, assembly GCA_024509875.1. Taxonomy (NCBI): domain Eukaryota; kingdom Metazoa; phylum Mollusca; class Gastropoda; order Stylommatophora; family Oreohelicidae; genus Oreohelix; species Oreohelix idahoensis. The sequence continues at coordinate 1,605,526 of JAMPIV010000784.1, forward strand.
TTGTGGAGTTCGTAAGAGTGATGCACCTACAGCGCTTCCCATCGCATTGGTGGAGATACACTCTGACTTTGTCAGAGGCGTGATCAAAGCGGCTGTTATGGATGATCCCATCTACCCAGTCATACTTGGCGGGAGATACGTGTGTATTGGGAAACCGGAAGAGCCGATTGTGGCAGCAGTAACTACAAGAGGGCAAACCAAGAAGGAACGGGAGCCTGCGCCAAATTTGTTACCTATGGAACTTAAAGAAGCGCAATACAAGGACCCTACTTTGGCACCCTGCTTTAGGAAACTGCCCATGGCTAAGGAACCCAAACAGCACGGGGACATTTTTTCTGAGGATGGCGTACTTTATCGGAGAACGGGCAAGCCTGACCAAGGTTACAACCAGCTCCTAGTACCGAAACAGTACAGAAGCCAAATCCTAGAAATGGGGCACTCTCTTCCCTTCAGCGGACATATGGGACAGAACGCCACAAACCAACGTATAACCACTCATTATTGGTGGCCAGGAGTAAACACTGATATTATCAGGTACGTCAAATCCTGTGCCCAGTGCCAACGGGTACCACCCAAGCAACGGACACCCCCAGTCCACATGGGTGAAATGCCAATAGTGGGTACACCATTCGAACGGGTTGTGATCGACATTTTAGGGCCTTTCGAAAGGACTAAAAGAAGGAACAGGTTCATCCTGACCTTAGTCGATACATGCACTTTATGGGCAGAAGCTATCCCGCTAACATGCGCAGATGCCAAGCATGTCGCAGAAGCCCTCGTGCAGATTTTCACTCGGTTGGGATTCCCTCAGCAAGTGTTGACGGATAATGGATCTCCATACCGAAACCTGTTGATGGATGAGATCGTTAAGATCTTGAGGACCCAACACATCCACACTAAGCCATATACTCCGGCGGGAAATGGGCTCGTGGAACGTGCTAATGGAAACCTCACCATGATGCTAAGTAAGCTGGCACAAGTGAAACCTGAAGATTGGGATCTCTGTATTCCTGCAGCATTATTTGGCTACAGAGAATCTCCTCATACTTCCACAGGATTTCCGCCAGCTACACTTTTATTCGGCAGACCCATTAAGGGCCCGCTTGAAGCCTTACTTCAGTCTCTGACAGACGAGAAGGCTGATGAGACAGTTGTCTCAGCCAGTAAATATGTGTCGGTTTTAAAGGAACGGTTGAAACTAGGGTGGGACCTAGCAACGACTAACTTTAAGCGAGCACGCACCAAGCACGCTAACCGATACAGGAAAGTCGCGGAAGAGAGAGAACTGGAAGCAGGAGAGAAAGTTTTGGTGTTACTCCCTACTGAGAACAACCAACTGAAGATCGGATGGCAAGGGCCGTTTACCGTCCTGAAAAAGATTTCTAAGGCTAACTACCAGATCTCTATTGAAGGAAAGGAGAAGGTTTTCCATTTAAATCTCTTAAAGAGATACTTGGAAAAACCAGTGCCAACCTCCGACCATCTCCTGACGATCGCCAAAACTGACGAAGATGATGATAGTGGCAGGGATATTCCACCGCTATCACAGGAAATCTTTCAAAAATGTCAGAAGCGGCGACGCTCTTTCAAGCGCGCATGGGAGACATTCCGGGGGAAGGAAACTTTGAGGAGTGGACTTGAGTAGGAATTGGACAGAGATGGAGGGGGAGATGGAGAGGGAAGAAGACAGACACCCCGAAGCTACGGTTATAGGAAATTAAACTCCATAACGTAGACATGGAGTGCTTCCATATCTTAAAGGGGGGAGGCTCTGTCACGTAGGGTTTATATTCATTTAATTTCCTACATCTTCTTCCTATTCTTTCACATAAACTCTCTCTTTTAATATCTCTGTACTTTTTTTTTTTCCTGTGTATTTTTCATCCATTCGTTTTGCGAATATTATTCTCATATAATTTGCAAACTTTACCTTTTTCCTTTCTCTAAAACTGAGAATCGCGCTAGGACGATATTACGTAGATGTCAGGGCTGCAGGGCGTCAGAAGGCGTGATAAGGCGGTTCGCTGAACACAGGACGTAGCAAATCGTCTACATTCTCACCGAGCGCGCGAGCTTCTTCTCGGCATAAGTCCCGGTGAGGTGTGATACTTTACATCTGCACCGGTCAGTATCCAGACATTTGGCTGGAAAATCCCAAACTGACACGGCGTTCACTTGGGCCATGGTCAGCTGTAGTGTGAAAACTGCCCTGAAATGGAGTCAGGCTGTCTGGGATTTGAAACTGACACGCGTACATCGTGGTCAGTAGGTGACAGTTACGACACGCGTTAAGCGGACGTAAATGTTGGGAGTAGGGGAGATAATTTCGCGTGGCGAAATAGTTTGGGCCCTTTGTCTGATTTTAAGATATTGGCCAAGTTTGAAACTTTAATTTCATTCTCGCTCATAGACTCCACAGTAGATAGGTCGCTCGAAAACAGAATAGCTGTTAGAGAAGATCTCAGTTTGTTTCGGCAATTTGTCGAACTTCTAGACTTCCAGAAATATTTTCAGCATTTTTATTCTTAAGTTGTGCGACTACCTGTAATTCTGTGGTTGAGGTAATTAATATGATAGATATATAGATTTTGTGAGTGTTAAAGTGTTAAATCGCTTAATTCATTTTAATCTATTTCTTTAGCGCAGAAGAGAAATAAAGTGGTAGGCTATTATATTTTCTAGGGAAGCATTCAGTGGAAAGCAGACTAAAAATTAAAATTTCTAGCTTATAACGGCAATTGTAGCTATTTATAAATTTAATTTAACTGCTAATACTCAGTCGAGTGTATTTTTCTAAACTAACGTATAAACTCTACAATCCAGCCTCATGAATGGTGACGGAATACGCACGTGTTCTTAATTTATGAGGATTGCTGATTTTTAAATATAACTTACGTCACGGGAAGTTTAAATGATAAGCAAAGCTCTCTGCTTGCAAGTTTAAATGTAAGTTTTAACCAGTACAGATTCTGTTTATTATATTATATGTGTTATTTTTCCTCCACACAGTGAAAGTTTTGGGGTGACCCTAACTTTACCAGCACCTAGTAGTAGTTTCCATACTTGTGAAGAAATAGACAGTCCTTATTTTGAACCACGTGGGTTTTTCTCAAGTAACACTGATCTGACGGTGCAAGTTAGACAGAAATACTAATATCCCTATAACGGGTTTTCAAAGACTGTAATGATAAATACTGGACCTTGGAGCCAGCACTTAATTTCTTCTAGAAACTCTATATAATTTGCTGCCTGGGGGCGTGAATATTAACAATCATTTCCCGACTAGATTATATCTATATATATATCTTGTGGACAAATCTGTGGTGTGACTAAAGTGAATCCTATACTGAGGGAAGGCACCGACCTGACATTCATCATTTTTTAGAAACCTACGCTATTGACACTGTGCTCTGCTAACTCCCGCGCCTGGAATAATTGTTAGGTGACTTAATCAGACATTTGAACAAATTTGCATACCCAAGTAGTCGTTCCCGGAGACTCCAAGTTAAATACGTCTTTTGGAACTGGGGACTTCTTGGCAGAAGACTGCATTTTTTGAGTCTGTGTGAAAATCTAAAATCAATGTGTTCCAAGAGGCAGCAAGCAAAGTCGTGAGTGCCAGTGTGAGAAGCCATGGCGGAATGAATGAGTGTACGCTGGTTTGAGTGATATTTTTCACTATTTTATCTTTGACACCCTGTTGCTGTCCTAATTTTTTTTCAATCTGCATAATTTGTTGCTAAGGCTAGAGTTCTTGTGTTTTGTCTTAGGTTAAATCAGATTTTTTTCAAACTCTGTGCATATAATTACGAGATAAAACAAAGACAACTCTTAGACTCAAACCCTATGTATCTGTGACTCGGGCGCCATCATCTGTTCTCTTAACGGGGCCGGGCTAAACCTAGAGTTAACACTATAACTGGGCTATCATCCTTGCAACATTTCCTTGATTTTTTATGACTATGTGTATATGTATTTTCCTTGATGTACTTTCTTTGATGTTGTGAGCCGATTTTTCCTGATAATAAAATCGCTCTTGAACTTAATAATCGTGTTTGGTCAGCTCGTTCTAGATAATATATATATCATTGTTATAGTTTTCCCACGTCTGTGTGTTTACCTGTCGTCACGTGTATGTGCGTGCCTGTGAGTGATAGAAATATACGTAATATGTATATTGGTGTAGTCTGTCTGACGCTGTAACAACTGTTGTAGAAGATAGGTGAGAGAGAGAAGAATTCTTTTCGCTTTCAGAGACAGCCACTATATCAAATCTATCATCTCACGTGTGTGGAAATTCTATTACCTTTCACTAACTCTCACTGAGTCTATCACCTATTCAAACCTATTCAGAAGGGACCAAACCTAGTCTTAATTCTCCTATCGGAAATCTACGACACATGTCTATATTGTTATTTCTAAGTATGTTTTTAATTCAAGCCTTTGTTGATCATATTTTAGTGGATCAGGTAGTGGTCTATGTCATTTTCTTCCTAACATTCTTGGCAGTGTGGTTCCTCTATCATGAAGTATGCTGCACCGAGATGGAGACGCCACAGCTTTTTGTTCGAGGTTATCTTTAGTTCTTCTCTGACCTTGCATGTCCTTGTTGGTTCTTTCAGCAGTTTGAACGCATGTCTGCCTTTTCTACTGTTCTTCCATGTTGTCTCCCATTCCTCGTTTATAGTTAGCAGTAAATAAATTAAGGGGCTGAATTATATATTTTTATCCTTTCCAGTTTTACAGCAGCCGCTTAATTTATTTACTTGCACTACACACGAAGTAAGCTCCCCTTGATAAAACAGACGTACTAGACGACCTTTGGAAGAATAATGTACCATATCCTTGACCTAGCTTATAATACGGCTCGCGGGGTAAATGTTGTCCCATAGCCGGTACTGACACAGGGGAGTGAAATGTTAGAGACTTCTTCATACTAGGTCCAGCATCGAGAGGTGGGTTAACCAGTTCCCTTCCTCGCTGCCTTTTCCTTCCCTAAGAGTAGAGTCAGGTGTCCATTTACAGCTGGGTACACTGCAGCGTATCGGTACCGTGATTCGAACCCGGCACCATTGCCGCAAGAGACCAGCGCTCTAACCACTCTGCCAATCGGAGGCTCTGCTCGCGGGGTAGGAAACGTTACAGAAATAACAGACAGCGAGGTGGCTGTGCCTCAACCTTTCTGTCCGCACTGTTTTTCGATTTAGATTATTTATACCAAATCCCGTCTGACACAAACCCACGGAAAACTAGTGGAAATGGCTGTCTTATTATTTCTCATACCGCCATGAAAGTAATAAGTCATGGAGGGAAACAACGTCACACAGATTTTAGTGTACAGCTTCTTCTACCTCTCTTCCTCTTCTTTCTGCTACTTGCTCCTTTTCTTCTTCTTTCTTCAGCTTGCCGGATCCTCTTTTTTATGTCCTTCTTCTTCTCCTTAGTCTTTATCTTATTGTTATTCTTTTTTTTTTTTTGGACTTCACCTACTCATACTTCTGCATCGGCTTATTCTTATACCCTCATTGTAGTATTTTCTACAGTTGTAAGTCAGAGACTTCTAAGGGGCCCATATCTAAAGACATAAAGTCTGTTAATATCAGTTCTGGTTTTTTTAAAATAGATAACATGTTGATAGTATTACAAGGCAGTCCCACATTATGTAATCCAGAGAGTAAAGAACTATGGGGGAAACCGAGACAAAAACACACAGACAAGGGAATTATATATATATAATGATAGGGATAGCAAGGCATCACTAGGCGTGATGGCCACTGACTGCTTTGTCAGTCAAGGGCTAAAGATCCAAGAAGAATATGATAATAGGATCAGAGAAGAGGTGGAAAATCTTGACTGGATGGTGAATTAGTGGCAGACCTATACTGCTTGGGGAGCTGAATGGTGATGATGAATTATGACGGCGATGATGAATTATAACGAAGATAATAAATTATGACGAAGATGGTGAATTATGACAAAGATGGTGAATTATGACGAAAAAAATGAATTATGACGAAGATGGTGAGTTGTGACGAAGATTATGAATTATGACGAAGATGGTGAATTATGAAGAAGATGATGAATTATGACGAAGATGATGAGTTATGATGAAGATGGTGAATTATGACGAAGATGGTGAATTATGACGAAGATAATGAATTATGACGAAGATGGTGAATTATGACGAAGATGGTGAATTATGACGAAGATGTTGAATTATGATGAATTATGACGACAATGGTGAATTATGACGAAAATTATGAATTATGACGAAGATGGTGAATTATGACACAGATGGTGAATTATAACGAAGATAGTGAATAATGGTGAATTATGACGTAGACGGTGAATTATGACGAAGATAGCTAATTATGACGAACATTATGAATTATGACGAAGATGGTGAGTTGTGAGGAAGATTATGAATTATGACGAAGATGGTGAATTATGACGAAGATTATGAATTATGACGAAGATGGTAAATTATGACGAAGATTATGAATTATAATGAAGATGGTAAAATATGATGAATTATGACGACGATAGTGAATTATGATGAATTATGATGAAGATGGTGAATTATGATGAATTATAACGAAGATAGTGAATTATGATGAATTATGACGAAGACGATGAATTATGACAAAGATGATGAATTATGAAGAAGATGGTGAATTATGACGAACATGATGAATTATAACGAAGATAATAAATTATGACGAAGATGATGAATTATGACGAAGATGATGAGTTATGACGAAGATGGTGAATTATGACAAAGATGGTGAATTATGACGAAGATGGTGAATTATGACGAAAATTATGAATTATGACGAAGATGGTAAATTATGACGAAGATTATGAATTATGACGAAGATGGAGAATTATGACGGAAATGATGAATTATAACGAAGATGGTGATATACGATGAATTACGACGAAGACGGTGAATTAAAACGAAGATTATGAATTATGACGAAGATGGTGAATTATGACGAAGATGATGAATTATGACGAAGATGATGAGTTATGACGAAGATGGTGAATTATGACGAAGATGACGAATTATAACGAAGATTGTTAATTATAACGAAGGTGATGAATTATAACGAAGATGGTGAATTACGACTAAGATGATGAATTATGACGAAGATGATGAATTATGACGAAGATGGTTAATTATGACAAAGATGGTGAATTATGACGAAGATGGTGAATTATGACGAAGATGGTGAATTATGAAGAAGATGATAAATTATGACGAAGATAGTGAATTATGACGAAGATAATGAATTACAATGAATATTCTGAATTATAACGAAGATGGCGAATTATGACAAAGATGGTGAATTATAACGAAGATTGTTAATTATAACGAAGAGGATGAATTACAACGAAGATGATGAATTATAACGAAGATGGTGAATTATGACGAAGATGGTGAATTATAACGAAGATTGTTAATTATAACGAAGAGGATGAATTACAATGAATATGATGAATTATAACGAAGATGGTGAATATCGTTGTTGGTCATATAGCAGAATGTAAACAACAGCTTATTTTAATGGTTCCGGAATTTGTCATCTATAGCTCATACGTTCGGGTGTCTTTTGTGTTGCCGTTATTTCTCTATATTTTCCATATTAATTTGACCGTCCTGTTTTCTATAGAGTATGATGGTTCAAGCGAGACCTGGTCAAGTATTTTGATGTAGCAAATGTTTCTAGACATATGCACCCTGTGATTCCTAGCTTCAGGTTTCACCGTTGGTTCTATTCCTCATTCGCCATGGACTGCCAACAGAAATCGAACTAAGTGGACGTTGACTAAACAGTTTGTGCAGACGACCTTGTTCTTCTCGCCCATAACAGTCAAAAGATGCAAGACAAAGTAAAAATCCTTCATGAGAGGTCGCATAAGGTGAGTCTGAAAACACAAGGGGATAAGACAACGATATTAAGAATAAATGCAGGAAACTATAACAAGATTACACCTGAAGAAACATCAATACAGAGATGTTGAATCAATAATGTTACTCGTATCTTGGCAACAATATAGTTGGAGTGACAGACAATGATATAAACATAAGAATACAAAAGTGACGAGGAGCTTTCATTGCATTGGAAAATATATGGAAGTCAAAACGAATCAAGTCCAGCACAGAAATAAGAATCTTCAACTCAAATGTCAAGTTGATTCAAATGTCAAGTTGATTCAAATGTCAAGTTGAGTCAAATGTCAAGTTGATTCAAATGTCAAGTTGATATTATTTGGCAGTGGTTCTTACTGTCAGCCATTGTGGCCTCCCAGAGGGAGGTGGGGGGGGGGGATGCCATATTTCTAGGGGGCCATAGTAAAATGGTAAAGTTCTTTTTTTCTAGCTAACAGCAACTGTGAGGGAGACCACAGAGGTAAATGAGGCTCAGAAAGGGGGGGGAGGGGGCATGAGCTAAGAAAGTTTGAGAACCTCTGTTCTATGGTTCAGAAAAGTGGAGAGTAAGAAAAACAACTACCACGAAGTTAAGACTGTCATAAACGGGTGTCTGGATCGAATAGAAGGATTGTACGACAAGGTCACCAACGAAGGACTGATGCAAGAACCAACTAAGTGCCAGTGGAACAAAACATGAGAAGGCATTAGCCACGGATTGAGCCGGTTTCCTCGCATTATTGAGAAACTGCCTATAGTGTCTCTTGAATGCTTTTGACCATTTCCAGCCTGCCTGAGCCAGTCATTTAAATGGGTATGTCATCTTAGTGGTTGTCCAGGCCTGAATGATGATTACTTTTGCTTTATAGATATTAAACAACACCAGTGATTGTGGAGAAAGGTAAGAAAAGGGGCGCAATTGTGTACTGGTTCTGACGTCCGTGTTCTGAAGCGAAATGCAACTGATCTCTCTGTTAAAGCAGCTGCTATCCACCTAGTTAGCCAAGGGTTTAAATCACATGCCATTACACAGTCCATTACGATTGCAAAGTCCACACTGTTATAAGCATCCTCTAGATCAGCGTTTCTCAAATTTTTTGGGTCTAACGACCCCTTTGAACTCATGAAAATTATAGAGGATTCAAAAGAGCTTTTGTGTATGTGGGTTGTACCATGAGAGGATGGGAGTGAAAAAAGGCAAGTGACCTCTTAGATTATTATGAAAAGAAGTTTGACTTCGCGGACCCCTTTTCAGAATCTCGACGCCCCCCCCCCCCCCCCAACCCCCGGGTCCGCGGACCGCACTTTGAGAACCACTGCTCTAGATAAATTGCCACAGCCACCGTTGCTCTTTTACCCTGGTATCCCTCGTTCACAACTAACGCAAATGTTCCAGCCCTTAACCTTTATATTAATGTCTTCTTTTCCATTTACTTGTTTTTCCCCCTCGTATTTACCTGCTGTTAATAATGTAAAGTTTCAGTTGAGGAAAAACATTTATTTTAAAATCTCAGACAAAACAAACAAACAAAAAGATAAAAATTATTTTTATCTTTATACAGCATTGATACATTATCTGAAGAGGCATCAGGTTATGAAAACTACGTCAATCATTCCGACGAATAGACATTTGATTGATCGAAGTTCGTTTTTGCTAACACCTCAACAAATAAATAATAATAAACTGCTTTTTAATTATTTAATTTTTAAAAAAACATAACTACGTTTTAAAACCAGGACGTATTCCATGGTCCTGAAAATTGGAGAGCTACAAAACACAAGAACCAAGAAGCTACACTTTCATAAATGGTTGCCTGCGAAGGACTGTTCACAAGGTCACCAACGAAGAACTGATGCAAGAACCAACAAAGTACCAGTGGAACAAGGAATTAGAAGATATTGGAGAAGGATTGAGCACAGAATTAATCATCAAGTCGGTTCTTAAGCCGCTTAATAATGTCGTAGATTTTTGATAGGGGAATTAAGACATAGATTGGTCCCTTCTAAATAGATTAGAACAGGTGATAGCTCAGTGAGAGGTAATGTAAAGAAAATAGATTTTCACGAGTGAGATGGTGGAAACTAATTAGAATCTGTCCCTGAAATCGAGGATCTTCTCTTTTTTCAGCCTACCTCTACAACAGACTTTAGCTGTGTCAGACAGTCTATTAGAACATATATATATATATATATATATATATATATATATATATATATATATATATATATATATATATATACCACTCACATACACACACATAAGTGACGACAGTTAGACGCACAGACGTGAAAACTATAACAATGGAATACATATATTTTGGGACGAGCTGACCGACACACTTGAATAAGTTTATGTAAATTTTATTTATCATAAGAAAATTCAACACAACCATAAATTAGAATATCACGCACATATAACTACACATAGGTCAAAGAATTACTAAAAGAATAATAGACTCATAGGTGTAATCCTTTCCCCCTCTGTTTAGCCCACGATCATGTTAGAAGAAAAGTTATAGCCCCAAAGAGTCACAGATTTATACGCTATGGTCTAACATTTCCCTCTATAGTTAAGAACAGAGTTGATATATTAATCTATCCTAAGAAGAAATCAGCATTTAGCAACAAAAATTGCATAAAGAAATTTCAAAATGGGTGCATGAATAAAAAAATGGAAGAATCACTCGTTCTGATTTCTCTCTGTTCATTCACAGGGGCCCCTGACGTACTTTCTTACCTACAAACGTGATGTTTTTCGCCTTCTGGCGCAAACTTCAGGACACACCTCTACAGTGAATCTGTATTCTTTTGATAAAGAGAATCCCAGCTCTGCAGATACAGGTTTCTTCCAATGTTCTGGGGAGCGTTCACTTTATAACTATATTTTCAGATTACTGTTAATGTCGCTTGAATCAGGTTAGGTAAGCAATTTTAAACGGGCTCACAGTGTCAGAATCACGAGGTTTCCACTACTTAGGAAAAATGACAGGTTGGTAACTTCTCTCAAATGTAAAATTCTTGGTCACACCACAATTAGTCAAAAAGTCGGAAATGTTACTGTTTGTAATTTCTCTCGCCACAGGGGCTGAATAAACAATGAGATTGCTGGGAAGAATTATAATCTGGCTCGATAGTGTCACAGTGGCGGTGGTGGTCCCTGCCCAATCCTAACTATAACTAGGTGGCTGAGGCAGGCCTAGTTATCTATCATTCACTTTTTTTTTCCTTCCTCCAAGTGAGACTATTTCACTTATTGGCCCCCTTGTTCCGCCAGAGATAGTAGTTCTTGGATGAGATTTGGTTCGTCTTTTTGACTCCCAGTATCCGTTCTTCCCTCCTTGGTGGTGAGCAGCGACTTCCTCGTACTAGTGGTTTTAAGGCTATATATGCTATATAGGTTTAACTCTTTCTCACTTACCCACTCCATATCCTTTTATTGATTAAACCAACTTGAGTGTTGAATTTCCAAACATAATGGCATTTATTTACATAACATGTGTTCCACAATTCTTTTCTCATAAGGGTATGTTTCAATCTCCCTTTTTTTTCCAGGCCTCCAGACTTAGGCTCAATGTATTTTCTCAAAGGTATATTATTATATTCTCTACTGTAGACTCTTGTCTAAAGCACTATAATCTGCTAGGCATAGTTCAATTGCATGCATCAATATCAATTCATAGTTCACCTAAACAAAGTTATATAATGGCAGGTGCAGCTGTGGTGGCGTCTTCATACTTACTCTTATATGAGAGAGCGCATGAGATGTTTCATAAATGTCAGTTACTACTGTGGTGGCGTCTTCATACTTACTCTTATATGAGAGAGCGCATGAGATGTTTCATAAATGTCAGTGCTGTAAACCCTTTGTACAATATTTTCTTGTTTTATGACAATGCCTCATCGTCTTTGTATGACAGCCCATCCTGGCTATCTGATAATAAAAGTTATCCACTTTTTAAGCTTTAATTATGCCTTTGCTTCAATATTCTCTTCTGTAGCTCGCTCCCTTAAATATGAGCGACATTAGCCTGTGACAACATGTTGAGCATGTTTCTAAAAAAACATGTCTCTCTTCACTCAAGTGTAGTGGTGTTGATGGTATTGTATGATGTTGATATTACTAAATGTAATTGTATGAGGCCAGCTGTGAAGGCTCCTGAGATAAAATGTAGTTGAGAATTGTCAGAAGGCCTTTCTTGCTACCACTACGACCTCACACTTAATTTTTTTTTTAATGAATGTGGCTACGTAAAGTGTCTAGGGTTATGATATGTAGTGTGGTGTAATAGGTTATAGATATACCCACAGATATTTAACAAGACTAATAATATTAATAAATGTTAAAATACACTGAACTAACTCACGTGTGTAAAATTTTTGATAAAATTATATTACATTTATTTTGTTCTGGATCAATTTTTTAGGTTAGTCATCTACTTGGGAGGATAGTTACTGTTTGTGCTGTTGGGGTGGCCTCATCACACCTGTCTATATTGACTACACAGTGTCCAGAAAATGGTGGGAATTTTTATGAGGGTATTAGTAACTAAACGGGGTTGGTGAATGTCCAGCAGACCAGAGGCTCACTCATCTTTTAGTTGTAGCTCTGGTGCTGAAATCTGGTGGTCCCACCTCTCTGTGCTGGCGGGCAATAATGGTGGTCTCTGTCACAAGTACTGCACAGATACACTCGAGTAAAGTCACCAACTGAATAGTCACTGCTTGGTTGACAACAGAAACTCGCAGCTCTGCAATCAAAGTATGGGCCATGTGTCAAAATCTATTCTCTACCCACGTCTGGACACAACACTGACACAACAACCACATCATACAGACAGGTCAGATCTCTCTGACCAAACAGCACATTTACCATGGTGGTTTTACATCAGATAGATCCTCCCAGACTATAGATTCTGAAAAATATTTATTAGTTTTCTGCTCTAAAAGAGGATAGGTAATATGTTTCATTATTCTCAACACTTGATCTGTCTTGCATAATCCTTGTTGGAGTTTATGTACATTGTTGGTCCCTAGACCCTGACTAGGGCGGGGGGTCTAGAGCAAATCCCTACTTGTTTGTAAGGCTAGATTTCGATATGGCAGTATCAAATCACTCAAACATGAAACAATATTCAAAATATATAAGGAAATAATTTCAATCTTACCAGATTATGAATAAATAACACAGAACTGCTAGCAAAACTCAGCTGAGCTGCTGGCTATAGTATGGCGTCCCTAAATTTCTTACACTTTCTTTCATATGGAAATCACCACACTTTAAAATCTGTGTCTATCACTGAACAACTATTGAAGAATGGCCCCACTTTCGCGTCTGAGCGCTAATGATATGATTGTCTGTGGCCAATCACTGCCTAGGTTTATTTTAAATTCAAATTTCCTACCATAAAGTCATTTCAGTCATGCTTCAGTCAAGTATGGATGGTTATCTGTTAGTCTGTCCGTCTCTACTTGTGTTTCTACAAAATGTACTCGATTTTTGAACCAACCTTTCTCTCCCCTCCAAAATTTTGTCGTTAAAAGTTATTTTTAGACACAGCCACCACAAATATCCCTTCTCTTCCATACTACGTAGATTTGAACACCTGCGTTTCGAGGTCGTGTTTTTTTTGTGCAATTAGCGACACTTTTAGATTCAATACAGTCTGTCGATGATGTGAACAACACTGTCTTTTGTCATTATCTTCAATATTATCTATCCGTCTGTAAAAGTAAGAACATATTAGTTCACTGCTCAGAATAGGCCATCCGGCCAGCTAATTTTTATATTCCTAACATTAATATTAAGAAAAAAGTACTTTTTAAATTTTGTAATATTCCAAACATCTGCGTTTTAGCCGCTGAATTCAAATCAAGGGCTTGGTATTGCAAAAGCGTCCAATAAATGACTGTGGCGTATTATATCTAAGGTCCCTTCTGTCGAGTTGCTTACTTTTTATGTCAACTTGGGAAACGTGACTTTTCTCCGTTTCCCCCCCAATTGCGTCTCCTTAGCCTTTCTAGTCTCACGCAATCTTTCCAGTCATATTTTTTTCCTTTTTGATCCGCCGTTCCCCTCCTGTTTAGCAAGTCAATTATTATGGAGGATGATGACCCGCGGTCTAGGCGATCATGTACTATTCGCAGCCTACGCATTATGTTTTTATCCTTAAATGTTATCTTTGGAGGGATTTTACCGTTGTATCTCTGTCAATTTCACTACACATCTCCCCACTTGAAAACATGCCTATGGCAAGTTCCAAAACCAGCGATACACATAGGTAAAATTACTCCTCACGTCTGCCACTACTCTAATTTTGATGACAGGGGTGCCGACTGAGGAAATCTGCACCGACATTCAATTTGCCTGGGATATATTGGATACTGAACTGATAAGGTTGAAGCAATAAAGACCACCTCAGCAATCTTGCGTTTCCATGCTTAGCCTGAGACAAGAACACGAGAGGCTGATGGTCCGTCTCCACCACAAATGTCCTACCATACAGATAGATTTGAAACTTCTTTATTGCCCAGATTAATGCTAAACATTCCTTTTCGCTTGTGGAGTATCCTTGTTCCGCCTTATTCAATTTGCGGCTTGCATAAGCGACTGGTTTCAGTTCCCCATCAGGTGAAGATGATCTTTGCAACAAAGCCCCTCCTAGTCCTACATTACTTGCATCGGTTCTTAAGACAAAGTCCTGTGTCAAATCAGGCAGTTTGAGAATAGGCTTGCTAGTGAGTTTTTCCTTTAACTCTTGGAACGCTAGTTCACATTGTGCAGTCCAAATAATTTTATCTGGAAGTCCCTTGCGAGTCAGATCAGTCAGAGGAGCACAAATAGCGTTAAAATTTTTGATGTATTTCTGATAAAATCCGCATAACGACACAAATGATCGCACGTCCTTTTTTGTTTGCGGCCTAGGTGCTCTCTGCAGTTTTTCCAAGTTCTTAGGATCAGGGGTCATATTACCCTGATATACAGTGTGTCCCAAGAATTCCAACTCTTTGCATCCAATACAACATTTTGTTGGCCTAGCAGTTAAATTCGCCTCCCACAGTCTATCAAACAACATCTCCAGAGCTTCAATGTGTTCTTCAAATGTCTCGGTGGCGACGAGAATATCATCCATGAAATTCGTGATACATGGGTTATTCAGGGGATCCAACAATTTTCGCATCATCCTTGAAAACACACTCGGAGCATTTTTCAGTCCGAATGGTAGCATATTGAATTCATAATGTCCATCCGAAGTGCTAAAAGCCAAATAAGGTCTCACTTCAGGCTTCACTGGGATCTGGTAATAGCCTTTACTAAGATCCACTTTTGAAAAGTATTTTGCCTTGTTCAGTCTGGCAAATAACTGTTTTGTGTCTGGTAATGGATCCACTTGTCCTTCTGTGACAGCATTCAGTTTCCTGTAATCTATGCACAGTCTGTGTTCCCCAGACGGTTTTTCTCAACAAAACGACACTAGAACTAAAAGATGATTCACTGTGCGAAATAATCCCCTCCTTCAACAAATACTCTATTTCTTCCTTCAATGCCTTCTCCTTCGCGAACGGAATAGAATAGGCTCTCATACAGATTGGGTTTGAGTCTACCAGTTTCATGTCATACTGTAGCAAATTTGTATGGCCTGGTTTATCTGTTAATACATCTGTATGTTCCTCCAGAACTTGCTGAACTCTCTCCCTCTGGTTTTTAGTCAGGTGCTTACTGACTTTTACCTGTGCTGCTGTTTCACAAGGATGTAATGGGTATTCATGTGAGGTGAGTGGTTCTTTTTGCATCTGGGTTGCAATAGCCAAGGTCAATAAGGGGGTGCTTTCCTGGAGTGGTCTGTCCAGATACTTCTTTAACAGGTTTACATGATAAACTTTTTCCTTCCCCTTTTTGTCAATTTTATAGTTTGTTCTAGACACCTTCTCTAGAACCGTATATGGACCTTGCCAACCAATTTGTAATTTATTCTGGCTTCCGGGTAGTAGAAGCAGCACCTTCTCTCCGACTGCCAGTTCCCTGTCCTTTGCCTTCCTATTAAAATATGCTGCATGTTTCTTCCTGGCTTGCTTCAAATTATCATTTGCCAGTTTCCATCCAGCTTTCAAACGATTGGTCAGTTCGTTCACATATTGATAAGATGAGGTAACAGTCTCTTCCGCCTTCTCATCTGTCCAGGTCCTTAATAGGGCTTCTAATGGACCTTTTATTGGCCTCCCAAATAGCAGAGTTGCGGGAGCCATCCCGGTTGAACTATGTGGTACCTCCCGATACGCAAACAATGCGGCGGGCAGGAATTGATCCCACAGATCCGGTTTTTCGTGTGCCAGCTTTCTCAGGATAGAAATGAGAGTCCCGTTGAACCTCTCTACCTGGCCGTTCCCTTGTGGATGGTACGGACTACAATGAAAGTGCCTGGCTTGAAATAGCTTAAAAACTTCTTCCGTTAGTTTCCCCTTGAACTGAGAACCATTATCCGTCAAGATTTGATGCGGGAATCCTAATCGGGTAAATATTGTAAGTAGTGCCTCTGCCACATGTTTTGAATCAATTGATGGCAGGGCTACCGCCTCTCCCCACATAGAACAAGTGTCCACCAGAGTAAGGATGTAACTGTTCCTCCTCTTGGTCCGAGTGAGAGGTCCTACAATATCCACTGCAACCCTCTCAAAAGGTGTTCCCACTATGGGCATTTCCCCTAGAGTTGCAGGAGCAGTCCAGTGCTTTGGAGCTACCCTTTGACATTCTGGGCAGGATTTGACATATCGTTTTATATCCTCCGTTATCCCTGGCCAGAAGTAATGACAAGCTATACGCTGTCCTGTGGCGCTGATCCCCATGTGACCACTGAAGGGAATCGCATGCCCGAGTTCCATCACTTTATCTCTATATGAAATGGGAAGAACCAGCTGGTTGTGACCATTTGTTCCAGTTCCGGCCTTCCTGTATAAGAGTTTGTTCTTCATGAAATATTCCCCCTTGCTCGGAGGTGTGTGGCATTTGGGCAATTTTTTAAAACAGGGCTTGAGTGTCCTATCCTCAGCCTGCGCCTTCCTCATCTCCTCTGGATGAGCGTTTATAGGTTCACCTTCTTCCTCCTTCTTCTGTGACCTGGTCTGCACTGTCGCCATGATCACAGGTTTCTCGGGATTCCCCAAGAAGACGTATCTACACCCCAATATCAGAGGGTAGATTGGTTCATCTATCACTGCTGCTCTGATTTCTCCTTCCACATAGCGAGTTTTCACCGTTATCCTTGCGATGGGAAGTGTCATGAGTGGTATGTCCTTAGTCGCCCCTTGTATTTCCACTGTTTCTGTGGTATACTGACTTGGGTCCACTAGGCTAGACTTCACAACTGAATCATAATCCAAACCTGTATCATAAAGGCACCTTATGGTGACCCCATTACAAATAACATCCTCACAAACTGGGGGGTGATAAGGTTCCTGTTGCTCCTTAGGATTAACCTTTAATCTTTGCGTCCCCGACTTCATTGCAGCAATGTTTGAAGGTTTCCTTCTACAAAATTCGGTGTTATGGTTATCCCTCTTGCACCATTTACACCATCTTTTCCCTTGGTTCAACGGTTTTCTTTCATTGAACTTTTGGTCATTGAACTGTGAGTTTCTGTCGCGATAGTCATTTCTTGGCCGCTCAAAGTTTGTCCTACCTTTATTTCCCTGCTCTCTATTATCAAATTTATTAAATTGCTGTGGAGCTTTAAAATTGTCTATGTGCTTCTTTTTAGCACCACTTACCTCTGCCTGAGCTGCCTGATACCTCTCAGCAACATTTAAAATTTCCCCCAACTTCTCTGCACCTTGTTCCATGAGAAATTTTCTCATGTCTGGAGCCATGGACTCTCTCAATTGCTCAATCATGATCATTTCCTTAAGATCTTGGGTCTTCCCCAGAGCCGTCCATTTCTCCAAATAGGTTTCTAGTCTGGCAGAGAATTGGTGGTAGGTCTCCCCAGACAACAGTTTGGCATTTCTAAATTTCTTACGATAAAATTCACCATTCTTCTCGTACCTTAATAACAAAGCCTGCTTTAACATGTCATAATTGTCTTGGTCTTCCCTGTTCATTTTGGCAAATACTTCATAAGAAGTACCTCTCAATCCCTGTGATAGCTTTAAGCTCCACCTCTCTCTCTCTCTAACCCATATGTAGTAGCTAATAACTCAAAACGTCCTAGGTACCCCTCTATGTCATCGTCTTTTTCAACAAAATGGTCTAAATGAAACCCCATAGCTGAGTTTGAGGCTCCCAGACTGGGCGTAGCATCTGAGGCAAAAGGGCTGGCACCATTTTCAGGAGCCTGGCCTTGTAATTCCAGCTCCCTTAGTCGTAATTCGTGCTCCCTCTGCAACCTTCTATCTTCTGCCTCCCTTTCGGCCTTTTTATCTTCTGCCTCCCTTTCGGCCTTTTTATCTTCTGCCTCCCTTTGCTGTCGTTTTTCTTCTGCCTCCCTTTGCTGTCGTTTTTCTTCTGCCTCAATCTGCAGCCTCTTAGTCTCAGCCTCTAACTTCTTCTCTTCAACCAACCTGTCAGACTCCAATTTTCTTTCAGCCTCTTTTTCTAATCTCCTTTCTTCCCGTTCAATATATTTATCACATTCAGCCGTTACGTATTGAATTAAAATTTGACCATCCATTCCCATCTCCTTCGCGGTGAGCACAGCAGCTGATCTAAATTTTGCCAGCTCCGCCATACTTTTGAGACAATATAATAATATACAAGCTAAATCTCTAACCAGTAAATACACTAAGTACTTCTTATGACTATAGTCTAACTAATTCTAACTAACCAGTTAACTAATTAATTATTACTGGCTGTGAAGATTCACCAACTTTTATCTGCAGGGACACTTTTAATGTTAAAGGGAATTTTACAATTTATTTCCCTACTTTTATTTCTCCCACCAGGAGATCCTAATATTACTGTTGGGCTAATTATCCCCTGGACAAGACCCCAATATATGTAGTGGTGTTGATGGTATTGTATGATGTTGATATTACTAAATGTAATTGTATGAGGCCAGCTGTGAAGGCTCCTGAGATAAAATGTAGTTGAGAATTGTCAGAAGGCCTTTCTTGCTACCACTACGACCTCACACTTAATTTTTTTTTTTTAATGAATGTGGCTACGTAAAGTGTCTAGGGTTATGATATGTAGTGTGGTGTAATAGGTTATAGATATACCCACAGATATTTAACAAGACTAATAATATTAATAAATGTTAAAATACACTGAACTAACTCACGTGTGTAAAATTTTTGATAAAATTATATTACATTTATTTTGTTCTGGATCAATTTTTTAGGTTGACCAGAACTTAAAAGGATTTAGAGATTATGAAAGAAATGCATGGAATATTATATCATAAATGCAATAGTGTACATATATATATGTACTATACTAGTAGTTTTATTAAAATGTTCTAGTAGTCATCTACTTGGGAGGATAGTTAATGTTTGTGCTGTTGGGGTGGCCTCATCACACCTGTCTATATTGACTACACAGTGTCCAGAAAATGGTGGGAATTTTTATGAGGGTATTAGTAACTAAACGGGGTTGGTGAATGTCCAGCAGACCAGAGGCTCACTCATCTTTTAGTTGTAGCTCTGGTGCTGAAATCTGGTGGTCCCACCTCTCTGTGCTGGCGGGCAATAATGGTGGTCTCTGTCACAAGTACTGCACAGATACACTCGAGTAAAGTCACCAACTGAATAGTCACTGCTTGGTTGACAACAGAAACTCGCAGCTCTGCAATCAAAGTATGGGCCATGTGTCAAAATCTATTCTCTACCCACGTCTGGACACAACACTGACACAACAACCACATCATACAGACAGGTCAGATCTCTCTGACCAAACAGCACATTTACCATGGTGGTTTTACATCAGATAGATCCTCCCAGACTATAGATTCTGAAAAATATTTATTAGTTTTCTGCTCTAAAAGAGGATAGGTAATATGTTTCATTATTCTCAACACTTGATCTGTCTTGCATAATCCTTGTTGGAGTTTATGTACATTGTTGGTCCCTAGACCCTGACTAGGGCGGGGGGTCTAGAGCAAATCCCTACTTGTTTGTAAGGCTAGATTTCGATATGGCAGTATCAAATCACTCAAACATGAAACAATATTCAAAATATATAAGGAAATAATTTCAATCTTACCAGATTATGAATAAATAACACAGAACTGCTAGCAAAACTCAGCTGAGCTGCTGGCTATAGTATGGCGTCCCTAAATTTCTTACACTTTCTTTCATATGGAAATCACCACACTTTAAAATCTGTGTCTATCACTGAACAACTATTGAGAATGGCCCCACTTTCGCGTCTGAGCGCTAATGATATGATTGTCTGTGGCCAATCACTGCCTAGGTTTATTTTAAATTCAAATTTCCTACCATAAAGTCATTTCAGTCATGCTTCAGTCAAGTATGGATGGTTATCTGTTAGTCTGTCCGTCTCTACTTGTGTTTCTACAAAATGTACTCGATTTTTGAACCAACCTTTCTCTCCCCTCCAAAATTTTGTCGTTAAAAGTTATTTTTAGACACAGCCACCACAAATATCCCTTCTCTTCCATACTACGTAGATTTGAACACCTGCGTTTCGAGGTCGTGTTTTTTTTTGTGCAATTAGCGACACTTTTAGATTCAATACAGTCTGTCGATGATGTGAACAACACTGTCTTTTGTCATTATCTTCAATATTATCTATCCGTCTGTAAAAGTAAGAACATATTAGTTCACTGCTCAGAATAGGCCATCCGGCCAGCTAATTTTTATATTCCTAACATTAATATTAAGAAAAAAGTACTTTTTAAATTTTGTAATATTCCAAACATCTGCGTTTTAGCCGCTGAATTCAAATCAAGGGCTTGGTATTGCAAAAGCGTCCAATAAATGACTGTGGCGTATTATATCTAAGGTCCCTTCTGTCGAGTTGCTTACTTTTTATGTCAACTTGGGAAACGTGACTTTTCTCCGTTTGCCCCCCCCCCCCACACCCCCCCCCCACCCCCCCCCCCCCCCCCCCCCCCCCCCCCCACTCCCCCCCCCCACCCCCCCTCCCCCCCCCCCCCCCCCCCCCCCCCCCCAATTGCGTCTCCTTAGCCTTTCTAGTCTCACGCAATCTTTCCAGTCATATTTTTTTCCTTTTTGATCCGCCGTTCCCCTCCTGTTTAGCAAGTCAATTATTATGGAGGATGATGACCCGCGGTCTAGGCGATCATGTACTACTACTAGCACCACCTATGAGCTAGTCCTATATTTAACAGCACAAATTATCAATCAAATATAAGTGTTCTCCTGAATTTCTATCACTACATTTCTATGTCTAGCTATTTCTGTAGACCTTCTGCAACCCGCAGGTTTCACACTTCTTGAGAGCCCAGCAAAACTTGACTTGCTCTGTTAAGGTTTCTGGTGGGACTGATCTCCTTTCGTCCTTCAATTTCCTATCTGATGGTCCAAAGTTGTTTTCGAGTGAATGCGATTGGTCCGTTAAAACCATTCTATTTACAGTAGTGAGCTACTCACTTTTCCCGTGCGTTTATCCGTATCCTAACTCACTAAACCTGTAAAGGGCGTTAATATTCATAGTTATTCCCCTTAGTACCTTTTACCTTAGTTTCATTTTCCCTTCTATGTCTTTACTAAAACTAATCTGATATGCAAATTTAGTAAACTCTAATGATGTATACTTAGATTACTTTAAAGTCTAAAAAGGTTCCCTCCCTTACAAAAAACACTACATTTTCATTCTTTTATCTCCCATGTTAGGAACAAATAACTTATTACTCAAATTATTCAAATTTCTAAAACCATAATCTCATACTTTGTTATTTTAACGACCCAAAATTATTGTTCATCTGACTTTAAATCAGTGTATTTTACACTGTACAACCACACGGTGACATATACGCTCCGGGGCCGTTCAAATGTATCCCGCAGGGAAACATTTGTGTTCTATCAAGAAAAAAAACTATTATCTATTTACCCCACTAACATCTCTAATACTATTACCATGGATGCTCAACAATACGAAAAATAAATTGAATTATAATGGCAAGTATATCATACATTTAACTTCAATGCTACCACCAAAAAAAATCATGGCTCTGCCTTACAATATCTTTATATATATATATATACATGTTCCTATTTTCGACATGGTCACTGCCTCTGGAAACAGAGGTTTGTCAGTACCTTTATATGTCTTGAAATATCTGCTGTTAATGTAATTTATCCATTATACGAGACAGATAAGCAGAAATAACTAATTAGTGGTACATAAGTAAATATCCCAATGTGATAGCGAAAGATGTCACTATGTCAGAGTTGATGTGCCCGACTGATTCTAGTCTTGTATGCACCAGTCGGATTACCAGTCATGTATGCAACTAATCACGCGAAATCCTACCATCTGTCTTGGGCAATAGCGAAAGACTTATGTCGCTACGTCAGAACATGAAGTGCTCGGCTGATGCTAGCCTTTGATGCACCCGTCGAATCATTAACTTCGTCTGAAATATGCACTGTACCCCAGTATGTCTGACTTAACCAAAATCTTCAGGCCTATTATGTTTCAAACCAATGTGGAGATGACTAAGTAAGGGTCATCTCTATTGTATATTAACTATACAGTGGCTATGGTATCCACTTTGCAACATCTCATCTTTAAGTCGCCTGTCTAACAATGCAACCTTAAGTAAGAACCATTTTATCCATCATATAATGTGCACATCTCCAACTGTGAAGTAGGCTTCTCATATGACATAACTTGGCTTGGACTGTGACATTTCTTTTTTTTTTTTCTTGTTGCCCTCTATGCCTGGTGGTGGAGAAGGTATACCTCTGAAAAACATGGACATTATAAGTTAACATGAAAACTTAACTTAAGTCTTAATAAGTCTCATCTTGTGAAGAAGCTTGTTATTGTCTCTCTAGAAATCTGTATCTCTCTTGAAATATTGTTCAATTGTTTTTAATAAATAATTCATTGTTTAATCTAACTTATCAGTTACGTTGGTCTCTTGTATAAACTATTTCACTATCACTCTGAATATCGCGAGAGTACAGTAGTTATCACTCATGTATATGTGATCAAAGTCTTATCACTACATATAATGTTTCATGTTTATGTGATGAATGTGCTTTCATAAGTTAATGCACTACACAGTTAAGTTTCTTTGCAAAGTTCTACGCTTCTGTTCACAACGTTAGTGTATTTTGTAAATGTCTAAGTGTATTTCGAACTATCACTAACCACTATATTGAGCATTAATAGATCTGATTAGCTAACTAATCGTTGGATACCGTTGATAGAGGTACCGTGATTAAGCACTATAGCTGGGAAGTGCTGTGAATTAGTACTATTTGCTGGGGAAGTACTTTACGGCGATTACACTGTTTGTATGAGTTTGGAGATCTCTTTTGCAAGCTCCATCAGTGTAACTTTCTCTACTGTAGAGACGACTGTCGTACTGATGAAGTTGGTATCAGTTGTGATGTTATTTATAGTCGCTCTGCAGGAGGATGAGGACGAACGAATTAATATGTTGTTGTTGTCAGTATGACAATAACTTGTTTACTTGATGTTTACGTTCTGAGTCTGGTGTTGGTAAAGTCGTCCATTCTTTCAATATCATCTTCTTTGCTATGTGTTGACAAGTTCTGATTGTATAAGTAGTACCATCTCGTCAGCAATATTGTTGCTAAAGTTTATAAGCTGTGCTGTAGGTCTTCGATGATGATGATAAGTTTTGTTGTTTCTCTGTGGTTGTAAGGATATCTCATCTTCATCATCCCAACTGTAGTATATAAGCTGGGGTTAGCTTGTGGCTAGTGGTTGTGGTTGTTGACTCCTGTTTCTTCTGTACGGCCTCGTCTCTGCTGAATAGTTCCATCTCGTTGCTTGTATGTCACTTGTCATCACCTGTTCGCTTCACATGATCACTGGGGATGCGACAGGTGTCACAGGGAATATGTTGGGCTTGACGCAGGGATAGGGAAACGATGGTTGTGACCATGTGATAACATTGCAAACACTGATGCGTTGTCTCTGTGTAGTGGAGGTAGATTCTCATGTGATTCTTGCTTCTTCGTTTCTTGTGTAAGGCTTCGACTCTGCTGTAGTATGTCATTTCCCGTTGGCTGCAAAGGTCTCTCATTTTCAATGTCCCGAATTGATCGTCTAAGCTAATGTTACTTGTGGCTGGTAATTATGGTTGACTTCTGTTTCCCTCTGTAAGGGTCCGGTTCTGCTGAGTCTTCCGTGGCTGTGAGAGATGACCTTCTGTAATCACATGCTCGCTTCACATGATCACTGAGGTTGTGACAGGTGTCACAGGGAATATGTTGGAGTTGACGAAGGGATAGGGAATGATGGTTGTGACCTTGTGGTAACATTGCGAACATTGATGTGTTGTCTTCGTATAGTGCGGCTAGACTTCAAGTGATTTCCGCTTCTTTATGTCGTCTGTAAGGCTTGGACTCCGCTGTACTGTTTCATCTTGCTGATTGTAAAAGTGTATTATCTTCCATGTCCCAACTTGATCATATAAGGTAGGATTAACTTGTGACCGATAGTCGTAGTTGTCGCTTTATTTTATCCCATAGTTGCTGTCTTCTGCTGCTTCATCAAAATTCTAAGTCTCTAGTATTTCTGCCGTCGTCACCACGACTTTTCACCAAAATTTTCCTACCGTACTATCTCGGCCTCAAATGTATGTCTTACATCTCCTTTACTCTTCTCCTCTACTGCAGTACCCCATTAGTCAGGTGTACTCAGTCCTCTCTTATGTGCGGTATAGACCAATTATACTAAGTCTTCTCAAGACTGAGCTGCCGCCGCCATATTGTTTATGTATACTGCTATGATTCTCCTCACATAGCCTTCTGCTACTATCTCCCATTCTCCTTACTTATTTACCATGTCTAAAAACTTCATCATCATGGCCTCTCTACTTTTAAGCGCCTCTAACGCTATCAGTTTATCCATATCTTGTGTCTCCTGTCCTCTGACTTCATTAACAATTTGTTTCCTCTCTGCCTCTCTATCTCTCGTATCTCCTGAATTTCTCTCAACTTCCCTACTTCTAACTTCTTCATTGACCGTAAGCACTTGGTCGCTACCTCGACCTCTACTATCATAACCCTCTTGCTGCGTCATTATTACTCTTCGTGGTATTCTGGATGCTGTGACACTGCTGCTAATTGGTGTGTCTCTGATTCTATATCTTTCTTTCCCATTTATCACTGGGATTCTTGATTTTCTTATTTCTCTTCTACTATTACTACCTCTCTCCTCGTTTGTAGCCTCTGGGTTCTTGGATCGGAAATCCTCTCGATCTGTATTTCTACTATCTTTATTGTCCATTCTTAGCCCTTCAAATTTTCTATCAATAAATTCGCATAGTGCGGCTATATCTTCTCTACTCTTCGCTACACCACTATTTCTTGTTTGTTCATCCACTGTTCGCGCTTGGTCCTTACTTCGACCTCTACTTATACTCCTAGTATCTCTTCCATCATCTCTTCTACGTCTTAGCCTATCTCGGCTCTTAGATCGGAAATGCTGTCGATCTGTATCTTTACTTTTATATATATGTGTGACAGTGGACTGGGTCCTTTCCGACTCTTCCAACTTCCTATAAATATTCTGAAGAAGTGTCATTATTTTTTCGTTACTCTTCGCTGTAGCGCTATTTCTTGTGTTATTATTTTTTTTCCTCCGTTTGACCTCTTCTACTCGCCTTAACTTTGGCAGGCGCCCCTATGATCCGCTGAATCGTCTGGAGACGATGACTTATGTCTCTTCATTCCTCTCATGTACTCCTGCTCCATCTCTTCCTGCGTATCTGAATCTTTAGCTGATGTGTCCTCCACGTCTAGAGTTTGCCTTGCACCACCTTGTTGTTTGGTCTCTATCTGTTGCTCGTTTTGGTTCAATAGCTGTTGTTCCCGTGCTCTGTACTTTTGTTCTGCCGCTCTTGTATGTTTGTATGGTGCATCTATTTCATTGTCAGCACTGTTCCATTCACTTCTTATTGTTGTCGTATCCTCTAAAACCTCACTGTACTGTTCATTTTCTGTATATTGTTGTACTTGCAATCTATCTTCGTCTGACCTATGTGTGCCCGTCTCTTCTTGTTCGTTGTACAACCTTTGAGGAATAGGGGTTGATCTATCATATGTTGTTTCCGGTTCTGCATGGATTTGTGCTCTTGTAACAATCTGTTTCCGCGCTAGTGTTGATCTACCGCTGTCACTATCTATAACCTCACTGGAAATAGTATCTATATCCTCGTCACTCTTGGTCATTTGAACTACCCAGTTGTCTCCTCTCGTAGTTACACCATAGTCACTAACTTTTGTGTTGTTTCCGTTTCGTCATCATGTATAGGTAGTGACGTACTACTATCTCTATTATATAGACGGTTGTCTCTGGATCTCAATCTCTCTCTTAATTCTGTTGGTGGAATATCTTCTTCTTCTGCGGAGTTCTCTCTGCAGCGAGTTAAGCGATTTAAAGCATCAGGTAGTTGATTAGAATTGTTGCTTTGTTCATCAGCTATGTCGTTCTGACTAGAGGAAGTGTTTGTTGAGTCCGTAGTGTCATAGTAAGCCAACGTAGTCTTTCGTAGCGGTCTGCTATTTTGTAAAGCTGGTGGAACCATAGGGCGGTGATCATCTTTCTTTATCTGCGCTGCGTGTGCTTTGACGTCGATGTGCTTCTCTTCATTCCATAGTTTATAATTAACAGGTGTTGTCTGTTCCTGCTTTGTTGATTATATACTTTATTTCTTCCTGTCCCCTGATTTGGCTCAATCCTTGATCTTATTTGTGGGGTCTGTCTACCATTACTGTGCCTAAGGTTATCGTTATGCGCATTAAATACTTTAGATGGTTTGGTGGTGTTTGAACGGTACCTTGAGGTATAACTTTGAGGTATAGGTGAGATGAAAGAATGGTGTTGGTTTGTACCGACTTCAGATGTTTTATTATCTCTCTCTGAGATTAAAGATGATCTTTGCACTTTTGCAATTATTGCTCCTCTTTGTACTGTTGTTGTTTGTCCCGAGGTATTTACAATCATAACTGGAAAGTCGCGAGAAGATGAAATTTCTGCGATACCTTCAGTAACAAACATGAGAAGTTCATCGTTTATACCTTCATTATCCAGGGGTTCAATCTGTATTATCTGTCCCGGTTGAATGTAGCGAAGGCCTAAAAGTTACTAAATGTTTGATTTGTTTATACAACTGCTCTCTTATAAAATTGACTGAAGCTCCTGTATCCACCAATGCTCGATAATTCCTGTTGTTGATCTTTATCAAACAAGAACTAGGGTTTGGTGTGATGTTTATTCTTTGAGGAGGGGTTGTTGTATATGAAATTATGTTGTTCTTTGGTTCTTTGGACCTACGATGAAAAAAATGATTATTTTCATATACTTTATGGTCATCACGAGTGGTCCCGCCTAGTGATTGACCGGTCCATTTCCCTGGTTGTACCTTCCTACTGGTCTGGTTCTGGGGTTGAATGGTGTATATGCCCCTCGGAAATTTCGATTATATCCACGAGTATCATCATACCTATTCTGTTGTGCATTATTATACTGCCGGTACATGCGAGGATGTTGTTGTTGGCACTGGGAGGCGATGTGTCCTCTTATACCGCAATTAAAGCATGTGGGAATGTTCACCTGCTGTATGTTCTGCTGTCTATGAGAGCGTGGAGGATAGCTTGTGTTTGCCTGTCCCTGACTTTCCATTCGTCTTGGGCGACGCCAACGAGAGCGGGAATGTCCGATCTCCATCGGCTCATGTTCTGTTCGTGCTTCTACCGCTGGCTCTTGTTCTGTGCATTGATTGAACCTCGTTTGAACATTTTCTTCGGTAATTGCTACTTGTATTGCCTCATTTATTGTGTTAGGATCCTTGCGAAGTAAATGTAGTTTTGTATTCTTTGCCAACAGTGCATCAATGAAAATCCCTACCAGGTGTTTTTCTAGGTCTGGTGATGCTGTCACCCCATTCACAAATGCCTCCTCTGCCAAATTTAATAGTTTTTCTGCATAAGATTGTACAGGTTCGTTTTGTTGCTGTCTAATGCGGCGAAGCAATGACCACGCATGTTCTGTATTGTGATGTCGCTATAACGTTTCGTTAATTCTTTCTTTAATGATTCATATGTTTCATTTGGATACATATCTGCACGTCTCCGTAGAAAATCAGTGACAAGAGCATCAGACGAGAAATATAATATCTTCCTACGTTCTACATCCGTGCCCGCATTTATCATGACAGCAAATCTATCTGCGTCTTTCATCCATTTTCTGAACTCTTTTGGGTCTCCCTTGAATGGTGTTATCACTGAACTTATTTGATTATACTTTGCATAGGAGTCGACGTTATAAAGCGTTTCAGTAATATTTTTGAGAACAGCCATTGTTGGTTCCTGCTCCATAAGTGGTGGGACAGTTATGGAATGTTGTTGCTGTTGTTGCTGGTATTCTATCTCTCCTTGTGATGTGGCCATGTCGCTGTAGGAGGAGTGGTCACGGCGCCAAATAGGATATTCTGTCACAGTGGCGGTGGTGGTCCCTGCCCAATCCTAACTATAACTAGGTAGCTGAGGCAGGCCTAGTTATCTATCATTCACTTTTTTTTCCTTCCTCCAAGTGAGACTATTTTTCTTACTGGCCCCCTTGTTCCGCCAGAGATAGTAGTTCTTGGATGAGATTTGGTTCGTCTTTTTGACTCCCAGTATCCGTTCTTCCCTCCTTGGTGGTGAGCAGCGACTTCCTCGTACTAGTGGTTTTAAGGCTATATATGCTATATAGGTTTAACTCTTTCTCACATACCCACTCCACATCCTTTTATTGATTAAACCAACTTGAGTGTTGATTTTCCAAACATAATGGCATTTATTTACATAACATGTGTTCCACAATTCTTTTCTCATAAGGGTATGTTTCAATCTCCCTTTTTTTTTCCAGGCCTCCAGACTTAGGCTCAATGTATTTTCTCAAAGGTATATTATTATATTCTCTACTGTAGACTCTTGTCTAAAGCACTATAATCTGCTAGGCATAGTTCAATTGCATGCATCAATATCAATTCATAGTTCACCTAAACAAAGTTATATAATGGCAGGTGCAGCTGTGGTGGCGTCTTCTTACTTACTCTTATATGAGAGAGCGCATGAGATGTTTCATAAATGTCAGTTACTACTGTGGTGGCGTCTTCATACTTACTCTTATATGAGAGAGCGCATGAGATGTTTCATAAATGTCAGTGCTGTAAACCCTTTGTACAATATTTTCTTGTTTTATGACAATGCCTCATCGTCTTTGTATGACAGCCCATCCTGGCTATCTGATAATAAAAGTTATCCACTTTTTAAGCTTTAATTATGCCTTTGCTTCAATATTCTCTTCTGTAGCTCGCTCCCTTAAATATGAGCGACATTAGCCTGTGACAACATGTTGAGCGTGTTTCTAAAAAAACATGTCTCTCTTCACTCAAGTTAAGCATAATTAGAGTCAAAGACCTCTTACCGTAATATACAGAAGTCCGTTACCTATCACTGTCCTACTAGCACCACCTATGAGCTAGTCCTATATTTAACAGCACAAATTATCAATCAAATATAAGTGTTCTCCTGAATTTCTATCACTACATTTCTATGTCTAGCTATTTCTGTAGACCTTCTGCAACCCGCAGGTTTCACACTTCTTGAGAGCCCAGCAAAACTTGACTTGCTCTGTTAAGGTTTCTGGTGGGACTGATCTCCTTTCGTCCTTCAATTTCCTATCTGATGGTCCAAAGTTGTTTTCGAGTGAATGCGATTGGTCCGTTAAAACCATTCTATTTACAGTAGTGAGCTACTCACTTTTCCCGTGCGTTTATCCCTATCCTAACTCACTAAACCTGTAAAGGGCGTTAATATTCATAGTTATTCCCCTTAGTACTTTTTACCTTAGTTTCATTTTCCCTTCTATGTCTTTACTAAAACTAATCTGATATGCAAATTTAGTAAACTCTAATGATGTATACTTAGATTACTTTAAAGTCTAAAAAGGTTCCCTCCCTTACAAAAAAAACACTACATTTTCATTCTTTTATCTCCCATGTTAGGAACAAATAACTTATTACTCAAATTATTCAAATTTCTAAAACCATAATCTCATACTTTGTTATTTTAACGACCCAAAATTATTGTTCATCTGACTTTAAATCAGTGTATTTTACACTGTACAACCACACGGTGACAATAGGCCCAGTTATTGCATTTAGTATTAAAGTTCGTGAGATGAGTACTCTGTCTCTTTTCTGGATGCAAACACAATGCCAGACATGTTGTAACTTGGAAACTCACTTATTTAAATTACAAAAATGTTTCTTCTAGGTTATTCTCACATATAAATATATTTTTATCACTAGCGCAGAAATAAACTATCTCCAATCGACCAACTAAATGATACTTCTATTAACAGAGATCTTAGGAATCGACAGCTAGATGGTTCTAGTCTTTCTGGCTGTACTGGATGAATTTAGTTAGATTTCTCGGGTATATATCTCTCCGAAATGAAGGGAAGGTTACGTCTATAACACGAACCGACTCATTTGCCAGATGTTAGCACCTACGTCTAGATTTACATATTCCCTTGTTCATTCTACGAATGAAACGAATTCTACACACCGTTACCAAAACCAGACTTAACACCTACAGTAATTTCTCTCGATCTGATCAGACATAGGCAATAAAACTCACAGTGTGCGTTTCACACATTCTTCTTCATATGGCCGTTCCCAGCGATCAATGTCTTTCATCTCAAATCTTTCACCGAGAATAATTAACTATAGGCGAACAGATCAGAGAAAATGATAGACGATAGTCTTCCTTCTTATCCCTGTCGAGAACGAATTAACACGATTCGATCTCATCAAAGAACTTAGCTTAACAGCAATAAAAGGCGTTGCTAAATAAGAAAGGAAAAGACAAAGGTTTGAATGGGAGAGTATTCGTTAACAATCGAGCGTATGCGAAAAAAGGTAAAAGAGCGAAAGAAGGTAAAAGACAAGTGTAGAATAAAGAAAAGATAATAGAAATTTATTAATCATAAATCTCTGCCACAAATAATAGTTATAATTATAATCATCATCATCATCATTATCATTACCATAGAGCTTCCTGTGAAGCATAGGTCTTCAATAAATACATTCCATATCTTCCTGTCCGGTGCCATCCGCTCAAGTTTTTTTATATACCTTATATGCCTTTTCATGCCTTTCTCCAGTTCTTTTCTCCGTGAGTTTTCAGTCTCCCTCTAGTTCTCTTACCCAAAAATGAGAGCACTACTCTTTACCAGTGATTCTTAAACTATTTTAGTGTTGTTTACCCTTGAGTTTTTTATCACAACATTTCATTCACCTACGACTAAATTTTCGTTTTGCTTGGATTCACTACTTTATAATTAAAAAAAAGGAGTTTCGCCTTCTTTTGGCGAGTAGCTCTCCGTTCAACCCGGACACAATGTCCATTAGCTATTTTAGGGGGAATGTCCAAAGACAAAGGACCTTGTGGTCTGATAGTTTTTGTGTGATGCCAAGATGGCCACTTGGTCAAACTTTTGTAACGGTGGTTTCTGTAGATTATTTTTGTTGATATATCAGGTTGCTAGCCCCATACACTACCTTATGCTAGTCGCCTTTACAACATGTGTGAGGGTTCAGCAGTCTTAATTTTTCTTTGACTCATCAGAGACCTTCTCCCCCACCTTTAGAACTACACGGGTTGACGAAGGCTATTGCATTTCTTTATTTTTCTTTTGTTCAAATGTAAGGTTTTTGAAGAATGTATCTGAAACCAGAAATGCAGACCACTCTTTATCAGCACTTTGTTAGTCATGTTGATGTTTTGGTGTATTCGAACTTTACGTTTGTCAGTGACTTTTAAAAAAGAAAACAAAAAGGAAAGAATAAGGACAGTCCCGTAGCAGATACTGCCACATCAGTGTCAAGTGTCCGAGACTTCACCCATACTATGTCTCAGCTTTATGAGGTGGGAAAAACCAGTTCTCTTCCTTGCTGCTTTTGCCTAGACGGGCGTGAGCGCCCACTTCTCAGCTCTTTAAAATTAAAGTTCGCTCTTTCCCTAACTCAAGAGCAGTCTGGTATTTATCTATAAAGCTAGATAGATTGAAGAGTGACGTGAAGTTTCGAACGCGGTCCTTCTGCCTTGAAAAGCCTGAAATCTAACCACTCTGCCACTAGGATGCTGTGCTGTAGAGGTAATATTCACTTACAACTACCGGATAGTAATATTTTATAAACGTAATACAACAATGGAACCACTGATCGCTTATATTAGCGCTCGTACAGATAAACGTGCCATACAGGTAGCAGGTGTGAAAATGAATTAAATGTTACAAATCCAAGCCAAATTAGAGTCTTTCTACATCATGACATTCGATACTGTCCAAATAGAAGTTACTCTCTAGATGTGTTAAAAGCCAATTTCGCTTTTGAAGTTCAAGTTATAACTTCCTTGTACACAATACTTGATTTCTTGCCTGTTGGTGCCAGTAAAAACAGATTACTTGGCGAAGTGACCCTAGAACACGCAACATAAAACTGTCAATGTAACAAGCATGATATTCTTAAGTCGATCGCTGTATACTTGATGGACTGACCATTTTCACTGCAAATTGAACAGATCTGGTGACGGCACATATCCCTTTCTAACACTTTTTTTTACCTATTGAAATGTTCCTATTTTGTTACAGCTACTGTTTGTTGCACATTCTAAAGCTTTTACCTTAGATGTTTATGCTTTTTATCATTTTCATAATTTATTCGTGATTCACTGTGTTAAATGCCTTTGTGTAGTCCATAAAACATCAAAATATAGATCATATTCTTATTTGTCTTGCTTAGTTTTCTGTCTTGTATCCATCAGTGGTAAAATTGTGAGTGTCGTCAATTTCTTCTTTGCAGTCCCTTTTCACTGATATGCTTGACATTATCAGCAATTTCGGAAAATGTCCTTATTACCACGCAGCGACACTCATGTTTACAGCGATCTCATTGCATTTTGGAGCATTTTAATTTGTATGCATGCCCTGTATACATTAATCAAACCTAAATCTTATGTTTCAGATCCAGATATACATTACAAAGCATACTTGTAATTTGAATACATAATGAGAATCAGCTCTCTAAAGTGAATTTCTTTTTAATTATACAACAATATTAATATTTGCAATGAAATATTTCAAATAATTTTTTACATGTTTATATTCTAAAATTATTTGCTTAACTATTAAAAGTTGCATTGAAAAATAAGAAAAAAATTTAAACAGCTTTTTAATAAGCTGCTAATTTCCCTCTAAAGTAAAAAAAAAAAAATATTTTCCAGGGCACCCAACGTTTCTATCTAATTATGAAGCCGCAGTAATTAATTTTTTTTGTTTTTCGGATTTTTCTATGGTATAATATCTTAAGACCTATCAGCATACCAAATTTCAAACTTCTAGGTAGTTTAGAAGTGGCCAAACGTTTTCATGCGGACAGACAGAAAGTCAGACAGACGGAATCCTAAAACACACTTTACTTTATATAAAACGCTATTTATTTACTGTGTTTACAATTTTGTAAGAAGAAAAACGCTACAATATCCCAGATCCTTCCCTTCGTGAATATAAACACTTTATTTATTTTACGTGAATTAGTGTAAGTAAAAAAGTCTTAAAATATTCCAGAATCACGGGAAGTCTCATGAAAGCAACATGCAGAAAATGCAACTGCCACGTTTGTTTACTAAGACCCGTAGCTCATTGTTATGTAATTACATTAGTAACATCGCCATTAATCTCTGCGGCCTTTTGGGTATCTACATCGATTCATTAACAAACAAAAATCAATAAGAGTACACCTTTATCAACTATAGGACTGACTTGACATCTGATTTGAAGATTTAGATGTCTGTGTTAGGCGTGATTGCTTTTGATTTCCTTACATTTCTCAATGCAATGAAAACGCCTCTTGCCTTTTGTATTCTTGTTTGGTCGTTGACAAAACATCTAAGAACTCACATTAAAAAAAAACAGAAAAAACAATTGCCTCGTTTTGGCGAGACGCGTCCCGTTCAACCTAGTCAGTTATATTAGAGCGCATGTCCAAATATAAAAGACCTTTAGGTCTGACCGGATAAGAACTCACATGTACATTCATTAACCAAACAATCGACACAGACAAACGGTTTTCCAATTAACCAAAATCAAACATTTCATAGAAGACACAGCAAGAAAATTGTTCTACATCTTTCTAATACAAACACATCTAGACTATTGCTCCACAATCTGGGATGGTTGTTCGATGTCAAACACAGAGAGGCTCCATTCACTATAAAAACGTGCAGTGCGTCTAGTTTCTGACAATTGCAAAACAGTGTAAAGATCTTTATAATATCTTAAAATATTGCTCCTATGAAAGCGATTTCTGTTTAACAAAGCTAAATTCGTTTACTTTTACAGAATGCTCCAATGTTCCTGTGGCCCAGTTTCAAATATAATGAAAGACGCAGTCAACGCCTTAACAAATTACAAGTGCCAAGCCTAGGCTTGACTTACTCAAGAAAAGCTTATCTTACTCTGCTACTCATCTTTGGAACTATCTTTCACATGATCTAAAAAACATGTTCAGCCCCAATTCCCTAGTGTGCCGATGGTCAAGAAAATATGGGCCTAACACCATATTCCCAATATGCCTCAATGGGCATGTAACGGGTTCCTTTACCCTTACCTTTACCTTTATCAACTGATATGATCTTGGCTGAGCTTTGGAAGATGGTAAACATTAGAACCCGTGGTAGAATCTGCTTGTGGCAAATATTAGAAATCGCAATTGAAATGGCCTGTGTTAAATATTAGAATTTGTGGCAGAAAGGGCCTATGATAAATATTAGAATTTGTGACAGAAAGGGCCTATGATAAATACTAGAATTTGTGACAGAAAGGACCTGTGATAAATATTAGGATCATTTGAAACAATTTCCTGTCTCCTGTGACTTGTTTCCCCTCAGGACCTAGGAATCTAATGCTCTCCATTCACCACTAGATGAATGTCATTTGAACTTATCTTCTTTTCTTCTTCTTCTTCCTCGTTCGTCCTGAAAAGGACGTTGGTTGCGTTGTGCCCGTTTACAGCGAAGCTGCGACATTTGCGCCTTTCGGCCGACACATCCGACTTCCGCACAATATTTTTTGGGATCGGGTTAGCCTTCCCTCTTCGATCCATACTCACTCAGCCAGACTGCAGTGATGCAGCCTGTTTCCATGACCACCACTTGGATTTGGAGTAGGGTCTTAGTCAGCTCTGGTTCGCTGACGCAAGCAGTCAAACTATGGGTCGCTGCATTCTCTATTGTTGCGTCTTTGGGTTCCAAACTTATCTTATGATAAAGCCCAAAGTCTACATTATTTGCAGATCGGGAAAAACTAATCAGATCTTTTTTTCATCCCAGACGTAAAGTTTCAGACCTGTTGTACAATGGTATCTTGGAGCGCCATTGAGCTAGGCATATCTTGTAATAAAAATCTAAGACTAATATTCTATGATGGTTTCTCATTCTTGAGAACATGACAAAGAAATTTGTAACAATTGTAAATGACGGACATTCAATATCGTCCATTCGTTACCTTTTAGATCCCTGAGGACACTCACCTTCAACAAATGTCCACCAAATTAGATCTGTCTTGTGCCGTTCAAGTCTTCGTTATTTTTTTCATTTTCGTCTCGAGTTCTCTTTTCCGCGTGTTTTTTGTTTGTTTGTGGTAGCTATTTACCACTCTTTCCTTGGGATTACTAGAGCAAAGACTGCCTTGTAATGTTATCAGAAAGTTTCCACAATATGTTTTCTATCTATTTCCAGCGTCATCTTCTCATCGCTTGTTTTCCATAAGCATTTTCTAATTCTTGTCCTTAGTTTGACATTAGTGGTATTATTATACCCTTGTATCCTTCCATCGTCCTCAAGCAAGCATTTATAAAAGTCAGCAATTGCTGTTTTTTTTTTTGTGTTCTCCATGCTTCAGGGCCATACTATAGTACTGACTTGACATCTTATTTGAAGATTTAGATTTCTGTATTAGGCGTGATTGCTTTTGATTTCCTTACAATTCTCAATGCAATGAAAACGCCCTTTGCCTTTTGCATTCTTGTTTGGTCGTTGACAAAACATCTAAGAACTCACATTAAAAAAAAATTTTTTTTTTAAATTGCCTTGTTTTGGCGCGGCGCGTCCCGTTCAACCTAGTCAGTTATATTAGGGCGCATGTCCAAATATAAAACCCTTTAGGTCTGATCGGATAAGAACTCACATGTACATTCATTAACCAAGCAATCGACACAGGCAAACGGTTTTCCAATTAGCCAAAATCAAACATTTCATAGAAGACACAGCAAGAAAATTGTTCTGCATCTTTCTAATACAAACACCTCTAGACTATTGCTCCACAATCTGGGATGGTTGTTCGATGTCAAACACAGAGAGGCTCCATTCACTATAAAAACGTGCAGTGCGTCTAGTTTCTGACATTTGCAAAACAGTGTAAAGATCTATATAATATCTTAAAATATTGCTCCTATGAAAGCGATTTCTATTTAACAAAGCCAAATTTGTTTACTTATACAGAATGCTCCAATGTTCCTGTGGCCCATTTTCAAATACAATGAAAGAAGCAGTCAACGCCAAATTACAAGTGCCAAGCCTAGGCTTGACTTACTCAAGAAAAGCTTATCTTACTCTGCTGCTCATCTTTGGAACTATCTTTCACATGATCTAAAAACATGTTCAGCCCCAATTCATTCAATCATAGACTTTTTTAACACTTTATGAGTGCTGATTACATGCCTATCTAATCTAATAATTTTTCTAAATAAATATATAATATCGTATGCAGGTTTCTGTCACGAAGTGGCTTTAAGTAAGAGTCTGTCTAAGTACAGAGACAAGACATTAGAAACGAGAAAGTCTGAGAAGATAATTTAGATGAGAATGACAGTGAATGTGAAAAGATGAGACTTATAGCTTCGAGGGTGAGAACCGAGATTGACTCTCTCTCGCCACTTGTGACTTATGCAATAGCTACTGTCTCACCACCTCTGACTACCAGGGAGGAGATAAGGTTTCACTAAATTATCCATAGGCACAACTATACAGACAAAGCA
This sequence comes from Oreohelix idahoensis, assembly GCA_024509875.1. Lineage (NCBI taxonomy): Eukaryota > Metazoa > Mollusca > Gastropoda > Stylommatophora > Oreohelicidae > Oreohelix > Oreohelix idahoensis. The sequence goes on from JAMPIV010000784.1 coordinate 1,642,723, forward strand.
TATAAGTACAGTATAGATAAAGATAAACTGATCCAGTATACAAGTGCATTTTATAGTTTATTAAAACACCAAATCAAAACCACAGAAAATAAAATAAATAAAGTGCGAGTTCGCACAACCTGAAAAAGTACAATGTGAATGAAAGACACAATATAAAAAGATTCCACACTCTCTTTCACACCTGGATGAAACAACTAAGGATTACAGAAATAAACTTGGTGGGGGTCTCTAAGTAAGAACCACCTCACCTGACTACACTATATTTACTAACTAACACACTGTCTCACTGACGAGGTATAAACTAAATGTCTACACTGTCTTAAAAGCGCTCTAGGCTGTCCTTCACAATTGACTAATACTCTACAAGCACCGCTACACTAATTGACTTTCAAGCGCTAACTCAGAGGCTGTCCTCTAAGTATTTCTATCTGAATCTACTGTTCCTCTCTATACTTCTTCCTTTCGCCTCTGTCACGGTTCAGTGCCTCCCTGACGCTACCGTCTTCGTCTGAGGCTCAGATGAGGTGCTTCTCCGTCACACCCCTCCTCTCGTTAGCATTTGAGAAAGGTATGTTTTTCCCTCTCTCCTTTCCTGAATACTGATAAAGAGGGTCTGGTTCACTATAGCGATATGTTGTTGCCGAAGGCTGTAGTTGGTTTCACTGCTGATCACAATTCTTCAGATGCCGAGTTAACCCTCTTCGGGTTTAGGCTTTACTGCTTTATTGTGGCAGTATTATAAGCACCAGGCAACGTGCCTGTTTGGTGTGCTTTAACGAGCTATGAGCTCCTGATTTAAAGAACCCGTTCCCGCTGAGGTATTTCCCCTCACTGCAAGAGAACGTCCTTCTTTCAGTGTTGCAGACGTACTGGGCGCCGGTACAGGTGCGAACCCAGGTTTCTGCAATTACGCCGATGTTTCGTGCCTCCTTCTCTCTAGAAGACAAAGTCCGTGGTAGACTTAGGTTTATCTATAATCTCCACCACCAAGCCGTGACTGCTGTAGAAAAAAAAAAACCACATCTATAACAACAAGTCAAAATTTCTAAGACAATAACACATTACCACCCCAAACTGCATCTACACCATGTGGTCCCCTAAATTAATAAATCTCCCCTACACACAAGCTACGCACAAGAAATAAACAAATATTTATGCCCAAGGGTCAAACTAATTTACAGTTCCCTCCTATCTCTCTCCCGCAACAATTTACCCCGCTGTCGGTTATGTAAACCCCAGACATGGTCTGACCTGAATCTATGGTATGCGGGTCTCGCCTTTAGGCGTCACAACATTAGCTTCGTTGAAGCGAAAATCCCCCGGTACAGGATAATTTTCCAGCCTTAACTTCTTATTAAAGACTGACCCGGGAAGGTTATCATTTAACACAATTATTAAACACACTTAGTCTACACCATCTTATTAAATATTAAATCCACTTCACTCCTGTCTCCTGACTACAAGACCAATTAACACAACAAATTAATACACAACCATACCCGCGTATATAAACTACAAATTATCAATAATCAAATGTAGTTACACAGACCTCCTAGTTACATTACACCAAACTTAGTCCTTACACAGTTAAATTATCTCAGAAGCCACTACACACTCCTAGATACTGCTAACTATTCATAGAAAAATTATAGACACCACTTACACTACACTCTACAGTTTCATATAAATCAGCAATTGATGGCACTCCTTACTAATACAAATTAAATTAAATCCCTGAAGAAAGCTTACTGTAACGTGCTAAGCTCTTAAAAAAAGACTATTCTACAACGTAAATTAAGTTATGGACATACTCAAATAATATAGAATTTCTCTACTGAGCAGACTAAATAATGGCACTTCTTCACGGCGGAATTTCTTGGGACTAGTCAGCGATAAAGACTATTGGAACTCACTATTTATAATATGAATTATTCTGATGCAATAACAGACGCGGTGAGTCATCGCGTCTGATACTAGCTATCAGGAACCGCTTCTAACCAACCTTTGACCTACTATCATACCTGCACATAAATTAAATCGGACCCGGCCAATCGTATCATAAGCTTAACCGATGACTCAGTGTTTACCAAGCTAATCGCAAATTTATTTTGCTCACTCGCAGAAATAATACGTAATATTTGGCAACCCTCTGACCTTCTAGCTACCAGAATAAATTTTATCGGTTCCACGATAATCTGGGTCGTGCTTTTTCCCCCATCCCTACAATTAAACAGGGTAGGTGCGGGTGGTCGGATTTTTCCTAACAACCAAAAAATATAACCCAGAACCAATACTATGAACTCGAATGCCTAATAATAATAAAAGAACGCAAATAATTACATGGAGAAGAAGACTGGGGCGAGTTGAAAATAAAAAATACCGTAACTCATCACAGTTTCGAGGATTATTTTAATACTTTATAACATATTTTATTACTTAGTTATAATTATATACTGTGAATGAAATGTGCTGTTATTTTACAACGTTGCATCCTTTTAAATTAAAATATAAAATACATTTGGGAATAAATGAATACAATATAACAGATGAGAGAAAGGAAGATCAGAATGTCATACTGGCCTGCATGCCCCGTTCTCAACCCTTAAAAAAAAAATTATTTCGTTTATTTTAATACCACTGTTTGTTCCCCAACTCTGTCTATATTGTCGCCAAGATATGTGTATGCGTTATAGAAAACTAAGCAAGATAAATAAGAATATGATCTATATTTTGATGTTTTACAGACTATACTAAGGCATTTAACACAGTGACTCACGGGTAAATTATCAAAATGATAAAAAGCATAAACATAAATGGTAAAAGCCTGAGAATGTGCAACAAACAGTAGCGATAACAAAATAGGAACATTTCAACAGGTAAAAAAAAAATAGTGTTAGAACAGGATATGTGCTGTCACCAGATCTGTTCAATTTGCACAGTGAAAATGGTCAGTCAATCAAGTATTAAGGGATCGACTTAAGAACACCTTGCGTTTCACACGGACAGTTTTACGTTGCGTGTTCTAGGGTCACTTCGACTTCGTTATAGGAATGTGTCTCCAAGTTTAATCTTATTATCGCTGTGACGGTATTGTCTACCCTGTTCCGCAGTAGTGGTTCAACATTGGCCAAACTTAGAGTATAATGATGAGTTAGGCCGAGGTTTTTTTTTCTGGTGAGCACAGACATTTTGCATAGGAAACGTCAGAATATTATCGGGCAGTTGTTTAAGATGTCGTACCTTTCAGGTGAATTAGGTGTCTAAATGAGTGCACTTGAAGTTGGATCCTAGAACTTAAGACACAAAGTGATTTCTCTGGGGTTAATCTTCTAATCTTAGAGTTCACGTCCACTCATATGGCCTGTCATATATTGGGGTCCTAATATTCCATGTTCCTGGCTGTCTGCGATGAAATTGGAAGTCAGTGAATTAGTCTTAAAACGCTGTAGAATATAAGCGAAATTTTTCACCTATACACCCAGGTTACTACTTAGACCTCCATTCAAGAGCAGTCTTTGTTAGCATCTCAAACGCCAAACCAATTGTGGATAAGTGTCTGATTTTGGTAGGGGTCCCCTCCCCTCATGTGACGGTATTGCCTCCCCTGCTTTGCAGTAGTGGTCCAACAGTGGCCGAAACTCGAGAGCATCTATTAAAGTCTTCAATGGAGTATATTTTTACACAAGATTACTCTTGGCAGAAATGTCGATAGAAGAATAGTAAAGCTTCTATTACATGGGAGTCTTCATAAGATAATAAGATAAGCAAAAACAATGCTGGCTGTCGCTGAGCACGTTAATTCTATAATCTGCCGACACGTTTATGAAGAATTTAGCAATGGTTTATTCTAGCTCGTTAAGCCCCCACCCCTGAGTTAATCAGTGGAATTATTATTATAATATATAGCTCTGTTTAGAGTGTGCTTAGTAACTTTGACTGAGACAAACATGTAGTACATTTAAAAGGATTAAATCGAAGTTAAATTTGTAACATTACAAATAACAAAATTTAATAATCACTTTAAGTTTTAACAGTTGGAAAATAATTTGAATAGTTATGGAAAAGGTTTCATCACTTAATTGTGATTTAACTGAATAAAGGAGGTCACTTTTGGCAGCGGATATTTTCACTTAGCTGCCACTGGTAGTTTCTACTCCCGCTGGGTCAGTTCCTTTCACTCTACTCTCGCTCGTCTCTGGTCGAAGATCAGGCGCCGCACGTTCCCAGAACGTCGAGGAGTAATGGCTAATTTGGTTCTGCGTCTGTTTATAAGACCCTCTTATGATGGCGTCTCGCAAAACGTCAATCCACTTCTACCTTCACTTGGTTCCAGAGATAGTACTTTCTTCTGGTACCACCAATAACTGGTAATAGAAACAGAAACGAAACGCTCTTCTGAATATGGCGTTTTCCGATACAGTTATGTGCGGCCCTGCCCTCCCCCCCCCCCTCTTCTATTCTACCTTCCCATGTCAGAATTTACCCTCGATGAGAATTAAACTTTATTTCTCGGGATAAAACTTCCTTTACATTTAAACTGAATAGCTTTAGCTTTACATTACATTTAAACGAAAAGGTTAAACAGATATAAAATGTTTTACATTTACATCTCCACTGTTTGAAAAGTGTTCACAATATAAATTCATTTATGTGTCCTTTATATTTACACTTATGAAAAAGTTTGAAACTTCTATTAATTAAAATGAATATTTTCACATGGACATTTACACTGGTTTAAAGCTTGAAAACTTACATTAATTTTGAAGTGAATATGTTTATAGGGACATTTACACTGCTTTGAAAATGTAAGTATTATTCTTAGAATGTACATCATTTCTTTCATCTTTCCCTCCCTGCTCCATAGGGAACCTGGAACTACTTTATGCTTTTAGTTCTCTTTACGAAACTATCAATAAAGCAATCACCAGCCCTTGCAGTGGTGGTTCATGAATCATCATTTTAGATACTGAGGTTGCCAGCCCCAAATGACTTTGACATCCAATAGCGAGTTTTACAAATTAAACTTCACATGGTAATATATATATATATATATATATATATATATATATATATATATATATATATATATATATATATATATATATATATATATATATATATATATATATATATATATATATATATATATATATGTTAGTTTACATGTTAGTAATAAAACAGAATGCACTACATACGCCAATCTTGGTTAAAGACATTTTGCTCAAACGAATAAGTTAAGGCACTGGGTTAGGCCTCTTACACGTGTCTGGGATGTCTTTAATTTTACAATAGATTCCCCTCAGACTCCATGTTTCTTCAGTTTCCTAGTCCCGGGATTCCTTATTAAAATTTGAAAGAGATTCCCTGTGCATTTTTAAAGTCTTATCTGGTTCTTCAATAAAAGGTCCGGTTAACACAAAGGAATTATGAAGCTAGTATTCACTCTGGCGAGGTCTGGTGTTGTCTTGGCAAGCGTGAACTTCACAGTGAGTTAAAACTGCGAAATGGTCAGGCTAAATTCCCGTCAATGTTGTTATGAATCTAATCAGAAAGATCCAATCCTTTCAAACAGGTCGGGTGTGGCACTTTCAAAATATTTCCTACATGGAAAAATTTTGCAAAAGGTCACGTCTCATAAATATGGTAATATGATGTCTTGCATACACTCTCACCAACACATTTGTAGACTAATATTGTCTAAAATGTAATAAATCCATGATTACTTTTAACCAAGCGACCAGAAGCGATTATGTCCTTCTTGTCTGCCCACATGTGTCATACAGGCAGTAATCTCGTTATCTGTCGTATGAGTACGCAAACTCCGTGTCTTATCGGTGATTTAAGCCGATAGTGCTGGCTGATGTACGTGTTAATAAGCCGCGCCTATAACTCCAAATCTGGGTAGCGTCAAGCAAATGTGATATATCATATCAGCCGCTCCTGCAAATGTAATATTTATCACCTACAGGGTGCTTTGATAAAATCAAATATCTGTTACTTAGCAGAAAAATAAATAAAGAAAGAAAAGTGCGATAACACTGACAAACAACATTTTTCTTTCTTATATAAGAATAAGTGTTCTTAGGTCAGTTTCTTGCGCTGATCTCAAATCTGAAATCCGTTTATCTCTATCACGTCGGGTTCTTAAGATATTTGTGAATAAATATATTTTTGGGAAACCGTTATTTGCTCCGTTTCATTTTTACTATATAACTTATTAAAAATTAATAAAAAGCAACATAACTCTACTTTTTATACTGCTAAAAGATGCATGACATATGTTACGCGATTTTTCAAATAGTTACTGTATTTTGAAATAATTCTGAGCAAAATATGGCTTCTAGAAGTTGTAGAAATTCGGCTGATCTGTTCTGTTACGTGTGCAGATATTTTACCGATCGTGTTGACCAGAAAAACTTTACACCATTACTAAAGAAAGCATATGAACTTTATTTCGATTCGAAAGTTGATGATGCAAATAAATCTTGGTAGCCAAATGCAGTTTGTTCGATACATTGGCAGGTTGGTTACGAAAATCGCCGAAGCATAAGTCGATGCCTTTTGGAGTGCCAGTAATATGGCGTGAACATACAAATCACACTACTGATTGTACTTCTGCTTGACAAATATCCATGGTTTCACTTTTAAAACTAGAAAGTCTGTGGTTTATTCAAATATTGAATTGGTTTCGAAACCAGTGCCTCATGATCCAATCACGTGTCCGATCCAAGTACCACCAGAACATAATCCGTTGGACGTGAATGAACCATCAGAAAGTGATAGTTTACCTGCATTAGAAACTAATTCTGACTCAGATTACATACCGGTGAATGATAGTGTTTACTTAATTAACCATTCAGGACTTTCAGATCTAATACGTGATCTCGCTCTTACCAAAGGACAAGCGGAATTACTCGGTTCGCGACTCAAAGAATGGAATCTTTTAGCGCCCAATACTCCGATATCTAAATTTCGTCATAGACACAGAGAACTTGTTCAATACTTTGAGATGGATGATGACATTTGCTATTGCAAAGATGTAAACGGTCTAATGGTGCACCTCGGTCATGAGCACATAGTCAACGAATGGCGACTTTTCATCGATTCTTCCAAGACTAGTCTAAAAGCCGTGTTATTGCATAACAGAAATTTATTTTCATCAATTCCAGCCACCTACTCTGTTCATATGAAAGAAACTTATGACAATATGGCTATACGTTTGGAAAAAATAAAGTACAATGACTACGAATGGCGGATTTGTGGAGACCTAAGGTCATTGCAATTCTCACTGGCATGCAGACTGGGTATACTAAATTTTGTTGCTTCCGATGTGAATGGGACAGCCGCAACAGACAGGAACATTATGCAAGAAAGGTGTGGCCTATCCGGGATCGTATGCAGCTCGGGCATAAAAATGTAATACACGAGCCATTAGTTAACAAAGACAGCTTCATTTTACCACTGTTACATATAAAGTTGGAGCTCATGGAGAATTTTGTAAAAGCGTTAGATAAAACGAGCAAAGCTTTCACTTATCTTCGAGAAAAGTTTCCGCAATTTAGCGATGCAAAGATAAAGGAAGGTATCTTTGTAGGACCTCAGATTAGGAAAGTTATTGCAGACAAACAATTCGAGAACTTGTTACATGGTAGTGAACTTCGCGCATGGATGGCATTCAAATCGATCGTCGATAACTTTCTGGGAAATCACAAATCTGTTGACTATGTTGCATATTGTTAAGCAGTGCATAGATGCATACAGAATTATGGGCTGTAACATGTCCCTCAAAATCCATTTGCTCGATTCACATCTTGACTTTTTCCCTGACAACCTTGGCGAAGTCAGCGATGAACATGGAGAACGATTCCATCAAGATATCGCCGTAATGGAGTCACGTTATCAAGGACGGTGGAGTGTGACCATGCTTGCCGATTATTGTTGGATGCTTCATCGCGATGTACGCCATGCCATTCACCGACGAAAGTCGACTGCAAAGAAATTCAAGCCTACATAACTGTTATACATCTTGTACGAATGATGTTGTAATACTGTATGCGTTGTTAAAAAACTTCAATTGCGTATTTCTAGAGATCCCGACCTGATAGAGAAAAACGGTTTGCAGATTTAAAAACAGCGCATTAAAAATTGAGTGTAATTGACAGCACCTAATAAAAATCAGTACCACAAATGTACCGATACTGCCGGAGAGAACCAAAGATCGATAGAGGTCGTCCATTTCGTCACACCCCCACTACCGTAATGTAGAACATGACCACATGACAACACTAGATATTGCCCTATACATGTGATTTTCAAACTCCATGACTATATAAGGTCTCTCTTCTACTGTTTCGTCTGTCATGTTTACCACCTCACTACTTCACAGATCTAACGTTATAATCTCTTCCAAGATGTTACTTTCTTGTAGTTGATCATCACAACAAATTCCATCTTCCAGAAGCATTGCATCACTGTCCTTAGTCTTAATCTTTACCACGATTGTTATTCTCTCACATCCTAGTGAGATCAATCGTGTATTTGGACACGTCAAGTTTGCAAACTAGCACCTTATCATGCGACAACATGGTTTCGTGTATCTTCTCAGACAAAATGTCTGGGTTAACAATAGGAATGTCGCTCAGTGTAGACTCCTACTCCGCCTGGAGCTCGCGATAAGCGAAAAGTCATTGTGGCAAGTTCGATCCTTCGCTAAGCGTCGCCGATAACAAAAGAGAAAATAACCATGAGAGCGGGATAGGATAGAGGCGAGACAAGAAGTGATAAGAAAACCTTGAACGATGAAAACTAAAACAACGAATACTGGAAGAATTAGCACGTAAAAGCAATAACAGAGTAATAATGCCGGAGAGGAATAAAGACCAGAAAAAGAGAACGAACATATTTCGTGACAATCGCTTGCATCATTTACTTTCATAGTCTTTGTATTTCTTTGTGTATTTTCAAAATTAAGGAAATTCACTTTCGTAATAGTTCCTTTGCGGAATATAAAAAACATAGAGCTGCAGCTGTTTTTCTCCACACATTTCTATTTCGGGTCCTCTTTTTCAGCTGCGCTCATTACGTCCTTGCTATTCCTACATCCTCTTACACTGTTCTTCATCACAGTCTCAATAGCTCCCCTAGTCTTCTCATTCCATCATGGGTTCTAGTCAAGGACATGTCTGGTTGTACTGTTAATCTATTTCCTGGGGGTGATTCCTAACAACTTCGATATTTCTCTTATTACCCTAGAATTTGGGAAAAGTTCCGTTGTCATGACTGAGAGCGTACGAAGGTCAAAAGCTCATTTCTTCTTCTTCGTTCACCCTCAGATGTCAAATTGAATAAGTTCAAAGAAAGCGGTGGTCAGCCTGAGGCTGTTGATATCTCCGTAGATTTTCTCCAGGAATGGTACTGGTGATGGCCATATGCGTCTTCTCTGTTCCTCATATGTTGGGCACCTTTGAAGCAGGTGTTCGGCAGTCATTTTACCAGTGCCACAGTCACACTAATCGGCGTTCTTGAAGTGCCAGCGTTAGTCAAATAACTGTTTTGTATATTCTTCATGTGACCTGAGTTGTGATACTAAAGTATCTACAGTGCTGTTGTTATTTTTCGATCTCTCCTGCTGTCTGAATTTTCATATATGAATTTCTGCATTAGGAAATCTATATATCCTAACAAATATTTCTTCAAAGTCTCTGCTTCTTCTTCTTTCGTCCTTAGCCAACGACCGGCAAAGCAGTCAGTGGCCATTACGCCTAGTGGCGTCTTAAGGGCAACAGCGAATAGATTTTCTTTGCCATTGTTCCCATCACGCCTAATGGCGTCTTTAGGGCAACGACAAATCAATCCGTTTGCTGTTGTTTCCGTAATCAAAGTGACTGGCAAACGGGTGATCAGCCCAAGGGAAAGTCTCTGCATTATGTATTTATTGTCATCTCTCTTGCGTTTGTTACGTTTCAGGGGTAGGTTTTGTCTTGACTGTTAACCAGGATGTTTTTGTTTCTATTAACTTGGCGATTTGCATGACAAAAACCTCGTGGTCGAAACATTGGCCATTTCTTTGACCTTTTAATGTGCACATGCAGCGGTGGTTTTCTTTCTCAGTGTGTTTTACGTGATGAGGTTGCCAGCCTTATGTACAACCTTATATTATTCGCTTCTGACAATATGCCCGAGGAAGCAGTGAACCTATTCTGTCTTACTTACTTACCTACTTACTTACCTACCTACTTACTTACTTACTTACCTACCTACCTACTTACTTACCTACCTACTTAGTTACTTACTTACCTACCTACTTACTTACTTACCTACCTACCTACTTACTTACCTACTTACTTACTTACCTACTTACTTACCTACTTACTTACTTACCTACCTACTTACTTACCTACCTACTTACTTACCTACCTACTTACCTACTTACTTACTTACTTACCTACCTACTTACTTACTTACTTACCTACTTACTTACTTACCTACCTACTTACTTACTTACCTACTTACTTACTTACTTACCTACCTACCTACTTACTTACTTACCTACCTACTTACTTACTTACTTACTTACTTACCTACTTACTTACTTACTTACCTACCTACTTACTTACTTACATACTTAGTCATTCCTCTTCTACCGTGAGGTGTACAGGTTTGGAAGAGAGCTATTATTTCTTTGTGTCCTTAAGAATCCCGGGAACTATACGGGACATGTTATAGAAGGACAGTACATTTCCTTATGACGTATGAGAGGTAGAAGTTAATCTATGCGCAGCCGGTTTACCAAAATGTAATACGAAACTCTTTGTACCACACAAACATAATAATTTGTTCTCTCGTTCTTATTTATTTTTACCTCAGAATGAGGCTTGATGAGTTATCTAAGGGGAAACTGATAATGGCTTTACAAAAAAAAAAAAAAAATTGTATTTGTCTTTGCGATTTGCAAGCTTCCGATTGGCAGTGTAGTTACAGCGCTGGTCTCTGACGGCAAAGTTACCGAGTGGTGGCGCCACGTTCCCGTCCACCCAGTTGTAAATAGGTTCTTGACTCTGCTCTTCAGTTAGGAAAGGATAAGGCAGTGAGGAAGGGAACTTGCTACACCACCTCTCGAAGCTGAACCTAGTATAGTGAAGTCAAGTTACTCCCCTACAGCAGTATCTGCTTTATGAGACTACCTTATTTTTTAAAGTGTGATTTGTCGTGAGGACGAAGCTGTACAGGAAACAGTTATTTGACATTAGAACACCCTGAAACGAATGCCTGCCATCAATGGTATCTATACCTTGTAGCGGTATGGCAGCTTGTGTACCCTGACAATCCCCAGAGCTATGCCAGTGGGAGTTTTACTCCTGGTAGGTTCAACCATGCTGGACTGGTCTGCGTGGGTAGGGGTCAGACAAAAGCTGGTACCCTGGTCCTCCAGGTTGGGGGTTTTAGCACAGGGCTGACACCCCTGTCTGTGTAAAAAATCGCACACGTTACGGAAACAGCAATAAATGAAAATACTTTGATGCGGGACGGACATCCGGAGTCTCAGGCTCGTATGACTGACAGTGGTGAAAGCCGAAAGGAAGCCACTGGCATGAAAACGGATGCCCAGACCGCAAAACACGAAACCAGAATTGGTTTTTGGAATGTCAGAACTACGAATGAGGCAGGAAAGCTGAGACAGATCACAGCAGAGATGAGGAATTACAAACTACATATCCTGGGAATAAGCGAGAGCAGATGGACAGGGATGGGGAGAATAAAAACAGCTACAGGGGAAACAGTACTTTATTCTGGTAGAGAGGACGGTCAGCACAACGAAGGTGTAGCCATTATCCTTAAGAAAGGAATGGAAAGGTCTCTACTGGAATGGAAACCCATTAACAACAGACTAATAAGAGCAAGACTGAGAGGGAGATTCACCAACATCACAATTATACAATGCTATGCACCAACAAACGACAGCGATGAAGAGATCAAGGACGAGTTCTATCAACAGGTACAAAAGGAAATGGAAACTGTACCCAGGTACGATCTTATTATAGTAATGGGAGACCTAAATGCGAAAGTTGGAACACACAATAATTATAACGAAAGAGTAATGGGGAAATGCGGCAGTGGAACAGTAAATAAGAATGGGGATAAATTAATAAGCTTCTGCAGTATTAACAACCTGGTCATTGGAGGAACACTTTTTCAACACAAAGAAGTGCACAAGTTAACATGGGAATCACCAAACGGACGAGACAAAAACCAGATAGATCACATAATGATCAATGGCAGATGGAGAAATGCACTACAAGACGTGAAAGTAAGAAGAGGCGCAGATGTGGGAAGTGATCATCACCTAGTAGTAGCAAGACTGAAGGTGAAACTCAGAGCTGCTGGACCAGTGGCAGTCAAACAGAAAAGATATAACATCACGAAACTTAAGGACCCCCTCACCAGAAAAGCGTTCGTGGTCGACGTAAAGAGACGATATCTGATTACCAAAAGCCAGGAAAGAACAGAGACCGACGATGTGGACCAGAAATTCAACACCATCTCAACAATATACAAAGAAAGCAGCAAGTCATGCTTGGGATTCCAGGAAAGAAAGAGCCAAGACTGGATAACACCAGAAACGCTAAACACCATAGCGAAGAGAAAGGAAATGAAAAGAAAGAAAACAGAAGCTAAGTCTCCCAGGTTAAAGGCAATATACGAGGGGAGTTCAGAAAGTAATGCACCACATCGTTTTTCTCAGCTAATAATGAAGATAGAAGCATGAAATTTTGCACACTTCAAATATGGTATGTACCAATTGTGAGCACTAAATTGCACTGCAACCGGCCAAATAATACGGCTGCCCTAAACCGTTGAAATGGAGCGTGTTAGCAACTTGCGTTATAAGCAGCGAATTTTGATAGAATTTTTCGTTGCAGAGAAGGAAACTGTTGTGAACATTCACAAGCGTCTATGTGATGTGTATGGAAGTTTTGCAGTCGACAGGAGTACAGTCAGTCGCTAGGTTCAGAGAATCAAAGAATCAGGAAGTGGAGATACGGAGCTGCTTGATCGGCCGCGCTGTGGACGTCCTGCCACAGCCACCAACGCAGAGATGTTGAAATGCGCTGAGGGCATTATTCATACTGATAGGTGAATCACTACTCAACAATTGGCCTTACAGCTGACAGTCAGCATTGGTAGTGCAAATGCAGTTATAAAAACTCTAGGATTTTCTAAGGTTTGCGCAAGATTGGTTCCTCGAAGTCTCACAAATGACCACCGATTGCAAAGGAAAGCAATTTCTTCTGAATTGTTGGAGCGTTTCAATGCTGATGGAGAGAACTTTTTGGCTAAGATCGTTACAGGTGACGAAACCTGAGCACATAATTTTGAACCTGAGACAAAAAGACAGTCAATGGAGTGGCATCATCCGCAATCACCACGAAGAAAGAAATTCAAGACAATTCCTTCAGCTGGAAAGGTCATGATCACTGTCTTTTGGGACATTGAAGGTGTGATTCTTGTGGACGTTATGCCAAGAGGAGAGACAATCAATTCACAAGCTTACATTAAGACATTGGCAACACGGGAAGCAATCACCAAATTGGGTTGGACTGTACTACCCCATCCACCCTATAGTCCCGATTTGGCACCCTCTGATTTTCATCTATTTGGTCCACTTAAAGATGCACTCCGTGGGACAAGGTTTGAAGAAGATGAAGGAGTTATTCATGCAGCGAAGAAATGGCTACATGATCAAGACAAAATCTGGTACGGGCTAGGAATACATGCACTTGTTTCGCGCTGGCATAAAGCCGTACAAGTTGATGGGGATTATGTTGAATAATACTGATTAAGGTAATTTATTTAATTTTTTTCAGGTTTCTGATCTCATTAGACAGAATGTCTACATTGGATTTCTTCATCCAGCAAGGGTTGACCCTTGGTAAGTCTGGTAAAGAATTGGAAGAATATTCATCTGCTCAATTCGCCATTGCATTAAAGTCAGAAGAAAAGAAACAAAAAGAGGAAATTAAATTGAAAGCAGAAGCTGAACTAAAGAAGCTAGAAGCTGAGAATAGAAGATTAGAACTTGAAGAAAGAAGGTATCAAAGAGAGGCTGAGGAGAGAAAAGCTCAAGCTGCTGCTGAGGAGAGGAAAGCTCAAGCTGCAGCTGATGAAAGAAAATTCCAGATGGAAATGGAAGACAAAAAAATTCAAGCTCAAGCTGCTGCAGAGGAAAAAAAACTTCAAGCTGCTGCAGAGGAAAAAAAACTTCAAGCTGCTGCTGAGGCTGAAATTAGAAAAATGGAACATGAGGAAAGAAAACAGAAGATGGAACTTGATGAAAAACTCGCAATTTTGGAGTTAGAGAAATTGAAATTGGCGAGTACGGGTGCTCAGCAAACAACTTCGAGTACGACAAAGGAGTTTGTTAGTAGGATTAAATTGCCTCATTTCAATCCTTTAAAGGATGACGTAGCAGATTATCTAGATAGATTCCAATTTTTGTGCGATACGCATAACATAAAAAAGGAAAAATATGTTGAACAACTGATGCCATTTTTTACAGGTGACACAGTGACTACTCTTATGACAATAGACGAACATGAGAGGACTAATTATGATGTTGTCAGGGCAGCATTGCTAAAAAAATACCAATTAAAACAAGAAGACTATCGTCTTCGTTTTAGGACAATGTTGCCAGAAAATGGAGTAGATTTCTCTGATTTTGTTACAAAGATACGTCGTACATTTACACGATGGGTTGAGTTGTCTCAGATTGAGAAAACATATGAAGGTCTAATGGACTTATTATTGCGAGATAAGGTTTTGTCATCTGTTAATGATTCTTTTCTTGCATTCCTTCATGAGCGTAAGCCTAAAAACTTAAAAGAAATGGAGGAATACTGTTGTCAGTATGCCACAGCACATCCCCATGCTACAGTTAGCAATTCTAAAGTGAAAGAAGGGTTGCCAGCTGCTTCGGCAACACCATATGGCCCTAATTTCAGAAAAAAATTTCAGGGTGCTCAACAAAATTGGAATAGGGGAAGTAATCAAAATTACACTCAGAAGCGGAGAAATCCAACACATGATGGTTCTTCGTCTATGCAGTGGAGACAAGATGGTAGTTCTCGTAATTTTAGTGGTAATAATTTGAGACACTTTCGTAAAGGCTATCCAAATAATAACTATTCAAATTTTCGAGGTAATCATTCTCGACGTCAAGATTATGACGATGGTGAATTTAGAAACCGGGATTCAAACCGGAATGATGATTACAATAGGCAATATGATAACAATTACAGGGGAAATGATAGTCGAAATAATTACAGGGGAAATGATAATCGAGGTAGACCTAGGTTTAACAAAAAAAGACCTTACCAACAGGCAAACTCTGCGCAACAAGAGTTTGATGGAGCCTGTAATACAGTAAATGATAGTGGTAATTCTAGGGCTATCACTGGTTGTGCTTTCGATTTTGGGAGAGAGACTGAATGCCCCCAATGCTTAACATTGTTTGACTCATCAACTGTATCTACGCTAAGTTGTGGTCACCCTCTTCCTGCTCTACCTGCTACAGTTGCGCATGATGGGAGAGGATCTCTCATCTTACATAAAGGTCTAATAAATGATAGGCTAGTCTCAGTACTTTTCGATTCGGGATGTACTACCGTCGGGGTTAAGGAGTCTCTGATAGATCCTTGCTGTGCCACTGGAAAAACAATCAAATGTGTTACATTTGGTGGTACTATGGAAAGCTATCCTACTGCTATTATTAGGATTGACACTCCTTTCTTCACAGGAGATGTCCATGCATGTCTTCTTCCTAATCCTATTGCGGATCTTATAATCGGTCGTATTCATGGGGTTAAGGAATGCACCCCGCAACAAATTTCTAGTTGGGAAAAAAAAAACATTCAAACGGTCAATGCAGTGGTGACACGAGCTCAAGCTCTTAATCCCCCAACTTCATCTGATAATAGTAATGAAGTTGATAGCCAAGACGAGCACTTGGTGATTTCCCATGACTCGTTTGTTAAACGTCAAGAAGAGGATCCTTCTTTGAAGAAATACTTCCTTCTTGCAAAGAAAGGGGATCCCAATCAAAATACGAATCACAAATCGTATATTACTATGAAGAATGGTATATTGGTACGAATGGTACAACACTCGGACAAGTCTATGCATTCGCAAATTCTTGTGCCTAAGTGTATGAGAGCCTTAATTCTTCGGCATGCACACGATTCTCAGTGTGCGGGACACATGGGTTTTTCCAGAACTAAAACTAGAGTCCTTGCGTCATTCTTTTGGCCATTCGTGAATAAAGACATCCGAATTTATTGCCGATCTTGCAAAATTTGTCAAGAGGTCAAGTCTAGAGGTCCGAGACATGCTGCTCCTATTCAGGCTGCAGATATTCCGATTCGGCCGTTTCAGAAAATGGCTATAGACATCATTGGTCCGTTCAAAATTAAGTCAGCCAGAGGACACCAATTTATCCTCACTTGCGTGGACATGTGCACGCGTTGGCCAGAGGCTATTCCTCTGAAGAGCATATCAACTGTCGATATCGCTGATGCTCTTTGGCTCGTATTTTCTCGTCTGGGATTCCCCGGAGAAATACTGTCGGATCACGGCACTCAGTTAATTTCGGACGTTATGTCTCAGGTAATGGCTACGCTAGACATTAAAAGGTCTCTCAGTAGTATTTATCATCCAATGTCCAATGGATTGGTAGAACGTCTTAACAGGACACTAAAGAACTTACTTGGCAAGATAACGGAGGATCATCCTGAAGATTGGGACAGGGTTTTACCTGCAGTCCTCTTTGCCTATAGAGAGGTTCCCAACGAGCATACAGGGTTTTCTCCTTTCAAACTTGTCTTTGGCGCGCAACCGCGCGGGCCAATGTCCTTGTTACACGATTTGATAACTTCCGATAATATTGACGATGATACACAATCGTCATATGAATATGTTATAGCTCTTAGAGAAAAGATTATCGAATCGTGCAGGTTAGCAACTTCATCTTCCGAATTTGCGAAAGAAAAAGCTAGGCGATTTGCTAATAAGAAAAGACGCCTACGTCAACTTTGTCCTGGAGACAAAGCATATGTCTTACTGCCCTCAAGAGAGAATAGACTTCTCATTTCTTGGAAGGGTCCATACACTATAGTCTCGAAAATTTCTGATGTCGACTATATTGTCGATGTGGATGGAAGGCATAAAACCTTCCATATAAATATGCTAACAGAGTTTATTGAACGTCCAGACTATTTACAGCCTATTTTCCAGGCGACGGACGACTCTCCAGTTCAACATGGTCACATCTCATCCCTGTCCGTTATACAGGATGAGGAAACTATTTTTTTCTGACGTGAACTTACCTCTTCCAGCGATTCCACTTACTTCAACGGAATCGTGGAGAGACGTTACAGTCTCTTCTAACTTGTCTTTTGAGGAACAACGTCAAGTATCCTCTACGTTACAATCATATCAGGATGTCCTTACCGACATTCCTGGACACACAGATGTCATAGAACATGACATCATACTTACTGATCGTAATCCGATCAGAGTAAGACCATACCCAATACCTATTCATTTTCAAGCACAAGTCGAGAAAGAATTGGATGAAATGATTCAACTACAAATAATTGAACCATCCACTTCAGCTTATTCTTCGTCAATAGTTATTGTTCGAAAGAAAGACAATAACATACGTCTTTGCGTTGATTATCGCAAATTAAATCAAGTTACGAAGTTCGATGCTGAACCTATGCCGTTATTAGATGATCTACTTATTAGACTTTCTAAAGCTAAATTCTTTACTAAACTAGACTTGTCGAAAGGTTATTGGCAAGTCCCACTGACGGAACACGCCAAACCTCTCACTGCTTTTTCGACACCTAGGGGTCTGTTTCAATGGAATTTTATGCCTTTCGGGCTTATGAACGCCCCAGCGACTTTCGTACGCATGATGCGACGAATTCTATCAGATCGTGCAGATGTCATTGCATATTTAGACGACATCTGTCTTTTCAGCGATACTTGGGAAGAACACTATGTGGGTCTGAAGGAATTGCTATCTACTCTACGTGAGCATAGTTTGACTGCTAAACCCTCTAAAGCTTTTGTTGGGTTTAGTGAAATTTCCTTCCTAGGTCATCGAGTTGGTCATGGTCTGTTGAAGACAGAGGACCAAAACATTTCAAAGATATTAAATATCTCGGTTCCGAAGACAAAAAAGCAAGTGCGTAGTCTCTTGGGATTGATACAATTCTATGGAAGATTCATTGAGAATCTGTCCTCCATTATGGCACCACTTTCAACGTTATTGAAAAAAGGTTCTCCTAATATGGTGCGTTGGTCCCAAGAATGCCAAACTTCATTGGATCAGGTTAAGAATTTGTTCTCATCTCATCCTATCTTAAGACTACCGACGATTGATAAGACTTTTGTCCTTCGTAGTGATGCCTCTTCCACTGGCATTGGAGCGGCACTAATGCAGGAATATTCAGGAACTCTGCATCCTGTAATGTATATTTCTAGAAAGCTGAATGCGGCAGAAAGGAATTACTCGGTTTTGGACCGTGAATTGTTGGCTATGGTTTGGTCCATTCTTAAGCTACAAAGGTTCCTTCTGGGCGCGCATTTCTTTATGGAAACCGACCAAAAAGCTCTTACGGCTATGCAAAGTAAGGATTTGAAGAGCTCGAGATCTACTCGTTATGCTATTGCTCTTCAGCCTTTCCATTTCACGGTGCGAGCTATCCGTGGTTCGGATAATGTGATGGCGGACATATTGTCTAGATGCCCACATGATTCCAGTTAAATCTTGTGTCCTAGTTTTTTCCTGATATATTTTCAGACTTAGGTCTGTCCTTAATATCATAATATGTTGTAATACAAATGTATTTGGATGATGTTTAGATAATTTAACAAATTTCATTTTGTCCATCCATCAGTGATATATTGCTAAAATAGCATTGACATTTGTATATTGCTATGATTATATTATTTAGTAATGTTTGATATATGATTGGTATTGCCAGCAACTTAGGTTTCTTGAATGGTATCCCTTAGTTTGTTTGGTTTAAAGGAAATATTTTCTCTTATGTTGGGAGATGATTTGTACCCTCTTCTATTGTACCTGATATTAGGTTCATTGTTTGCATGAGCACAGAAGTGATACTGGTGCTATCTTGCTCATGAACATATTAAAAAAAAAAAAAATTGCATTTTTTTTTTTACAGGGGGGTGGTAGTAATGTTGCTGTCATTTTCGACGGAGTCATCTGTCAAGTTATTTGCTTATGTTTGTATCATAAGTATAATTGTGTCTTTACCTGCGATGTCAGGTTGATTAGGGGTTGTCTTCCCTTGTTTATTCATTCATTGTGTTTGACCTGTAGGGTCAGAGGTTGACAGTTCGGCGTAGGCCTATGGGAAGGTTTTTTAAGCGGGAGTGAGATATACTTCCGGGAGCCGGGAGGTCCTGTTTTTCTGAAGGGACCAAGAGTCCATTGTTTTTCGGGGAGAATCTTCGAAGTAACTGCTATGGCAGTTTTCCCCAGTGAATCTCTGTGCGTCGGGATGACGACAGAATTCCTTGTGTAGTTCTGAGGATTCATTTACCAGGTAATACCGACCTTTATGCATTATTACGCTTTTCGGTGGCAGAACATGTAAAGGATTACCTAGGGTGAACAGCAGCTCACTGATCCGCCATTTCAGAACTGATATATATTTGTGCTCGAGGTAGCCATCCAAGACTGTTAGTCTTATATTGTCCAGAAATCCAGTGACGAAGATATATTGTGGGAGCCGCAGATTGGCGGAACTTCTACCTACAATAAGTATTACTGCAGGGTTGATGATAACCTATTTAACAGAAGTACACGGCCGACGTCAGAACGAGGCCTGTGCTTCCGGCTATTATACTACAGCCTGATATGTGCAATTGGCAGGGAGTGCCAAGTTGCACCTGTGTGTCAAGGTAACTAAGGCATCTGACGCGTTTAGTCAGAGACGCCAAGGGCGACGCTACGAACTGTCATTATTGAAGAACTTTGCTATTGACCATGCACGTCTATTCTGATGTTTACCTTTTTGAATGCCAAATGTATACCTATCGATGTCAGGTCAGCATGACCTTGTTACACTGACTGTTCCTGTTGATACTATGTGTGTTCCCGTCAATAAATGTCTTGAAACATGCCTGCAGTGTCAAAGCATCCTTGATTACTGCATTTGAGAGTATGGGTTGCAGGATCTACATCTATACGAGCCTAAACACATTCGCGTCTTCATTCGCACCCACACTCAATTCATCATACGCTCGCACTACACATCTAACAACATGTATACTGTCTTGGGCCAGTGATCACCTCAACAAGAAAAAAAGACAGTTACAGTGGCCTGTGGATAAAAACGTTGAGAAAATAAAACTTGCACCACGTCCTATTACCAAGAAAGACACCCGTTCATTTCTGTCCCTTTGTGCCTATTACCAGCGCTTTATTCAGGGTTTTAACACACTGACTGCCCCACTGACGGATCTGACCAGAAAAGGCCAGCCAGAGAAAGTAGTTTGGACTCCGGATTGTGAAGCAGCATATGCTACACTTAAACATAATCTGACATCACGACCTATACTGAGACTACCGGACCTAGCAAAGCCGTTTGTGCTGCGCGTAGACGCATGTAACATTGGAATTGGGTCTTCACTGATGCAGACAGATGATAACAAACCTGACTTGTTGTTTCCTGTAGCCTATGCCAGTCGTAGGTTAAACTCAGCAGAGAGGAATTATTCAACAATTGAAAAGGAGTGTCTTGCATTAGTATGGGCAGTACAAAAACATCAGCCATATCTCTATGGAGTAAAATTTACAGTACAAAGTGACCATGCCCCACTTATTTTTCTAGCGGCATCAAAGAAACTAAATGCACGACTAATGCGTTGGGCTTTACTACTTCAGCCCTATTCCTTCAAGGTGGAATACATCCCAGGGAAGATTAATGTGGGAGCAGACTTTCTGAGCAGGCATACGCTGGCAGAATTAGACACAATCGAAGAAACACCATCGGACTCAGCATCGTTGTCCGAGAGGATCATAGAAGTAAATGAAGAGAGTGAAGATTAGATGTGACGTTAGAATCAATACGCGGTGGAGTGCAAATAGAAAGTTAGACTCGCGTTGTTAGTCTGACAACTAACTTAAATGGGGGGCTATCTGTCATGGAGCAGTCTATCCTTTCTCTTCCTAAATCTCCTTTCTCTTCCTAAATCTTTCACATTCCTTTACTCAGTCCATCCTGTCACTGTTTCACCGTCTTCCCTATGACCCTCTTCTTTTTTTTTTCCTACGAGAATGCTAGATCAGGTGAAGGTCTGGTATTAAATTTCGTTTAACAGGCGTTTAGATTCCGCAGGTAGAATTTTGCGAAGACGCGATGGTAATGGTGGGTTTTTCTGGGTGACATCAATTAACCCGTGACCCACAGACGACCACCTATTTCCGGTCTTAAACTGTATTTATCAGAGAAAATGTAACTTTGCTTTACTCTCTTGATGAACACCGTGAAAGCAGCCTAAACTAAATTTTAAGTACATAAGACTTTTAAAGAATATACACAGATTGTACACAACTGTGTGTAAAGTCAATAACGTGCATATGAATATATTCAAATATTCAAGTTCTGATTGTGGGAAACTGAAGTGATTTTGTGCGGTGAGTTATCTCCCAAAATTATTTGTTTAATTATTGCTTAATGATACAAGTGTAATTTGCAGAAGAAGTATGTGGTTGACTATGATAAGAAACATATGTTATGCTATTGGATTTAGTTCTTCCATATCCATTATGTACCTGTATAACATATTATTAATTTTCTTATATGATTTGCTTATAGTATTTTATTACTGTGCATTATTGCTTGCCTTATTAGAACACAACTCTGTTATGAGTATACATTATGAAAGCTGTTGTTCCTTGCTGAAAGATAATTAAGAATTAATTATTAACTAAAGATACACCAGACTACAAGACAGACTGTTGATTGTGGAAAATAGTAAGACCTATGAAGTGTAGAGAAGGGACACTTGACTTGGAAGGATGAGGACAGAGCCTGTTAGACAATGGTCCCTGAGATATCTTTTACATACAGTGTACTGGACAGTCAAAGTCTTCAGTGGTAAGTGTGCCTATGCTCTGAGACCAAAAGTCTTCGGGGAGGAACTTCATATATGTAAAATCTCTTTAGACAAGAGATTAATGGTCCCCTTACTTTGTTCTCCAGTGCAGAGTGTCAGTAACATAGGACCTGGCTTCGACCTCCCTCAATTTTGCTGAGCTCAAAAATCAAGAAGGGACAGGGACTGAATCTTCACCCCTGAGTGTGAACCAGACATCCTTAAAGACACTAGTGCCACACAGGGCAGTCAGTCACCACCACGTGCTCTCATCAAGAAGTCACAGCAGAGTGTCCTCTCTGCCTACATCCTACAAGAACACTACGATAAGTATAATAAAGTAAAGGAAGACCACTACACACACATAGCCACCAAACGCTCAGACTTAGTCAGTGAAGAAAATAAGGCACCCCACTGGGACCTAGATTCCTGTTTGTTTTCAGATGTAAACGTGATTCTTTTCCATATTTCTTTTTTCATCAGATGTAAAATAACCCTTTGTAAATGTGATTCCCTTAATAAATAGCATATTGTTTATTTACTTACTACACGTCTGAGTCAATTTGATAAAATATCATAAGCCTGTCCAGAGCTCTCTTTTTGTGATTATTTCCCTTTCTTGTTTACTGTCCTCTTTATTGTCGAATTATCAACATCGTGTGGTGTATGTTAGTTGTGAAACAAAGTCACGTGGGAGAACAACTTGTCTGATATTCTTACATGGTATTTAATTACCCTTGATTCCAGACAGTTAACCTCTTGGTTTCATAACAAATAACATCACTATTACAGTATTGCAAGAAAATCAATCAATATTCTTACTGTTATCTAGAGCAGTTGACCTGTGTCGACCTTGCTCTCTCCCTACGCGTGACACTGGTAGAAGTCAAACCTGCGTCTACCATCTGCACTCTTAGGGCGCTGATGGTACTCCCCAACTCTGTGGTTATGATAAGCCGCACAAACCGGTACTGTATCATCAGGTGTAAACATCTTGATCTCCATGTTTGGAGGAGCTGTGGCATATTGACGTCCGAGTTTCTCACATTCATCAATAGTCTTTGGACGTCTTTCCTGCAAAAAAGCTGTAAGTTCGGCACTACTTGCCGAAAGAACTTTGTCTCTTAAAATTAAATCAATCAATCCATCATAAGTGTTTGGGATATCAGCCAAATCAATCCAACGATTGAGGTATAGCTTAATTGATGATATGAATTCCCCGAAATCAGCTTTCTTATCAGGTAATATGTTATGGAATTTTTCTCTAAAACCTTCTTCTGTGAGTTGAAATTTTCTCAAAAGAGTCTGTTTAACAATATCAAAGTCCAATCGACTTTGTTCATCCAATTGCATGAAACATTTCATGGAATTACCAGTTAAATAGTCTGACAATATAATGCTCCATCGTTCTTTTGGTATTTTCATATCGTTAGCTCTCATCTCAAAATTTTTGTAAAAAACTATCCATGCAGTCACAAGAATCAATAAAATTAGGTAACTTGAATTTTGTAAAACATGAAGAATGATCATTGTGTGAACCAGTGTGTCCGCCAGAAGCCAGAGCCTGGATTTTTGCTATTTCAAGTTTCTTGTCTAATTTATTTCTTTGAAATTCCCGTTCCAGAGCAGCAGCCTCCATTTTCAATTTCTCTTCTTTCTCTTTTGCCTCTCGTTAATTTTCTTTTTCTTGATTTCTCAATTTTTCTAAAGCTAGTTCATGTTCACGATCTTTATATTTCTGAGCAAGCTCCTTAATCTTTATTTCGTTTTCTTGTGTGTTTAGTTCACGTGCCGCTATTCTGTCTATGTGGGCTACATGTTTATCATATTTGTGAGACAGCGCCATATTGCCATCACAAATGTCTCCGTGGTTCGCTGCCTGATTACCACAAAATCTTCAAGAAGATATATTGCTAGGCCACAATAAAGCCTAAAAATTAGTTGTGTGTTATATGTGATAGTTGTGGCCTTGTATATTTGTGTTTTCGCTATTTCTAGAGCTATAGGGCCTATAGGGGGTGTTGGGAAGTCAGGTATTGGTAGTACCTCTGGTGAAGGAGCTGTCATGCCCTTTTCAGGGCAGCTCAGCCACCTTTGGTCCAAACCTGGCATCCAGCTCTCACCTGTCAGCATGCGACAGCGGCCACCCCTGGACAACGGCTTTGACAGGCCGGCTAAACTAGGTGAGGGTAGCCGAATGGTTATAAACCTTCGGTGAGTTAGGGTCTGCCTACCCATGCATGCGAAGACTGGATTCGATAGACTGCGCGGAAGAAACCACCTGTTGGTTCAACGGGCATGACGGCGATTACCAGCAACGCGCTGTGGAGCGTAAGGAGCACGGCGAGGCACGTAGAAAGCCCTGGTCATCCACTGCACCTGACTTCATCTCCAGTCGTCTTGACTTGTCTTGCCACTGGATTGAGATGGACCCAGGCGAGAGAGTGAGGTCGACGAATTGCGCAACTCTTCCTCACTTTAATCCAAATCACCGCGCAAGTCACTCTTTCATCCATTCATCCATCCACTCACAACAAGTCCTGTGGCGATGGGCGAGCGGCGAAGCGGCAGGCGTGGGTACGCTGGCAGTCGTAGTCGCAGACCTACACAAGGCGGCTCAGGCCATATGGTCGTCTTCCACTGATCGGAGCAGCAGTGGGATTCGGCAGCCCCCTGAGTGTCTGAGCAGCCCTCTTTAGGAAAGCACTGCTCACCTCCATGGCATGAGGAAGGGGCTAGAAAAGGTGCCCTAAACATTGCCTGCTTCACCATTACCTAACCAGCTTACCGCGGTTGGTGGGTACCCTACTTCGGCGGTCGACATATAAGAAAAAGAAAGGACAGATTTTTCCCCCTCATTCTAGGCGCATGGAATGTGCGCACTTTACTTGACAAAGACTTTAACGCAAACAGACCTGAGAGACGAACTGCCCTGATTGGGAGAGAACTGGCCAGGTACAACATTGACATAGCAGCACTGAGTGAAACTCGACTTGCAGGCGAGGGCCAACTTTGCGAAAAGGGTGCAGGTTATACATTCTTTTGGAGCGGAAGAGGAACTGAAGAAAGACGAGAAGCAGGGGTTGGATTTGCAATCAAAACAGCAATTGTCAGCAAGTTAGCGGGGCCCCCAAAGGGAATAAATGACCGACTCATGACGGTCAAGATCCCTCTGTTCTATGGAAGAAAACATGCCACCATCATTAGCGCGTATGCACCAACTATGACAAACCAGGATGATGTCAAGGATAAGTTTTACGAAGAACTACATGCAGTCATTGCATCAGTTCCTAAAGCAGATAAGCTCATCATTCTTGGTGACTTTAATGCAAGAGTAGGCTCAGATAACATCTCCTGGAATGGCACTATTGGTAGGTACGGCGTGGGTCGCTGTAACAGTAATGGACTACGTCTCTTCCAGACTTGCGCAGAACATGACCTCCTTGTCACCAACACCATTTTTCGACTTCCTACCCGCAACAGGACCTCCTGGATGCACCCTCGCTCAAAGCATTGGCACCTAATTGACTATGTAATTGTTAGGAAGAAGGACAGGCAAGATGTCCGGGTGACCAAGTCCATGTGTGGTGCCGAATGCTGGACTGATCATCGCCTCATTGTATCTAAACTTAAAATTCGTATCCAACCAGCCAGGCGCCCTCAGGGGAAGAAAACTCAAAAGAGGCTGGATGTCACCAAACTAAAGAAGACAAAAATCAAACAGTCATTTACTGACACCTTAGAAGACCGTCTCAAATCTATCTCGCTAGACGGCCAAAGTGTGGAAACAAATTGGGCAGCCCTAAGTGAGCAGATCTACAACACTGCTACAGTGGTCCTGGGTCCTTCCATCAAGAAACAAAATGACTGGTTTGATGAGAACTCAGATGATATAAAGCAGATGTTGGCTGAGAAACACCATCTCCATAAAGCATATTTAAATGATCCAAAATCTACATCCAAGAAAGACGCTTTCAACAACATGCGTAGAATCGTCCAACATAAACTACGCCAGATGCGGGATTCATGGCTGAGTAATAAAGCAGATGAGCTCCAAGGCTTTGCTGACAGCCATGACTTGAAAAACTTTTACCTTGCACTCAAAGCGGTCTATGGTCCAACATCATCAGGATCATTTCCCCTCCTTAATGCAGATGGAAAAACACTAATTACAGACAAGGAAAAAATGCTATAACGCTGGGCTGAACATTTTAATAATATCTTGAACCAGCCATCATCTATTAACGACGAAGCCATCATCCGCCTGCCCCAAATTCCTATAAATGAAGCATTAGATGATGTACCAACTCTGGAGGAAACTAAAAAAGCGATCCGTCAACTGTCTAGTGGAAAGGCCCCTGGCTCCGATTCAATTCCTGTTCAGGTTTATAAAGATGGCGGTGCAGTTCTGATAGAGAAACTTCATATGATCTTCCAGCAAATGTGGCAGAGTGAAACCATCCGACACGATCTCAAAGATGCCTCAATTATACATCTATATAAACGTAAAGGTAATCGCCAAGACTGCAACAATCATCGAGGCATCTCTCTTTTATCAATCGCTGGGAAGATATTCGGCAGAATCCTTTTGAATCGCCTTACGGCTCATCTTGACAAAGGTCTTTTACCTGAAAGTCAGTGTGGATTCCGGAAAGAACGTGGAACCACAGATATGGTGTTCGCTGCAAGACAGCTACAAGAAAAATGCCAAGAACAGCACTGTGACCTGTACACAGCTTTCATCGACTTGACAAAGGCGTTCGACACGGTCAGTAGAGAGGGTCTATAGAAGATCATGGCAAAATACGGCTGCCCAAAGAAATTTATCACAATAGTGCAGCAACTGCATGATGGAATGCAGGCTAGAGTTCAGGAAAACGGTGAGCTATCAGAGCCTTTCCCCGTCTCAAATGGAGTTAAACAAGGGTGCGTACTTGCACCGACTCTGTTCAGTATCATGTTTTCTGCTATGCTGACTGATGCTTTTAGAGACGGGGACACAGGAATCGACATTAGTTATCGTATTGATGGAAAATTGTTTAACCTTAGGAGGCTTCAAGCAAAAACCAAGGTCAAATCACACACCATCAGAGATCTTCTGTTTGCTGATGATTGTGCCCTCAATGCTGGCTCAGAGGCTGATCTGCAGCATAGTGTGGATAGATTCTCCGAAGCCTGCGCCAACTTTGGGCTTACCATCAACACGAAGAAAACAGAAATCATGTACCAACCAGCTCCTGGCACAGTTTATACTGAGCCAGTCATCAAGGTTAATGGTGAGAAACTGAATGTTGTGAACAGATTCACATACCTTGGTAGCACACTATCCCAGAACATTGTCATTGATGATGAGGTGAACACCAGGATCTCCAAAGCCAGCAGCACATTTGGCAGACTATACACCAACGTTTGGCATCGAAGTGGCATTAGTCTACAGACAAAGCTGAAGGTGTACAGAGCTGCGGTGCTTCCAGTGCTGCTATATGCATGTGAAACATGGACTGTATACAGGCGCCACGTAAAGAAGCTAAACCACTTCCATACAGTCTGTCTCAGGAAGATAATGAACATCAAATGGCAAGACAAGATCCCGGATACCGCCGTTCTTGACAGAGCTGGTATCCCTAGTATTGATACTATTCTGATGCAGTCACAAATTCGCTGGGCAGGTCATGTAGTCCGCATGCCAGACCATCGACTGCCAAAGATACTCTTTTATGGTGAGATGCAGAAGGGTAAACGCTCCCATGGTGGCCAAAAGAAGCGCTTCAAAGACACGTTAAAGACGTCATTGAAAACCTTTGACATAAACCCAGTGTAACTGTCTTTTTTTCTTGTTGAGGTGATCACTGGCCCAAGACAGTATACATGTTGTTAGATGTGTAGTGCGAGCGTATGATGAATTGAGTGTGGGTGCGAATGAAGGCGCGAATGTGTTTAGGCTCGTATAGATGTAGATCCTGCAACCCATACTCTCACATGCAGTAATCAAGGATGCTTTGACACTGCAGGCATGTTTCAAGACATTTATTGACGGGAACACACATAGTATCAACAGGAACAGTCAGTGTAACAAGGTCATGCTGACCTGACATCGATAGGTATACATTTGGCATTCAAAAAGGTAAACATCAGAATAGACGTGCATGGTCAATAGCAAAGTTCTTCAGTAATGACAGTTCGTAGCGTCGCCCTTGGCGTCTCTGACTAAACGCGTCAGATGCCTTAGTTACCTTGACACACAGGTGCAACTTGGCACTCCCTGCCAATTGCACATAACAGGCTGTAGTATAATAGCCGGAAGCACAGGCCTCGTCCTAACGTTGGCCGTGTACTTCTGTTAAATAGGTTATCATCAACCCTGCAGTAATACTTATTGTAGGTAGAAGTTCCGCCAATCTGCGGCTCCCACAATATATCTTCGTCACTGGATTTCTGGACAATATAAGACTAACAGTCTTGGATGGCTACCTCGAGCACAAATATATATAAGTTCTGAAATGGCGGATCAGTGAGCTGCTGTTCACCCTAGGTAATCCTTTACATGTTCTGCCACCGAAAAGCGTAATAATGCATAAAGGTCGGTATTACCTGGTAAATGAATCCTCAGAACTACACAAGGAATTCTGTCGTCATCCCGACACACAGAGATTCACTGGGGAAAACTGCCATAGCAGTTACTTCGAAGATTCTCCCCGAAAAACAATGGACTCTTGGTCCCTTCAGAAAAACAGGACCTCCCGGCTTCCCGGAAGTATATCTCACTCCCGCTTAAAAAACCTTCCCATAGGCCTACGCCGAACTGTCAACCTCTGACCCTACAGGTCAAACACAATGAATGAATAAACAAGGGAAGACAACCCCTAATCAACCTGACATCGCAGGTAAAGACACAATTATACTTATGATACAAACATAAGCAAATAACTTGACAGATGACTCCGTCGAAAATGACAGCAACATTACTACCACCCCCCTGTAAAAAAAAAAATGCAATTTTTTTTTTTTTTTTAATATGTTCATGAGCAAGATAGCACCAGTATCACTTCTGTGCTCATGCAAACAATGAACCTAATATCAGGTACAATAGAAGAGGGTACAAATCATCTCCCAACATAGGAGAAAATATTTCCTTTAAACCAAACAAACTAAGGGATACCATTCAAGAAACCTAAGTTGCTGGCAATACCAATCATATATCAAACATTACTAAATAATATAATCATAGCAATATACAAATGTCAATGCTATTTTAGCAACATATCACTGATGGATGGACAAAATGAAATTTGTTAAATTATCTAAACATCATCCAAATACATTTGTATTACAACATATTATGATATTAAGGACAGACCTAAGTCTGAAAATATATCATGAAAAACTAGGACACAAGATTTAACTGGAATCATGTGGGCATCTAGACAATATGTCCGCCATCACATTATCCGAACCACGGATAGCTCGCACCGTGAAATGGAAAGGCTGAAGAGCAATAGCATAACGAGTAGATCTCGAGCTCTTCAAATCCTTACTTTGCATAGCCGTAAGAGCTTTTTGGTCGGTTTCCATAAAGAAATGCACGCCCAGAAGGAACCTTTGTAGCTTAAGAATGGACCAAACCATAGCCAACAATTCACGGTCCAAAACCGAGTAATTCCTTTCTGCCGCATTCAGCTTCCTAGAAATATACATTACAGGATGCAGAGTTCCTGAATATTCCTGCATTAGTGCCGCTCCAATGCCAGTGGAAGAGGCATCACTACGAAGGACAAAAGTCTTATCAATCGTCGGTAGTCTTAAGATAGGATGAGATGAGAACAAATTCTTAACCTGATCCAATGAAGATTGGCATTCTTGGGACCAACGCACCATATTAGGAGAACCTTTTTTCAATAACGTTGAAAGTGGTGCCATAATGGAGGACAGATTCTCAATGAATCTTCCATAGAATTGTATCAATCCCAAGAGACTACGCACTTGCTTTTTTGTCTTCGGAACCGAGATATTTAATATCTTTGAAATGTTTTGGTCCTCTGTCTTCAACAGACCATGACCAACTCGATGACCTAGGAAGGAAATTTCACTAAACCCAACAAAAGCTTTAGAGGGTTTAGCAGTCAAACTATGCTCACGTAGAGTAGATAGCAATTCCTTTAGACCCACATAGTGTTCTTCCCAAGTATCGCTGAAAAGACAGATGTCGTCTAAATATGCAATGACATCTGCACGATCTGATAGAATTCGTCGCATCATGCGTACGAAAGTCGCTGGGGCGTTCATAAGCCCGAAAGGCATAAAATTCCATTGAAACAGACCCCTAGGTGTCGAAAAAGCAGTGAGAGGTTTGGCGTGTTCCGTCAGTGGGACTTGCCAATAACCTTTCGACAAGTCTAGTTTAGTAAAGAATTTAGCTTTAGAAAGTCTAATAAGTAGATCATCTAATAACGGCATAGGTTCAGCATCGAACTTCGTAACTTGATTTAATTTGCGATAATCAACGCAAAGACGTATGTTATTGTCTTTCTTTCGAACAATAACTATTGACGAAGAATAAGCTGAAGTGGATGGTTCAATTATTTGTAGTTGAATCATTTCATCCAATTCTTTCTCGACTTGTGCTTGAAAATGAATAGGTATTGGGTATGGTCTTACTCTGATCGGATTACGATCAGTAAGTATGATGTCATGTTCTATGACATCTGTGTGTCCAGGAATGTCGGTAAGGACATCCTGATATGATTGTAACGTAGAGGATACTTGACGTTGTTCCTCAAAAGACAAGTTGGAAGAGACTGTAACGTCTCTCCACGATTCCGTTGAAGTAAGTGGAATCGTAGGAAGAGGTAAGTTCACGTCAGAAAAAATAGTTTCCTCATCCTGTATAACAGACAGGGATGAGATGTGACCATGTTGAACTGGAGAGTCGTCCGTCGCCTGGAAAATAGGCTGTAAATAGTCTGGACGTTCAATAAACTCTGTTAACATATTTATATGGAAGGTTTTATGCCTTCCATCCACATCGACAATATAGTCGACATCAGAAATTTTCGAGACTATAGTGTATGGACCCTTCCAAGAAATGAGAAGTCTATTCTCTCTTGAGGGCAGTAAGACATATGCTTTGTCTCCAGGACAAAGTTGACGTAGGCGTCTTTTCTTATTAGCAAATCGCCTAGCTTTTTCTTTCGCAAATTCGGAAGATGAAGTTGCTAACCTGCACGATTCGATAATCTTTTCTCTAAGA